>CM067858.1:22558333-23855000 GCA_034642435.1 Megalocaria dilatata | reverse complement strand
ACCACGTTAAACTTTTATTGTAGGTTGGTTATCTTAAGTCGCAGGTATGCGAATAAACCACAAAGCACAGTGGCCCTCAAAGACAATATAATCTATGGTATTGGTCAAATTCAACCTGATTTAAGCACCAGTGTCATGGAAAATTGGACATTTTGCATGCACGCCACCCAGCGTAAGATATTATATTACATACATAATGGGATCAATGATCGAAATGAATGAAAAATTTCGATGATATCTCACACACATTTTGTTTCATTTAAATTTAAAGATAGGAAGCGCTTAATGAAAGACCCTTTGGAAAGTGAAAAAATTTTTCATGCAGTTGATAACCCATTTTTCGTGAAACACAAAAAAGCGTTTATTATTAGGAGTACGAATAAGTTTCCGCCGTTTTTTAACACAAATTAAATATTTATTATAGAAGAACGGTAATATAAATTTATTTAAAATATTGCTCATTACTTGCAACCACTTTCTCCCATCTCTCAGGCAGCATTCGAATCCCACGTCTGAAGAACTCCTTGTCTTTTGAGGATATCCACGAATCAACCCAATTTTTGGTATCCTCATAAGATGTGAACCGCTGCGCCGTCAGAGCATGTGCCATGGACCGGAACAGGTGATAATCGGACGGTGCAATGTCTGGTGAATACGGCGGGTGGGGTAACATTTCCCAATCAAGTGTTTCCAAGTACTTTTTTACGGGAGCCGCAACATGTGGACGAGCATTGTTCAATATCTCTCGGCTTTAATTCGTATGGAACCCAATTTCCTTGTTTATGAATCATTCCTAATGATTTTAAACGATGTAAGACTGCTTGCTGAGTGACTTCTAATGTTAGAGCAAGTTCTTTTTGTGTTCGAGATGAATCTTCCTCCAATAATTCCTCCAATTCTGCATCCTCGTAAATTTTTGGCCTTCCACTGCGATCTTTGTCTTCTACATCGAAATCACCGTTTTTAAACTTTTGGAACCACTCTCGACACGTTCTCTCACTCAAAGCAACCTCACCATATGCTTCTACGAGCAATTGATGCGCCTCAGCAGCAGATTTCTTTAAATTAAAGAAGTAAACTAATATTTCCCGCAAATGACGCTTACTTGGCTCAAATTTTGACATTTTCAACTTATTAAATTTATATTTTACCAATATAAAATCAATGATATTAATAGGTTATGTTGTTCTTGAATGTCCAAACTATTTTTTAAGCCGGTTATCATTTGCGGAAGCTAACCGAAACTCCGTGCCGCGCCATCTACAATAAAACGGCGGAAACTTATTTGTACTCCTAATAATAATAACTCTACACTTCGGTCGTAGACAAAATGTGGTTGTCAACAGCCCTTCTCATAAATGTTCTCTTCATACAGTTCAAGAAGAGAGTAAACAGGACACAACTTTCCGCTTAGGGTACCAACTAAGTGAAATAGCTTTCCTCGGGCGATAAAATATAAAAAAAATATGTGGAGCGAGAACAGTTCTGGGTTGTCTTCGCACTAATAACGGCAATTTCGCTTATTAACAAAGACATGAGTGCGGACAGCTCCGTGGTAGAGCATAGGACTCGTGACCAGAAGGTCCGGGTTCTAATCATGTTCAGGTGGAAAAGAAATTTTCTAGTTGGTCGGGTGTAGACTACCCGTCACTGTTGGGTCAAAAATTAACAGTGCTGTGACCTAAAGTGGCGCAATATTGCAGTAACAAAGCCTTCCCAGAACACAACTGAATTCCTAACTCGGACAAGCTGAAAAAGCCTCTGAAGGATCTTTACAGAAGATCTAGGAGTATCAAGATAATAATAATAATTCAATAAAAATGTGCCTCGTCTGAGAAGATGATTTTTGGCCAAAATCAGGATCCTGTTCTAAGTGCTAAAGGCTCAGTCAACAAACTCTCGATGCAATCGATCTCTGATCATTTGGCTTTAGTTCTCGAATCAATACGACTTAATAAATATGCAACTCTAGATCCTTACGCAATATTGTCAGTTGACATCTGAGAAAGCTCTAATTGCTGTGATCGTGAAATCAACGAACTTTATTGTCTTGTAAAGTTAACTCACATTTACAATTTTCCACAGTGCTGTGTAAAACCTGCGCAAGCGACAGTGACCAAATTCTTGAGTGGATAAATCTTGAGTATCCAGAACTAAGCTACTAGGTATTATTATATTTTTATTATTTCCAACCGATCGAGGAGTCAACCGATGTATCATGAAACTGCACCCTATACTAAATATAGTAATGCTGTACATTAATTGGAAAAATTTGTTTTCATTTTCACATTCTATAATGTTAAATTGACATATAATAATTGATGCTTCGAATAATTTTTAGAATGAATTAATTTTTGTATGATAAACATTTTTCTTTTCATTTTGAACGCTGACCTATGTATTGCTTCTGTATATCAACAGATAAATTTTAAAAAACACCTGGAAATAAGGAAAATATATGAGGCAGAAAGAAATCTAAATCACCCATATTGAAAGACCCTTTATAAAAAAAATTTTATGATCATATTGTTGATGAATGTTAATATTTTATTTTAAATATAAGAACAGAATTTTTTTATTAACTGAAGTTGTATTGTTGACATAATTCATTTATTATAATTCCTTTTATCTATACATTTGTGTATTTTATTAATACATTTGTCTATATGTTTGTTTGTATTTTGTCTGTATATTTCATAGTTAATGTCGCATTTGCTTCGGTTATTTAGGTCAGAGTAATATTGACAATCTTGGTAGTCGAAGCCGTTACACAAAAAAGAAAAGAAATATTATGTACTGTCTACATAATTTATTTGATATTAAATATTGTAGCAACCATCTATGTGTTTCATTTTCTTTCAATTTTCTATATTTCGTAATGATTCCATACGTCTAGTAAAATAGAAACTACGTTTTTCTAAAACATTGTGATTTAAATTTTTGAAATTATATATATTATGTAGAAGTATTCAAAAATGATTGTTTTCATATTCAAAATCGCTGATTACTTTTTGCAAAATATCACTATATTTTGTTGTCCATTGAGATTTTCGTAATTTTTATTTAAATTCATTCAATAGTGACTTGTCGAATGCTACTCGGCAAAAAATAATTCATATGAATTCCATTGAACTAATAATATCCCATCTTACAAAACACGACTTATGGCTAATTTTTTCAAACCAAAAGAAACTAAATTATATGATCCATGATGGACCTATAATTTGCGATGAATGATGAAATAATGTAACAGTGCTCTTTCATAATATAAATGTAACCAATTTATTCATGATTTTATTGCCTATAAAAAATTGCGGAAAATGGTGCGTGAGGAGGGAAAAAGGAGCTTTTCTTCAGCATTGCGCTGCTATGATAGATTAGTGAGTTCCGAGCTCTAGAAAACCATTGATTCCCTCAATCTTAAAAATAGCTGCATGAAAAAAAAAAATTCTTTCACAATTGTGAAATGCTAATCAGATTAATAATCACTTTGTTTCAGTCTACTCTCCGAAATATAAATTGTCAGGAGACTGTTAAAGATCAGATGGTTTTTCGGTGTTGTAATCAAACACCAAATCGAATTAGACTGTTTGACCGTATTTTGATTATCTAATTCGATAACCAATTGATTAAAAGAATAGGTTGTAAATGTAAATATTTTATTATAAATAACAACAAATATGACTATTTGAGATAACAAGAACTAAATTAATTGTGACCAAACTTAGTCATATAATTCAAAAAAATTACCTTTCTTATACATAAAAAGACTAACAGTTCTAAAGCTACACAGTTCCTATTACAATAACAACCAAATAGTTGCAATGAATACTAAACCGATAGTTTGATCGGATGTTAAACGAGTAGTCAACCGAATGTTTGAACAATTAGCTTGATTGAATGTTCGAAACATTAGCTTGTTCGAATGTTGAACGAGGCGCCAACCGAATGTTTTGAACGATAAGATCGAACCATTGGCTTGATCGAATGTTCGAACTATTAGCAAAAATACAAAAGTGTATAGAGCTATTTAAGCACATTGACTTGGACCTACCTTCTGCTCAAGGTGTGAGATCCTCAATTTTGGTTGGTTGCCGATTTCGAGGTATCATGAAGAGAAGGGCCGAATAGACTTAGGAATAGAAACGTGGAAAGGTAGAAAAATCTTAATGAGATAAGGTTTTCTAAGATAGTCCGAACAGGGCTGCAAAAAACAACTTTATTAACCCTGGGTCAAAATTAACCTTTTCGTACTATTAGATTTATGACTTAGATAAGAACGAACATTGGGATCGTATTTCCCAAAAATAGGCCAGAGATACACTTGCTTGAAAACCAATTAATCCGCACCAGTAGCGGAAATCGGTTTGGTCTCTATTTTGATTGACCTATGGCAAATCAATATATTTTCTTGTCGACAAATAGCATAACTCCGAAAACTAATCATACATTTGTATATGGCGAAATAAAAGTTTTCATAATTTTAAAGGGACCGTAAACAACCTCGTTTGAATCAGAATTTTAAAATGATGACCGCTACTCAATACTGTGACAACTGTTCCAGTTGTCACACCTTATTTGACACATATTATAAACGGTTGGTTTGGATTGGCAATTCCTAAAAAGACAAATCCTAAATGTTTTAATGACCTGGAAAAGGTTGCAGCAAAGCAAGTGTATGATTGTATCTGATTACCAATCAGGTTTCCGGAAGAAGTTCAGTCCTATTATTACAGCACTCTTCAATTCACTGGACAGTGCTTGTTGCTCTCCTTGATTACTCAAAGGCATTTGGCTCAATTAATCACGATCCTACGGTTGCCAAGCTCAAGCTTTCTGGTTTTGACGACACCATAGTGAAGTTTTTTCGATTCTATCTACGAAATCGATGTCAGGGAGTCTAACAACGAATTGTCGGAGGTTAAAGAGGTGATGTCTGCAACATCTCAGGGGTCGGTATAAGGCCTGATTCTCTATTTAATATACGCATTCAGTATACAATATACTGTAAAGCATGTTAATATGCAATGCTTTCCTGATGATAGTCAGATGTATATCTCATTTGACCCATATCAATATGAAAGTGCATTCAAACATTTCAATGATGATCTTAGGCGACAACCTAATTTTGAATCCTGGGAAGTATTGCTTCACCAACTATCTGGATCTGGCTTGGTGATTGATACGGAGAATATTGATTTGCGCCTTAAAATTCAGGGCCGGGATTTGACTATTTCTCATAGTGCTAGAAACCTTGGCATAATTGTCGGCTGTGCACAACGCTTCGAGGAACATATAACATTATTGGTAAACAAATCATACTTTATTCTGAGACAGCTATGCAGGCAGAAATGTTAATTTGTATTGTGGATCATTGGTCTTGTTTTTTCTGAGTATTGGCTCAGTTTTCTCTTTCTTGTTTACTACAAATTACAAAATATCGCATTGAATAAATTCAGAACTACAGCTGGATATTGGACTTTCTACGGGTTGGTTCAGGATTGAGAATCTTTGCTCTCCCCTCATCTATTGAGGTAGTCACTATATCCGACATGTTTATAATTTGTACTTGCTGCTTCAAGAAGAGACTTCATTCAAACCACAGTGTGTTACTGGCTTCGCAGAGAAAGCAATTGCATGCATGATGGTGATTGACTATTCTTGTATATCTTTGTCTATCCATGGACAACTCTCTTTCGTTTTGTGAAATATGTAAAGTCTTGGTTATTTTAATAACGATGCCAATGAGAACCGCAGAAACTAAAAAATGTTTTTCTACTTTTAATTTGATCAAGACGTTTCAAACGGCCAGTTTCATAAACAACATCAAAAGGCTCCTTTATGATAAAGTTCCTTTATGAAAAAAGATTCTTTAAATGGGACCAATGCCACGTATCAGTTTCATAAACGCACATCTACCGTCCTTTACCTAAAGCTTCCTTTAATGCGCCGGTCATATGTTTCCGACTACTGGCTATCCTGAGAACTAGTTATTTTACGAATATAGTTTTATTTTTTTTATCCTGATACTCCTAGATCTTCTGTGAAGGTCCCTCAGAAGCTTTTTCAGCTTGTGCGAGTTAGGAGTTCAGTTGTGTTCTGGGTAGGCTTTGTAACTGCGATCTTGCACCACTTTAGGTCACAGCACTGTTAATTTTTAACCCAACAGTGAAATGGTGGCAGACACCCGTCCAACTAGAAAATTTCTCTTCCACCTGATCAGGATCCGAACCCGGACCTCCCGGTCACGAGCCAGATGCTCTCCTACTGAGCTGTCCACACCGTAAGCACCGCTTATGATTGTATACGTCTATTAAATATAAGCGGTGCTTATGAGACATTAATTTAATTCTAAAAGTTTTTTGAATAAAATTTTTTTCAAATTAAAATTTTAGAAGACTGACAGACTAAATCTGCTTTGATATTCAAATTTTGTTATATCCCTTCTATCAAGTAAAAAGCCTTTTTCTATTTTATTCCATACATAATATATAATTATATTTAGGCTTGAATAAAATCTGATTTTGTAATGTCAATGGTTTAAAGAAAACCTTATAATACCTCACAGTTTTCTGTGATTTTTGCGACGAACATAGAATATCTTGATTTTTAAAGTTAGTCTATTTAAGCAATGATCCGGTTACCACTCTGAGGTAAGATATACTGATTAGTAGTTGGTTCAGATTTTTCAAATATGATTTAGGACCGATGAAGAGATTATCGGAAGTCTAATTGTTTTTTGATGGTAAAGTAGTGCATGTTCTGACAGATTTTTGAATTAACTTATTTGAATATTTAAATATATTGAATATTTCAAATAAATTTTATTTTTTGAGAAGTCCTTAAGTTGTGTTTTATGTTTTTGAAAAGGAATTGGTGTTCATAATGATAAGATCAGAAACAAAATTTTGTCTCTTTCAAATATTTATTTATTAATTTTACTTGACAATTTATATTTGTTGGTTTATTTATTCTATTTGATATTGTATATTGAGTTTTGACTGTATACGTCTATTAAATATAAGCGGTGCTTATGAGATATTAAGTTAATTCTAAAAGTTTTTTGAATAAAATTTTTTTGAAACTAAAATTGTAGAAGACTGACAGATTAAATCTGTTTTGATATTCAAATTTTGTTATATCCCTTCTATCAAGTAAAAATCCTTTTTTTATTTCATTTTACAAACATAGAAACCTATCTAAATAAATACCTTGTAAAATCTTATGAAAATTATATGAAATCATGTAATTTTGAAAACACAATTTGAATATGAAGAACAGTTTCGTAAGCGACAAAAAATTTTATTTTCAATTACCATACAAATATAAATTATAAAGTAGCGAAACGTTCATTAATAATCGACTGTCTCATTTAACCAGCTGCATCAAAGTAAATACATACCTTAAGTAAAATCATATGAGAATTATATGAAATCTTGTCATGTTGAAGGCACAGTTGAATATGAAGAATAGTTTCACAAGTGAGAAACAAATTTATTTTCAATATCACACAAATATAAATTATATATTAGCAAAATGTTCATTAATTATCGACTGTCTCACTTGACGAGCTGTATTACTATTAGTTGAACTTATTTGAAAGTCCTCTTCCTCCTGCACATCACGCAACCATTCATTTTGAAATATTTTGTACATATCTACAGCTATATTGTGCAATACAGCTGTAGCATAAATAGTTGTCCTTATGTTCGTTAACTTAACACTTATTCCTTTAGAAATTGTAGGAAAACGACGTTTCCAAATCCCATACTTTCTCTCCACCACATCTCTAGTTCGTATAATTGATTCATTATATAAATTTTCAGCTGCAGTTATAGCTTCCAGTAACATCGTCATAAGATATGCGTGCAAACTATAACGACTATCACCATGTACAAAATACGGTCCAAATTTACCACTATCAAATTGTCTCTTCAAGAAGCTGTTATTAAATATGGATTGATCATGTGTTGAGCCAGATCATCTAGCACAATATTCATGATTCTCAATTCTGAATCACACATGGTTTGAATGTTAAGGACAAAATAATGTTTTCGACATCGAAAGAATTCTGCATCATTACCACCAGGAGAAGTGATTTTAATTAATGTGCAATCTATGGCACAATAACACGTGGAAAACTAGCAATTGCATAAAACTTTTCTACTGTTGCCTGAATTTCATGACCACCTTCACACATCTTTATATATTGTGGACAAAGGGATGCGATTGCAAAAGAAATTCTTCGAATTATTCTAGAAGCGGAAGGTTTAGAAATTGCCATGAAATCTACGGCTGTTATCAGCATATTTCCAGTTGCATAGAATCTCAATGTCAAAAGGAGTTGGTTCATCGGTTCAATACAGATGCCTCTGAAAATTGGCAATTTAATGATCGAAGAAATCTAAATCATGAAAATCATGAAAATACTGTTCCCTACTTCTGTAAATTTAGAGTCTTCTCACAATTATTTCTTCATCATCTGATAAAGAACTAGAGCTTTAATCAGCATTCAACATTTGGTGCAACATTTTTCGCAGTACGCTAAAATCAAACAAAATGGGCAAATCTGACAGAGGAAGGTTAGGTCCAGTGTTTTTGTGTTTACCGTGCACCTGTCCAGTGTTGAGCTTCTCGTAAAAGTATTCTTTTCTAGCCGCAAAGGGCCGATTTTCTCACTTTAAGATAAAGGACGCTTCTAAGTTCCCTTTAACCTTGAAATATGCATATGAAACATGTTATATCATTAGAGGAGACTTTTTTGAAAAAAGGGAGCTTTAATTTCGTTTATGAAACTGGCCATAAGGAATAAAATATCGGAAGAAAGACTGACGCCGCTCTCAATGTTGTCCATTGAACAAAATTTAGACATTCCTGACTTCGATGAAAAAGTGATCGAGAATTAGCTATCCCCTGTTATACGGAGTACTCTAAGAGATCTGGGATTTTAAGGAGTACTCTAAAAGATCTGGAATTATACGGAGTACTCTGAAGAGCGCTAACTTTTTTATCGTGATCGTCTAGTGGCGAGAGAATAGAACCTTACGTTGTTTAGACAACCCAAATTACACCTAACGAGAGCAAGGAAATAGTGACAGGAGGTTCAAATGTTCGAAACAGTACTGCCAGAATAATATATTTCCATTAGTAATGTTAAAAAGCAACAACCCCTTAATGAATGGAAACACATTTATCAGCCTGTGGTTAAATCAACTCTACGCAGTGTTTTGCAAAGCTCCACAGTGAACCTTATAGCGCCCCGAGTCTAAATGACTTATTACTAAATATCGTTTAGTCGGTAACTGGCTGAAACAGTAAGGTGAGGGTAACTGTGGTATGCCCAGAAGATCTTCTTGAAGAGGGGATCCAACATAATTCCAGTCGACCGGAAAAGTAACTATTACATGGACTGTATCTGGCCTCCTTGGGGTGGCCAAGGCCCAGGAATGCTCAGATATTACTGAAGAATGAACCAAACATTACCTGAAAGGTCAGCAAACTAATCCTTGGGGATATTACAATACCTCGGAACAATGATCTAGCAATCACTCAAACATTCTCACAATAGCGTTGGATATCCGGACCTATTTACTGCCTCTGTCGTCCTCCACCAGGACTACTCAGTGATTTACCCTAAAGAACGCCACTGGTGCACAAGGAATACAATCTCTCAAAGTAAGCGGTCACGTGCATATGGCTAATATGTAACACAAACTGACTAGGACATTATAAAATAGATACAGTACCCCATCACTTAGGCGTGTTAGAAATAGGTAACAGGGGATCACACAAGAGTACATGCAAATTAGTTACATACCAAGCACTGCAATTAGTAAGAACAGATTATAAAGATCCCTATTAGCAATTATAACGTAGATAAAGAACCACTATTTACAAATATAGGCAAACAGCAACCAGGCACCGACAGAAAGTATACAATACAAATAGATAACTTATGAGGGTCGTGCTGCTTTAGTTATATACAAAGGCAATGCATTTTGGTTAAAACATTTCGATCGAATTAAATAACACTGAAGTAAAAATACAAGAATGAAGAGCCATGAATGGAAGTACAATGAACGAGCGTGCAATCACTAATTTCACATTAACACTAGGGTGGTATTCAAAAATGTAAAGCATGCAATTAATCAGAAGCATTCAAAAGAAGTTTACTTACTAAGAGTTACCAATGGGGACTTTTATATGTATTATTATCTCGAGTATGTTACTAAGTTGCTCAGGAGGTTTATTTCCAAGAATCTTCCTCTCGGCTGCTTCAAAATACAATGGGAATGCTATAAGGACATTGTTCTCTTTTGTTATATATTAATATTATCACCGATTGCCTACGTGGCAAGTTACAGTGCCACAGAGTATTGGACACATGAATAATGCGGGTAAATACAATGACGTAATGGTGGAATTTATATAATCTTTTCTTTGACTCGTATGATCCTTTAGAGAACACGGATCACTTCAAGAACTTCCTCTGTGACAAAAACAGAAGGATTGAGTTTCATTTTAAGAAGTAGGCATTTGATGAGTAAAATATATATATTTTCTGTTTTCTTGAATCAGCGCCCCCCTGAACAAAATTATCACCAGCATCCACTGATTATTATTATTAATATTTATTTCTTCATTTTTTGTTTAATATAAATACTTAGTTCAGTAAGTTAATTCGTTGGGGGTTGAATTCGTCTTGCGAAAAGTAAACTTCCCCTGAGTATTATTTTTCAATGCACTTTGTACAAAATGAAGTCAATTCATTATTATGAATAAATTGACAGTATATTTTACACTATAGTCGTTTTTAAAGGGGAAAACAAAATATTACTAACAAAACTACACTTGAAATGAACTGAAAAAAAGGAATACTAATTAAATGACAAATTTTACGCTCAAATTTCGCGTGAATATAGAGGATAGTTTACTAACTCAGCGGCAAAAAGAATTTCGGCATTCCTTTCAAGCGGGTTTGAAATAATTATATTATTATATTATATATATATAATATATATATATATAATATATATATATATATATATATTATATTATATATATTATATTTCAAAAAAGACCCTGCTCGAGGATTATGGTCAGCACTTGGTCTCCATCCAGCGATTGTACCTACACCATGTCATTACCATCAACTTTTAACACTTTTCTTCACGAGTTAGTATTGTATTTGGAGAGTCGATACTCGATTTCCTTCAGTTATCGGTATATGTTCAAGACGCACGGGTTAAGTGTAATGCGTGTGTTCTTTAAAATGACAGCTGCAACGAGTCCGGCTCTACCCGCCCATGTTTTTATTCTTTTTTAACTGTTGTTACCTTCACTAATAGCTGAGGTAAACCGTATCGTACAAGGAGAGAATTCCGTAAAATCATTTCCAATGGTCGATGTTTTGGGAGTTTCGTGAATGAAAATTCGGCGATGATCCCTTGGATTTGTGTTTCAGTGTGAAAATTTGTAAGTAGATTTCTCAACACTTGTACTTGCAACCTTCATTGTTTTGGTGTTTGACTGAAAGAAGTGGTTTACGCGTGAATTCGTAATGGTTGCTAAAATATTATAAGAAATAGAGAGAACATTTTTATGAATTAAACAAAATTGAAAAACTCGTGAAAAGTACTCATATTTTATAGGTTATTAAAATATTAACCATTAACGGTATATTTTTCAATAATTTGACTATCCTCGAATAATTCGTGAATTAGAATCTGAAATAACCTATATGGCATTATTTTATAGATTGAATACGTAGAACGATATTTTTGGGTTTCTTTTGAGGGAAATATCCAATATATTCTTTTCTTTTGTTCTTTTACCTTCCAGTAGTTTCATAAAGGGTTTAAGGGTACTAATCTACTTCATCAATTTCAAACCTCAAAAACTCATTTACTGATACGGTAAAATTTTTCAGCTTTTCCAAATTTCCATGAATATATCAGCCTTCATGGAGATTGTATCTTAGCTCATGTTTCGTAGACTTTTGGAATTAAGCATTTCAAGAAAATAGTTTCTGATTGATATGGTTTTATTGGTTTTTGTTCTTATTTCAAATTTCGTAATTATTGGTTACCATGTGCCATGTTTCTAATGAAAAATGTATAATGAAATTTAAGTTTACTTGGCGAAAGTTCAAATATAGAATTAAAAATTAATATCAGAAATTTGAACAGCTTGCACTATATATAAGGTTGTTCGGAAAGTAATTACGTTTTGTTCCGACAGAGGATATAATTTTATTTTTTCGAACCCAACTTCACACTTCAGCCACATAATCATTATATGTTTGGAAAGTTAATATAGCAAGGCTTGTGTGTGGAAAACTTCCATTAATTCTACGCAGTAGTTTTTGGTTTTTCACCTTTTAAACATGAAGCGCAATAAGCAGCATTAAAAAAAGGGTATATCACATAAATTAAAATACATATCACTGAGAAACCTGAAACTAATGAATACTTCTACTATTTTCGAATTAAAGTGAATGAGTAAAATACAATATGTTTATGAACAAACAGATCATTTTAATACGGTATGAAAACATATTACTTGGTTTTGACATTTGGTTTCCTTTTCCTATTTTACTTTTTCACGGTAGAAAAGGTAAAAATGCTGTTCAAGCCAGAAAGAAATTAACCGATGTGTATGGAGAAGATGTGTTGACAGTACGCCAGAACTGGTTTGATCCGGCAATTTTGATGTCGAAGATGCACCACATTCCGGAAGGTCAGTTGAAGCTGATAAAGACACGATAAAGGCATTAGTTGATGCGAATCGGCGAATAAGAACACGTGAGATCGGTTAGAGGTCAAGTTCATCGAATTCAACTCATGACCACTTGAAAGGCATGGGTTTAATCTCGAAGCTCGATATATGGGCTCCCCATGTTCTCACGGAGAAAAATTTGTGTCGTCGCGTTGACGCTTTTGATTTGCTTCTCAAACGTCACGAAAATGATCTATTTTTGAAGGGCAGAGCTAATCAACAGAAAAGGTGTAGTGTTCCACCAAGACAATGCGAGACCTCATACAAGTTTGGTCACTCGCCAAAAGTTTTTACAGCCAGAAGAAAACGAAATTACTTTCCGAATAATCCAATATATTGAAAATGTCCAGAAAAACATTTATTCTCTATTTTATGACATTGTACACAGCATGTGTACATCAGTGAATTTATCTATTAGTGTAAAAACTCAAAAAGCCCATAGAAATGATAAGCTACTTAATTCAAAACATAAGCTATCATACATATTTCATGGTTGTTGACAATCTTCAGGTAGCTCTAATATTAAGAATTAAACATAATAACAAGATTAGAAACTAACCCATTCACCAAAAACCACAACACTTTGTTTCTGCCTGATAACTAATAAAACACAAAAGTTTATTTCAAGAGAGATAGACAACCATGAAATAAGTATAATAGCTTACATCTCGAATGAAGTATTTTATCATTTCTGTGGTCTTTTTTGGATTTTCACGACCATATCAATATCATTTAATGAAAAATAAACGTTTTCCTAGACAAATATTAACTTTATATCAACATGCAAAAAGTGTGCCAAAGGCTCGTCTGCTCATTTAATAGTTTCATTTCTGAAACATTCTTAGTATTTCTAGTTGTTTTACCTTTCGCTTCCAAATTTGTCCAATTCTGGGAAGACATGCTTTGTTGCGAAGAGTTGTTTCGCATAGTTATATTTCCTAAATGATGATTGATGTTCTTTAAACCCTTTCTAGGAAAATCTTCCGGTTTGTCCTACAGGAGCTTATAAATAGAGTTTTCATCAGTGTGTAAATGCAGGACAAACCAAGAGATCTACGCAAAACGGTTTCAAAGGACATCAATCAATTTAGGAACCAGAATGATAAGCCTAATTTTGCAAAACATTTTCTCAAAAAAATCTTGTCTTTCCAGGATAGACAATCTGGAAATATTACATCTGTGAATGAAAGGCAAAAATCTAGACATCCTGGAATCCATAGAAATATTCAAGAGTAAGCACGTTTCAGAAATTATTACTATTATTATATTATATTATCCTGATACTCCTAGATCTTCTGTGAAGATCTCTCAGAAGCTCTTTCAAATTCTGCGAGTTAGGAGTTCAGTTGTGTTCTTGGTAGACTTTGTTATTGCAATCTAACGCCATTTTAGGTCACAGCACTGTCAATTTTCGACCCAAAAGTGAAATGGAAATAAAATGATTAAACGAGCAAACGGACTTTCGGCATACCCCACTTCTCAAATTTTAGCACAAGCTGGAGCCTTCAATGAATATATGTATAACCGTTGAAATACAATTTGTTTATTCAGTTTGAAAATGTAGTAAATAGTACGAAACTCGAGTCACTATATATTCAGTAATAAAAGGTGATGAAAAACCAAATGATTCTTTATGTTATTCCATTCAATATACATGGAGAAATTTTTTCAGATTTCTGATATTAATTTTCAATTTCTAATAAATGGCACAAAGATTTATGCCAATTTCGTTAGGATCGGAGGTCTGGGCGGATGACTTGAAATAGAGCTGACAATTTCCGAAACAAAAAAACAATAAACTAGAAATTCTCGTGATAGATTTGGAGTTTGAATATATAAGCTAGGTTCAAAAATGGAAAGAATCGGCTCGAGAATTCCTGAGTTATACTCATTTGAAATTTTCTTATCTGATATGGGCAAAAGATTAAAAAAATATTTGATGTTTTGATTCATTAATGAAACAACAGTTTCTATTCCTACATTCGTGACTAAACATCCTTCAAGATGGACAAAACGTGTGTCAGCATATGAGAGAACTCTGACGAAGTCCTTCAAGATGGACAAAACGTACGTTAGTGTCACTAAAATAAAGTAGAAATAGAAACAAATGTTTCATTAATAAATCAATGATAAATAATTAGTACAAAGGATCTGCCAAATTAATATATGATGTTTTGTTCAATATATTCTTTACCCACTCTTTCTTTTCAATAAGTAACGTTGCAGATCGAAGGAATCAAGATTGAGCTCTTCAAACATGTCGTTTTAATTTTCACGTTTCTTCAGGAGAATTGTTTTGAAATGGAAAAAAATTACGTTTATTTGACTTTGGGTTGGTAGAACACAGAAATTGATATCATGTAGTAATGGTCAGAAATGAACAGAATGGACTCAATGATTCCTGAGTTATTCTCCTTTGAAATTTTATATTTTGAATATTTCCTAAAGTACAACGCCCAGTTCAAATTAAGTATTCATATGTGACAGAGCAACACTGGGGCTTATGCAATATCTCGTGAATTACGAGAATTATCTCAACTTCTCAAATATTCAAAAAAGGACGTTGAAACCTGCAAATGCAAGGTGGACCATTTAAAATTTGCATTTTTGATCGACTATAAATGAAAAACAAATAAACTAATGAATATTTTTTTCGAAGTTATGATATTATTAGAAAGGTTAAACCTTGAAATTTGCGAATGAAAAACAATATCATTCAAATGACTCCGACTGGCTACAGTACCCCATCTGATCAACCAAATTTTCAATATATTGTCGATTGTTTGGTGCTCCATCTCATAAATTGCAACTTCGATTTTGCGTTTCAAGTCATCAAACCCACGAAAAATAGTCCTCCGAGGTGAAAATGAGTTCCATCTCTAAAGATGATTTTTCTGGGAAAATGCTCATCTTCGACTACTACTTTGAGCGGAAAGGAAACGCATTGAACGGTCACGAGGCTTCACTTCTTGCACTAGTTGAACTTTGTAAGCCTTCATACGGAGGTCCTTATGAAAAATTATCATCAAAAAAGTGTGAGAAAAGTTCAGTTCTTGAGCACGATGATGAGTTGATGCTGAGGAATGTTCAGCGACATTCTGGGCTACAGCAGCAATGTTTTCAGGTGTGCTCCTTGGACGGGAATGTGAACGGGTGGTTTTATCGAATAAAGATCCAGTTTCATGAACTTACAAATTGTTTGTATTGAATTTCTACGTGAATTTCTAACAGTTTGGATAGAAGAATTAACACTTTGGAAATGTTTTTTCAATATATCCCAGTTTTTTTCAAGCGTGAATCGACCCATCTCGTTGATGTCAAATATTAAACTGACCTTCTGTCAAAACATAAATGATAGAAGTCTTGCCAGACTTGAAATTATCACTGCTACAAACACTAGATGGCCCACGCTTTATATCCATAACAAAAAACGAAAAATTCCATTAGCTGAGGTAGCCTGATGGATAACGGATGTAATTCGACATTTCGGACCAGTCTTCGAATCTATACAGATAAAGCATGATTATTTTTTGAATATATACACATATTGAAAATTTAAAATGAAGAGGTGTTCGAATATTACGGATAATAGCTGGAATTAATTCTCCAGAACCTCTACAGATTTAAATCTGAATAAATCTCATGAAAACATTCAGAATTATATTTTTAAGAAACATTTGATAGATAACACTGTATCACTTTATAGACATATATATTATCATCACATGTGGTGTAAATTAACTAATAAAAAATCAAAAGAAATGTTAAATAATGACCAAATTATTTAGACATCACCTTATTCATATATGTTTCGACTGGATGTCAAAGAATCACAAGTTCCGTCACCAAAAAATATTTAACATATAATTCTAAAAGGCCTTTTTATTTTCCTTTTCAAAAAATATTTAGTACAATCTTGAGAAAGAACCTGATAAATTCGGACCCAAATCTCTTCAGTAAGGAGTTATTTGAATGAACAAAATAATCATTAAAAAATATAAAAAAAGGTGTTTTTAAATCTTTTTCAATAATTATTTTATTTTACAAGTTAATCATTTTACATTTTACATATTTTTTAAAGATTTTTCTGTTATTCAATTAACTCCTCGCTAAAGAGATTTGAGTCCGAATTTATCAGGTTCTGTCTCTGGAGAATGTGCTATATATTCTTTAAAAAGGAAAATGAAAAAAGCCCTTTTTGAATTATATGTCAAACATTTTATGGTGATGGAATATGTGATGTAGGTAAAAGGTGATGTCTGAATAATTTGGTCATTATTTTATATTTTTTTAAATTCTTAATTAGTAATTTCCACCACTTGTTATAATAATATATATGTCTAGTGATACAGTATTATCTAGGACATGTTTTTTAAAATTTAATTGTGAATGTTTTCATGAGATTTATTTAGATTTAAATCTGTAGAGATTCCGGAGAATTAATTCCAGCTATTATCTCTAATATTTCTTTGATTTTTTTTCTTATTTGATTTCGGCAAAAAGTATGAAAAGTATATGAAATTTTATTCAACATATTCTTTTCCCACGTATTTTTGCCAAAATGTAACGATGCCGATCGAAAGAAGAAGGATGGATCCTATTGATGAGAAATTATACTGATATTTCTAGATCTTCTGTGAAGATCCCTTAGAAGCGTTTTCGCTTGTGCTAGTTAGATATTCAGATTAGGCTTTGTTATTGTGTCCTTACGCCATCTCAGTCACGGCACTGTTAATTTTTCTAACCAACAATGAAATGGTGGCCGAAACCTGTCTATCTACAAAGTTTTTCCTACCCTAGACGGACCTGAACCCCGGACCTTTCCCCAATCCAGTCATCTAACCACTAAGCTATTGGAAATCATTATTAACTCTGTATAACAGATGATAGCTGGATCAGCAAAATTAATCTAAAAAATCTTTTGATAACTTTTTCGAAACAAATTGAATAAAATGCCTTAAAAAACAATGTTTCACTTTATAGACATATAAAATTATCCAATAAAGAATCAAAAGAAAAAAAGTATGGATCAAAATGATCTGAATACACCACCCAAGACAATTTCTTGAATTGGATATTCAGTAAAAAAAAATACCAGCACCAAAAAATTTTCTACATAAAATTCGAAATGGTCCTTTTTTATTTCTGCTTTAGAAAAAGATAGCACATTCTGCAGTAAAAAAAATTGAAAGTTTAACTCATATTCTCATCAGTTGAAAGTTATTTGAATGCTAATCAAAAACAATCAATATCATATAATAGTATTATTATTATTATTATCGTGATACTCGAAGATCTTCAGTGAAGATCCCTCAGAAGATTTTTCAGCTTGTGCTGAGTTAGGAGTTCAGTTGTGTTCTGGGTAGGCTTTGTTACCGCGATCTTGCGCCACTTTAGGTCACAGCACTGTTAATTTTTGATCCAACAGTGAAATCGTTGCCGAGACTCGTCTAACTAGAAAATTTCTTTTTCACCTGAACAGGATTCGAACCCGGACCTTCCGGTCACGAGCCCAATGCTTTACCACTGAGCTGCCCGCACTCATATAAAATATATCTACATACCTTCATTCACCAAATATTATCTTCTAAAGCAAAATTGGAAAAAAAAATGATTGAGCACCATGCAAAAATTAGTCTTTTTCACAGAAAAATGTTATACGATCATAGACTCTAATTTTGAAAACTGCCACGCGCATGTGTGAAAATTCAATTTATGAAAAATTCAAACAACATATATTGAAAATGTACTACGAAGAGTTTATTTTAAATATTACAGCTTATAGCTGAAATAACTCTCCGAAACCTCTATAGATTTAGTATGGAAAATCTCCTAAAACTTTTTAGATTTAAATTGTTTCACTTTATAGTTTTTAAAAAGGGAAATATAGAAGACCGTTTTGAATTCTATGCGGAACATCTTTTTATGATGGAATTTGTTATTCCTGAATATTCATTCGAAGCAAATTTGTCTTGTTTGTTTGGATTTAGATAATTTTGGTCATTACTTTATGTTTTTTTTACATTTTATTGGTTAGCTGCTGCTATATTTTATTCAATTCAGTTCTAAAATGTTTTCAAGAAATTTTAGGATTGAATCTTTAGAGGTTTCGAAGAATTAATTCAGCTATTATCTCTAATATTTCAGAAAGACGTTTCAATATATGTATATAAATTATGTATTTTTCATTGGCATGAGATTTTCCGTTTCTTCAGAAAAATGAAAATGCAAAATATTGCGTTTATTTGACTTTAGGATGGAAGTACACAGTATTGTGTATTTTATTCATAATACGTAGCTTCCTCAAGAAGTGATTTACAGATTTGAAATTTTCAGGGGAAATGGACTTCTGAACAAGCGCACAAAAGCTTCCGGCTTCACGTCAGTGCATTCCACCATTTCTTAATTGGTTTTCACTATATACACTACAGTTGATCCTCAGTCACTTTTTCGAGCCAACATAATTACTACGTTATTGAAGTTAATCAGTTTTATCTCGTGCAGTAAGAGCCTCTTGATACCACCTAAGTCAAAATTTTATTTAAATATGCTATTGTCACTGACCTTGAAAATATTAATATTTTCGAATGCCATCTGTTTCGATGAAGAATTTAAACTGAATATTATTTGCAAATTGGTTTCAAATATTATAGATATAATGTGAAGAAGAGTTGTTTGCAAATTTTCAGAATATATTACTTTGTTCGCATCCAGCGTCGATGTCAGTTAATTAATAAAATTATTTCACTGTAAGAGTTTACGATCAATAATTGAAGATTAGTTACAACCGGTGATGAAAATATGAGAAATTCATTCAAAATAATAAAATTATTTCACTGTAAGAGTTTACGATCAATAATTGAAGATTAGTTAAAACTGGTGATGAAAATATGAGAAATTCATTAATGATGAAAATATGAGAAATTCATTAGAAATTCAGATGAAGAGTAGAAGAAGATTTTGATGAGGAACTGGGATATTATTATTGAAATTAATTGGCTTTTATTTTTTGCCAATTTTGGAAACGTTCAGTTCGAAGATAGTGAGGAAAACTTATAAACTAGCACCAACTCAATCAGTCAAAATTCTATGACTGTTCATCTCGTTTCCTTTATAGAATGCAAAATTTTCATGTATATATCACATTTCCAGGATCCATTCTCATTCAAATAAACCATTTTATAAGCTTATTATTCATGATAACGATGTAAATGATAGCCAACTGGGTATACCTGTTTGTTTGCCGTTTTTAAATTTGCCTATATAATTCAAGTTTCATCAGAATGAAACATCTGTATCGTAATTAAGAAACGGATTCCGAGGATAGCAGAAATATAAAAATCTTGTTCGACCACATTTTCCATCTAAATGTCTAGACATTTTTCGTTTTTTGCCTGGATATACATATTTCATGATCTCATTCCCAAAGCTGTAGTTTGTCAAGAATCGCATAATTATCAAAAAGTACAATTTTGCCTACATTCTACCGTGTCTGGTTTTTGCACTCATGTTCCAGGGAACAGCGTGCTATCGTTTCCCCAGATATCTGTGATTTTCGAATTTTGAGCCGGTAAAATGATCTTAAACGACTAGGTTCTACTCACTAATGAAGATTCCGAGGCCAAAAGAAATTCTGTCCGGCTAGTCCGATCGTACGCTAACTTTTGAACAGAAAGAACTAGAGATTTGGAACCTTATAAAGTTACCTTTCAGATTTCGACCAAACATTAATTGAGCTGGACTATAACCTGTTGTAGAATGTTGGTCGTTTCTGTCGAATAAAAATCTTTGTAGAAATTTATTTAATATTTTAATATTAACAGATATATTCTGTTAGCCTTCTACATATACAATTTCAAAAAATATATTTGAAATTATAACTTCAGGAATTAAATTAATGTCATATAAGCACCGCATATATCAAACGACATATAAAATGAACATTGATTATAAGACATTCAATTTAGATAACATAATCCAATAAACTTAAATTGTTAACAAAAATCCTATAAATTAAATGTTTTGAGTAAACAAAATTTTGTTTCTGCTCATTCCTCCTATGAAAACAGATATCTTTCAAAAATGTTTAACATTATCCTAAGAATTTCATCATGAATCTTACTTGGAGTATTCAATGTTATTGAATATCCAACTAAGTAACTTTTTAGAAAATCTCAAGATATGTCAAAACGTTACAAAAAACTCGTTTTAAGAGAGACTTTGCTCGTCAGTACCCAATCATATTTAAAAAAATAATATAACATCAATGAACAAAAAATATTTACTCACCTTTTATATGTATATATATATATATATATGTATATATATATATATATATATATATATACATATATACATACATATATACATATATACATACATACATACATACATATATACATATATATATATATATAATGGTATATATATATACATATATATATATACCATTAGATATATATATATATATATATATATATATATATATATATATGTATATATATATATATATATATATATATATATATATATATATATATATATATATATATATATATCCAGCGTACAAGGCTGCACCACCCCATGTAAAATTATCGGTATAGATGGCATCCGAGGTAAGGTGGTATAACTAGATAACGCATCAGCAATGCAATTTTCATTGGATTTAATATATTTAATTTGGAAATTGTAAGTTGAACGAATTACACTTCATCTTTGTAATCGGCTTGCAGCAAAAATAGGTATTCCTTTTTTATCTCCGAAAATACTAATTTATGGCTTATGTTCAGTTAGAAGAGTGAATTGTCTACCAGAAATGTACTGGTGAAATTTCTTCACACCAAAGATAATCTATAAGACTTCCTTATATATCGGGTGTTTTTTCAGAGTGATAGAACTTCAAATTGGAAGAAAACACATTTAAATTAAGACTGAAGCCAATTTTTTTTATTTGAAAAATAATTTTATGAAATTTATGTTTTAAAAATAATTTTCCGCATATGTTAACAACGACTAGCTCTAAGAAACCGCATTCGACCAAACCAATTTGGGGCCATTTTTTCGAGTAATTCAGGCCTTATTTCATCCATAAAACGAGTTATGTTGGCTTCCAAAGCGTCTATTGTTTCTGGTTTATCAGCATAAACCAATGATTTGACATTGACATTACCCCAAAGAAAATAATCCAGTGGAGTTATGTCACATGATCTTGGAGGCCAATTAATTGGACCATTTCTCGTAATAATGTTATCGCCAAATCCTTCTTTCAATAAATCAATTGTTACGGTAACCGCATGAGGTGTAGCACCAACTTGTTGGAACCAAAACACTTTTGGGTCGATACCATTCAAATTTTGAAACAAATAATCATTGATCATCGATCTGTAAGGAGTACCATTTACGGTAACATTAGCTTCAGCATCGTTTTTAAAGAAATATGGACCGATGATGCCTCCAGCCTGTAAAGCACACCATACAGTGCATTTTTCAGGATGCAATGGAACCTGCAGAACTTGTCGAGGATTGTTTTCACTTCATATACGACAATTTTGCTTGTTTACATAGCCTTCAACCAGAAATGAGCTTCATCAGTAAACACAAGTTTACGATAAAAATGTGGATCAACTTCAAGCTGTTCTAAGGCCCAATCAGCAAACAAACGACGCTTATTATGGCCAAATGGCTTTAGTTCTTTAACCAGTTGGATCTTGTATGGGTGTAGACCAAGATACACACATAAAATTGTGTGGATGCAAAGAGTCCAACTTGTTGTGAACGTCGACGAATAGACAAATCTGGATCATCATTAACACTATGACTTACAGTAGCGAACGTTCTTCTGTACGTACAGTTCTTTGTCTTGTTGTTGTTGCATCGAGTAGAGAGAATGTTGTCCGAAATCTATCGATAGTTCGACGAAAAAGCTGCTCTGATGGACGATTATGTAAACTATATATTTCACGAAGTGCTCTATAAGTTTGGTGAATAGAACACTTATTTTGAAAATAAATTTCAGCAATCTGTAAACGTTGTTGCCGTGCGAGTCTTTCCATGATAATTTGTCAATGCTTATTGAACAGAAATGTCAAAACTACATGGCTTCTACCTTCTGACAAATCACAGTTCTATCACTCTAAAAAAACACCCGATAAATCAGTTGGCTTGAGTTTCAAAAAAGTTTAATTTTATGTTGTTGACATATATGTTTCGGGTTTCAACCCATTCTAAAACCAAGGAGAAATTACCATAACAATTTATGTATTTTTCGGACAACAGATGGAAGTGTCAGGATTTTTTATTCGAGATTGTAAACAGTAAGTTGAACCTGTTGACGGTATTTGTTTATTTTCAAAAGCACTTGTTGAAAAGCAAAAAAAAACCGTAATTTCTTTTCGAATACCTTTGGAAATATGGAGAGCAAGATTCCTGAAATATTTTTCGATTCACTTTCTGTTGAATTAAAACTCAATATTTGATCTATTGGAATGTCCAAAATTCTCAACCAATTTCTTCCTAATAATGGAGGTCCTCCCTTCTGTTTATAATTATTTCCTATTTTAAAGTGTACTTCTAGAAAACCTAAAGATTTTATTTCTGATTCAACATAAGATTTAAAAATTGACACCAGAAGTGTTTATTTCAAGATCAAAAAAGTTAGATTTATAAAATTTTTCAGATATAGCTGAGATCGTTGATCCTGTATCGATTTCCATTTCAATTAATTATGAGCTCATTGAAACTTTCAGTTTTTTTTCTCGTTTTTTATAACGAGAGTTTCAGCATCACCAAGCTTACTACTGGTTTCATTTCAACGTATTTGTTGAAACGCACACTAGATTTTTGGCCACACACAACACTCAAGTGAGCGGACTTATTGCACTTATAACATGCGCAGCTCGAAAGAAACATTTTTTGGACACATGATTGGACTTTCCGCAACTATGATTTTCTGGTGTTCCATGTGCTTTGGCTGATGAAAACTGCTTCTTGATCTCTGGTTTCCTTCAAGATGGCCGCTCTCTGTATGAACTGATGCTGATGCTAAATTTCATTTATTTCAGTTCTCTTCATGAGGCCAGCATTCTTCTCGGCTGCTTGTTGCTATTTGAACTGCAGATTTATATGATAGAGAAGGCTTTGTAAATAGTCTTTGTCGCGCAATTTCATTACACAATCCAATTACTAGCTCTCGTAAATTTGTTTCCAGTGTATTTTCGAAATACAGGTCTTCGCCAAATTTTTGAGGCTTGCGATATAGTCCCAAACAGATTCTTCCGATCTTTGTATACGTTGACGAAATTTGTACCGCTCAGCAATTTCTGATGGCCTGATGATCCTGCATGATTTTGACAATTTCTTCGAATGAGTGAATGAGTTCGAAGGTTTCATCTCCCACAACCGTGATCAGCATTGGCGTTTTCAATTTATTATCAATTCCGTTTGAAGTATTGTTTATATGTGTTATATACCACTTCTTTTCTGATAATTTAAATAATCCATTCTTCCGACCGACACACCACCTAGGCATTAGATCTTGTCCTGATGGGGGTGCTTGCCATGACTAGGACCCTAGTTTCGGCGAAATGGAGGGTTAAGTCTTGGTGCCTAACGTAATGCCATTCGCGTCACTAGACGTGTATGGTGGAAGATTTCCGAATGAGGCCCTAGTTTTGCCGTTTTGGTGAAATAGAGGGCCGAGTCGGTTGATTACCTCAGTGACACGGAGTCTGTCGCAGCACAGGGCTTCTCCCTTAAAACTAGCGTACTCTACACTATCGCAGTATGAATCTCCGGATTTTCTGTATAATAGCCGAGTGCGTTATGTAGCATATTGCGTTACCTCAAGGGTGGTTTGCCCACAGGTGGTACTTGTACCACCTGGCAACCCCTTTGGTGTTGAACTCGAGGGGGCAGTGGTTGAAAGTCCGCATCCTGGACTAGGGGGGTATTTAGTTCATCTGCAGACCCCCATGTTCGGGATATTCTCATGAAATGACTCAGGGTTTAGCGGGACTTGACGGTTCGACCGGCCTATCCTGGCCCCGGATCAATGCGTAACAATTTAGGGTTTGTGGATCTCGACGAAATTTGTCTGCCATTAGTGCTTGACGCCAGGATCAATCAAATGACTTCACATGGATCGGTGAGTCAGAACGTACAGGCTGCTAGACGGTGCTCGTACTAGGATCAATAGTAGTCATCAATCTTGGGATTATCTTAGTTCATGGGACTGCGTTCGGATGGATGGATAAGAATTCCCTCCGGCGGGTGAGTTGCGTCTCAAACCAACTCGAGTACTGACCTGCAGAGCCAGTAGAGGTTGAATAATGCCAGTCAGACGGTTCTGGCTTTCGAGCCGGGGCCCAACTGAAAACTGGTGGGTTCATCGCTTCGCGCGATGATATGGCGTAATCCTTATCACACTTTCTACCTCTAGGGGTGAACTGTGGAGATTGCTGAGTAGACACTTGGTGAAGAGCCATAATCACATGCCAATATGAAAACTTGGTAGAATTCATACCAGTCAGACGGTTCTGGCTTTCGAGTCGGGGCCCAAACTGGAAGCTGATGGGTTTTCGCTTCGCGCGATGATATGACGTGATCCTTATCACACTTTCTACCTCTTGTGCCATTAACATTACTGGCAGAATTCTTCCGACCGACATTTTCAATTCAGCAATATCTAATAGTGAATTGCTTCAGCCGTTACTATTTGGTAGTTGATCATAATTGAAACACAATGGTCATTCATTCCCATCAATTGAAAATCTGAAAATCCTCCATCTTGCATCAAAAGGGAGAAAATTAAATTATCTAAAATCAATTGAAATATTGAAAGCGCTGCATAATGATGATATCTATATAATGAACGACCAGACTGATCTGTGTAAATCAAAAATATTTAATGTTTTTAAGTAACCGAAATAGCTTTAAAAGGTACCGACATTTGCACATAATTATTTTCTGCTATTTCTTACTTGCTACCTGTTGAAAAAGGAATTGTTCATGTAGCATCATAAAAACCCATAACACCTCTGTAATCCTTGTTATTGCTTTTCACTGGAAATATTTATTCTGAATAATTTGTAACATCTGTTATACAGTTTTTGTACCAAATGGAACATTACTTCAAAACTGAATCTGTAACTAGTGCTTTAGTCCTCTGTTACGTCTGAAGATGAACGGTCATCGTTCGAAACCGCGGTAACATGTGAACCAAAAATAATAAAAAACCTTGGTAGTAAATACATAGTAACTCCAATCTATTGTGTTTCAGCAATATCTATTTAAGAAATTTATTTTAATTTCCTCGTCGCCACTATCATAAATTTTGGGGGTTATTTAGATGTGTATCGAATCGATTCTGAAACAACTGCATTCTTTATTTCCACCCAGAGGTACATAAATTTTATCTCGTCACATATGCGCCATGATATAACGACAATAAAAGAAGTATATAGTCTGTTCATACACAATCTCAAAATGACTTTCACATTTTGTTTGCTTTTACAGTAGGCTTAGAATTTTTCAATACATCCTCGTACAGTTTCTTTTTGCCTCAGAAAGTCAGAACTAGGTTTCTGAGCTCCAAGAATGAGATCTTATAAATGATCACACTGGACCATCAGATGAAAAATTCTTGGTTGAATTTCATCATGTTCCTTCGTTAGGCACCATAAATTTCGAAGAAAAAACTAAATGAAATGTTTATCGGATAAAATTATAAAACGGAAGTTTTTTATTTGATAAAAAGCTTTTTTAATATCTTAAATATCAAACAAAGTAATTCTGTTGAACCTCGTTACGAATTTCAATTTTATAACATTTTTCAGGAACATTAGGAATCAAATTAAATAGATAACTAACTCATCATACAGTATCAAAATGATACAAAAGAATCCAAAAAGGAATTTTAAAATTGAGTTAGAGTTATCTAAGGCTTTTATTTAGTTTTTAAGGAATTTTATGAAATATAAATTTGTAGCAAAGTATAACAGAATTACTCTGTTTGATATTAAAATTTTTTTAGCAGATGTTACCAGTAGTTGTACCTATCTAATAGAGTTCAGAACGACAGTTTTGAAGGATCTCCCTTTTCTTTGAACAAAGTAGTAAGTTGCCACTGAATAATAGTACATATTAAAAATTTACTAGAATAATATTATTCATAATTCACATCTAGAACGAGATGATACGTGTCAGATCATAATTAGCAAATGCAATCCAAACATTAAAATTCCATTTTCGTCATTACCTGGAAAATGATATACGCTTCTTCAAATAAACCATGATACTCACAAACACCAGATAACATTGTCTCGGTGATAAATTTTTCAGTTTATTTTTATATTCTCCTTTGAACCATTCAGTCCGTTGGTGTTGACCGGGTTCTGAATAGGTGCCCACATCGGAAATTTTATATCCTGAACATAACACTGCTTAGCTGTCAATTTTCCGCTTAACGTGTAAGTAAATGAAACAATTGTTTTTTTGTTGCAGGGGGACCTGTAGAAGAAAATCCGAGATGGCTTGGTGAGTAGATGTAATGCGAATATGAACTGCGCAAATTGCTCAAGGAGTTCATTATTGTTATTTCTATACCTTTATGATTCCCGTACGCTAACGCTGGAAATTTACAACAGAAATCATTAAGTTGTCAAAAGTGAATTGTTTGAAAGATGGAGTAGAACTCATTGAATTATATCGTTTTTCGGAGATAGTAGGTGAATGGCTCATGCTCGAAAATATCGTGTATGCAACCTTCGTTTAAACATGATTCTGAATACTTTGATATATTTATGAAGGCACTTTCGACCAAGTTCTAAATATTGGAAGGCAATGAATAATTGTATTTCGTTCAAATTAAAGACGATCTTCGTGAATATGTAAATGATTGAGTGTTGTAAACATAGGATAGGTAGGCTGTTGTTTACAACAAAGAATCAAAGAACATAGCGTGTCTATTTCGAGAAACCAGAAATCAACTGGTTCTGCAAAACATTGTATAGAAAATAAACTCTTTTTTAATGAGGAAGATATCACTCTACTATATAATGTTAAAAAGGCTAAACTGATGGACTCTTTGGACATTCTATCAATCAAAAAATCTATTGAGAAAAAGGAGAATTCAACAAATTCCTCAATACTCTTTGGAAACACCCCTATATTTGATGCTGTTATTTCCATGTGCCATAAAAATTCACAGATGTCTAAAGTGTAATAAGAGAATGTTTAAAAATCAATTCGAATGTGAGTCACTACGTGATAGAAGTAAAATGTAAATTACTTTGAATACAGAATTATATATTATAACTTCTACAATATATATTGAAACTATATACAAAAACTATAAAATTGATGTCCTCTTATATAATTAATATAAAATATTTTTAAATGTCTCGGAAAAACATTTTTACATCCCGACATGAAACGTATTAATACAAATGTATTAACAAAAACTATATAAGTATGTATATTAACACACAAATACAAGAAAATCCGCTATTCCAAAATTATCCAAAATTCTCAAAATAAAGTATCAAATAAAAATAATTGAACGAGAATTCTAACATTTGATAGATATTTTGGTCCCTAGACCTGTTCAGAAATGTTTTGAATTCAGACTCAAATATATAACAAGATCAAAATTTAACTCACTAAATAAGATAAAACCTGGAACGAATAAACTCGAAGTATCCAAAATAAAACAGAAATGATCCACGTGTTTTTACGTATAACCTATAACTATTTGTACTAGGAACACAGAAAAATATAACAGAGCTTATTCGCCCCAAATAATGCCCCATGATGAGAAAAATAACCAGAATTTCAGAAATAATAAATAATTAAGGAATATATTATGGATATTTAGACCCTATATGAATTTATTTCATAATTTAAAAATAAATTTGAATGTGAGTCACTACTTGATAGAACTAAAATTTAAATAACTTTAAATACAGAAATTCATTTGATCGTTTATATACCAATTTGATAGTTTTTGTATATAGTTTCAATACATATTGTAGAAGTTAGAATATATAATTCTGTATTTAAATTCATTGAAGTTTTGCTTCTATCAAATAGTGACTCACATTCAAATTTATTTTGAAATTATGAAACAAATTCATATAGAGCCTAAATATCCACAATATATTCCTTAATTATTTATTATTTTTGATATTCTGGTTATTTTTGTTATCATCGGATATTATTTGGGGTGAATAAGTTTTGTTATGTTTTCCTGTCTTCCGAGTATAAATAGTTATAGGTTATACGTAAAAACACGTTGATAATTTCTGTTTTATTTTGGATACTTTGAAGCTTACTTCGAGTTTATTCGTTCCAGGTTTTATCTTATTTGGTGAGTTAAATTTGGATCTTGTGATATATTTGAATCTGAATTCAATACATTTCTGAAGAGGTCTAGAGACCGAAATAGCTGCCAAATTCTCATTCAATTATTTTCATTTGGTCCTTTATTTTGAGAATTTTAGATAATTTGGGAATAGTGGATTTTTTTATATTTGTATGAATACGTTTCATGTTGGGATGTTGAAAGGTTTTTTCCGAGATATTGAAAAATATTTTATATTGATTATATAAGAGGACATCAATTTTATAGTTTTTGTATATAGTTTCAACAATTTTAATTTCAAAAAATTTTACGTAAGAAACTTTAAGAATTAAATTAATGTCTTAATAAGCACTTCTCATATTCAATAGACGTATAAAATCGAAATTCATCATACAATATCAAATGGAATTAAGAAAAACCAACGAATATAAATTGTCAATTAAAATTAAAAAATAAATAAACAAACATTTTTTGTTTCGTTCCAGGGATGCGTACTGAACTCTTCAGACAAACGTACGAAACGTTTGTTACAAAATGTATTGTTTTCTGATCCTATATTTATGACAAATGACTCTTTTTCAAAAATATAAAACATAATTTTAAGAACTTCTCAAAAACTAATTTATTTGAAATATTCAATATATTTAAATAAATTACTTCAAAAAATCTCAGAACATGTAGCACATCCTCAAAAAATAATTAAAATTACGATAAGATCAGTTCATTTTTACATATAAAAAATAATAAAATCAGTTAACAATAATAGACTTACCGAATGCAATCTTCAGAAACATTCACATAGGTACATTTAATATCCAAAGTACTCTATGTTTTATGCTCACAAAAAAGCTTATAAGGCACTTTAATGGTCTTAGTCAAAAACACTCAACACTATATAATGAATTTCTTCATTTAAAAACCTGATATAATTAAATATAATATATAGAATAAAATAATAAGGAACGGTTTTTTACTTGATAGAAGGATCATTACAAAATTTGAATTCGGTAAGTCTGTTATTGTTAATTGATTTTATTATTTTTTATATGTAAAGTTGAACTGATGTTATCGTAATTTTAATTATTTTTTGAGGATGTGCTACATGTTCTGAGATTTTTTGAAGTAATTTATTTAAATATATTGAATATTTCAAATAAATTAGTTTTTGAGAAGTTCTTAAAATTATGTTTTATATTTTTGAGAAAGAGTTATTTTTCATAAATATAGGATCAGAAAACAATACATTTTGTAACAAACAGGGCTTCGTACGTTTGTCTGAAGAGTTCAGTACGCATGCCTGGAACGAAACAAAAAATGTTTGTTTATTTATTTCTTAATTTTAATTGACAATTTATATTCGTTGGTTTTTCTTAATTCTATTTGATATTGTATAATGAATTTCGATTTTATACGTCTATTAAATATGAGCAGTGCTTATTAAGACATTAATTTAATTCATATAGTTTCAATATATTATTGTAGAAGTTAGAATATATAATTCTGTATTTAAAGTCATTCAAAAGAACCTTTATTCAATTTTGAGTTTAGTTACTTTTTGTATTCCTTTGAAGATGCTCGAAAGACCGAAACACGTGTCAAGATTCCGAATAAACTGTGAAATAGATGAACTGTGTGAATTTTTAAAATAAAAATAAATATGACTAAGTATAAGTCGGGATTAGGACGGTTGGGGAAAGCAGCAATTTTAATGGCATTTTTCCATCTACTGAATACTTTACCTTTTTTTGATTTGAATCCTGTTTTTCAGTATTTTATGAATTTCAAGAACTAGCTTATGTTCTGGACTTTTCTAATTTCGATCACAGTTTTCAGATTACATAGTGAAGAAAAGAAGGAACACTTCTTTTCTCATTGAATTTCTCTATGAATTACACTTCTTGAACTGCCCCTTTTCGTATTTACATCGCAATCATGATTTTGACGTTAATGAGTCCGTGGTGACCTGCTGTATATCTAGAAGTATCGTGATCATTCTACATTTGAATATGAATAATTAGATTTTTTTTGCATTTGAAAGAGTGTTTTGAGCTTGAGTTTATCAATAATATATTCTTTGTAATTGTCAAGTGAAGAACATTCTGAACATCAGGGTTGAGATTGCTTGATCAAAAGCATCAAGGGATGTTTTTAATATACTTCCGAGTATTAAATACAAATAAACTCATTTCAGATAACATAGTTTACTATGTGCGATGATTTTGGCGTGATCACTTGGATAAAGAGAAGATTTCGTTGTTTTGTTCAAAGTTTGTTGAGAATTATGAAGAGTATAAATTTAATTTTTATGCTTTTAGGCAAACAAATTAAACCTTTAGTAGCGAGTATTTCCTTCTTTAACAGTGATAACAGCTTGCAAAAGATCATGTTTTGGACCAGACTTTGGATCACATTCTGCAGAATATTCTCCTTTATCTGTACGTATATCGTGCAGCCCTCTAAAATTTGTGGAGGCCGGCACACGTCTCCGAAAGGTCTCCTGATCTCACCCTAAGCATTTTCTTTTGTAATCGAATCTGGACTTCGATTAGGCCAAACAAATCTCGTGGTTTCATTATCGTCAAGATAAGTTGTAACTTTCCGAACAGTGTGGGCTCGTTCATTATCAATCATGAAGTATACGTCTTCTCTATAAATAGTACAAGATGGTCTTCTAAAACCTGTGCTATAAACAATGAAAGTCCCATTTCGGTAATGACTAGCTCTTTGTGAATTTCAAAATATATGCCCCTCTCTATGCAATAACTGAGTTTCCATATACGCTCTGGGGCATATCTATCGTTTTGACGTCACCACACTCTGACATGCCTGTCGAAGACTTTAAGACAAAATCGCGTAACATGAAAGAAAAAACATAAGAGTTGATTGTCAGCACTAAACAATGTAATGAAAAATGTGTCTATATGGTGAGTGTATCAATCAGTGGCGACTTAACTTGGGAGATACACATCGATGAATTGTGTCAAAAGCTCTGTGCGGCTCTGTTCACATTACGACGAATAAAAAATCTAATGTGCGACGATATTTATATTTCACCCACAGTTTCACAGTATGATGATATACAGCATTATATTATGGGGTTAGGCACGTAGCCAGGATTTTTTTTTTGGGGGAGGGCTCACAATAAAAAAACTCTAGTGTCCTCATCCAGTGATGCCAGAAAGGGAAAGAAGTGATACTATTCTATGAATTTCACAAAATAGCTATTCAATATATAGTTTTTTCGAGGGAAGGAGGCCGGGCCTGTATGGGGTGCATCTCTAGACGTAGAAAGAGCGTTCCTGAAACAGAAGATTGCTTTGAGGATGGTAGCGGGGTTTAATCGGGTCACTAGTTGTAGGCCTCTTTTCACATGTTGCTATATTCTTCAGTGACTTGTTTATATATTATTCACAAAACAGGGACATTTTACAGCAACACTAAACGGTACACAATCATGAAAGCAGATTCAGACAAAAATACAAAAATATAAAGCCTGAAGACAAAGGATGATGAGGAAACAAAATTCACACATTCTCAATGGAAAGAAAATAAACAATAAACTTCCATAGCATATAACGTCCCTGCAGATCAAAGTTCTCGAACGAAGCTCAAATCGATTCTGACGGAGTGTGCATTTCATTCGATGGATGAATTAATGAAGTACCGCTTGGAGTTGCTTGCATTCTTGTAATTGTTTGCAGCCAAATGTAGAAGTTTGTTATTTGAATATTTTTATTGTATATTATTATGAATGTGAATAAGTATCATGATAATGCTTTTCTTGTAAATTTGCCTATAGATTTTGGGGGTTTATGATAAATTATTGTTATTATTATTATACACTTTAGTTTAATGAAACAAATAAATAAGTAGATTTCTATTTATTATCTTGAGTTGTTCACATAACGCGTTTCGTTAACATAGTTAACTTCTTCAAATACAAACAACTAGTCTGAAATATTGTAACATGCAGTATGTGAATATTTCCTGTTTAAAGATGAGGGTACAATAAAATACTTTTATTACTCTTTGTAAAACCACCGAGTCTCTAGTTGAATAGATCCAATAAAGGTGAATTAGATAACTCAATTTGTTCGTTCAAAAAATTCCACGAATTTCTAAATCGATTTATTTCCATACTTTCTAACAGATCTTATTTTAGATCTTTATTTTCTTTATGTAAAATCCTAAAACTGTCGTCAAAATCATGTTTTTCTTTTATTAGTGTTCGGCGTACGTAGAATCTAACTATTATTGAGGAAGGAACGTCTGTGTTCCATTATTCTAATGTCGAAACGTCTTCCAGTTTGGCCAGTATGAATTTTTGAACCATACCGGCATTATAATTGATGAACGCCTGACAGATGTGATTTGTTCCTTTTTGGTTTTGCATTTTTTAAGAAATCTGTTTATGTCTATATTAATGAAGATTTTGTTTTATTCTTGATGATGGTTTTCCAAAGTGAGGGAACTATATGTTGTTCCCCGGTTTTTAGTATAGACTATATTTCATTGATAGCATTTTAATATTCGTTTTTGGTTGTCATATTATCTATTACTAATGACGAATAACCGTTATTGGTTGCTATTTGTTTAATTAAATTCAATTCTAGATTTGAATGACTTGGAGATAAAGAAATTGTTCACCATATATTATAATTATTATTATTTATCCTGACAATTAAACCCCTTCCGTTTGGAAATTTGATATAAATCTTTTTGTCGCTTTTGTACCAAATTTTATTCCGGTCAGTTGTTTTTGAGCTGTTGGAAAAAGAAGAAAAAGTTACTAATGTGAAACCATCCTTGTCTATTAAGTGAACCGAGATATTTTGGCCCAAAGCATACTATGAAGTTTCACGTCTCTAGCTCCTTTCATTCGTAAGTTAGAGTGTTTACTGACGGCTGGACAGAATTACTTTTGACCTTGGATTCTTTAACAGTGAATCTGACAAAGTCATTTAAGTCTATTTCCGGCTTGAAATGAGATAATTATAGACATTTGGGCAAAATAATAGGACGATGTTGCCTAGAACAAGCGCAAAAAAAGGTGATTAATCAAAATGGAATATATATTATTTGCTAAAATTCAATATTTATATGAATAATCATGTTTTATTCATCAAAAACAATCGGCAATTGCCAACCCAAATATTTGGGCATTTGAAATTTGCAGAATGAGTTGGAGGTCCGAAGAGAAAAATAATAGTTATAAATAGCCAGAGTACACATTGGGTCAAAATATTGGATCATTCACTGTTTTGTCTACATTATCAACCAGTAGAATAATATCCCCAAATGTCAGACGATAGCCATTGATAATTCAGGAAAAAAAATCCATTATTTTTCTGTGAACTTCAAGACTTTATTCGACATGTTTTGAATTGTCTGATTTAGGTCAAATATGTATCGTTTTGTTCTATGACATGTTGCCATTTCAAGGGTAGCTTATTAATGCCACTTTCATAGAAGTCTTGGTTCTTATGGGCCAAAAATTTTAATAATTGATTTTCCCAATCTTTTCTTAATACCAATTTCTTATCACTCAGGAAGTTTTTCAGTGCGAGAAAAAGATGGTAATCGCTTGGTGTCAGGTCTGGACTATATGGTGACTGCAATAAGACTTCCCAACCAAGCTCCCGGAGTTTCGGGCGAGTCACTACAGACGTGTGTGGCATTTCCTGATAAAACACAACACCTCTTCTGTTGGTCAATTTAGACCGTTTCTGGTCAATCGCTACCTTCAAACGGTCGGGTTGTTGACAGTACAGAAAGGAATTTAGTGTTTGGTCATATGGAAGCAATTCATAATAAATTATTCCGTTCCAGTCCCGCCAAATATAATCTTTCTGAGCGTTAGTGCTGGTTTGGCCACCGTTTAAGCTGCCTCACCGCACTTTGGCCATGATCCTTTTTGCACAATATTGTCGTTTGCGTCCTATTTCTCATCCTCAGTCAAGCTACGCAGATAGAAATCATATTTTTTGGTGGTGCAACCAAATTTAGAGCTTCTTTTTGAATCCACTTTCATGCAAATAGTTCTATGGTCGATCTTTAGCTCCTATGGAATGCTACGACTACTAACATGCTGGTCAACTTCGATTATTCATGTGCGGAGTGTATCTTCAACATGAAAAATACCTGAACGGAATCGACGAAACCAAAATTATGCGTAATTAACTGGGACCATGAACACCATTTACAATTTCCGCCGCCTGGATTGCATTTTCATCTTCATCAAAGAAAACTGTAAAATGTAATGAATTTTCTCTTTGTTGACTACCATATTTAACGCCCTGTAACTGACAAATCAATGTTTTCGCGTAACTAACTAACCGCATGGAAATTCTGTTACACTTCTCTCCGTGCAGTTAAAAGTATGAGATTATCGTATTCCTAGAATTATGATTCGAATATTTCATCATTTCTGTCATCCGGTGGGTACATGAGAAGAAAACGCTCTTACGTCGGCAAAAGCAGCAAGTTCGGATGTCGACTTGACCCTGCAGACGCGGCAGAGATATGTCCATTCCCAACCTTGCGACGAGGTATCATTGGCCCCAATTCTCGAAACCAAAGTACATATATGGAATTGAACACAATCGCATAATCCGCTCGACCGCCCATTGTGTCCGATATTGCGCCGAAAATCATGCGAAATCGGTTCAAAGTATCGACGGCCTTCGATATCTGTACCGCGCACATACATACTTCTTTGGTACCGATCGACGCTATACTGTTTGTTAGTACTCATCAGCCACCAAAATATCAATACTTACAATGAATCGAGTACTTTGATTTTCATACCTGTTTCCATCACATACGTCATGATGCATGGTTGTCAGTGACATTATAAGTATTACCACCAGAAGGAATAATTTATTGAATTTGATTGTTTGTCAATGTGGCAGTCTTATATTAGGAATAGAACAGTAACATTTGCAAAAAATTTTATTAACCTGTAATCCGCAAAAATTAATAATGCGTTTTGCGACCTCATTGCTTGATACACTTCTATACACGTCTAGGTATCGATGAAATAAGTGAAGAGTGGGTCATCTAGCATTTGCAGTTTGAAGGTTTGGTTATTTCGAATCTGGAAAAACTTCTGTCATTCGTGTTTTGACAGAACGAATAGGTCCATTTAGACTTGAACAAAACTGGGAAATATTAAAAACTTCTTACAAATTTCAACTAGTGCAAGAAGTTAAGTCTCGTGACCATCCAATGCGATTCCACTTCGCTCAATGGGCTAATGATCGCATGACCGAAGATGAGCATTTTCCCAGAAAAAATTATCTTAAGCGATGAAGCTCGAAGGATATGTGAATAAGCAAAATTCTCGCATTTGGGGAATCAATGTTTTTTCGAAAATGAGCAATTTTTGTTTTCCAAAAGTCAAAAGGAAGGCGTGGAGGACATTTGGTTTCAATAGGACCACTTGCCACATTGTCAACGTAACCATCCATCTTTTGCGCACTGTTTTTGAAATTCGAATAATCAGTGGAAATGGCGATGTCAATTGTCCGCCTCTGAGTTGTGATTTGACTCCGTTGGAATATTTTTTGTAGGAATCCGTTAAGGACAAGTGTTACGCTAACCATCCAGAAACTATTGATGTCTTGAAACACGAAATTGAAGTTGCGATTCATGAGAAGGAACCCCAAGAACCCCAAACTTTCGACAATGTAATTGGGTTGATCAGAAGGGGTACTGTATGGCCAGTTGTGGAGGTCATTCGAATGATATTGTTTTTCATTGATGAGTGTCAAAGTTCAGCCTCTTTCAATCATGTGAATAAACTATGCTGAGTCCGTAGGAGTCTGAAGTGTACAGTCTTGTTTCTATCAAGTTGAAAAAAATTATTCCTTTTAAGTAAAACAATTCTCATGTCACTGATATACTTACATTTGCCATTCTTCAGACTAACGTTGTCTTGTCTACCACAAGTATGAATCCATGGTGCAAACAAATCTTCATTTTTACAAAATGATGAAATTTAATGTCTACTTTACATCTCATTTTGTTGAGTTTATTACCATTATAAAAGGAACAATTTGAAATTCTAAGAAAAACTAAGGAAAACTGAATGTATTCAATGGTTGAACCAATGGTTATGTAGTGAATATGTTCACAATTGTAGGTTTAAATACCTTGAACCACGTCAAAACACAAAACATGTACTGGATGGTTATTTGAATAGTAGGCCAATTTAGAAACTCTCTCTCACGTATTAAGATACGATAAAATGAATGCCTTTGCACAAACTGGCCAGCTCACAATTACATTTTCACTAGTAGACACGCCATGTTCATAATTTGGCGAAAATATTGAAGACGAAATATTATAAGGAGTATTAGCTATGGTAAAGAGGAGTAGGAACCACCTCTATAGTTACTGGCATATGAACATGGCTCTTTCACCAGGTGACCACTAAGTAGTCTCCACAACGCCCAGAAGCAGGATAAACCCTCCAATGGAGTTAAACCCACCAGGCTTCCAGTTTTAGCCTCATTTCGAAAACTTACAACTACTTGTAGCAGCGAAGCACTGCCCAACCACTATTGGCTCTACAGGTCAATATTCCAATTGTTTTGGACTCAACTCATACTTCGGTATCCACCCACCATCCAGCCAATATCCACCACCCAGCAACAAATGCATGGAACAAGAAAAATCTCAAGAATAGATGTTTCAATCGATCTTGGTTTGAGCACCAACGATCTTCAACCGTATCGTCAGAACCCAAGAACCCCAGAAATGTCTCGCAAACAATCCTGGTTCGAGCCGACAGTCGTATCGTCAAGACCCGCTAAACCCATGATGCATTTCTCGAACAATCCTGAGACGAGAATTACGCGCGACCAGATGAATGAAATACGCTTCTAGTCTAGCATGTTGATTTTCAACCATTTTAGCCGCGAATCCAACACCAACTGGATGGCCAGAAGTCCCCTCTTCTGCTTCTAGTATAGACTGGTAGCTTAAAAGCACTTTTCGTGCTCTAGTTTTTTGGGATGCAACTCACACGCCGAATCGGTTTCGCATTTCCACCATTCAATTGCCACTCCAGGCCCACCGTGGACTCTCCAGTCGATCCGGTTTCAAGCCCGGCATTAGCGCATCGGTCGAAATTCCCAAGCCTCCAAGCCCAGTCCCGGACTACCCAAGCTCAAGAACTACGACCCTCAATGGACCCTTCTAGCTTAGCATGCAGGCTTTTAACGACTACCTCTAAGAGTTCAACACCATTTGGGTGGTGAATAATTCTGAAGGCATGCACCCATCCCATGGTAGTCTTGTTTCCAAAAGGAGCCTAGAAGGCTATCCGTCGCCAAGAGGAGTTCTAATCAATGCCAGAAACCACGAATTGGAGTATTTTATCACGTCACCGTATCCTTCCTCTTAGTGACGCCCTTATGTATTTGAAAGCCAGTTTTATGGGTGAGCGCCCTGTGTTGCAACGCCCACCCCAAGATATGGTACACAGAAAGTTTTTCCAGTCGGAAGGGTGCAACCCGCATCTGCGTTACAGTTCAAAACTCAAACACGGCCGAATACGTTTTGTTAATCGCCGGAAATAAGTAGCAGACAATGTTCTTCGCTATATCTGCAGTGCTGTAATTCTGACGAATACAGCACAACCACGCACCCATATTCGCCATGCATAGGAAATTGCTCTGTCTCGATTCGAAAAACTTCCTGTTTACCATATATCACATTACTTATCATATTGATTCATTGGAAGAGAAATATAAATTTTTGTCATAGCGGCTTAATTGGATATTAGTTGAGCATGAGGAAGATTTCTGACGCGTGATTGTGTTGCATTCGTCTGCATTATGGCATTGCACTGAAGATATACCAAAAAGCATTGAGACATACAAGTCTGCTGCATATGCCTGGCAATCAGCAAAATAAGTCGTACTTTTTCCCTAACGGGAAACGGTGCCTTTGAATATAGTTGACTTCACAACCGGATACTGCATACCTGCTCATATTATCTATTTATATTTTCACTGTTTCACGAACTCGGAAGTGTACAACTCGAAATAATTTGAAAAAAAATATCTGGGAATAACTGTTCATCGTATCGAATCGATTTGTCAAATATATTCCAATGTTTCACACATTCACCTAACTCAAAATGGTCGCAGTATAGATAAACTACCTACCATAGCTACATAGTAGTTTGTACAGTGTGTCCAAAGAGCGTATCGAGTATTTGTTTTGGCACTGCATTTTTGTATTGATCATATACATTATACACTCATAAATATACAAGCTGTTAAGAGTTAGAACAATGTGTTGGATAAAAACATTTTTGAAGGTTTCATTTTGTTTCATCTTGAAGACAACCTTTAAGCACTTTTTCTGCAGTATAAGAATCCTATCAGTCCCAACTGAATTCCCATACGAAATAATTCCATATCTGAGTCATGAATGCACATAAGCATGGAATGCGGCCGCATCAAAATAGACAGTTTTTATTAACATTCTCAGAGCATAGCAGTATCTTGCCAGGTTTTTAGCGATGATATTGTCAATTTGTGGTTTCCAATTCAACTTGTAATCAATCTGAATTCCCAGGAAAGGTACTGAGTCCTCATCTATGATATTATCATCATATGTTACATTTATAGCATGTTGAATTTTCTCTCTAAATTCTGGTATTTTTGTTTTTGTAATGTTCATTACTAGGTCATTAGTTTGGAACTATTCATTCAGCTTTTGCAGATTTTCTTTTTATTTTGATTGGCATTCATCTGCTGTGATATCACCACAAATCACTGATGCATCGTCAGCATACATAACGGTAACGATGGATGTTTCCTGGATCAGATCGTTAGTATATATTATGTGCAATAAGGGACCCAGCTCTGAGGCACACCTCTTCCATAAATAAGATCTTATTTGATTACCATGTTGAGTCTTTTCAATTGTACTTTGAATTCTACCATTTAGATAGGACGCAAAAAGTTTCAGACCTACACCTCTTATGCTGTATCTTTCCATTTTCTTCATTAAGATCTTTTGATTCACCCTGCCAAAGGCCTTTGTTAGATCGAGGCAGAGTGCTGCTGTCACATGAATTTTATTCAATGATTTTATTACTGAATTGTGTGCCTGGTATACAGCGCTTATTGTTGAATGTCCTTCATTGTTGCTAGGATGATGTTAGCATAAAAAAGTTGGTAGTTCTATCAAACACTATACTCTCTTATTGATGTTTGAAAGTAGAGTATTGGTCTGTAGTTGTCATAATTGTTCTTTTTATACTTTTTGCGAATTGGATTAATCCAAGATTCTTTGAGAGCTTGTGGTTAGTTCCGTTTCCATTATTCTATCGATTATATGTGTCAATGGTTTCATCAGTTTTGGTGCACCGGTTTTGAAGGGACTAACAGGTATACCATCATATCTTACGGGCTTTTTATTTTTCATTTGCGTTACCATAGCTGATACTCGTTATCATTTGTTGAAAAAAAATATCTGCCGAAGTATAGTCCGTCTAGAATTTATCCGGAAAAAATGAAGCTCAATTGTAATTATTTAGCATATATTTTTAATTATTGAATCAGGAAAATGTAACAAAATAGTCATCTTATTTACTTATACAACCCCCAGTTAACTGTAAACACTTGACTAAACGTCGAGGTGCACCCGGAACTAGATCACCTCCATAATTTTCGGTAATGGTAGTCCAGTACTGTAAAACTGACTGAATTAAACCATCTTTATTTCATGGCGCTGCTCGTTCAACTGCAATCTTCATTATGCCCCACATATTTTCAATAGTACTAAGATCTGGTGAAGCTGCTGGCCATGAAATGGTTGTCACTTGGTGTTCTTGCATGCAAGCTTGTGTATAGTCCGAAGTAGGGCATCTTGCATTATCCTGCTGAAAACGCCACCCCTCTGGATATAAAGCATGCTCAGATTCAAGAAGAAAATCGTTTAGAATGCAACAATACATTCCACTATTAATGGTACCATCAAATATACAGAGAAATGTAGAACAACGCTGAGATATTGCACCCCAAACCATTATTTTGGTGGGAAATTTGGAAATTTTAACGGTAACAGCTTGTTTTGGTAGAATTTTTAAGTGATTTCCACCAAGTTGGAAACAATTTCCATCAGCTATAAAGACATTATTAAAATAATCTTCTTGAAAACGTTGACAAAATTCTATCCTTCGTTCTTTTTGAAAAGGTGTCATTATAGGGGTTTTTTTGGTTTCCTTGTTAGGTAGCCTTGTCTTTTCAGTGACATATGGACGATTTCTTGACATACTTTTATATATCGTTGATTTCCAAATTTGTTAGGCAATTTTCGAAACTCCAGGCGCGGATTGTGTCGTCCTAAGGCCAATAAAGCGTTTAAATTGTTTTCTTCAATCTTACGCGGTCTTCCTGAAACTGGCGATGCCTCATATCCATGCTATTTTTATCCTCTTTATTGTCTCATATACAGCACTTTTTCCCAGTTCAGCCAATTGCACTAATTTTTAACGTTTCTGGAACATTTTCTACACAGATATTCTACATGTTTTCTTTCTTCTAGTTGCGACATTATTTCATTAATTGTAATCTTGTTGATAATCAACAATATTTGACGAATAATGTTGACATGCAACTTTGGCCATAGCCGACTATCTGCACTACTTATTTATACATTTATTTTGTAATAGAATGTTACAAAAAAGAAGTGTATTAAAATTATGATGAAATAATAAATTCCGGATACTTTCTAGACGGACTATAATTTATTCAAGAAACCGTTAAAAAATATATCACCGTATTATTCTTATTTTTCTTCACACATGAATAATTTGAACAAAAATACGAAAAGATATTTGAATTTCAGTGTGAAAACGCAGGTCAAATCTATCCCAAAACGTGCTTTATCGCCCTACAAAAATAGGCGTTTGAATATCATTTCATTGGTATGGCTATCGCACTTTGTACTATGAGTATATTTCTCAATGACAGATCGTATTGTTGTGTCAGTCTGTGTAACGTTGGTGTGATTTGTTTCAATATTACTTTTCGCTGTCTGTGGTCGTTTTATCAATAAACATAATGCTTGTTTATATGGTTATTTGATTTACATCCGATTACGTCGGTAATCGTTTCAATCAAGATAATGTGAGTAATGAACGTAAATGATAGGGTATTATAGAAAAGCAAATAATGGTTCACGCTTTTGTGTTGGTATAGTTCATGCTTGATTACAAAGAGCCAACTATTTCTTTCCAAATGGAATAAAATAAGAGATTAATCTGTTTTCTATCACTTTTTTATTAACGGAATATACAGTGTACATTTTCAAACACAATAACAACAAATTGTATCTTAACTATTATACAGGTGGTTTCATAATTGGATGCTGATCCTTCAGGGTGTGAATCCTTAGGTGATTTTAAGATGAGAAGTTCATATCAACATATGTCTTAAACCTCTTAACTTTTGAGCTACAGGGTGTTAAAGTTTCAAGAAAAAAATAGTTTTTCTATTAAAACTTTGGTAAAGTTCTGGATATTTTTTTAAATTTGGCACACGCGCTCCAAGCATCAACAGAGATTTCTGGAGGCAGAAGATTTTTTAAGTTTTGACCCAGAGACGTTCGTACGGTATATGGAATAGATATTTTTGGAAAAAATATGGTAAGCCACTGCTTTTTCTCGAAATGAAAATAATTTTTTGAATCACTATTCATTTTGGGGCAATTTTGATATCTTGACTTTTTTTCCTGAATTTGATTGAGGCTGATTTAGACATTTCGTTGCAATGTGGTAGGGAGCAAATTAACAGCAAATATCATTAAGTTGAAAAAACTACCTAACATTGAAATACGTGAACGAAAACGCGAAAAATTTAAATAAGCTGTTGAAAGTGACCACCACCTGCAAGTATGCACGCTTCAGCTGTTCTTTTCGTTGATTTTCGTACCCTTTGAAAAATTCCTGGAGTATTTCTGACAGTTTTACAACAACGACTATTATTCGGTTTCTCAACTCCTCAAAGGTATGTATTGGGGTGTTGTAAACCAACGTCTTCAGATGTCTCCACAGGATTTAGATCGTTTAGATCTGGGTATCTAGGCGGCCACGATTGTGTTCCTCCGCGACCTATCCAGCGATTGTTATAATTTTGATTGAAAATTTTCCGTGCCCGGAAGCTGAATGAGCATCGTGCATAAACCACATACGAGGTCGGGTTAAAATGGGGACATCGTCTAGCAAATATGGAAAACTCTGTTGTTGATTAAATAATTTCTAATAATCCCAGCCCATACATTTACTAAAAATTGCTCTTGAATGATTTGAAGTAAAACACTTTATTTCCGCTTATTTTTATTTTTCAACGACAATTGTTTCGTCAATTACATATTGACTTCATCAGGTGAGTATGGTTACTAACTACTTTACAAAATCTTTCTCCTTAAATACAAGTTTCCCTAAAAATACGTGATAAAATGAAGTTTACAAGGAATTTATTAAAAAAGGTTCAACAACGGAGAACGGTTCACATCTGTTTGGTCGTTCAACAAAATATTTAGTTTATGATGCCGGTTTATTTCCATTGCTTCTAGAAGGTCCAATCTATTGCATTTGTTCTCGAAATGGAGAACTTCAAAGTTATGGTCAAAATCATGTCCGGATTCTTGTAGATGCATAGCATAAGTGGAGTTTGATTTATTCTTAACGAATGAATTCTGTTGTTCCTGTATCCTACTCTCAAAAGATCTACCCGTTTGGCCAATGTATACATATGGACATGTACCACAATTTAACCTATATACTCCTGATCTCTTGTTCTTATTGACCATATCTTTATTATTTTTTATTAATTTACCTAAAGAATTTATTGTTTTATATGAGATATTGACATTTCGTTTTTTCTTTAAATATCTAGCTATTTGTGCAGATTTTTGTCCTATGTATGGTAAGCAAATAAACTTTTCATTATTTCTGATATGTGGATAAACTAATAACATAGATTGTTTCAGTTTAATTTTATTCAATAGTTGATCAATAATTGATGGGTTATACCCATTATCTACTGTTATTTGTTTTATTATATTCAATTCTATTTCAAAATTCTCTTGTGACATAGGTACATTAACTAGTCTATGCACCATACTATTGTATGCTGCTAATTTATGGGATAAAGGATGATTTGAAGAAGAATGTATTGTGCCGTCTGTGTGTGTTGGTTTGCGGTAAATCGAAAAATGATGTCTATTGTTAATTTTAATTATTTTCAAGTCTAAAATATTTATGCTGTCATTTTGTTCTTCTTCGTGAGTAAATTTTATCGTAGGGTATACTTGGTTGATAAATTCTAAGAATAACAAAAGTTGTCTAGACGTACCGACGAACAAGCAAATAATGTCATCTACAAAACGGTACCAATAAATAAATTGCTTAAAAAGCGGGTGCTCTTGTACTTTGTCTTCTAGGAAATCCATAAATATTTCAGCTAATATAGGACTTGGTGGATTTCCCATCGTGAGACTTTCGTTATCCTCATAAAATATTCCATTAAACAAGAAATAGTTTTGTGCAATACATATGTTGAGGATATCCATTATTTCTTGTTTAATTACCGGGTTTGTATGATTTTTCAATAATAGCCTTTCTACTAATTTTATTGTTAGTTTTACAGGTACGCTGGGAAACAGGTTTTTTACGTCAAAAGACATTAGTTTAGCATTGTCTGGGATATGAATATTCTTTATTTTATTTATTAGATCATATGAATTTTTTATCGATAATTTTGCCTGAAAATTGGTTTCTTTTTGAATAATTTTAGTTAATTCTTTAGACAATTTATATGACGGAGCTGTAACAAAGGAAACTACTGGTCTTAATGGTTTGTTCTCTTTATGTAACTTGATGAGAGAATATAGAATTGGTGGTTGAGGGTTCATTTGAAATAATTTAAAATTTGGAGTTTTTTCAAATAGTGCTGTTGAATGTTTTATTACTGTTTTCACTTGGTTTTGGTATTTTGTAGTAGGATCTTTCTTAATAGTTATGTATTTATTAGGATCTAAAAATGAAGTTGTTTTGGTTATACAGTCGACTCTCGTTAATTCAAACCTGCGATAATTCGAACCTCTCTATAATTCAAAGTTATCACGAGTTCCCTACTAAATCTCTTTATATTTCGAACTAAATCAATACATTTTCATACACTTGGTAATTCGAACGAAAAAATCATTGCTATTTAACAAAACGACGCGTTAATTCGAACTCATCAGCGTCCAACACTCGACAATTCAAAGTTGCAGAGAGAAGAGGCGGAAAGATTGTAAGTACATTTTGCGACAAGTTCAAACTTGTATGCGACAAGTTCAAACTTGTATCAAGATACACGAGCCTTTGTCTTTGTTATGATTAGTTTGACTATTTGACGCACACACTTCTTACGAATTGGTTTGTTTAGTTATTTAGTTACTGTTACTCTTTCGTTGGTATGCAGATTAAAAGTTAGTGTTAGTTATGAGCCCTAGAAAGTATAGATGTTTGACGATTGCTGAAAAGAAAAAGTTAATCGAAAAAGTAGAAGAAGGTGAGAAGGAGAGAGTCGACCAGTCGACTCTCGTTAATTCGAAACTCGCGGGACTCTTGAAATATTACGAATTATCCAGTGTTTGAAATATCAAATGGTTTGAAATTTGTGAGAGAAAATAAATAAAACTTCGAATTATTAAGTGTTGGTTAATTTTCATTTATTAATATAAAAATGACAAGAATTAAGAGGTACATCCGTGTACATACATGTATTCGTAATGTGAGTTAATTAATCTTTCGAAAGAACTTTGTTATACTGGTTTGCTTTAAAGCACAATTCTGCTGCTCACACTGCTCAATAACTTTTTTTAAGAGAAAAAGTGCCTGAAATGCTTTTTCATCACTTTCGTTTTGTAGACAGAAGCTTTGTAAGGTATCAAATGAGGATCTTGCTTCCTTAACTGACACCTCTGCCAAAGGTTCCGATGTATCGTCCTCATCTTCTTCCAGACGAGGAAATTCACCTTTAGTAGTTCTTTTCCGTACTCCAGCAGTTTGAGCAGCATTAATTTTCTCCTTGTGCTTTATTATTGTTGAGAGAGTACTCAGAGGAATCTTAAATTCTTTTGCGACATCAGTCTTCTTCTCACCTTCTTCTACTTTTTCGATTAACTTTTTCTTTTCAGCAATCATCAAACATCTATACTTTCTAGGGCTCATAACTAACACTAACTTTTAATCTGCATACCAACGAAAGAGTAACAGTAACTGAATAACTAAACAAACCAATTCGTAAGAAGTGTGTGCGTCAAATAGTCAAACTAATCATAACAAAAACAAAGGCTCGTGTATCTTGATACAAGTTTGAACTTGTCGCAAAATGAACTTACAATCTTTCCGCCTCTTCTCTCTGCAACTTTGAATTGTCGAGTGTTGGACGCTGATGAGTTCGAATTAACGCGTCGTTTTGTTAAATAGCAATGATTTTTTCGTTCGAATTACCAAGTGTATGAAAATGTATTGATTTAGTTCGAAATATAAAGAGATTTAGTAGGGAACTCGTGATAACTTTGAATTATAGAGAGGTTCGAATTATCGCAGGTTTGAATTAACGAGAGTCGACTGTATTCTGGGAATTTCTGCTTATTACTATTTAAATTAAATTTAAAACCTTTTTCCAATAATTCAATTTCATCCTTAGTGAATTAGCATTAGATAAATTCCTGAATTTAGGATAAAAAATGTGATTCGAAAATATTGTTTTTGTTTGCAAATTAGAGATTTGATATTTCTTTTTGGTTACTAAATTCTTTAATTTTTTCTTTTGCGTCAAATATTTTTTGTGAATGATGCTGTTGATATTATTTCTAATATTTCTATCTAGATCATCGAACAAGATATCATGGAGTCTACGGGTCAATTCTGAATGTACTACCTTAAGATATACATTGGATGTGTCTCTCTTCTGATATTGTAGTTTCATATCCATTTTCAGCCAAGTTTTCATTCCCATTATTTAGTTATATAGTTAGTAACCATACTCACCTGACGAAGTCAATATGTAATTGACGAAACAATTGTCATTGAAAAATAAAGATAAGCGGAAATAAAGTGTTTTACTTCAAATCATTTACGATGAATTTCCGTCAAGTAGAGACCGAAACAATCAAGAAAAATTGCTCTTAGTGTGTTCCTTCATGTATGCATGCGGGTTTTCTTCAGCCCAGAAATTATTGTTGTGAAAATTTCTTATTTCGTTCCTGGAATAATTTGCTTCGTCCGTGAACAAAATTTCGGTGTCAAGTTGGGGATTTCCGTCAACTATTTGAAGAAACCATTGACAGAATTTTGTGCGTAATGGAAAATCCCGATGAAGCAGAGCTTGGACACGTTGGATATGATGAGAATATGATAAATACCGATGAAGAATCCTCCAGACTAGAACATGAGTAACATTTAAAATATTCCCAATTTTTCTGATGCTCATATCAGGGTTCTGTTCCACTAAATTTAAAATAGCTTCCTCGGTTTCCGGTGTTCTTGTAGTAAGGTGTAACCCTTTTAGGTATTAGGAGTACAAATAAGTTTCCGCCGTTTTTTAACACAAATTAAATATTTATTATAGAAGAACGGTAATATAAATTTATTTAAAATATTGCCCATCACTTGCAACCACTTTTTCCCATCTCCCAGGCAGCATTCGAATCCCACGTCTGAAGAACTCCTTGTCTTTTGAGGCTATCCACGAATCAACCCAATTTTTGGTATCCTCATAAGATGTGAACCGCTGCGCCGTCAGAGCATATGCCATGGACCGGAACAGGTGATAATCGGACGGTGCAATGTCTGGTGAATACGGCGGGTGGGGTAATACTTCCCAATCAAGTGTTTCCAAGTACTTTTTCACGGGAGCCGCAACATGTGGACGAGCATTGTCATGCAGAAGAATAATTTTTTCGTGTCTAGAATAGTATTGAGGGCTTTTTTCCTTCAGAGCTCGGCTCAATCTCATCAATTGTGTTCGATAGAGGGCTCCAGTAATTGTTTCGCTTGGATTAAGCAACTCATAATACACTACACCTAGCTGATCCCACCAAATACACAGCATAAGTTTTTTCCGTGAATATTCGGTTTTGCTGTTGATGTTAACGCGTGGGCAGGTAATCCCCATGATTTTCTCCTTTTTGGATTGTCATAATGTATCCACTTCTCATCACCAGTTACGATACGATGTAAAAAACCCTTTTTTTATGTCTAGCTAGCAGCATTTCACTTAAGCCTAATCGGCGTTCAATATCTCTCGGCTTTAATTCGTACGGAACCCAATTTCCTTGTTTATGAATCATTCCTAATGATTTTAAACGATGTGAGACTGCTTGCTGAGTGCCTTCTAATGTTAGAGCAAGTTCTTTTTGTGTTTGAGATGAATCTTCCTCCAATAATTCCTCCTATTCTGCATCCTCGTAAATTTTTGGCCTTCCACTGCGATCTTTCTCTTCTACGTCGAAATCACCATTTTTAAACTTTTGAAACCACTCTCGACACGTTCTCTCACTCAAAGCACCCTCACCATATACTTCTACGAGCAATTGATGCGCCTCAGCAGCAGATTTCTTCAAATTAAAGAAGTAAACTAATATTTTTCGCAAATGACGCTTACTTGGCTCAAATTTTGACATTTTCAACTTATAAAAATTATATTTTATCAATATAAAATCAATGATATTAATAGGTTATGTTGTTCTTGAAAGTCCAAACTATTTTTTAAGCCGGTTATCATCTGCGAAAGCTAACCAAAACTCCGTGCCGCGCCATCTACAATAAAACGGCGGAAACTTATTTGTACTCCTAATAGTTTTTTGGTTCAAAAGATACTGTTTCACATAACTTTATATTTGTTCTGAAATCTTTCTGGCATCCGAAACTATTCTGTTTGGATAACGCTCTTGATATAATCATCTGGCTTCAAATGCATTGACGTCAGCAAGCCTATACAGGTGATGCATATCAGCATACTCAGCATTTGTGAAATTTACCATGTTGTTAATGTTTAGAAAGATATTACGTTTTAAAATTTTAATTCAATTAAAAGCCGCGTTCTCAAATGAATATCTGACGAAACTGTTTAGTATCCAATGTTTGCCTATCTACATAGTAAAACAAGGAAATTGCAATCAATTATCTTTTTGCGCTCCCGTTGTTCACATATCTGTTATTACTCACTTTTGAATATCAAACTGGTACCGACCGATTACATTCTATAAATATTATGTTTTGGTCAAATTCAATTATTGGTGTATCCATTCGTGAGTTCAATTTGTAAACCACAGTCACAGTGTTTATCAAAAAATTCCAAATTATTTTCCATTATTTTGATCAGTTGCAATGAATTTCCATCAAGTAAGTAAGCATACAATCAATAAAGAAAAACATTTCATAATGAACACGCTTCAAAGTTGCAGAGTGGAAGTGTGAATGAAAAAATAGATCTCTTGAATGAGTAAAATACGCCCATCGGTTTCTAGAGTCTACCATTTGAAAATTGTTTTCACAATATCTTAAAAGAATACACAAGGAATGGTATTAAAATTTAGGAGATAGACACAAAATCCCGATTTGAATGCTCGCGCAAAATGTTCGGAGGATCATTGTATCAGAACATGGGTATTTATATACGAACTGGCATATTCAGCGTAGCATAGCCATAAAAAGGACTCATACTATAGTGATAAGACCTATCGTTAATTATCGTTGCCTCTCTAACCTAGTGGACCAGAACTGGGGAAAAGACAAGCTTCAGAAACTTGATTGTCTAGACATTTATTTATTTATTTACACAGAAGAATACAAACAGGTGAACAAACACCCAAAGACAGCATTCACTAAATATATAATAACAATAGGAGAGTGTTACAAAAATAAAATATTAGGAATTCAATTCAAAAGAATAAACTAGCAAAATATTCTCTACTCATAAATATATACACCAATAAAGTTTGGAACTACTTAAAAAGTCTTCTCCAAAGCATCTTCAAAGAGTTCATGTTTCAAACCGAAAATAGATCAACCTTGTCATTATAAATATTACAATGATCCAGCATCCTGAACAATGGAGAATATTGTTATACACTGTTGGTTCTGAAGGTTGCCAAGCTAAATGTTGTATAATCTCTGAGAGACCCCGACGGGACATGAAAGTTTATGGACCCAAGAATATTGTGACAGTCTATTTGGTGGAACAAAATTTTGAAAACGAAAATGATATCACTCAATACATTTCTGTTCTTTTAACTCAACATTCTAAAGTGATTCAAGTGCAAACAGTAATTATTAGGATCGCCAGAGCTCAAACGAAATCCAGTTCTTCAGCCAAGAAACCGAAAAAACTTTTCTTGAATTTTTTCCAATCTTACAACATAAACCTGATAATGGAGAAACCAAACTGAGGACGCATAATAAAAGGAAAGGGTAGCTTCACAATTGCGGTACTGAGGATACTGTCTGTCAAGAATCCAAGTATTCTGTTACAAGCACCAACTAATATATATATATATACATATATACATTCTGTCAAGAAAGTACCGGGAATTATCGATTTAAATCTGGCGGGGCAATGAGGCAGGTAAAAATTTTTTTTCCTAGGTTGGTACCACTGCCCTTAATTACTATGCCAAGCTTGAGCGGGATCTGTCAACTAGTGTGTTTGCAACAGCTGATTGAGTCAGTCGATGTCAGAGTGCGTGCCGATTTTTACTATGGGTGATTACGTTGAGTAAAGAATTTGTTTAAAGTTTTGTGTTGCAAATGAATTTTCGTGTGCCGATGCATTGAAAATGTTGCAAAAGGCCTTTGGTGATAATGCTCTATCGAAAACTCGTGCATATCAGTGGTGCAGAGCCTTCAAGGACGGTCGTGAAGTGGTCGCCCATCGACGGCTTCGATCGAAGATAACGTCGATAAAATTAAGGAAAGGGTGCTGGAAAACCGTCATACCAGCTTGAGAGAGATAGCACATGATCTTAAGATATCCCACGAGTCCGCACGTACGATTTTGATTGATATTTTAGGCATGAGAAAGGTGGCCGCACGACTCGTACCGAAAGACCTGAATTTTCTTCAAAAACGTCATCGCGAACAGGTTGCTTCAGACATGCTGGATCGCTGTAATTCCGATTCTACATTCATGGAACGCATTATAACTGGTGATGAGACCTGGGTCTACGAGTACGATATGCAAACAAGCCAGCAATCATTGGAATGGGTGGCAAAAAATGAGCCGAAACCGAAAAAACCACGCCGAAGCCGCTCGAAAATGAAGGTGATGCTCATTTTTTCTTCGATATCCGTGGCGTGGTGCACTACGAATTCGTTCCAGAGGGTCAGACGGTAAACAAGGAGTTATAAAAAATTTGCGTGAGCGTAGCCGTAAGAAGCGGCCAAATTTGTGGGCGAACAACTCATGGATTTTGCATGACGATAACGCGCCTTCTCACCAAGCTACGATTGTGACTGACTTTCTCGCCAAAAACTCAACAAACGTGCTTCAGCAACCACCGTATTCGCCGGATTTGGCTACCTGCGACTTTTTCCTCTTCCCAAAACTAAAATTGCCCCTTCGTGGCACCCGTTTTGAGTCGATTGAAGCCATAAAACAAAATTCGGTGCGAGAGCTAAAGTCCATCCCGGAAAGCGCCTATAAAAAATGTTTCGATAATTGGAAGTGCCGTTGGCATAGATGTATTGGAGCAAATGGAGCCTATTTTGAAGGCGACCCAATAAATTTTGACGATTAAATGTAAAAATGTTGTTTTAATTGAAAATTCCCGGTACTTTCTTGACAGAGTAGTATATATATATAATAAATAATAAATTTATTTGTTCGTCAATTAGAAGTTTAGAATCAAGAACTACCCCTAAATCCCTCACTTTATCAGTGCGCTTCAAGGCGGTTCCAGAGACAGAATATCTGAAATATGTGATGGTTATATTCCCAGGCCCCTCTTCCCCACTGGGCACTATGGGCACGTGCCCAGGGCCCCGCGATCGAATGGGGCCCCCTTGTTCCTGCCAGATTACCAAATGATAACCGATATTTAGGTATTACCGAAACGATTTTGCTCATCTTAAATCTAGAAGGGTACCTTTGCAATCAACATAGAATTAATCTAAGGATTCTAAGTTAAGCGAGACAGCGAGTTACTTTAGTAGATTATTTTTTATATTTCCTATTTTTTTATAGTTAGTAATTAAATAAAAATAAATTTAGAACCTTGTTTGTCTTTCTTTATCTATTGTAACTAAATAGTGTTTTCTCAAGGTCATAGGGGCCCCATGATCCTAATGTGCCCAGGGCCTCAAATAGTTTAAAGACGGCCCTGTATATTCCTTGTGAATGATACCCCTTGACACTTGGCTAAGTCAAGAAGTGAGTTACACGCATGTTGAAGGTCCAAGCAATCCTCCTACTCCTTCGAGTAATCCGCAAATAGCAAAAACTCGCAAACACTGAAACACCTACTCATTCTTTTTATGTAAATAATAATAAGAAGAGGCACCAGGTGAGGACCTTGAGGCACTCCAGATATTGAAAAAAACAATCTTGATTTAAAGTTTCCTGCTTTTACGTATTTAGAACGATTGCGCAGATAAGACTCGAACCACCTCAAGAGCGACTTTCCAACCCCCACATCATCAAGCTTCTGCAAAAGGAGATCAGTATTGATTCTGTCGAAAGCTTCACTGAAATCTGTGTAGACAGTATCTACCTGAATACCACGATCCAGGTTGCTTTGCAATGAAACTGATGAAGTTTGTCTCAATTGACCTAACCTTGACGAAGCCATGCTGTTCTGGTACTATTTGGGCTTTTACAAGATGGAGTAAGTGTGTTTAGATCAGGGATTCAAAGACTTTCTCAAAATTTTAGAGTTTACTGGGGCGATAACTGCCAATGAGAGTCCTGCTTCCTACTTGAAGACTTGGAATTATGCATGCGACCTTCCAACAGTCGGAAAAAATGCGACTACTGATAGATTTGACAAAAATCAATGAGAGAGGGTGACTCAGAGAGGAACTACATGTTTTAGCAAAAATTGAAGGAATATAGCCCGGACCAGCGCCCTTATTTAGATCCAACTTGTTCAATTCTGCTTCAACATTACTAGTGATAATATTAAATAAGTTCAAATAAGGGTGACCGCCCTCACAACCCCCATATGACATACTACTAGGAATCCCTGAACCCTTCGAATTGACACAAACAAGATCAAAGTTTTTTCGGGTTAATTTTGAGTTCAGCTTCAACAGAAGATATATTACTGTAATCTGACCTTATAAAGGACTTGGATTTATATCGTAGGATTTGGAACATTTTATAGTCACCATAGTTTTTATAAACTTTCCATTTTGTATGAAGTTTATTTTTTGTCGTATCAGCCTTATGGTTTCATTAGAAAAATAGGATGGATAACCTTTGAATTTTTTTACCACAGGAACCTGAGAATCAATCAACTTATTCAAAATGTCATAAAAAATAGTTATATCATCATTTACATTATCGCTAACAAGTATTTCATTCCATGGTGTGTTTATTAAACATTCATTTATTGAAGTGAAATTGGCTCTTCTGAAATTAAAATAGGAAATGTTATTCTGTAATGGCGTGATGGGTGACTCCCAACCTCGGACACCATTGGATCGACACATCTCATCAACCTATTGATTTTGAAAATATTGCTGAGCACTAGACCTAAAATTCTGTTATTATAATTGAACACGTCATTGAATTGCATCAACTGAAGAAAATAAAATGAATCTATCAAGGCCGCGTGCCCAGCATCTACTACAATGGGCTCCAAGTAACCGCTCGAGCCATCTTTCACTCATGAAACCCTAGAACAGTTGAAATCACCCATCATCAGAATGATACTATTACCAACCGCATTTTTAATATCATTCAACTTAGAAACAAAATTCAGCATAGGTATTATCCGGTGGGATGTAGACGCAACACAAATAAACCTTAACACCATTAATCGTGATTCGAACCCACAATCCTCCACCACACTTTGGAACTTAGCAACACTGCACGGCCCCAGACTCCTTCGGACTCCCATGAGAACACCACCTCCATCACGCCTAAAACTAGCCGTTGAGGACAGATCTCTGCGGAAAATCATATATTCACGCTGGTCCACTATTTCCGAATCACGCACACTACTGTCTAGCCATGTCTCAGTAACGAAGAATAAATCGTAGCTACTAGCTAAAGTGCAGCATTTGAAAACATGCAGCTTCGTCCTGATAATAAACGCTTAAAACATGTTGAAAGAAAACTACCGTCAAGAGTATGCAGGGTCAGAATAAATTCCCAACCGCAATCTACGATTTTCCAAGATCTAAGACACGAGCAATGTGAACAATTTTTTAGAAGTCCCATTTTTTCGCAGAAGTACATTACCGTTTTGAGTCCGCACGAATTTGAAGTTCCTTGCTTTTGCAGCGGCACTAGCTTCCCTGCAAAGAAATTTATTTTGTAACCACCCCTACAATCGTGAGACCATCACATGCGTATACAACTCCCACAGCAGCAACAAAGGTTTCATTGGATTTGACCCCGCTGCACATTTTCTAATCAAGATCACGTTTCGTCAAAAAAGCTACCACTTTCGTCAAAAAAGCTACCACATAATCAGAAATTAGTCACGTGGCGATCCACATAACAAAAAGTAAAGTTTCAGGTTAGAATCCCAGACATAGAACATAGAAGTTACAAAGTTGTTTTCCCTAAAAATAACAATTTCATTTTTACATCCCCCCCACAAAAAGTATGCACCCCTCATTACATGTTTGCGTTTTCAAATAGGAGCAACTTAGTTACATAAAAATAGTTATTGTTCTTTCTTTTATTTCCAATATCTATCTCATATATAGTTTTAGAAATTTTTTCCACTATTGGAAAAGGTCCTATTCTTATTTCATCAAGTTTTTTTCTATTCAATTTTGATTTATTTTCAACGTAAACATAGTCTCCAATTTTAAAATCATAATGTTTCCTATTCTTGTCGATAAGTTTTTTATTTCATCTAGTTTCACCAAATTAACTGTTCTTGTACATTGGTCTATATTCTCCGTTTCTTCCAGAACTGGGTTTCTAGAAAGGCAATGTGCTTCTAAATTTCCTTTTCCTGGTTCATATCTAATCTCAAAATGGAATTGTGATAGAAAATTCATCATGTCACCCAGCTCTTCATCTGGTCTTGTACGAAATTATTTCCCTTCTAATATCTTATGGTCAGTAACAACAATAAATTTATGGCCTATTAGCTAATATTTCCAAAATTTAATTGCCTCTTTAATTGCCAGACATTCTAGGAATATTGCTCTGTTTTTGTTTAAGAACAGCTCCTACTTCTTGAATACTGGGATCAATATATATATATATATATATATATATATATATATATATATATATATATATATATCGAAAATTGCAAGAATTTGCTCAGAACAAAGGATGTCCTTAACCTTATTGAAAGCTTCCTGACAAGCCAATGACCAATTGAATTTTAAATCTTTTCTCAGTAAACTATGCAACGGTTCTAATAATCTAGCTGAATTTTTTATATATTTGTGATAAAAATTAACTTAACCCAAAAATTGCCTTATCTTCTTCCGAGTATCTGGTGGAGAAAAATTACTAATGGAAATTAAATTGCCATTTATATTATAGGTCGAACTGTATTGTTTCCTACAATATGTCCTAAATATTTGACTTCTTTTTCTGCAAAATTACACTTGATAAATTTAAGTCTGAATCCTTCATTACATATTGCTTTCAAGAGACTCTCCAAATGTTCTATATTTTGGTCAAATGTTGAAGAAAATATAAGAATATCATCTATATAATTTAGGCGGAATAAATTCGGGTTATATTTTCTGATAATATTATTCAATATACGTGAAATATGACCGCGGATGTTTTAAGTCCAAAAGGTAAACATTTCCATTGCCAGTGACCATTCTGTGTCACAAAAGCAGTCTTATATATCTTTGATACGAATAGGAATCGACCATAAGCCAGAATTTACATCTAATGTAGTCAAGAATTTTGCATTTCAGGTCTTGGCTACGATTTCATTAATGGAAAAGGCTGTGGTTCGGGAACAATTAATTTATTGAGTTCACGAAAATCGACACAATCTGGTTTTAGAACCTTCATCTCTCTTATATGCTAAAGTGACAGGTGATGCAAAGGGTGAGGAGGACTCGTCAATCAGATTCGCTTTCAACAATCTTCCTATTTGCAAATCTATCTTTTTGATCATCCATTGAGCATCTGTATGGTCTTTTTTTGCTATAAATTTGTGTTCTATAAGTTTTATATGTGCCTCATTATTTTGCACCTGGACAATAACAAACTTGTGTTTTGCAAAAATATGTTCATATTTATTTATTAAAACTTTAATTCTATTTCTCTGATTTGTTTCCAAATTATCTAATTTTGCTTCGAAAAGTTCTGTTGGTACCCCTTCATTGAAATCTATGGTGTACTCATTATTGTTATTATTATTATGGACACGATCGATCTTTCTCTCTTTATTCATATCTAATCTTTGATAAATATTCAAATCAAAATCTTGTTTTAATTGAAAAATGGAAATAGAATCTAGTCCGAGTAGAATACCATACTAGAAATTTCTCTCATTACCTACAGAAAGTGCAACTTCTTTTTTTGATATTATTGATTCTCATTTTTGTAATTATTTTTCCTGAAAAATTTGCCCTGCCACTGACTGTTTTGAATGTGTTTCTATTATCTTGAATGTGTAGACATAACTTTTCTACTACTTTGGAAGTCGGAAGATTAACATTTGAGCCCGAATCATAAATTCCACATAATTCATCATTATTCATAAACACCTTCAATTTTATCAATGGCAGCAGTCTTAGATTTTTTGGTTTGAAATGGCCTCATTTAATTCATCCTGTACCCCAACATTGTTTACCATTCTTATGTTACCGGGTTCGTTCTTTTGTTCAAAATTATTGGATTAATTCCTTAGCCGACATAAAGTCTCCGGATAAAATCTACCTGAGAAACCATTCTTCTCACAAATTGAACATTCTTAAATGGTTTTCTAATTGTTTGTGAATAGGAAGGAATTTGTTCCGCAGATTTATTCATTCTATGATTTTCTTTATTTCGAACGTTGTCATATTTTTTTGAACTTTCTAGCTTTCGCAACTAACCCAATAATTTCTCGAAAGTTGTTACATTTGATCGATCAATTTTATCTTGTAAAATATTTGGCAAACTTGTCACAATTAAATCAATTAATATGTCAGTTGGAAAATTATTTCGGAGATTTGACAAAAAATATTCTGTCCTAAAAGCGTAGTCAACTAAACTTCCTCCTATGTACCTAAATGAATACGCCTTTCTATAATTATGCCAACTCGTTTCGCAAAAACTCTCTTAGCAGTTATCTTTCCATATTTGAGAACTTTTGTCTAAACCTACTATAATTAATTTATAATCAAACCATACTTTTGCTATTCCATCCAGAAACAACCGTTAAATCAAAATTTTGTCTCTATCTTCTTCTTTCACAACGCGTGCATTCCGTCTCGAATTTTTTTAATCATAAATTCACTGAAACACTCTTAGCATCAAAATTATTCAGCACAAAATCCTCCTTTATCCTTTTTATGCTTTTTATTCTCCTTGCTTTTTCTTGAAAGTTCTACGGGATCATGTGGTTCTGATGATTCTTGTCCAAATACTGTTCACACGTATGCGGGTGAATAAATCAGTTGTAAATATTCATTCTTAAACATCACATCTTCTTCGGCATCTAAATAATTTCTTTCAATTCTGGAGTCAATGAAATGACACTCGTACGAAATGAACCTCTTACTTTAATCGATTTCAAGATATTCTTCACCTTCGGTAGAGCCAAAAGTCCATGATGATCAGATTTATCCTGTTTGTCCTCTGGTATTTCATAATATGTATTTTCCGTTCCCGTAGTTTGGATCCATTTGAATTTGTATGCATTTTGCTTCTTATCAGTATTTGATGCTTCCAAAGCGATGGAAATTTTCATGGATGTCGTCATTATAGCTAACGTTTTTGATTTATAAAAATTTTATCAATTCTTATTTTTATAATCGAAGAAATAGACGATACGATGTTATGATTCTGGAAGAGTTTATTATCTTTAGTTTGAAATATAACATAATAACATACACAAAATAAAATAATAACATACAAAGGAGTACTAAGAAATAAAAAGAAAGAAAATAAAAGGAAATAGCTTACTAACCTAGAAGAAATCAAAAACAATGTTATTTCTTCGGGTTTCTCAATTCACATTTCTAACAGCTGACTAAATATATATATATATATATATATATATATATATATATGCTGACAGCTCAGTGGTAGAGCATAGGGCTCGTGCTCGGAAGGTCTGGGTTCGAATCCTATTCAGGTGGAAAAGAAATTTTCTAGTTGGACGGGTGTCGGCCACCATTTTACTGTTGGGTAGAAAATTAATAGTGCTGTAACCTTAAGTGGTGCAAGATCGCAGTAACAAAGCCTACCTATAATACAACTGAACTCCTAACTCACAAGCTGAAAAAAGCTTCTGAGGGATCTTCACAGAAGATCTAGAAGTATCAGGATAATAATAATAAAATAATATTCCTCGTCCATAGTTATGCCCCTGTGCCGATGATCTTGATATAAAGAAATAAACAAATTTAAAGCAATATGTCTTTTTACACAGCAATATTTCACTGAAGCATCATATTTTGGTCGAAATAATCTGTTCTTAGCCTATGTCCCAATAGTTTTTTCATTCTGTATATTTTCTTATATTAGTTTATGCCTAGTTGTATAAGATTTAAAAAAATATGATTACTGATGGGCATATTTTCTAATCATATGGAGAGATTTTGCCATAATATGGTTAAAAATTACAAATTCCAAATCTTCGAGTTGTTTTTCCAAATTTAGTATATTCGGCCATCCGTTAGCAGGAGACGCGGCGACAATTAAATTTTACTATGAATTATTCATCTGTAGCTGCAATTCAATCGTTGAGTACCGTTTCAAGCACAATATGTCATTGTGATTTTTACTGAAAGGTGCCCCAAGAGTTGCATAAATACGCCAACAGATGGCTCAGTATCCGCTATTATCTCCTTATCACTGAAGCAGCCATAGTTTGTGAATGAAACTTCGCGAGAAATAACCTTAACCTAAACTCTCGGCTCTCCCTTTTCAACTTTTCTTTTTACAGTTTTTCGGCCTTCTTCTGGACCCGTCGCAAGGAAGAGACTGCCGCGTTGAAATCAACCGACGACTCTCCCTGGTTCATAAGCGGCGTGGAACCACGACGCATATTGTCTCCATCCCAAGTCATCTCCAAGCAGATCCATGCTTCCTACAGCTCCAAGTCCCTATGCGATGATCTGCTGAGTGACCTGAGGTTTCTAAGCTGCGATAAAAGGATCGAAATCGTTTCGCGGGACGACCTAACGACGGAAATGTCGTTTTCGCGGGGTACCCACGATAGGGACTTTGCGCGCACGCGTGGTGTAGTTTCCAATAGTGCCGACGGAGTTGATTCGCAACGTGAAACACAGGTGGCGGAAGTGGTATCGGTTGCGGATAGAATTGAGACTGAGGACGTTGCCGGATTTACTGGAGAGGTATGTATATTACATGTATGCCTTTGGCACTATTTGTTATGGATATAGAATTTATTAAACCAAATTTCGTAATTGTTCAGCAATGTGACTTTGTGAAATAATAGTTTCTGCATTGTGGGTATTGATTGTTCTTGTGTTTCTTAAAGGAAATTAACTCAGGGTAGAAAAATTTTGTTTTCCTAGTTAGTTATTTATTATCACATAAAAAGTTTGTATATTCTATTCGGGTCATTTTTAACAAAGAATTAACAATTTGACTTTGAAGGAGGTTAAAATTGAATAAACTAGTTGATTTAACTTTAACCGCAATAAGCATCTGTTTTAATCCGAAATTTTTAGTCTGTAGGCTTAGGGTTAGCTTGTATTCAACTTGCAACAGGGTTAGCTTTTCTCAAATTTTCATTTGATATTAACGAGAAAAATTGATGATTCCTTTATCAACGTTAATACTAACTTTGCTTGAAAAATATAAAAGTATTATGGATTGCACTAACGATAAAAAGACGGACTTTAAAATATTTATCTATTGATACATCTGTGAAAAATGATTTTACATATCAAGAAAGAATTACTTATCACTTAACTATTTAGATGCATGAAAAATCTCACCGATGTTGGCTAGTTTAGATTTCATGTTCTTAAGCCGTTAAAAATGGTTCAAAGGATTTAATTCTTGCATAAATTCCATTTACCTGTGAATTTTCTCTGCAATAGTCCAATCAATATCTTCTTTCTTTTTCCTTTATACATATAGAGCTTTTCTAAATTAATTAATGGGATTCCTTCGTTGTTTTAAGCCCTACCTTTTCAAGTCCTTTGAAATTTTAGGAAAAATTTTGTTTTTATTGAATATCTCATATGCGGAATAATATATATTTCTGAACTTCTGAAGTCAGTTGCAGCTAATTAAATTAAATTCATTATCAACATTTTTGTGTCCTCACTTTTTCTCCTAAAATTGTCGATTTGATTACAAAAAATGCTTAGACTTTTTCCACATAAATTCACAGACGTTATATATAATTTGTTGATAAAATTAAGCAGGCAGCTGTCAAATCTAACTATAGTGACAGATATTTTGACTGTTGTGGTTCAATCTTCCTGAGGTTCGAACGAAAAAACTATGAATACTACAATGACAAATTAAACAAATGATGTAATGGTATCGGGTGTTTTTTTTAGAGTGATAGAACTATCGATAGGGATAACTGTGATTTGACAGAAGGTAGAAACCTTGTTTTTTTGACATTTCTGTTCAGTAAGCATTGAAAAATTATCATGGAAAGACTCACGCCGCAACAATGTTCACAAATTGTTGAAATTTATTTTCAAAATCAGTATTCTATTCGCCAAACTTATAGAGCACTTCGTGAAATTTATGGTTCACATAATCGTCCATCAGAGCAGTTTATTCGTTGAACTATCGATAGATTTCGGACAACTTTTTCTCTACTCGATGCAACAACAACAAGACAAAGAACTGTACGTACAGAAGAAAATATCGCTGCTGTAAGTCATAGTGTTAATGATGATCCAGATTTGTCTATTCGTCGACGTTCACAACAATTTGGGCTCTGTGCATCCACCATAGGGAAAATTTTGCGTAAAGATCTTGGTCTACACCCATACAAGATCCAACTGGTTCAATAACTAAAGCCACTTGACCATAATAAGCGTCGTTTGTTTGCTGATAGGGCCCTAGAACAGCTTGAAGTTGATTCATTTTTTTATCGTAAAAATGTGTTGAAGTGATGAAGCTCATTTCTGGTTGAACGGCTATGAAAACAAGCAAAATTGCCGTATATGGAGCGAAAACAATCCTCAAGAAGTTCTGCAGGTTCCATTGCATCCAGAAAAATGCACTGTATGGTGTGCTTTACACGCTGGAGGCATCATCGGTCCATATTTCTTCAAAAACGATGCTGGAGCTAATGTTACTGTGAATGGTGCTCGTTACAGATCGATGATCAATGATTATTTGTTTCAAAATTTGAATGGTATCGACCCAGAAGTTCCAACAAGATGGTGTTACACCTCATACTGCTACCGTATCAATTGATTTATTGAAAGAAAGATTAAGCGACAAAATTATTTCGAGAAATTTCCAATTGATTGGCCTCCAAGATTATGCGACATAACTCCACTGGATTATTTTCTTTGGGGTTATGTCAAGTCAATAGTTTATGCTGATAAACCAGAAACAAAAGACGCTTTGGACGCCAACATAACTCGTGTTAATGATGAAATAAGGACTGAATTACTCGAAAAAATGGTCCAAAATTGGTCTGGTCGAATGCGGTTCCTCAGAGCTAGTCCTGGTGGTCATATGCCGGAAATTATTTTCAAAACATATATGTCATAAAATTATCTTTCAAATAAGAAAAAATTAGCTCCAATCTTAATTTAAATGTGTTTTATTTCAATTTAAAATTTTATCACTCTAAAAAAACACCCCATAGATATCCTTTACCATGGAAATGGGTTAGAAGTTCTTAGGATTAACGCTGAGTTATATCCAGAAAGGGCATTATTTTATCATAGCTTATGTGCGTGCGCACATTCATAAGCGCTTTCCAGAAAAAGGAAATTTCTCAAGAATTACTACCGATAGTGGAAGTTCTTGAGAAGTAAGAACTAGCACAAAAAGAAGCTGTTTTTAACATAATCGAAGAATCTCCTGAAACGAGTACTTAAGAACTGCCAAAGTCTTGAATGTAAACTATTTCTTGGTCCAACAAGTCCAAGCGTTCATTATTAAACTAAACATTTAAGAACATAAAGTCAAGATAAAAAATTACGAATTTTTCTTTTCAATTCAGTTTTTCAATCCTGAAAATGTTGATGCAAATAGTTCTGATGCAGAATAATGTAAGGGTTGATTTTCTCATCCCCTTGTGATAATAGTTCGAAATTAAAAAACTGTCAAAAAGGAACCTTAAATTAGAGTTAGCGATATGCTTATTTTCGTTCATCTGAATTGTTTCGTATCGGAGATATTAAATAAAAAAAAATCCTCCCAGATTCAAATGCTGTAGGAAGGTACTTAGAACAAAAAAATTAAATGAAAGACCCCCATTAACATTTACTAAAGAACCACCTGTCCATTCCCATATTTTTATTATATATTCCTGATATATCAAAATTTTATGATAAAATAGAAAGGCTTTTTACTTGATAGAAGAAATATAACAAAATTTGAATATGTGTATCATATTGAACACAATACAATACAAATTGAAATATGTGTATCTTCTACAATTTTAATTTTAAAAAGATTTTTATTCAAAAAACTTTTAGAATTAAATCAATGTCTAAAACAAGCACCGCTTACATTTAATAGACGTATACTATCAAAACTCAATATATAATGTCAAATGGAATAAATAAACCAACAGATATACGAAAGTAATTAAAATTAATAATAAATATTTAAAGGAGACAAAATATTTGATCGGCTATTAATGAAAAACTAATGAATATTTTTGCAAAGTTGTTAGTTTATTAGAAAAATTTAACATTGACATTTACGAATGGAAAACAATATCATTTAAATGACCGCCACGACTAGCCATATAGAACGCCATCCGCTGAACACAATTTTTCTGTGCATTGTCGATTGTTTGGTTTGCTCATTTTCGAAAAAAATGGCCCAATGATGCCACCGAACCAAAAACTGTACTAAACAGGTACTTTTTGTGGGTGCATCAGCTTTTCCACAATAATGTGTAGATTTTCTGATCCCCAAATGCAAGAGTTTTGGTCATTCACGAGGTGAAAATGAGCTTCATCGCTAAAGATGATTTTTCTGGGAAAATGCACATCTTCGGCCATACGATCATTAGCACATTGAGCGAAGTGCAATGAGGCTTCACTTCTTGCAGTAGTTAAATTTTGTAAGCCTTCACACCTTTATGCAAAATTCTCCTCAGAGAAGTGCGCTAGAAATGTTCAGTTCTTGAGCACGATGACGAGTTGATGTTGATGGATGTTCAGCCACATTGTAGGCTACAGCAGCAATGTTTTCAGGTGTGCTCACCGAAAGAGAATGCGAACAGGTTGTTTTATTAATTAACGATCCAGTTTCACGAACTAGTTCCCAGAATTGATCCACAAATTGAGGTAAAGGGCATTTCATTTCTATAGAGTTTTCCACGTAAACTTCGAACAGTTCGGATGGAAGATTCACCAGTTCTTGGATATTTTATACGTTTCAGTATTCAATATTTTATACGTTTGTTCAAGCATAAATCGACCCATTTCATTAGTGTGAAATTTTAGACTAACTTTCTGTCCAAACACGAATAGCAGAAGTGTTACTTCGCTCCATTTCTGAAATGTCAAAGTGAAACTCACAGGGATATTGCATTGAATAGAAATATGCATCGACATACGCTCGCACAACTCACTCAAATAGTGAAAATTGACTCTATTAGGAAAAATTGACGAAATGAGTTCGCACTGCTTTATAAAGCGCCGTCTCGCTCTGCTATAGAGAATTAATGAATAAATAACAAAATAAAAACCAATAATGATGCATATTAGCTGATAATTAATCAGCAAACACCCATCCCCAGCGTGAGCTAAACCTGCCCGCAACTCAGTGAATCTGAACAGAGGAATTTTCCCCTTCAGAACTTTTTTATGGCATATCACTGGCAGTTTTAGAAATATGAAAAATAATCTTTTCTTCAAGTGAGAATCTTTAAATTTTCTGCAAATTTATTCCTATATGCTACAGGTTTCGAGAAAAAAGTAGAACAATCATTTGGACAAATTCATAGTTCCTAATGCCCAAAGAGTAGTGAATGAAAAAATGGATATTGATTGTTTTTTGAAAAGGATGTCTGACTCAATTTGATGATAAAATCAGAGAATGGATATTCCAGAGACCATTTATTTAATTCAATTAGGATAATTTTGTGATAAAAAAATCCCCAAGAGGATTAAGGTGTTTATTAACAGTTAGAATGATGAATTTTCGCCCACTAAATATGCACGAATACCAGCTTACGTTTGGAAGATATTTTAACCGAAATGATATAGTGTTAAGTTTTACTATGTTATTTCATAATAATGCCCAAATAATTGAATAATACGAACAAGACTTTTTCAAATGAACGAAAAAAGTTCAAGTAGTATCATCAGCTATTTAAAATACAAAATGACAATACAGCCATTTAAAACTGATAATTACATGTCGAATAATATCTGTTTTTACTTCAGGAGGATTCAGCATCGAAGAGTCCAGACAGCCTATGTAGAAGATACCGCAGGACAGGCGTCTACGAACTTTCCACCTGCCCAGCTAACGACGAAGACTTAACCAAAACTCAGGGACAATTAGAGCAAAGTTCGAAGAAAAACGACCTTCCAGATAGTGACGAGAAGCTCTTACTCCCTCCAGCAAGTGGTTATTGCAGTTCGGCCGCTTCAGCTGGCAGCGAGGATGAATTTGACAGACTTGCACCCAAGAAGACACCAGTCCGAAGATGCGAGAGCTCCGATTCTGCCATAGTACACAGCGACGAGGAATCCACCACAGTGCATTCCAATTGGGGCGAGCAGAAGGAAGAGATCGACGAGCTGCCTTATAGATATCCGGTATTCAGCCCCTACAGTCCGAGGAGGTCTATTGACCATGAGAACGTCCCTAGTAGGACTTTACTGGAGGCACAGTTCGTAGCCTTGCCTTTGGACAGGAAAGCCAGTGACGCTTTCAGCGAACTGTCGGATATATTCACCGACGACAGCAGAAGACAGAGCTGTTTTACTGACGATGGAGACGAAGCCTCTAAGTACAGGTATTGGAGAACTCCTTCAGTGGTGGTGAGCGACTATTCTGACGATCCCATGGGGTTGACACTGGAGGATATCGAATATATAAGGAATCGTCACCAGGAGAATAGTTCATCACCTGACTCGAGCTTGCATAGTTCATGTAGTAACCTCAATTTGGTCGGGTCTAATTCAGATACGTATCGGAAGGTGTCAGATTGTTCTACTTGCTCTTTTAGTGGAGACGAGGATGGTGATTTTCCTAGAGAGGTGAGTGATTGATTTTTTTAACAGGGTTTTTACTATTTCTTGTTTGTTTTCCATCCGAATGTGATATTGTTAGGAGGTAGGTTATGTATAAAATTAATTAAAACATGCGATATTCTATGTAGAAGAATTCTTAATATGAAAAACAAAATAATTTCGTTCTTGAAGAATCCGTAACTGAATATATTATTGTAGACAAATATTCCATAATTTTAAATGGTGAAATACTTCTGAATATAAATAGCTTTTCTTTTAATAAATGCCGAAAAGGTACTGTTCTCATGAGAGGGAAACAACACTCTTCCTACTAGCGTTTGATGACTCAACCGAAAAATATTATAGAAAAACTTTAATGAACAGCCTTGACATGTATTACATAGGGAGTAAAAAGAATAGTTAATTTACAAAAACAAGAAATATTCGGTAGATTAGTACTTGAAGTTTTTTCGTAATTATATTGAAGGCACAGTTTGATGCATTTCGCAATTTGATTTTAGAATTTAACTGATTTCTCAGAAGTAGTAGAGGATGAAGAGGGTAGATACGAATGTATCCGGATATTGGCTTGAAGGATAAATACTTGAAAAAGGTTTTATTCTCGAATTCAACTGGCGAATTGGACGGAATGTCATACGACATTATTATATTCGATATTTTCCTTTTCTGTTTAATAATTCTGAGTAACCTTCGACAACATAAGTTCATTTCCACCCAGATATTTCATCTCAAATAATATCAAATAAGGCATATCTGATTTCCACAAATTTTCAGTGTTACTATAGAACAAAATGCAGAAATTAATACATTCGGAAAAAGTCCATGGAAAATTGCTGCCTTGAGAATTTCTGGTTCTGAATTTTACACAGACCACACAGCATCAATACTGGCTGATACAGATGAGGGTAAAACTAAGGTGAAACAAATGTTTAAATGAATCAGTCTTAGTTTTGATAATGGGGTGAAACCCGAAACATATATGTTAACAACATAATTAAACTTTTGTGAAACTTAAGCCAAGTGTATTTTTTACCTTATAGAATCAGTCTTCACTTGATGGAAATCCATATTAGATAATATTATATAAGGTTATTCCGATTTTCACAAATTTTTATTATTATTATAACACAATTGTTTCGCTAACACAGTAGGTTGTTCAGGTAGATGGTAAATTTTGAATAACTGAAATTGTTTTCAAAATCGGCTTCTTTTGAAGTTAAAATAGGTATAAAAAATTTTCAATTAACACTTAAACTCCAAAAAGGTTCATCTGAATACATTTAACAGGGTTTTGTTAATTAGGTCTAACTGTTCGTTGAGTATTATTCCGATTTTGTTGTATTTATTAATCCCTAGTGACTCTAACAGGCTTGAGGCATAAATTTCAAAATTATGGTTGAAAGTTTATCCTGCTTCTAACAATTTCCAATATGTCGAATTACCTTTGTACATTTGAGGAAAATCTTCAAACGTTCATCAATTCTATGGTGGAAAGTTCTTCCAGTCTGCCGTATGTGAACTTCTTGGCAATCACCGTAGGTTAACTACCGATTATAAACTACCGATTTATGATCTTTATGTGTAATGTCTTTTTTATTTTTTATGAATTTACCCAGGTTTGAATAAGTTTTGAATGAAGTTCTTAAATCATATTTATTTATGAGGTATGTAGCAATTTTCTTAGAAATACCTTCAGTATATTTCAAGAAAATGTATTTAAAATTTTCTTTTGTATTGAGATATGCCATATTTAAAGTTATTTCATTTTTTTTATTCATCAAAAACTCATCTGTTAGTGTTGGATCGTAGTCATTACTAGAAGCTATTTGCTCGATGATGTTAAGATCAAAATTATAATATTCTCGAAATTTTAAATGCATTTTCTTGAAATAAAATATATATATTTCTGAGAAAATTGCTAGATACTTCATAATTGAATATGATTCAGGAACTTCATTCAAAACTTATTGAAACCTGAGTAAATTCATCAAAAATAATAAAGACATTACACATTAAGATCATAAATCGGTAGTTTATAAGTTAACCTGCGATGATTGACATAATTTACATAGGACAGACTGCAAGAACTTTCAGACATAGAAATTGGTGAAAATTTGAAGAGTTTCCTCATTAACAATTGTAAATCTACATATTCAACCAATTTGTTAGAAACAGGACATACTTTCAACCATAATTTTGAAATTTCACATAAAGAAAATATAAGTTATGCCTTAAATCTATTAGAGTCAATTGAGATGAATAAACACAACAAAATCAGAATGAAATGAAAAGAGGTTTTTACTTGATGGAAGGATTATTACAATATTTTAAATATCATACAGATTTATTCCCTTATCCTCCTACAGATTTTAGTTTCAAAAAAATTTAAACCAAAAACTTTTTTGAATTAAATTAAAACATGAACAATGAAAACATAGTTTCAATTTAGGAGACATAAAATTAACACTAATTAAACAGTACCAATAGAAATAAAAGAATTCCAATAAATTTAAATTATTCAGTATTAAAAATACTGAATAAACACTTGAAGGATACAAAATTTTTTTTCGTGCTTGTATTATGAAAACCTAATCCTTTTCCAAAAATACAAAACATAAACTCAAGTACCTTAAAAAAAAATCCTAAAACAATTCCTAAAAGAAGAAGAACTTTGCAGTCCCACTTCATATTTAGAAAATAAAAATAATTAACAAAAAATATCAGACCAGCTTGTTTGAAGGAAGACTGGTCTGGTATGATATTTTTTGTTAATTAATTTTATTTTTCACATATGAAATGGGACTGAAGAGTTATCGTTTTTCAATTCTAAATTGCTTTTTGAAGATTGCTGCATATTTTAGGAATCTTTTTAAAGGAACCTATTTAAAGTTAGTTATTTTGTAAGAAGTTCTTGAGCTTATGTTTTGCATTTTTGGAAAGGGATTTGGTTTTCATAATACAAAATTTTATATCCTTGAAGTGTTTATTTAGTGTTTTTAATTAATAACTTATATTTCTTGGAATTATTTTATTCCTTTTGGTACTGTGTAATGAGCATTAATTCTATATGTCTACTGAATTGAAACTGTGTTTTCTAAGACATTTATTTAATTTCATTCTAAAAAGATTTCATTAAAAATTTTTTGAAATTGAAATCTATAGGTTAACAGAATAAATCTATATGATATTTGAAAAATCGGAATAGTACGAACAAATAGACCTAAATAACTAACCCCTGTTAAATATATTCAGATGAACGGGAATTTTTAGAGACCCCCTTTTTTGGGTTTTAGTGCTCAATAAAAATTTTTTGTACGTACTTTAATATAAATAGAAGCCAATTTCAAAAACAAATTTAGTTATTCGAATGTAAGATATTATCTACCTGAAGATGCAACTGTGTCAGTGAAACAATTGTTGTATTATAATAACAACAAAGATTTGTGAGAATCGGAATAACCTTATTTTATATTATCTAATATGAATTTTCATCAAGCAAAGACTGATTCAATTGAACATTTGTTTCATGAGGCTGATACCTCATCGGTGTCAGCCAGTATTGATGCTGATATGATCTGTATAAAATTCAGAACCAGAAATACTCAAATAGCAATTTCCGATAGATTTTTTCCGAATGTAATCTCTGAATTTTGGAGAGAGGACTGATTGCCTTTTCTGAAATTCACAAAAAATTGTCCATGTGGGGTATTACGATTCCGGAAGCTTGTATATTTTCTATACAAAGATATAAGATTACCGTTGTTCATTTCGTTAGTTAAACAAACGTTTTGGATGTGTTATTCATTGAATAAGGAACTCGTCTTTACATTATCTTTTTGTTCGGTATCCCCAAGACTCACTCTTGCTTGTTCAACCCAACAGCAGGCCCCCTGCAATCGAAAAATCGACACTGATATAAGGATTGAAACGAGATTTAACAGGAAAATTTGTTCTAAGGGAATCAGAAATGTATCTTTCAGAATTCGTGTACGTTTTTCGAGAAGGAGAAACGGGGATGAAGATTCTGTACATAAACTTTATACATTAGCAACATCTGTACCTGTAGCTTTAATACAGAATCTTTATTAAGGCCATTAAGTTGCAAACTTATATTCATTCAAAAATAAGCTACATTTAAAAAGCTACAGATTAAAATTTTAAGACGTTGGCCAGGATTGAATAAATAAAGAAAGATATGAAAATCTTTCTTTATTTTATTTTATTCTTTTTAAATGTAGCTCATTTTCGATTAAGTATAAGTTTGTAACTTAATGGCCTTAATAAAGATTCTGTATTAAAGCTACAGGTACAGATGTTGCTGATGTTCAAAGTTTATGTACAAAATCTTCATCCCCGTTTCTCCCTCTCGAAAAACGTACACGAATTCTGAAAGATACATCTCTGATTCCCTTAGAACAAATTTTCTTGTTAAATCTGGTTTCAATCCTTATATCAATGTCGATTTTTGGATTGCAGGGGGCCTGCTGTTGGGTTGAACAAGCAAGAGTGAGTCTTGGGGATACCGAACAAAAAGATAATGTAATGATGAGTTCCTTATTCAAATATCAAGAGTACTTGATGATGAAACATCAAGTAACCTCTTCAGTAGCCTTTACCAGGAATCATTCGAATTCTTCCTTACCAAACCCTTTTTAGCTTTGAATGATATACTTCATTTATTCAGATAGAATGTAATTTGATGAACTTTTTTATATCCTAGTCTTGTTGGTTTTCATAAAATTTTTCAGCATTGAGTATCCAGATAATAATTATTTCGGTTCACATACCTTCTTGAGTTCAGAAAAAAAAGCGAACATTTTATTCGTCTTAAATATCGAATAATTCTGTGAAACCTCCATGAAATTGAATTTTTTTCTTGGTATTCAAACATTTTTGAAAATTTCTTTTTTGTTACACATATAGCATTTTCAAACATCACTCTCAAAAAGATAAAGGTCTGACGTTTCTTTGTTGTGCGAATATTCTAAGATTTAAAAAAACAGGTAAACTTCTGTTTTGAGGGGGACGAATTTCTATCATGAGTTTGCTCCGAAAAAAACACCACTATGAAGGTGGCAATAACCCCCAACATTTTTTTAATAGGAAAGAGATATCGAGTGTTGGTTAGTTTGAAAATTATTTATGCTACCTAGTTAAAATTTTCAAAATCGGTTCATTATTCATGAAATAATGTAATATTGAACTTACCGTCAAAAGGTGTTGTTGAACTAACAGTTGAACCACCCAAACTCATGAACCTAAGAGTTTTGAAGAATCCAAAAATAATTTTCGAATTCTGTATTAAAGAGAAAGAATTCCTTTGACGACATTTCCGAAAAAACCACCTGAGGATGACAACAACCTCCAATTTTTTTTGAATAGAAAAGATATAGCGGATGTGTTTTAGTTAAAAAGGTTTCTTTGTTCTCAAAACATCCTAGTTGAAATTCTCAAGTACAGTGATTTTTTTTAAGCAATTTGATATTGAACATTATCAGAACGGTTAATCAAACGGAAACCCAATACATTCAAATACTCCACATCTGTAAGTAATGATATTTAAAGAACTAACTTATGATTTGTTCAAAATGACTATTACTGTCATTCCAGTTCCGACAATTATGTCTATTGACTTCCCCATTCAAAATAAAAGTAAATATTGTATTGCAGAGTCGGTGTGTGTATTATTCAGTAAATTACTCAATTGTTCACAAAACTGAGTCAGGATCATCTTCATCCAACTGTTGCACCAGCCTTATCTTGTAAGGGTGAAATTTATGAGCTTTTACAATTCGATGAACGCTAGATTAGATGCTCGTGCTAAAGTTTTTATTGATTGCCGATTATTCATCTGTGAATGTCCCAATACTGCTATTTCAATACCTTCATTTCGAACTGGATGCTACACTTCGTGTTTCTCATTCTGGATGGAACCAGTAGTTTCCAATTTATTCATCAAATGCTGAACATATTGGTTACTTACATTTCTTTCTGGATGATTGCTATTAAAATACCCTGCATTTAATCTAGAATTTTCGCCATTCTGATGGTATAATTGGAGAATTTCTATTTTTTCTTCCATAGAATAGACACCATTTTCACCCACGTAAGTAGGACTCAAACCTAATTATGATGCAGAAACGAAAGAGTGAAAGACACATGAGAAAGAATCCTCGAAAAAATTATATACATTGTAATGAATTCCATGCGTTTCACACATTTTCCATCATGAACGATCAGAAAATCAAATGTTTCTAAAGTAAAAACATTCAAAAACTGAAATTTTTCTGCCATTCAATAAAAAATTTTGAAAATTTGAACTGCAATGTTTAGAGGACAGAAAAAACTTCTCAACTAAACCACATCCAACATCTCCTCCCTATTCAAAAAATGTTGGAGGTTGTTGCCATCCTCAAGTGTTTTTTTCGGAACAACGCCGTCATACGAATTCTATCTTTCTAATACAGAACTTGAAATTCTTTTTTGGATTCTTCAAAACTCTTAGGTTCTTGAGTTTGGGCGGTTCAACTGTCTGTTCAACATCACCTTTTGACGCTAAGTTCAACATTACTTTATTTCTTCGTGAATAATGAACCTATTTTGAAAATGTTAACTGGGCTGTGTACAGAACATGAATAACTTTCAAACTAACCAGCACTCGATATTCTTCCCTATTCAAAAAATATTATGGACTCTTGCCACCTTCATGGGGTTGGATTTTTCGGAACAAACTCATGAAGGAAATTCGTCCCCCTCAAAACAGAAGTATTTTGAAATCTTTGAAAATTCTTCATTTCTGAGTTCTGGGAGAGGGGGGTTAAATTTTTGTTGAGACACCCTGTATGTACAAACGTATGGAGTGATGAACACAAATATTGGGTTGTCGGAAAGTTATTTCGTTTTCATTTTGGGAAAATGAAAGACAATTTTCGTACGATGCATAAAATATTTATTAAATTATATATTGGTCATTCTGGTCATCTTAGCCATCTTTCTGATAGAAACATTATTTCACACTCATAAAATATTTGGTCACTGCTGGCAAAAACTGATCCAGGTGAATTTTGACCTCTTCATTTGAAGCAAAGGTTTTACCGATCAAAAATTTTTGCAACGATCGAAACAAATAATAATCCGAAGGCGTCATATTTGGAGAATATGGTGGGTGTGACGTGTATTCCATTCAAGCTGTAAAAGCTTTGGGTAACTGACCAAACTTGTAAGAGGCCTCGCATTATCTTGGTGGAACACTATACATTTTCTGTTGATTAATTCGGGTCTTCTCTGTTGAAGTGCATCATTCAGTTTGTCTAGCTGATGACAGTAGACTTCCGAATTAATGGTCGAGTTTTCCGGTAAAAGCTTCCTTTAAAACCCACCAAACAGACAGCATATGCTTTTTAAGGATATTTGCTTTCAGAATGCTTTGAGCTGGTTCATCTTTTTTGTTCTATGATTTCTTGCATTTGAAATTGTTGTATACAACCCATTTTTCGTCCCAAATGATGATGCGCTTCAAAAATAGATCATTTTCGTGACGTTTGATAAGAGAATCACAGACGTCAACGCGACGACACAAATTTCCCGCCGTGAGAGCATGGGAAACCTATATATCGAGCTTCGAGGTTAAACTTCTTGTTTTTCAAGTGGTAATAAACAAATGAATTAGATAAATTTAACCTCCCATAGACCTCACGTGTTGTTATTCGCCGATTTTCATCAACTTATTCGTTTATCATGTATATCAACTTCAACTGGCCTCCGGAACGTGGTACATCTTTGACATTATTGTAACCCAGAATGTGGAGAAACATCCATCAACATCAACGTCATCGTGCTCAAGAACTGAACATTTCTTGCACTTCTCTGAGGAGTATTTTGTATAAAACCTGGGTATGGATGATTCCAAAGTTCAATTAGTACAAGAAGCGAAGTGAAATGAAGAAGTGACTATCCGATGCGTTTCCACTTCGCTAAATGGGCTAACGATCGAATGGCCGAAGATGAGCATTTCTAAGAAATACATCTTTAGCGATGAAGCTCTGATTTGACTCCATTGGACTATTTTTTGTGAGGATCCGTTAAGGATAAGTGTTACGCTAAGCATCCAGAAACGATCGATGCCTTGAAACACGGAACCGAAGTTGATTTTCATGAGATTGAGCCCCAAACAATCGACAATGTTCTGACGGTCGTTTTTTCACTCCTAAATATCAAGGTCAACCTTTGTAATAAACTCATAACTTTGAAAAAATATTTTCATTTATAGTCGATCCAATATTTAAATTTTAAATGGTCCACCCCTTATTTGTATCGTACCTACCGCGGATAGATCTTACGTTTAAGAATGATCGCCCTTACTGAGGCAGGCATATAAAACAATCTCATATTCATGTATCTCAACATCGTCAAATAAAGTACACCTTCATGGTACTCGTATCTCCTTTTTCAGACGAGAAAAAAAGGTTTATACCAATAAGCCTTTTTCGTATTCATTCCTTAAGAACGCACTCATTACATGAGCAGAAATTATTATTTACATTCCATCGAAACCAATAAACGTTACGATATGCTGGGTATTCACGTCCGATCGGATATTCAATTCAATATCCAGATAAATCAAAGTAGACAAGGATCTGGTTTCGAAAAAGGAGTAGACAAGTTCCAGGCATGAAGAACGCGCGTTGTGCAGAAAGATGAAATAGATTCTTGCATTTAGTCATGTCTCATGTTTATATCCTGAGACATAAATGGAATTTGTAATTTTTCCTGTGTATCTGGAGTACGGGGATCTGAATTACAGTCCGTAGATTTCTTGTTTGATTGGCTGTTGAGGTATTTTAGAAGTTATTCCATTTTTGCATTATCTTACACTCCAAAAAATTCGATTGCAACGATTCGGGACCAGAATTTTAAATTTGTGTCTCATTTTCCATAATAATGGACATTAAAAGATTTTTTAATAAGGGTTTGATTTTGAATATCCCGCTATCTGGGCATCTGTCATCTTTTGACATTTGACAACTACACCAGTACTAAAAATAGAACGATACACGCTTCAACAATGAAAATTGAAATTATTAAAATTCACTTCAAAAACGGTAAAAAGTTTGCAGTCATATAAGTCATAGCAAAACCAAACACTTTTGGGTCGTCGTGAAGCAGCTTGTCGATTGGCAATAGTGGAACTGGTGGAAAAATTTGAGCTGTTGGGACAAGTTAGTGATGTGAAGAATCGAAACTGTGTGCGTCGCTCAAGAACAACTGAGAATATTGCTGCTGTAACCCGTAGTGTTGACGGAAACCCAGGTTTGGAACTAGGCATTCCCAGGTTTGGAACTAGGTTGAACCCAGGTTTGGAACTAGGCATTCCACAAACGACATTACACCGTAATTTGCATAGAGACTTAAAGGTTTTTAAAGTTCAGTTAACATAAGAATTCAAGCCGGTGGATCACCAGGAATGTCGTATCTTCGCTCATCAAGTCCTTGAAATACATTAAAATGATTCAGATTTTCACCGAAAAATCCTCTTCCGGGTTGAGGTCCATTCCCACCTCCAAGGCTACGTTAATAATAATAACAATAAAAAAAGTAAAAAATATAAGTATACAAAATCAACTACTCGCTAATATGTCAGAAAGATAATCCCTTACTGAATGAATAATAACATTTACGCAACTATATACCTTTAACAGATTTCTTGAAGTCCTTGAAATTAAGAGATCGAACACCATGCGGCAAATGATTATAAAGTCTAATGCACTGATACTACTCTGTCAAGAAAGTACCGGGAATTTTCAATTAAAACAACATTTTTACACTTAATCGTCAAAATTTATTGGGTCGCCTTCAAAATAGGCTCCATTTGCTCCAATACATCTATGCCAACGGCACTTCCAATTATTGAAACATTTTTTATAGGCGCTTTCCGGCATGGACTTTAGCTCTCGCGCCGAATTTTGTTTTATGGCTTCAATCGACTCGAAACGGGTGCCACGAAGGGGCAATTTTAGTTTTGGGAAGAGGAAAAAGTCGCAGGGAGCCAAATCCGGTGAATACGGTGGTTGCTGAAGTACATTTGTTGAGTTTTTTGCGAGAAAGTCAGTCACAATCGTAGCTCGGTGAGAAGGCGCCTTATCGTCATGCAAAATCCATGAGTTGTTCGCCCACAAATTTGGCCGCTTCTTACGGATACGCTCACGCAAACGTTTCATAACGCCTAGGTAATACTCCTTGTTTACCGTCTGACCCTCTGGAACGAATTCGTAGTGCACCACGCCACGGATATCGAAGAAAACAATGAGCATCACCTTCATTTTCGAGCGGCTTTGGCGTGGTTTTTTCGGTTTCGGCTCATTTTTTGCCACCCATTCCGATGATTGCTGGCTTGTTTGCATATCGTACTCGTAGACCCAGGTCTCATCACCAGTTATAATGCGTTCCATGAATGTAGAATCGGAATTACAGCGATCCAGCATGTCTGAAGCAACCTGTTCGCGATGACGTTTTTGAAGAAAATTCAGGTCTTTCGGTACGAGTCGTGCGGCCACCTTTCTCATGCCCAAAATATCAATCAAAATCGTACGTGCGGACTCGTGGGATATCTTAAGATCATGTGCTATCTCTCTCAAGCTGGTACGACGGTTTTCCAGCACCCTTTCCTTAATTTTATCGACGTTATCTTCGATCGAAGCCGTCGATGGGCGACCACTTCACGACCGTCCTTGAAGGCTCTGTACCACTGATATGCACGAGTTTTCGACAGAGCATTATCATCAAAGGCCTTTTGCAACATTTTCAATGCATCGGCACACGAAAATTCATTCGCAACACAAAACTTTAAACAAATTCTTTGCTCAACGTAATCACCCATAGTAAAAATCGGCACGCACTCTGACATCGACTGACTTAATCAGCTGTTGCAAACACACTGGTTGACAGATCCCGCTCAAGCTTGGCATAGTAATTAAGGACAGTGGTACCAACCTAGGAAAAAAAAATTTACCTGCCTCATTGCCCCGCCAGATTTAAATCGATAATTCCCGGTACTTTCTTGACAGAATGTACATAAGGGACATCTCAAACTTGGCTGTATTGTGTTTTGGGATATACAGTGTTCCCTCACTTCTGGTATTATAGCCATGAAAGCTGGATAACTTAACAAGGTTTTTTTTAATTTTCCCTTACATATTTAAGACATTTCAAAATGAAAATAGAGGACTACGTTAAAATATCATTTTCTAAAAACACGGGTCTATAGGACGAACGTGGAGTTATATTAAATACCATGCGTAAGATCCGTTTCTGTAATATGAAAGCCCTGCCAAGTTCTGAAGAGTTTCCCCACAGCAATACATTATATGAGAGGTGACTATAGACTAAACTATAATATATATTAACAAGAGATTCCATAGGGAGTATTCTGATGGGCCGACAGTATCTGAAAAGCGAATGACAACTTTACTATGATTATGGCCAATTGTAAAATGAATACATTCAGTTTTATCAATGTTGACCATCAAATTATTTCCCTGACACCAGTTCACAAAGCTTTGTACTAAATGCTCACAAAGCATCTGAAACTCCTCAAAAGTAGGCGCCGTAACTGCCATTGAAGCATCATCAGCGAATAAGCCAATACATAACTTTTTTTGGGAGTGATAATATACTGTGACATTCCAGACAGTTACACAAATTGATGAACATTCGTCGCAAATTATCGGGAAGATCATTAATAAAAAGTAGAAATAGAAGTGGCCCGAGGACGGACCCTTATGGTACTCCCAAAGTTATATCGTACTCAGCAGATGAAGAGTTCTGATTTTTGACAAACATGGATCTACCCTCAAGATAACTGAGCATCCAATTCGAAAGCACACCTCGGAAGCCAAAGTTATAACATTTATCAATAATGAATTTGAAGGATAAACTATCAAAAGCACGCGAAAGATAGAAAAATAAGCCTGCAACGTTGTCAAGGAATTCATAAACGAATTCAACAAAGTGAATTGCTGCCGTTTGACTTGATTGGCTAGAACGAAAGCCGTGCTTTTTTGAAAATTGAAAGAAATACGTCTGAACCCACATGAATAGAATTGTTGCATTTGGGGATCGGAAAATCCAAGAATGAAAGTTGAAAAGCCTCTCCATCCTCAATGTGTCACTGTTTGGTGCGATTTTTAGGCTGATGGTGTGATTGGACTTTACTTATTCGAAAACAGGGCTGGTGCAACTGTTCCGGTGAATGGATTGCGCTACCGAGCTATGATTAATGACTTTTTTTGGTCGGAATTGGAAGATATTGATGAGGACGATGTTTATTTTCAACAAGACGTAGCACACAAGCAACGAAACAATCGCAATTTTGCTAGAAAAATTTCCTGGTAGTGTTATTTCTCAAAGAGGTGGTCACAATTGGCCATCGAGATCTTGTGACTTAACGCCTTTACACTTTTTTCTTTGGGGCGCCACGTAGAAGATAAGATCTGTGCTTGTGCTCCACAGTCAATTCAAGAACCTGAAGATGGAATTCGGGAAGTTATCGGGGATATACATCCTCAAATGTGCGAATTTTTCATGGAAAATTTCATGAAATGGATATGATGCTGTAACAGTAGCCGTGGCGGCCATTCGGCTGATATCGTTTTCAATTGTTGATGGCAAACCTTCTTCTTCACAATGAAATAAAATGATTTCTTTTGAAATATACTCGTTTTTTCATACCAAAATGAAACATCTTGTTCGAAAACCTTTTATTCAGTTAATTCCACAGAAATAGGACTGTAGTAGTGAACCACCAACTTGAACTGAGTCAAAGTTTCATCCATATATTTTAACTTTATCGAGGCTACAGAGAAAATAAAACAAACAGGTATCAAAATAAATTAATTCGGCTGACCTGTACTAAAAATCACTGATAAGAAGTATGAGCTATGGTAATAGAAAGTTCATAAATCGAGACTGTATAACAATTCTATACTCAAATAATCTCGACAAGGTTTTCAGGATCACATAGGCAAATTCCACACATGCGCACGTTTCAAACTAATTGGTTTTCGTCATTGCAATGTATGCCAATGACTTCAAATCTGTCAAATATCTATATTCGCTATACACAGAGACTCTAAGATATTAATAATACACTAGCGCCATCTAGAGTATGCAAAATGCATACAAGGCATACCTTTGCGAGTTAATTCAAGTAAAGAAATGTATTCTCGATATTTTCACGTTACTAACGCAGAATAAACTTTCCTCATGCTCAAATTAGACCAAAATTTTCCGTAATGCTCATAATTAGCATATTCATATTCAAATGAATCAATTCGGCTGATCTGTACGAAAAATCATTAATAAGGAGTATGAGTTATGGTGATACAAAGTTCTAGAAATCGAGACACTGTAACATACATCTATATAACAATTCTATACTCAAACAAACTCGACAAGGTTTTGTAGATCACAGAGGCAAATTGCAGACATGCGCATGTTTCAAACTGATTGGTTTTGGTCTGATTTGACCATGAGGAGAGTTTATTCTGCGCTAGTAACGCGAAAATATCCTGAATACATTTCTTTACTTGAAGTAACTCGTAAAGGTATGTCTTGTATTTATTTTGCTTACTCTAGATGGCGCTAGTGTATTTCTAATATCTTAGAGTTTCTGTGTATAGCGAATATAGGTATTTGACAGATTTTGCACTGACGTAATCAATTGCGTTAATTTCCCTCTTTTTGTTAGAAGGGGTGCATCGAGCACCTCTAACGTTCAGTCTTTGAAAAGACTGTAAAATCATTATTATTCGTGATAATCGAAGTGTTCGCATGTAGCCTTGGCTACATGCGCTATCATTCGGATAGTCAAATTTGTTGTACGTAGCTTGTGACATTTGGGTCCAAGCTATCGCGGTTATTATTGATACATAGTAATCTAGTCGATTGCTAAAGTATTGGCAAATTTATATGTTGTTAGTATAATAATCATTCCTTTAACTTGGTTTATATACAGTAAACCAAGACTTATAGTTCACAGTAGTCATAGTGTAATACGAGTGTTTTACTTTAATTCCTTAACATTTTCGTTGGTTTATCTTATTAGATAAACAAAGCTAGTTCATCATCGAGATAACTACATACACGTGCCCTTGTAATAATAAAACTCTTCGCTAATAATCAAAAATACAGTCCACTATAAACCTTCCGAAATTAATCAAGGAGATTAATTAATTTGCAATTGTCTGTTATTTCAAAATACTGAAATAATAGGCAAAATACTGCGGTAAATTAACCGTGGTACGAAACAATAGTTTTTGTACATAGTTTCAATATATATTGTAGAAGTTAGAACATATAATTCTGAATTTAAAGTCATTTAAATTTCACTTTTATCAAGTATTGACTCAAATTCAAATTAATTTTTTGATCTTCAATATGCGTTCCATTTTGGACAAATTTTCGTCGTGAAATTGGCTGGAACTGAGATTTATCGATCTGAATATGAAAATCAAAACAGATTTAATCTGTTGTCTTCTACAATTTTAATTTCAAAAAATTCTTTGAAGAAACTTTAAGAATTAAATTAATGTCTTTATAAGCACTGCTCATATTTATATAGACGTCAAAATTCATCATACAATATCAAACGGAATTAAGAAAAACCAACGAATACAAACTGTCAATTAAAATTAAAATATAAATAAGCAAACATTTTTTGTTTCGTTCCAGGCATGCGTAATGAACTCTTCAGACAAACTTACGAAGCCCTGTTTGTTACAAAATGTTGTTTTCCGATCCCATATGAATGAAAAATAACCCTTTCTCAAAAATATAAAACATAATTTCAAGAACTTCTCAAAAACTAATTTATTTGAAATATTCAATATATTTAAATAAATTACTTCAAAAAATCTCAAAACATGTAGCACATTCTCAAGAAATAATTAAAGTTACGATAAGATCAGTTCAACATTTAATTATTTCTTGAGAATGTGCTACATGTTTTGAGATTTTTTGAAGTAATTTATTTAAATATATTGAATATTTCAAATAAATTAGTTTTTGAGAAGTTCTTGAAATTATGTTTTATATTTTTGAGAAAGGGTTATTTTTCATTCATATGGGATCGGAAAACAACATTTTGTAACAAACAGGGCTTCGTAAGTTTGTCTGAAGAGTTCATTACGCATGCCTGGAACGAAACAAAAAATGTTTGCTTATTTATATTTTAATTTTAATTGACAGTTTGTATTCGTTGGTTTTTCTTAATTCCGTTTGATATTGTATGATGAATTTTGACGTCTATTAAATATGAGCAGTGCTTATAAAGACATTAATTTAATTCTTAAAGTTTCTTCAAAGAATTTTTTGAAATTAAAATTGTAGAAGACAACAGATTAAATCTGTTTTGATTTTCATATTTTGTAATAATCCTTCTATCAAGTAAAAAACCGTTCCTTCTTATTTTATCGATCTGAGTATCAAGTTTTCAACAGTGCCACCTCATAGGACTTTGAAGTGTTTGATTTAAGACTCATCAAACGTCCACAGTTTGAGAGTTTTATGTGCCAATGCATCAATAGATAGCCACTATCCTCTCTAACGACGCTTCAGGTCTAAAAAGGCGATTGCTTTATATTTCTCGACTTCAATGGTAGACTGAATGCCTGAATGGAAGCTACTGGGTATTAACAAGAGTTTATCAGTTTTATCAGGTAGAATAGCTACTATCGTGTCATCAACATATAAGTTTATGAAGGCAACTGTGAATGTGAGTTTCTTTAAAGATAGATGGATGAGCTATATCATTGTAAACTTCGCTAGTGACGGATTGACGGGATTGCCAATCGAGTTTATAACGACAGAGCTTATCCACCAATGTTTATAGAAACCTACATTCACAATTGCTTTTATCAAACTATATGTTGATGCTCTCATATTCTTAAACCGAGGTTTAAGGTAGCCACTTTCAGAGTAGTTTGCCTTCTCACGGGACTTGTTTCTTCTCTCAGTTGCCATACCAACTTGAATTGAATTGTAATTATACAAGAAAAAAGGACGAGAAAAGATATATTAAATAAGTCTGAGGAATATTATAGAATATTAAAATAAGCAGGTTGATGGGAGTGACTTACTTTTCTGCACATTTTGGGCGCTCGTTCTGCTTTGTTTATTTTTTCAGTTGAGCCGAAAACTATTGGGCGTAAGTAGACATGGTTTGTTATATTGATATTCTGTGATTCAGTGTTCAGTGTTCATTAAATATGGAAGTTATCAGTCTTCAATCGATGCTTAGGCTAGTAATTTTTTAGATTTGTTACATTAATGTGTTTGTTAGGTCTCCTTTAAAAACGTTAGTACATAATACATTATTTTTTATCGCCGGTGTGAACTTACCTTTCTATGTTGATTCAACCCAGCAGTTTTTGAGCTGTCATTCGAACTTTGAAGTTTTTATTGCATCTGATTACTTGGCTTATCTGCTTTCACATGAGTATATGATCCTCAGAAAACATGAAAAGTCTTTAAACCTCTTGATATATTTAGTGCCTATTAATTAGTTACAACATTAGGAATTTTAATATGTTTCATTCTATCCTTATCTAGCATTGATCTCGTAATTTCTTCTAAAACCAATGATGAAATTTATTTCACTCATTCAATTCACCTATAAACAGGATTATCGATCAGTTCCGTTAATTTTCCTTTTCATGTTAGTAGGAATGCATTGAGTCAACCTTCAGTTGATGAATATACTGTAAATTCATTATCCCTTCATCATCCTTTAGGTCCAAGATTTTGCATTATTCTCGTAATAGTGAACTCTGTCGCTTGTGTATCTATACAAGATTATCGCGCAGTAATCCACATTGTCGATTTCCAAAGTATTGACAACTTCATTTCATTTGTTCTTAATGTATAATAATCATATCTGTTTACTTGGTGTATACACAGAAAACCAATTTTGCTTCAATTCCTCATCATAATTGTGGTTTATAATTATTTGATAAACCACAGTTTTTAATTAAATGTTTCCTGTGCCTAATACTGGTAGCATTGTTTGATCTGCAATTACAATGGACTTGGGTTCAGATATCTCTTGAAAATTTGTCAACCATTCATTGTGACTAGTAATATGATTACTCGCTCCTGAATCAATATACCAGTCACGATCCGAAAATTCTCCATTTAGGAAGATTGCACTTAGAGAACTGACAGGTCTCTTGTTTTCATCTGTCCTTGAACTGTCATTGGTTCTTCATGTAATGGCCAAAGCATTTGCATCGATAGCACTTCACGTTTGATATATTCGAAATCTCTTTTCTTGTTTAGCCCTTAACTGATTTATTTTCATGGCGTTTTTTAAATGCGAAGACTGAAGCACTTCATTAGTATTTTCTTGTGCCATATCCAATAACTTCATTTTGATACTTTCTGTGGTGATTACCATACCACCATGCTGGCATAATAATTGGAGTGAATTTTTCTGTCAATCCAGCCAACAGTGATGGTCCAATTCACTCTTCATCTATGAAAAATCCTGTTTTCCTCAATTTCTGTGCCGTTTCAACGACTTGAGTAACATACGATCCTATATTTTCAGAGGTCTCTGAAAGCAATGATATTAAGGCTAGCAATAAATAAATCTCACGTCGTTCTTAGAGTTTTCCATGATGTTGTCGTATTCTTGATATCTCGAACATGTATATACAAGAATGGGTCGATAGTAGGTACTAATTTTGCACGAGCCTTACTTTGCAATACAGAATCCAATTCTGAACCATCAGAGCATTTGTCAAGAACTTCAAGGATTTAGAAATTATTCACTGCAAAACTTCATTCATCATAATTGTCTCATACAGTTAATTTGGGCACTCCTGATATGAAGTTCATGACGCCATTTTGTAATGTTCAACGAGCACAACTTTTAGGGCGAAAATTTGTTCAGTTTTGATAACCCGGAAGTTTTCAATTAAATCCACAGTCACAAGCGTTCTAGATTCATCACCGACTTTTCAGGATATAAACACTGGGTAAAATCAAGGGATGAAAACAGATTAACAAGCTTAGCGTTCTTTTAATTTATATTCAACGTAATAACCTCACTGCTTACATGAAGTGCATTAACATAGATAGATTCAAAAGCATAGACAACCTATGTTACATTGACAGTCAACTCATATCATGACATCTACTATAATGTAGATGTTAAAATAATATTTAATATTTTCCAACAGGAATGATACAGACCAACTGGACACCGATAAGCTAATTTCAAGCATGTCTTACAGACGTCAGTGTATGATTAATATACCATACGACCTCTTAAGTACATACAGAGTACATAGTTACATATTTTTCATGACATTGTCTAAAATATATTGAAATTATTGATTTTCATGAACGTTCTCAACAAATTTGTCTTTTTGTTAGTAGCAGTTAATGAGACAGATATCGCTATTAGTTTTATTAATTCTCGGTGTTATACAGGAGATATCTAAAAAGTACAAGAAATTTTAGCTCAATCCCTTGGATTATTTAAAACATAAACAACTTTTTATCACTATAGTCAGTGTGACCAATACAAAGTGACATTGAATTTAACGGATCCTGTGTTACAACGGAAACTATCAAATTGCTCATTCCCCCCCTCGTAAACCTCCATCCTAAACCGTCGATTCTCCACATTGAACGTCGAACTAATTGGCCTGCATCCGATAAACCAGTCGAAGTGCCACATAAACGTTTTCCCCACATGTCGAGAGTTCAAATCGGACTAGTTTTTTACTGCACTCCACGCCTGAGCGTGCCCCCCTCGGAAAATGGAATCGTATCCATGAAAGCCCACGCATCGGGCTCACGTCTTGTTAAAGAAGATATATCGTTTAATTATGCGGTTATTGTTCGAAAAAGGTACTCGCGAGATTGATTTGGATGAAGCGAATTTCAATCAAGCTTTTCACCGATAAGATTTTAATGGACGGCGTTGTAAAAACATCGCTAGGTGGGTGGGTTGAAGACAGCATCTCGGTAGGCATTCCATTCGATTTGGATCGATCGTTTCTTGTTTTCTTGAGATCGTGCAGTGGTTTCCTAGGGTTGCTGATTTGTTATTAAGTTTTGCTTGAGTACGGTATTACTATTCGTATGTTCTGCACAGGATAACACTGCTATGTTACTGGCAACTGTCAAAATACTAAAAATATAATATAACATTTTATTCTCTGGCTCTTATGAAAAATTGTCATTCAGATATTATACAGAAAGTTCTTGGTGAATTATCATTCAAAACAATATTGAGTGATTGGAGAGTTTTGTGATGAATATTACACCCAGATTGTCATATCCAAGGAACACATAACGTGTTCATTGTGTTTTCGTCACAATAAAAAGTAACGTGGGCCAGGAGCTATTAACCAAAATTATGAAGCGTAAAAGGGACCAACTGAAGTTGAGAGGTATGGCAAATTTGAAAGAAAAAGAAAGACGCTGAGAAGAAGCTTATATAGAAGTTTCATCGAAGAAAAACAAGTCAAGACTTGTAACAAGACTTAGTCGTAATATAAAACACATCTGCACGTACAATCTCGTAACAGGGTTATTAAAAAAACATATTCTCACTAAATGTATTGAGAGAAACAGAGACTGTTCTAGAGCAGACTGGACTACAGAATTATCAGTAGGTATCGAAACTAACCTACTCATATCGACTAAAATCTCATTTCAATTCAAGCTATCCAGAGGCTTTACAACATCGTTGACAACATCAAATATATAATCAACACCATAAAAAATACAAATAAATCCCTGAGTTTGAGGTGGATTTCCTTCGACTGTGGCATTGGAGATAAGGAGAAGGTGGATTTAGCAACAAAGGATGCTATCAGAGACGGTCATGTTGCACTATGATCTAAGTAACCTTCGCAAAAAGACAATAAAAAACAAATGGAGTGTTACATGGCATCAGGAAAGATCGAGGCTTTCACTAAGGGACCCAACGACAACTTCGAACCCCCCTTTCATAAGAACTAGACAGGAGACTTAGAATAGACCATACACGACAAACCCATCATCACATACTAAATGGGGAATCTTCCCTATCGAATCTGTATCGTTCCACGGTTAGTTTATCACCGTATTTTGCCTATTATTTCAGTATTTTCAAACAACAGACAATTGCAAATTAATTAATCGCAATGCTTGACCACAAAATGGATTAATGTAGTGTAGCGAAGATTTCAACTTCAAAAGCACTTGTATGTAGTTATCTCGATGATGAACTAGCTTTGTTTATCTGAGATAAACCAACGAAGATGACAAGGAATTGAAGCAAAACACTCGTACACTTATAATAACAACGAACTATAATTCTTGGTTTACTGTATGTAAACCAAGTCCAATGATATGATTATTACGCTGAATACAAATATAATGAATTTGCCGATAATTTGGCAATCGACAATATATGGATTACTATATGAACAATAATAATTACGATAGCTTAGACCCAAATGACACAAGCGACGAGTTTGACTATCCCGCAGAGAGTGCATAATACAGCAAAAACCATATATGACAAGTTTGATTACCGAAAGGATAATGATTTTACAGACTGTTTGAAGACTATTACAGGTGTCTCAATCCTTCTCTTCTGAAAAAAGGGAAATTAAGGAAACTGATTGTAAATCATATTTGTAGGTGGTCCGAATTAATGAAATAAACTCCTCATTGGTAGTAGAAAAATTATAAGAGCAATGCTAGTAGATGAGGATAAGATGAAACAGTTTATAATTCGAAATGCTGTATCGTCGGAGTTCGCAGGCAATAAATATATCGAAAGCTCTAAAAACTTTCCATGTTTTCTAAGGCCAATTATAATCGTTCGCTAACAAATAAGCTGAAGTGTCAAATAACACTTCAAAGTTCGTGTGGGACTGTTGAAGAACTGCTAGATCAAATAATAAACATGAAAAGACCTAAGTATCAATAAGAAAAGAATGAATTATGTTTAGCGTATTTCGGCATCTTGCACCAATACTAAATTTTTCGTCAAAGCAATCAATATCAATATTTGAGTTATTATGAGTATAACTATTGCGAAAAACGCCGTTCGACGTCTCCCGATTTTAGTTCATACGGCACCCAATTTCCTACCTTTCGGATCATTCCCATTACTTTCAAACGAAGGCAAATGGCTGGTTAAGTGACTCCAAGTATTTTAGCTCTTGCATTTGTGATGGAAATTCATCCAGCCTTGCCCCTATTCTTCATTCTCAAACTTTGGAGGCCGTCCGTCTTCCAAAACAAAATTTCCACTCTCAAATCGGTCAAACCACTTCTGACACGTTCGTTCAGATAGAAGTGCATGGTCACCGTAAACATCCATTAAAATACAATGACTTTCGGCAGCCTTCTTTTTCATATTGAAGTAAATCTCCCTACAAAAACACATTATTCGGTACAAAAGTTGACATTTTCAGAGCACACAGAAACTATGTTGCTTACACCTCAACGAAATGATTGATACTGAAAAGAAAGCCTTATCATGGCTCTTCAAAATGTAGATGTTGCCAGATGAAACAATGAAATAATTAACTAGTAGCGACATCTGATAACAAAACCGCACGAACTTATTTCTACTCCTAATATTAATAATACCCCATGATATGTATTTATTAACGCCACAAACTATTACAACGCTGAACTGAAAATGAAATTTCATAGATAATGAATATCGGCCAAACTGTTGAAAGTCCAGTCAAAAAAAATTTTAAAGAATGTTTTTCATAACGGAAATTAGATCTTTGGTGCCAGTCGAAGACATGATGAACAGTCAAAAATACAAATAGAAATATAAATTGAAAATTACTATGAAGAAGTATTTGCATATTACAGAATACTAGCTGGAATTATATCACCAGAACCTCTACAGATTTCAATCTAAATGAATCTCAAGAAAACATTCAGAATTAAATTTTAAAACATGTCCTAAATACACTGTATCCCTTTATAGACACATGTGGTGGAAATTAACTAATAAAGAATCAAAGAAATATACTTCCAGGATAAAATAACTTATTCAGTTCATCCACAAATGGGATTTATTTTAATATATTGCATATTGCATTGAGCCACCTCTAACATTTAATTTTTGAATATATTGCATTCTTTCACCCTGGTGATGATGATAGTCAACCTTATCGCTTGTGGCCTTTCGGTCCAAGATATTGCAGTAGTTCGGTAATAATCAACCTTTGTCGCTTGTGATCTTTCGGTTTGAAATATTGCATTATTGGTAGTAATTAACCCTTGGCTTCAGCCCAATTTATCGCATATATTATTCTCGTAATAGTCAATTTTGTTATTTGTGACTACGCACAATATTATCGAGATCAGTATAAATGCAGTATTTCACATTATCGATTCCAAAGTATTGGCAAATTCTCTGTCGGGAAAAAAATAATTACTTTCCGAACAACCTTATACATGCAAAGTGCTATTTGAAGTGGAAATCTACGCCACACTACTTTAGATACAGTCCACAAAACTTATCATAATTAATCATTGCGATTAATTAATTTGTGCTTCTTTTTTCTGAATATTGGAACAATAAGCAAAATATAGCGGTAAACTAACTGTTCTCATTAGAGACGGCCCTGTCGAAATTATTTTGTCATCGATACTTAGGTATTTCACGTTGATATTTCGATCTAGCAGTTCTGAGAATTGTCGTTCGGACTATTTATATTTTTTTAATGTAAATGAGTTTCCACCAAGTAAAGACCGAATCAATCAAATGTTTACACTTCAGATTATTTGTTTCCTAATAATTATATATGGCCCTAAAAACATGGAAAGTCATTAACAGATTTTGATATATTTATGGCTGTTAATTTCACATGACACAGCATTCGGAATTATCAACTGATTCTATCCTCCTTCTTTACTTGCATTAATCTCATAATTATCCTGTAACCAATAAGAAGGTTTATTTCGTTCATTTAGTCCACCTCCAAATGGAAAAAAAATTAATTATGTTAATTTGCCTCTTTTTGTTAGAAGGGATGTATCGAGCACCTCTAACGTTCAGTCTTTGAAAAGACTGTAAAATCATTATTCTAATATTAGTCAAACATGTCGTATGTAGCTTCTGCTACATTATGCACTATCATTGGGATAGTCAAATTTCTCGTACGTGACATTTCGGTCCAAGCTATCGCGGTTATTATTGTTAATATAGTTATCCAGTCGATTGACAAATTATTGGGAAATTCATAACATTTGTTTTTAGTGTAATAATCATACCTTTTGACTTGGTTTATATACAGTAAACCAAGAATTATATTATAGTTCGTTGTTATCATAGTATATTACAAGTGTTTACTTTATTTCCTTATCATTTTCGTTGGTTTATCTTATTGGACGAACAAAGCTATTAGAGTCAGGCGAAATTGCGGAAGTTTTGTCAGATTACTTTTCAGGGGTGGGCGAAGGCTTGGCGAAGAAATTCAGAAGAAAGCCCATGAAGCATCGATATCGTCGACTCCCCAATTCAATAGTGGTGCTTCCTACTTCTGAAACTGAACTGGGGGATATTATAAGTTCCTTGCAAAAGAACAAAGTTCCTGGAATTGACTGTTTAACATCTGAAATAGTGAAGGAAACTGCAGAATTCATAGTCGCCCCACTCTGTTTTATTGTCAATAATAGCTTGCAGGAAGGCTACTTTCCAATGGTGCTGAAGGAGGCGGTTATGAAACCTGTTTTTAAGTCGGGAGACAATTTAGATCTGAGCAACTATAGGCCTATTTCATTGATGTTGGTGCTGTCGAAGATATTTGAGAAGGTCATAAAAAATAGATTAACTTCTTACCTGAATCGTTATGAAATATTGTCAGATAAACAATACGGATTCAGGGAAGCTAGATCAGCGCAGGATGCTATCGCATATGTAACAGCAAAGATTTATAACGCATTAGATGAGAGTAAACCAGCAATCGGTGTATTCGTTGATTTGTCGAAGGCTTTCGATACGGTAGTCATCCTGAGCTTCTGGAGTCTCTTGAAAGGATCGGTATGAGAGGAAATTGTTACAGCTTGTTGAAGAGCTATTTAGACAAGAGAGTTCAGTATGTCAAAGTTGAAGAAAAGCTAAGTTCGCCGAAGCATGTAAAGTATGGCGTACCACAGGGGACAATCCTGGGACCATAGAACCATAGAAATAACAGCGAAGTCGGGGATAAAATACCTAGGTGTACACATTGACTGTCATCTTAATTGGAGTGTACAGGCGAAAATATTGTCTGGGAGGATCAGAAGCCTTATACCCAAGTTTAACTCATGTCGAAAAATATGCGATATCAACCAGTTGAAGGTTTTATACTTTGCATTGGTTCAGAGTCAACTGACCTACGGGATAGTTGCATGGGGTGCAGTTAGAAATAATTACCTGAAACAAACAGAAGTGTCGCAGAAGTGGATAATTAAGGTAATTTTCAACAGAGAGCTGAGATATTCCTCTGACCATCTGTTTAGGGAGAGTGGTTTTTTTGGCGTTAGACAGTTGTACTGTCAAGCTATATTGGTCCAAAAGTTTAGGGATGGAAATACCGAAAACTTAGAACACACATACAACATAAGACATAGGCAGGGTTCAGTACACGTTCCTAAAGTCCACAAAAGTATAGGACGGAGAAACCATCGATATCTGGGTGCTAGAATCTTCAATATGTTGCCAATTGACATAAAATTAATTAGTTCATACAACATATGGAAGTCAAGAGTGATGAAATGGATTGCTGCGCAGACTAAGGAAAGGATTGATGGACTGATAGAGGTGGAGAATTTGTGGAGTTGAATCGGGTAGAGGAAAAAGGGTTATACGTTGCCGGTTCATGCATTTTGTTTTATTTATTTATATATTTTTTTGTTTATTTGTTCTTTTTTCTGTTGTGTATTTACTCTGATGAAGCTTTTTCAGTATTTACACGTATTTGTGTCTGCTTTTTTTTCCTATATTATATGTGTGTATATATCTGTATATGTGTGTATGTATTTATTTGTGCATATACCTATACACTGAATTTTGAGAATAAACACTGGCCAACAGCCCCGCGCGGATTTGCTTCTTTGGGGTGGTCCATGGTTTGTTTGCTATTGCAGTAATATATTGTAATTTGATAATTTATGGCAAATAAACTTATTATTATTATTTCATCATCGAGATAACTACATACAAGTGCCCTCAAAGTAAAACTCTTCACTCAACCACGCCAAAAATTCAGTCCACTTAAACCCATCGAACTTATTCATCGAGATTAATTGAACTGCAACTACCTGTTATCTCAAAATACTAAAATAATAGGCAAAATACTGCGGTAAACTAACCGTGGTACGTTAAACTAACCTTGGTACCATACAGAATCATTCATTGTTGGTGTAACATTTCTATTGTCAATTGGTATATAACAAATTAAAATTTATGTGACTATTAATGAATGAGTGCCCCTCGGCTTCTGTGCTTCTGGCGTACAATGAAATATCGAATGTTAGAAATAAACTTCTTTTTATGCGACGCAATTAATCTATTGTTAATGAGCTTAGAATTGGCTATATGATATCATTTCACACAACCCAAAATAAATACGACTCTGTTTCGAACTCAAAAGAAAGCGATATTTGTATACATCGTAATACAGTATAGAACAAACATATACACTTATACATACACACATAAATGAAGTGTTTTCGTCGATGAGTTTATAATTAGACATATTTTATAGTCGGGAGACATGTGTGCCGATTAAACCCCCATAAGGTGTTAATTATACATGTATGACATAATTCAAAGCGGCTTAATGAACGGTTTTCACATCTACTCATTTGCATCTCGTACATATTTACTTTTACAACAGGTCCGGTTGAAGATATTGATGCGCAAAAAGTTGTATATATTTGATGTGAGATATTTTAAAGTAATGAAAAATATTGTATACCAAATGGGGTAACTAGACGATAAACTTGTTTATATATTCCATTAATATTTGTGAACGTGGGAATTCGAAGTGAACGTATGAAGGGTTTCTTATTCAGAAGGAAATGTTTCTGGAACGAAATAAATAACACAACATAATGGAAAGGCGCCTAATATTAGGATATTGCCTGATATTGCATACCTACTTATTTTTTAAAGCGAACTGTTCATTTGCCATCAATTAACGATAAGTTATTATCATTATTTATAGTGAACAGGCTTCTGTCCATCCTACCACTACGTCCGAGCGGACTATTGTGGTTCACCCCTAATTTATATTTCCCCTACGAGATCCAGTTTTTGGATAAAACCGATAATCTTGTTCGGGGGTAATTTTCCAGTTCGCAGTGGGCTATAATAGCCTGACTAAAGACATGGAAAATAATGCCACTCACTGTTGGGCACTCTGATACGATGTGCATGGCTGTTTCAGTGTCCTGAAGGCACAGCCTGCATTCATCGTCTTCAGCCATAACAATTTTGTGCAAATGCGCTTTCAGCCTGCTGTGACCGGTTATAATTCCGACAAGTTTTCTGAGTTTGGTCTTGTCCAGACTTAACGCTAGGTCTGCTATCATTTGGTTCGAAGCCGTTCCAAGGAACGCCTTAGAATGTTTAAGACTAGGATGGCTAGGCTAGAAAGACTCTAGTCTTGAGTTCATTCTGCCTGTTCTCGTCCACTTAGCCATGTCATGTGGTATTCCCAGGAATGATTCCGGATCTTCGAGAGGCAGCGTGGCTCCAGTAAACGCTTGCAGATCTGCCTCTTCATTATAGTTTGAGGGGCTCGGTATCCAAACAAGAGTTATGCATACCAAGCCAGCTTAGTGCGGCAACTCCAGACTGTTTTCGATGTACAATAGCTGGATTCTAAATTTTCTAGTACTGACTGACTATCGCTAAATATTTTGATTTTGCCGTGGCGAATTTTCCGTTTTATCAGCAGATCCACCAAGATCTCAATGGTACATAGTTCTGCCTGGAATATGGTTGAGTATTGACCGAGACTCATCGAGATGCTGATTCTCGTTTAGCTCCCATAAACTCCCGCTCCCGTTCCGTTCATCGTTCGCGAGCCGTCTGTGAACAAGCCAAGGTCGGCCCTCAATAGAACTTCAGCATGCTGGGGCCATTCGTCCAGGCTGGGGACGATTACATTGAAATGGCGTTCTTGGCTCGTGACCTTTGACATTAGATTCGATGGTATCGATAGGGTGCTGTTCGTTAAAAGCTCGTCTAGCATTCCGGAGCCTCCCATCACTATTTCCTCTGGCCTGTCGATCGCCAGTTGATGTAGTTTGTATGTAGTTCCTCTGCACGAGTAACCATAAGTTGTGAGTGTCGATAGCTCAGTGGTAAGAGCTCGTAACCGAAAGGTCGTGGGTTCAAATCCTGTTCAGGTGGAAAAGAAATTTTCCAATTGGACGGGTTTCGGCCACCATTTTACGGTTGGGTCGAAAATTAACAATACTGTGGCCTAAGTGGTGTAAGACCGCAGCCGAACTCTTAACTCGCAGAAGCTAAAAAAGCTTCTGTGAGATCTTCACAGAAGATCTAGGAGTATCAGGATAATATAAATATAATACATACGATAATTTATGCTGCACCTGAGATCCCTTCGAATTAGTTTGCAGGTTCCTTCTATAGACTCTGTTGCCATAAACACCATTTCTTCGATTTGTGCTGTTCTGAAGTTTATTTGCACCGCATTTTAAGTGCTGAATTATTAGTTATGAGATGAAAGAATATTTTTGGGTGGGGTGGGTAGGCTATGTCATAGAATATACAGTGTGTATATGAATAGTTGCGAAAAAATTTAGGGAGTGATTCCTTGTCAAAAAACAGGGTGGGTCTTTCATATAAACTTTATTTTTTTGAGCTGCTTCTACTTAGTTACAGCTTTCTAAAGATGGCGCTGGAATAATTTTTTTTTAAAAACCAAAAAACCGAGGAGAATGAAATTAGGCAGACAAGTTATGCGGGCGAAAAGCTACTCACAAAAAATTTTGGTGGTGTTTCTCTATGACTGCAAGGGATAGAAAAAGCCTCCCTTAAACTTTCTTTTGCAAGAGTTTTTTTCCATATTCCTATTTTACAAAAATTAATTTTGCATAGCTTGATTCATACTGAATAAATGAGATCTCTTGTAATTTCTTTGGGACCGTGAAAACATACTATTGTCAAGAAATTGAAAGCTAATCCAGGAAGAACAATTTCACGCTGTCAAAGTGCAGATTTATAAGGAAAGGCATATTTGAGGACTGCATGGATGAAAATTTCCTTGAACGGATTTAAAAAATGTGAAATCATGCCATTTAACAGGAATATATTTCAGTATCTTAATTTTTTGATTCATCGAAAATTAGAAACTTATCTTGAGACTGAAACTATAAACCAAGAAGATAGACCTGCAACTGATATAGATAGGAAAGACACCAATCTGAATCTAAAGCTATATTTGTTAATTTATTAATTATTAGAGAATTGCTTATAATTTGATGTTAAATTAAAATTGACTAGTCCTATACTGAATTGTCTGAAGGGAGCAGTAAATATAATTATTATTAATATTGCTCGAAAATCTGAATCAACTGTTTTGCAGAATATTTCTATTCAGGCAAATGTGGAACCCTCGATTCCTGGCGTTAATAAAAAGAATCGAATCAATTTTTTAAAATCTGGTGACATCTATCAATTGCCACTATTATCTGGTCCATCAGGAGTAAAACAAAAAAACTCAGGTGCCGCCGCCTTAGTTAGTGGTCCTTCCCATAAAACAGTCCTTGAAGAATCACAAAGTCCAAATACTATGAAAAAACACAAGGTTTCGTGGACTGTATCTAATGTAGTGTAGCGATGATTTCAATTTCAATGAGCACTTCGAATGTCGTGTTTCCAACTATTATATTTTATGAATATATAATAATGATTAAATCAAAATGACAGTGAAGAATTGAAGTAATACTTCAACAAAATATAATTACTGGGTTTACTGTATTGTTTATCCATGTTGAAAGGTACAAATATGTCATTTACGAGAATAATGCAATAAATTGAATAAATTGGGCTGAAGTCACAAATAATAAAGGTGATTATTACTGAAATAATAGTGCAATAACTTGGACCGTAAGGTTACAAGCGAAAAGAATGACTACTACCGGGATAATAATGCAATAGCTTACACCGAAAATCCGTAAGCGGCTAGGTTTTCTATGACAGGGATGATTATTTAACATTCAAAAACTGCATGTTAGAGGTGTCTCAATGTATCCCTTCTAACAAAATGAAGAAATTAGCGAAATTGATTGGAAGGCCTATTTGTGAGGGGACCGAATGAGATAAATGCTGTGTCGCTGAAAATAACTAATTAATAGGCACTACATATATCAAGGGCTTTAAAGTCTTTCCATGTTTTCTAATGACCAAATACCCATGTGAAAGCGGATAAGGCAAGTGTCCAGATACAATAAAAATTTTAAAGTTCACATGACACAGCTGAAAAACTGCTGGCTTGAAAATATCAACATGGACAGATTCAAGTATCGATCCAGCGATAAGAAAATAATAAATTATATCTAACGTAGACAGGGCCGTATCTACATTAAACCGAATATAGTTTATTTCCTCTGGACCTAAAAAATGAGATATAAGTTGCAAGCATGCTATAGGCTGCTATTTCTCTTGGGATGTCGATTTTCGATAAATTTGTTTGAAAACTGGAAATATGCAACCAACTGAAGAATCAAGAGTTTGATTTTTTCCGTTTTTAGTATTATAATGCAGGTAAAAGATTTGATATCGCCGAGATTAAACTTAGGACTGGTCACTTGGTAGAGGCCACCTGTCATTCGTGTTTGTCCATTTTTGATATGAACGTGCAATATCAGTATCAAAGGTTCCAATGCACAGAACCATAATTTTGACGTAAGGACTACTCTTTTGACAGCTAAATAGGTACTCGGAATTTTCGGTATCGTATAGTCCGAATAATTTCGGCAGGTATGCGACTCTATACGTTTCTCGACAGTTAATAACGATCGGGGTAATGGTTGTGATGGCGTTTCATTAAATTGTTTAAGTGTAATTGGGCGAGATTTAAGAATTCGAAAAGGACCGGTTTCCTCTTTGCGATAACGCCAAGACGCTGGGGATCTGAGAAAGTGCAACGAGCGGTTCTTAAGGTCGAAAAAATTAATCTCGTCCAGTCAATCTAAACGTGCGTACTGCGTTCGTGCCTGGTTGTCGAACTGTGCAATGTTTACACTAACCAATTCATCTTTTTGGTTATGCAAAGTGTCAATAACGTACCGGAAATTGGTCCATGAAACACAAAATATCCAGTATTCGTTCAAATTTATGGTTTTATCTCTAAAGTGGCCCTTATAGAATAACACATTGAATTTTACATATAAAAACAGCGTTATTATATGAAACCTCAATATGGTCATTGAATTTTAAAATATTAAATAAAAATGTTTTAGATAAACTAAGTTTCGTACATTCCAAAAGATGAAGGAATCTACAGGATATTCTATAAGCTTTTTGACAAACTGATAGATAATACATGTGCTGATTATAAACATTTCTTCGCCAATAAGCATACGTGAGATTCGTTTTCGTTTAGAAGATACAAAAATTCAAAAAAATATATTTTCATGTTGAAATTAAAAGTAGCTAACAAACGAAAGTACTAAGTGATATGGCAACTTGTATTATTACAGTTATTTATTTCATACTAAGCGTACGTTCCGAATAAACATTGCACTCTTTCTTTGAACTTGGGAGTATGCAAATATTGTGTTTGTTTGTAGATATCACAATGAAAATTGCAGACCAGCACCTCTAGAATACAGAAGGAAGTATTCATATAAATAAAAAGTAACTTCTAGATACTATTCGACCTTTGGATGTTAAAACATAGAATTCTGTGTTGATATTCATGATATGGAACTCCTTCAAGAATTAATTCACAGATTTCAGATAATCAGGGAAAATGGACCTTTGAACAAGCACAAAATCTTCTGGCTTCATATCAGTGCTTTTCGACATTTTCAGTTTGGTTTCTATTGAAACGTGTTTTATGCAGTATTTCAAAACTAGAGTTTATTTCTTTTGGTTTTATAACTATTGTTTTCCCTTGAATTGGGTTTAAATTGGTGAAACATTTCGGTTTTATCCGATTCCCTTATTATTTGTTCAATACTTTACTTCAAGATCAGTTTGGTAGTTCTGTTTTTCATTTTGTTATTGATCTAATGGCAATGTCATGCATTGTGGATTTCACCTAATATATAGTTAACTAGTTGATAGATCATACATCATGAATCTTCCATACTGATAAACTGGTAAATAATTGAAAGCTCGAAGTTTTGATGATGTAATATTCTTATTTTTATGATTTGAAGTTTTTTCCATAGAGACGTTTATGTTTTTGTTTGGTCACCCGATTGGATACTGAAGTATCCAGTAGTACTCACCTTAAGAAGTCATGGTATGACGAAACGATTGTAGTGAAATAAAATATTAGCGGAAATAGAAAATTGTTTTTTATTCATAATTACAATAATCATGTATTTCTCATTTTCATGTGTTCAGATTCTTCAGGAGAAAACTTCTGAAGTTATTTGAACTTTGGATGTCAAAACAAAGGATTCTATGTTTATATTCATGTTATGAAGCCCCTTCAAGAATTAATTCATAGATTTCAGATAGGGAAAATAGATCGTTGAATAAGCGTAAAATCTTCCATCTTCACATCAGTGCTTTTTAACATTTTCAATTTGGTTTCTATTTATGCATGTTTTATTTAGTGTTTCAAAACTCAAGTTTATTTTTTATGGTTTTTAAACTTTTACTTCCTCTTTGAATTGGGTTCAAATTGGTGCAATTTCCGGTTTTATGTGATTCTTTCAGAATTTGTTCGAAATCACTTCAAGAACAGTTTGGTAGTTTTTCATTTTGTTATTAATCTAATGGCAATGTAATACATTCTGGGTGTTCAACGGTAATATAGTAACTGTCTGATAGATCATACATAATAAATCTTTCATACTGGTAGTGAAATAATTGAATGCTTGAAGTTTTGATGATGAAATATTCTAATTTTGACGATTTGAAGATTTTTCCATTGAGATGTTTATTTTCAATTTTTTTTTGATGACATGATTCTTATCTGAATATTTTTTGTCATTTAATTGCTCACTACCGAGTGATCTAATTAAATGATACTATTTATTACATAAAAATGTCGAAGGCTCTTAATTGATATAACGTACATATTCAAATCAAGTTGTTGAAAATTTCCATCGATTCCTGCGAAAAATAATGTTTTTATTTTGTAATTTACCATCGAAAAACCTTATTTACTCTTGTGATTAAACAGCTACGAATCATTGATGGTGCACATATTTTTCCGCCTGAATTCAATGGATGGACATCTTCAAAATTTATAGAAATGCGTTTTTTCATGTCCTTGGGCACTGATTCTTTTCGTATAAAGATACAAATCATTATTAGTGATTCAACTTTTAGACTTCTTGTATCTTAAATATCATACAGGGTAATTCTGCTTTACCTCACTACAAATTTTAATTTTGTGAAATTTTTAAAAAACTTTTTCAGTGAACATATAGAATTTAATTCTTGATTGTTTCGGTCTCTACTTGACGGAAATTCATCGTAAATGATTTGAAGTAAAACACTTTATTTCCGCTTATTTTTATTTTTCAACGACAATTGTTTCGTCAATTACATATTGACTTCGTCAGGTGACGAAGTCAGTATGTAATTGACGAAACAATCGTCGTTGAAAAATAAGAATAAGCGGAAATAAAGTGTTTTACATCAAATCATATAGAATTTAGACTGAAGATTATCGGTTAGAATCACAAATCACCTTCTTGAAGATGTGATACGTATTTTTGAAATTATTTGAGATAGCTTCTTAAAGAGAGGTTCATCTGAAGAATTTTTTGAGTTTATGTTGGGTATTTTTAGAGTGGAATTTTTTTTCATAATGCCGATATGAAACAGTACGGTCCCCACCAAAAGTTTGTTGAGTAATTTCGATCAATATTCTATAAGTTCTTTGGATTCTTTTACCTTCTTTTGGTGATGTCTAATGAGTGTTAATTCCACAGGGAGTCGGAACAAAAATTTGATCCCCCACAGAATTTAGAAACGAAGAATTTTCGAACATTTACAAAAAAAGGTCCATTTCTGTTTTGAGGGGGACGAATTTCCATCATGAGTTTGTTTCGTAAAAATCACTTCCCTGAAAATGGCATCAATCCATAACATTCTTTGAATAAAGAAGAGATGTCCAGTGTTGGTTTGTTTGAAGGTTATTTAAATATTTTAATATAAGCCTTCTACATATTTAATTTCAAAAAATTATATTTAATAATTATAACTTCAGGAATTAAATTAAATTAATGTCATATAAGTACCACTTATAAAATAAACATTCATTATAAGACATCCAAATGACATAACATATTCCAATAAATAAAAATTGTTAAATAAAATCCTATAAATTAAATATTTTGAGTAGACAAAATTTTGTTTCTGCTTATCAATCTTATGAAAACAGATATCTTTCAAAAATGTTTACTATAATCTTAAGAATTTCATCATAAAACTATCTTACTTAGAATATTCGAAATTATTGGATATCTAACAAAGTTACTTTCTATAAAATCTCGAAATATGTAAAAACATTACTAAAAAACAAGTTTTGAGAGAGACTTTGCTTCGTCAGTACTCAATGAATTCATATTCAATAAAATATAACATCAATCAACAACAAATATTTACTCACTTTTTAACAATTCAGAAAGCTTCTGGTAAATGAATACTGAAAAATTTTAATGGAGTGTAATGTTAACTCAAATAAATAATTCTATGGTTTACCATTGATCTAAAAGATTGAAGGCAATTTAACGGTCTCTGTTATAGCACAAGGACTATCTGTATAAAGAATGTTGAGGAAACCGAATAATTATATATTATGAATAAAAAAAAAATAAATAGAGATTAATACTGGATAGAAGGTATATAAAATTATTTAAATATTTCAATATTAGCCTTCTACATATTTAATTTCAAAAAAATTATATTTAATAATTATAACTTCAGGAATCAAATTAAATTAATGTCATATAAGTACCACTTGCATCAAACGAAATATAAAATAAACATTCATTATAAGGCATCCAAATGATATATTATAACAAAATCCAATAAATAAAAAGTGTTAACCAAAATCCTATAAATGAAATATTTTGAGTAGACAAAATTTTGTTTTTACTGATCAATCTTATAATATTTCAATAATTTTATATACCTTCTATCAAGTATTAACCTCTATTTATTTTATTGTTTGAAGGTGATTTCTGTACACAACCCAGTTAAAATTTTCACAATCGGTTTATTATTATTATAATATAATATTGGACTTCAAAATGTGATGTTGAGCAGACAGTTGAACCGCCCCAATTCAAGACCTAAGAGTTTTGAAGAATTCAAAAATAATTTTCAAGTTCTGCATTAGGGAGAAAGAATTCCTATGACATTCTTCCAAAACATTTTTTTCTATCATTACTTACAGATCTGGTGTATTTGAATGTATTGGGTTTCTGTTTGAGTTACCCTTCTGATAATGTTTAATATCAAATTGCTTAAAAAAATCACCGAATTTGGAAATTTCAACTAGGTTGTTTAGAGAACAAAAGGCTTTTTAACGAAAACACATACGCCATCTCTTTACTACTAAAAAAAATGAGGTTGTTGCCACCCTCAGGTGTTTTTTTCGGAACAATGTCGTCATTGGAATTCTTTCTCCATAATACAGAACTAGAAAATTATTTTTGGATTCTTCAAAACTTTTAGGTTCTTGAGTTTGGGCGGTTCAATTGTCAGTTCAACAACACCTTTTGACGGTAAGTTCAATATTACATTATTTCGTGAATAATGAACCGATTTTGGAAATTTCAACTAGGTTATGTACAGAACATAAATAACTCTTCCCTATTCAAAATGTGTTGGGGGTTGATGCCACCTTTATGGAGGTGTTTTTTTCGGAACAAAATCCTGATGGAAATTCGTCCCCCTCAAAACAGAAATTAACCTATTTTTCCTAAATCTTGGAAAATTCTTCATTTCTTAGTTCTGGAGAGAGATGAAATATTTGTTGGGATACGTCAACTCAAAAAGAACCAGTGTTTCTACGGCACTTATTTGATTTAAATTGAAAAAAAAAATAAGAAATAAGTCCAAAAAGTACAGATATTTTTTCGACATGTTGGGCACTCAGATACGAGGGTGTAAAAATAAAAAAGAGAATCACTATTATTTTGATTTCGCAAATTTTTTTTATGCAAAATGTTAAAATATATCCTAAGATGAAAACCATTATTATGGATTGAATGTGATCACAAAAGAAATAGTTTAAATTAATATTGTTTTAATAATTATTTTTTCATTTAATTTTTTTATCATTAGTATTTTCATATTATAATTATATTTTACCATTATTTTGATTTTTGTCAAATTATATTCATTAAAAATAATAAATATATTCTTTAAGTAACTTTCTTAACAGAAGTTATCGATCATTCAATTATTCAATAATTAAAAAGAAAAAAAATAATAATAAAATATATTAATTATATTAATGTATGAATAATAATAATAATAATAACAAAAATATTTGATTGATTCGGTCTTTACTCGTGGTGAAAATTCATTCTAATTAAAAAAATGTATATGAAACAGTTATTTATTTCCACAAAAATGTTTGTACTACTACAACAATTGTTTCACCACGATGTGGCTTCTTCAGGTACTACATTGTAGTGTCTGATGGTATTCAATGTAACCGAGATTAAATTCATTGTTAGGTACGTGACCAAATAATGGAAGCACAAGTCAATAAACTCTAGGTGTTTATTGGAGTTTGCCACTAAAAATGGCATTAAGGAAAGAAATTCAGTAATGGAATCTGTTAGTTCGTTCGAAAGGATTTCATGGAAATTATACCTGTTGATTTCAAGAAATTCTAAGAGTGTTAATCTAGAACTTTTGCTTTCAACGTGGATAATTTCATATTTACTCTTGAAATTATGCCTGAATTCCTTAAGATGATTAGCATATGTAGGATGTACAGAATCGGATATATAACCCCTTTCGTGTTCTCGGACACCTCTCTTGAGTTATAATGTGTTATAATTGAAACAACTTTTGAAACATTTAGCAATATTTTCAGATAATCCATTGACATAAGATAATGAAAAATATTTCTGTGTATTGTCCTCTTTTATGATTGGGTACACGAGATGTAATGCCATTTCATTTTGCTTATTGGATACATTGTAACCGTTGTTTGACGCTATTTGTTTAATAATATTTAATTCTTTCAAAAAGTCATCTGAATTAAAAGGGACATTCAATAATCTATGAATAAAACTATTATATGCTGACATCTTTTGGTTGGTGGGGTGATTTGAAGTCTTATGTATTGTGATGTCTGAATGTGTGGGTTTGTCAAAAATACTAAAATCATGTAAATTATTTAGTCTTGTTATTGTGAGGTCAAGAAAATTAATATTTTGATTCTTCGATTGTGAATTTGATTTTTGGGTGGAGTTTATTAATGAAATTCGTGAAGATATGCAAATATCGGTCGGTGCCTTTGAAACAACAAAAAACATCATCTACATATCTATACAAATAAAGGAAATATTTGCGTATTGGATTTATGTGTATTTTTGATTCTAGATCATCCATAAATATTTCAGCTAAAATTGAACTGAGTGGATTTCCCCTTCTTAAACCATTGTTAGAAATATAGACGGTTCCGTAAAATTGAAAGTAGTTTTGTTCAAGACATATTTCCAGGCATTTAGGAATATCATTCATTTTGATGGAATTAGTATTATTTTTAATTGATAGTTTTTTTACAATTTGTATTGTTTCAATTGTTGGTATACTAGGAAATAAATTTTGTACATCCAAAGAAATTAATCTACAATTTTTGGGCAATTGGACGAATTTGATATTGTCTATAAGTTGGATGCTATTTTTAATAGTGTGTTTAGCTAAAAAGTTAGTTTCGGTTTGAATAATAGAAATTAAAAATCTAGATGATTTTATGCTTGGTGATGTGATGAATGCAATTACTGATCTAATTGGATTATTTTCTTTATGAAGTTTTATTAATGAATATAATGGAAGAACAAGTCATAAAAACTCTAGATGTTTATTGGAGTTTGCCGCTAAAAATGCCATTAAGAAAAGATATTCAGTAATGGAGACTTAACAACATCTGTTTGTTCGTTCAAAAGGATTTCACGGGCATTATACCCGTTGATTTCAAGAAATTCTAAAAGTGTTAATCTAGAACTTTTGCTTTCAACGTGGATAATTTCATAATTATTTTTGAAATTATTCCTGAAGTCCGTAAGATGATTAGCATATATCGAATGTACAGAATTGGATATATAACCCCTTTGGTGTTCGTGGACACGTTTCTTGACTGATCTACCAGTCTGACCAATGTATACTAAAGGGCAATCTTTGCCAGTCAACTTGTAGACTCCGGATTCATTTTCTTTATTTGTTCGATCTTTATCATACAATATATTATACAATGAAGATCGAACAAATAAAGAAAATAAATCCGGAGTCTAAAAATTGATTTGCAAAGATTGCCCTTTAGTATACAGACTGGTAGATCATTCAAGAAATGTGTCCAAGAACACCAAAGGGGTATATATCCGATTCTGTACATTCGACATATGCTAATCATCTTAAGAAATGCAGGCATAATTTCAACAGTAATTATGAAATTATCCACGTTGAAAGCAAAAGTTCTAGATTAACACTTTTAGAATTTCTTGAAATCAACAGATATCATATTAATCAAAACACCTTGCCATTAACATTTAAATCAATTGGATCACTACTTGAGTGAATTGTTACGAATTTACAGCACTGTATTGATTGTTATTCAATACGTATATTGGAGAATTAATCACTATACTCATCATATTTTCTCAACTAATTCACTAGGAATATGATACTCAAAAATGTTTTCTTTTCAACATTGCTGCTGCCATGGACACGTCTCTTTAGTAAAATATATAGAAGGTAGAATAGACTAGCGCCAGTACAAATAGATCGAATCTGATGGAAACTGATAGATCACAGTTCGTGTGTGAGATGGCCAGCTACCGAGAAAACGGCAAGTATCCCATCGCAATACACCAACTACAACACGTGTAGATCCATACGAACCAGACCTGCCTGCTGGTCTCCTTGTCCGATCCTGCTTCAGCAGTCCGACGCTTTTCAGCTTCAGTCCTGTTCGGTACGCCGTTCTTTCAGCAGCGGTTTTCCGCCCGTTAGGTGCGCTATCTTCGCGCGCTCATAGTACGTTTTCTCATTTAGTTCAGTGAATTAGTGATGTACATAAGTTTCTCCGAGTTCAATTTTGTGTTTAGGTACCTGGATGATACTAAAATCATTTCCTGACTGGAAAATTGGGAAATTATATTTAACAACGGAAAAATAAGATGATGAGACAAAAAATGATGTCTTAGTCCTGCTAACAATTGAAATCATTTAGAATTTGAATGTGGAAGGGATCTACTCATATAATTTGACGGTTTCAGCTGTATTTAAAACTGAAGATCAATCAATTGTAAACTCAGGAAAAATTATGAACTTAATTGAAATTAATGAGAGATAAATATTTTTCTGTCTGAAGTACTATGGCAAATGATATAAGAACTTGAAGGAGCATCATATTTACTTATTTTTTCATCTAAATATTGGCCTATCTAGAGTTTGCTTTTTGAAAAAGTGGTTATTTCTGATCTGACAACACTTTTGTCACTCGTGTTTTAACAGAAAGTTACTTCAATATTTGATATTAACGAAATGGGTCGATTCACGCTTGATCAAAACTGAGAAATATTAAAAACTTATTTTCAAAGTGCTAAATCTTCTATCCAAACTGTTAGAAATTTACGTGGAAAATTCCGTAGGAATGAAATACCCTCACACCAATTAGTGGCTCAATTTGTTGTTGAAAACTTTATCGTTATTTGATGAATCAACCCGTTCACCTTCTCATCCGTTGAGGACATCAGAAAACATTGCTGCTGTAGCCCACAATAAGGCTGAACATCCATCAAAATCAACTCATCATCGTGCTCAAGAATTGGACGCATTTCTCTGAGGAGAATTTTGTATAAATACCTCGGTATGAAGGCAAGAAATGAAGCCTCGTGACCATCCAGTTCGTTTCCACTTTGCTCAACGGGTTGATGATGGCATGGCCGAAGATGAGCATTTTCCCAAAAAAAAATAATTTTTAGCGATGAAGCCCATTTACAACTCAAAGAACTATTTTTTTGAGTATCCGTTGAGGCTAATTGTTACGCTAACCATCTAGAAACGATTGATGCTTTGAAACATGAAATCGAAGTTGCCATTCATTAGATTGAGCCCCAAACAATCGACAGTATACTGGAAAATTGGGTTGATCAGATAGGGTACTGTAGCCACTCGTGGCGGTGATTTGAATAATATTGTTTTCCTCGTAAATGTCAAGGTAAAAACTTTCGAATAAACTTATAAGTTCGACAAAATATTCATAAGTGTTTTATTTATAGGCGATCAAAAATGCAAATTTCATGGCCCAGCCCTTATCTAAGAACTACGAGGATACAGAAAATTTTCACCCTGGTGGAATTATTAAGATATATTTTTTATACCTCTTCTTTAAACCCTCTTTTAGTGAATTGCTATTTATGAATATATCTCTTTATCTCTATGTGTTGGAATCTGTCAACGTAATTTCTAACCACTTCGAGATTGTACCTATATCATCCATAGAACGGCGTGAATGTTCTTCCTCGAAATTTTATTATTTCTAATTGCGAGTTAACACAAATGAAAAGAAAATTAATTATGAGTTCGAGAAAATTTGAAAAAGTTCCTGTTAATAGCAAACAAGTGCACTTATCCAATTCAAATGAATAATCTTCATAAGGCGTAAAATAAGAATTAAATAATTAACAAAAAAACTAATTATATTGTTAGCGTGAGGAACTTTTCTCTAAATTTTTATAAGGATTTTATTTTTATAAGTAGCTAACAATGAAATATTGGTAATACTTGATATCCATCTTGATATGCCTCATTGAGATATTCAATTATTTTATTTATAACTTAATTCTCATTTTAAAGGTTCACAAATTATCCAATTATAATGAATGAATGGACTTGGTTTTTTGCATGCTTGTTCTATAAAACAGCGTGCTATCGTTTTTAGCCGAAAATGATCTCAAACGACAAAGTTGGACTTACTGATGAGGAATTCAAGGTCAAAAGTAAATAACTCAAACTTTCCAACGGCAAAAGCTGGTGATTTGAAACCTTCAGAGTATGTCTAGGGCCTGAATAAATAAGGAGCAAAATCAGTCCCATGGTTCTACAGTTTTTCACATTGAAAGTTTTTCTCATTTTGCTAATAGTTAAGAAACTGTTGATCCTATCTGAACCAATTTTGTTATTTAGCTGTAAAAGAATGACAAGAAGTTTTTTCTAAATTTGAGTTGAAATTTTATTTTTCAAATATTTTCGAAAGTATAAAACCCATCGAGTTCAAGATTAGTATTTAGATGTGAAGTAACAACACCAAAGTTCAGGCGAATTTTGTGAAGGTTAATTACAAGATGTTTTCAAATATTTTTTTTCCATCTGATTTGGACAGAAAGTATAAGTTTCGTTTAATATTTTCTTTTTCGCCGATATGTAACGATGCAGATCGACGAGACAAGAATGGAGCATTTGAACCATGTATTTTTCATTTTCATGAGGTTTTAGTTTTAAAATTGCAAAATATGACGTTTTTTTTACTTATGGATGGTAAAACACAGAATTCTATGTTTTGTTTTCATCATATGAAGCTTCTTCAAGAATTAATTCACATATTTGAAACACTCAGGGAAAATAGACTAACTGTTGATTAAGTGCGCAAAAGTTTTTATTGCTTCACATTAGTGCTTTTCAACATTTTTTGTTCAGTTTTTAAAACTATATTTAATTTTTTGTATTTTTCGAACTATTGATTTCCCCTTACAATATTTCAATTAGTTTAATTTTATTTAATTCCCTCAGTACTTCATTTCAAGATCAGTTTGGTAGTTCTTCTTTTTATTTTGTGATTAATCTAATAGCTATATCATTTATTGTGGGCATTCACTTAATGAAGGGTGGACCATTTAAAATTTTCATTTCTGATCGGCTATACATTCTGTCAAGAAAGTACCGGGAATTATCGATTTAAATCTAGCGGGGCAATGAGGCAGGTAAAATTTTTTTTCCTAGGTTGGTACCACTGTCCTTAATTACTATGGCAAGCTTGAGCGGGATCTGTCAACTAGTGTGTTTGCAACAGCTGATTAAGTCAGTCGATGTCAGAGTGCGTGCCGATTTTTACTATGGGTGATTACATTGAGCAAAGAATTTGTTTAAAGTTTTGTGTTGCAAATGAATTTTCGTGTGCCGATGCATTGAAAATGTTGCAAAAGGCCTTTGGTGATAATGTTCTATCGAAAACTCGTGCATATCAGTGGTACAGAGCCTTCAAGGACGGTCGTGAAGTGGTCGAAGACTTGCCTCGTTCCGGACGCCCATCGACGGCTTCGATCGAAGATAACGTCGATAAAATTAAGGAAAGGGTGCTGGAAAACCGTCGTACCAGCTTGAGAGAGATAGCACATGATCTTAAGATATCCCACGAGTCCGCACTTACGATTTTGATTGATATTTTGGGCATGAGAAAGGTGGCCGCACGACTCGTACCGAAAGACCTTCAAAAACGTCATCGCGAACAGGTTGCTTCAGACATGCTGGATCGCTGTAATTCCGATTCAACATTCATGGAACGCATTATAACTGGTGATGAGACCTGCGTTTACGAGTACGATATGCAAACAAGCCAGCAATCATCGGAATGGGTGGCAAAAAATGAGCCGAAACCGAAAAAACCACGCCAAAGCCGCTCGAAAATGAAGGTGATGCTCATTGTTTTCTTCGATATCCGTGGCGTGGTGCACTACGAATTCGTTCCAGAGGGTCAGACGGTCAACAAGGAGTATTACCTAGGCGTTATGAAACGTTTGCGTGAGCGTATCCGTAAGAAGCGGCCAAATTTGTGGGCGAACAACTCATGGATTTTGCATGACGATAACGTGCCTTCTCACCGAGCTACGATTGTGACTGACTTTCTCGCCAAAAACTCAACAAACGTGCTTCAGCAACCACCGTATTCGCCGGATTTGGCTCCCTGCGACTTTTTCCTCTTTCCAAAACTAAAATTGCCCCTTCGTGGCACCCGTTTTGAGTCGATTGAAGCCATAAAACAAAATTCGGCGCGAGAGCTAAAGTCCATCCCGGAAAGCGCCTATAAAAAATGTTTCGATAATTGGAAGTGCCGTTGGCATGATGTATTGGAGCAAATGGAGCCTATTTTGAAGGCGACCCAATAAATTTTGACGATTAAATGTAAAAATGTTGTTTTAATTGAAAATTCCCGGTACTTTCTTGACAGAGTAGTAAATAAAATACTTCTGAATATTTTTTCAAAGTTATGAGTTAATTAAGGAAGCTGAACCTTAACATTCACAGATGAAAAACAATATCATTCAAATGACTGCTAGGACTGGCTACACCACCCCATTCGTTCAACCCAATTTTTCAGTAAATTGTCGATTGTTTGGGGCTCAATCTCATGAATGACAACTTCGATTTCGTGTTTCAAGTCGTTTCTGGATAGTCAACATAATACCTATCCTTAACGAATCCCACTAATAATAGTCTTCCGAGTTGAAAATGGGCGTCATTGATGATTCAAAGATGATTTTTTTTTGGAAAATGCTGATCTTCGGCCATGCGATCACTAGCTTATTGATTGAAGTGGAAACGCATCGGATGGTCACGAGGTTTCATTTAATGCACTAGTTGAACTAGTTGAGGTCTTCATGCAAAATTTTCCTCAGAGAAGTGCAAGAAATGTTCAGGTCTTGAGCACGATGATGAGTTGATGTTGATGGATGTTCATTCAAATTTTGGGCTACAGCAGCAATGTTTTTAAGTATGCTCATTAGACGAGAACGTGAACGAATTGTTTTATCAAATGACGATCCATTTGTCATGATAAAATTGATTCACAAATTTCCTTTCATTTCTAAAGAATTTCCACGTAAATTTCTAATAGTTTGAATAAAAGATTCACTACTTTGTGAATAAGTTTTCAATATTTTCGAGATTTGTTCAAGCGTAAAGGGTTAATGTCAAATATTAAACCAATTTTCTGTCAAAACACAAAGAACAAAAATGTTGCCATACTCGAAATAACGACTACTTCAAAATACAAACTCTAAATGGCCCACTCTTTATATAGATAACTGTCTCGTAGATCATGCATCATAAATCTTTCATACTTGTAGTGAAAGAATAGTGTTCGAAGTTTTGATGATGAAATATTCAGAATTTGATGATTCGAAAATTTCTCCTCGGTATTTTCAATTTTTTTTTGATCGTCTGATTTTGAGTTGTTTCCATATTTGATCATTCCTTCTCATTTGATAGCTCACTTTTGGGTGATGTAATTAAATAATACTATATACTATATTACATAAAATCCTTTAGATTTAGTCGCTAATGATTTATATCAATCGTTGCAATAAACGTAATGTATATTTTTATAGTTTACCATCGAGTATTGCTTTCTCAGAAAAACTTCTTTCACTCTTATGTTTAACAGCTATATTGATAGTGCATATATACTTTCGTCTAAATCTAATGGATGAAGATCTTCAAATATTATTGAAATACGTTTTTAATGCTCGTTAAGTACTGACTCCCTTCATATAAAGATTCAAGTCCTTATTCGTCATTTAACTTCTCTACTGGAACTTGGTTTCATTTGTATTCCTCAAATATTCTGAAGGGCTTATTTCTCATGGACAGATTTTTCTCATTTACGAAACACTATACCAAATGGGGCTTAAAATTCAACCCTCAAACTTCTAGTCTCTATATCATCCGGAAATTATCGCATTTACAATAAACAGTAGGATACAATTATTTATCTGAAGGTCCTCGACACCATTCGCCCCAAACGCCGAGAAGTATAGATACTTGTGCGAAATGCGAGAGTGCAAAATTAATTGAATCAGTACTTCAGTGAATTGTTATAAACTTACAGAAACACTGTATTTATTGTTATTTAATACGTATATTGGAGAATTAATTACTATATCTCAATAAATTTCAACAATTTATTCACCAAGAATATGATACACAACCGCTTTTGATTTTTACATCATTATTAAGTGTGAAGAAACATACTATGTAGAATGTATTGAAATATATAAGATATAATTTTATGTTGGGCGGAAAGTGATTGACCAATTCAATAATTTCAAAGACTAACGACCTTTACTGAAATGTTCTTTCAATCTCTTTCAAAGTTCCTACCTGTTTGACCAACGTAAGTTGCGTTAGAATCATAACAATTGATTCTACAGACTCCCGAACCTTTTCAAGAATTTTGTTTGAGTTCTGCGTGGAAAAGAATTTTCCCGAAATTATGACAATTCTTATGTTGAGTTTGTTGAAGTAATTTTGGATTTAAGTGAATAAATGTCCACTATAATTCGAGATTCTGTCGGTATTTTCAGTAATTGAATATAAAAAGTAATTTATTTGTTGACTTCTTTTGCTCAAAATTATTCTGTTCACTGTAAAGAAAATTTATTTTTTCGGACAAAATGATTTATTGTAGAAATTTCCCTAGAAAAGTTTTCTTGAGATATTAGTAGACTTATGTATTATGGAAATAAGAGTTGGTTATTAGGAGGACTAAATTAATTGAGGGGAATAATTGTATCTGACATTCTGAAAATGTTTGAAGTTGAAAAGTTATTAATCCTTGAAATTGTTGAATGTATGAACTTTAAATTATTTCCTGTTTCTTTTTGAGTTCGAATTTTGATTCTAGAATGACTAGAACTCAGGAATTTCAAAAAGATTATGAATTTGTCATTTAATTGCATGAAAATTTCTAAAACGGGAATTTGAGTGGTGAGACAGATTTTCAGGAAAATAATTTAGATTTATATTTGAAACAGTTCTGAGTAAGTTTAGGACTTTGTCTGTTTTAGAAGGTTTTTTAATAAGAGCTACGCAATAATTTGTTGGAATATTTCAAGACATGGTTTTTACATGAAAAGGAATAAGGAAATTTGGTTTAGATCTTCTGTGAAAATCACTGGGAGGCTATACCTTGTATGCATTAGGAGATCAGTTTTTTTGTGCTCTTATTGGAATTTGTAACTGTAATTGGACATGGCACTCTTAATTTTTGACCTAACTGTGAAATGATGGCTAGTCATTCTAGCGAAGAAACTTCTCCCCTCGCCAAATCCTTTAAAATGTTCAAGGGTCTACAATCATAATGCAACTAACGCGGGTAGAAACTTTGAGACAACATTAAAAAAATATTCACAGTTAAAAGTTCGGTCAATCACCATATAAATATTAACAATCTCAAAACACTCCATAAATGTCTCAAAGGCTATATGAGATTGTTGGAGTGCTTCCTAATAAAAAGTACCCATAGAAATCTCGATCTTCAAACAGTGAAAAATCAGAACAGAATAGCCAATCCCCACTCCTTAACATGAAAATAAAGCGCTACCTTGAAATGATACCTTATAATATTATATCTCAATGAGTTCTTTATTTTTTCACACTTGATGTGATAATCGAAACCGCTTATGTATCACTTCTTTAGTGAAAAATATTGAGAGAATTTCATGAAATTCAGTATTTTATTTTTCGACATATGATTTTTTTATATTTGATCTGAATTTTGAAAAAAAAATTCGGTCATCACCTGAAACATTATCTGCCCTTAATCTTCTTATAATTTAGCTGATATCATTATTCAATAACTCACTATGATAAAACATATATAGTAGTAATAATATTCATTTTTATTGTAAGTTTTAAAAATTCGTGTTGATAAGATTCGAGTAGCTTATCGTAAGATAAGAGCCTCAATTATCAGGTTCTATTAAATACAACGAGTTTAGAATGAACATACCGTTACCTGACAGATATTAACAATAACTTGTTCATAAAGAGAACAATACAAATGGTGTGATGAGGTGTCTCTCCATTTATAGCGATATATATATATATATATATATATATATATATATATATATATATATATATATCCTTATTATATTACAATTGTATTGTTTGATCAAAAAAATTGATTTAACATATGCAGTAATATGATTTGAATCAGTTTCGATGAGTTACTCAATCATAGAATAAGTTATTTTTGCTCTATTATACATGAAGAACTCACGGTCAAGTTCAGTTATAATATTTGGCCACGATAACTTTCGGAGGATATTCTTGAATTAGAGACTAATAAAGGAGTTTTGTGAATGAATTAAATTTGCTCATAAGGTTCGTGAATAAGCCTATTAGTACTGTTATTTCCTGTAATAATAATAAAAACATAAGTAACATATTTCAGTAAATGTTTGCGAAAAATTAACTTGAATCAGGTGGCGATACTTATACACACGTAAAATGTTGCAAGTCTCTAGGTCGTCATTCAGAAACCAGCATGTTTGGCCCCAGTCGTCCGCTAGGAACAAAATTTAACATAAATATTTGTGTCGTTGTTATACAACTGAATACCAAATTTGGTTTCGGTCGGATTAATAATTCCGAATCTAAGAAAAAGTTTCAAATGTGAATAAATTTTGGAACTGCTTATGAGGGCCAACTCTTTGGGATTTTTCATAGAGACCTTGTTAGAGACTCTACAGACCATAACAGATCCTCCACCGAATGTAACTCGCTCCTCTATACAGGCGTATATTTCTCCTGGACGTATAGAAACGCGTCTACGCGAATCAGCTCCTCAAATGCTGAATCTGGATTCATCAGAGAAAAGTACCTGGGCCCACTGAACTTCTAACCAGTTTATGCGATCTCGTACCAATTGAAGATGCGATGCTCTCTGGGAAGTTCTGGACCTGTCGCAGATCTGTATTGTTGTAAATTCGATTCTGAGAGACGCCGTCACACGGTTCATTCACTTACGTTCACCTGACGTACCTCCATCAATCGATTTCTAATTTTAACAGCAGATGGTAATTTCGAAGACTTGTGGAATCCATAAATCTGTTATCCCTCAACGATGTGCACCGTCTTCTTCCAGATCCAGCTCTTCTGGCCAGCCTGTCTGCCTCCTGATGCCTTGTCAATATTCTTTGGACTATAGATAGGGTAACATTCATTTTTCTCACGGTTCATTCACTTACGTTCACCTGACGTACCTCCATCAATCGATTTCTAACTTCAACAGCTGATGGTAATTTCGAAGACTTGTGGAAACCATGAATCTGTCATCTCTCAACGATGTGCACCGTCTTCTTCCAGATCCAGCTCTTCTGGCCAGCCTGCCTGCCTCCTGATGCCTTGTCAATATTCTTTGGACTATAGATAGGGTAACATTCATTTTTCTCACGGTTCATTCACTTACATTCACCTGACGTACCTCCATCAATCGATTTCTAACTTCAACAGCTGATGGTAATTTCGAAGACTTGTGGAAACCATGAATCTGTCATCCCTCAACGATGTGCACCGTCTTCTTCCAGATCCAGCTCTTCTGGCCAGCCTGCCTGCCTACTGATGCCTTGTCAATATTCTTTGGACTATAGATAGGGTAACATTCATTTTTCTGGCTCAGCCCATTTTCAATAAATGCCACTCTTCTCGCACAATCTTCAATTGGTAAACTCATTTTATGAAATTTTTTCTTTCAGAGAGTGGAAGACAATTTTTTCAATAACCAATGTTGAACGCAACTGATAAATGATAAATTTATCGTAAAGAATTATTCAAAGATGGTTTCTTGTATCAATTATTTTAGCCCATATGTCTACATTTTGCGCATATTCAGTTAATTTTCTAATGAAAGATGATGATAAACAAAATATTATTGAATCAATTTGAACATGTGAGTCTATTGGAAAAAACAGTGTTAAATCTTAGTGACCCGTTTTTTCTTGCTCGCCAGTGTATATCGGAAATGTGAGATGGCACTGGCAAACACCCAATTCGGATTCAGTTGAATTTCGAGAAATTAATTCATGATGAATTCCAAGCCATTGATAGATGAGCCCGAGAAGAAGTCAAGAGAGTAGTTCCAACAATATATAGGTCAACTTGAGAAGTTAATCTCAGAAGATTTTAAACAGCACGCCTCATCCAAACAACCTTTCTTGGGTTGTTTGGATGTCACATTCGATAGTTTCATTCATAGACTTTTGAGCATCCCTTTGTACGAATTCAATTTCGGAAAAGAAGTCTATATAATTAAAACTATAGCGGTGAACAATGGCTGGTAGAACTGAAATCATTGACAAAATGATTAATAAGAAAACTTACCACAATATTAAAAAACAAAATTTATATCAATATAAATGATTCTTATGAAGAAAAGGAAATTTGGTTTTCAAGGCTTATATAAAAAGTTTCAGCAGTAAGATCTCTAATGGTTTTCATAAAATGGGAATGAATTATTTAGCAGTAAATAGAAATAATTTAACTGAGATTTTGGTGAACAATAAAGAAAGCAACCCAACTTTTCCAAATCGGAGATTTATCAAATTAATTCTGATGATTGTAATGCGACATATATAGGATAGACAGGTCAATATTTACAAAATAGAATGTCTTTGTTTTTTAAACCAGAAATCAACCGGTCTTTCAGAACATTGTATAGAAAATTATCATTTATTTTAATGAGAAAGATGTCACTTTTCTATATAATGTTAATAAGGGTACCACTTGGAGATTCTTCCAATCAAAATAGCCATTAATAAAAAGGAGAGTTTAACAAATTCCGAAATACTATTCGGCAACACCTCTATATTAGATGGTGTTATTTCCATGCGCCATAAAAATACACAATGCCCTGAGTGATATAAAAGTACCTTTTCATTTTTAGGTTTTGTTCCCTTTTGTACTCCTTTGAAGATGGTCGAAAGACAGAAACACGTTTCAGGATTCTGAATAAATTGTGAAACATAAAAAATGTGTGAATTTTTTTTAATAAAATAGTTCTATCTTCTGTTAAAAAAACGACACCTTTGAAAACCTCCTGATGTATACTTTATTGTGTTTCCTTTGACACTTAAACCATAATCATTTAAGATGTTAGGTATTTTGCCTTTCAGTAAGTTCCATATGAAAACCGAGGAAGTATGGAAGTTTTGCCATTTTATCAATAAATTGTGGAATTTTAGGTTAATTATTCTAATTTAATAAAGCGTTAACGTTGTTATAGGATATATGTTGCTTTCTGATTTCATGGTTCCCAAGCCGTCAATTGAGAGAAGTTGATGGTATTTCGAATTGCCATTAATAATCAGATGGCTATCTATTAATGCTACAACAGCAACGGAAGTATCAATAATGTACCGCCCGACACGCTAGTCTAAATTCCGCCGATCGTAACAGCCATAGATAAGCATACGCGAAATCAAGACGGTCTCCAATACCAAAAACTCGCATGAATCCGGCTTAATGACCAGAAGAATCCATCCGAAGATCGCGTAGTGGGAAATTAAGGAGTCTTCTGGCCACTCCCGTTGATCGCCCTCCGCGATAGGATTGAGAGATGTCAAACGCGATGACGAACCTTTAATTGCTTCGGCGAGATGAACTCGTAAGGATTTTGACAAGAGAACAAAATTTAATAACTTCGAGTGGTTAGACCGTTATAACGATTTAGAGAGTGAAAGAACGTGTTGAGCATTTTCGGCTTGTTATCGGATTGCTCAGCAGGATAAGCATGTTGAGACGTCCGTTCTATGGTTTTATTGACTTGTCTGAAACATAGAATATAAAATATATTGCAGACAGCGTCAAATAATAGGTTGGGACAGAAGAAATCCATCATTTTTTCGGTATATGGCTTTAACAATCAATATCTAGGAAAGTATCGATCGAACAATTTAAGATTTGAGCTCATTGTTCACAATAAAAAATTATTTAACTGTATTTTGTTTGAGCCTTTCAGTTGTGAGTTACAGAGTGTTAAAAATGGAAATCAACAAAGATAAAATTCGGTACACTTTACAGTTTTTAATAATAATAATCCTTAGATCACTTTCTGATGCGAATAAACAGGAACAGTAGGTATGCTTGACTGGTACTGCATGTACGATATCATAACGACCTCAATCAACACTGCATAGAAAAGGAGGCATCAAACAGGTGGCTGAAAAGTGGACAACTTTTTCCTGAAACAGAAGGATTTCTGATGGCCATACAGGACCCACTCATTAATACTCGAAATTACACCAAATTCATTATGAAGAACTGGTCCGTTGAATCCCACAAGTGCCGAAAATGCAGCGGGAAATCAGAAACTATAGAGCATATAACATCAGGTTGTACTTATTTAGCCAATACTGACTACTTGAAGCAACAATCAGTTTTCCAACATCATGCACCAGAAGCTTGCCAATAAATATGGACTCCTCAGTGCTTATGTGCCCTATTATAAATATCATGCAAGCTCAGTGCTGGAAAGCAATTCCTTCAAAATGTATTGCTATCGGGCAATTATCACTGATAGACGGGTGACGAAAAATAGGCCTGATGTGGTGCTGATTAGAAGGAAACCAAGACTTCTTCCTTGATAGATATCGCTGTACACAAACAGTAAAAACTTGTTGGATAAATACCAGGAGAAGAATGCCAAATACGCCGAGTTGGCCATTGAGATACAGCAGATGTGGCAACTAGATAAGGTTCATGTGATACCGATCATCGTATCATCTACAGGACTCATAACAAAAACATTGGAGCAGAACCTGAAAATAATTGGACTGCATACCAACACCTTCATTGACGTCTAGGAGGCCTTATGAGTACCTACCACATTATATAATACCGGGAAATATCAGCCCACCCATTTTGATGCGTGAACCCCGAATGGACTCAGACACCAACATCTGTTGACAATTTGCTTGTCAATAATAATATTTTGATTCATAGGAGCAACAAGTCTCATCAACAAAACCACATCAGAGATAATAAAAGAAGTGCCAGGAAAAATAACCTCTTACAGATGCATAGAGCCGTGATGTTGGGTACAGCCCATATACTCAGAATTGTACAAGTTAAAATATGAGCAGAACTCTCTAATAACATTAAAGTACTATTGTCATCATTGCTGTCCCGGGTTTCTGCTCAAGTTCTGACACTCCGGCAGACCTCCGAAAAGCTGAAAGAGAAAGAAAGGAGTTTTGGAGGGAGTTTTATAGAGCACTCCGCGCCAGCACAACTAGGTGAGGGACCCCCACAAGTCACCTCTCCCACACAAAAAAGGATCGCCGTTGCGATCCCACCACTCAATCATTTGAGCAGAGTGTCTCTATGGATTATGAAAACTGAAGCAACAAATCAACACAAATAACAGCTTGTCAGCATGGACCCCCCCGCTCCACAGGATCGCTGTTGCTGTTTGCTGCCAAAAGCGAGGCTCCGAAGCATCATAGCATTGGGCCTTAGGATCAAAAGGGCGCCAGAGTTGGGGGAGAGCAGAGCGTATCTTAAAGGACCCTCAAACCTTGTCGAAACGTCGTAGTCTCCCTTTTCTTCCAGCGGACCACTTCTGAACCCGCAGCGGAAAAGATAAGCTTAAGGATCCACGAATGGGGCCAGAGTTAGGGGCGAGCGCAGCGAATATCCCAAGCTCCCCAACTTGTTCAAAACGTCGTAGTCTTCCTTTGTCCTCCAACCGACCAATCAGGACCCCGCAGCGGGAACTTCAGGAACTAGAAGTGGTGCCAAATTTGGGGGCGAGCAGAGCGAATCTCCCAATCCTTGGACTTGTCCGAAACGTCATAGTCTCCTTTATCATTCAACAACCATTTAAGATCCTTCAGCAGGCTAAGAGGACGAAGGTTCAAAACCCACGCTAAGGATTAGCGGGGATCGCCTTCGCCAATGAAAGGAAAACAGAACTCTAATCGATCGCAGGGTCGCAGATTCTGGTCTTCAATCAGAGCCAGCTTCCCCGTACGATTCCAAGCCTTGCGGCAGCAAGGACAACATGATGGAAAGGTATTATGCAAAAAAAAACCAAGGAAAGGAATTTAGGATTGCGAGTCATCTGCTTTAAGCATCATAACCATATCCTCCATCTCATAAATGAAACTAGGACACTCGTTATGACAAGCTCCCCCACCACGACAAGGTACAGAGACGGGGGGGAGGGTACAGCCCATATAGTGCGCATAGCATCCTAACACACGAGGTCACCGATATCACGGTGTGCCCTCGGTAATACACACAAACCAAGCCTTAGCACAAGTGCTAAGTGGAAAAGCGAAAAATAATAATCACACAACACGGCAGCATGCAGCATTTATCACAGAACGACTATAATTCGTTGTAATCATCGTCACAACCAAGTCACAGCTATCATCCACCAGGAAAACGAAATAAAGAATCTATGGAACCGCAACAAAGTGACCGTGGTACCCATTGTCCTCTTCGCAGCTGGAGTCATCCCCGAAGACCTACACAGAAGCCTCAACACCCTGACATTAGACAACAACCTCTATAAGCTCCTGCAGAAAGCGGCTATACTGAATACAGTCCGAATTGTTCGGAAATTTTTGAGTCAAGAATGGACGAGAGTGCTTGGTAACCAACCTATACCTCGTTTGAGAAAATATAATCCAGGGATCAACCTGAGAAGAACAGGATGATAATAATGATGTTTATTCACCACAAAAACAAATATGGTACATAACTTAAAAAACATAATTAAAACAAATTGTAGAAATTACTATGTTTTACTACCAAAAAAGATATATTACACATTTTCTTGCGACTCGAGTTTCGGGAAATGAACTATCCCATCATCAGACAACTGAAGACCTAACAGAGATACAGAGGTATTTAAACAAAAGTGATAAATATTTTGAATATTTCAATAAATTCTAGATAGCACCTAATAGTGGTACAGAGGTTTACAAGCGGAACGTGATAAAAAACCGGTTTAAAAAGGGGGGGCCTTCTAACAGATATCGGAATGTCGGCAATCGACAGAGAAGGTTGTTAAAAATATGGTACCCATTTAAATATCTCAAATAATTTTTGGGGTTACATCGCTTCGTTCAGTTATTCATTATTTTTACATTATTTTGTTGTATATCTCCAATATTTGGATTTACATAGCTCCATACAGTCATTCATTATATTTATATAAATAATATATTTATTGAAATAATGAATGACTGTATGGAGCTATTCAACAACAACAAAAAGACAAAGAACTGTTCGTACAGAAGAAAATATCGCTGCTGTAAGTCATGCTGTTAATGATGATCCAGATTTGTCTATTCGTCGACGTTGGAATCTGTGCATCCACCACAATTTTGCGTAAAGATCTTAGTCTACACCCATACAAGATCCAACTGGTTCAAGAACTAAAGCCACTTGGCCACAATAAGAGTCGTTTGTTTGCTGATTGAGCCCTAGAACAGCTTGAAATTTATCCACTTTTTTATCGTAAAATTGTGTTTAGTGATGAAGATCATTTCTGGTTGAATGGCTATGTAAACAAGCAAAATTGCCGTAAATGGAGTGAAAACAATCATCAAGAAGTTCTGCAGGTTCCATTGCATCCTGAAAAATGTACTGTATGGTGTGCTTTACACGCTGGAGGTATCATCGGTCCATATTTCTTTAAAAACGATGCTGAAGCTAATGTTACAGTGAATGGTGCTCGTTACAGATCGACGATCAATGATTATTTGTTTCAAAATTTGAATGGTATCGACCCAGAAGTTTTGGTTCCAACAAGATGGTGCTAAATCTCATGCTGCTACCGTAACAATTGATTTATTGACAGAAAGATTTGGTGACAACATATTTCGAGAAATGGTCCAATTAATTGGCCTTCAAGATCATGCGACATAACTAGGATTATTTTCTTTTGGGTTATGTCAAGTTATTGGTTTATGCTGATAAACCAGAAACAATAGATGCTTTGGAAGCCAACATAACTCGTGATATTGATAAATAAGGCCTGAATTACTCGAAAAAGTGGTCCAAAATTTGTCTGGTCGAATGCGATTCCTCAGAGCTAGTCGTGGTGGACATATGCCGGAAATTAGTTTTAAAACATAAATGTCATAAAATTATCCTTCAAATAAAAAAGAAATTGGCATCGATCTTAATTATGTGTTTTATTTCAATTTAAAGTTCCATCACTCTAAAAAAAAAACAACCAAAATTTAGGAATACTACTCCAGGAAGTATTTTTAAGTGTCTGATATACCCTTACTTTGTTAGTTATCATCATGAAACTGATGGGTGGAAAATTTTAAATTTGCATTTTTGATCGGCCACTATAAATGAAAAACTAATGAATATTTTGTAGAAGCTATGAGTTTATTAAAAAGGTTGAAACTTAACTTAACTTAACTTAACGAATGAAAAATAAAATCATTCAAATGACCACCACAACTTGCTTCAGTACCCCCATTCGATCGACCCAATATTTCAGTACGTTATCGATTGTTTGGGGCTTATTTTCATTAATGGAAACTCAGATTACGTGTTTCAAGGCATCACTCGTTTCTGATGATTATCCTTAATGGATCCTCACAAAAAATGGTTCTCAATTGTTAATTCTAATGAGCGCTAGTTTTAATTGGAAAAGATTATCTTATAATGTTTTCGACATTATAGACCGTGCGTTCTCGAAGCTTTAAAGTTTGTTGGTGATCTGCCACTGGACGTTTTTCATCCAGTACATAAAGATATAATATTATATTTGGAATATTTTGTTACTTTTTTTGCAGTTTATAAAATTCTTTGAATTAGTTTTACATTCCTCATAGTAATGCGATTCAGAACATTTTGTGCACTTTTAGGGGCATTGAACTTACACTCTATTGTCTTATGATTGAAGTTATAACAATATAGCAATACTTTTAGATTTTTACGAACACAATTTTCCATACATATTGTCGTAAAATGTTTCCTGAATGTCCAACGTTTATACTTTGTAAGCACATATTATGCTCTATTTTTTTCGATATTCTTCATCAAAGACAATTTGAGCTAGTCATCCTGCTCCAGAAAAATATTTTGGTTTTTCATAACCTCTATAACACCCTAGAGACTTATTGTATTTTCTGTATTCCCTATGAATATAGTAGGATATCTAAGTCTTCTTTCGCTTATTTCGCCATTTGCTTGTGTTTGTCTTGAGCAAAGACTTCATCAACTTATTCGATCTGTGAAATTACACTTCACAATACATCAATCATGGCGATTTCTTATTCTGTTAATTCTTTGTTTATGACTATTCTACATTCTATATCTTTTTTGGGTGCAATATTGGAATAGCTTCGGCTTAGATATAATAAGGGATGGGACATTAAAGATTTGCATTTTTGATCTGTTATAAATAAAAAAGTAATGAATATTTTTATCGAGTTATGAGTTTTTTAGAAAATTTGAACCTGGATCCTGGAAATTTACGAGTAAAGAACAATATTATTCGAATGACCGCTACGACTCGCTACAATAACCTTTTCGATAAACCCAATTTTTCAGTACATTGTCGATTGTTTGGGGCTCATTCTCATGTATGGCAACTTCGATTTCGTATTTTAAGGCGTCAATCGTTTCTGGATGGTTAGCCTAACACTTATCGGATCCACACAATAAATAGTCCTCTGAGGTGAAAATGAGCATCACTGCTAATCAATTGAGCGAAGTGGAAACGCATCGGATGGTCATGAGTCTTCAGTTCTTGCACTGATTGAATTTTGTAGGCCTTCATACCGAAGTCTTAATGCAAAATTCTCCTCAGACAAGTGCGAGAAATATTCAGTTTTTGAGTACGAATTGATGTGGATGGCTGTCCAGCCTAATTCTGGGCTAAGCAATAATGTTTTCAGGTGTGCCCACTGGACGAGAACGAGAACGGGTTGTTTCATCAAATAATGATTCAGTTTCCACTAACAAATTGATCCATAAATTACCATGAGGGCATTTCTATTGTACTCTCCACGTAAAATTCTAACAGATTGGATAGAAGATTCACCGCATGGGAAATTAGTTTCAATATTTCCCAGTTTTGCACAAGCGTAAATCGACCCTTTTTGTTATTGTCAAATATTAAACTAACTTTCTGTCCTAACCACTACTTCAAAATACAAACTCTAGATGGCCCACCGTTTATATGGAATACTCCAATCAATTTCCTCAGTATGGTTAGTGCAACAAAAGATTTTTTGAATCAGTAGATTGGAACATACATCTGCGTACAGTCCACACCTGATAAGAGCTACCACTGATGATGAATCGAGGAAGATTAGATACATGCATGTCTGCAGCTTATGTCTTAAAAATCCACAATTTGAGTTGTGAACCATACGTGGATATATAGTATGTGACACTACCCCTATTCCCATAACCTTCGATTACCATAGTTCCATAAGCCTCAGATTTTCTAACCTCAGATCGGCTACCACAGAAAACAGTGTTACCAAGTAGAAGACCTCTGTCTCTAGAAAAACATTCTTAACTTTATAATCCAACCTGAACGTTACGTCCTGTTAACGAACAACCAGGAAGTCGTCCTGGGTCGTAACTCTTCATCAGCGCTTCTGTTTCCGTTGGATTTATGCGATCGATACCCCAACATCTTCGAGATTAGACCGTAAGTCGAGGTATTTCTCGAGAATGCGGAGACACGATCGATTTACAACCTTCGACAGCCGTGCAACAACGTTTTTGCCTCAATATCAATTACTCCTCACTACCAAGACGTAAAGATGGTAGGTAGCAGTTTCTTCCGAAGACTCGAAAATCGACCTGCTAGAGCTTGTGTTGACACAAGTACCACAATGAAGATACTACAGGTAACGGAGATAATTGGAGGAGCGTTGGAGCGTGAAGACACAAACAAGAGGCGAACCGCGACGTCAATCAGAGTAAATTACTCGAGTTAATGATTGCAGCGATAAAAAAAATTATTCATTACGTGGCAACTGTTGGTAACCATGAAATTAAAATAATGATTGATGACGTGGGGTGAATTCATTAGTTTTTTTTTATAAAAATAGGAATGGCGTCTAGCGAATATTGTTACGTGTTTGTTTCTATTTGTGGAGTTAATTCAACCACTTAAGTACACAACTTACTTTCCGCTTTTTTTTCAAAAATTCGAGGTTTTATTGTGAAAAACAGGTTGCACATTCATGATCCATAACATAAACAACCAAACTTATACGGAATTACCCTATATTTTATATAAGACTTCATTTGCACACGAAAGAATGTTACTCCAAAGTTGAAAGATAATTTCATTTATATTATGCAGCCATCACATTGAAGAATTTCTCTTGCTTATTTTTGAATGACTATAGCGGTTACAAACAAAAAGACAGAAAGTTATACAAGAAACTCTCTATTTTGTGGTCTGTGTCTTTTTGTTATCATTATTCCTTAGATTTCCAGAAAACATATTCAATAGGCAGACATTCCAAACAAGTTTTAGAAATCACTGCGTTTCAATGCCAAAAAAATAAAAACTTATACATTTATTGTGGTTGCAGTTTCGAGGTTATACCTCTTCTTCGGCAACCAAAACCTCAACAATAGTTACTGCCATTGATTTTATAAAATGAAACCCTTTACACCAAGTATAATGACTCGTTAAAAAACACTTACGCTCTAAAGATTACTAAAATATCAAGGAAAATTCTTACCACGTATATAAGTTGAATCGGGGTAGAGAGCAACTGGATTAAAATTGTTTAAATGAGTTCAATTTTGACAGAAATATTTATCCTTTAACACGTGCAAAAACTTACAAGCCAAAATTTTGAGAACAGAAATTGTTCAGAGTACACATTAACTATTCGATTGAAAATTCTTGAAACGGTATTAAAAAACCAGATAATTTTTTGAGGAATTTAAATAGAACTGAAAGGGAGTATTTACTTTTCCATTATTCTATATTTAAAAAGAGCTAAAGTTTTAAGAAATTGAAGTAATTTGAATTTTCTGAAATAATCAAAGGAAAATATTGAAAACTTCGTTGTTATCATAAAATATATGTTAAATATTTACACTATGCAAGCTAAATCACATGAAACTTATCAAAGCAAAAACAATAAAAAATCAATGAATATAAGGAAAGAATGTCACTACCTACCAAAGTGTTGAACAATTTTATACAAGAAATATAATCTGAGATACTTTTGGCATGGATAAATTTGTGATAAGATATGACCTGAAAATAGTAATCATGAACATAGGTAATTGTTAATAATTATTAGTTTATAAGCTAGAACTTTTGTAACTTGTGACATATAGATGAATTTTTGATGAATTTTATAACTGAAACTGAACCAAATCAAGTGAAATTTGTACCAAAATAGATAAAAATTCAACCTAAATTTCTAAAAAAGTTTCACATCAGGAAATACTTCATTTTTGGAGAATTTTGACAAATTCAAGCAACCTTTGGAAAATTAGATTTTTTATGAAGTTATAAATAGAAATGACTTGACCAACGTGAGGTAGTATCAAAATCATTAGACCACGTCGCTCCTTTTTGAAAAATTTTTAAAAGAAAATATTTTATATAACCTAAAAGAAGATAAGATTATTCAAGTGAATTGTTATGAAGAAATAAGTTACCTGATTGGGAAAATTCAACATTTAAATCAAGTATCAACCAAAAAAATCGATGAATAATATTGACATACTTGGTTAGATAAAATCCAAAACCTTCTAGAAGAAGAAAACATTTGAATCTAGAATAAGCGGAAAATCCCCTGAAACAGAATATGAAGAGAATTGAGAAGGGATATTATTTATGAGACAAGATAGAAAAAATTTGTGTAATTCTCCGAAGTAATTTGTCTTTTTTTGTAATCCCTTGCATATTCACAATAATTTCCCTTGGAATTTAAGGTGTAGATTAAGTAGAATATAGAAGTAGGTTGATTTGTTTACATACTCTATATCGCAAATAACTTCCTTCTCAATATAATTTTCAAAAAATAAGTTAGCAATTCAAATCAGAACGCTACCTATTAGAACAAATCAAAATTAATCGTATTCAAAAATTCAATTTACAGATTAAAAATCACAATAATTACTGAATAAAACGGTAGCACAAAATATAACAAGAGTAAAAAAAATTGAAGTAAAATTTCATCGAATAAATTGAAGAAATATTCAGCAATTAGGAATCCCCCTTACTTCAGAGTGTCTCAGTAATACAAAATTAACCAGGCATTTCAAACTTCAAATCTAAATTCTCAATTCCAATAATGATTCTAATTAAACATAAATCCATTACAGTAGAGAGTATTTAAAGAAGGCAGGTGCAAAGTAACAGGATTATTACAAAATTTTAAATATCATGCAGATTCATTCTGTTAATTTCTTACAGATTTCAATTTAGAAATGAGAAATTATTCAAAAACTTTTAGATTTAAATTAATTGAATGTCTCAGAAAACACACAATTTAATAGAGATATAAAATTTATTCTCATTACATATTACCAAAAGGAATAAAAGAATAGCAAGAAATATAAAATATTGATTGAAAATACTAAATAAATACTTGAAGGATACAAAGTTTTGTTTGGTATCTTGTATTACGAAAACCAAATCCCTTTCCAAAAATGTAAAACTTAACTTCAAGAACTTCTTCAGAAATAACTTACTTTAAATCAGTTCCTTCAAAAATTCCTAAAGCATGCAGCACATCTTCAAAATTTAATTTAGAATTATTCAAAAACGATAAACTGCTCAGTCCCACTTCATATTCAAAAATAAAAAATAATTAACAAAAAATATCTCACCAGACCAGCCAAGTATCTTCCTCTAATAAGCACCAGAATATAGTGTACTTTTAAAAATCCTACGTATTCTATATTCGTCACAGAAATAACACAAATCTCGCAAGGTATTTTATAACCTCAGTTAAATTCAGTTGATAATATGTATGAGTGAAAAACCAAAATATAATTATTATATATACAATAAAATAATAAAAAGACGATTTTCCTTTATAGGAGGATCATTACAAAATTTTGAATAAAATACAGATTTATTCTGGTAACCTCTTACGGTTTTTAGTTAAAAAAAATCATTCACAAACTCTTTAGAATTGAATTATATGAATATGTCTTAGCAAACACAGTTTCAATTTAGTAGACAAACAGAATTAACACTCATTACACAATACTAAAGGGAATAAAAGAATACCAAGAAATATAATTAATTGATTAAAAATACTAAATGAATACTTTAAGGATACAAAATTTTGTTTCGTAATTACACGAATAAGTGGGATTTTTAAAAGTCTATTATATTCTGGTGTTTTTCCGAGGAAGATACTTGGCTGGTCTGGTAAGATATTTTTTGTTAATTATTTTTATATTTCAAATATGAAGTGGGACTGAGGAGTTTATCGTTTGTGAGTAATTATAAATTAATTTTTGAAGATGTGCTGCAAGCTTTAGGAATTTTTTGAAGGAACTTATTGAAGTAAGTTATTTCTGAAAAAGTTCTTCAGTTTATGTTTTCCGATTTTGGAAAGGGATTTAGTTTTCATAATATAAAATATGAAACAGAATTTGTATCCTTCAAGTATTTGTTTATTATTTTTAGTTAATAATTTATATTTCTTAGTGATCTTTTATTCCTTTTGGTACTGTGTAATGAGAGTTAATTCTTCATGCCTACTAAATTGAAACTGTGCATTCTAAGATATTTATTTGATTAAATTCTGAATAGTTTTTGAATAAAACTAATTATTTTTAATTGAAATCTGTAGAAGATTAACAGAATAAATCTGTATAATATTCAAAATTTTGTAATAATTCTTCCATCAAGTAAAAATCTCTTTGTATCATTTTATTGTATATATAATAATTATATTTCGGTTTTCGCTCATACATATTATCATTTTGATTCAACTGAGTCCATAAAATACCTGGCAAGCTCTATGTAATTTCTGTGACGAACATAGAATTCGCAGAATTTTTAAAAGTTCACTATATTCTGGTGTTTGTTAGAGAAAGATACTTGGCTAATCTGGTAAGATATTTTTTGTTAATTATTTTTATTTTCCAAATATGTAGTGGGACTGTGGAGTTTATCGTTTGTGAGTAATTCTAAATTACTTTTTTAATTGTGCTGCATGCTCTAGAAAATTTTCTGATGGAACTTATTTGAAGTAAGTTATTTCTCAAGAAGTTCTTGTGGTTATGTTTCACATTATTGGAAGGGGATTTGGTTTTCATTATACAAGAAACGAAATAAAGTTTTGTATCCTTCAAGTATTTATTTAGTATTTTCAATTAATAATCTATATTTCTTGTTACTTTTTTACTTCTTTTGGTACAGTATAATGAGTGGTAATTTTATATGTCTACTAAATTGAAACCTGTATTTTCTAAGACATTATTTTATTTAATTCTGAAATGTTTTTGAATACAAAATTTTTTTTCATGAGTCTATAAAAAAATAACTTTCTTATGTACCTATCAAGCAGCATTCCACAAATGGTTTTCCGATTTTCTTGCTGATTTAATTCAATAAAAACCAAACTCATTTTCCCACTTTCTGAGTTCCCATAGCTTTCAAATAAATGGAGACGGCTTTCAATTGATCCACGATTTTTAGTTGAGTTTGGGTATCATCTTCATCCAATAAGGCTTGAAATTCGTTGTCTGCATCAAAATGAATTTTTTGAACCTCTCTAAACACTGTATTTTAGCAAGAACATGTTCATCGTAAGCTTCGACAAGCGTTCAATGCGATTCTGCTGCAGTTTTTTTCAAATGATTAAGAAAAACCAACGCTGTTCGCAAATCGTAGTTTATAGGCAAAAAACTCGAGAGTTTTAAGGTTATAGAAAAATATACCTATTTATAAAACTTGGATCTTTATCAGCTGTTAGCAGAAGATGCGCTGTAGGAGCGATCGTCCCTAAACTAATTGTAGCACCATCTAAGGGAAATTCCTGTTTTATATTTCTACATCTGTTATGTTTGAGATTTGGTCTACCGAATTAAATTATAAAGACGATATTTTGTATTGTGGTTTAAAGGCGATACTAGCATCTTATTCTGATAGATATAATATATTTTGCGGCAGAGCTTGAAATAGAAAATTGGATTTTCGAGTTTGCCTGATGAAACTTCCATGTGCTGAATCCATCAAAGAAGGCTGCTCATATAAATCTCCAAGTATTTCCTATGATATTTAGACGTTATTTGAACTATCAGATATGGTGTTTCATTATATCTCTGAGTTTGTGCTTTCTACTTCACAAAAACATTTCTTCTTATTTTTAAATATCATACCGATTTATTCTGTCAACCTCCTACAAATTTTACTTTAAATAAAAAATTTATTCAAAAACTTTTAGAATTTAATTAAATAAATGTCTTTAGAACAGTGTCAGTTTAGTAGACATAAACAATTAATACTTATTACACAGTACCAAAGGTAATTAAAAAAATTCAAAGAAATATAAATTGTCTACTAAAAATTATTAAATAAATACTCGAAGAGCATAAAATTTTGTTTCAACAAGCAATTGTTTCATAAAAATTAAATTTATTTCCAAAAATGCAAAAAACAAACTCAAGAACTTCTTCAAAAACAAGTTCCTTTGCAAAAATTCTTAAAACATGTAGAACATCTTTAAAAAAAAAATTAAAATTATTACGACGGTAACTCATCAGCTCAACTTTATATTTAAAAAAAAAATAATTGATTAAATAATTAACAAAAAATATCTTACCGAACCAACTGAATGCTGTTTACTGAACAAACACTAGAATGAAGTGAACTTATAAAAAATCTTACGTAGTCTATGTTCGTCAAAGAAATTACATAAAGTTTGCAAGGTATTTCATGGACTCTTTTAAAACCGAATGATAATATGTAATGAGAGTAAATCAAAATACAAAATTAAAATATACACAATAAAATAATAAAAAAAGGGTTTTTTCTTGTTAGAAGGATTATGACAAAATTTTAAATATCATACAGATATATTCTATTAACCTCTTACAAATTCTAATTTTAAAAAAATTTTTATTCAAAAACTTTCAGAATTAAATTGTAGGATGTTAACATACTAAATATGTATGATATTTGAAATTTTGTAATAATCCTTCTATCAAGAAAAAAATTCCTCTTTATTATTTTATTGTATATATAATAATTACATATTTTGGTTTTCACTTATTACATATTATCATTTTGTTCATCAAATATATTGCAATTTTTAAGTTATTTCTGTGACGATCATAGAATACGCAGAAGTCCAGTAAACAGCATTTAGTAAGATATTTTTTGTTAATTATTTTTATTTTTTAAATATGAAGTTGAGCTGATGAGTTAGCGTTGTAATAATTCTAAATTAATTTTTAAAGATGTTCAACATGTTTTATGATTTTTTAAAGGAACTCATTTTGATCAAGTTGTTTTTAAAGATGTGCTGCATGCTTTAGGAATTTTTTTGAAGGAAGATATTTGAAGTGAGTTGTTTTTGAAGAAGTTCTTGAGGTTATGTTTTGCATTTTTGGAAAGGAATTTAGTTTTCATGAAACAAGAAACGAAACAAAATTTTGTACTCTTCAAGTATTCATTTAATAATTTTTGGTTGACAATTTATACTTGAATTTCCTTCATTCCCTTTGGTACTGTGTAATAAGTACTAAATCAATATGTCTGCTTAATTGACACAGTCGGTTCTAAAGATATTTATTTAATTCAATTCTGATAGTTTTTGAATAATTTTTTTTTCAAATTTAAATTTGTAGGAGTTTAACAGAATAAATCTGTATGATATTTAAAATTTTGTTATAATTCTTCTATCAAGAAAAAACCCCTTTCTTTTTATTATTTCTTCTTATTTCAAATAAAACCTCTTGTTTGGAACATCTTTCAGTCTTTAGTGAGACTCAATAAAATTTAATTTTTCATAAAAATAAACCTTAATTCCCCCTTAAAATCTCAATGATGTCGTTATATCTGGCCAAAGTTCTCAGGCTACGCCGACGTGAGATTTCTGAGATTTCGGCGTAATTTCGAATCCGCAATCTCCCGGATTCCCAGCAGCATATAGCGAGAAATAAATTTTTTTACGACTTCTCGGAACCGATGTCACTCTCTGAAAAGACATCATCTCCTCAATAAAAACGATCGTAATAATAAATATTCGCAACGTATGGCATATGCAGTCGCAGCCGGTGAATAATAAACGCGCAAACTAAGTGTTCATTAAAATCGCCGATAATTTAACTTTTTTCGCGTATTCCGGCACGAAAAAATTCCGTGTATCCTCGCGAATCTGGTCCTTTTATGGCCTTAGCGAGAGAGGACGGAAAAGATCCTGTAGGTGAATTAACGGTCGAAAAAATGCTGAGCTGCAGTGGGACCACCGTAATTGAAATGCGGCAGTCATGAATTATTGATGCGTGGCTATCGTTCGAAGAGATTGATGGAAATTCTTGCAACTAGGTACACAAATGTCGACGCAGACACGGGAATTTGTAGATGTGTATCTATCTATTCCATATCTATTTGTCGTTATTAATATCAAATGCAGCATAGTTTCTCAACTTTTTTTTGGTCAGCGCCTACTATGAGAATTTATTTTTTCTAGCGCTTCCATTTCCATATCACTTACCTTCTGAGGTGAATATAAAATATGATATGGTTTACAATAATGACTTCTGCAAGTTTCTTGAAAACCCTTTGATAAAAAATAAAAAAATGATGCAAACTATCATTTGCGGGCAGCATTGGTTTTCTGTTATCGCCTGACGTATACTGCTGCAGAATCACATCAAACGCTTGTCGAAGCTTCCGGTAAACATGCTCTTGGTCACAGTGCTTTGAGTGGTTCAAAAAATTTAATAGTGGTCATTTTTACGTGAGAAACGAGGAGCGTATTAAACCAATAAAAAAAATCGCAGATAAGGAATTGCAAGGCTAATTGGATAAAAACAATACTCAAACTCAACAAAAACTTGTGGCATTCTACATTCTACTGGCTTAGCCAGTAGAATGTAGAACAAGCTACACATGTAGAACAAGCTACATCGTTGTGAAACAATTGTTGTATTATAAACATTTTTCTGTAAATTAAAATACTGTCTCCTATATATTTTTTATTTAAAATGAGTTTCCACCAAGTAAAGATCGAATCAATCAAACATTTAAGCTAGATTGCTTTCAAAATCGAGGAATTGGACTCAAAAGTGAAACATCTAGAAAGGGAAAATACAAAGTTGAAAGAAAGACTGGAAAGATTGAATATAGGCAGCAGAAAGAATAATATAGTAATCTTTGGATTAAAGAAAGCTCAAAGTGATATTACACTGGCATATATCACTTACGAAATAAAGAGACTACTTGAAACGGAAATAAAAGTGAGTCAAGTAATAGATTTATATTGTCTGGAAAAGTAAGAGATGCATAAACTAAATATTTTAAACAGGAATATTTCTAGATATCTTCAAAATAGGATAAGTGAAACCGTTATATAAGTCTGGGAATAAAAGCGAAGCTTCGAATTATATGCCCGTGTCACTCATATCCAACATCTCAAAAAATATCGAAAGGCTAATAAGACATAGACTATTGAGTTTCCTGAAGTGTTGTGTGACGTACAGTACGGTTTTAGAGAGGGAAGATCGACCGAGGATACAATATTGAAATTAACTTCTCAAATCTGCAGCGTATTAGACAAAAAACTCCTGCAATCTGTATATTCGTCGATCTCTCCAAAGCATCCGATGCTGTCTCTCACGAAAAATTGTTGATGAAAATGTGGTGCATTCGGGCTCCTTGAAGGTTGCCTTACTAACAGAAGGCAAAGAGCGGATATTGGGGGTGTCGTCAGCGAATGGAGAAATGTCAATAACGGGGTTCCACAAGGAACAGTTCTGGGTCCTATTCTTTTCACAATTTATATGAATGACCGACTCCATTTGAATATCAAAGGTAGTGTTCTCAGTTTTGCTGACGATGCGGCGATATTTTACAAAAGTAAATCATGGAAAATCCTAAAAGAGGAATCTGAGTGGGATATGCGGAATATGAAAAATTGGTTTGAACACAATCTACTCTCGTTAAGTCTAGATAAAACTGAATACCTCCCTTTCTCCTCATATGCCACCAACTTACCGAACCAAGGACCATTACTCCTTGGAACTTGGGCATTATGATCGACAGGCATATGCGCTGGGATCTTCACATGAAGAGCTTGATTACCAAAATAAAAAGGTTTACTCACTAGATTCATAATTTTGAAGGAGGCCCTGGGCACTGGTCATTCAAGAATTTTGTACTATGCATTAGTGCAAAGTTTACTGTGTTATGGTGTCATGGGATGGGGTGAAGCTCCGAATAATAATTTGGCAAAAGTAAACATTGTTCAAAAAAGGATACTGAAAATAATTTTTGGCGAGCATAGCATTATAGGGGGAAAATCGAATATATGACGCAAGACAGTTGTTCGAAATGAAGATTCTACTGGGTATCCATAAAGGAAGAATACAGATTCAAAAAATCAGCCAACCGTATAACACACGAAATAAAGAGTATTAAACGATTTGAAATAAATATGAAAAAATCATAGGTCAACATGGTTGCGAATATGTACTCACAATTGTAATTAAATTGTAATTAAACAACTTCGAGCTTATGTAAGCTCGAAGTTATTTAATTGCAATCCGAAATATTTCAAAAATATTAAAAAGTACAATTTAAACAGGAAAAAAAATAATGAATGGCCGAATGGTGCTTCATGACATGATTAATAAATGCACGAGATTGTAAGGATAATATTCTCTACAAAGAAAGAATAACTGTTTATATGTGTAATCAAATGAATATAGGCTAAGTAGTCAATAGTATCGGGTGTTTTTTTTTTAGAGTGGTAGAACTATAAATTGAAGTAAAACACATTTACATTAAGATTGAAGCCAAATTTTTTTTTATTTGAAAGATAATTTTATGACATTTATGCTTTAAAAATAATTTCCGACATATGTTCACCACGATTAGCTCTGAGGGACCGCATTCGACCAGACTAATTTTGAACCATTTTTTAGAGAATATTTTCAATATTCATATTTCATCAATAGCACGAGTGTGTTGGTTTACAAAGCGTCTATTGTTTCTGGTTTATCAGCATAAATCAATGACATGACATAACCCTAAAGAAAATAATCCAGTGGAGTTATGTCGCATGATATTGGAGGCCAATTAATTGGACCATTTCTCGAAATAATGTTATCGTCAAATCATTCTTTCAATGAATCAATTTTTACGGAAGCACCATCTTGTTGAAACTAAAATATTTCTGGGTCGATATCATTCAAATTTTGAAACAAATACTCATTGACCATCGATCTGTAACGAGCACCATTTACTGTAACATTAGCTCCAGCATCGTTTTTAAAGAAATATGGACCGATGATGCCTCGAGTGTGTAAAGCACACAATACAGTGCATTATTCAGGATTCAATGGAACCTGCAGAACTTCTTGAGGATTGTTTTCACTCCATATACGGCAATTTTGCTTGTTTACATAGCCGTTTAACCAGAAATGAGCTTCATTACTAAACACAATTTTACGATAAAGTTGATCAACTTCAAAATGTTCTAGGGCCCAATCAGCAAACAAACGACGCTTATTATGGTCAAGTGGCTCTAGTTCTTGAACCAGTTGGATCTTGTATGGGTGTAGACCAAGATCTTTACGCAAAATTTTCCATGTGGTGGATACACAGAGTCCAACTTGTTGTGAACATCGACGAATAGACAAATCTGCATCATCATTAACACTATGACTTACAGCCGCGATATTTTCTTCTGTACGTACAGTTCTTTGTCTTGTTGTTGCTGTTGCATCGAGTAGAGAAAATGTCCGAAATCTATCGATAGTTCGACGAATAAGCTGCTCTGATGGACGATTATGTAAACCATAAATTTCACGAAGTGCTCTATAAGTTTGGCAAATAGAACAATATTGCTAAACATTTCAAAAGTTGTTTCGCTTATAACGTGGCTTTTAAGACAATTAATAACCTTAGTACCTACATAAAAATCAATAAAGATCGTACAAATAAAGAAAATAAATTCGGAGTCTACAAGTTGACTTGCAAAGAGTGCCCTTTAGTATACATTGGCCAGACTGGTAGATCATTCAAGAAACGTGTCCAAGAACACCAAAGGGGTTATATATCCAATTCTGTACATTCGACATATGCTAATCCTCTTAAGGAATTCAGGCATAATTTCAACAATAATTATGAAATTATCCACGTTGAAAGCAAAAGTTCTAGATTAACACTTTTAGAATTTCTTGAAATCAACAGGTATAATGCCCGTAAAATCCTTTTGAACGAACAAACAGATGTTGATAAGTCTCCATTACTGAATATTTTTCCTTAATGGCATTTTTAGCGGCAAACTCCAATAAACACCTAGAGTTTTTATGACTTGTGCTTCCATTATTTGGTCACGTATCTAAAAATGTATTTAAACTCGGTTACACTGAATACCATCAGACAGTACAATGTAATACCTGAAGAAGCCACATCGTGGTGAAACAATTGTTGTAGTAGTACAAACATTTTTGTGGAAATAAATTACTGTCTCATATACATTTTTTTAATTAAAATGAGTTTCCACCAAGTAAAGACTGAATCTATCAAATATTTAATAAATATTAGTATTATTATTTCACCTGAGTGAAACTAGGACCTTAGTCATGCTAAGCCGAATACAAGGGAGAATTACACGATTTACACCCTATTCTTCAGATTAAGCCTCGTTGACTTGAGAAAATGCTCGCCGGAAAGATATTTAGCTCGAATAATGAAGTGGTCGACGAAATAAATTTCTATTTTGAAGTCAAAGATGAATCGTTTTTCAACAAGTGCATCTAAAGGTTAGAGAAACATGAGAATTTTGTGTTTCCATCATTAACCTGGAGGCTAATCAGTTCGTGTGTCAGTACTCCATTTAACTAACCCTTAACTGTCAGCTGTCAAACTGTTTTTCGTCGACAACACTTTAATTATTTCATTAATTTTATTATTATTTGTGTTTTATCAACTAATTACCGTTATTTTTCTGACTGAAGTTACATCCTGCAAAAAGCCTCACCTTCGAGAACTTGGCCTGTGGCATTCGATGTGCTTAGATACATCCAAATCAGATAGATAGGTCCCGAAGCTACCGTACATGGTCCCATATCTCACCATCGTAATTCCCGACGCGATTGGAAATTCCACAACGGCAATAACGATCCGTTAATTTTTATCGCCCGTTTGTTCGTCCGTACGAGAGAATCCTTTAAATCGATCGATATTGCGATCTGCAGATGCGTTCCACTAGTACGAGGAAGTCGTTAATCAAACCTGTTTTTCAGAAATCTTTCCCGACCGGCCAAAGTGGCCGTATCAAAGGCTACCTGCCGTTTAGAACTCGACTCCAACAGTTGTGAATCTTGGGAAGTTTGCAGGTGGTGGTCCAATAGGCAGCATTTTATATTGATGATTCACATAAAGATAATTGAAGTTATATTATAAGAATATTAACGTTTCCTGCTGTAATCTTCGGAATAAACTGCTCCACAGAAGTTAAGAATGTTAATAAGTTTGGAAATTGTTTTAAAAAGGTGTTGATTTTTAGTCATCTAGTTTTCATATGCAATGAAAGAATGTATACTTTTTTATATGAGTGCTTTATTTATACTTCTGTTCAAAAATTTACAAAATTTCACATGTTGTGTATGCAATAAAATTCAACAAAACTCGAGAAAATGAAAATTACGAATAAAGCCAAACAACATCTGCATACTGTCGTCCATGTTGTAGAAGTGGCTTTGATCTATTTCTCTCCAGAGTTGGGGTAAAAGCTGCCTCAATTCTTGTAGTATTTGTGGGGGTGACTGATGCAAGTCTAACACTTATTGTAGCTGCTTCCAAGCTATGCTCAATCGGATCGGCCGGCACAGGCTGTAGTAGCAAGGATACCATGATGTTCTACGCCAACATCGATAAAGGCGGGTATTATCAGCTAATAAAAGAATGTTTAACCATTAGTAGCATGAAAGAGACGTGCAACATTGTTGATGGTTTGATCGACGTAAATCTGTGATGAGGTGATGTGGAGTCGTGGAATAACCAAGGAGATGTTCTATTATATATTGTATATTCAGCGTATTGTGAATAACGTATATCAATAACAATGGATACTAGTTGAACAACGAGAGCTCGTACATCTACTACTACTCATAGAATATATCAACAGAGAATGTCAACTTAGTGAACATAGAATAATAATGATGAGGGAATCTTTATCTTTAACAATCTGCGCATTCATGTTCTCATTAAGCACCAACAGTTCTGTACTCTCATTAAAACAAATGTCACCTCCAACACAAGTGTAGCACCTCTGAACGGATAAAATTCTTGTATTGCTCTACGATTTCTAAGTATCCGAGGAGGGATCTATTGACGAAGATATAGACGATTCGAAAACCATTCATTCCGCATTTCTGTAGTTATCCTTTCTTTGAGGCCTGCGATGCTCGTCAACGGTGCTACAGAAACTTTGCTCTTGTGATAACTCCACAGAAAAAATCCAATGGCGTAAGATATGGCGATCCAGCTGGCCTCTTCGTCCAAACCATTTTTTTGGGAAGATTGCGTTTGAGAAGTTGAAGCATAATGGGGTGGAGCTCCATCCTGCTGGAACTAGACATTTTCATTCGGTAGGCTTGGATCTATTGCATTAGTAAATAAGTTGACTAATGGAGGAACAAATTCCTCTCTAATCAAACTCAAATATTTTTCGGCTGTCAAAGTCTCATCTATAAATATAGGACAAATAATATGATCACATATGATACCTGCCCAAACGTTCACCCTTTGACGATAAGTGTCTCATTTAACCATTGAATATTTTCCGCTGACCAATATCTACAATTTTGTCGGTTTACCTCCCCGTTCAATGTGAATTTTGATTCATCAGAAAAAAGAATTATACCAACAGCTATTTCATTTCTGTTCAGTTCATGCATCATTATTTCGCAGAAATGCATTCTACCATCTGGATCGTTTTCTGTTTCTCGTAGCTCCTGCACAAAACTCGTTTAATATGGATGAAGTTTATCTTTGTGGAGACACCTTATGACAGTTGTATGACTTACATTACTTTCACGGGAAATTTGACGTGTAATTGTCGTTGGATCGTCTGAAACTCCTAACAAAATATCCAATTTCACAGTATCTTTAATGAATTACGGTTTTCGTTTTAATGATTTGACATGCCCAGGTTCTCTGAATTGTGCATGAGTTTTAGACACAGTACTCTATGAAATATTAGGCATTTGAGGATACCTCTGATTAAAAATTTGCCACTTCAACTTAACTTCTGCCATTATCCCCGTAACCGATCATCATTAAAATCTAAATTCGGTGAGTCTCAGTTAAATATTTCATTATCATTTCTACAAGGAATACGTTTTTGAATTAAAATTCACTATTTCAATATAAATCTCAACACCGCAACATCTAACTTATGAAAATGTACATTATTTACAGATTTTCTTCATTAATCGGCATATTTAGATAGTTTCTTAGGTATTCGTGACAAAAAATGTTGCCAAAACCAAGATCCCTAAGCGTATCAAGAATTGATTTTAGAAATTTTCCCAACTTAATGGATAATTCAGAAATTTCATGAGTCTGTATTTAGGTTATTCAAAAATACCATAATTTAACGAATAATAAATTATTGGTTTCATTCTTTTCACCCGGTTATTAAGAACATACATGATATAGTTCGTTGAATCAGATTATTTGGGAGCTTTAAAAAATATAAACGGTGTTCTATTTGAATTAAAGAGGACGAACTGAGCTGGACTTGCGGGAATCACCCCGTATATTTAAATTTATGCTTAAAAAGCGCACCATTTAATTTGAAAGTTGACGTGTCTCAGTGTTTTTCATAAGTTTCTAACATAAGGAGACAAAGAATTTTTTCCATAAGTGGTTTCTACTTGTATAGGTTTACAGTTTTACATAAATTGCTCATTAAAAACAGTTTTATTATACAAAATTTTGGTAATTTTACTGGAAACAAATTTGGAATTTCTGATTTCTTAAATTCTGTTCTTTATTCTTATCTTTATTTTCTAATTGTATTCCTAAATGCTACCTGAATTTTTTTCCACATTATCATTTTCTGGGATTTTATCTTACGGACAAAACATTATCTGATAGGAGTTTTATTTGTTATGAATATTTATATCAGGTAGTGACAATGACAGTTAGTTTTATAATTGATTGAATTCATTTGACAGTCAGAAAGATAGATTTTCCAATGAAAATAAGGAAAAAAGAAGAAAATTAGAACATTTAGAGTATCCAATAAACACCAACAAGGATCCGTCTTAATGCTGTTACAGTATCCAATAACCACTTGTTGAACTAACAATGTTCTAAATGCTGTTACTCTGTTTACAAATGTAATTTTTAAATTTTAGATAGTGCTGAAATATTGTGACCCAAATGACTTGTTGCGAAGTTAGTGAAAGCTGTAAGAATTCACTTAATTGCCCCGACATTACTGCCCGAAGGTGCTAATGCAAGTCATGTCCGGTGAACATGGTTCCTGGATTCTTGTAATTGTACGACCTTTTATAGGATCTTTACAATTCCGGATGGTGTAGACGGGTATTATTGTTACAAATCCATCGGGTATACCAACGAATGGTACATTATCGTGACATCTTACCCAACCATTGTTTCATTATTTAAAACATCTAAGTCAGTGCAGATATTATAAGGTTGGCAACAAACCAATTATAGATTCTCAATGCAGATGGCGATGATGTTTCATTTGAATTTCTTCTCTGTCAATGTTGCAACATAGTTCTAAATTTATGCTCTCTTAAATACAAATTGAGTTTATTTACCATAAGTTTATTTGTGAGATTCGTTAATATAGAGTGTATCAACTATTGTATTCGTCATTCGATCATTTAATGATTTAATTTCGAAGAGTTCTTGAGAAATGTTTTTTATAAAAATTGTAGTGGGGTTAGAAGAATTAATTTCTTTGATATTTGAGATATGTTGAGCTTCATTATTTCCGAAAAGAAAAGAAAAACACAAGCTGCTGAAGAGTTCGATGATTAATTGGTTATGAAGCCCTACAAGAACTATTAATTTCAAGTGCTTCTAGGTAGTTCAACTTGAGGTGCTTGTTTTCTATGTGTAAGAATTGTAGTCATTGTCAAAATCATGAGCTGTCTCCAAAAGAAGGTAGAGTTTTTGGCACTAGAATTGGAGAACACCAAAAGGCATATCTTGGGAGAAACGGAAATTCAACATATGCTGACCATCTTTCGGAGATAGGTCATGATTTTTACAATAACTATAAAATCTTACACATAGAAAAGAGGAACCTCAATTTGAACTACCTAGAAGCACTTAAAATTAATAGATATAATGAAAAACAGATTCTCCTGAACGACCAAACGGACGTCAATAAATCCCCCTTTCTTAACCTTTTCTGCAAATGAAATGTTGTTCAATAATAAATTAATAAATTACTGTTAAAATCCCAGTACCTCCTTTTCTGTATATTTTGAATATTTGAAGAGCTCAATCTCAAATGTGTAGTTAGTTACCATACTCACCTGATGAAGTCATGTTGTCATGATGGAACAATTGTGAAATTAAATAAATTTGCGGAAATTAAGTTGTTTTACTCTTAATCATCAAGATTTATTTCCGACAAGTAAAGACCGATACATTCAAACATTATATTTTATTTGTATATAAATTGGTTGTTACTTTTTTTAAGTCCAATAAATGCTCTCCCATTCAATTGTTTTCTGACAATTTGTTTAGAAATCAATATTTCGGTAGCTTACTTGAAGAGGTTATTACATTTATCCTTGATATTGTATAAGATCTATTTCTTCTTGCCGTTAGCTCTTTTAAACTGTCTTGAGTATGACTTGTATCTTATTGACCCCTCCCCAATGTAGGTGATTTTTTGTGGTCAAACTAGGATGAAATTAATTTGCAAGATAGTTTTTTAATAAGGTAGTGCAAAATCAAATTTTGCCAAATTCTTCCACTGGGAGAAAAGTGGTTTGAAAAAGTATGAATCCAGAAAGTGTTTATTATCTTCAAAGTTGTTATTTAAGACCTGATGTGAAGTTATCTGAATTCGATGGTCAAGCCACTTTGCACTGATTAAATTATACCTTATTGATTGCAATGACTCAGTGAACGCTGAGTTCATCAAATCCGATCCTAAAAATAAAGAAACAAAGATGAACATTTGAATGATATTTTATTTGAAACATAATATATTATTGTCCGTCTTGAAAGTATCCGGATAAAACCAAGCTCAATTATAATTATTTTGTATATATTTTTAATTATTGAATTAGAAAATTATAACAAAATATATATCTTATTTACTTATATACAACCTCCATTTAACTGTAAACACTTCACTAAACGTCTTCTTCCAAAACTAGATCACCTCCATAATTTTCGGTGATTGGTAGTCCAGGACTGCTTGTTCAACTTCAATCTTCATTAGTCCCCATATGTTTTCAGTGGGACTAAGATCTGGTGAAGCGGCTGGCCATGAAATGGTTGTCACTTGATGTTCTTGAAACCAAGCTAGAGTATAAGCCAAAGTTTTGCATCTTGCATTATGCTGCTGAAAACGCAACCCCTATGGATATAAAGCAAGCGACGTTTCAAGGAGACAATCGTTCAGAATGCCACAATACTTTTCACGATTAATGGTACCATCAACTATACAGAGAGGCACCACGCTGAGATATTGCTACCCAAAACATTATTTTGGTGGGAAATTTGAACGATAACAAGTTGTTTTGATAGGATTTTTAAGTGATTTCCACCAAGTTGTAAACAACTTTTATCAGATATAAAGAAATTATTGAAATTATCCTCTTGAAAACTTTGACAAAATTTTATCCTTCGTTTCTTTTGCAAAAAAATGTCATTATAGGGATTTTTTGGTTTCCTTGATATGTGACCTTGCCCGTTCAGTGACATGCGGACGGTTTCTGGACTTTTATATTTCGTTGATTTCCAAATCTGTTAGCCAATTTGCGAAACCCCAGACGCAGATTGTGTCGTCCTAAGGCCAATAAAGCGTTTAAATTGTTTCCTTTAATATAACGCGGTCTTCCCGAAACTGGTTTACGCTTCATACTCATGCCATTTTTCATCCTCTTTATTGTCTCATATACAGCACTTTTTCCCAGTTTCCATACATTCCTACCTGTTCTATACATTACTTTTGTCTTAGAATGTTACAAAAAAGAAGTATATTAATGTCATGAAAAATAATAAATTCTGGATACTTTCTAGACGGACTATTTTATTGTTTCATAGCTAGTTTTTCTAGTAGAGCGGAGATTAACCTCTCATGATCCATGAGACTTCTGGGCTTATTTTTACACAATTCGGTAGAATTCTTCTATTCCTTGATCCAAAAATATGGGGATCATAGTTTTTCTGCACCACAGGACATTGCTGAGGCTTTTGCTTCATTTCTAGAATCTAATTCAGTTACGCCCTGGAGACATCGTTATAATGATCCTGGCATGTACTGCTTCGTGTAGACCTTGTAGAAAGCATTGCCGTAGATTCGGATGAAGCTCCATCTTTTTCGTTAAAGAACTCTGCCATTATATTCACGATACCGTGAATACTTTCCATTTTTTTGTTCTGGTTTTTTCATAGGGAGGTTATGCGCTCTTTCAAGAATGATGCGAAGAGTCTAAGACTACTAACTTACTGTTATTTTCGGCACGATATAATTTGGACACTGGTGAAGAGTCAGGTGGTGAGCATTTATTCTTCAATGGTGCATAATTATCTTGGCTTGTTTGACCTCTGCTTTAAATGAATCGTCCTAAGTCAATATAGTTTATGCAGATTCCTCCAAATATTTCGACAGATTGGACCATGGAGTGATGAGAATTATAATAATAATAATAATAATAATAATAAAGGCCTTTATTCCAAAAAAATAATTATAATACAGCTTAAGTCATTTCCACTTAAGAAATACAAAAAAAAAAAAAACAATTGGAAAAGGCGAGATTCAGAACACCGAGCACAGTGTTCTGTTCAATCTAACCTATGAATCCCGACCACATTAATCGATACCTATGTATGTATGTAAAAAAAGAAAATATATACATATAAATAAAAATGATATGTTTTGCAACATATATACATATATATATACATATATATATACATATATATAAATATACTTATTATGACTACCCCACCAAATCCAGCATAAGAGAAAAAAAATATATTAAAATCAAGTACATAATATGCTCAAATTAATTTAGAATGCAAAATATTCCAAACATCAACTTATATTAAACACTTCCATTCTGCCCTCTCATAAGCCTATTGAAGAGTCCCTGTCTAAAACTAGTTAAACTGCAATTATTTTTAATGTTCAATGGTATGCTATTCATTATGAACGCAATGTTGTACGAGTGAGATCTTCGAAATAACTCTGTTCTATGTATAGGTGGTGTTAGAGTTCCTTTGAATCTAATGTTCAGGTTATGAACGTCACAACGAAAAGAAATTTTGTTATAGAGATAAGGAGGGGTCTTTGTTCTTAAAATTTTTTGGTAAAGTGTAGCCGAATGTAAAACTCTTCTATTCTCCATATTTAGCCAATTAGCCAGATGTAGGGTATGACTAATTCTCTCATACCTTCTGATACCAAAAATCAGTCGAAGGCATGAATTCTGCACTTTTTGAATTCGCTGTTTATCATGAAAAGTCAGACACGGGCCGTACAATGCATCACAGTAACTTAAATTGGAGAGAACCAAAGATTCACAGAGTAAGATCTTGAGTTTCCTTGTAAGAAATTCACGATTCTTGTATATTATCCTCAACTTTAAGTATGCCTTCTGAAGGCAGGAGGAAACATGCTCGGAAAATCTCATACCGTGGTCAATGTATAGCTCCAAATTTTTCACACAATCAGACATATGTACGATCTCACCCCCAATCCTAACCATCTCATCACCGGCTAAGAACTTGGCTCTTTCGTTTCTAGGTCCAAATACAATTGCAACGGTCTTGTCTACATTTAGTTTTAAACAATGTTTTCGAGATACCTCCAAAATACTACTCAAGTCAAAGTTCAAAGCTGCCACAGCGTTGCGCGTTTCACCCGGAGAAAAAGACATATACATCTGACTGTCATCCGCATAATAGTGCACCCCACAGGAAAGTATATGCTTAACGAATTGGGAAATGTAGATGATGAAAAGTATAGGGCCCAAGATGGAGCCTTGTGGAACCCCCCTACATATTTCCAGAAACGCCGAAGCAGAACCTTTATATGTCGTCCTCTGAAGCCTTTTCTCCAGATAAGACTTGAAAAGCCATATTGCAGGGTCAGACAAGCCAATGTACGATAAGACAGCCAGAAGCATTGGGTGGTCTATGGTGTCAAATGCTCTAGAATAATCCAATAATGTGAGCACAGTTAGTTTACCTTCGTTGGTGGCCCTGAATATATCGTCTGTAATATTTAGTAAAGATGTTACACAACTATGGTTTTCCCTATACCCAGATTGAGTGGATGGTATGATTTCTTGTTTATTTAAAAAATCCTTCAGCTGACTACTAATGATCTTCTCGAGTATCTTTGACATAGTTGGAAGAATACTTATAGGACGAAGGTTATTCATTTCTTGGGGTGATGTTGTTTTAGGTACCGGTATTATATGTGCAATCTTCCACTGATCAGGAAAAACAGAGTGCATCAGACAAAAATTCATCAGGTGTGTTATGTGGGGAAGAATATGGGGGACGCATAATTTTATTGTGTCAATATTTACACCATCATAACCAACAGATTTACTCTTTATAGAATTAATAACCCCTAGTACAAACATCTCATCAACTGCCTCAAATCTAAAATCCACATTGGACAAACAGTTTCCTCGATCAGAATAGAAGGACATAAGTTCCGAGTCCGGTTGCAGAACAGGGATGGAATTTATGAAAAATTTGTTAATGTCTTCAACGTTCTCCAAGTGAGCAGGGAGATCAATACTCTTCCGGCGCTCAAATCCCATCTCCCTCAAACCAGCCCACACCCCACTAGCAGAATGTTTATCACCAAGAACCCCTTTGTAATAAATCTTTTTCTCCCTTCTTATTGCAGTATTCACTAAGTTTCTAAGATTTTTATAAACTTGTCAGTCGCATGATTTTTTACCTTTTTTGAACTTTGCCAGAGCCTTATCACGAGTTGCGATCATATCCCTAAGAGTATCAGTGAGCCAGGGGGCATATTTTTTCGTGATCCTATAGGTCTTAAAGGGTGCATGAAGATCCAACAAGGCTATGATACCAGAGGTAAGGAATTCAACCTTTTCCTCAGCTGTAGTCATGTCAAAGATATTTCTCCAAGGTATTGAAGAAAGATCCGACTTGAATCTATTATAATTGAGATTTTTGAAATCTCTGGATGTCCTCAATGTTGGCTGCTCACTTGAAGTTCTTAAGTTGAGTGTACAAAAGATCAGGTCATGGTCACTTATATGGGGCACAGCTAAAACACCAGAGTCAACAACAATACCTTCATCTGATGTCAGTATGATATCAATTAATGTCGAAGAACTTTGAGTAGTTCTGGTTGGTTGGGTTATAATCTGTTCCAAACCAACACCATCTAAAATCTCTGTTAATTTGATCATTTCAGTGCTGTATTTATTGAGAAAATTCACATTGAAATCTCCTACACAAAACAAATAATCTGTTTTCGGAAGAATCTCAACAACTCTCATTTTCAAAAGAATTAAGAAAGATTCCCAAGTCAAAAGTAGGATCCCTATAAACAACTGCAATTGCGGCACTATTTTTGCCAATTTTGAATGTGAACCACATTTGTTCTATTCCACCACTAACTGTACAGAGATCAAATTTTATTGTTTTCCGAATATAAGCTCCAACACCACCACCACGGCTTCCCCTATCAACGCGTATAAAACTATAACCCTGAATCGACAAAAATTCATCAGTAATACCGCTATTTAACCATGTTTCAGTTAGTCCAAGTATGTCAAGCTTTTGTGATTCAAGAAGATATTCTACATCCTTTGAATGAGGTAGTAAGGAACGTACGTTCAAGTGGCCGACTTTAAGAGAAGAAATTCCGCAATTATTCATATATAAAAAAAAATTAACTGTTATAATCTAAAGTAAGATAGAGAAAAACTGATGAGCAGCAGAACGGTTACAAAATATACAAAAATAGATAAATACTATCTGCAAAAAAAAAAAAAAGAAAAACCTTTTTCACAGTGTTACACAGAAAAAATAAACAGTAAATACGGGAAAGGTAGAGTAAAATCAAAATTTTAATTAAATCTAAACCAGGCAAAGATTAGAAAATGAAGAAAAATAAAATCAGATGAAACGAATGGAGTCGTGTTCATGCAGCAAAACATAACAGAAAAAAAAAAAGAACAGCTACACAGCTCCGACTTCTAAAGAATTTCATCATTATAAATTTTTCATGCTAGCATGCTTTCCAAATCGAGTTCACATTTGATTTGACTTACAATATTTCGGTTTTGAACATATACGTTGCCACCTCTGGTCCAACAACTATTCTATCCAAATTTCTCGCACGCTTTTTTGTAAAGGGACAATTTGCTTTGAACTAACTTCTCCCTGATGACGCATCCAGTACCCTTAAGGAAGCGCTTATTCTTGAAAATCATTTCTCTCTTCCAACGATGAATAAATTGCACAGAAATAAGCCTGGGACGCCTATGTTGTTGATTAACTCTTCCCATTCGATAACACATATGTAAATCATTCGGTGAAATATTATCAATAGGGTTTTTAATTATATGTTTGTTGACAATTTCACAAATTCTCAGATTTAAATTACCCTCATTCTCCTCTGTGACACCTTGAAAAATCAATTGTGTATTGTAGACGTCCCGCTTGTTTATCTCAACTTGTGTGGATATTTTTTCAACTTCACTTTTGAGAGATTTTATAGATACTTCCATCGTTTTCTCAAAATTATCCAACTTTTTCAAAACATCATCAATTGATTCCGGGGGGTATCAGTACTTGACTTATTCGAAAGCTTGGAAATCTGCTCCTTAAGTTCAGATAACCCATTATGCAAAACTTCTTCCATTTTATCGACCCTTAGATTGATATCGGTGGAGGGGTCATTTCTTGAAGATTTAACGCCACGAGTTGGCATATTTATAAACGGAGTTTAAAAAACTAGTTGTAAACAATGAAAGCAAGTAGAATATAAAATATCGAAGCCGGTGCAATATGCAGGAGCTACTCACTCATCGACGTCTGCGGAAGAATTGAATTATATGTTTTGGATTAGAATTGTTTGCATTCAGGGCATCATCCGGTGATCCGCAGTGGTTCATATTGAGTTTATTTCCTTCGTGAATGATTAACGCTTAATAGGAAGATTTTTCAGTGTGAGGAGCACTTTTACACTTATAAATTAAAAACTAATGAATATTTTCTCAAAGTTGTGACGTAATGAGAAAGGCTCAATCTTGATATTTATGAATGAAAAAGAATATCATTCAAGTGACCACTATAACTGACCACCCGATGAACCCAAATTTTCAGTATATTGTTGATTGATTAGAGCTCTATCTCATGAATGGCAAATTCGATTTTGTGTTTCAAGGCATCAATCGTTTCTGGATGGTTAGCGCAACACATATCCTTAACGGATCCTCACAAAAAATAGTCCTCCGAGGTGAAAATGAACTTTATCACTAAAGATGATTATTCTGAGAAAATTCTCAAGCAATCATTAACCCATTCGGCGAAGGGAAAACACATCGGATGGTCACGAGGCTTCTCTTTTCACACTAGTTGAATTCAATAAGCCTTTATACCGAGGTCTTTATGCAAAATTCTGCCCAGAGAAGTGCGAGAAATGTTCAGTTCTTGAAATACGATGATAGTTGATATTGATGGATGTTCATCTACATTCTGGTCTACAGTAGCAATATTTTCAGATGCATTTACTGGACGGAACCGTGAAGAGGATGTTTCATCAAATAACGATCCAAAACATCAATCAAATAGTAAACTATTATTTTGATTTATATTATTATTATTTATAGTAAGCGGGCGTCTGTCCACCCTACTAATGCAACCGCATGAACTATTGTAGTTCAACCCTAATTTATATTTATCCGACGAGATCCAGTTTGCAGATAAAACCGATAATCTTGTTCGGGAGTAATTTTTTTCAGTTCGCAGTGGGTTATAAAAGCCTGGCCAAAGGCCTCGATTCTGAAGCGACTCACACCACTGGATATAGCCTGCATTCATCCTCTTCAGCCAGACCGATTTCGTGCCGATGGGCTTTCAGCCTGCAGTGACCGGTCATAATTCCGACAAGTATTCTGTGTTTGACCCTGTCCAGACCTAGCGCTAGGTCTGCCATCTTTTGGTTCGAAGCCGTTCCAAGAAACGCCTTCGAATGTTTCAGGCCAGGATGGCTCAGTCAGAAAGACTCTAGCCTTGAGTTCATTCTGCCTGCTATCGTCCGCTCAGCCACGTCATGTGGTATTCCCAGAAATGGTTCCGGGCCTACCAGAGGCAGCGTGGCTCCAGCAAATGCCAGCCGATCAACCTCTTCGTTAACCAAATAGTTTGAGTGGCTCGGTATCCAAACAAGAGTGATTCTGGTATACATACTAAACCTGTTTAAAGCAGTGCGGCAACTCCAGACTGTTTACAATAGTAAACTAACTTTCTGCTAAAACACGAATGATAAAAGTGTTGCCAGAATCGGAATAACCACTACTGCAAAATGCAAACTCTAGATGACCCATCATTTACTATCAGGGAAGCTTAGCATTCATCTGTACTATTTTGTATTCTTTTCAATTGTGAAAACATATAGTTGCAAAGCCATTTTGTTTTTCTGAATATTTTCGTCTTGAAAGGATTCTCCTATTTAATTTAATAAATAAACGCAAGTTAATGCTTGATGATATATGGCTACTGACAATTTAGATAATGAAGGGATAGCTACGGGAAAAAGATTTCAGATAATCACTTACTAAGACTTAATCTGGAAACCTTGGTATCTCGCCGAACCGAAGAATAAATCGTTGTCTGTTTACCGAAGCATTACCGAGTATCTCATTTCCCTATCTAAATTGCGGACGGTAATTGCAATCAAATCCAAACTTGACACACTGGCTAGCCTGCAGGCGCATAGGAATATATTATGTTGATTAGGCCGAGAAGCCGGTTGAGAGGAAAGTGGAATGGGATATGTTTCAATGCATCCACGTCGTTGTAAACCGTTCATTCAATTATAATTTATTTACAATTCTACGAGACTCGGATACTATTGACCCCCGGGATAGATAAACCCGTTTATGTTCGCACACGGGGCCTGAGTCTTGGGTTTGTCTTCGGGACACCTTCCATAAATGGTTGTTGGTTCATCGCGCGAAAAAATCGATATATGCGGAATTATCCTCCAGTGGTATAGCTAGGAGCGGACCTAGGTTGGAAATTGAGTGTTCCAACATGAAATGTTCATTGTGTTCTTAATAGTATTAATTAATCATGGTGAACTTGTTTTGTTTCAATTTGCTGATTCTTTTCAGTGTTAGAGAGAGATCAACGTACGACTCGATGGACCAATGTCAATAATATTAATCATATTTATTTCCAATAACATGAATACAACGTATTAAATGATAAATAAAATAACGTCATTGAAACAATATGTTTCGTACCACGGTTAGTTTACTGCACTATTTTGTCCCTAATTTCAGTATTTTCAAATACCAGGCAATTGTAGTTTAATTAATCTCGATGATTAATTTAGATGGGTTCATGGACTGTATCTTTCTTGAGTAGCGGTGATTTTAACTTCAAAGAACACTCTGTATGCAGGGATTTCCTACTTTCTTTATCTATCGGGTGTTTTTTTTAGAGTGATAGAACTTTCGATAGGAAAAACTGTGATTTGACAGAAGGTAGAAGCTATGTTGTTTTGATATTTCTGTTCAGTAAGCATTGACAAATTATCATGGAAAGACTCCCGCCGCAACAATGTTTACAAATTGTTGAAATTTATTTTCGAAATCGGTGTTCTATTCGCCAAACTTATAGAGTACTTCGTGAAATTTATGGTTCGTTAGAGCAGCTTATTCGTCGAACTATCGATAAATTTCGGACAACATTTTCTCTACTCGATGCAACAACAACAAGACAAAGAACTGTACGTAAAGAACAAAATATCGCTGCTGTAAGTCATAGTGTTAATCCAGATTTGTCTATTCGTCGACGTTCACAACAAGTTGGACATCCACCACCTGGAAAAGTTTGCGTGAAGATCTTGATCTACACCTATACAAGATTCAACTGGTTTAAGAACTAAAGTCACTTGACCATAATAAGCGTCGTTTGTTTGCTGATTGGGCTCTAGAACACTTTGAAGTTGATCCACTTTTTTATCGTAAAATTATGTTTAGTCATGAAACTCATTTCTGGGTGAACGGCTATGCAAACAAGCAAAATTGCCGTATATGTAGTGAGAACAATACTCAAGAAGTTCTGCAGGTTCCATTGCATCCTGAAAAATGCATTGTATGGTGTGTTTTACTCGCTGGAGGCATCATCGGTCCATATTTATTCAAAAATAATGCTGGAGCTAGTGACAGTAAATGGTGCTCGTTACAGATCGATGATCAATGATTATTTGTTCCAAAATTTGAATGGCATCGACCCAGGAGTGTTTTGGTTCCAACAAGATGGTGCTACATCTCATGCTTGATTTATTGAAAGTATGATTTGGCGATAACATGAAATGGTCCAATTAATTCGCCTCCAACATCATGCGACATAACTCCACTGGATTATTTTCTTTGGGATTATGTCAAGTCATTGGTTTATGCTGATAAACCAGAAATAATAGACGCTTTGGAAGCCAACATAACTCGTGTTATTGATGCAATAAGGCCTGAATTACTCGAAAAAGTTGTCCAAAATTTGTCTGGTTGAATGCGGTTGCTCAAGTCGTGGTGGACATATGCCGGAAATTATTTTTAAAACCTAAATGTCATAAAATTATCTTAAAAATAAACAAATTTTCTTCAATCTTAATTTAAATGTGTTTGATTTCAATTTAAAGTTCTATCACACTAAAAAAACACCCGATACTAATGATAAACCACAACAACGATGAGGAATTAAAGTTAAACACTTATAACAAAAAACGATTATATTTTGGTACCACTGTATATGATACCAAGTCAAAGTTATGACAATTACACTACGAAGAAATGTAAGGTGGATTGCTACGTTTGATTTCACAGACTGTTCAAAAACTGAGTTAGAGGTGCTCGATGCATCCCTTTTAACAAAAAGAGAGAAATTAACGTAATGGATTGGAAGGTGCATTTGTAGGTGGACTGAATGAATGAAATTAACCATCAAAATTTTTACATGAAAGGCCTAAGTATCGAATAGCAAAATAATGTCGAACTTAAACACGTTCAAAAAACTAAAAGGGTGAAGATTACTCGAAAACAATAACTGAATGAAACAATTGCGAAAAATGAAAAAAATCAATACCTACATGAAATACAAAAATATAGATACACACATGCTATATAAATTTACATTGAATCACATAAATGACAGTGAAATAAAACAATTACAAACAACAAAGTAAATCAATAGCTGAAATACATAAGTAGCAGTGAGACAATGGTTAATTATATAAAGTAAAGAGACTCTAATTTGTTTAAATCTATGATTGTTTCGGTCTTTACTTGACGGAAATTCATCTTGAAAATATGAATAAAAACAATATTCTAATTTACGCTAATATTTTATTAACACTACGATCGTTACGTCATACCATGATTTCTTCAGGTGAGTATTACAAGTATCTTGTAATACTCATCTGAAGAAGTCATGGTATGACGTAACGATCGTAGTGTTAATAAAATATTAGCGGAAATTAGAATATTGTTTTTATTCATATTTTCTAATTTGTTTATACATTTTCTGTACCACTGTCACTAAGAAATACTGGTATAGTTACAAAGTCGAGAGGAATTCGAGGATATGTATACAAGGTACTTTTGTAGAAAAATATGTCAATATACTACCGATAAGAAAATAACAATGAAAATAATGGTGTTCATTTGATTCAAAAAACATAGGTTTTAAAAAAGGTGAATTGAACACTGGGTCTATTTAAATTGCACGAATATTTGTATTGCAACACTAACGACTCTAACTAATTAATGTTGTGAATGATTCTAACATATCTTCTTCAATTCCTCCAAAATGAGGAGATATAGAATATATAAACATGACAAGATAATTTCTTGTGATTCATATGATTGCGAAAAAGTGAAAAAAAGATATAATTCATGACAAGTACAAAATTTGGTAGATGGTAGAATTATCAAAACAAAATAGCTTGTATTTTACTTTTCGAGAAAATAACGAAAACGGTGAATGTTTGGATAAATTTATAAATTAAAAACTTATCAGAAGATCTATAATCGTACAGGTATAACTTCACGTTTACTGTCATTTCATGACGGTGCTCCAACAGCTGTGTATGTATACCTGTATATTCAAATCGCAATTGCTCTATGCGAATAACAAAATGAAGTATAGCGTGATCGTCTATTTAATGTAGAAAGTACTCTTTCTTAAAGAGGTCGGGGGACCCTAGACGAGATTTATTATGAATATTTTCGTTGGATTCAACGAGTCGATTTCTTTATGATAAGCTGCATATTTAGTCGGCCTTAAAATTATTTTGTGAACATGATACAAACCTGGTTTTCTCAGCTAATCGATATGTTTCTTCCGTTTCTTCTTAGAATCTTTGAAAGGCAGGAATAACTATGCCTCACGTAAATCAGTGCCTGCACACCTTTTCGGATGCCACTTTGCTGATTTTTGCATTAGCCGTAGTGGGATAGAATGTAAAATGTTTGTTTATAAACACTTGTGGGGCGTTTGACCCCGTATAACATGAACGTCGTAATTTTTCTCAGGCGATATGTGACTTGTATATATAGTACATAATCAAATTTTTTATGGATTTGAAAGCGCATTTTTATATCCGTAGGTAACGTCAAGAAATAATGTTCAATATTATTTTGTTTCGATAACAAATCGTCCTGAATATTCCCTAGGAAGAGGTTTTCAATTTCATCTACAACATCTGGTACTTTAAAAGACAATGGGAGTTTCGATGTACCGTATTTTGACCGAAGATCCTTATAGGCAAACCTGTATGAGTAACACCAAATGAATTGTCGCCTGATTTATTAGTCTTCCCAGATGTGTTCTCTGTTGATTCTATTTTCTTATTGGAAATGGAATTTTGAAGGGATTTGACTGCAGGTATATGTGGTGTATTGGACACCGTGAAATCTGTTTTCAGTGAATATGGATTTAATTTCATATCCTTCGTTTGAGGGCCATGTTTGGCGAGTTGCTTATTTTGGGTCCTGTTCGACTCGCGATATTTCAACAAACGTCTTGCTTTGCTAAAGGCTACCCAATACCTCTCAGCAAATTCATCATCCAATTTTTTGTTGACTTCAGGTTCATGTACGAGTATTTCTAACTCGGATTGAATTTCCGTAAAGGTATCGTACGCTCGGTTCACTTCGCCAACTAATTGTTCCAAAAATTTAAAACAGATGTCTGCTGTTACCAAATAATTTTCAAAAGAGGTGAGTTTCCTTATAGCATATTTTCGACTAATTTCTGAGAGCCTGATTTCTGATACCGATATTTTATTGATGAATCGATAAATCATTATTGAAACAAACATAATCTTCGAAATGGAAGAAAATTTAAGCATATGATATGAATACAAATTAATTGGTGGTACAATTGACTCACCGGTGATTTTAACTTCAAAGAACAATCTGTGTGCGGTAGTTTTGAACTTGCTTTATCTTATTATAATAAACCACAATGGCGATGGGGAATTAGAGAAAAACACTCATAACAAAAAACGATTATATTTTGGTATCACTGTATATGTTAACAAGTTAAAGTAATGACAATTACACTACGAACGAGGGAAATTTACGAAATTAATTAGAAGGTCCATTTGTAGGTGGACTGAATGAATGAAAGAAACCTTCTTATTCGTTAAAAAAACTAATGATCAATACTAGTAGAATAAGAATAGAACCAGTTTACAATTCTGAATGATGGGACGTCGAAATTAACAGGCATAAATATATCAAAATGCTCTAAAAGACTTTCCATGTTTTCTAAGACCATTTATAATCATAAAAAAACAAATAAGCTGAAGTGTCAAATAACACTTCAGTTCATATGGCGCAGCTAAAAAACTGCTAGATCGAAATATTAACATGAAAGGCCTAAGTATTGAATAACAAAATAATCTCGAACTTAAACAGGGCCGTCGCTACTGAGACGGAACAAATTTATTATTTTAATTTCAAGTATGATGAATGCATCTCACTTATTTTTAACCTCTGCACTGGAAAATGCAGATTCAATGTTTTTGTCTAGTAATTATTACATTTTTCTTCTCTTGTGATTTTTTCTCTGTTTTTGTGCAAGAATTTCGAACATTCAAACAGATTCTCAAGACATATACTGTCATGATTCTTTTTTCCTTATATAGCCCTCTGCAGAACATTCTAAACTTCATGTGGCATATTGTTCTTATAGCTCTCTTCTGTATTTTGAATATCTCTTCCAAGTTCTCCCTGTTTTGGAATCCTTACTGAATGCGCCAAATTTTGACGTCACTTGCCAAACCCGCGTAGTACAATTTTTGTTGAGTAGAGTCAACTGCGCGAAATATTTTTTTTTAGAAAAATGTCTCTTTTCCAACCAAGCAGGAGCAGAAACACCAATGGAATGAGCATATCGACCGCATGGATGAAAACAGAATTGTAAAGATGGCAAGAGACAAGTCACCAGTTGGTCGTAGGAGTGTAGAAAGACCATGCAAACGGTGGAGTGATAATTTACATACTTGAACGAACACAGGCAAAGAAGCGAAGAAAAACAAGCAATATTGCTTGATAATTAGAAAGAAGAAGAAGAATTACTTCTTAAAGAATTTACACCTTACGAATAGAAACACAAAATTATTATTATTCTTTCTAATTATGAAGCAATATTGCTTGATAATTAGAAAGAAGAAGAAGAATTACTTCTTAAAGAATTTACACTTTACGAATAGAAACACAAAATTATTAGGAGTACAAATAAGTTTCCGCCGTTTTTTAACACAAATTAAATTTAAACGATGTGAGACTGCTTGCTGAGTGACTTCTAATGTTAGAGCAAGTTCTTTTTGTGTTTGAGATGAATCTTTCTCCAATAATTCCTCCAATTCTAAAAATTTTTGGCCTTCCACTGAGATCTTTGTCTTCTACGTCGAAATCACCGTTTTTAAACTTTTGAAACCACTCTCGACACGTTCTCTCACTCAAAGCACCCTCACCATATGCTTCTACGAGCAACTGATACGCCTCAGCAGCAGATTTCTTTAAATTAAAGAAGTAAACTAATACTTCCCGCAAATGACGCTTACTTGGCCCAAATTTTGACATTTTCAACTTATAAAAATTATATTTTACAAATATAAAATCAATGATATTAATAGGTTATGTTGTTCTTGAATGTCCAAACTATTTTTTAAGACGGTTATCATCTGCGAAAGCTAACCGAAACTCCGTGCCGCGCCATCTACAATAAAACGGCGGAAACTTATTTGTACTCCTAATAAGAGTTCTGTCATCCGATATTTGAGAAAACATGACTTAAAACTGTTTTCCTGGAGGGACGGAAAATCTTATGAAAATAAAAAATACATGGTTGAAATTTTCCATCCTACTGCTTCTATCTACATCATTACATAATGACAAGAAATAAACGTGTAGTTTCTACAAAAAATATTCCGGTTTCATACTTCCACACCTGGTAGATCACTAATCCATTAATGATGAAATTAATTAAGCTTTCTTTACTCCCTTGTATTCAAGATACTTCTAGTTCTACTCCGAAATGAAGAATGTCCTGTCTACAAAAACAATTAGATATCGAATTTATCTTCTGGTCTAGGCCCACCCTAATATTGTCCCAAATAGCGATTTATTAATTCAAGACACGCAATCTTGACTGTTACACCAGATCAGATTACAATCGATCAATGTAAACGATCTTGGGGAATTTCAAAAGGACATCTCGTCCATAAACGTTCGACTGTATCGATATGTGGTGTGAATGATGGCTTACAGATGCAAATCCTAGCGGTTACAATACTCTCTAATCCCCTGCTGAAAAATATCTCTAGAACGCCCACAGCACCCATTTAGATTCTAATTAGACTAAGTAGGTTCAACAAATTACAGATCGTATAACGGCTGTCAAGTGAAAGTTACGATGTTGTATGTGGACTTGGTCGAGATGTTACGAACTACTGGTTAAAGACTTAATCTTCCTATCTGATTGATTTAGGTCCGTCAGATCAATAGCATTTTAAACCAAAAATGAGATTTTAAGCGGTTTATAGAAATTATTCGTTAAGCGCAGTTGTAATTGATCAATAAATTTGAATTCAGAACGATATCTTCTAACTTCTACAACATATATTGAAAATAATATACAAAAACTATCGAAACGATATCCCAATATATAATCGTATCACGGGATATTGTTTGAGGGGAATAATATTCGTTGTGTTTTTCTGTGTTCTAAGTACAAAGGGTTAATAGTTTACAAGGCATTTCACTAGCACTTTAGATACTTGAAAATTTACTTTAAATTGATTCGTTGCACGTTTTATCTTTTTTAGTAGGTTAAATTTTGATTTTGTGATATATTTGAATCTAAATTCAGTACATTTCTGATGATGGCCAAGAGAGACCGAAATAAATAAATTTATCAAATGGTGGAGTTCTGGTTCATTTATTTTCATTTAATGCTCTATTTTGGATAATTCTGGAATTGTGGATTTTCCTGTATTTGTATATTTATATACAAACTTATATAGTTTTGTTAATACATTAGTATTAATATGTTTCAAGCCATGAGGTGAAATGAGGTAGAATTGCCCACATGCTGTGTTTTGTTTACAAGGTAATTTTTTCAAATGCTCATAAACAACTGTTCTATATATAGCATACTATATTTGAATGGTTTATGTTTTGAGATAAGGGTACAATAAAGTTTTATATTACTTTTGGTAAAACCACCGGGTTCCAAGGTGAATAGACCAAAAGTAGTAAAAAACTTCACTGTACCCTCATCTCAAAACAGAAACCATTTAAATACAGTATGTTACCAAATTTTAGACCAGATGTTCATAAGCATTTGAAGAAGTAAGTATGTAAACGAAGAGCGTCATGTAAGCAACTCATAATAATAAATGAAAATGAATATGTCTATTATTTAATTAAAGTGTTCAATAGATTTATATCAACTAAAGGCCTATACGATTCAAAATTTGAACATAATCTATTCAAATATATTTATGGCTCTTCTAGAACTATTCTTGACACTGATAGTCTTGTATTGTTTCAACACTTGTATACTTCCATTCCTTATGGTGCTCTTTCAGATAGATTACACCCTCCAGATCCCACCAAACACTTCTTTCCAAAGTAATTTGGTCTTGTCGACTTGTAGATATGATTACGACGCTAAGGATTCTCAAATTATATTCATTTATCATCACCTGTCAGGATTCGTTTGAGAAATGATTTTTTTGTCTGTCGAACAGCATTTTACAAGTAGTTTTTCTGCTTCCTTACTGCCTTTCATTCCATGTGAAATCATTTTCCCACTTTATGGATCTTACCTATAGGTCTCAAACTAATGAGTTTGAGCGTTATCTTCATCCATTGTTTGCAATTCATTGTCTGCGAATTTTTTTATGGTTTCCTACTTTTCTCGTTTCTTCAAAATTACCAGTTTCGAATATTTTGGACCCCTCGAAATACTGTGCTTTACCAGAACATATTCACAGTAAGCTTCTACTAAGCATTCGATGTGATTCGGCAGCATTTTTCTTCAAATGACAACAAATAACCAAAGCTATCTACAAATCGTAGATCGTATAAACAAAAATCGACATTCTAAGGTTATAGAAAAATATAACGGTATATTGAACTTGAACTGCTGTGTGTTGGAAATCTTCATTAGCTGTTGAAGGGAGTTGATAAGACTGCTTCTGCTATCTTACCATCCTTCAACTTATCGCTAGCACCATAAATAGAAAAATTCTGGTTTCATACTTCTACACCTTGTACAGAAGAATGATTTTTTTATGAAAATCTGCATCATTTCCGTTTTTTCTAAGCACCAATTACTGAATACACGACGCTCTAAATGATCTGTTGGTTTGGGTTTTTGGGTGGAACAATTTTGTATGGATGTAAACCAAGGTGTTTTCGTAAATGTTGGCCCTAAAGACGTCTGTGAGATGCCTAGTTCTTGTGAACGTCGAGAAATCGATAAATTTTGGTCTTCACGAACACTTCCACGTACGGCAGCAATATTCTCTTCACTTCTTGCATTTCTGTGTCTCACTGGTACTGTAACATCATGAAGTGTAAAATTTGTTTCAAACTTCTTCACTAAACGTTCAACTGTTCTTTTATTCAACCAACAATTGGAGTAACGCACGTGAAGTTAGAGTAACAGATCACGTTTTTTCATAATAAATTTGGATTATTTGTGAACGTTCTTGAAGTGTGTACCTTTCCATGATGAAATGATAGACATTGACAAATACAACTGTAAATATCACAAATGAGCAGTGGCTGCCATGCGTGAGTAATGTCAATTTAAAAAGGGGCGTTCCCATTGAAAGACCCATTACTTGGTTCAACTTGGATACCTTTGAAGTGCTACCCATTATATTGTGCACTGCTTTGGTATTCTTGAGCTCATTGGTTTCTAGATTTCTCGGACGTTTATTAGGAATTTTCAACTGAGTTTTTTCCGATCCACTAGGCTGATTCCAGGCACTTTCGAAGTTAAAAGAGTCCTTTAATGTGTCATCGCTATCATGGGCTACTTGTTTGTTTTTTACTTCAGTATTTTATTATATTGTAACATGATTTTATAGCGGCATTCACACGTTTCATTGTATATTGCTCTCTATTGTTTATTCAGGCCTTACCGTTATTCTTGCTTAATGCAGTGACAAATATATAATGTGGAAATTGTTTCTGCCGATATTATTGTTATTCTAAATTTTCTCCAAGATCTAAAATTGTTCTAATTTGGCTTTAATAACCCATTGTAAGTACGTACCATGGTTGTACCACCATATAGGCACGTTGAAACGACGTCCTAAATACATTTATTATCGGCTTCATCCGACAATTTCGCTCAACTCCAACCTCACGAAACCATTCATTTTCCATTTAAGGCGTATTTCTTCTGACGGTGGGTGTTACTGCAAACAATTTCATCGGGGAAATGCCACAACGATGGCAAAGAGTATGCCAAAAGGTAGTTATGGGCAAATACAAGATGTGATGAGAAATATTCAAATTGCCGTAATTGGGCAGGGATGTAACGAAATTAATTCAAAGAGATTATTAAGAGTTCTAAGCGGCAACAAATTCCTAGTGGCCTAATAAGATTATCAAGTGACCAAAATCATTGTAATCTAAAATTCTTGAAAAGCACCGACGCTTAATGCCCAAGAGAATTTGTATTGTACATTCTGTCTTCATTTTGCATCCACATGCTAAATTTAAGCTCGGTCGTAGGACTATTACTATGGTTCCGATAGCGCCAAATGTTGTTCTGCTAACAATTTTTTCTAATCTTCTAATTATACGATTTTCATGAAGTTTCGCGGAAATATGCGCATCTTCCTCTAAGCATTAAATTCTAAATCGAGAGAAACTTTCAAATCTGAATAGAATCGGACACATTGGAGTGATTTTGTCTTTAAATGAATTTAGTAAAACAAATTCAGGCCCTTAACCTTTTCTGAAACTTTCAAGTGTCTAGCTTTCTGTTCTAAAGTTAGAGTGATAACTGCTCATCATTCTTCATCAGTAACTGCAACCTAATTCTTTGACACCATTTTCGGCACAAAATATGAAAATTATGCAACGCTTCCATAATTCAAATACAATGTGATAATCCAATATTTACAGAATAAGTACAAAATATAATTCAGAATGCTCGCACATTTCTAAGATTCATACTACGATAAAGATAATATTTCTATGCGATAAATTCAGATGGATATTTCAAAAGTGAACAGAAACCATATACAACAAATTAAATATTCCTTTAGCTCAATTAGTATAGTTCCAAATAAGAAATTGGGATACAGCTTCGGTACTTTATGGCTTAACTAACTGGATAAAACGAGTTCAATTATCAGGTGTTTTTTTTTAGAGTGATAGAACTTTCGATAGGAATAACTGTGATTTGACAGAAGGTAGAAGCCATGTTGTTTTGACATTTCTGTTCATTGACAAACTATCATGGAAAGACTCACGCAGCAACAACGTTTACAAATTGTTAAAATTTATTTTCAAAATCAGTGTTCTAGTCGCCAAACTTATAGAGCACTTGGTGAAATTTTTGGTTTACATGATCGTCCATCAGAGCAGCTTATTCGTCGAACTATCGATAGATTTCGGACAACATTTTCTCTTCTCGATGCAACAACAACAACAAGACAAAGAACTGTACGTACAGAAGAAAATATCGCTGTTGTAAGTCATAGTGTTATTGATGATCCAGATTTGTCTATTCGTCGACGTTCACAACAAGTTTGTGCATCCACACATGGAAAATTTTGAGTAAAGATCCAACTGGTTCAAGAACTAAAGCCACTTGACCATAATAAGCGTTGTTTGTTTGCTAATTGTGCCCTAGAACAGCTTGAAGTTTATCCACTTTTTTATCATAAAATTGTGTTTAGTGATGAAGCTCATTTCTGGTTGAACGGCTATGTAAACAAGCGAAATTGCCGTATATAGAGTGAAAACAATACTCAAGAATTTCTGCAGGTTCCATTGCATCCTGAAAAATGTACTGTATGGTGTGCTTTACAAGCTGGAGGCATCATCGGTCCATATTTCTTTAAAAACGATGCTGGAGCTAATGTTACAGTGAATGGTGATCGATGATCAATGACTATTTGTTTCAAAATTTGAATGGTATCGACCCAGAAGCGTTTTGGTTCCAACAAGATGGTGCTACACCTCATGCTGCTACCGTAACAATTGATTTATTGAAAGAAAGATTTGGCAATAACATTATTTCGACAAATGGTCCAATCAATTGCCCTCCAAGATTATGCGACATAACTCCACTGGATTATTTTCTTTGGGGTTATGTCAAGTCATTTGTTCATACTGATAAACTAGAAATAATAGACGCTTTGGAAGCCAACATAACTCGTGTTATTGATGAAATAATTACGATGAATTACTCGAAAAAGTGGTCCAAAATTGGTCTGGTCGAATGCGGTTCCTCAGAGCTAGTCGTGGTGGACATATGCCGAAAATTATTTTTAAAACATAAACGTCAAAAAATTATCTCTCAAATAAAAAAAATTGGCTTCAATCTTAATTTAAAAGTATTTTATTTCAATTTAAAGTTCTATCACTCTAAAAAAGCACCCAAAAGTCTCATGTTAAATAAAAACAAATCAAGAAGAATTCTGACGTCGAATTTTATATTTTTTGTATTTCGAACAATATAAGGATATCCTCGGATAGTATAAAATTAATCCCTTACATGCAATTAATAATTAAATGTTCAAGAAAAATCTCCAGAGATATCTAGAAATAATAATTTGCTGACAGTCTAACACTGGTCGACAAGATTTTTGTAACACAAAGCAGATATTTATTTTTTTGATGAAAATAGCTTCTTATAATATAAAACATATTCGGGAATTAACTTTCCCATCTTTAGACAACTGAAGAATTAATAAGCAGGACAGGTTATTTGTGCATGTACAGAGGTAATAAAAACAGGTTGAAAAAGAGCCTAACAACTATTAGAATGTCGACACGACAAAGAAGATTGGTAAACAAACGTTACTTATTTAAATATCTCCTATATTTTGGATATACATAGATCCGTACAATCATTCATTATTTTCATTCTAAACTAATTTGAAAATTTCAACAGATTCTAAATAATCAAGTTTATTTCCTTTTGATTCTACATGTAAAATTTTGACTTGACTTTGATTTCTACATGTCTTTTGTCGGAAAAGGATGGCCGTTTTCTCAACAAAGAGTGGCAAAAGTAGAAGTTTGTTTATTTTTCATGAAATTTATTTATGTTTATTGAATCTTGTCTTGAAGAAACCCCCCCGCTACTTTCTACTTTCTACTTTTGCCACTCAGTTTAAAAAAGGGCCATCCTTTTCCGACAATAGATAATCTTAAAATTTTATATGTAGAATCAAAAGGAAGGAAATTTGATTATTTAGAATCTGTTAAAATTTTCAAATTAGTTCACAATCAAAATAATGGAAAAATGAGGAATGACTACGGATCTATATAAAACTAAAATATTTGAAATATTTAAATAAGTAACATCTGTTTACCAATCTTCTTTGGCGTGCCGACAGTCTAATAGTTGTTAGGCGTCCTCTTTTTTTAACCTGTTTTTATTACCTCTGCATATGCATCCTGTCCTGCTTGATAATTCTTCAGTTGTCTGAAGATGGGAAAGTTAATTCCCGAAACTCGAGTCACAATTGAATGTGTAAAATATCAATTTATTGGTTATAAAACAGTAATCTCTACAACTTGTTTTAATTATGATCAACGAAAATGTCGAGTCAGACAGTTGCAAAATCTCTCCTGACAAATTTAATTAGATTTCTGGAGGGGAACTCAGGGCATCGAACTCATTTGTTACAGTATTTTTGGCAATAATATGAATGCAAACTATTAACAGTTAGTTAATGAACTATTAAATGCCTACAAATGGCTTGGTGCCCGAATGTCATTAAAAATTAATTTCCTCCATTCACATCTGTCATTTTTTCCTGAAAATTTGGGAGCTGTCAGTGACGAGCAAGGTAAAAGGTTCCATCAAGATAGGAGAGTGGAAATTCGACGATGGGATCCAGCGATGATGTGTGATTTTGAAGAGAAATAATATGACCTCTCATGAAAGGAAAAAAAAAGAATTTAATAAGTATTTTAAGTCAATATTTTTAATCTTTGTGTTTTTCTTAAATGTAAGGTACGTTTTGTAGGTGTAAAACTAAATGAAGTCGATTTGTACGGTTAAAAAATTCTGAAATCATTTTTTTCAATACACATCAGATATTGTGACATTAAATGTGTTTCTATAAATGTAACAAGAAAACCTTACGTGTTACAACTTTTTTTTCTCATTTTCGTATTTCGATACGTCCATTCTACCATAATATGCTATTAAACTTTATGTTACAACCAAAATAAATTTTTTGTCGGCCGGTGTAATATTTTCTCCATTTCTTTAATTCGTTCATCACATAGATATAATTTTTGGTCTTAACATTATTTTAATCATAAAATATATTCAACAATTTTTACTAATCTGCAATTTATAATATTGCAAAAAACAAGTTCTGAAAAATGTTATATAGGTATTTCCTATCAAAATTACTATAAAGATAGAATATATTATCGCAGTTTCTAACTTGAGTTCATCTTCAAACAAAACTTAACAACTCAGGATAAGCAGAACGTATTTATGCTGAATCAGGAGTTATAAATCAGAAACTTGAATTTTATTATTAGGAAATTTCTAATTATTATTGCACATGCCGTTATTATTCCATCGTACATGAGTCTGAACAAATACTGGGTATTCGATATTGAGTTTTAGTCACTGTCGAAAGATAAGGAAAGTTCCTAATTGAACAGCTGACATGATATTGGCAATAAATACAGATATTCTAACATTGAACAGAAACCATATGCCACAAATTAAATATTCTATTAACTCAATTACTTTGGTAGTTCCAATAAAAAAATTGAAGTACAGCTTCAGTACTTTGTAGTTCGACTGACAGTATAATAAATATGTATTCAACTTTTTACCAGAAATTCGTTCACAGAGAAAGCCTTTTGTCTCTGGTCTTTAGACACCAGTTAAGCCGCATTGTGTTAAATGCCCAAATAATCCTTTTGAAGTACTTGTCATTATAAAATAAAACACTTGTTTACATTTTCTACTTTATTTTTGGTATTGACGTACGTTTCGTCTTTGCTAGAAAGACTTCATCAGAATACGAAGTAACAGTTGTTGTACAATGAATTTATAAGATTTTTTACAGAAGGTGTACATGTGTTTTTAATTGTTCGTCGGGTTGGTTTTCTCAAAGAATATTCCCTTCAGAATCGTGTTCACTCGATCCCTTGTAAATATTGAATAGAGGGGTGTAATAAAAATCTATTTGTTCATTTACTAGGTTATTGCTGTTTTTATGTTTATTTATTTCGTAAATTTCCCATAAGTTCAATTTTAGACCTCTATTTTCAACATGTAGAATTTCTATTTCTTTTGTGAAAGAATGGTTATTTTCAAGAAGGTGTTTAGCATAATGTGAATCTTTTTTATTTTTATCGAAACTTCTTTTATGTTCGGTTAGGCGTGTACCGAAATTTCTACCTGTTCTACCAATATAAATCTTTGGGCAATCTGGGCAAGTGAGTTTGTATACACCTGATAATTGAAGTTTATCCATACTGTTTTTATTGTTTTTGATGTATTTGCTAATAGGATTGTTTGTCTTGAAAGAGACTTTAATATTTTCTTTTTTGAGTAGGTTTTTTAGTTGAATACTAATGTTTCCGAGATATGTGAGGCTAACGTATTTGTGTTCAGATAGATCAGATGTTACTGGATAAATTTCTTTTATTGTGTTTTTGTGTATACGTTGGTTAATTAAATTATCTATTAGAGATGTATTATATCCATTGTTGTAAGCTATTTGTTCAATTATACATTTTTCTTTTTGGAAATTGACTTGGTTTAGTGGAATGTTCAATAAACGGTATATCATACTATGGAGAGCTGCTAGTTTGTGTTGGAATGGATGAAAAGAATTACGGTGTATAATGGTATCTGTTTGTGATGGTTTATGATAAATTGCGAAGTTATGTTTATTGTTTTCTCTAGTTATCGTGAGGTCAAGAAAGTTGATGGATTCATTATGTTCTATTTCTGAAGTGAAAACTATTTTTGGGTGGAGATTATTTATAAAATTCTCAAATGTTGATATTTGTCTGTTAGTACCTACGAAGCATGCAATTATATCATCCACATACCTATACCAATAAAGGATGTATTTTTTGAACGGATGTTTATGAATTTTGTTTTCTAGGAAATCCATGAAGATTTCCGCGAGTAAAGAGCTTAGTGGATTTCCCATGATTAAACCGTCTTCGCTAGTATATAAAGTATTGTTAAATTTGAAGAAATTTTGGTTTATACAAATATTTAATAAGTGTATTATTTCTGATTTTATGACGGGGTTTACTTTGTTATAATTTAAAAGTTCTTCTATCAGTTTTAATGTTTCCATTGGGGGGACACTAGAAAAGGTTTTTAACATCCCACGAAATCAATTTTGCATTGTTAGGTAAAGTTATATCTTTAATTTTTTTAGTTAGTTCTGCTGAGTTTTTTATGGAATATTTAGATGAAAATTTGGTGTGTTTTTTTATTATTTCAATGAGGTGTCTAGATAATTTGAAGGCCGGTGCTGTACAGTATGGAACTACGGGTCTGATGGGATAATTTTCTTTATGTAATTTAATGAAAGAGTATAATTCTGGTGGTTGGGGATTACTATTAATCAATCTATATTTTTCTCTATCTGTTATAATGACTTGTGTATCTTTTTCTCTTACTTTTGAAGTACATTCGTGAGATACAAAACTTTTTGGGGATATCTCTTCCAAACTTAAAGGAAAATTTTCAGTTACTTTTTCCTTGATTATAGCGATCTTCAGCATATTTTGAGATGTTGATGGCTGATCAGAGTTAGAGGAATCTTCCACTACATGTCTACCGTATATGAATAAAGTGTTCCACTCCTGCACACGTATTTTTGATGAAATCGTTTCACTGTAAGCATTGTGTAGCATTTTCAGCTCTACTGCACACGAAATTGCATACACAGTACAACATTTGAGACGGGCTCTCTATCCAATATTTTCATCCACTGTCAAATCGCAAAGGATATACGTGTGAAATTACGTGAGGATTATATGATAAGAAGTTCAAAGAAAAAATTATTTTTTGAGGGGATCAGTGTTGAGCGCTACTTTAAGAAATATAACTTTCGAACTGAAAGAGACAGAGTTTTGAGACATTCATTGTATATTTGGGGCCCTAATGTCTCGGTTGAGTTCGTTATTAAGTAAAATCAGTATGATGGTTTCACAGTTATTCACATTCGAAATTTTCTCTTATTGTAATTAATATTTTCCAAACTACAAATCCAATTGACCTGCATGATAAGATCCTGTGATTAGAAGATTCGAAACGAAAACAAAAATGTTGAGAATGGAGCAGCGTTGAGCAGTAGGTAAGGAAACCATTGCAACAATTCTATAATCGAATTACAGTTGACTGTTTTATATACAAATGTAAGGGCTAATGCAAAAATTTCTAGAAGATCGTATAATTAGAAGACTAAAATAAAATTATTTTGTGAGCAGACAGCCTTAAGTGCTACTGAAACCATAGCAACTGTACTACGATTGTGTTCAACTTTAGCATTGCGATAAAATAACGGCAAGAAGGCTTTGCAAGATTTGGTGAGGATCGTGGGTGATATGAAAAAGCGCGCAAAAGCTCCTGACTTCACGTCAGTGCTTTTCACCATTTCTATATTTTCAATAGCCTGTACTGCGGCAAGAATGAAATTCATTATTGGTTCATTAACAATCAATTTCGTCGTTTTGTCATATCGTTGACATGAAGCGAAAATGTTATATTATTATTGCCTTGAAATGAATTATGTTTCAAATATCTTACTAATTTATTCTGTTAACCTCCTACAAATTTTAATTTAAAAAATTTTATTCAAAAACTTTTAGAATCAAATTAAATGAATGCCGTTAGAACACACTGTGTCAATTTAGTAGACATAAAGAATTAACACTCATTTCACAGTATATATATATATATATATATATACTGTGAAATGAGTGTTATATATATATATATATATATATATATATATATATATATATATATATGGGTTTTAAAACGTCTTTCGTCGTTGTCCGATGCCCAATTTCCATGATCTCCTGTCACTCCACTGGTTTTCTGCCTGGTTCCTTGAGCTCATCGCTTTAGAAACCCCCTCCATCCAAGTTTTTCTCGGTCTTCCTCGTTTTCTACGATGTGATGGTATCCACTCCATCATCTGCTTTGGTAGTCTAGCATCATCCATCCTCTGTACATGTCCGTACCAAACAAGTTGCCTGCGTTCAACGTCTGTCATGAGCGATTCTTCTATTCCCATTCTCATTCGAACATCTTCATTCCGTATTCGGTCCCTTCTAGATATCCCTAATGTTCGTCTAAACACATCCATTTCTGTGGCCTCCAGTTTCCTGTTGTAATTCTCTGTGATTCGTCACGTTTCCGATCCATACAATAATGAGCTCTTAATCATTGTTTCGTAGATGTTGTATTTTCGCTTTTCCTATTTCATTACTCCAAAAGACTCCGTTTAACCATGAGATAAGACCCCTGGCTTGGTTTATCCGTTTCTGAATTTCCCGATCGTCCTTGCCTGTAATATGAAATTCAACCCCCAAGTATGTGAAGCTAGTGCAGGAAGCGATTTCTACTGTATCGAGTTGAATGTTTGCTAATTCCCCTCCGATGGAAAGATCTTTGGTCTTTTCGGTGTTCTAGGCCCCATTGTTTAGACTCTTCCTGCAACTTTCGGGTCATATATTCCAAGTCATCCTTTTCACTAGCAATTATGACTTGGTCATCATCGAACTGGAGCGTAAAAAGACAAGTGTTACCCAGGTCTATTCCCATTCCCCTACATTTTCTCTTCCAAAGAGCAAGAGCTCTGGCAACATAGATTTTGAAGAGCGTGGTTGATACACAGCAGCCTTGACGCAATCCTTTGCTGACCGGAAAACTTCTTGATATTCTATTACCTACTTTTATTCTTGATTCTGAATTCTCATAAAGATTTTGTAGGGCCTTAATTAGAGTGTGATTAATATTCGACTCCTGTAATACATTCCATAGTTTTTTAACGGGTACTGTATGATACGCTTTGTGAAGGTCTATGAACATAAGATGCGTTTCTTGGTTTGTGCTCAGTCGTTTCTCTACCAGATGTTTCAAGCAGAAAACGTTATCCGTGCATGTTCTACCAGCTCTGAACCCAGACTGTTCCTCTTCCTCTTGACAGCTGTATTCGGATTCTATAAGATCTCTGAGAATCCTTCTATAGAGGCGACTCATCGTGCTTGTCTCATCGACTCATCGTGCTTGGTACTGTTCACAGTACCAAAGGGAATAAAAGAATTCAAAGAAATACAAATTGTCATTTGAAAAATTATTGGATAAATACTTGAAGAGTACAAATTTCTGTTCCGTTTTTTGTTCTATGGAAACCAAACTCTTTTCGAAAAATGCAAAAAACCTCAAGAACTTCTTCAAAAACTACTTGCTCAAAATAAGTTCCATTCAAAAAAATTCCTAAAACATGCAGAACATCTTCAAGAAGCAATTCAGAATTATTACAACGAAAACGTATCAGCTTTACTTCATAAATGATATTGATTTCTCGCATATCACTTTGTGAAACATTTTTAGATTAATAAAGTAAATAAAAATAAAATTTGAATATTAAAACAAATTGATATATGTTTATCTTCCACAATTTTAATTTAAAAATTTTTATTCAAAAAACTTTTAGAATTAAATTAATGTCTAAAACAAGCACCGCTTACATTTAATAGACGTATATAATCAAAACTCAATATATAATGTCAAATGGAATAAATAAACCAAAAGATATACGAAAGTCATTAAAATTAATAAATAAATATTTAAAGGAGACAAAATTTGTTTCTGGTCTTGCCTTCAGAACGCCATTTGCATCTTAAAAACATGAACACACTTAAAGGACCTCTCAAAGAATATAATTCATTTGAAATATTTAATATATTTAAATATTCGAATAAGTAAATTCAGAAATCTCTCAAAGCATGCACTATATCTTCAAAAAACAAATATAGTTCTAAGCAATTCCGTCTTCAGTCCTGAAATATATTCAAAATATCAAAATCAAAAAACTAACCTACATCAAACAACTCACCACGTGTAAATGAATAATGTTTCGAGATGCAAATGGCGTTCTGAAGGCAAGACCAGAAACAAATTTTGTCTCCTTTAAATATTTATTTATTAATTTTAATGACTTTCGTATATCTTTTGGTTTATTTATTCCATTTGACATTGAATATTGAGTTTAGATTATATACGTCTATTAAATGTAAGCGGTGCTTGTTTGAGACATTAATTTAATTCTAAAAGTTTTTTGAATAAAAATTTTTAAATTAAAATTGTAGAAGATAAACATATATCAATTTGTTTTAATATTCAAATTTTGTTATATTTCTTCTATCAAGTAGAAGGCCTTTCTATTTTATTAAATAAAAATAACTTGCCTTAAGTTTCAGTGTTTATTTGATGTCTGTTGACATATATGTTTCGGGTTTTTAACTCATTTTCAAAACTGAAGAGAACAAAACTTAAAATCCTATTCATAATGATAAGGTAGATTACAGGTATAATTTTGAACAGTTGGGTCCTAATCTGTTACAGATAAGAGCAATTGTTTAGCACATGGTAAGAAGCTACCAATTAAAAATGAACAACTTCAATTTCATTTATCACCATTGCTCTTATCTGTGAATGATTAGGACCCAACTAACACCATATTTTTCTACCGTTTAAAATCGTACCTGTGATCTACCCTACCATTATAAATAAGATTGTAAGTTTTGTTCTCTTCAGTTTTGAAAATGGGTTAAAAACCCGAAACATAAATGTCAACAGATATCAAATAAACAGTGAAACTTAAGCCAAGTTGTTTTAATTTACTTTATTGAGATCTACTTCATATAAATACATAAAGTTTGCAATATTATAGACCCCTTTAAAACCAAAGGATAAATTGTTATAAGTGTAAACCAAAATACATAATTATTATATATAAAATAAAATAGTAAAAAGAATTTTTTTCCTGATAGAAAAATTATTACAAAATTTTAAAAACCATACAGATTTATCCTGATAACCAACTACAAATTTTAATTCAAAAAAATTTTCATTCAAAACTTTTTAGGATTAAATAAAATAAATATCTTTAGAATATACTGTGTCAATTCAAGAGACATAGAATTAACACTATTCAATGTCAACTCAATAGACATATAGAATTAACACTATTCAATGTCAATTCAATAGACATATAGAATTAACACTTATTACACAGTACGAAAGGGAATAAAAGAATTCAAAGGAATATAAATTGTCAATTAAAAATAAATCTGTATGATATTTGAGATTTTGTAATAATATTTCTATCAAGAAAAAACCACTTTATATTGTTTTATTGTATATATAATAATTAAATATTCTGGTTTACGCTTATATAATAACATATTATCATTTGGTTTTAAGGGAGCCCATAAAATACCTTGCAAACTTTATATGATTTCTGTGACCAACATAGAATACGTAGAATTTTTAAAAGTTCACTTCAGTCTAGTGTTTGTCAAGATAACTGCATTCAATTTGTCTGGTAAGATATGTTTTGCTAATTATTTTTATTTTTTGAATATGAAGTAGAGCTGATGAGTCTCTGTTGTAATAATTCTAAAGTGCTCTTTGAAGATGTTCTGCATGCTTTAGAAATTTTTTGGAAAGGAACTTATTTCGAGCCAGTTGTTTTTGAAGAAGTTCTTGAGGTTATGTTTTGCAGTTTTGGAGAGGAATTTGGTTTTCATAAAACAAGGAACGAAACAAAATTTCGTACTGTTCAAGTATTTATTTTATAATTTTTTAATTGACAATTTATATTTCTTTGAATTCTTTTATTCCCTTTGGTACTGTGGAATGAGTGTTAATTCTTTATGTCTACTAAATTGACACAGTGTCTAAAGACATTTATTTTATTCAATTCTAAGAGTTTAATTGTGACCCACTTCTTCATTATTTTCTAATTCATAAATAAATACATCATTTTCATCGACGAGATAACTACAGAGTATATTGCAATTAGCACTACAGCATTATTGTTGTTGCATTCTTCAGTGATTCCAACATAATTAATCGTCGCGATTAATAAATTACAGCGTTTTCCAAATACAGAAAAACAAAAATATCCACGGTAAACTGTTGCTGGTACGAACAATTCTGTTATTTAATTTTCTCATGAATTATATTTATGAATTATTCAATGAATTGAAGATAGAATCATTGTTTGCTCACACTATTTCAACAGTTTCTTGTTTACATTCGAATTATACATTATAGAGAATCATTCTTCTAAATCCTGCCAAGTACACAAACGTCAATTGGATGATTTGATATAAAATAAACATAGCTTGATGTTCATCAGACTGTTGAAAATAATTCGAGTAGGTTTGTGGCGTCATAGGCATTTGAAATATTCTTGATGGTAGTATTGAGAATCATTGCTTCTCTCGATAAGTTAAAGTAGTAGAATCCTCGTTCAGTGCTTTTCAGTTCTCCCATGGCATAATGAACAAGAGCAAATTAAAAAGCAGGTAAAAGCACTGACGTGAAATCAGGAGCTGATAAACTTTAGTTTGTGTCACCTACGATCCTCACAAAATAATTTATTTTTGCTCTTCTAATTATACGATCTTCAAGAAATGTTGTCGTGGAAATGTTCCTATGGCCTTTTTAGCGCACAATGTTGCTCCGCTTACAATATTTTTGTCTTTGTTTTGTATCTTCTAATCATACTATACTAGAAAAATTTTGGAGGAACATGTGGTCATCATTATCTATCTATCCAAATTCAGATCATTCGGAGCTGAAGATTGGAAAATATTCATGAAAATGAGAGAAAAGTTTAAATATGAATAACCGTGAAAATATTAAACAGATTTCGACCAATAACGCACTTAACCTAGATATGCAAACCACAAAAATTCACCAAAAGTTTCAAGTTTTAATCTTTTTTCGTTCGAAAAATATGGTCATCAAGGTAGCACTGAACGCTGATCAGCCCAGAAAAAATATTTATTTGAATTTTCTAGTCATACTATCTTTACGAAATTTCGCACAAATATATGCGGTATTAATTCACTTCTAAATGCTGAAATTCAGGTCAATTGAATCGAAAATATTGGGAAATCTGAAAATTTATCAAACGTGAATAACTGCGAAACTATTGACTTGATGTTGCCCAATAGCCTACTCAGCTTAGATATTTAAACATCAAACCTTACCTGAAAGTTTTAAGACTTTATTCCTTTCCGTTCGAAAGTTAGCGTGTTTACGGACGATCAGCCGGCAGGAACGGTCTGAAAAACTTTTGACATCAAATTCTACATCTAGTCATTTATAACCATTTTCGCCTCAACATGCGAACATCACGTTTGGACGAAACGATAACACGCTGTTTCCTAGAACTAGTGCACAAAAATTGTGAAAATCACTGAGTCGAAAGTTTTGGCGCGCTTTTTCACCAGTTAGTTTGCCATGAAAATATTAAATCTGTGAATTACTTCTTGAAGAAGCTACATAAAATGAAACCACAGATTCTGTATTCGATCAGATTAGATCTTTCGAAAATAATTGAGAAATAAAATTTCAAATGAGAATTACCAGAAACTATTAAACCGATTCTGTTAATTTTTGAACAGTTCCAGGTTTAAGATTTAAGTGGTCTACCTTCACGCTGCCTCTGGAACTAGCGCGCAAAAATTGTGGAAAGCACTGACCTGAAGTCAAAAGCTTTTGTGCGCTTTTTTGGCAGTCAATTTTCCTTGAAAATTTCAAATCTGTGAATTAATTCTTGAAGAAGCTACACAAAAATAATGAAACCTTTCCTGCTTTCAGTAAAAACTGTTAGCTTCCTACTTCTACTGGCTATGTATTGTCAGGAAGGAAGGACGTAAGGGTTGCTTTATGTGACCTTCCTGCCCTCAGGCCTACCGTCACAACCCACATGGGCACAGGATTGCGCCCATGGAGACATTGTCAGTGCCCGAGTCGTTTGGGACGCACGCCGAAGAGGCTTCTTGCCTCCATCGTCAATTCGACTGCTCGAGGTCCAGACTCGCCCTAGACACCCCAGTCGATCCGGTTTCAATCCCAGCATAAAGCGTGGTCGAGACCTCTAAACCTCCAGGCCAGTTCCGGTTATACAGGCACAAGAACTACGACCCTAAACGGTAGAGTACCCTTTTAGCCTAGCATGCAGGCTTTCAACCACTACTCCTAGGAATGCAATACCAAATTGGGTGCCAGGAGTACGAATTCTCCTACGGACAGATCCACCCTCCCGTGGTAGTCTTGTTTCCAACAGGAACCATTGAAGGCTAATGGTCGCCAATAAGAGTTCAACTCCATGCCAGAATCCACGAAATCTAGGAAACTAACATGTCATAGTATCCCTCCCTTTAAAGCTAGCACAGTACACGTGTTCGCCCTTATGGACAGAGTACCTGCAATCGGGTAGAACCATGCCAGTCTTATGGCTGAGCGCTTCGTGTTGGAACACCAACATGATCAAATTTTGAACAGAACTGATATATTCAAACTACAAACTTATCCTGAAAATTTCAAGTCTTTAGGTTTTTTGTTATAAATACATCTATTTTTATGTCGATTTCTTCTTTCTCTTAAAAGATTCACCCTCTCCTCCTTTTCTTCAATGATTGTAGGTCGGTTGCAAATAGGTCAATATCGCCAGGTATCTGTGTATGTAAATTTCAAATCCATCGGTGAAGCAAGCAATATATTCGAGTAAAGTCAACGAACAAACTGACAATCAATTTTTTTTTAAATACGTATAGATGTCCATAAGGTACTGAATTGTTTGAAACTTATCGTTTCTAATCGAGAAGTGATATTCTTACAGTGTTTCTTTTTGAAAATAACGGTAGTTTTCGGAATTCTGCCCAGAACCCATGCAATCGGCAGGCGATGTGATCCGTATTTGCACACAAAGTTATACAACAATATCAGTTAAAAGTGCAGCTTGTTTAACGTAATAATTCTTATGTCGGGCGTTCAACCTGTCTGTTATTTTGGCGTCCGTTACACGTCTGAAGAAAAACGCACCAATTTACTTTTTTTCGGACAAAGTTATAACTCGATGTTCATCTCGATACGGCAAAGTTCTGATACCTCAAATGGTTGTTGGAATTATTATCATTTCGTTACGTCCGCCGTGATAGGACATATTTCAATATGTCAATTAATGGAAAAATATAAAATAACAGAAAGAGGACGTTTCCGAAAGCCAGTTCTTTCAATGCAATAAGATATAATAACACAGATAATAGCTGCAATTAATTCTCCGGAACCTCTTAAGATTTATATCTTAATAAATCTCCTGAAAACATCTAGAAATTAATTCTATTATTATATATATTATCATCACATGTGGTGGAAATTAACTAATAAAGAATCAAATAAATATAAAATAATGATCAAATTATCATATTTACATCACCTTATACATACATGTTACATAAATGTTTCGATTGGATGTTGAAGAATCACAAGTTCCATCACCAAAAAATGTTCAACATATAATTCAAAAAGGCCTTTTTATATTTTCCTTTTCGAAGAATACGTAGCACATTCCCCAGAGAAAGAACCTGATGAATTCGGACACAAATCTCTTCAGTAAGGAGTTATTTCAAGTAACAAAATAATCATTAAAAAATATATAAAAATACCTTTTTTTACCAGACACTAGGTTATTTAACAGAAATATACAATGGAAGACTCAGCGTTTGATAACTGCCACGTGCATATGTGATAATACAGAGAAATTTCTCAATTAATAATATATACTACTCTGTCAAGAAAGTACCGGGAATTTTCAATTAAAACAACATTTTCACATTTAATCGTCAAAATTTATTGGGTCGCCTTCAAAATAGGCTCCATTTGCTCCAATACATCTATGCCAACGGCACTTCCAATTATCGAAACATTTTTTATAGGCCCTTTCCGGGATGGACTTTAGCTCTCGCGCCGAATTTCGTTTTATGGCTTCAATCGACTCAAAACGGATGCCACGAAGGGGCAATTTTAGTTTTGGAAAGAGGAAAAAGTCGCAGGGAGCTAAATCCGGCGAATACGGTGGTTGGTGAAGCACGTTTGTCGAGTTTTTGGCGAGAAAGTCAGTCGCAATCGTAGCTCGGTGAGAAGGCGCGTTATCGTCATGCAAAATCCATGAGTTGTTCGCCCACAAATTTGGCCGCTTCTTACGGATACGCTTACGCAAACGTTTCATAACGCCTAGGTAATACTCCTTGTTTACCGTCTGACCCTCTGGAACGAATTCGTAGTGCACCACGCCACGGATATCGAAGAAAACAATGAGCATCACCTTCATTTTCGAGCGTCTTTGGCGTGGTTTTTTCGGTTTCGGCTCATTTTTTGCCACCCATTCCGATGATTGCTGGCTTGTTTGCCAGCAAATGTACTCGTAGACCCAGGTCTCATCACCAGTTATAATGCGTTCCATGAATGTAGAATCGGAATTACAGCGATCCAGCATGTCTGAAGCAACCTGTTCGCGATGACGTTTTTGAAGAAAATTCAGGTCTTTCGGTACGAGTCGTGCGGCCACCTTTCTCATGCCCAAAATATCAATCAAAATCGTACGTGCGGACTCGTGGGATATCTTAAGATCATGTGCTATCTCTCTCAAGTTGGTAGGACGGTTTTCCAGCACCCTTTCCATAATTTTATCGACGTTATCTTCGATCGAAGCCGTCGATGGGCGACCACTTCACGACCGTCCTTGAAGGCTCTGTACCACTGATATGCACGAGTTTTCGATAGAGCATTATCACCAAAGGCCTTTTTCAACATTTTCAATGCATCGGCACACGAAAATTCATTTGCAACACAAAACTTTAAACAAATTCTTTGCTCAACGTAATCACCCATAGTAAAAATCGGCAGGCACTCTGACATCGACTGTCAGATGTTGACTGATCCCGCTCAAGCTTGGCATAGTAATTAAGGACAGTGGTACCAACCTAGGAAAAAAATTTTTCACCTGCCTCGTTGCCCCGCCAGATTTAAATCGATAATTCCCGGTACTTTCTTGACAGAATGTAAATATATTGAAAATTTACTATGAAGAAGTATTTGAGTATTACAGATAATAGCTGGAATTAATTCTCCGGCACCCCAACAGATTTTATCCTGAATAAATCTCATGAAAACATTTAGAATAAAATTTTTAAGAAAAAATATCCTAGATAACACTGTATCACTCTATAGACATATGTATTATCATCACATATGGTGGAATAAAGAATCAAAAGAAATATAAAATAATCCCCAAATTATTTAGACATCACCTTATACATACATGTTTTGATTGGATGTTAAAGAATCACAAGTTCCATTATAAAAAAATTTTCAACATATAGTTCAAAAAAGCCTTTTTTTTTCGAAGAATATATAAAATTCTCCAGAGAAAGAACCTGATAATTTCGGACCGAAATCTCTTCAGTAAGGTGTTATTTAAATAAATAAAATAAGATATAAGTTATAAAACGTTCATAAATTCAACGTCTTACTTAATAAAGGTTCATCTAAATCATTTTTCACATTTGACGTTTGTCTACAGAATATAAACAAAGATCGAAAAGGCATAGTCAGACTCAATTAGATCAGAGGAGTGTCGTGCGCATATGTGAAAAATAGACTAAAATTGTTATATATAAAGTGAAAATAAATTTATTAGAGTTATTCCTTGATATGGGGCTTTTGAAATTTTTTTAAATATTAAAATGAATAATTCTGTTAAAATAAAATAGAAAGGCTTTTTACTTGATAGAAGAAATATAACAAAATTTGAATATCAAAAGAAATTGAAATATGTTTATCTTCTACAATTTTAATTTCCAAAAGAATTTTTTTATTCAAAAAACTTTTAGAATTAAATTAATGTCTAAAACAAGCACCGCTCACATTTAATAGACGTAAATAATCAAAACTCAATATACAATGTCAAATGAAATAAATAACCCACCAGATATACGAAAGTAATTAAAATTAATAAATAAATATTCAAAGGAGACAAAATTTTGTTTCTGGTTTTATCTTAAGAAATACTACTTGCCTTATAAAAACATGAACACACTTGAAGGACTTCCCAAAGAATATAATTTATTTAATTTATTTATTATAAGATAAAACCAGAAACAAAATTTTGTCTCCTTTGAATATTTATTTATTAATTTTAATTACTTTCGTATATCTGGTGGGTTATTTATTTCATTTGACATTGTATATTGAGTTTTGATTATTTACGTCTATTAAATGTGAGCGGTGCTTGTTTTAGACATTAATTTAATTCTAAAAGTTTTTTGAATAAAAAAAATTCTTTTGGAAATTAAAATTGTAGAAGATAAACATATTTCAATTTGTTTTGATATTCAAATTTTGTTATATTTCTTCTATCAAGTAAAAAGCCTTTCTATTTTATTTTATATATAATATATAATTATATTTTGGCTTCAATAAATCTCATTATAGAATGTCAATGAATTTAAGTAAACCTTAAAATAACTCACTTTGTTCTTTGATTTTGTTAGAACATAGATCAATCTTGAATATATAGTTGATCTGTAGTTCGAAGCTTAAGTCTTTTAACACGTGAGTGATGTAGGTTATGTTTTTGATTTTGATATTTGGAATATTGAAAAAAAAAAAAAAAGGGCTGATGAAGGGATTATCTAGAATTATATTTGTGTTTTGAAGATATAGTGCACATTTTTTAGAGATTTTTGAAATAATTTGTTCGAATATTTAAATATATTAAATATTTCAAATAAATTATATTCTTTGGGAAGTCCTTCAAGTGTGTTCATGTTTTTATAAGGCACCCTTTCCTTAATTTTATCGACGTTATCTTCGATCGAAGCCGTCGATGGGCGACCACTTCACGACCGTCCTTGAAGGCTCTGTACCACTGATATGCACGAGTTTTCGATAGAGCATTATCACCAAAGGCCTTTTTCAACATTTTCAATGCATCGGCACACGAAAATTCATTTGCAACACAAAACTTTAAACAAATTCTTTGCTCAACGTAATCACCAATAGTAAAAATCGGCAGGCACTCTGACATCGACTGTCAGATGTTGACTGATCCCGCTCAAGCTTGGCATAGTAATTAAGGACAGTGGTACCAACCTAGGAAAAAAATGTTTCACCTGCCTCGTTGCCCCGCCAGATTTAAATCGATAATTCCCGGTACTTTCTTGACAGAATGTAAATATATTGAAAATTTACTATGAAGAAGTATTTGAGTATTACAGATAATAGCTGGAATTAATTCTCCGGCACCCCTACAGATTTTATCCTGAATAAATCTCATGAAAACATTTAGAATAAAATTTTTAAGAAAAAATATCCTAGATAACACTGTATCACTCTATAGACATATGTATTATCATCACATATGGTGGAATAAAGAATCAAAAGAAATATAAAATAATCCCCAAATTATTTAGACATCACCTTATACATACATGTTTTGATTGGATGTTAAAGAATCACAAGTTCCATTATAAAAAAATTTTCAACATATAGTTCAAAAAAGCCTTTTTTTTTCGAAGAATATATAAAATTCTCCAGAGAAAGAACCTGATAATTTCGGACCGAAATCTCTTCAGTAAGGTGTTATTTAAATAAATAAAATAAGATATAAGTTATAAAACGTTCATAAATTCAACGTCTTACTTAATAAAGGTTCATCTAAATCATTTTTCACATTTGACGTTTGTCTACAGAATATAAACAAAGATCGAAAAGGCATAGTCAGACTCAATTAGATCAGAGGAGTGTCGTGCGCATATGTGAAAAATAGACTAAAATTGTTATATATAAAGTGAAAATAAATTTATTAGAGTTATTCCTTGATATGGGGCTTTTGAAATTTTTTTAAATATTAAAATGAATAATTCTGTTAAAATAAAATAGAAAGGCTTTTTACTTGATAGAAGAAATATAACAAAATTTGAATATCAAAAGAAATTGAAATATGTTTATCTTCTACAATTTTAATTTCCAAAAGAATTTTTTTATTCAAAAAACTTTTAGAATTAAATTAATGTCTAAAACAAGCACCGCTCACATTTAATAGACGTAAATAATCAAAACTCAATATACAATGTCAAATGAAATAAATAACCCACCAGATATACGAAAGTAATTAAAATTAATAAATAAATATTCAAAGGAGACAAAATTTTGTTTCTGGTTTTATCTTAAGAAATACTACTTGCCTTATAAAAACATGAACACACTTGAAGGACTTCCCAAAGAACATAATTTATTTGAATTTTGTCTCCTTTGAATATTTATTTATTAATTTTAATTACTTTCGTATATCTGTTGGGTTATGTATTTCATTTGACATTGTATATTGAGTTTTGATTATATACGTCTATTAAATGTAAGCGGTGCTTGTTTTAGACATTAATTTAATTCTAAAAGTTTTTTGAATAAAAAAAATTCTTTTGGAAATTAAAATTGTAGAAGATAAACATATTTCAATTTGTTTTGATATTCAAATTTTGTTATATTTCTTCTATCAAGTAAAAAGCCTTTCTATTTTATTTTATATATAATATATAATTATATTTTGGCTTCAATAGATCTCATTATAGAATGTCAATGAATTTAAGTAAACCTTAAAATAACTCACTTTGTTCTTTGATTTTGTTAGAACATAGATCAATCTTGAATATATAGTTGATCTGTAGTTCGAAGCTTAAGTCTTTTAACACGTGAGTGATGTAGGTTATGTTTTTGATTTTGATATTTGGAATATTGAAAAAAAAAAAAAAAGGGCTGATGAAGGGATTATCTAGAATTATATTTGTGTTTTGAAGATATAGTGCACATTTTTTAGAGATTTTTGAAATAATTTGTTCGAATATTTAAATATATTAAATATTTCAAATAAATTATATTCTTTCGGAAGTCCTTCAAGTGTGTTCATGTTTTTATAAGGCAAGTAGTATTTCTTAAGATAAAACCAGAAACAAAATTTTGTCTCCTTTGAATATTTATTTATTAATTTTAATTACTTTCGTATATCTGGTGGGTTATTTATTTCATTTGACATTGTATATTGAGTTTTGATTATTTACGTCTATTAAATGTGAGCGGTGCTTGTTTTAGACATTAATTTAATTCTAAAAGTTTTTTGAATAAAAAAATTCTTTTGGAAATTAAAATTGTAGAAGATAAACATATTTCAATTTGTTTTGATATTCAAATTTTAATTCTGTTAAACATCTACAAAATTCAATTTTGAAATTTTTAAATATTAAATAAAAATGTCTTAGAAACACTCTTTCTAATTAAGTAGACATATATAATTTTCAGCAACACACGACATTCAAGGATTAAGGGATTAAGGATTAAATATTGAAATGAATAATTCTGTTAAACCTCTACAAAATTCAATTTTGAAATTTTTAAATATTAAATGAAAAAGTCACTCTTTCTAATTAAGTTGGACATATATAATTTTCAGCAACACACCCAAGACCAAGACTATAAAAATCAAATAGAAATCGGCATATTCCAATAATATAGACCCAGTCCCACAGATAAATGATATAGAATATGAAGAAGCTTTACATAGGAATAACACAGCACCTGGTTATGATAACGTAACAAGGAAAATACTGCACTACTTTAGGTCGGAAGTTGATGAGATGAGGTGGATTTACAACCAATGTCTGAATACCGGATACTTCCAGAGACTATCACTAAGTATCTAGCTATCGGCCCATCACCCTTTCACCAATTGTAGGAAATACATTTGGAAAAGTCGTGCAAATTTACTTTTGGTAAAAGCACCGTCATTCAATACATTTCCTGAATTTCTTGTACGTCATGAAGCAGCAACACCCCCGCTGTGAGCTTTCCTCGGCTTTTTCCTTTAATTGCTTCTCTTAAATTACGCAGTGGATGCTTCTGGGATGCTTTCACCCTTGTTAGTGTATTCTATCAATAAAATACCTTTAAAACCACAAAAGATCGTAGCCATTATTTTTGGGTGATTTTATACTTCTTTAGGGGCTGTGCATCCCTTTTCAATCCACTGCATGGACTCTTGTTTTCTTTCAGGGTCATAGTGATGAACCCACGTCTCATCTCTAGTAACCAGCTGGTTGAAAATAGTCGATGTCTTCTCCACAGAGCTCCCAAAACTCCTTACAGCACTCGACTCGGACTTGCTTCTGAGGTGAGGTGAGCATTCTCGGTACCCATCTTGCACTGACCTTTGAAAGGTTAAGATGGTAGGATAGCATGTTTGTCATCTCTACTATCTTGCTTTTTATTCTGGCATCTTCAAATACCAGCTCTTCCACTTTCTCCACATTTTCTTTATTGGTGCCGCTAACGGGCCCGCCCGTGTGAGGGTCGTCTTCAATACGTTCTCTACGTCTTTTGAATTCACTTCACCGCCATTGAATGTTGGATAACGACAGGGAACAGTCTTGGTGAACAGAAATCAACTCTTCATGAATGACTTCTTGACTTTTTCCCTGCTTAGTGAGGAACTTTATAACGACGCGATGCTCGATTTTCTTCATCATTGTGGCGTCACTGAGGATACTTAGAAAACTAATGATCGTAAATTAGTGAAATTTGACATTTATACCCTCAGATAGTCATTAGTAAATGAGATAATTAGATTACTCACATTATTAGCAAGTCACCCCGATACCGAGAATACATTGAACACCCGTCGTAGAATCCAATTTATAATTGAGCAAAGAGCGTCGGTTTTCCTTCATTCTAGTATCAAACGACCTTCCGCTTTGTCCAATATGAGTTTTTGGGCAGATACCGCATAATTATTAGTAAACATGTGATCTGTTTATTTAAGGTTTAGAGTTTTCTGAAACCATTCCTGATGAATAATTGGTTCTGAAAGATATTTTGTAGTAAGCCACCTCTTTGTGGGAGGTTGTTGGATGGAAAATATTACTAAATTGACATACTTACGAATGGGGTGCTAACCAATCCTAGTCCAGCAGTCCATTTTCGCTTTCGCGAAAATGGAAGGTCTTTGATTTTAATAAATTTTCTCTGTGATAATGAAAATGGTAATGAAACTCAATTATGAATTTTAAGAAGTATAATGATAAAGTGTGCCAAAGTACTACTCTGTCAAGAAAGTACCGGGAATTTTCAATTAAAACAACATTTTTACATTTAATCGTCAAAATTTATTGGGTCGCCTTCAAAATAGGCTCCATTTGCTCCAATACATCTATGCCAACGGCACTTCCAATTATCGAAACATTTTTTATAGGCGCTTTCCGGGATGGACTTTAGCTCTCGCGCCGAATTTTGTTTTATGGCTTCAATCGACTCAAAACGGGTGCCACGAAGGGGCAATTTTAGTTTTGGGAAGAGGAAAAAGGCAGGGAGCCAAATCCGGCGAATACGGTGGTTGCTGAAGCACGTTTGTTGAGTTTTTGGCGAGAAAGTCAGTCACAATCGTAGCTCGGTGAGAAGGCGCGTTATCGTCATGCAAAATCCATGAGTTGTTCGCCCACAAATTTGGCCGCTTCTTACGGATACGCTCACGCAAACGTTTCATAACGCCTAGGTAATACTCCTTGTTTACCGTCTGACCCTCTGGAACGAATTCGTGGTGCACCACGCCACGGATATCGAAGAAAACAATGAGCATCACCTTCATTTTCGAGCGGCCTTGGCGTGGTTTTTTCGGTTTCGGCTCATTTTTTGCCACCCATTCCGATGATTGCTGGCTTGTTTGCATATCGTACTCGTAGACCCAGGTCTCATCACCAGTTATAATGCGTTCCATGAATGTAGAATCGGAATTACAGCGATCCAGCATGTCTGAAGCAACCTGTTCGCGATGACGTTTTTGAAGAAAATTCAGGTCTTTCGGTACGAGTCGTGCGGCCACCTTTCTCATGCCCAAAATATCAATCAGAATCGTACGTGCGGACTTGTGGGATATCTTATGATCATGTGCTATCTCTCTCAAGCTGGTACGACGGTTTTCCAGCACCCTTTCCTTAATTTTATCGACGTTATCTTCGATCGAAGCCGTCGATGGGCGACCACTTCACGACCGTCCTTGAAGGCTCTGTACCACTGATATGCACGAGTTTTCGATAGAGCATTATCACCAAAGGCCTTTTGCAACATTTTCAATGCATCGGCACACGAAAATTCATTTGCAACACAAAACTTTAAACAAATTCTTTGCTCAACGTAATCACCCATAGTAAAAATAGTTGACAGATCTCGCTCAAGCTTGGCATAGTAATTAAGGACAGTGGTACCAACCTAGGAAAAAAAAAATTTACCTGCCTCATTGCCCCGCCAGATTTAAATCGATAATTCCCGGTACTTTCTTGACAGAATGTACAGTAATTTTATCAATCAATTCTGACTCAATTCTTATAATTCAAAATAATTATAATTATCATTATTAAATACAAAAAGAGTTGAGGCATAAACTTATCAACTCATAAACAAAAGTTGATAATATAATTAATGTGCAAATATCCAATTGTCGAAGCGATTCTTGAATCCGTTAACTGAAGGCGCACCAACAACATCAGGCGGTAATCGATTCCAGCGCTCAAATATCCTATTGGATAGGAAGTTTTGGCGAACCGAAGTTCTAAATTTCTCTTTGGCAAGCTTATATTCGTGACCCCTTAGGTGATTATGGTTCACCGTAAATAAGTGTTGCAGACAACCATTAGCACATCCATGGAGTGCCCGGTAGGTCATTATAAGATCACCCCGCTAATGCTAAATTCTGAGACTAATTCGAGCCTCGCACCTCGATCTTTTCTCGGCGATCTTACTAATTTTTCCGATGTCAAGACTCCCTAACCAATTCTCATTTGGCCTTCTTAATACCTACCAAGCGTCAGTTTTCTCCTTCCAAATTTTTTGATCCGTTTACCCGCTCAAAATTGCAACTTAGCACTTTGTGTAGCTCTTTGTCGATCCACACGTGATAATTTCGAAGTCAGCATTTTTCTTTGGAAATTTCCGTTCCTAAACTCATCTGAAGGATTATGTTTACGTTTCGTACAATCAGCTCTTATGAACTTTTTAATGTGTAGTTTGTTATTATGTATATAGGTCAGATTGGAATAATTTCCTTTAGGGACTGCCGTTCGGGCGTGCCTCGAAGGCGAATTCCTAAGTTTAACATTAAGTGGTCTGGAGAATAGAATAAACAAATTAATTCTGGGGAATTGAACCTCGCGTTGAATTTGCTTTTGTCCAATGAATTAATCCCTGTATCATTGCAGCCCTTTAATGAACTCTAAACCTTGTAGGTTTACCACAATGCTAAGTTCTATGTTATTAAGGAATTCCTTTATTTGTATAGATGTTTAACCATAATAGGAGAGGGAATTGAATATTTTTCCGATTTTCAGCTTAGAATATAATTCATAAATAGCATTCTTGTATTGTTTTCTGGCTATCATACTTTTGATAACGAATTAACGTTATTAGTTGCTATTTGTTTGATTAATTTTAATTCTTGATTAACATTCTTCAGAAATAGAGGAATTGTTAATAATCTATGTATCATGCTATGATATGTTGATAATGTATGGTGAATTGCATGAAACGAGTTTGGGGAATTGTTGTATGAGGAGGTGTATGAAAAATAGGAAAATTATGTTTTTTTTATTGACTCTAGTTATTGTTAAATCCAAATAATTTAATGAGTCTTCGGTTTCTACTTCTATTCTAAACTTTATTCTTTCATGTACCTAATGAATTCAAGTAATGGAGAAAACCTTCAAGTTGTCTACTGGCTCCTTTAAAGCAAATTATTATGTTATATATATATATATATATATATATATATATATATATATATATATATATATATATATATATATATATATATACCCATAAAGTATCTTGTTGGCGATTCTATTTTTAATTTTCATGAATTTTTGCCAAACTATCCACGAAAGTATCAGCTAAAAGCGGGCCCAAGTTACTGCCCATAATTAATCCTTCTGTAATATTATAGATTTTAACATTAAAACTGAAATAATTTTGATCTAGGCAAAATTTTTAGTAGATCGATGATAAATGAATTAATTTAATCGAATATGTTGGCACGATTTTGTGTATGCTAAATAGGAAGTTTTTCGAATCGGGACAGTGCAAGGTATGTAATACAGTTCGAAACTTAAATGAAGCCGAATAGGTTTTGTTGATTGCTGGTCATAAGCAGCAGACATGCATGTTTCATAGTTTTTTGGCTACTCATCAGTACACTGCTCTAATGCAAACGTATGCAACAAAACGACGCTCCTATCAATGATATCTGATTTTATTACCCAATTCATTTTATTTTCGATCACCACTTCTTCCATAAGGGCTATTGCATCTTCAGAGGGTATATTGGGAAACAGATTTATTACATCGAATTGGATTAATTTTGTATTGGGTAGTATTTCGATGTCTTTAATTTTGTCAATAAGTGTTAGTGAATTTTTAGTCAAAAATTGATGTTGAAATTCAGAACTGTTCATAGTTCTGGCATCAAGGGTTATAACCAACATATCATCACAAGAACGTCATTTTTATGAACACATTAAAATCTCAGACTACCTGTTGCAAATTTCCTTCAGTGAACCCGTACCCATGAAGTGACTAATTCGAAATTATCCAGGTACCTAAATGACTGGCGAGGGGTTCAAATCATGATAACTTAAGGAAGGTAACACAACGCGAACATTCCGAAGCCTTACACGATTATGAAGTGCACGCGACGGTTCGAACGTGACGACGACATGTGTAGCGGAGAACCTACGACGCCACCTTCTCCGGGTCTTCCCGTGTCCCCCAGGAGACCCAAGTCCATGATGGAGAACCTGCTGGTGGCCAAGATGGAGCAGGTGGCCATGAGCGGCCATAGGCAATTGGTGCGAAGCGATAGTGTTGATTCGAACAGTTCTGTAGGTTCGGTAGGATCTCTAAGTTCTGGAGACGTCTGTAGGTGTGACGACTGCATCTTGGGCATTGCTGACCTCTACGCCCAGTTCGAAACTGTTGAAGGCACCAAGAGAAAGAAGGTAATAATGTGTAGAACTTAGTACGATTGGGTTGTTTTGAAGGCTGTGAAAATAGAGTATTCTTAGGATCTTCGGTTTGATATTCACATTACCCATATTGAAAACTGCCAGTTCATTTCGTCATCTTTTGGTCAATATTTAAACTCATCAACTTTAAGTGAGTTAAATTGAATAGAATATAAAATACTTGAGACCAACGCGAAATTTATTCTCGATAAAATGCATAACGTAAACTTCTCCACAAAAGTTAAGGAAATTTACGAATTTTTATCTAATATCCTATCCTGTTTACCAAATGTTGATATTTGATAAATTGAATGTTATTCATATTATCTGATCTGCATTTTATTTGAATACTTTTTCATTTTAAGGAGAATCTCCAACTTCTTCATTTTTGATAAGTTGAGATCAGTTCTTATTTCACGTTTCTGCCACTAACTTGGATTCAAGGCTTAAGTTTCCTTATAATGCCTAGACCTATGCGAAATGCAAATGAAGCTAATAGTATCACTGGTATGATTGAAGGAAGAAGGCTCATCTATCGCTGTCTAGAAGCAGGAAACATGACCAAAAGACCTTGAAGTGGACGCCTAAGATACTACTCTGTCAAGAAAGTACCAGGAATTTTCAATTAAAACAACATTTTTACATTTAATCGTTAAAATTTATTGGGTCGCCTTCAAAATAGGCTCCATTTGCTCCAATACATCTATGCCAACGGCACTTCCAATTATCGAAACATTTTTTATAGGCGCTTTCCGGGATGGACTTTAGCTCTCGCGCCGAATTTTGTTTTATGGCTTCAATCAACTCAAAACGGGTGCCACGAAGGGGCAATTTTAGTTTTGGGAAGAGGAAAAAGTCGCAGGGAGCCAAATCCGGCGAATACGGTGGTTGCTGAAGCACGTTTGTTGAGTTTTTGGCGAGAAAGTCAGTCACAATCGTAGCTCGGTGAGAAGGCGCGTTATCGTCATGCAGATTCCATGAGTTGTTCGCCCACAAATTTAGCCGCTTCTCACGGATACGCTCACGCAAACGTTTCATACGCCTAGGTAATACACCTTGTTTACCGTCTGACCCTCTGGAACGAATTCGTAGTGCACCACGCCACGGATATCGAAGAAAACAATGAGCATCACCTTCATTTTCGAGCAGCTTTGGCGTGGTTTTTTCGGTTTCGGCTCATTTTTTGCCACCCATTCCGATGATTGCTGGCTTGTTTGCATATCGTACTCGTAGACTCAGGTCTCATCACCAGTTATAATGCGTTCCATGAATGTAGAATCGGAATTACAGCGATCCAGCATGTCTGAAGCAACCTGTTCGCGATAACGTTTTTGAAGAAAATTCAGGTCTTTCGGTACGAGTCGTGCGGCCACCTTTCTCATGCCCAAAATATCAATCAAAATCGTACGTGCGGACTCGTGGGATATCTTAATATCCTGTGCTATCTCTCTCAAGCTGGTACGACGGTTTTCCAGCACCCTTTCCTTAATTTTATCGACGTTATCTTCGATCGAAGCCGTCGATGGGCGACCACTTCACGACCGTCCTTGAAGGCTCTGTACCACTGATATGCACGAGTTTTCGAAAGAGCATTATCACCAAAGGCCTTTTGCAACATTTTCAATGCATCGGCACACGCAAACTCATTTGCAACACAAAACTTCAAACAAATTCTTTGCTCAACGTAATCACCCATAGTAAAAATCGGCACGCACTCTGACATCGACTGACTTAATCAGCTGTTGCAAACACACTAGTTGACAGATCCCGCTCAAGCTTGGCATAGTAATTAAGGACAGTGGTACCAACCTAGGAAAAAAAAATTTTACCTGCCTCATTGCTCCGCCAGATTTAAATCGATAATTCCCGGTACTTTCTTGACAGAATGTATATCTTCAAAAAACAATTAGAATTCCGATATTCTCTTCATCGGCCCTAAATAATATTTAAAATATGAAAATCAACTAACAATCAGTATATCATACCTCAAAGTGGTACCCGATAATTGCTTAAACAGGCTAACTTTCAAAATCAAGATAGTCTACGTTCGTCACAAAATCAATTATCCAGTACCACTTTGAGGTAAGATATACTGATTGTTAGTTGATTTTGATATTTTGAATATTATTTAGGGCCGATGAAGAGATTATCGGAATTCTAATTATTTTTTGAAGATATATTTCATGTTTTGAGAGATTTTTTAATTAACTTATTAAAATATTTAACTATATTAAATATTTCAAAAAAATAATTTTTTTTGAGAAGTCCTTAGATTGTGTTTTATGTTTTCGAAAAGAAATTAGTGTTCATAATGGTAAGATCAGAAACAAAATTTTGCCTCCTTCAAATATTTATTTATTAATTTTAAATGACTATTTATATTTGTTGGTTCATTTATTCCATTTGACATCGTATATTGAGTTTTGATTATATACGTCTATTAAATATGAGCGGTGCTTATGTAGACATTAATTTAATTCTAAAAGTTTTTTGAATAAAAATTTTTTTTTAAATTAAAATTGTAGAAGACTGACAGATTAAATTTTCCTTGATATTCAAATTCAAATATTTCGTATTCCCGACATTTTTTTCACATTGTAGTAAAACAATAAACCCAAAGTCATGATTGCCATCTTGCAGGCTCCCTTATGTTAAACTTCCACCACCACAGTGAGTGCAAGAGTTTAGAAAATATTCAATTTCACGAAGAACAAAAGACGAAAACAAAATACCAAGAAAAAACGCAAATTGAAGCAGCTTATGGTAATTGGGGGGAACTGCATCGCTAATGAGTGGAATTGCCTTCTTTGAATAACGCCAAAAATGCCAAGTGTTGAAGGCGGTACGGCCATCCATATTTGGGGGCAAATTTCGAGGTTCTGCCTTATACGAAGAACAACGACTGTATACAAATTCGAAGTCCAGAGCGGAAGAGGAACCGTATTTTTCTTTTGACTGGTCTGGTAGCCAGGGTTTAATTGGACGTCATTCCGATGTAGGATGTCTCATTCGACGGTAATGAGACGATTTTTTACTGTTGGTTTCTGAAGGTATTGAACTTGCGATCATTTTGTTGACTGGAAACAGTGGATCCGTGATGTCCTATTTGGTTAATGATTCACTACCGAACATATTGGGGTAGGAGTCAAAACGCCAGGTTCATTATACAGGATGCCGCGTAAAGACCATGGCAAACACGAATGAAACAAAACAATGAAGATCGAAGAGAAACTTATCTGTTGTTAAGAAATTCCCATGATACAACTTTTCGAGATATTTTCGTTACATAAAAAAGAAGACTGTGAGAAATGTTTTCATTTAATTTTGCGACGAACTTTTTCTCACATGAGGTTTAGCCCATTGTAAAGAAAAAAAATGTACTGGGCTATAGCTGCACATGAAATCTATGAATTGCGCATTATAAAAAAGTATAATACTAGTGAATTTCCTTTTGAGAGTACATTGCTATTTTTATTAAAACGGGAGTACTCTTGACGAAATCTTGTTTGTCAATACTTTTGAAAACTCTTTGATTTCGCATGAACTAATGTGAAATATGAAACTTTTATGCAGAAAAATGTTGATTGCTTCAAAATGTTCATCAAAAAATAAAATTATTCACCATTTGCGAAAAGCTGCGCGCAGGAAACCAACTACCTGCCATTGACCGTAACATAATTTTTTAGAAAACCATTGAAAAAGGTGCTATCTGAACTGATTCAAATTAATTAAATCGGCGGATATTCTATTGCAAATTTAATTAATGAGGAATATGCGCTATGGTGAAGCTCTTCGAATTGGGACGTTGCAATTTATATCTGTATAACAGTTCAAACCTCAAATAAGCCCGAAAAGTTTTGTTGATGGCTGGGACATGAGCAACAGACATGCACATGTTTTGGAGCTTATTGGCTTCAATCATCAGAATACAACTCAGTCCAACCAACTACCTGCCATTGACCATTGTGTAATATAATTTTTAAGAAAACCATTGAAAAAGGTGCTATCTGAACTGATTCTAATTAATTAAATCGGCGGATATTCTATTGCAAATTTAATTAATGAGGAATATGCGCTATGGTGAAGCTCTTCGAATTGGGACGTTGCAATTTATATCTGTATAACAGTTCAAACCTCAAATAAGCCCGAAAAGTTTTGTTGATGGCTGGGACATGAGCAACAGACATGCACATGTTTTGGAGCTTATTGGCTTCAATCATCAGAATACAACTCAGTCACCCATCTATACTCACCTCGTATAAGAACACTAGCCCCACCTAATGCACGCGAATATACATACACGGCACACCCCAGAGCTAATTCAAACAATGAACAGTATTCTCGATTTTACCTCGCGTTACTAAAATAAGAAACGTTCCTCATACTCAACTGCCAGTTGTGCCATGATGCCTTTAATTAGCATTTATATTCAAGTGAATGAAATCTTATAAGTATAAATAATAAGGAAAATGGGCTTTGATAACAGAAATTTCTTCGAATCGTGACAATAAGGCTTACATCTGTATAAAAGTTCAAAAGCCAAATAAGCCCTAATAAGTTTCGTCGATCCCTGGGATATAAGCAGCAGACTGCACATGTTTCTAAACTTATTGCCTTTATTCATCAGATTGAACTTTTAAGATCGGTCGTAGGTGTGTAAATTTCAATAGAGGTTGTGTAAGTTTTAATAGAGATAGAAAATGAAAATTTGGCGAACAATCTTTTTAGAATACATACTGATGATCTAGATTTCCTGGACGTGGTAGATATATGCTCCGAACAGCTTATTTAATTCGCTACTACACCACCCAAGTCAACATGTGGGTTAACACTTGATAGTTTTATGCCGTCGATTGTGTATTGAAGTCGTTGGTTTGATCTACCAATATGAAAAACAACACACTATATATCTTCAAGCTCATCAATCAATATCAGTGCGGACTGCTCAATGGTAGAGCATAGGGCTCGTGACCAGAAGGTCCGGATTCGAATCCTGTTCAGGTGGAAAAGAAATTTTCTAGTTGGACGAGTGTCGGCCACCATTTCACTGTTGGGCCCAAAATTAACAGTGCTGTTACCGAAAGTAGCGTAAGATCGCAGTAACAAAGACTACCCAGAACAGAACTGAACTCCTAACTCGCACAAGCTGAAAAAAGCTTCTGAGGGATCTTCACAGAAGATCTAGGAGTATCAGGGTAATAATAATCATTCGCGGTACCACTGGTGAAGTCTTTCGAGATCTTGTTAAAGTTACTGATACCGTGAGAAGGGGTCTGGCGTCATCTGCGAAGAAATAGCACGCAAACACCAAACGAAGAGAAACGTCAGAAACGTGTTCAAGCACTGATCCCTGAGGTAATCCACTGGTTACTGGGTAAGAGGATAAATAAGAGCTGCTGGCACATACACAAAATGAACGGCCAGTCAGAAAGAAGAAAATCCAACGAAGCAGATGATCTCGGATGCTAGCATGCTTAAGCTTTAGTAACAATCTTCGTCTCGGAACACGATCGAACGCCTTAGAGAAATCAATATACACATCATCATCGCATCTCTTATGATCGACAGAAGAAGTCCAATCGTTCACACACTGGGGGAGATTGGTTATAACTGATAGATCACGAACAAAACCATGTTGTTGTTTGGGAATCATATTGTGCTTCAGGAGGAATTCATTCAAGGTATAGCAGATCGTTGACTTAGCACTGACTGGTGAGTGTCGAATCTCAGTGGTTAGACCCTTGGACTGGAAACCGACAGGTCCCAGGTTCAACTCCCGTTCTAAATAGGAAAGAAATTTTCTAGTTAGAAGTACTTCGGTCACCATGTCACTGTAGGGTCGAAAATTAACAGTAATAATAATATATCCATATATCAATATCAGCTCCGCTACCATGTAAACAAGGCTAAGAAGATAGTAATAACCGTGGGCTCACTTGTCACCTTTTAATTATAGTTACGCTGACTGTTAAAAATAACTTGTGCATTGCATCCATGCAACTTCTCTGCATGGATGTAGTCATTCTTCTTCTTCTGCTGTCCACTATTGGATGTTTGCGATCACTTTATCCTGTCTCTATTGGTGTGAATTAGTTGTCCTGTGGTTCTTATCCCTGTCCAATATTTAATATTTCGGAGCTACGGCATCTTCTTTCTGCCCAATCCCCTTCTTTCTTCTATCTATTTATCTATTTATAGCTGGAGCAAATGGTACCACTCATTGCGTATCACAACGATGTTTTCCTGCGTTTTATCCTGTCCAGCAATTCCCGTTCTCTACCTATTCCCTTTAGAATTTCCTCGTTAGTTTTTCTTGCTCTGCATGGAATTTTCAAGATCCTTCGATAGATCCACATTTCAAACGCTTCCAGTTTGTTCATGGTATTAACCTTCAGTGTCCAGCCTTCCATGTCATACAATAACACGAACCACACATACATAACATTTTGTGTATCTTATTCTGGGTTGAGGTGAAATGTCAGAGTTGGTAAATACGTTTTTGAATCTCATGAATGCGCTCCTCGCTTTTTCTATCCGGCACCTGATTTCTACGTCTGAAGACCAGTCTTCACATAGTCAAGTTCTCAGATAGTTGAACTTTTTTACTCATTATATGTCTTCACTATTGTATAATAATTTTCCATTCTGAAACTCATCTATCTAATTTGCGGGAAGATATCAGGAATTTTTTCTTTTTTATGTTGATGTTGATTCCCATAAGGCGGCTGTGTATTCCTACTATATCCAGGATCCTTTGGAGATCATTCATGTTATCTGTGGACTGTGTCATCTGCATAACGTATATTGTTTTTGTCATTATTTAATTGAAAAAGGTCACCACCAGATAGAGATTTTAAAATATTCGCAACCAACCACACAATCAGATGAAGTAACCCCTTAAATTTGAACCTGCAAATGAACACTCCAATTTGCAGAAGCTCCAAACTCACTCTGGAAGAAGAGTTCATTTTCCAGAGAGACTTCGAATAGGTTTTTCGTGACTTCATCACAGAAAAACTCACCTTTCAGAGCGAACCAAAGTCTATGCCATGTCTCCGATCGAAATAAATACAGAGCCCAAGGTAAAACAACACAGTACTCGATTTGAAACATTATTCGACAGACACACAGTCATCAAGACCCAACGTTACCCTTCTGTCTCTATACGATATGTCGTCCTCTACCAGGATCCACTCAGCGATTTGCCCTTAAGAACGCCACTGGTTCACATGGAGTACAATCTCTCAAAGTAAGCGGGCACGTGCATATGGCAAATTTGTAACACAAACTGACTAGGACATCAAAAAATAGATACATTACCCATCACCTTGGCGTGTTAATGAACGTTACAATAAGAACAAACAAAGAAATAGGTAACCGGGGGATCACACAGGAGAACATGCAAATCAGTTACATATCAAGCACCCCAATTAGTAAGAACAGATTAAAAAAATCCCTATTAGCAATTATAACGCAGATAAAAAACCACTATTTACAAATACAGCAAACAGCAACCAGGCACTGAAAGAAAGTATGCAATACAAATAGATAACTTGTGAGGGTCGTGCCGCTTTAGTTATATACAAAGGTAATGAATTTTAGCTAAAACATTCCGGTCGGATTAAATAACACTGAAGCAAAAAGACAAGAATGAAAAGCGATGAATGGAAGTGGTATTCAAGAATGTGAAGCATGTAATTGATCAGAAGCATTCAAAATAAGTTTACTTGATTAAGAGTTACCAAGGGGGACCGTTATAAGTACTATTATCTGGAGTATGTTTCTAAGTCGCTCAGGAGGTCTATTTCCAAGAACCTTCCACTCGGCTGCTTCAAAATATAATGGGAATGCCATAAGGATGTTCTTTTCTTTTGTTATTGTCACCAATCGCCTACGTGGCTAGTTACAGTGCCACAGAATATTTGACACATAGAAAACGCTGGTAAACACAGTGACATAATGATGTAATTTATATAATCTGTGAGGGATTCTATGACTCCTATGATCCTAAGAGAATACGGATCTCTTCCTAACATTTTAAGCGATTTCGCAAACTCGAAATTGATTAATAGAATGGTGAACTGAAAACAAACAAAATGTCAGATCACGCTCTAACTACGTGTTTAAGAGGACAGTTGTGGCAACTTAACGACAAAGAGTATTTCGAAAATCCTCTTAAGCAGGCTTTTTAAATGATCAAGTCACAGTCATTTCTTGAAATGATGTTTTGTTGAATTCGAAGTATATTAAATGCCAAATGCCTGAAAAATTACGCCAGTTCGTTTACCACCAATCTTTTTCAATGACCCCTCTGCGTCCCAAACACATCGCTCATTCTTGCACGATCATGGAGAGGAATCTCTCCGATCTAGGAGTTCGCGTGAGAATCTCCAGTAATGAAAAGGAACTGCTGACCGGTGTGAGGTGTAATGTAGGTTTATCGGAATACCGAACTTTTTCCCAGCCTTTGCCCTCAACGTGCCAAACCAGCCCTGACCCAGATAAAATCCGCGGGATACGAACTGTTTACAATAATTATCGAAAACGCAAAATGCCGCCTCCGTCACAACTAACTGGTTTGTTTACGTTCGACACTTATAGCGCTCGCCTGGCAGGCGGCAGCACCTGCTGGGTCACAATGTCGAAATGCCTCGTTATCTATACAAGACAGGAATCTACCTCACGTCAAGCACGACATCTAACGGTTTCGACTGAAGTAGTTGAGGGGCCCCCTGCAGCGTTGCCGCTTCCCATCTTATTTAGGATGATCCAGGAAATATACGGTATCCTAATTATCCCCGAAAATTAATGGATTCTATATTTTTGCGAGCATGATCTCCGCCTCGAATATCTGAATTAATTATCGAAAATCATCAGGTCTATAGATGATTAGTGTGAACGTATATGTTACAAAAAGAGATGGACGGTTTCTATTTATAGAGGATTAACAATTGGCGATTACCTTTCCTATCTTATCATTATTGCGAATTATTATTCCATGCGGCAACTACAAAGGTTCACTTTATTTCGAGCTCATTAACGAGAGAGATAGAAAGAGTTTTGCGATTTAGACAACTTCGAATCTGCTTCGTTTCACCGCGAACAATGGAGATGTTACGAGGTGGAAATCTTTATAATAATTTTAATTGTATTGAGGATTGAGAATTTGAACACATAAAGTATAATTAATTTCTATCAATCGGAAATTTAAATGTGACTCTTATGCTATACCGTAAACATCGCAGTTTGTGGGACACCATATTTCTTTTCGAGTTATGATTCTTTCGTCAACTCGTACCAGTTCCTAATTTTACCCATACCTATATTTTCAAATTTTTCGTTGAAAATGAGTATGAGAGTATCTTGCCCAAGTAGCAATTTTTGCCTTGAATACGTCTTAATTTGGTCCTATTTGGACATACTATATAGTTACTGAACTGTTTCAGCTTCAGATTAGTTAAGTCTTCAGTTGTCTGAAGATGGGATACTTAATTCGCGAAACTCGAGTCACAATTAAATGTGTAAAATATTAATTAACATAGTAATTTCTACACTTTGTTTTAATTGTAATATATAGTTGTTTGAAGGGTGAGGCATCTAGCGTTTGCATTTTAAGTAGTGGTTATTTCAAGTTTGGAAACACTTCTGTCATTCGTGTTTTGATTGAAGGTCAGTTTAATATTTGACATTAACGAAATGGGTTGTCTTTATCGGGAATGATGAAAAACTCAAGAAGATCTAAAATAGATTAGATGTACTTGATACTATATTGAATGTACATAGCAGTGTATTGTGGTACAAGAGATGTGAAGAAGAGCTAAGCAAATGCATTGTAGAGATCAAGAAAAAGCGAAATGAAGATCTGATAAGCCGTTCTGAATATAAAACCAAAACAATTTAGTCAATTATAAAAACTGAAACCACAAGAAAAAAGTGAGGGAAAACACCGTTCATAAAAAAAAAACATGAGTCTGATCCGTCGAACTACCGTCCTATCTCTATTATACCAGCTTTACCAAACTTTTAGAAGATCTTATGAAAACAAAACTATCCGATCATTTCGAAGACAATAATTTCTCGGTGGCCAACAACATGGATTCAGAAACTCCAAATTGACAACAATAATGCTGTTGGAGCCAATAAACCACATTATCGAAGCGGTGGACGAGAAGTGGATATGTGAAATAATTTCGAAGGCTTTCGATAGGGTGTATCATGATTCTCTGATAAATAAGGTGCGATGTTATAGCGTAGGGGATGCGGCCTTGAACTTGGATAGGCAACAACTATTTCAGTGGAATAATAAAATATCGGAAAAACGTAAAAACATAAAATCTGGAGTTCCTCAAGGATCAAAACTGGGCCCTCTACTCTTCATCGTCTACATGAATGACCTTGGTTTGAGATTCAAAGAATTTGAACCTTAATTGAGGACTATTCTTTTTGCAGATGACACTTCCTTCTTCTTAAAGGCTTTTAATATTAAACATCTACAACTGATGCAAAGATATGTGCAACGCCATTTCAGTCAATAAGTCCAAGACCCAATACCTTCGAATAAGAAGTAATAATAATAAGACCATTAAGCTGTTTGGATTATCAGTGTATAGAGATCTGTCGTGGGAACCACAGATTGAAGAGAAAAAAGAAGAAAAAAGCTATTTATTTCATATCAAAATAAAAAGAGTGTCCTCTGGACATGAAGCCCTCCTAATTTTTTTTGCCAATTTCCATTATGTTGCGACGTATTTAATTATTCTGTGGGGTAGGTCGGTGCACGTGGATCTCCATACCGAATCCTAACTCATATAAAAATCACAATTGTGAATTAACGATTAAAGATACACACATGAACATTTATTATATACAAATAATTATATTATGAAAGTTTTGGATTACTTGATTCAGACGACATTGAATGATGTCTTCTACGTCCTCTAGTATGTAAATAAACGTCTCAGAGACGTTAGTTATTGTCCAAATAACGTCAAAGGCCAACGAAACCTAATAAAGACGTCTTCAAGGCCACACCCTGTGATGTGGGTGTCATATGTTATTTACCAACCGAAAATAGAAGCATCAGTAATACAGGTGAATTCTACCAGAATAGTTATTGGCTATTTGAGGAAGGCCTCTTTTCCATGTGACCACGAAGCAGTCTCCACAGTCCACCCCTAGAGGTAGAAAGTGTGATAAGGATTACGCCATATCATCGCGCGTGGCGAGAACCCCTCCGAAGAGATGAACCCACCAGCTTCCAGTTTGGGCCCCGACTCGAAAGCCAGAACCGTCTGACTGGTAGCAGCGAAGCACTATCCAACCCGTACTGGCTCAGCAGGTCAGTACCCGAGTTGGTTTGAGACGCAACTCACCGGCCGGAGGGAATTCTTATCCATCCACCCGAACGCAGTCCCATGAACTAAGATAAACTTAAGATTGACGACTACAATTGATCCTGGTACGAGCACCGTCTAGCGGACTATACGTCCTGACCCACCGAACCCATGTGAAGTCATTTGATTGATCCTGGCGTCAAGCACTAATGGCGGAGCCATTTCGTCGAGATCCACAAACCCTAAATAGTTACGCACAGATCCAGGGGCCAAGACAGGCCGGTCGAACCGTCAAGTCCCGTTAAACTCCGAGTCGTTTCATGAGAATATCCCGAAAATGGGGGTCTGCGAACAGATAAATGAAATACCCCCCTAGTCCAGCATGCGGACTTTCAACCACTGCCCCCTCGAGTCCAACACCAATGGGGTGGCCAGGTGGTACAAGTAACACCTGTGGGCAAGACCACCCCCCCGAGGTAACGCAGTATGCTACATAACGCACTCGGCCATTACACAGAATCCGGAGATTCATACTGCGATAGGGTAGAGTAGGCTAGTTTTAAGGGAGAAGCCCTGTGCTGCGACAGACTCCCTTGTTACTGAGCTAATCAACCGGCTCAGCCCTCCATTTCACCTGAGTAAAACTAGGGCCACATTCGGAGATCTTCCACCATACAGGTCCAGTGACTGGCGCGAAATGGCATTACGTTAGACACCAAGACTTAACCCTCCAATTCGCCGGGACGAATCTAGGGTCCTAGTCAAGAGAGCGCCGCCATCACGTCAAGATCTAATGCCTGGGGGGCGCATCAGTAATACAGTGAAAATCTAAGGACCATTGTCACCAATATTTTGTAACACAATGAGGTATATTTTTCAAAGTAACTTGGGATTAAACAACCAAGCCGTGTTAATTGTGGAAGCTTTGTTTGGTTTCAATGGACCAGAATGTAGAATTTAAGATGATTATGACATTATGATATCAAGCTGATACTCCTAGATCTTCTGTGAATATCCCTCATAAGCTTTCTATAGCTTGTGCGAGTTAGGAGATTAGTAATACTCTAGTTAAGCTTTGTTACTGTGTCCTTACGCCATCTTAGGCACAGCACCCTTTATTTTTAACCAAACACTAAAATCGTTGCTGAAATCGATTCTAGTATACTGCTTACATTGCAAGCTTAAATTGAGAAAGTTTGATGTGAAAGTCTGACTGAGAGAGTCTAGATTCGGAATGTGAGCTTTGATCTGAGAGTGTTACTAAAGGTGCTCGCTACTGATACTTAAAGTGAAAATTGTGTCTGCCTCTTTTGGTAGGAGATACAGGCTTATTCCTGATTGATTTACAATTCAAGACGGAATTTACGGAGACCTTTTTTAGTTTTAGTGCTCAATAAAAATTTTTGTACCTACTCTAATATAAATAGCAACCGATTTTGAAAACAAATTTAGTAATTCAATAAATTGTGTCGTCTGGTATTAACATATCTAGTACAATAGAATCACAATTTCCGAGTATGAAGGATATTAAAGATGAAATGAATGAAGGGAATTTTCAGGATACAGAACAATCAAAACAAAATGGTTTGTTCCTTACATAAACTATTATATTACATTTTACTAACCGATGTAGAATATTCAGTAAAATAAAATTTGTACGAGTTTCGGAGGAGTATTCCTCGAATGGATTCTCAACTTTCTCTCAAACTGGTCTATAGTGGTGAAGATGGGTGACTCATATTCTCGAAGATATCATCCCCAGTTAGGTGTTCCCCAAGACTCAGCCTTGGGACCGCTTCTTTTTCTTTTATGCATTAACGAGCTTCCTCATTATATTGTGCGAACATAATAATTTTTTGGCCGAATGTCCGATCCTTACGACATTAGACATAAATTTTCATGTCGTTATTAAATAATTAAATACGACCTTTGAATTCCTACAGATCAGTCGTTTCGGAACTGCAGAGCCATTAGATCGATTTTTTCCGTTAACAGACTTAGAGTGTTTACAGACAGATCGGCCGGAAAGAATCACTCTTCACCTCGAACTCTTCATCAGGAATTCAACAAGTAGTTTGAAACTATTCTCGGTTCAAATTTCGAAAACTGCAGATATTTGGACAAAAAGATCTCTGTTCCCTAGAACTTTTTTATTTCTAGATGAAAGTCATAATATAACTGATAAGAACAGAAGAAAAATAACAGATAAGAAAAAAAAAATAAGACCAATAATTGATAGTAACTGAAACTTTCTCATAAAAATTCTTGATATATTTTAAGTTTCAAAAATGTTTCAATTTAATGCTTCATATTCCAAGCTTTCATTCTAATAATCTACAACAGATATAATAGCACTTATCGGCAAGAAATATAACATCACCAGTTCACGTTGACAACTATAATGTCACAAATTTTTCTACGTTAATTTTAAGCTCTAATGAGAATATTGACTGTGTAAATGAGCAAATTAAATCCGGAAATCTCAAGTAGAATAATAGTTGCAGGAGGTTGATTTTATACTGGTCCAATATCGATTTATTGCTATTTGTGAAATAATGAACCTACAATATTGCCGAAATTTTGGCGTAAGTAGTAGGATCATGTTATGAAATATATTAAGTCCAATATAAATTTCAAGGTTTCCTCCGATATTGCATGATATGATTTTTGCAGTGTTGTTCAACAAATATTCGACTAACTTATACAAAAACAATATCGTATATTACAGCAACCGTTAATGAAATATGAGATAGACGACAAGGTAATGGCCGATTTTTAATTTCGATGAGAGTAGTGTTTCTTTTGAATAACTTTTCGTCGATATTATAATTATATATGCTATCGTTAACGGGCGAAATCGGCCAAATAGTTCCTTAGTTATTATTATTTGAATTTTTCAATTTTATCATTTAAAAATAACTAGAAAAGGGCTGTAGAGATATTTCGTGAGGATCATAGGGGATCGGGGCACTCATTTTCAGTCGATAGAAGACATGAAAAGTAATTCGCGGCAAGAACTGAAGTTGAAAGATGAAAATTATACCTTAAGAAATCATTCGATTATTGGATTTTTCATTGACATAAAATTATCAATTAGAAAAGAGCCTATATTGAGGATGATACAATAAATTTTGGTGAAAAATACATATATGAACGTATTTGATTCATATACAGGGTGTCCCAACGATAATTTCACACCCCCAGAACTCAGAAACGAATAATCTTCGTAGATTAAAAAAAACAGGTCAACTTCTGTTTTGAAGGGGACGAATTTCTATCATGAGTTTGTTCCGAAAAAATCATCCCATGAAGGTGGCATGAATCCCCAAAATTTTTTGAATAGGGAAGAGATAGTTTGAAAATTATTTATTTATGTTCTATGCACAACCCAGTTAAAATTTTCGAAATCGGTTCACTATTCACCAAATTATGTAATTTGAACTTACCGTCAAAAGGTGATGTTGAACAGTCAGTTGAACCGCACAAACTGAAGAACCTAAGAGTTTTGAAGAATCTAAAAATAATTTTCAAGTTCCGTATTAGGGAGAAAGAATTGCTATGACGACATTGTTCCGAAAAAACCTCCTGAGGGTGCCAACTAACACGTACTCCAGTTCAGTGAAACAAAATCTGAATAAACCATGGATAACGGGCAGTGTCTTTAATTCTATTGAGGTGAAAAATCTCTATGTCTGTGTTATGTTCGGAGTGGGTCTGATACTGACGACTTTAATCTTCGAAACTACTCCAATCACTTTAATCCGGTCGGCAAAGGCTAACTTTGCGGACTGTTTTGTGGCAGGGAGAAATAAAAAGAAAACATAAGAGATTAATTTGATAGCAAATTTTCGGTCTTCTTTTTTCTTTGAAGAATTCATCTGGAGGACTATCAAGTAGTTATTTGGAGTATGCTAATGATCTCGCTGAGAGATTTTTCTCCCATTTCACTGGGAAACCAACGACGCCATGCCTTCCTTGCTTCTTGATGCCCCGTTCTCTTGGAAATATAACTTTGTCTTCAAGCATCGTTGAGAAATGTTCTTCTTCCCTGAATATCTCTGCAGCTCTAGTTAGAGATTAAATTATGTGCCTTCTTCTTTCCAGATGTTTTGGCGTTCTTGCGTGACTACGTGCGTGCTTACGTCCTTCACAATGACGTTCATCATCTGTGATATCTGTTCACAGAAATGTGGATAAAACTTCTCATTCTAACTACCACCCTATAAGTCTGATGTCTTCTGTTTCAGAAGTCTAAGAATAATTACAGGCCACATTCTTGCGTTTGCTGAAAATAATAAATTGATTCCCGATGTAAAAAACGATTGCTTTCGGGTCGCTCAACTTTGACCAATCTTCTCGAAGCGATGAATGACTGGACCAAATTTTCGACGTTAGTATGACGATTGATGGGGCCCATTTGAATTTCACCAAGGCGTTTGACCGATTTATCCACCATCCATTAGTCATAAGCTGAAGCATATGGGAATTTAAGGTAACTTGTTCTTTGGAATGAAATCCTTCCTTAGTGAAAGAATGTTCTGGGTTATTAGTGTTTTTTCTACACACTATAAGGGAGTCACAAGCGGACTGCCTCAGGGTTTCAATCATGGTCCAATTCTTTGTCTGCAGTACACATTGGATCTCTCTCATTTAATGCGTTCAAAGTGTCTTCTGTTCGCTGACGAATCCATCTATATTCCACTACAGGTGGATCTGAATAATATTGCTTAGTATTTTTAGGATTGGTTATTGACTCACAATAACTCGAAAAGAGTGTGCTGTGAGAAGTGCTGCACATTGGCAGAAACAATCCTACACTTTCGTATCTTGGGGAACCCCTTGTTGTGATCCGCAGTCATTGTGTTCTTGGTATGATCGTCAATTCTGATCTTGAGTGCAGGGCAATACATAGATTCTTCGGTGTGGACCTTGAGCATTTATTCTAATTGAATAGGAATAATCTTCGTGAACACAATTTTAAATAGTATCAACTCGAATGTTAATTTATTTTTTTAATTCTAAAATAGTCAAAGAACCATTTAAAATCTCTTGGAGGATAAACTTTCTGTCTAACAGAGTTTTTGATGCTTGGAATCTTCTCCCGGGTGAAGTGGTGAATGTAACTATCATCAATACGTTGGAGAACCTTTGAGATCGATAAAGAAGTGTTTTTGTTTAATATAGGAGTCTGGATACTAGCAGAATACTTTTTTTCGTGCATAGGTATAACCTCCACTCTTATTCTATATAGGAAAAACAATACTCTTATTGTAGTTTAATAATATTAATATTTTGTGCTTAACTGATCAATTTCTGAAGAGTAGGTCATCTAGAGTGGTGGTCATTTCCAGCCTGTTAACACTTCGGTCTTTCGTATTTCAACAGAAAATTAGTTCAATATTTGTCATTAACGAAATGCGTCGATTTGTGTTTGAACAGAACTGACAAATATTGAAAATTTATTTCCAAATTGGCGAACACTCTGTCCAAACTGTTAGAAATTTACGTGAAAAATTTAATAGAAATGAAATGTCATCACGGCAATTTGTGTATCAATTTGTTCGTGGAAACTGAATCGTTTTGGATGAAATAAACCACTCATGTTCTCGTCTAGTGAGCACACCTAAAAACATTGCTGTAGCCAATCAACATCAACTCGATATCGTGCTCAAGAACTGAACATTTTTCGCATTTATCTGTGGAGAATTTTGCATAAAGACCTCGTTAAGGCTCAGAAAGTTGAACAATTGTAAGAAGTGAATTTTGAGATCATCCGATGCGTTTCCACTTCCCTCAATAATAATAAATGGTCTTTATTTACCAATCCAAAATATACAAAGCAAAAAAATGACTTATCTGAGGGCGGATTTAGTTCGCATGACCCCAGGCCAGAAAATAATACAGTAACTAGTTGAAAACCACCTGAAGTCATACGTCTATTTTTCCATCTAACCCTCTGGGTTAGATGGGCTAATTATCGAATGGCCGAAGATGAGCATTTTCTCAGAAAAGTGCGGAGCCGTTATGGATAAGTGTTACACTAAGCATCTTGAAAGGATTGATGCCTTGAAACACGAAATCGAAGTTACCATTCATGAGATTGAGCCCCAAACAATCGCCAATGTACTGAAAAATTGGATTAACCAGATCGAGTACTCTAACCAGCCATAGAGGTCATTTGGATGATATTGTTTTTCATTCGTAAATATTAAGGTTCAATCTTTCTAAAAAATATTCATCACTTTTTTATTTATAGCCGATCAAAAATGCAAAATTTTAATGACCTACCCCTTAGTACCTGTATGTTATTTATAAATTTCTAGTAGTAAGTTAAAACGCTTAATTTTATGAATTTCTTGAACTGCCCAATTCTGATCGATTAACATTATTTAGAAACTTTTTTTTGTGGAACCTATCTATTCAAAGTTTCACAGAAACCATATGAAAGAATGTTCTATCCACGTACAACTTACATACATAAGTTTTAAAGATATTCGCGTAATATACACTCCATAAAATAAATCGAATCGGATAAACATCGATTGATGTCATCCCATTAATGTTTCCACAAGAAAATGACTGTTTTCTGGATTCCAGTTTAATTGACGATTGTATGTATGTTATTTTACGATTGTCGGGAAAACATGTGCAACTCATTGAATTTAAAAGTATGGATTTTAATTTCTATACCGGCACTTTTCTCTCACCGCGTTCTCTGATTTTTTTATCGTTTAGTTTCTATCAGATCTTGGTGACAAAAAGTCTAAGATGAGTCTTTTCGAGGTAGTTAACGCTTGGCTGGATGAAGCCAAGCCTGTTCCTGTGATTAGGTTGTATCTGGTCGACGAAAAGGTGAGTTAATGATTCAGTATATCGATAAGTTCATTTGAAAAAATAGAAATTGAAACCGCAAGGTCTCAGGAAAAATCAGAGTGGTTCAAAAACAATCTCAATTTAACAAATACTAATTCATTATGCTCCTCTCACAGACTAACAGTTATCAAAAGATCTAACATGATGGCAGCTTCACTGTATTCGTACTTAAATATATTAGTTTCATTGACTTGTGTACCTTAAACAGGTAGATGAAGAGTTAACTGAGAATTCAAGGGAAAAATTAGGAAAAATATACGTCACGTCTTTTGAGCTTCTTCTTGTTCCTTCAACTAGGGAATTCTGCCTGTTTGCTTGGCCTTGGCTTCTATTCAGTAGGAAAAACAACTTTGTTCCCATCTCTTCGGTGGTCGTCCCGGTTTTCTTCTTCCATTGGGTCGTTCATGTTTGCAGATGTATGCAATTCTATCTGACTTCATCCTATCCACATGGTCTCTCCATTCCCTCATTTTTTACCTACTCTACTTGATAACATCCTGTGTACTAGACTTTCCTCTTTTTGACTTGCTGATCTGTCACAATGTTACCCCTGAAATTCTCCTCAAGATCTTCATTTCTACCTTTCTGAGCTTCTGTTTGGTTCTCTCTGTTTCCACACGAGTTTCTATGGCGTAGGTCATAATTGGGCGCACCATTGCTTTGTAGAGTCTCACCTCACTTTTTTGAACATATATTTGTTTTGCCAAACCATTGTGTTCAGATTCCAAATGTCTGTGTAGCCTTAATGGCTTGCACATTTCTGCATAGAGATCTCTGTGAATTGTGATTTCAACTGCGAGATATTTAAAGCTCATTGTCTGTTGAATCATGGTGCCTTCCAGTTCTAGTTTGCATCGAACAGGCTTTTTTCTTATCACCATGTATTTAGTTTTGTCACTAGATAGATATTTTCATATTGTGTTGTTTGCTGATAATATTGAACAGATGTAATAGCCTCTGCAGATCATCGTTTCAATCCGCCAAAAGAAGCACATCATCGGCAAAGCAAACAATGTTTATGTTGTGGGTTTCCATGCTGTATCCATTATTTCCTTTCAAAAAGTATAGCATGCGGTCCATTATTAGACTGAACAGAAAGGGGTTCAGTGACTCTCCTTGTCGTATATCTATGTTTGCGGTGATAGGTTCTGTGAATCCATCGATTGTTTTGATTTTAGTAGATATTTTCAGCATATCGTTCCTTCGTACCCGGTCAAATGCCTTAGTAAAGTCGACGTAGCACATACTACTTTGTCAAGAAAGTACCGGGAATTTTCAATTAAAACAACATTTTTACATTTAATCGTCAAAATTTATTGGGTCGCCTTCAAAATAGGCTCCATTTGCTCCAATACATCTATGCCAACGGCACTTCCAATTATCGAAACATTTTTTATAGGCGCTTTCCGGGATGGACTTTAGCTCTCGCGCCGAATTTTGTTTTATGGCTTCAATCGACTCAAAACGGGTGCCACGAAGGGGCAATTTTAGTTCTGGGAAGAGGAAAAAGTCGCAGGGAGCCAAATCCGGCGAATACGGTGGTTGCTGAAGCACGTTTGTTGAGTTTTTGGCGAGAAAGTCAGTCACAATCGTAGCTCAGTGAGAAGGCGCGTTATCGTCATGCAAAATCCATGAGTTGTTCGCCCACAAATTTGGTCGCTTCTTACGGATACGCTCACGCAAACGTTTCATAACGCCTAGGTAATACTCCTTGTTTACCGTCTGACCCTCTGGAACGAATTCGTAATGCACCACGCCACGGATATCGAAGAAAACAATGAGCATCACCTTCATTTTCGAGCGACTTTGGCGTGGTTTTTTCGGTTTCGGCTCATTTTTTGCCACTCATTCCGATGATTGCTGGCTTGTTTGCATATCGTACTCGTAGACCCAGGTCTCATCACCAGTTATAATGCGTTCCATGAATGTAGAATCGGAATTACAGCGATCCAGCATGTCTGAAGCAACCTGTTCGCGATGACGTTTTTGAAGAAAATTCAGGTCTTTCGGTACGAGTCGTGCGGCCACCTTTCTCATGCCCAAAATATCAATCAAAATCGTACGTGCGGACTCGTGGGATATCTTAAGATCATGTGCTATCTCTCTCAAGCTGGTACGACGGTTTTCCAGCACCCTTTCCTTAATTTTTTCGACGTTATCTTCGATCGAAGCCGTCGATGGGCGTCCACTTCACGACCGTCCTTGAAGGCTCTGTACCACTGATATGCACGAGTTTTCGATAGAGCATTATCACCAAAGGCCTTTTGCAACATTTTCAATGCATCGGCACACGAAAATTCATTTGCAACACAAAACTTTAAACAAATTCTTTGCTCAACGTAATCACCCATAGTAAAAATCGGCACGCACTCTGACATCGACTGACTCAATCAGCTGTTGCAAACACACTAGTTCACAGATCCCGCGCAAGTTTGGCATAGTAATTAAGGACAGTGGCACCAACCTAGGAAAAAAAATTTTTACCTGCCTCATTGTCCCGCCAGATTTAAATAGATAATTCCCGGTACTTTCTTGATAGAATGTAAATAAGGGATTGTTGAATTCAATGAATTTTTCTACCAGGTGTCGGACAAGAAAGATGGCATCGGTTGTGCTCCGATTTTCCCTAAATGCCTGCTGTTCTTCCGGGATTAGTATTAACCCTTGTAATAGACTTCAAATTGTACATGTAAAAAGCTTAAGAACAGTATTTACCAGAGAAATTCATCGATAGTTGCTGGCGTTTTCTTTTCTTCCTTTTGTGTACTGGAATAGTGTAGCTGTTTTTCTAATCTTCTGGAATTTTCTTTGAGTCAAACACCCGGGAAAATAACTTATGTATCCGCTAACCATACATTCACCATCATACTTGAAAAATACATTATATACGCCATCTCGTCGGGGAGATCCTGGTGTCTTCAATTTTCTTATGGAATCTCTCACCGTATCTCTAGACAATTTTGTAGTGCTTCTGTTTGAACTTGAATCAAGTTATCTTATATCTTAGTCATCACGGATTTTCGATATAATACTCCTTGGTTGAGAAGGTAATTCAACATCTCAGCAATTAATTTCAGTTTGAATATTCAATTCATACCGCGTGGTCCGCATAAAACAGTTCAGCAAAATATTTCCGTAAATATAAGGTTTTCTGGAAAACGCCAAGATAGGTCAATTTGTATTTAGAGAAACATCTTTGGATTGCAAATTCGTGGGTGTACGATCATTATCTAAGCAGAGTGGCTAAACCATCAGGAATCTAAATTGCCAATAGGGGTCGAGTGATATATTATCCTTAAGGTTTTGCAATTTTCATTATGAATATGCTGTTGGGCGTTCGTTTCAGTGTAAAAAACTCAGTGGAAGTGATGGGTGAAGTGCATTAAGTAAGTGTACTTTCTGAACGATTTTCAGTCCACGGCTCACAGTAATATTCTTTTTGTTCAACATTTTCTTTTACATTCCATAACCTATACTTCTCTAGAAGATTTTCGTCAAACAAAACTGTTAGCACGTAATGAAATAACGCATGAAATATTAAAAATGTAAGAGAACATGTCAAGTAGAGATACCATTACTTTTTAGAAATGGACTGTAGGCAATTTGAACATCTGACTGATATAAATTCTTTCTGAAACTTGACATTCACCACTTTACTAATCGCTTCCAATGACATTTTTACAACGAAACGAAATAGGAAAATTTTCAGCATATTCATAAATATTAGAAGAACAAATTAATTCGGTCGGTTCGTTGATTACTGGCTATTTCTGCGGATGCAAAACGATTTGACAGGTGACCGCCTCACTTCTTTCGGAGAAATCTAAAATTGTCTTCAAAATTGGATCGCCTCAAAAGATAAGAAGATTTTCCAAGGCGGACTTCGGCATTGCCTGAGAGATGGCGAAGAGTAGTGAGCAGTGATTGACATTATTTTGATTAATTTGTTAATTCATTTTTTTTCAATGAATGCATATTTTCAGCTAAAAAAAACGGACCGAATTAATTTGTACTCCCAACAGAAATGCAAAACCTTTAGAATAATATGTCAATCGACCTCTATTGCTATTAAAGAGTCTTAAGAAAGTTGCCAGCCCACTTAGGAAGACGATCTTACACCCACGAATTTGCAATCAAGATGCCCCCCTTTTAGGGTATGGAATAATGACAAAGTTTCATTCAAAGTTTAGTGGGGTAAACGTGCCAACTAGCGAATGGATAGACCTAGAGGCTTGAAATTTTGAATGTGGGTTCAGGTCTAAATATAGCATTCTAATTATTCATTTAAACTGAAAAAATAACTGGCTAAATGTTTCCTGAGTTATTTTCATTTATTTTTGGAATATTTTCGAGATTACAAATTCGGTCGCGTTCAAATTAAGCATTTCGATGTAAATAACTATAAGAATGCTAATGTAAAATTTCGTCAGGATCGTATGTGATATAAACAAGCGTGCAAAAGTTCCTCTGACTTCACATTTGCGCTTTTCTCAATATTCTTTTGTTAAAATATATGTATGTTTATCAGTTGATGATACTCTTGTCTCTACAAGACAACACTCTACTGACAACACTTCTATTGTCACCCTATATAATAAATAGAAAATAACACTATAGTTGAAGATTACCCCCCCTTAAAATTATACAATGTCAACGTAGATTACTCTAAAAAAAAACAAATATCTGTTGGTGATCTTATCTAGTGATCAGTATTAATCCTTAAATCTGAAGAGAGTTAGATATCTATTGACAATAAACTTCAGATGATCGTGACTTGTACTTGATATATATATATATATATATATATATATATATATATATATATATATTAATATTTTTTCACTAGGAAATCATTGAAACAAGATAATAAAACCCTTGTGCATACGCTTACGCCCATAGAAAATTTAGGTCAAAACGGGGAAATAGAAACAGAGAGGACTAGCAGAAAGGATTAGTTAACAGATGTTATTGAAATATGTTGAATATTCTGGATTCAACTAGGGCCGTTTGATTATTTATTATTTTTCTAATATTTTCATCACAACCTTTTACAAACCTTTTGATTCTAATTGAATTAAATTAAAGAAATACGTCCACAGTTTGTTCATTTACAGCAACTGTGACTTTTTGAGATTTACATTTTGAAATTTGAATATCAAAACAGATTAAATCGGTCAATCTTCCACAATTCTAATTTCAAAAAATTTTCCATTCAAAAAAGTTTTAGAATTAAACTAATGTCATATGCACGGCCCATATTCAATAGACGTATAACATCAAAACTCCATATACAATAATCAAATGGAATAAATAAACCAACAAATATCAATTGTCAATTAAAATTAATAAATGAATATTTACAAAATTTTGTTTCTGATCTTACCATTATGAAAACTAATTCCTTTTCAAAAATTCATAACATAATTAAAGGACTTCTCAGAAAATATAATTTATTAGAAATATTTAATATATTTAAATATTTAAATAAGTTAATTTAAAAATCTCTCAAAACATGCATTAGATCTTAGAAATTAGAATTCCGATAATATCTTCATCGGTCCTAAATTATATTTAAAAAATAAAATCGATATTGTATACTGTCTTTTGATTGAAATTTTTTTTAATTAAAATTGTAGAAGACTGACTGATCAAATCTGTTCTGATATTCAAATTTTGTTATATTTCTTCCATCAAGTAAAAGGCCTTTTCCTTATTTATTTTATACATGATATATAATTATATTTAGGCTTGAACAAAAATTTCATTATGGAATATCAATGATTTAAATAAGACCTTATAATACCTTACAGTTTTCGGTGATTTTTGTGTTGAACATAGAATATCTTGGATTTTAAAGTTGTTGTTCAAAGCGATGATCCCAGGACGACTTTTAGGTGAGTTATATTTATTGTTGGTTGATTGCATTTTTTAAATATGATTTAGGACCGATGAAGATATTATCTGAATTCTAATTGTTTTCTGTAGATATAATGCATGTTTTGAGAGATTTTTGAATTAACTAATTTAAATATATTAAATATTTCAAATAAATTATATTTTCTGAGATGTCCTTAAATTATGTTTTGTATTTTTGAAAAGGAATTAGTTTTCGTAATGATAAGATCAGAAACAAAATTTTGTCTCCTTCAAATATTCATTTATTAATTTTAATTGACAATTTATATTTGTTGGTTTATTTATTACATTTGATATAGTATATTGAGTTTCATTTTATACGTCTTTCAAATATAAGCCGCGCTTATAAAACATTAATTTAATTCTAAAAGTTTTTTGAATAAACATTTTTTTGAAATTAAAATTGTAGGAAACTGACAGATTAAATCTGCTTTCATATTCAAATTTTGTTATATTCCTTCTATCTAGTAAAAAGCCTATTACTATTTCATTTACATTTTGAACAATAATAATTACAACTTCACATCTTATGGTCCAGACAAAAACTTGAAAAAGGGAGATGTAAATAACCATCAATTATTCGGAAATACAGTATGCAAAAATTACAAATATCTATGAAATACTTCATTGAGTAAAAATATCCAACAGGGGAGACCGACGACATCTGCTTGATCGAAAAATTTTAAGGTTCTTGATCCTGTTAGCTACTACTTCTTCCAACAGTATGATTATGGTACTTTGAAAATATGATTATAATTTTGTAGTTGCTATTGAAATTATGTCCAAATTCTTTCCAATGACTGGCATATGTTGAGTGTGAGATGTCATCTGACTTATAACTCCTCCGTTGTTCATGAATTATTTTCCTAAAAGATCTAACTGCTTGATAGATGTTCCCTAAAGAGAAATAGTTGCAAGTCAACTTATAAACTCCGGATTTATTATCATTAATAAGCAGTGTGAGCTATGGTAATAGAGATTTCTACAAATCGAGGCAGTGTAACATACATATGTATAACAATTCCATACTCAAACCAACTCGATAAGGTTTTGTTGATCACAGGGGCAAATTGCAGACATGCGCAAGTTTAAAACTGTTTGGTTTTTATCAGTACAATGTATGCCAGTGACTAGAAATCTGTCAAATATATATTTGCTATACACAGAGATACTAGATATTAATCATACACTAGCGCCATCTAGAGGATGCAAACATACATACAATTATATCCTTGCGAGCTAATTCAAGTAAAGAAATGTATTCCCGATATTTTCATGTTACAAATGCAGAAAAAACTTTTCTTATGCTCAAGTCAGACCATAATATGCCGTTATAGTCATAATTAGAATATTCATATTCAAATGAATCAATTCGGCTGATCTGTACCAAATATTCATTTTATTTGAATATGAATATGATAATTATGAGCATTACGCCATATGGTCTGACTTGAACATGAGGAAAGTTTTTTCTGATTTTGTAACGTGAAAATATCGAAAATACCTTCCTTTACTGGAATTAACCCGCAAAGGTATGTTTTGTATGAACGTTTGCATACTCTATCTAGATCGCGCTAGTGTATGATTAATATCTTAGGGTCTCTGTGTATAGCAAATATAGATACTTGCTAAATTTCTAGTCACTGGCATACATTGTACTGATGAAAACCAACCAGTTTGAAACGTGCGCATGTTGGCAATTTGCCCCTGTGATCAACAAAACCTTATTGAGTTTGTTTGAGTATGAAATTGTTACACTGTCTCGATTTATAGAACTTTCCATCAGCATAGCTCACACTACTTATTTATGATATTTGGTACAGATCAGCCGAATTAATTTATTTGAATTATACAGATTTGTTGCCTGTTTTTTTCAATTTTTATATCAATTTCCAAATTATTATCTCTTCTAAAAGCTTCTTTTCAGTAAAATTCAATTTCAGAATGCTTGGCAATATTATTTGATATTCTCTTCACATAAGGAATAGAAATGTATTTTAATCAAATCTTTTATAACATGAATTTAATGCAATTTTTTTTTGTCTCTTGCTTTCTCTATCATGATTGAGCTATAGCCGTTTTTGGATGCAATTTGCTTAATATTATTCACTACGAAAAATACTGAAGTCATGCAAATTACTCTTTCTCGAAATTTTAAGATCAGTGAGAAATATACTACAGCTCTTTTCTTTCTCAAAAGTTAATTTAATGTTTGTGTAGATTTTATTGATGAACTCAATAAAATTTAATAGTTATCTTTCTGTTTCTTTAAAGCAACAAATGATATCATCTGCATATCTAAGCCGACAAATAAAACATTTGCTAATGGGATTTATTTCAATTTCTCTTCCTAAATTATCCATAAAATATTTCTGCTGAAAGCGGACTAATTGGATTTTCCATAATTAAACCTTTATCTGAACAGTTAATAGTATCATTAAATTGAAAATAGTTTTGTTCTATACAAATTTCCATACTAACTTATTGAATCACTATTATTTTTAATCAGTTTTTCAATAATATCCGTTGTTCCTATAGATAGAATTCTAAGAAATAAATTTTGTACAACAAATGAAATGAATTATGGATTTTTTTGGTAATTTGATATTTATAATTCTGTTTAAAGTCCAAAACTATTTTCAATAGAATATTTTGGAAGAAATTTTGTTTCTGCTTAGATAATTGAAGTCAAGCCTTGGACAATTTAAGGCTAGGTTAAATAATATTATATAAAAAACTACTGGTCTTATTGGATTACTATCATTGTAGAGTTGACGAAACAGTTGTTGTTATTAATAAATTGTGGAAATATTTTTCATTATTTTATTCAATTAAAATGAATTTTCATCAAATTGGGACTGATTCAATTACATTCTTTTAAGTCTTCTTGTAAAATTTTCACATTATTTATTGTAGGAAAGAGGTTGCATTTCCTATGCAATGGGTTGCGATGTGAAAGACTACTTGATTTTGTGAAATGCATATAATTTTTGTTGAATATTATCTTGAATCAACTTCCTGTTTGTTCAATGTCCAATTATTATTACGTATGAGTATGTTAACGCACAAACTCCCGATTAATGTATATTGAGGGTTGGTCTTCTGCTTCAAATAATAAAAATGGTATTTTGTTTTCAGTTATCTGATGATGAAGTCATAAATTTGTACGAGCATGCAGAATTGCAGATCCATCAATAAACCTATGGTTATGAAAAAATGATAAATGATTATGACAAAAACTAAATAGACAAGAATTATACAATGAGGTGCATGATAAACTAGAAATTTCTATAGACATAATTTAAATATTATACATGGTGTTTCAAAATTAATGCAAAAACCTTTTAGAGGTGGTTACCAAAAATTAGTGGTAGTCCAAGCCTCTTTCCCTCCAGATTACTACACTTTGAAATTGGAGAAAAATTTTGTCTGATTGATTCGGTCTTTACTTGGTGGAAACTCATTTTAATTAAAAAATATATAAGAGATAGTATTTTGATTTCCATAAAATACTATCTCTTTTATATTTTTTAAGAAAAATTTTGTGTTTATTGAAGAAATGTGGAAGTTAGCTAACGCCAATCAAATGACATTTTTAACAGATTTTTCAATATTGAAATTTGGAAATATCAACCTCAACCATTTTCTGCATCAAAAATTTTTGATGCTTCAACATTTTACCAAATTGAAATGGATTCAAGTAGATAAATTCAAAAGGGAACTTTTTGTGTCTTGACTTTATCTCCCAAAATTATTATGATCACAAAAATATAAAAAATTCCAGACTCTCTCCACGAAGAGTAAAGTCGTGCATTATTTCTCAGGGGAGCCCCTTTTCAATATTATATTTTTTACTCTTTTTCTTTGGTTTATATTTCAATTTGTTTCTTTTGTTTGTTATATATGATTTTTGTCAACGGAATCAAATAATGGCATGTTATTCAATGTTTTATTTCGGAAAACCGTCAGCATTAAGAAAATATGAAATGATATGCCATTTAACACCAACCTTCCTGATAAAATCATTATGGCTACTTTTGAGAGCAACCTACTTGATTTCTTCGATAAATTATAACGTCTGTAATAATTTCTGTGAGGAGAGTCTTAGCAATATATGATTCATTTTCAATTATACTAAAACTATCAGTGAAGAAACAAAAGAGTTTCACTTAGTTTAATTTTTTCATTTAGAAAATGTTGAAGTATCGAAAAGATTTGATGCAGAATATTGTATAGGGTGTTTTTTTAAGTATGAGAACTTTCGATAGGGATAACTGTGATTTGACAGAAGGTAGAAGCCATGTTGTTTTGACATTTCTGTTCAGTAAGCATTAACAAATTGTCATGGAAAGACTCACGCGCAACAACGTTTAAAAATTGTTGAAATTCATTTTCAAAATCAGTGTTCTATTCGCCAAACTTATAGAGCACTTCGTGAAATTTATGATTTACATAATCGTCCATCAGAGCAGCTTATTCGTCGAACTGTCGATAGATTTCGGACAACTGGTTCAAGAACTAAAGCCACTTGTCCATAATAAGCGTCCTTTGTTTGCTGATTGGGCCCTAGAACAGTTTGAAGTTGATCCACTTTTTATCTTAAAATTGTGTTTAGTGATGAAGCTCATTCCTAGTTGAACGGCTATGTAAACAAGCAAAATTGCCGTATATGGAGTGAAAACAATACTCAAGAAGTTCTGCAGGTTCCATTGCATCCTGAAAAATGCACTGTATGGTGTGCTTTATACGCTGGAGGCATCATCGGTCCATATTTTTTTAAAAACGATGCTGGAGCTAATGTTACGGTAAATGGTGCTCGTTACAGATCGATGATCAATGATTATTTGTTTCAAAATTTGAATGGTATCGACCCAGAAGTGTTTTGGTTCCAACAAGATGGTGCTACACCTCATGCTGCTACCGTAACAATTGATTTATTGAAAGAAAGATTTGGCGATAATATTATTTCCAGAAATGGTCCAATTAATTGGCCTTGGGGGCCAATAACATACGACATAACTCCACTAGATTATTTTTTTGGGGTTATGTCAAGTCATTGGTTCATGCTGATAAACCAGAAACAATAGACGCTTTGGAAGCCAACATAACTCGTGTTTTTGATGAAATAAGGCCTGAATTACTCGAAAAAGTGGTCCAAAATTGGTCTGATCGAATGCGGTTCCTCAGAGCTAGTCGTGGGGACATATGCCGGAAATTATTCCTAAAAAATTAATGTCCTAAAATTATCTTTCGAATAAGAAAAAATTTGCTTCAATCTTAATTTAAATGTGTTTTATTTCAATTTAAAGTTCTATCACTCTAAAAAAACACCCGATAGTTGTTGATTTTCTCACGTCGTTATGATAACATTTCGGAACTACAACTGTCGAATTGAAATAGTAAGTAAACGTAAGCGATCTGCCAAATTTCGTTCATAGTGGATATATTCAATAAGAACACAATTTTTCCCTGATTTCAAAGGTCTGTTTATTGGATGGGAGGAGCTCAGAAAAAAGAATGGTAAAAGGCACTGATGTGAAGCAATTTTTTTCGTTATTTCATATCTGTATGCTAATTTTAAACTCAATTGTAGGACTTTTGCTGTGATTTCGGTAGCGCTCAAACCTTCTCTGCTCAAAAAATATACATTTTTAAATCCTTATCTCTAGACGCCGTTATTTTACATTTAAATGCTAAATTTAAACTCAATCGTAGGAATGTTGCTATGACTTCGGTAGCGTTCAACGCTGCTCTTCTAGTAAAAAAAAATCCTCATGTAATTTTGCAAGACCATGCGTGCCATTGTGGTAAACCCCAGTACAAATTTTATTCCAATCAGATCGGCAGTTTCGGAACTATTGGGAAAATAGGAAAACGTTTCAAATGTGTATAACTGCGGAGCCATTGGATATATTCAGCCCATTAATAAATTTAGCCCAGATATTCAGACTTTAAATCTTTTGATCGCGGTTTTTTCGTCTGTGTATCTAACCTAGTCGTTTGAGACCATTTTCGGCACATAATTCGAAATTTGGTCAAAACGAATTCACGCTGAGGAAGAACTCCTTCAACGTCATTATAAAAATCTGTCACGTGGAAAACTGATAATGATAAGATAGTTTATTAAAGAATAAACGATAATAATCTCTGAGATGTAGTCAATGTACGATTTTTGAATAATAAAATTTGGATACACATAAAGCAATGAATTCTTAATCAAAAATGCAAAAATCATTATGTTTCTAATTTCTTCAAAATCCGCAATTTCTTGGAAGGCGTCTCTGTCACTATCCAATATTCAATTTGAGAAACACAATAATTTGAATATCAAAACAGATTTAATCTGTTAGTCGTCTACAATTTTTATTTCAAAAAATTTATTCAAGAAACTTTGAGAATTAAATTAATGTCTTTTTAAGCACTGCTCATATATAATAGACGCATAAAATCGAAACTCATTATACAATATCAATTGTAATCAAGAAAAACGCAACGAATATATATTGTCAATTAAAATTGATGAATAAATATTATTTGTTTCGTTCCAGGCATGCGTACTGAACTCTTCAGAAAAACGTACGTTTGTTTTTTATGTTTGTTACAAAATGTATTGTTTTCTGACCTTTTATTCATGAAAACTAAATCTTTCTCAAAAATATACAACATAATTTAAAGAACTTCTCAAAAACCAATTTATTTGAAATATTTGATATATTTAAATAAATTACTTCAAAAACTCTCAAAACATGTAGAATATACTCAAAAAATAATCAGAATTAAGATAAGACCAGTTCAACCTTACATATAAAAAAATAATAAAATCAATCAACAATAAATAGACTTACCGAATGCGATCTCTAGGAATATGTGATTTGACTAGGTACATCTAATATCCAAGTTACTCTATGTTCTATGCTCACAACAAAATCGCACAAAGTTTATAAGATACCTAGTTAAAAACATTCAACACCTTATAATAAATTTCTTTATTTAAAAACCTAATATAATCATATATTATATATAAAATAAAAAAATAAGAAACGGTTTTTTACTTGATAGGAGAATTATTACAAAATTTGAATATCAAAACAGATTTAATCTGTTACTCTTCTACAATTTTAATTTCAAAAGCTTAATTCAAGAAACTTTAAGAATTAAATTAATGTCTTTATAAGCACTGCTCATATTTAATAGACGTATAAAATCGAAACTCATTATACAATATCAAATGGAACTAAGAAAAACCCAACGAATATAAATTCTCAATTAAAATTACTAAATAAATGAATATTTTCTGTTTGGTTCCAGGCATGAGTACGGAACTCTTCAGACAAACGTACGAGCCCTGTATGTAACAAAATGTATTGTTTTCTGATCTTATATTTATGAAAACTAAATCTTTCTAAAAATATACAATATAATTTCAAGAACTTCTAAAAAACCAATTTATTTGAAATATTTAATATATTTAAATAAATTACTTCACAAATTCTCAAAACATGTAGAATATCCTCAAAAAATAATTAGAATTCAGATAAGACCAGTTCAACTTTACATATAAAAGAATAATAAAATCAATTAACAATAAATAGACTTACTGAATGCGATGTCTAGGAATATGTGATTTGTTGAACATTCAACTAGGTACATCTAATATCTAAGGTACTCTATATTCTATGCTCAAAACAAATTCACAAAAATTTTATAAGGCACTTTAATGGTCTTACTTAAAAACATTCAACACTATATAATAAATTTCTTTATTTAAAAACCTAATATAATCATATTATATATTGAATAAAAAAATTAGAAACGGATATTTTACTTGATAGAAAAATTATTACAAAATTTGAATATCAAAACAGATTCAATATGTTAGTCTTCTACAATTTTAATTTCAGAAAATTTATTCAAGAAACTTTAAGAATTAAATTAACGTCTTTATAAGCACAGCTCTTATTTAATAGAAATTTATTATACAGTGTTGAATGTTTTTAACTAAGACCATCAAAGTGCTTTGTAAACTTTGTGTGATTTTGTACGTCTATTTATTGTTAATTGATTTTATTATTCTTTTATATGTAAAGTTGAACTGGTCTTATCTGAATTCTAATTATTTTTTGAGGATATTCTACATGTTTTGAGAATTTGTGAAGTAATTTATTTAAATATATTAAATATTTCAAATAAATTGGTTTTTTAGAAGTTCTTGAAATTATGTTGTATATTTTTTAGAAAGATTTAGTTTTCATAAATATAAGATCAGAAAACAATACATTTTGTAACAAACAGGGCTCGTACGTTTGTCTGAAGAGTTCAGTACGCATGCCTGGAACGAAACAGAAAATATTTATTTATTTATTGATTTTAATTAATATTTTATATTCGCTGGGTTTTTCTTAATTCCATTTGATATTGTATAAAGAGTTTCGATTCTATACGTCTTTTAAATATGGGCAGTGCTTATAAAGACATTAATTTAATTCTTAAAGTTTCTTGAATACATTTTTCGAAATTAAAATTGTAGAAGACTAACAGATTGAATCTGTTTTGATACTCAAATTTTGTAATAATTTTTCTATCAAGTGAAAAACCGTTTCTTATTATTTTATTAACAGTTAGTTTTCTAAAGGAATTGAATCCAGTGGATAAAACAAAGAAACTATTTACTCACATATTTTTGCAAGATAACGAATGATAACAATTGTCTTTGAATTGAAGCATGAAAAATCCAATCCGACTGCCTGTACAGTAACGCCAGCGCGGCTGCATAACAATACCAATTTTACGGTTCAAAATCGAAATAACCAATTGATCTATATCTGACTGTACTTGCATAACCGAAAAAAAAATGTGAAAGCGCCCGACCGCAAGATGCAATAGGCACTCGACGAATTGGCAGTTTGTCAATCTAACCGACACATTTCTGGGTAAACAAACTGCAAATTTCAAAACGTAACACTCCACGACAAAATCGGATATAAATATCGATTTTTCCATCGATCTAATCAGTTCAAAATCGGGTTTCGATCAATCGATATCGTGGGAACAATGTTTACGACGGGTAGAGGTATCTGCGTGCTTGCTTTGGTGGTGGTTGTAGCAGTTTGTGCGACCAGTGGCAGAGAGATTGCAAGAGAAAAACGCGAAATCTTCGATTTGGAACCAGCAGAGTCCAAGCACCACAAAAAGGGTGGCGGCAAAGAGCATCACTCAGAACACCATTCCAGCCACGGTGATAAGGGCGATAAAGGCTACAAAGGCCACCATTCCCACGAGAAAGGAGAAAAAGGGCACCACGATAAAGAAGACCACAAGAAACACTACGAGGAACATGGTGGGCACAAGAAGAAGCACCACCACGATGACGGCTACTACGGAGAACATCACAAGGGTGAGAAGGGAGAAAAGGGTCACAAATTCGGAGAGAAAGGCTCATACAAGAAAGGTCACAGCACCCACGGAGGCCACGATGTCCACAAATTAGACGAATTCAAGAAAGAGAAGCACTTCTACGATGAAGATCATGATGAAGGTCACCACTCCAAACACGGAGGTTTCCACCACGAAGACGGTTACAAGAAGGGAGGTCACAAGAAGGGTGGACACAAGAAGGGTGGTCACCACGAAGATCACTATGGTAAGAAGGGACACCATGAGCACGGATCTCATTACCACGACGAAAAGGGACACAAAGACGCCGGCGGCCATGACGAGCATTGGCATCACGATTCTAAATATGGAAAGAAGGGTGGCCATGACGATCACAAAAAGTGGGGATTTGAAAAGCATGGCAAGCACTGATTTGTTTAGTTATGTTCAGTTTTTGTTATTGTTGATGATGTTTATTATAGAGAATAAATTCTTTTCTACTTAATTATTTTTGTTGATGCATCGAACTGAAAGATATTTGGCTAATGCCACCTATATTCCAACTTAAGAACAACTAAAGCTACTCCAAAAAAGAATAGGAATAATCAAAGATATCCTTAAGATTATCATTATTCTGAAGAGAATTCCAATATAATCATGGCTGATACTAATGATTTTGAGTTCTTGTTCTCACTAAAACAATTCTATAGAGATAACTATTGATTTTTATTTCCTCTATATAAAAAACTATTCGAAGGATAATTATAATGTGAATTCAAGATTGGCTGGTGAATATTATTTGTTTCGTACCATGGTTAGTTTACCGGAGTGTTTTGCCTATTATTTCAGTATTTTTAACTAACAGGAAATTCCAAATTAATTAATCTCGATGATTAATTTCGATGAGTTTAGTGGACTGTATTTTGACGTAGTGTAGCGAAGAGTTTCACTTCAAGAAACACTTGTATGTATCTCGATGATGAACTAGTTTTGTTTATCTTATTAGATAAATCAACGACGATTGTAAGGAATTAAAGTAAAATACTCGTGATACACTATGATAACAACGAACCATAAGTCAAAAAGTATGATTATTACACTAAAAACAAATGTAATGTGATAATAAAAAGGTGTTTTTTCTAGCTAGAAGGATCATCACAGAATTTACAGATTTATTCTGTTACAATTGTTGATTAAAAAAAAAAAATTTATTCAAAAACTTTTAAAATTAAATCAAATTGATGTCTTCAAAGACACTGTGTTAATTTAGTAGACATATAGAATTAATATTTATTACACAGTACCAAAGGAAATGAAAGAAATTCAAAGAAATGTAAATTGTCAACTAAAAATTTTTAAATAAATACTTGAAGGTTACAAAATTTTGTTTCGTTCCTTATTTTTCGAAAACTATAATAAATTCTTTTCCAAAAATGCGAAACATAACCTCAAGAACTTCTTCTAAAACAACTTGCTCAAAATAAATTCCTTTAAAAAAATTCCTTAAAATGTAGAACATCTTTGAAAACAGTTTAGAATTATTACAACGGTAACTCATCAGTTCAAGTTCATATTTAAAAAATAAAAATAATTAACAAAAAATATCTACCAAACCAACTGAATGCTGTTTACTAAACAAACACTAGAAGTGAACTTATAAACATCCTACGTATTCTATGTTCGTCACAGAAATTACATAAAGTTTGCAAGGTATTTTATGGACTCCTTTAAAACCAAATGATGAAATGTAATAAACGTAAACAAAATTGCATAATTATAATATATACAATAAAATAATAAAAAGAGGTTTTTTTTGATAGAAGGATTACGACAAAATTTTAAATATCATACAGATTCATTCTGTTAACCTCCTACAAATTTCAATTTCAAAAAATTTAATTCAAAAACTTTCAAAATTTAATTAAATAAATGTCTTTAGAAAACAAATAAGCTGAAGTGTCTAATAACATCAAACAGTTGTAATGACAAATCTGAAAACAACTTGACTGAAAATTAACATGAAAAACCCAAGTATCGAATAACAAAATAATGTCGAACTTAGACAGGGCCGTCTCTAATGAGATGGAACAAACAGTCCGCCTTAAACGATCACGTTAAAAATACTAAAGAGGTGAAGAATACTCGAAAACAATAACTAAACAAAACAATTGCGAAAAGAGAAAAAATCAATACATGAAATACATAAATGTAGATACACACATGCTACATAAAATTACATTGAATTGGATAAATGGCAGTGAAATAAAACAATTACAAACAACAAAGTGAATCAATAGTTGAAATACATGAGCGGCAGTGAGACAATGGTTGATTATACAAGGTAAAGAGTAAAAAAAAATTTTTACACATTTTCGGTATCATTGTCACTAAGAAATACTGGTATAGTTACAAAAAACTATTCGAAGGAGAATAATAAATAATGTGAATTCAAGATTGCATTATCATTGTGTGATATACAAATATTTTTCATTCATTTGTTAATAAGATTTTATTATTGTTGACACTAGCGAGAGCGTAGTTGCGAGCTTTTTCACTAATGTTTAGTTTATGTATTAACACCATTTTGAATTGAGACTTCATAGGAATTTTTTGAGTTTTGGAGGAAAATTGCTAATTGTAGATAATTTAGAGAACTTACTGAACTTAATCTAGTGGTGAAATGGGTAATCTAACGGTTCTCAATGGAAGCGGTATCACCTTCTGGGATCGCTGCAGTCTTACAGGGGGACGGTGCAGATGAAAAGAAAGGAAGCATCGAGGAGTCCAAAGAAGTTACAAGGAATTATCTATTTTTTCAGAAAAACAACATGCTTCTAATAACCGAGTGTTTTTTTTTCAATATCCTTGTATGGATGAATTATCACAGGTTTCTACATTCTATAATGAATGCCCCATTCAGAGATTCAATACGATTGCTATTTATGAATTCTTATCATTTCTAAACAAATATGAATTGTAAATTACTTTGCAATGTTTTTTGAAATATTGCAGACCATAACTGGATCGATTCTCCGAAACTTCTTTAATTGTAGTCTAAAATATCTCTTCACGATTTTCCAAAAATAAAATTGAAAAAAACACTGTTTTTTTATATACAAAGAATTATCAACACATATGTGCTACAATTAACCAATAACGAATCAAAATAATGTATAAAATACTGACCGTGATCATCCAGAAATCATCGTCTAAGACATGTTTCTATTTGATATTCAGAAATAACAAATTCGATCACCGAAAAATGGTCCACATGAAATATAAAAAGTACATCTTTATTTCTCTTTTCGAAAAATATGTAGCACATTCTCCAGAAAAAAAGTCTGAAATTCCTAGCTGTATTCTTCTCAGGTGGGATTTATTTGTATGCTAAATAAAAACAACCAATAAAACATATCAACATACCCTAATCATCAAATATCTTGTTCGAAAGCGAACTTAAATAAACGTGGTCAACTAATTGCACCACAGAAAAAATTTGGAAAGAAAATACGATCTTTATCAGAAGACTGCCACGCGTATGTGTGAAAATACATATTATAATCATAGTAAACTAATATAAATTGAAAATTACTTCCAAGGGTTGTTTTGAAATATGACATGCAATAACTGGATCAACGGTCGATGTGATCTCGATTCATAAAGACTAATGATTCATAAAGGCTAACATGCAGTCAGGCATTATTTTTTTGAAACATACCGTTTTGGATGATGTGAACGTATGGAATTACATATGTTTCGTTTACTTCCTAAGTGTTCCACCAGGATGTTGTGTTTACTTTAATGGAAATTAGTGGTAATCTACTGCCATATGCAGTGGAATCCAATTCCATAACGCTCACAAAATTGGTGAATATGGCGTTCTCTGTCAAATTGTGGATCACGTTTTTGACCACGTCGCCTTGCCCTACATCATGTATGACCAGGCAGAAGCAAGACTCCCTTCTGAAGATCATCTAATTCCATTTTCTCCGTACACCAGAACAGGAGGTTATGATCGGCTGTGAGAGGTAACATCCAGATTATAAAAAAGATCAGAACTTTGTATTCAACCATATATTGTTCGCACGCCATTGATATTACCATAGTATCTGAACTACTGACTTGAGATAGACTAGGTGCACCTATCTCTGTGAGCCACAAGTCTCAATCTGCGATCTTGGCGCGCTATGATTCCTCTCGAACATCCAAATTCCCTTGCTCTGTGTCCTCAGTTCTCTTCTTGCCACCTTAATAATAATAATAATAATAATAATAATAATAATAATAATAATAATAATAATAATATTTAATTCATGAATTATTGTATACACAATAAAATTGAAATTCGTCAAACTCATATCATTACCCTCTACACAAATCAAAAAATTCTGAGCATGTATACGGTTCACCAACAACAATAAATTTATACAAACTGCTCTTGAAAATCCCCACATTACCCAACATTCTTAATTTATCAGGAAGAGCATTAAATAATTTTATCCCAAAATACAGAGGAGAACACTCGGTCTTCGCTAAGGAATGATAAGGATAGAAAAATGGTTCTTTTCTTCTGGTTTGATTAACATTTTTGAATTTCTCAAAATACTGTGGATGAAGTTTCATGAAAATTAATACCTTATATATATAAAGACCACACAGTGTTAAAATATTTTGTTCCCTGAAATGTCCCCTACATGACTCCCTAAATTTTAGTCCTAATATAGTTCTTAACATCGATTTTTGTCTTAAAAAGACTTGTTCAGATAGTGAGCTTACCCCCCAAAAAATTATACCGTAAGACAACAAAGATTGAAAATTAGCGAAATATACAGTCTTTAATGTATGATTATCCACTCTACTCTTGAGCACAAATGTTGAATATAAGAGATCTTTTATTCTTCTGGAAATATCTCTTATCGATATTTCTCTACGCAAACATACAAATCGATTCATCTCAGAGTCATTTAGCTGAGAAACCTGTCAAATTCTATGCTTTCTAGGCATTTCAATTAATTCAAAAAAGGCTGAGCGTATCCCAAATGTTTGTAAAATAATGAAGATTCCATGTAGTCGATTGAGTTGTAAGAAAAGGATTTATTTCTATAAATATTGAATGTTTTGGTTATAGTTTCCATCTATTATTTATTAGTCAGTTTGAGTTTCGTTGAAATTATTCCCAAATAGTTTGACCCAAATTATTTAAGGTTATAAACTGTTTCGGCCGTTACAAAGAGTGTCCATTTTGGAAACACCCTCTATAAAAATGTTTTCGTATTGTACTCAAGACATGAGAAGAATAGAATCCAAATTGATCTCGCATTCTGCATTAGTGACTCTAATGTGCAATCATCTTAAACTATTTTGGGATCAATCATTTGGATTTCGTAGTACAAACGTTTAGAAATTAGATTCATTGAGAAAGTGGTGTCCATTAGGCCATTTTTGTGATAATTTGACTTGAGTTTAAAAACAATTATATAATTATACTAAATAAAAAAGATTCCCGAGATACAGTTTAATCAGCTAATTATCTCATATTACGATGTTCCAAGCAATAAATAAGAACATTAAGAAATTAGGAACGTGTTCCGCCAGGTAGCAATGCATACGACCGCCATAATTGGAGCTTGACCACGAAATTCAATAGTTACTACGTGTCTGTAGCACAGTCTGTTACATTAAGTAATTCGTCTTGGTTATTGTCGCTGGTAATCGTTTCAGTTGCTCTAGTAATCTGTATCCGTTGACGCAATATGGGGTAACACGATACCTTTAATTGCTTGAAAATCGTCCCTTGGTATTTTTTATCGAAAGATTATTTTAACGACATATGAAATTTCAATTCTTCTCACGATGAAATTCAACAGATAATACAAGCTTTGTTCGCTGGTGCAATTCAAAACCAATTCTGAACCGATTCCTAACCAATTCGTGATCGATAAAGTGTCTAATACTGAATCTGTTCTTAATTGTTTTCACCGCAATCGTTCTCGGAACCGAAGGAACTCATATATGAGTTCCTGCTATTGATTTCATTCAGTATTTTTGAATCAAATGGCAAGCTTTAATTTTCCAATTTCTTCAAAAAGCTCCACGTTCAAGAATTCATGGAAACAACGTTTCTTTAAATTATTGATTGTCTCGGTCTTTACTTGACGGAAATTCATCTTCAATATAAGAAAAACAAATGTTAACTTCCGCTATTTTATTGATTTTCACAACAATTGCTTCGTCATACAATGACTTCATCAGGTGAGTATTTAAACTGAGGTATACAATGCAAAACATGACCTTAAATACACAGCTCTGGTACAAAAAATAGAGGGGTGGAAAGAGATGGTATACAATTAATGAAAAATATTAAGTAGGGGGGATCTATTTAAATCTATTTGATCATTCAATAAAATTTGTCTTTTATTATATCATTGATTTCTAAAGTTTCTAACAGATTTAGCTCCTGACTTTTGTTTTCAATATGTAATATTTCATAATTTATATTAAAATTATGGCCAGTCTCTAACAAATGGTTGGCATAAGTTGAATTCGATTTATTATTAATGTAACATTTTTCATGTTCTCGTATCCTTGTTTGGAATTAACCTGTCTGTCCCACATATACACATGTCACTACATGTTAACTTGTAAACTCCTGATTTTTTGTATTTAGGAATGACGTCTTTATTATTTTTTATTAAGCGGCCTAAAGAATTAATAGTTTTAAAAGAGATGTTATATTTTTCTTTTTTCTTTAAATATCTAGCAATCTTTTCAGATTTTTGGCCTATGTAAGTTAATGAAATAAATTTGGTTTCGTTTGAATTTTGAAATTTTGAATATACAAGTTATATTGCTTTCTTGTAATTTATTTTATCAAGTAAATTGTCTACAATTAACGGATTAAAATCATTATTGAAAGCTATTTGTTTAATCGTTTTATACTCTTGGTCAAAATTTTGTTTCGTCATGGGTATGTTAACCAATCTATAAAGCATACTATTATAAGCTGACAATTTTTGTGAAAATGGATGGTTTGAAGTATAATGAATCGTACCATCTGTATGTGCAGGTTTTCTGTATATGGAAAAGTCATGTCTATTATTAATTTTAGTGATTTTTAAATCTAAGAAATTGATGCTATTATTTACTTCATCTTTCTGTGTGAATTCAATTGTTGGATATAATTTATTGATAGATTCCAAAAATGAACAAAGTGGTCTATTTGTGCCTTTAAATAAGCAAATTATGTCATCTACATAGCGGTACCATTAAACGAAATCTTCAAAATATGAAAATAGTTTTTGGATATTGGTTTCTACGTGATCCATGAATATTTCTGATAACAAGGGGCTTAATGGGTTCCCCATTGTTAGACTTTCTTCGTCTATATGAAACGTGCCGTTGAACATTCTTTAAATTATCCTTCACTCAAAGATTTTATAGTTTCCAATATTTGTGCCAGATCTTAGGCGCTAAGTAATCAATTATTAATAAGAAATCTTGCTTATTTCAAGAAGAAAAAATCCACGAAATATTTACGTACAAGTTACGGCATAAAGGACAGATATTTTTTAAATGGCCTGGTTAATAAGTTGAATTGTCGTTGTTGAGCTAACGAAAATCCTCGATAATTGTGCAGCCCAAGTGACAAGGTTGGTGCTCTGCATCCAAAACTTGCGTCAACGGCACTTACTTCTTCGAAGACGGTTATGTCAATTCTATCATCGTGAACTAGGAGCGTTAAGCCGAAATTATTAACAACATATTTTTACATGACACGTGTTCCAAATTGACATGTGTGATTCCAGTAGATTGAACGCTCATTCATCCAGAGCAATATTATCCACCCTCTCTTCTCTGATCGCCCAGTTCCATATTTGGTAATGTTCATTGGCCCTCTTGGTCCCCAGATTTAGTCATCTGGGGTTTTCTCCTGTGATGTCATCCCAAGACATGTGTATTGCTATTCTCATGGAAGTGGCCCATATTGGCAGAGCGATGTTGAGAAAAGTTTATGCCAACTTCCAAGAACTCCTGCAGCAATGCAGTATCACAAACGGACACCCACTTAACTGATGTGGTTTGTAACGCTCAACTTCCCGGATTGCTATTCAATTGCGAAGTCGAATCTATTAATAAATTTCTTTTCAAGTGAAAATTGCCGTTTTTATGATCTTTTTAAAGACCTTCCATTCTTTATGCTGCACCGTATGTACAAGTTGGTTCTTATAAAATAGCCCAACTGAATATTTCCGTAAGTACGAGTTTTTCCAGAAACAGAGATATGGGTTACTTTTCATTTAGAGGCGAACATCTTATTGCAAATTCATCTCTGAGCGAGGAGGCAATCCTCTCAAGGATCATAAATGGTAATATATGTTGAGTATTTTGAAGGTTTTACAATTTTGTTTATGGATATGCTAAATTCTGTTTGGTGTTCTCGTTGGAAGTGAGGTTGAAGTAAGATGTTCAAATTACCTACCATCCATTTTTAAACAATAAGAAGGTCTTTTTTCAACATTTTCTTTTACATTCTAGACATTTCAGTTCTTCATTACATGCTAAAGCTATTTTCTGGCAAAGATCTTCTAGAGAAGTAGGTACCGTCTTAAACACGACACTCGTTAGATGACCCCAAAAAAAATCTACAGGTGTCAACTGGCAGATCTTGAAGGGCATTCAATAGGACTTCTCCTTTCAATCTAATTCGCGGGAAAATGATGATTCAGAAAGTCACGTACTGGGGCTACCTGGTTTGGCGGAGTACCAGCTTGTTGAAAAAATACATGTTCTAACCGATCATCATTTTCTAGAATCTCCACCATGCGTGTGTAGATCAGATCTTGGACAAGATTAAGATAAGCTTCACCTGTTAATTTGTCAGGAAAAAAAGGAACGCACGAAACTATTTCCTGAAATTCCAGCACAAACATTCAGCTTTTCTAGATACTGTGTGTGCTGTTCTCTAAAAACGCTAGGTTTTGAATTTTTTGCCTAACTCCTGGAAATCTTGAAGATTACAACCTCAAACTGAAATTCTTCAATATGGTCACCCTAGAACAGTGGTTCCCAACCTAGAGTACGCGTACCCCTTAAGGGTACACGATAGGCCGTGTTACGCCACAAATAAGCAATAAGGACGGACGCTGTCAGCCCTATCACCTTGGTACATATTTACATATTATAAACCTTAGATTCAAAAATAAACAAAGAGTTTTAACCAGAACATATGGGTAGTAGACTATTTTAAAATCTCTACCATCGTGATAATGAGTTTAATCCTAACAGATAGGAGGTAGGTGATGAATTTCATTCGAGTGTGCTCTAGAATTTACACAAAAATATTCTGAAAGTATAGGAAGTGATTTAAGACGAAGATAACCCTTAATTATACCGAAATTCCCTGACAAATTTCAGGCCAAATCCGCAGAAGATAACAATGTTCAACCGCCATATATGCCCGATTTATCATGTTCAACTTTTTTCTACCATCTGAAGTCGCACTAACATTACAAGAAATACGATTTGACTCCATTTAAACCATAAAGAAAATTCGCTGGAATTAATTCCATATAATTTTAAATGATGAGCTTGCATATGTACATAGCTTCAAGAGTTACAAAATAATACTCGAAGCAAAATTTTCATTTTTATTAAAAACAACTGTAGCTGCTTCAGTGAAGGTACTAGATAAATACATGAATCAATTGAAATATATAGTCCGTCTAGAAAGTATCCGAAAAAAACAAAGCTCAATGATAATTATTTAGTATTATATATATTTTTAATTGTCATTATAAAATAAAACACTTGTTTACATTTTCTACTTTATTTTTGGTATTGACGTACGTTTCGTCTTTGCTAGAAAGACTTCATCAGAATACCTTCCATTCTGATGAAGTCTTTCTAGCAAAGACGAAACGTACGTCAGTACCAAAAATAAAGTAGAAAATGTAAACAAGTGTTTTATTTTATAATGACAATTACAACTGATTTCTACCAAGCAACGGCCCAATCTATCATAAATATATTTTTAATTCTTGAATTAGAAAATTATAAAAAACAAATATTCACCCTATTCACTTATACAACCTCTATTTAACTGTAAACACTTGACTAAACGTCGAGGTACACCCGAAACTAGATCACCTCCATAATTTTCGGTGATGGTAGTCCAGGACTGTGAAACTGGCTGAATTAAATCATCTTTATTTCGTGGCACTGCTCGTTCAACTTCAATCTTCATTAGTCCCATATGTTTTCAATGGGATTAAGATCTGGTGAAGCCTTCTGGTCATGATGTGGCATCTTGCATTATCCTGATGGAAACGGCACGAAATATAAAGCATGCGCTGTTTAGAATGACACAGTACTTTTCACTTTGATCCAAAAGTAATTAAAAATGCTTTAAAGGAATGTATTTCAAGCCTAATCATTAGGAAGAGTTATTTGGAATGAATGGAATTGAAACTCAGTTAAATTAATTTCCCTAATTCAAAATCTACAAGAGATCTTTCACTTGATCGTAGAACACAAGGACGAGGGCGGCTCCAGTTTCACTGAGGATGTTGGAGAAGACTCCCTTGAAGAAAGCAGTTGGACCTTCTTCTTTTCCAATCTTCATCCGGCTGTAGAGTGTGTTCTTGTAGAGCATATCAGATTTAGCCCTGCCAGACTAAATCATCATACGCCTCCTGACAGTATCGAATGGATATGAGGATATACCAGATACAGTGGTTACAGCTTGAGCAATTAAGAAAGAGATGATTAATGGGGTGTTCTTGGGGTCTGGCAACATTGCCTTAGCAGTATCGAAGAAACCAAAGTATGATGCTCTGTAGATAATGATACCCAGTACAGAGACGAAGAAGCCTCTGTATAAACCAATAGGTCCATCAGATTTGAAAGTTTTACTAATACAATCGATGAGACCAGTGTATTGTCTTTCTGATAAACTCTTTCCTATATCAGCTCCCAAATGGGTAAGGACATAATCTAAGGGATACACAAAACAAGGTGAAATTGCTCCAGAAGCTCCATCAGAAGCTAAATAGCGGCGAAATATCTCCAGAACTGGGTTTTTTTGTCAACACCGATCATAAAAATCTGTTTGTAGACATCTTTGGTCGCGAAGTTCAAAGCTTTTGTGGGGAAATATCTGAGTACATTAGCAAGGTTACCACGCCACAAACTGACGAAACCCTGTTTCTTTGGAATTCTGACGAATGCATCAACAATACTGTTATATTCTTTACCAGCTTCAATCTGTTTGCTTGCTGCCTGCACTTGCAGAATCAATTTTACTCTTTCGATTGGGGCTACTGAGATCTTACAAACTGCAGCGGAAATTCCTCCGGCGAGGAAATCCTTCATAAAAGCTTTTGGATCGGTAAGCATTTTTGGTAAGTCTGTACAGGCAACCTCTCTCGTACAACCTCGAAGGAAAGGGGAATACTATTAATGTTACCATCACTGTACAGAGAGGCGTAGCACCACACTGAAATATTGCTCCACAAACCAATATTTTGGTGGAAAATTTGAACGTTAACAGGTTGTTTCAATAGAATTTGTAAGTGATTTCCACCAAGTTGGAAACAACTTTCATCAGATATAAAGATATTATTGAAATTATCTTCTTGAAAACGTTGACAAAATTCTATCCTTCGTTCCTTTTGTAAAGGTGACATTATAGAGAGTTTTTTTGGTTTCCTTGATATGTAGTCTTATCTTTTCAGTGACATACGGACGATTCCTAGACATAATTTTATATTTCGTTAATTTGCAAATCTGTTAGCCAATTTGCGAAACCCCAGGCGAAGATTATGTCGCCATAAGGCCAATAAAGCGTTCAAATTGTTTCCTTTAATCTTACACGGCCTCCCCACAACTGGTCTATGCCTCCATGCCATTTTTTATCCCCTTTTTTATCTCGTATAACAGCACTTTTTTCCAGTTCAGTTAATTGCACTAATTTTTAAACGTTTCGAAAACCTTTTCTTTACAAATATTTCACCTTTTCTTTTTTTTTTGTTATGACATTATTTCATAAATTGTATATCTGTTGACAATCAATAATATTTGGCAAATAGTGTTGTCATGCAACTTTGACCATAGTCGACTATCTGGACAACCTATTTTATACATCACTTTTGTATTAGAATGTTACAAAAAAGAAGTATATTAAAATTTCAAAAAACAATTCATTCCGGACTGTACTTTCAAATAAAGAAAATAAAATTAATATCCACGAGATAACTTTTGCTCATATTTGAAAATACAACATTTTTGGTTGAAGACACTTCATTTAAATCACTTTTTGGATGGATTTCAGCACAGCCGTCGACATCATAACATTCAGTGGTAAGGTTTTTCCCGACAAAAAATATCGTTTGGATTCAACGTTTAAAAGTCGGAATGGCCCACTATGTTTATGTGTTACTTTTGTATTAGGATGTACTGTTGGTGTATTAATTATCACCCAAGTGCCCCTTTCTGATACTGCTATCTACACACTTAAACTTTATGACGGCAACGCTGTAAACACCAGTCATTATATTGATATAACGAGCCTCTGATCTTCCATCCATTGACCTGTTCACTACGTTCAGATGCGAACGAAACGTTTTTCCGTACAGCGATGTTGAACTCAATTGATGGAAAAAACTTTTTGCTACTTATTTGTGCAAAAAAATTGCATTTAGATCAGTTTTCTTAAATACCTTATAATTAACAGCTTAAAATTTGACTCGTTTATAGCGATGTGAAGTTAGCAGTTAAAAACGGGCGTAAATTAGACAAAAAGTAAAGGGTTTTCCATTATGAACGATGTGTTTCCCAAACAACATATTTAAAATCATGAAAAGGTCGTTATCTTAAACGTTAGCGATTTGGGTCTGCTATTATTTGTCATTTCATTGAGGCAAAAATACCTCATTCATCGTTTGGATATTATCGAAAATTTTTTTGAATATGATCGTTCTACTTTTACTCGACGTGATTTATGAACAAACGTGCTTTAAATTCGAAAAACTTCGAGTACCTTCGGAGATGTTCAGCAATATTTAAATTTTATGGAAAGTGTTTCATATTTCATTGAATTTATTCGTACAAATTCATTACATAAAGTAAATGACACTATTTAGTGAACTTCTTTTTCCATACAAGGTTTTGTTGTCAAATTTGGAATCCATTCAAAATTTACGATTTTGAAACGTTTCCACATTTTAAAAATATTCACCATGTTGCAATAATAGTATGAATACATCAATTAAATGAATATCTGCATTTTGAACTTCTTCAGATAGTGCAGATATTTCAGTTCCGTAGGTCTCCGGAATATAAAACTGAAGTCTAAAGACGAATGATCCATCATAAGACGCTTTTTACACTATAGAACAATCACTCCACTGCAATGAAATTTTTAAAAGAATTGAGAATTATCGCTTAGTTGTAGCTATTTTTCAGCCACTCTCAAAGGAAGTTTGGCAATAAATTCAATTTCATCGGTGTATTACAGACGAACTGTTTATAGTCGATCATAATTGAAATAAGTTTTCAGAAATAACCATGTTCACACATTTAGTGAACCATAGTAATTTCTGAAAAACCTTTTCAACAGTTGATATTTCAAAAGGTTTGGTTATCACAGAAAACAAATATACACGAAATATACAAAATTTCAAAACTGAATATCGTGGTGTAACTGTTCAAATGAATATACATATTCACATGTAAAGGATGGACTATCTATAATAGCATTTTAAAGGAGCTATAATACAAATGATGCCAGAGGGATTGGGAGTTCAAGTCCAGCTGCGCCCATGGGTGTATAATAATAATAATAATAATAGATATTTATTCCCATGAACAGTAAAAAAAAAATACATGTATAGAGAACACGTCAATAAATATACACTGAAGTAAACAAATGTGATAACAAATTAGAAACAAAAAACCTTATTTAAGATGTATTATATTGCAAGGAACTCCTGGACATTGTAAGGTTCCAGTTCTATGAGAAACCTATGCAGTCTGGACTTGAATATTCGAAATTTATCGATACTCTGTATTTCTTTAGGTATCCTATTGAAAAAAACGATACACATATATTCGGCATTTTTTTCAGTAAGGGTGAGTGAGTGGACTGGATAATGCAATGGAAGCCTACGTCTGGTGTTATTGGTGTTTTCGTGTTGTTTGAAATATGTGTTTCTTCTCTGATGCAGGAATAAAAGACATCTGAAAATGTAAAGGCCGGCCAGTGTTAAAATATTGTTTTTCCTGAAAAATCCACGGCATGATTGTCTATATGGCAATCCATAGATTATACGTATTGCTGACTTCTGAACCACAAAAATCCGTTCAACGGCTGAGCATCCACCCCACGCTACTATACCATAATTTAGGCGAGATTGGAAATTGGCGAAATAGAGGATTTCCAAGACGCTCCGGTCAACTTGTCGTGCCAGTACCCGAAACGAATACACAGTAGATGTTAATTTTTGCTGGAGGTTTGTTAGGTGTTCACCCCAGTTTAAAGAACTATCAAGAGTAACTCCAAGAAACTTTGTGCTAGTCGATATCTGGGTGTTATGACCGAGCAACTGCAATGAGGTTGGGTTGTCCGGCTTTTTGGATGCAGAAAAAATCATACATTCGGTTTTGGTTGTGTTTATTTTCAGTGCATTTTCCTGGCACCAGTCGCGTACTGCCATTACTGCTGATTGAGCTGTTGATATTGCAGAATCTATGTTCCCTTTGGTCGCGATAATATTCGTATCATCAGCGTACATGACGACTAATGCGTCATTTTGTAGTACGCATGGGAGGTCATTGATATATATTAAAAAGAGAAGCGGTCCAAGTATACTCCCTTGAACCACTCCGTTATGCAGCAGTGCCTCATCAGACAAATACTTAACACCATCGACCTCAAGTACTACCTTCTGGATCCGGTTTTCCAAAAAACTACGGACAACCTCCAACTGCCTATCTCTCATACCGTACGCGTTTAACTTTCTCAAGAGTAACTCATGACTTACACTATCAAAAGCCTTGGAGAAGTCCAGAAAAATTCCCACAGGAACCTCGCCCCCCTCCAATGCTTCAATCACTGTGCGTGTCAACTCGAAAATGGCCGTTTCTGTATTCTTGTCTTTAGAGTACCCATGTTGATTGCTACGTAAAATCCGACATTTAGACAAAAAGTTTAGCAGACGCTGTCCAAGTACCTTTTCGAAAATTTTTGAAAACGATGTTAAGAGACTAATTGGTCGATAATTATCTAAATCTTTAGTATCGCCTTTTTTATGGAGAGGTTTTACAATAGCTATTTTTAGACTACTTGGAAAGAAGCCATCTCTAAAACAAGTATAGATAATATTAGCCAGTGGTTTTGCGATCAAATGAACCGATTTTTTAATAATTGTCATCGGAATATCATCATATCCACTCGATCGTGTGTTCTTGAGTGATTTTACCACGTTCACGATTTCTTTTTCATCAATGTTAAACATATAAAAGGTCTTTGGATTTGGACTAATATGCTTAGTGAATCGGTCAATTGGGACTGCATTTTGATTAGAGGAACCTACGTTGGTGAAATGCCTGTTGAAAGAATTTGAGAGCGTTTGTGGATCTATATCGCAGTTAAATTTCGACTTTTTGTTTCCTTTTCCTGTTAGATTATTGACCAATTGCCACGTTGTTTTCGACTTATTATCCGATCACATGATTTTATCGCGGAAATATTTTTGTTTGGCCTTGCGAAGATGGTTCTCGTATCTTAATTTTTCTTTTTTATATTCCTCGATATATTCTGGTCTACATCTAGATATAGTGAATAGTACATCTAGCCTTTGTTTTGCAGTTTGTATTAGTGGATTGTCTTTATATATATGCGAAACATTAGATTTATTAACTGTTTTCATTACAAACGGAAAAGATCGATCAAAAACTAGTTTAAAGCGGGTGAAAAATTCTTCCCAAAGTTTCTCTGAATTATCCGCATTTACGTTTGAAATATGATTCCAGTTTTCCTTCGATAGTTCACTCAGAAACTTATCAGTTGTGGAGTCGTTTATCAGGCGAACCTGCTTCCGCGAAATACCTGAACGATCCCTCCACACAAAAGAAAATCTTTGCGCGGTATGATCCGATAAATGTGAGGAGACGACACTAGCATTACACTGTTCTAAGTTGGTTATAAAATTATCAATGCAAGTGGCCGAATTCGCAGTTATGCGAGTCGGTTCCTTAATCATGAATGTTCCCCCATAACTCTCCACAAGCGAGACAAATCTCCGAGTGTCAGAATTCGATAGGAGTAAGTTTATATTGAAGTCTCCAGTTATGATAAAATCGGCGATTTCATTTAAAAGTACTGAGAACAATACATTCATTTTATCCAAGAAAACGTCAAGATTCGTATGCGGCCCCGTACAAGGACGATAAACACAGACAATAACCACATTGCGATTATCCGTTTTTATTTCGACCGCCGAGCATTCGAAAATGTGGGGAATACTCATTCTTGCCAGATCTGGACGTTCCTTGCAACTAATATGTTCTTTACAATAAATTGCGGAACCGCCGTGAAGCGATGTTCCTCTACAAAATTTGGAAATCAAATTATAACCCTGAATAGTAAACATTTCTATTTCTTCTGAATCCTTCCAATGCTCTGTTACGGCTACAATGGATGCGTTATTATTATGAGCCAACAATTCTAGACCATTGAGGCTGTTACTTATGGATTGAATATTTTGATGAATTAAAACAAAATCTTTTAGAATTCTCTTCTCCTTTTTGATAGGTGAAATAAAAAATTGTTAATTTTACTGCCTTCTGGCCAAATATCTGGATGTTTCAACGATTCGAATTCTCCGGAAGGGACACCAACCTTGAAGGAAGAATACTCATCCGGTCTCTTCGAATCCAATTTTCTACACTTGGCCTCAGGAAAACCATTCGCTACCAAATGCTGAGTCAATATTTCCTCACTCAAGGAGGGATGTAAATTGCACACATGAATATAGCTGAATTTCGGAGCGGCCTCTATTCCAATGTTCGCTCCTTTGCCACTGCCAAGTATGCTCTTATCGAATTTCTTGAATTTTTTCTTTTTTTCGACCATAGTAAAGTTTTCTTCGTCTGTTGAAGTTTTGTTATCCAAGCAGCTATTTTCTGAACTGACTAATTTATCAGCGTTAATTTTTCTGGACCCATCAACAGATCCACCCTCTTTTGTAATATTTCCATCACTAAAGTTCTGGGTGCTTTCTGGATGAACTGATTTGTTGCGTTTCTTGTGTGAATCAGTTTTTCTCGTTTGTTTAACGGACGATACTTTATCGATAAAATTTCCAACACTTCTCACCTGCATCGTCTGATTTGAAGATAATCCCGTACGTGCGGCAACATCGACTTTCGTGTTTTGTTTATTCTCCAATAATTGAATTATCATGATTTTGTCATGGATTGTTTTCTCTAGTTCATTAATTAATCTTTTAGAACATTGTAATTCTATATCCAATACCTTCATTTCGTTTTTCAGTGTTGTCTCCAAAATATTCCAATCTAGGTTAGGTTTATCAACTGGAATTTCTGGAACATCCTGGGAACTATGATCGATTTCCTGGTACTCAACGAATGCTCTTAGTTCTTCACTTACTGTGAGCCCTTTGGGTATTCTTTTATTGACAATTATATCAACTAAATTTTCTTTTTTTAATCTAGTCAACTCGTTCGCGACATCTACGTTCGGCGCCATATTGCAACTATGTATGTGTATTTGAGGTGGTGGTGTATGGCTAATGTCCACAGCAGTCGATGCCATAAGTTACAACGAAAAACAACAACAAATGATGAGTCAAAACAGAGCATTCTATGTCTGCCATTATAAAGTCAAACAATCCTGATTTTTTGCCATTTTAGAACTGTTCTCCTGAAGAAACCTAGAATCTCATGAAAATGAAAAATACATGGTTGAAAGGCTCCATCCTCTTTCTTTAAATCTGCCTCGTTACATATTGGCAAGAAAGAGTGGAAAAATATATTGAACAAAACTGCACTTTTCATACTCGTAATCTGCTTAAATCAGATAAGAGAGAAATTCGAAGAATTCTCGTAATTCATCTTCACGGAACTATACATGAACCTTCGTGTGATTATTTCACATCTTGATACTAAACTTGAACTCGATCGGATTTGTACTTTCGAAAACATTTGGAAAATAAAATTTCAAATAAGAATAGTTCAGGAACTATTCCGATGATCCTGTTCATTTTTTAATGTAACTGATTAATTTAGTCATTTCGCTCGGAAATTAGCATTTTCAATTCTAGTCGTCCGCCCAATTGACTGATTTTCACGAAATTTGGCATAAATTTTATGTCATTATGCTACACAAAATCGAAATTTCATCTCAGTCGGATCAGTAATTTCGGAACTACTGGAAAAATAAGAGAAGGTTTCAAATGCGAATAACTGTGAAACTGTTGAACCTATTTTTCCCATTAAAAAACTCAACCCAAATATTTAAACCTCGAAGGAACTCTAGAAGTTTCAAGTCTCCAGCTGTTTTCGTTGCAAAGTTAGAATGTTTAGGGACGAACCAGCCAGAAATAAATGCTTTTGACCTTGGATTATTCATCAGTCATTTACTACCATTTTCGGCTCAAAATTCGAAAATTACAGACATTTGAGTAAAACAATAACCTGCAAAAAAGATATTAATAATTAATTTCAAGGGTACGAGATGGTTTTCAGAGTACGAAACATCAAATTCGATGTTGATAACGACATCTTATCTATAGGGTAAAATGGTTAGAATTTTGGGCGATTTATTTTGATAAATTCCTCTGAAAATTCAGAAAAATAGGTTTCATAAGATTCGAGTTTTTTCGAATTTTTAAAATTTCAAATCGTATTGTAAAAGCGCGTTTCAGCTTGAGACGCTACTAAAATTATTATATTATTTTTAGTACCTAAATCTCAGTTGATTTCTTAAGTGTTTCGAAGATTGAAATTTTAGATTACATTATACGACCCTGAAAATCACTGAGACAATATGGAATTGAAAAAAAATTACAATTTTTTGGAAAACTTCACAATCAAAATCCACTTCAAAATATTGTATATGTCTTCAAACAAGAATCCGAATCTACTTTCGAGGAAATAAAATCCCAATTGTTTACACCTAAACCCGGTGATCGCAACATCCACTCCCATTCACAGTTCAAGAATTCATTCTTTGCGAGTAGCACATGCGCGTTTGTGGCCCGAACTGACATCACGCAAATTTGAACTTGGTGAACGATTAACAGGCTAAGACGGCTTAGCGCGTACGGAGGCATCGAAATTTGACCACCGCGATCTTTTGGACAGTTTTCGGCGGTTGCTAGATCGTGCGTGCACTGGTTCCGCTTTTGTGCGACACTGTGTTAAACTAGCTCTTTTACGGATATAGGTTAATAGGTCGATCAGCGTGTCAGTGAGGCTTTAGGGCTGATTTGTGAAGAATTGTTTGGTTGTCATGTGTTGTGGAGATTTCAGCAGTTTTTCCAGGAGATAAGGAAAAGATAAAGTGAGGATTTCACGTTGGGACAACTTTCAAAGTTGACTCTACTCTTTTATTAGCTTTCACTGCTCTTAAAATCCTTAATTGGCATAAGCAGCTATTGTTTCCTTTATTGGAGAGTGAAGTCCAAAATTTTAATTGGGTATTATTAGCCAAATGATGGTTCATTTAGGACACGATTTGAGTTATTAATTCAGTCCCAAATTATACTCTAGAAATTGTTTGCATTTTCCGCCTTGAGTTCAAGAATTCAACAATTATTTCTTGTATAAAATTTGAATTTTGTAGTTCAAAGTTTCACCAATGTCATGTCATTTTGGTCAACAAATTGGAAAATTTCGTCACCCATTATTTTCTCTAGATTAATTCCCTGATTTCTTGGAACTAAAGTCTTGTCAAATACCGAATACATAATTTGATGCAAGTAGGCATTAAGTTTCGTTAAAGTCTAAAGAACTCTTGAGCACCCCGCATGTCTGACTGAATCAGCCTTGCTTTCTTATGAATCTCCAGTGCATCCCTTCAGTATAACACAATTTACTAACAACTAAATCTTGGTTTTTGAGTAAAAAGCTAAAAAATTAAAGCTGTGATTTGTCGGATTTGAAATTTTTCGATAATATTAACAACTGTTGAGTGTTATTCTATTTTTTATCAATTTGTCCTTTCATCATGAACATGAAAATATCATTCTTATTATCTTTAAAATAATCACATCAAATCCTGGTTTATTCTCTGTTCATTCTTCTAGAAAAATTAGATTCAAGAGATTCAGTCTAGTTTATTCTAAATCTCAAAAGCACAGGAAATTTAAAAGGTGCAAATGTTCAATAAGAGCCAAATCGTTTTTTAAAAACGTTATGTTCATATATTGGAGTGAAAATCTGAATAGCTCACATATCCTATTTGCTCTGCCTCATTTTCTTCTGTCCAACTTCTCACGATAACACTTCAAATACTGATGAATTTACCATTGCTTATCCTTGAATTTGTCTCATATTCGTGGGCCTTAGTTTATTTCCTTCCTGCACAACTTCCAGGATAACACAATATCCTCAATTCTGCTTCTTTCAGGCGAAATCCAGACGGCAACGTCGCCAGATGAGCCTTTCGCGCTTCGTTTGTTGTGGGGTTCCGCATGGTTCTGTTCTACATACTCCAAAAATGAGTTGAACTATGACCGATTTCGAGAACCTGATCCATTTCGTCATCCCGAAACTGGTCATGTCTCATTTCAACAATCATTCCCAAGAAGAGGAAGTGGTAGATCTGCTTTCCGAATGCAACTTCGTCTGTGATAAGGCAAAGAAGGACAGGAAGACGGAAAAAGGACCGGAAATCACGTGTTCGCCATCTCCCTGCGTTTTTGACCCTTTGGACGAGATTGGAGAGTCAGGTAAATGGATTGGTTCGTTCTGACGGAGATGAGCATTCATAGGCGACAAAGTTTTGCGATTGAAATAAATATTATAGTTTATTCATTCCTATCCCCAATAGTCGTTCGGAGAATTGATTGCTATATCTGACCCTCAATAAATTGAAAAAGACACGGTTTCAATGTCCCAGAAGCATAAATCGACCCATCTTGAACATCTAGGTTGAACTATCGATGAAAATGAATGTCAAAGTCTAAAACAACACTGTCAAACTAAATTATGCAACTTTGAAGATGACCGTTGGGTATTTAGCACATCCGAATCGTCATATCTTTATTTACAAATTTCACGGCGTCATAAACCTTTTTCTTCATTTATATTCATATAATACCTTACCTTGAGCAACATCTCTATTGATCCTAATAACGCCAATAAAAATTCGTTGCGATTTATTATTTAATCGATGACTCTCGTTTGTGCTAAAGTCGAAACTGAAGATTGATTGTATAAGGTTCCTTGGCAACTGGTGAATTTTCTCGGTCATTGAACATCTCTTCTTTTTGTTCGACTTATCAAGTTGTTGTCAGCGCGTCGTCTGCGATATCGGAAGCTTCCTTGACCCCATGATAGGCCACTAGGCCGGCAATTCATTAAAATATATTTGGTTAAGTCAGTAGGAGGACATCTGTGATATTTCTCAAATATACAAGTTGTTATTAAGGATGATTCAATGAAAGCTGTGGGTGTTCCACTACGCTATACTCTGTCGAATTAGGCCCTGAAAGTACAGTAATTGCCAAACCGATGTTTTCAGAAAAATCATAGACTTACTTGACAGCATTTTGAAATTAAATTCAGGATGCTGAAAAATTTTCACTATCTATATATACTAAAAAATAGATAATTTTTAAAAAACAAATTGTAGAAATTACTATGTTTTACTACCAAAAAATATATATTACACATTTTCTTGTGACTTGAGTTTCGGGAAATGAACTATCCCATCATCAGACAACTGAAGACCTAACAGAGGTACAGTGGTATTTAAACAAAAGTGATAAATATTTTGAATATTTCAACAGATTCTTGGTAACACCTAATAGTGGTACAGAGGTTTACAATCGGAACGTGATAAAAACCGGGTTAAAAAGAGGGGCCTTCTCACAGATATCGGAATGTCGGCAATCGAAAAAGAAGGTTGTTAAATAGATGGAACCCATTTAAATATCTCAAATAATTTTTGGGGTTACATAGCTCCGTACAGTCATTCATTATTTTCACATTATTTTGTTATACATCTCAAATATTTGGATTTACAAAGCTCCAAACAGTCATTCATTATTTTTTACATCATTTTTATTGTGAACGAATTTGAAAATTTCAATAATCAAGTTTCTTTTCTTTTGAATCTATGTTAAATTTTCTTAAGATTTTTTTTGTCGAAAGGAATTACTGTTTTCTAAAGAATGAGTGGCAAAAGTTGAATTTTTGTTTTCATTAAATTTAATTTATGTTCGTTGAAAAAGGTTTCAAATAGATGTTACTTTTTAAATATCTTAAATATTTTCGATTCACATAGCTCCGTACAGTCATTCGTTATTTTTACATTATTGTTATTGTCAATTATTGTTATATTATTTATTATTTATTGTCAATTATTATCAATAACAATAATGTAAAAATAACGAATGACTGTACGGAGCTATGTGAATCGAAAATATTTAAGATATTTAAAAAGTAACATCTGTTTAAAACCTTTTTCAACGAACATAAAATAGATTTAATGAAAACAAAAATTCAACTTTTGCCACTCATTCTTTAGAAAATAGTAATTCCTTTCGACAAAAGAAAATCTTAAGAAAATTTAACATGTAGATTCAAAAGAAAAGAAACTTAATTATTGAAATTTTTGAATTCGTTCACAATAAAAATGATATAAAAAATAATGAATGACTGTATGGAGCTTTGTAAATCCAAATATTTGAGATATACAACGAAATAATGTGAAAATAATGAATGACTGTACGGAGCTATGTAACCCCAAAAATTATTTGAGATATTTAAATGGGTTCCATCTATTTAACAACCTTCTTTTTCGATTGCCGACATTCCGATATCTGTGAGAAGGCCCCTCTTTTTAACCCGGTTTTTATCACGTTCCGATTGTAAACCTCTGTACCACTATTAGGTGTTACCAAGAATCTGTTGAAATATTCAAAATATTTATCACTTTTGTTTAAATACCACTGTACCTCTGTTAGGTCTTCAGTTGTCTGATGATGGGATAGTTCATTTCCCGAAACTCAAGTCACAAGAAAATGTGTAATATATATTTTTTGGTAGTAAAACATAGTAATTTCTACAATTTGTTTTAATTATGACCAACTACCAAATAGTAACGGCTGAAATAATTCAGTATAGATAATTTTTTGTGTGTCAAGAAAACATAAATTCATAAACTGATGTATAACTAAAATAAGACCTAAGAAAGACTCACTTAATTCAAAATATAAGCCATTATATGTATTTCATGATTATTGACAATATTTAAAATACTCAAACTTAGAATTAAATACAATAACAGAATTAGAAGCTTGCTAAGTCGAAAAAGTGTCTGATACAAAATTCCAAATACAATTACATTACACGAGGTTTGCTCTATGAAATCTTTAAAATAGGAAACTTAAAGCTACATATTTTAAGGTCATAATCAGATAAACTAGAGACTACACTTTTTCATGCCAACTTTCCCTACGTAAATTTAAAATCTTTTTTCAATAATTGTCAGAGTCTCATTAGATATACTCAGTGCATACTGACTCATAAAACGAATAAACGCTTATTCAAATCGTTATATGAGTTAGAGATTTTAGTTTACTCTGTAAAAGGTCTAAATTAAATTTAAAATTAGAATTCTGAAGAACTTTCACTATTTATTCATCGAAACATCTACTGGAATTCGGTTTTTGGACTTTGGATTCCAAATAAAAAACAAGTATCTTCAAAGTTACTAGAAAGACGTTTTTGCTCTGGTTGGAGATATTTTTAATTTTATTTCTTCAAGGAAATATATGAAAGGTGGGCCACATAGAGTTTTGAAGTAGTAGTTATTTCGAGTCTGGCAATACTTCTGTCATTCTCGTTTTGACAGAAAGTTTATTATTTGTTATTAACGAAATAGTTCGATTTACGCTTGAACACAACTGTTAAATATTGAAAACTCATTTCCAAACTGATGAATCATCTATCCAAACTGTTGAAATTTGCGTGGAAAATTCAATAGAAGTGAAATGTTGTCATGGCAAATTGTGAATCAATTTGATTGTGAAAACTGGGTCGTAATTTGATAAAACAACCCGTTCACATTCACGTCCAGTGCGTACATCTGAAAACATTGCTGCTGTATCCCAGAATGTGGCTGAACATACTTAACTCGTCATCGTGCTCAAGAATTAAACATTTCTCGCACTCCTCTGAGGGGAATTTTGCATAAGGATCTCGGTATGAACGCTTACAAAGTTGAACTAGTAAAAGGTACATCTGAAAATGTGGCTAAACATACTTTAACTCGTCATCGTGCTCAAGAATTGAACATTTCTCGCACTCCTCTGAGGAGAATTTTGCATAAGGATCTCGGTATGAACGCTTACAAAGTTGAACTAGTAAAAGGAATGAAACCTCGTGATAATCCAATGCGTTTCCATTTCGGTCAATGGGCACATGATCGTATGGCCGAAGATGAACATTTTACCAGAAAAATTATCTTTAGCGATGAAGCTCATTTTTACCTCGAAGGACTATTTTTTGTGGGAATCTATTAAGGCTGAATATTACGCTATTCTAATAACGTTCGATGTCTTGAAACAAAATCAAATCATTCATGAGATTGAGCCCCAAACAATCGACAATGTACTGAAAATTGGGTTGATCGCATGGAGTTCTGTAGCCAGTCGTGGCGGTGATTTGAATGATATTAATTCTTATTTGTAAATGTCACGGTTCAGCCTTTCAAATAAACTCATAACTTTGAAAAAATATTCAATAGTTTTTTATTCATTGCTGATCAAAAATTCAAATTTTAAATGACCCCTTATAATCATCTGAAAAATAAATAAGGCACGTATGTACATTTTTCATTCTAATTTTACTTTTGAATTATAACTTTCATTATGTATACTCAAAATTGATTTGTATAATTACTGACGCTTGTTTATCAATATTTATGGTTGCCATATCATTAGATGAAACTTAACTGAACTTTCCTATTACTAGAAAAAGTTGAAAAAGCTAAATTCTGCAGATCCAACTGAGATATCACAGTCACAAGTCCGACATTAAAATATTTGACTATCAAAATTATACCTACATACTTGCGTGAAAAACTTCTACTGTTTTTACGATCTAACTAGCATCATATTGTACAGGAAAATTAGGATACATTTTTGTGACCTATTATTGTATTATTATGTTTGTTTTTTGGAATTTCGAAGGAAACTATCCAATGAGCATATCTTCGGAGTCTATGACCAAATTTCGCCAATTGAATCTTTCAGTTTGAACTTTAAACTAACTTGCTAATTCATTATTTTGAAAGTAAACATTCCTACATCAATGCCACCTAATTACAATAAGGATTAAATTATTTCCACTGATTCACATCAGCAGCATATAAATGTTAATGAAATATTTAGAGTATTTGTAATCACGTTAATTAATTTGATGTAAAACCTTCCACAGAACATCATCTTTCTATTTTAAATAGAATTACTACATCTCAGCAATGTTAATATAAATTAATGACCATCAGGTATTGCAATTTTCAGAAAAAACTCTGGTAAGACTGCGCAATAATTATATCTACGTTATCATATTACTGGCTAGCGTCGGAAGTTTCTAAAATCATTTGTTGGTCGATAAAATATTATAGAAAACGAAAACACTTTATTATCATTATCTCATCATATGAGACTTCGTAACTGTTAATACACAAACTGTCAAGAAACTATGATTTTGATAATTTAAAATTAGCGTCGGTGGCTTAATGGCTCAGACGCCCTACTCGTAAGAGGAGTCTTCTTCGGTGCGGGTTCGTATCTTGACAGGGACTGGAATTTTAGGGTTAGGATGGCCACTATTTCATTGTGGGCTCAAAAATTAACAGTGCCGTGTATAAGACGGCGACTTACAAAGCGTAGTCGGAAAACAACTGATCTCCTAACTTGCACAAGCCATACTAAAGCTTCTGGGAAATCTTCACAGAAGATCTATGAGTATCAGAATATTATCAAGCCCTCTAAGTTGTCGAAATCATGGTCATTTCATCTAAAGTGTGTTTTGCAGTTTTCACAACGGATAGAATATTGAACAGATAATCTATCTTAAATTTTGCATTGCAAATGAAATTTCGTTTTAGAAAGCTCTGAAAAAGTTTTACAGGGTGGAGCAGAACAAATAGTTCATTTTCAAATTCAATAGATGTAGAAGTAATATTTAGTTATGTGGGCAATATCAAATACAATATGTTAAGCTTTTATTCACGGAGTTTTAAATATCCGGCTGTTGTTGCCCATTATTGTCAATACAATGCTTCAATCTACTTCGGAAATTTCTTTCAACTCTTTCGAACATATCGACGGGTTTGTTGGCTAAATTGGATAAATATTTTTTCAAAGTAGTCCAGGGTCCTAGTACATAGTAAATATCATCATTGCACGTGAGCATGGCTCTTTCACCAGATGACCACTAAGTCTCCACAAACGCCCGATGTGATAAGGATACGCCTTATCATTGCGCAAAGCGAAAACTCCTTCAATGGAGTTGAACGCACCCCGTTTCTAGTTTCGGCTTCTGTTCGACAACCTACACCGTAGCAGCGAAGCATCATCCAACCGCTACAGATAGGTCAGCACCTGAGTTGTTTGAGACGCACGCCAAAGGAGGTTCTTACTTCCACCCACCCAGTCGCGAACTCGAGAAAGAAAAAAATATCAAGAATCGATGCGTCCATTGATACTAGTACGAGCACTGACAACCGATCATATCAAGATTCACGAACCCTCGTTAAGTCTTTGAATCGGTCCTGGTTCGAGCACCAACGGTCTGAAACGGTATCGTCAAGACCCAAAAATCCCAGAAATGTCCCGCAAACAAACCTGGTTCAGAACACGTTTGGGCGAACCTTCAAGTTCAGCTAAAGCACTTCTCAATCAATCCTGAAGCAAGAATTACGCGTGACCAGATGAATAAAACACCCTTCTAGTCTAGCATGCAGACTTTCAACCACTGCTTCCTCGAGTACAACACCAATTGGGTGGCCAAAAAGTATGAATACTCCCTGCGGGCCTCCACCCTCCCGAAGTCACTCAGTAAATTACATAACGCACTGACCATTGGAAAGAAAAATCTGACAGATTAACTGAAAGGGTAGAGCAACGTCAGTTTTAAGAGTCCTAGTACCATCCTTGTAAACAATGTATTATACGTACCCCATAGATAAATCACAGAGTGCTAAATCAGATGACCGTGCTGGCCAATGCAGATCGCAATTCAAGTAGATGAGGCGTCCTAGAAAATGTTGTCGCAAAGGGCTCAAATAGCGCATGTTCTGTTTGTATTCAGATTTCGAAAGATGGAAGTGAGCCTCATTACTCAAGAAATAAGAATGTCGTCCGGCACTCCCCATGTATTTACTTGCGCAAAAAATCACATAGTTAAATTCTTGTACTGAAGCTTGTTTATACAAATGAAATTTCTATTCTTCATGGAGGATCCACCTCAAAGAGTGTGCCAAAAACCCCATAACATCAGCATATTTTCGAGTAAAGCGTCTGGAAAATCGCAAAACATGTTTTGCGGTGTCTTTACTCTTCGTGGAAGTCCACGTTTCTTCTTTTTCAAATCACCAGTTTCCTTGGAGTTTCTATCCATGAAAAAATCGATTATCGACCAGGAACACCGACACTGTGGAGTACACACAGACGATTGAGCGATCGTTATTGAAATACGCCTCGACAGCGAACGCGCGTTGCACCTCTGTACACTTCATGATACTAACTGAATCAAGAGGGATGAAAATTTATAATCCACTCTTTTGACTATGCCTATCCCAAAAGTCTCCGAGCAATTGTCGCTTTAGTGCGCTAAATTCAAATAAGCAAGTTGCTTTGTCCAATCCTGTTTATGATTACGTTGAATCGCCTTTATTAAAAACTTGTCTAGCTTCGATGGATCATGATCGGCTTCAAGTGAACTCGCTAAAGTGAAGGAAATTGTGACTGAAAATCGTCGCTTACGCCTGATTGAGTTAGCCGCTGAAATTTCTGGGTTTTATAAATCAAAATGTAGTTTTTCAAACCGCTGAGAATAAAATGCATTATCCTTCGACTAATGCCAAAGGAATTAAATTTTTGCAAAAATCGGGTGAAGGTCACCGAGGATATGCTAGAACGAGTCAATTCCGAGCTCAGGTTCATAAAACGCATTATAACTGGTGATCAGACATGAACTCATGAGTATGACTTGCAAACTAGTTAACAATCTTTGGAATAGAGCCTTCCATTTGAGCCAAAACCGAAACGAGTACGTAAATGTTAAAGTTGAAGATTACGTTGACAGTTTTTCTCGATGGTTGTGATGTTATGCACTTGGAATACTTTCCAGAAGGCGAAGCAGTAACCTTGAAATATTATCTGAGCGTTATGTAATTAAAGGATTCAAATTCTTCGAAGAAGACCAGATTTGTGGTACGAAACCTCTAAGGTTGCACCTTGATAACGCTCCATCTCACGTGGCTACCATTATGAATGGAATATCTGGCAAAGGAACTCAAATTACCACTTTAGGGCGCCCGTTTTACGTCGAAAGAAGATATAGAAAAGAATTGAGGCAAGTGCTGAGGTTGATTCCTGAAAATGCATTCAAAAAATGTTTTGTTAAATAGATTGTCCTTTGGCTTAAGTGAATGAAGGCTATGTAAGAAGTGGTTTGACACGTAATATGTCTTTAATTATTCTCGTCTCGTAAAAATAATAATTTTTCGCCTATCATATTATATGTGAAAAGCATAACCTTAAAAATATGACCAAATATAATATTTTCAGTGACGCCTGCTAAAAAAAGTGTGGGTACGGGTCCAATATCAGAGGGGGGCAATGACATCATTTATATTTTTAATGGTTATATATAAAGTCATCAAATTTTGGTTTGGAATATTTCAATTTCACGCTTAATGAGGTATTTTTTGCTGAAAAGAAAACATGTCCATAATTAATAATTTTTGATCGATAAAAATGTTGCAGAAATATGACTGATTTTGTTCACTTCAGAATGGTGATATTCATTTCTTCACCACACCGTCATAAGAATTTTTCGGCAAAAAGAACTTCTTATCCTGTAGCAAATTTAATACCGTTTCCAGATATCAGGTCAAATGTGATGAGGGTACAAGTATAATTGAATTATAATTGATTTTATGGAAAAACTATTTCGTGAAATCAAGAAATGTTAAATTGAAGAATAACCATCAACATTACGACCTTGTGTTATAGGGCACCTTTTGTTGCAAATAAGTTGCATACTCTCCCCTTAAAGTTTGGCCCTTTCAAAAGTAGAAATCCTGTATAGAAATAGATCTGATTACGGAATCATCAGTATATCTAACGGAATGGTTCGGGGCCATTCTCTTCTGAAACTGCGCAGTATACATATATTTGGACGAAATACTGAGTGCTTCGTTACGAGCGTGTTAAATATCTGAATAGTTAGTGTTAGCACTTCGGTAGAAAATTAGCAGACTGTATGTGTAAATTTGATAATGATTAGAAATACACCACAAATCTCAGATGGACACTCACCCTCATCCACTGAATTCCTGGTTAGTTGGGGATCCCCTTGTCTGGAACTCTGACACCAACACCTTGTTGAACTATCGTTCTTGTAATAAGAAATTCTGAACACTTTTTGCTTTGAAAGAATTAAAAAACTCATAAGCCGGAAAAATATCGAACGTAATGTCGATCCGTGATCATTCAGATTCTGGTCGAAGAAAAAGTCTCTCGCATGCGCACAGTGTCATCTGAAAGATGCGTGGTGCATATATGCGCAATTTCAGAAATAAATTAGGGAAACCTGAATGCTGCACTAACATAGCCGCCCACAAAAACCCCTATGGGTTTTTCTAAAGAAAACAGAAAAAAAGTTTCCTCCTTTTAAAAAGAACACCATGTAAGTCACCAGAAAATTAAATTTAAATAATAGAAAAGAAAAATAATAACAAATATAGAAATAAATTATTTTTATAAAGGAAAATAATTTGAAAATCAATTTCTCGGAAGTGGACAAAGCTTCACAACGGGTCTACGGAAAATACCATTAGCTGTTTTCACCGCAGCTACCCTATTGTGTCCATCCTCTCCCGGAAATAATTCCACAATGCGACCAACCGGCCATTTAAAAGGCGAAACGACATCGCTTTTGATCAAAACAAGGTCGTCGAGCTCAATTTCTTTGGCCGGCTCAGCCCACTTGAAACGCTGCTGAAGTGTATTAACATATTCCGCGAAGTACCTTTTCCAAAAATCTCGCTGCATTTTCTGTATAAGCTGCCATCTAGACAGTCTGTTTAATTTCAAATGAGAAACATCAACATCAGGAATTGTTGAATTCAAGGGTTCTAAAGTGAGAAAATGCCCTGGTGTGAGCGGAATTAAATCATTAGGATCTGAGCTCTGAGAACATAATGGCCTCGAATTCAGAACAGCTTCGATTTGACAAATCAAAGTTGTAAATTCTTCATAGGATAGTCGCTGATCTCCTACCACTCGTAGTAAATGAGATTTAACCATTTTTACACCCGCTTCGGCAAGGCCATTAAAATGTGCACCCGTAGGGGGATTGAAATGCCACTGGAAACTTAGAGTTCCAGAAGTTTCTTGAGCTAACTTCAAAAATTCATTTTGAGCTCCAATGAAATTCCGACCGTTATCGGAGTAGCACGCATGAATCATGCCACGTCGAGAAATGAATCGACGGAATGCCGCGATAAAACTACACGTAGAAAGCTCCTGCGTTAATTCTAAGTGAATAGCTTTGGTTGTAGTGCACACAAAAACGCATATATAAGATTTTAAATATTTTGCACCCTTTATGCGATGCATAGTTACGAAGAAAGGTCCGCAGAAATCAATAGCAACGTGAGAAAATGGCTTTAATTTAGAAATTCTGAAACTTGGAAGATCAGCCATTTCAGGTGGTTTGTAAGTATTTGGACGGGCACGAAAACATTGAAAACAATTAGAAATAACTTTTCTTATTGTTCGACGAGCTGATAGTATCCAATATTTTTGAAGAAGTAAATTATGTAACGTTTTTGAACCGGGATGTAAATATTGCTTGTGAACCGACTCTACAATCAAAATCGTTAATTTATGTGAGCTAGGCATCAAAAGAGGGTGTTTTGCGGCATATTCAATATAACTGGATTTCTTTAAGCGGCCGCCCACCCTGAGAAAACCTAGAGAATCTAGAAAGAGTGAAAGTTTCCGAAAGGGTTTAGGTAAAATTTTGTTTTTGTTAATAATTTCTATGATATCAGAAAATACCGAATATTGCGTATGTTTTATTAAACACATCAACGATTCATTCAACTCATGAATTGTTAAAATGCCTGTTTGTTTAAGGGAACCGGGTTTTGAAATTTTCGAAAATCGTAAACAGTAACTTAAAATTCTTTTTATTTTTTCAAGAGAGGAAAATTTATTTAAAAGGTTATCTAAATCGTCCATTGGAATATCTACATATAAAGATATACTTTTTTCTTCGGCAGAGACTACATCATTATTAAGTTCTGAAGTTTGAGCAGAAAAATTTGGCCACTCGGTTTTTGGGCTGGATAGGAATTCCGGTCCATTCCACCACATCTCGAAACGAATCAATTGCAATGGGTTCATTCCTCTAGATGCACAATCGGCAGCATTTAGAGATGAAGGAATATACATCCATGAATCGGGAGATACCAGTTCCTGAATATGGTGTACTCGACTGGCAACAAAAGTTTTCCAACGGCTCGGTGAAGCATTGAGCCAAGAAAGAACTACCTGTGAATCAGTCCAGCAAGTGATTTGATCGAATAAGAGTCGACTAGAAAATGTGTCAGTCACAAATTTGACCAAATCAGCCAAAAGCTTTGCAGCAGTCAGCTCAAGTTTAGGAAGAGTAATTGTTTTTAAGGGGGCAACTCTCCCTTTAGAACAGATTAGAAATACGTGAATAGAATCGCCTCTCTGTAATCTGAGGTAAATTACCGCTGCGTAACCTATGCTTGAAGCGTCACAAAATCCATGTAACTCACATCTCTCATATTGATCAAAGGTGATTCGCCTAGGGAGACGTAATCCAGAGAGTTCTGAAAGTTCACACTTCAATTGTGTCCATGAATTTTTAATGGACTCGGGAAGTTCTTCGTCCCAATCCTTTTTCAAGGACCAAATACATTGCATAATGTATTTTGCCTTTAAAAGAATGGGACACAGAAAACCCAATGGATCGAAAATCCGACCTATATCGGACAAGATGCCTCGTTTTGTGAGGTCTTTTGATATATTTTGGCACTTGTAAGAAAATATATCGAGAGAAGGGTACGACTGAAGACCTAGAACCTTCAGAAATGGTGGTTCATCCTTATCAAAGGACAAAGGAATCTGACAGTCAGAATGGTCTAAGGAAGAAAGCAATGCTGGAGAATTACTAGCCCACTTCCTCAACATAAAACCTCCGCGACTAAGCAGATCGATTAAATCCTTTTGAAGAGACAAAGCTTCAGAATCAGATGATGCACTACCCAGCACATCATCAATATAAGTTTGATCCTCTAGTATCTTACTAGCCATTGGAAAGTTTTCTCTCTCTAGGAGAGCTAGCTCACGAACGGTACGCATTGCCAAATACGGGCTACAATTGAGTCCGAAAGTAACTGTATTTAAGGTATACTCTGAAAGTGAATCGTTTGGATTAAAACGCCATAGAATTCTTTGGAAATTTCTATCAGAAGGAGATATTAAAATTTGTCTGAACATTTGCTTTATATCAGCTATGAATACCACTGCGTCTAAACGGAAAAGTAAAAGTAAAGAAACTATATCCTTTTGTAATTTTGGACCAGGAAGTAAAGTGTCATTTAAGCTCACATCTCTCGAGCCTTTTGCCGATCCATCCCAAACTACACGAAGTTTTGTGCTTACGCTCTCAGGCTTCAGAACACAATGATGGGGTAAGTAACAAAAATTATCATTGGGTATAGCTTCCGATGTGGCTAAAGACATATGTCCACTGTCAAGATATTCTTTCATGAAATCGGAATAAGAAGAATACAAAGATGGATTTTTTAATAAACGTTTTTCAAGTAAGAAAAATCTACGATAAGCTTGAGTATAAGTATCTCCTAGAAATGGTTTCGAATTTCTGAAAGGAAGCGAAACTATGAATCGACCGGTGGAATCACGAGTGGTCGTTTCTTTGAAAAAGGTCTCACACTTTTCATCTTCGACGGAGTAAAAATGCTTATCAGGAATTTGCTCTAATTCCCAGAACTTAGGAATACAGATGTCGACACGAACATCGGATTGAAGAAGAAAAGTTTTTGTTTCTGAACTTGTAGACGGATTGTTAACTTTACCCAAAAGAACCCAACCGAAAATAGTTTCAAGGGCGGTAGGCTGGCCTAATTTTCCAACGATACGTCCATTGAGTAAAATATGAGTGAAAAGCTCAGCACCAATCAGAATGTCTATTGGACTTGAGAGAAAATAATTTTCATCTGCGAGAGGTAAACCCTGTAAATGGTCCCATTGTCCCTTTTTAATAGAAAAAGCAGGTATATTAGAACATAATTTTGGAACAACAATAGCATCGAAAGAAAGTACAGGGCCGTCGGAATTTGTAGGTTTGATATCGCATGCAGTAATACCTTTTGAAGAAAATGAAGTCATTTCGTTCAAACCAAAAATAGTTGTAGAAAATTGATGTCTCTGTAACCCAAGATTACGAAAACATTTTTCGCTTATGAAATTTGATTGACTTCCTGAATCAATAAGAATGCGAACACGTTGAAATGTGCCATATCTATCACGGATATCTACCGCCGCAGTAGCCAATAATACTGTATTTTGTTCGGAAAAGGTGTTACCTGATACAGTTGAAGAATGTGGAATATTTTCTATGATAGTTGAACTATTAATATGGATCAGAGAGTGATGACGGTTATTACAAGTGCGACATTTGTACGACGAAAGACAATTATTTAGATTATGCGAATGATGTAAGCAATTCAAACACAGTTTATTTTGTTTGACGAAAGAAAAACGATCATTCGGAGATTTTGACAAGAAATCAGAGCATTTCGATAATCCATGTGAACCTTTGCAAAGGTAACACTTAACATTGGAATTATAATGAGTATTTTTTGTTTGTAATGAAAAACTATTGCTGGTCTTGGAATTATATTTATTATTACACTTCTCTTTGCTTACTGCAAATACTTTATTTTTAGAAGTAGTCAAATGTTGAACGGATTCTAGGGCCTTGCATTTAATTTCAACAAAATTATAAAGTTCCTTATATTCTGGAATTTTGCTAGAATCAGTTTGAATTTCAAAATTAGTTCGAGTCTCAATATCTAGTTTCCCTAGAAGTATATAGAAAAGTAAAAAATCCCACTGATCTGTATTGAAATTTAAAGCATTAAGAACTGCCAATGATTCGGAAAAGGTATTGAGTAGAATACGAAAATCTTTTGCAGTATTGCCTTTTAGTGAAATGAAAAAAATTGAATCTAATGCATTCGAAGCTATAAGTCTTTTATTTTGATATCTGTCAATAAGTTTTTTGAAAGCGGTGTTATAATTGTCGTTATTTATGGCGATACCATTTAGTAATTTCAAAGGCTCGTCTTTTAGGAAGGAAAATAAATATCTGAACTTTTCAACATTTGAAAGATTGGAATTATCATGAATTAATTTCTCGAACAGATCATGAAAAGTTGACCAAATTTTTGGATCACCGTCAAAAGTGGGTATATTAAGAGGTGGGAGTTTTGCAGAAGCTTCAACACTAACCGACGACGAATTAGAAGTATCATTTTTACTCATGTTATGATAAATAGACAAACCTTCATAATAAAAGTTTTCAGTCTCCCTTCTTATTTTCTCATGTGTATCAAATTCCGCCTCATCCTCAATCAGCATTATAATCTCATTATGACATTCTGAAAACCGCTCAAATAATTTTTTAATATCATCATACCTAGCCTTTAATTGCCCTCTTTTCGACGTATCAGTTAAGCTTTGCTTTGCAATAATGTAAAATTCCGAAATTCGACTAACGTATATTTTACGTTTGCTTTCAAATCTTTTGATGTTACTCATTTTTTGTGAAATATTTTATTGAATGAATGTAAATATAAAGTGATATATGTAAAGAACCAAATTATGCGAAGAAAAGATAATATAAAGAAAGTTTATTAGAACAGAAAGGGTGTCAACGAAAATTTTGGAAGTTGTAATCGTATTTGAGTTTTAATTATTTTCCAATATGAATTGAAAGAAGAAATATGCGGAATGAAAGAATATGTTTATATCGATTGAAGTGAACCTAAGTTGAACATATGGTTTTTTTGTATGAAGCGATAAGCGTATACTGCTTGTACGGATTTATCGATTTCCTACAATCGATATGAATGAAAATTAACAATAATTTGATGGTGACCTACGTGGAAATCTCGAAATGAAAAGAAAGAAAATAAGAAATCACTAGTCATCCGGCCCGAAGGACCAAAATGTTAGCACTTCGGTAGAAAATTAGCAGACTGTATGTGTAAATTTGATAATGATTAGAAATACACCACAAATCTCAGATGGACACTCACCCTCATCCACTGAATTCCTGGTTAGTTGGGGATCCCCTTGTCTGGAACTCTGACACCAACACCTTGTTGAACTATCGTTCTTGTAATAAGAAATTCTGAACACTTTTTGCTTTGAAAGAATTAAAAAACTCATAAGCCGGAAAAATATCGAACGTAATGTCGATCCGTGATCATTCAGATTCTGGTCGAAGAAAAAGTCTCTCGCATGCGCACAGTGTCATCTGAAAGATGCGTGGTGCATATATGCGCAATTTCAGAAATAAATTAGGGAAACCTGAATGCTGCACTAACAGTTAGAATTTTCAAGTCCTTACATTCGCGCTGAAATCATCAATAATGGTCGAAATTGTTCTTCAGTAAACACTTATGATAGATATACAGTTCAATAATCTATTTTCTATAAAATCTTCATCTAATGAGGTTAGATTTTGAAAAAAATTCTTCCTACAGTGATCACAGTTTTTTTTTATAATATTCTCCACAATTTCTATCTCTGCAGACGAATCATTAAGAACTCGTCTAAAATGTTGATCCAGCTGTCAAGTTTTGTCTCTTCTGATTGCAAGTAAATACGTTTTCGCGCATTTTGTAAACTAGTTTGGTTAACCAGTACAATTTTGCTGTTAAAACTCTATTTATCGACAGTCGAAGCATTCATAAACTCTCCTAAATTAAAGTACTACAGCTCCTTGTATTCAAAGAGTAACCAAACTTCAACGAAGATAATTAGATGACCTAATTGTATCTCACTTCGATTCGAAATTATTTTCAATGGGACAGCCCTTATGTATATTTAGACTAATTAATTTGTCTCTATATACTAATTTATTTATATCTTCTATAAATATCTATAATGAAACCATTTTCATATTTATTGACTTTGATATTTACAACGCTTAAATTTATATCACACAGTTTATTTCTACTTCGGTACCACACACGCCACTAGGAGCGTCCTAAAACTTCCTCACTTTTATGCTTTTACTTTTTTTGGTTTCTAGAAATCGCGAAAGTACTCCAGACTTCTACAAACACAAGCAGTCAAAGTTATTCTCTAAACGCATTTTAGATGTTTCCGAAAGTAATAATAGGCGTTTGCGTCGTTCTATAAGGGGCAAAAGTAGGTTTTCTCGTTAGAATATGGTAAAGAAAACTGCAATGTAGTGCTCTCAACCTGTAACTTTTCGCCACATGAGGTTCGTTTCTTATATAATCCACCACTAATGCCTCCTCACCTACGAATGCTCACTCCTTCAAGACATCGAGACTCGCGTCCAAGGATTCTCTGTCTTTCCAGAGAACTGCCTCAGACCGGATCGAAATACCTCGAGGTCACCAAGTCCTAGATCACCTAGTCCCTCAGGACCATCCAGCTGGTCCCCGAAATCTCGACGAAGCACCAGTCCTGCATCCAGAAGGGGTTCAGCATGCTGGGGCTACGAGCAGTACCAGCGCAGCTTGTTGGAGGTACCCGTGATTATAGACTATGGAGATGCTTCCAGTGATGACCTGAGCTCCGAGTGGGACTCTGATGTGCCGGAGGTCACAAAAACTAAGGTTATAAAAATAATTCTAGTTATAAATTCCCAATCTTTTCTAGTCACATACCTTCAAGATTTTTGCAATGTAGTCGCAACCATCTAACATATTCTGAAAGGTTAATGGTGTGTGGTATCGAAAATATTCCTGTAAAGCTCAAATTCACTTAAATGTGTCGAGCATTCCTCCTGAAATATGTTGTTGGTTTATGAGCTACTTTAGTCGATGAAAATTTTGAAGATTAGAAAGCAAACGTATGCTAATACTTCATCTTTCTACGTGCGATTTTTTGCACAAATTGAAAGGCATCAATGATAGTTACAGATAATTAGTATTGGCATTTGGACTCTCTTGTTGATTCCCATAAAAAAAGACGAAACTTGGGCGTTTCAAAAAAAAATATGAGAAATAAGGTAAAATAGCCTATCATTCAACACAATGGTATTAAAAAGGTAGGTACTAATTAAATTATATATTTATTTATTAGAATTAATATGGAATGACGCAGAAGTAATTTTTTAAATTTTATGTTTTGTCGATGTGGTAAGCTTACATCAAGAATGAAACGATAACATTTGAAAGAAATTTTTTCAAAATGTAAATTGAAAATAAGTAGTAAATGCTAGGCAATCCCGTTACGTAGTACAGTTTTGTAGACATTGAGGCATCGACAAAATGATCACTGTATGGTATGCTTCTGACATCACTTTCCAACAATTTGAACTTCTTGGATTAGCTCTATCAGAGTCTGTGGAGGGTGCCGCAAAGTGGAAACTTTCCTTTTCATCATATCCCATACATGTTCGATGGATTAGGATCCGGTGAAAGGGATGGTGTCCACAAAATATTAACACTTGCGTCCCGAAGAAAGCCCATAATTCGGCGATAAATATGGTGACGTGCTATGTCTTACTGAGAGATGGCAGTTAAATGGTTATAGGATATTATCAACATTGTGCGCAGTTATCATATTACTTGAATGAGGATAAGTTATGATATCCTACTCTAGCATTAGCCGTTCAAGCTACAACAGTCCTGTGTAGACTTCTCAACAGCAAACTCAATATCACATCATTTTCTACTGCGGCGTCTTACCCTTCAATGGCCATTCTGCATACAAAACAGAATAAAGATTCGTCGATGAAGAAGACATTTACCATGCTGTCTTCCAATTCACCAGTTCAAACGATGCCGAAAGTGGTCTGCAATCAAAGGCAGCATGTGGAACAATCTAAAGGCTCAAATGCGGCGACAAAATGTCTGCCTAATAACAGGTCTTCCTTCTTCTCTAAACAGTTAGTCAGCGTTTTGAAACGTAGTTGCAGAATGGTCTTGTGAAACTAGTTGTTTGAAACATCTGTATTGTCGATTTTTGGTTTCCTTCTGAATTTTTTACATAGGCCTTGCAGTACAATTAACACGCCTGCCAATTTTGCAATAGACAAACTGATATCCCATCACCGATGAAGTCGCTACCGTAGAGATAATTTTGATGCCTTCGATCTTGAGGCATTTTGTTATGCTTTACACTAGTCGACGCAGGCGCAATTAATACAATTATGTGTACGAGTGAGCTCTAATGAACCAGTTTCTCTGCAAAAGAAATTGAGCGTGGAATTTTTTTTTTCAAAATATGATATAAATCAGTGCTGTCTCCACTAAAAAAAAGTAAAAATTAGTTCCATCAATATTCTATATTTTCTTTATCTACTTTTTCCTGCGTGATTATTGTTAATTCTATATATCTAGTGAACAGGGTTCTCCGAGAGATTTATTTAATTAAATTTCAAAAGGTTTTAAGAAATTCTTTAAATTGAAATTTGTAGTGAAGTAGTACAGAATTTTTCTGTTTGACATTAAAGAAATTTTTTTATCAGTTCTTGTTCTGATCAAAAGTTGAACAATTATTATTTATTATTTATATTATGAGTGCCGACACCTCAGTGGTAGAGCATAGGGATCGTAACCGGTCATGAGTTCGAATCCTGTTCAGGTGGGAAAGAAATTTTTTAGTTGGACGGGTGTCGCCCACCATTTCACAACTGAACTCCTAACTTGCACCAGATGAAAAAGCTTCTGAGGGATCTTCATAGAAGATCTAGGAGTATCAGGATAATAATAATAATAATTTATAGTAAGCGAGCGTCTATCCACCCTACCACTGCGTCCGCGCGAACTATTGTGGTTCATTCACCCCTAATTTATATTTTCCTGACGAGAACCAGTTTTTGGATAAAACAGATAATCTTGTTCGAAGGTTAATTTTTTCAGTTCGCAGTAGGCTATAATAGCCTGACCAAAGACCTAGAATCTGATGCGACTCAACGCTGGGCATTCTGAGACGATGTGCATGGCTGTTTCAGTGTCCTCAAGACACAGTCTGCATTCATCTTCGTCAGCCAGATAATGGCAAATGCGCTTTCAGCCTGCAGTGACCTGTCATAAATCCGACAATTATTCTGAATTTGGCCCTGTCCAGACTGAGCGTTAGGTCTGCCATCTTTTGGTTCGAAGCCGTTCCAAGGAACGCCTTCGAATGTTTCAGGCTAGGACGGCTCAGCCAGAAAGACTCTAGTCTTGAGTTAATTCTCCCTGATATCATCCGCTCAGCCATGTCATGTGATATTCCCAGGAATGGTTCCGGGCCTACCAGAGGCAACGTGACTCAGCAAATACCAGCCGATCTACCTCTTCGTTACCCGATTACTTTGAATGGCTCGGTATCCAAACAAGAGTAAATCTATTATGCATATCCCGTTCAGAGCCGTGCGGCAACTTCAGATTGTTTTCGATGTAAAACAGCTGGATTCTAGAGCTTTTAGTACTGACTGACTATCCCTTAATATTTTGATTTTGCCGTTTTATCAGCAAATTCGCCGCGGTCTCAATGGCAAATAGTTTTCCCTGGAATATGGTTGTTTATTGACCGAGACTCAATGAGATGTTGATTCTCGGTTTTCTCCCATAAACTCCCGCCCCTGTTCCGATGGTCGTTCACGAGCCGTCTGTAAACAAGCCAAGGTCGGTCCTCAATAGAACCTCAGTATGCTGGGTCCATTCGTCCCAGCTGGGGACGATTATATTGAAATGCCGTTCTTGGCTTGTGACTTTTGACACAAGATCGATAGGGCGATGTTCGTTAAAAGATCGTTCAGCAGTCCTGAGCCTCCCATCTCTATTTCCTCTGGCCTGTTAATCGCCAGTTGATGTAGTTTGTATGTGGTCCATTCCGCCTTCCTCTGCACGAGAAGGTAGTAGATTTAGTAGGACCTCAATGGCAGGCGTGATTGTGGTGCGAAACGCACCTGTTATTTAAGGCAAGCCTGTAGTTGAGTGAGCTTATGTTGGCCAATCGTTTGTTGGCCCTTCTTCCACCACGGTACAGCGCCATACGTTATCTGTGGTCTAATTACCATAGTATATAGCCAATATGCCTAGGCTTTGAACTCAAGGTTGTACTAAATTCGACACGAAATTGTATCACAAATTTCTGTTATTTTACTAAAAGTTTGAAAATTGCTGCACTATTTTCAATGTCCCTATACCTCAACCACGTGTGTATCTATATGTGAGAAGGGATATTATTCCAAATAAATAAACCTTTGTTGACTCTCCGAGGAATGATAAGTATAGGTACTTTACACATTCCACAAGGTGTGTTTGTGTTTCGAAATTGTCCCGCGAATGACGTTATCGGTGCATTATCAGAAATTAGTCGATAAACAGCGATCTAGATCACAGCGATTGACTCATCCTTGAAACAGTCGAGCCGATTTCAATACAATCAAGGGAGGAGCAATACTGATTTTCGGTATTGTCCCTACACCAAGTTTTGTGGATGAATCAACTATCAATGAATATGTTGATCTTTCATTGAATTGTGTTCTATTTTTGCAAGGATATTCGTATTGTTTACAGTAATACCACCATAATAGTGATTAATAGTGAATATAAGTCTGTCGATTTATTGCCAAATTAAAATGGAGAGTTAAAAAAAAATTTATTACTATGTTTTACTACCAACAATTTTTAAATGTTTTACAATAAGTAAGGTTTACATTTTTGCAACCAGTTACAAAAATGTAAGAAGGAATTAAAAAGGAAGGGGTTGAAAAATGGAAGAAGGAAATATAATATAATTTCAATTACGTATGGTATTTTCTCATCATATTTCATGAACCAAGTACAAGGTAATAACTTTTGTCAGAATCAGAAAAAGAAAATTAATCATAATAAATTCAACGTAGGTGGTCTAAATCTGCTCATTTTTTAGATAAATCAAAATGAATTAAATATCCGTCATAACTATAAATAATTTGTAATGATATTGATTTGATACTTCAATAAATGATTCTGTATAAACACCAACAAAATACATTATTCTCGACTATAATATAATTGATGCATTTGTAAAAATTTGTGAAAAAAATATGACCGTTCTTTAATTTTGAATTCAGAATTATATTTTTAAACTTCTATAAAATGTATTGAAAATTATAGATTGAAATATTAAAATATTATCACAATATATAATCAGTATAAAATATTTTTCAATATCTAAGAAAAAAATTTCCCCCATAACGACATAAAACGTTTCAATGCTAATATTTACACAACATATACAGTGTGGAATAAAATTATTTGTGTCCCTATGTTAGAAAATTATAAAAAAAACTCAGACATTTCAACTTTTAAATTCAATAGTGCGCTCTCTAAACATAAATTCAAATATACAGGGCGATTCGTGCAGCATGGTCTTTTCTTTTTATTTTAAGTGGAACACTGAGTATATAGCTCCTTAATAACCTCATTTTAACGAACTATATCATGTATGGTCTTTTCTGAATAATACCGGATGAAGTATTTATAATTGGTTTCAAGAAACTGAACACGTTCTCCTTTAAAAGTCTTTCCTAACTTTGTTTAAAGTATGAGTTGAAATATTTCGCATTTATGTAGTTATTTTTTCTTTGAGGTCTGCAATGCTCGTCGGCATAGACTTTGTTCTTGAGATCTCGAGTAGGATTGGATCTATTACATTAGGAAATAAGTTAACTAACGCAGGAGCAACTTCGTTTCTAATCAAACTCAAATATTTTTCGACTGTCAAAGTCCCATTTATAAATATAGGACCAATAATATGGTCACCTATGAATTTTTCTAAATTCGCTACCCTCAGAATACCAAACGTTATGGTACGCCAGTAGATAGGACATTGACAGCCGAAAAATATTTGAGTTTGATTAGAGACGAAATTGTTCCTGCGTTGGTCAACTTATTTTCCAATGCAATAGATACAAGCCTACCGAATGAAAATATCTGGTTCCGGCAGAAGTTGAGTATATTGAATTAATTTGTATTTTCTCTTCAGGAAGACCCAATATCTTTTTGAAATATGTAGAGTGTTTTAGGTTACAATAACAAGATTCCAGAAAAACGAATTAATCACTATAACAAAAATATAATATTTGAAAAAGTATAAAAATTGGCGTTAAATTGAAAGTATGAAAATCTCAAAAATTCATACTTGTTTTCACCCTCAATGCAAAGTATGTACATCACGTGTTTCAATAACTGCTTGGCATCTTGTCTGCATGTATTCCACCAAGTTTTTTTTTATTTAACTATATATTATTAAAATAGTAAAAGTAAACCACAGATGTGCGTGACGTCACGCAGTGCTAACTTCCAGACGCGCAGGATCCCGACGGGCGAAGCCCGTCGCCTGGATATCGTTGCGGACCGAAGGTCCGCACTTCCCTCTAGACCGGTTTACCGTTCCCGTTCCGGGATGACCCTCCGTTCCCGAGATACAGGCGGATAAAGTTCGGGAATTTTCCCGCGCACTCCAACAAGCCCCGCCCACCGTAACCTCGACCCGTTTCTGTGGTGTACGTATAGGGGCGATCCGCGAAGTCAAGTACGGAGACCGTCCGAAAATTTTCGGACCGTCGGAAAAAACGGATATATCTAGCGACGGGCGAAGCCCGTCGTGAAAATACCCATTCGGACCGAAGGTCCGATAGACCCGCTACCCGTTAAAGCCCCTATATTTCGCGGATTACTTTCCGTCGCTACGATACGAGCGGATGATAATTTCCGGACTTTTCCCGCCCTCACCAAACAGGAACCGCCTTACGCGTATGCCGCGTAGGGATGACCAAACGGGGGTGACCAAAGACGGAATTTCAACGAAAAGTAGATCCCACCTAAAATCATAGAAAATTATTAAAAAAAATTGATTTTTTCGAGGTGGATCGATCGAAAAATATAGATCAATCGACTCTACTCGTTATTATTATCCTGATACTCCTAGATCTTCTGTGGAGATTCCTCAGAAGCGTTTTCAGCTTGTGCAAGTTAGGAGTTCAGTTGTGTTCTGGATAGGCTTTGTTACTGCGATCTTGCGCCACTTTAGGTCACAGCACTGTTAATTTTTGACCCAACAGTGAAATGGTTGCAGACACCCGTCCAACTAGAAAATTTCTCTTCTACCTGAACATAATTTGAACCTGGACCTCCCTGTCACGAGCCCGATGCTCTCCTGCTGAGCGGTCCACACTCATATTGAAAATATAATGCTCAATTTGTTGCCAAAGTTATAGCAAAAGATCTCGAAACTGTTGAATCGTTTCCAGCTATGGTCTGTGGGCATCACAAACCACAATTTTTTGAACATTTCAGTCACCTTATGCATAAGGAATAGTAACTTCAACTTCTATACCTGATTCAATATTGATTGATGTAATTTCCTCACAATCTCTGAAGGAGAGTATAAATCAATTATCCTCTTATGAATCCTCATCTGGAATTTGTCCCAAGTTTGGGAACCTTCAGCTCAAGGTGTTTAACGGTTGGTGATACGTAAAGTCTTTGTAGGTATACGTACAGGTTCTTTAACCCTCAACTTCTTCTTTTTGGAAACGTCAATTAGATCCCTGCACGCTTTTCTCCAAATAACTGACGTTTCTTGAAGTCAAGGTAAGAATATGATGGACTTGAGCTGTCTTCTCTCCGGGTTTTTCAGGATTCATTTCTTTGGTGACAGACATTTTACTTTATTTTCTGGTCGAGGTAATCACTATATTAAAACTTGCCAGCGCTGAACCAAAAGATTGATGACTTTAACCTGAGCTGTTGTACGTTCGCAAGTTCCTTGTTTTTGGTCCCAAGCATGTTCAATTGGATTTAGGTCAGGGGATCTTGAATATAATGCTAGATGTGAAATATCCTGGTTTTCTCTAACAGTAATCAGCTAGTGGGAACTGTGTGGTAATGCATTATCATCCAGAAAAACGAAATTTTAGGACTATTCCGTTGATAACTTCATCAGCATATGTTGAGACGTCATGGTTCTTGAAAGTATTAATAAGTCAGTTATGCAATCAAAATAAACTCCACCCCAAACCATAATTTTGATGAAATTCTTGAACAGAGCGGCTGTTTCTTCTTATGAACTTTTCTTAACAAGCGTCTCGATGGTAGATTGACTTCATTGAGGCGTTGATTTGCCATTCTGAAAACTGCCAGACTGAAAAACTGAGTTTGCTTCTCAGACTGAAAACTAAATTTGCATCTCAGGCTGAAAACTGAGTTGGCATCTGAATTTATTATATTTATCGGACCTAAAGAGATTTGTAAACCGTAAAAAACTAAACCTGAGAAAAACAGGATTAAAAATTTAGGATGTTTGATTTTTTTTCCTTTCAAACAGTGTGACCCAGGGGTGCGTAAATGGACCAGAACTTGGTTTCTATTCAAGCTATTGACTTGATTTGTTTTTTTTTGTTTTTTTCCAAATGATAAGTAGTACAATCCGCACATCCTGAAAATATTTTCATCCACATACAGGATGTCCGAAAATGAAATACATAGGTTCGGTTTTTTAAATGGCAACCTCCTATTTTTCATATATCTTGTTGCATTTGAAAAAATCGAATTATTTCAATTTGTTATTTGTCATTTAAAAAATAATGTAGTAGGCGATAGAACACCGACATCAAATTTGTGCCTATTTCAAAAGATGCACAGAAGCTTAAGGAGTCGGATGGGAAAAAGATGACTGAATTATGCTGATCAGTTCCGAAGTTATGTCTTGTTCTGTGAGTCTACGCAGGACGTCATTTCGATACATAAATTGACAAAGGTCAAAAACTAATGCAGAACAGTCAATGAAACCTGGGTGCGTTTTATCAAAAATTAAGTGGTAAATCCAAAGAAGCATGAAAAATAGTAGTAGTAGACATCCTGTATGCGGATGATATTATTTTCAGGATGTGCGGATTGTACCACCTATCGTTTGGAAAAAACAATCAAGTCGATAGCTTGAATGGAAACGAAGTTATGGTCCATTTACGGACCCCTGAGACACCCTGTATGCTGAAAATGCAACTAAATTCAAAATATGAAGTCAATTTGTCTACTAGAGTATCTTAGAATTTTGATTATCAGTGTGTCAAGTCTTGTGATGTTTCAGAGATTTGAAAATGCAGCGAATCGCTTCGAGGAAAGGACGGTACGGCTTTGTTGCCAGCTTAACTGGGCCAGGGCACTGCCGTGCCTCTAAATTTTGACTTTTTTGCATCACTAGCTATATTTTCATCAATATTTTGATTTATAACGTCTTCGCAAATAACACCGGAGCGACTTAGCTTGATGTCTGTAGCTATAGAATTATTTTTTGTTAAACTCTCAAACCTTGCTCTGCGATCCGTAGCGATGGTTACGTTGTTGAAGAGCTAATGAACCAATTAGAATTAAAAAGCAAGCTGTGTTTTCGCTAATGCAAGCAGTCTGTTATTTAAGATAGGTCAGATTTAATGAAAATTTCAAGATGAGTGAAATAGTTGTCTGTATTCGATATCATTTCATACGAAATGTAGTTATCGGAAGGATTAGTTTGATTGGTAAGCCTTGATATCGATGTACTCGATATATCTTATAGATATAACTTGTGTGAAATCACGTATTGATATCTATAGAATAATTTTTAATAGGTCGTGGTCTTCAAGGATGAACTTGATTCACAACTCATTGAAACTTCGATTCTTTAGAGCTTTAGTTGATTATGATCTATGATTATCAAATAATTAGCCAGGTAGACAGTATTAATGACTGATTCTTGAAAAAATCCTCTTCGAATATTAAAGTTATATTGATATCGAATAATGGGTCAAAATATCTGGAAATAGTCCTGGACAAAACTCTCAGTTGGAATGCTCACCTAGACAAAATGTGTCATAAAGCCAAAATTGGATTCTGGACCTGCAGGCGAATCTGCGGTAAAACCTGGGGTTTAAAGCCCAGGCAGATGCATTGGCTAAAAACTATGGTAATTAGACCACAGATAATATATGGCGCTGTAGCGTGGTGGAAGAAAGGCCAACAAACGATTGGCCAACATAAGCTCACCCGACTACAGAGATAGACTTGCCTTCCAATTACAGGTACGTTTCGCAGCACACCCACGGCAGCCACGGTCCTACTAATTACACCAACCGTGCACCTACTCGTGCATAGGGAGGCGGAACAGACCACATACAAACTATATCGACAGGCCAGAGGCAATAGTGGTGGAGGCTCAGGACTGCTGAACGAGCTGTTAACGAAGAGCACCCTATCGGTGCCCTAGCGGGGTCTATAGGAGCAAACCGAGAATCAACATCTCATTGAGTCTTGGTCAATACGCAACCATATTTCAGGCAGAACTATTTGCCATTAAGACCGCGGCAGATCTGCTGATAAAACGGCAAATCCACCACGGCAAATTCAAAATATTAACTTATAGTCAGTAAGTACTAAATGCTCTAGAATCCATCTGTTGGACATCGAATACAGTCTAGAGATGCCATATGCCTTTAAACAGGCTCGGTAGGTATAATAGAATCACTCTTGTGACGTTGGTTGTGAAATTTCCAGGAGAGTTGAAGATAAGCCTATGCATCTTAAATTTAAGGTTGAAAAATGCTTTTCACACAATAATAGAGAAATATTTTTGACACTCCAGATTTTCGTCCTAAATCAGCTATTATCTACTTGGGACGTTTATGGTGTAGATATATTTCAACCAAACTCCTTCAGTCGATGATTTAAACTGTAATTGTGAAAAATTATAGATTTCAAAGCTATTATTTATTTCGAGAAGACATGCAAGACAGCCACTGCCATTATTTTTTTCACTGAACAGTTAATTTAAAAACCATTTCCTTTCTATTGACGCACTGTCGTGTTATCTGATCTCTATAAATTCCACATAATCAGCGCAATTACCATGAACTACGGCTATTAGTTCTGCATGTACGCATTCGAAGAAACATCATTAGCTCGTCTTTGGTAAGAATGCTGACTCGCGATAGGCGTCGTTTTGCCGGCAGATGGCGCCGCACGACGGCTTAATTGTTCATTTCGAATAATTAGCGGTTTATCGCTATCGTTTTGACGTGTGAAGAACGGACGTTTTGCATATTCCGTGAATAATTTTGTCGACAACGCAGGAAAGTCTTTGTTTTCGCTGCTGTGCGTAATTTGGAATAATTGGAGGTGATAGGAATGGTCTTACCTATGTGTAGAACGTCATTTGGAATTAGTCACTACACTGCTACTGCAGAAATCTGTGGGAAAAAATTATAAAAGCACTGACCTGGAATTAAAAACGTAAATAAAACAATGAACTTTCCTGTATCCCTGTCTTTGAAAAATCTACGAACTGAATATAGCTAATATTACATGGAAACGCTATTTTGCAGCAACAAAGCATTATCGTGGTGATTTCAGAACTGTGGTTAATTCAATGTTATAAAGCAACTGCAGTTCATTAATCGCATTTTTTGATTATGCTGGATTCGCTGAGGCAGTACTATTGAAGTGCTAAAAGTTAAAATCACCCTTAGTTATTTCTATCGTCAACTTATTGTGGTTGTTCATTTAGGAACTAGATAATAAATCTCTAAAATGAAGGCAAAGTGGGTGAGAATTTTCGTGTTGTCCTCTATTAGCTAGCAACTAACAAAGTAACTTTGTTGTAACTTATATGTAATAATGTGAATTGCATGATATCAACGAATTTGATGGAGGGAGGAATTGATTATTAACGCAATAATAATAAAATAAAATAGAAAGGCCTTTTACTTGATAGAAGAAATATAACAAAATTTGAATATTAAAACAAATTGAAATATGCTTGTCTTCTACAATTTTAATTTCAAAAAAAATTTTCATTCAAAAAACTTTTAGAATTAAATTAATGTTTAAAACAAGCACCGCTTACATTTAATAGACGTATATAATCAAAACTCAATATACAATGTCAAATGGAATAAATAAACCAACAGATACGAAGGTCATTAAAATTAATAAATAAATATTTAAAGGAGACAAAATTTTGGTCTTACCCTTAAGAACACCAATTGCCTTTTAAAAACATGAACACACTTGAAGGACTTCTCAAAGAATAAAATTTATTTGAAATATTTAACATATTTAAATATTCGAATAAGTTAATTCAGAAATCTCTAACAAAATGCACTATATCTTCAAAAAACAAATATAATTCTAAGCAATTCCGTCTTCAGTCCTCAATAACATCCAAATATATTTTTGAAGATATAGTACATTTTTTTGAGATTTCTGAATTAACTTATTCGAATATTTGAATATTTTAAATATTTCAAATAAATTATATTCTTTGAGAAGTCCTTTAAGTGTGTTCATGTTTTTAAAAGGCAATTGGTGTTCTTAAAGGTAAGACCAGAAACAAAATTTTGTCTCCTTTAAATATTTATTTATTAATTTTAATGACTTTCGTATATCTGTTGGTTCATTTATTCCATTTGACATTGTATATTGAGTTTTGATTATATACGTCTATTAAATGTAAGCGGTGCTTGTTTTAGACATTAATTTAATTCTAAAAGTTTTTTGAATAAAAAATTCTTTTGGAAATTAAAATTGTAGAAGATAAACATATTTCAATTGGTTTTAATATTAAAATTTTGCAATAATAATAATCTAGTGCAAGGTACTCAAAACCTAAGAATAGGAATGAGTTCATCCCTTCTGAAAAGAAAAAATTAAAATATAAAAATTTATTGGGATTTCGAATTGTAGCTTGACAGAATATATTGATGGAAGTCATGAGAGGTAAATTTTTTCTAGAATGGGAATTAAACAAACTTTGTTGTGGAACTTTTGGAATAGATGCTAATCTGTTAAAAGGAAATAAGAGAATAATAAAAATCAATATAGTGAGTTTATGAAGATTGATAAAGATTAATATTCAATTTTTTCTGAGTAGTAGCAACTAATCGCCGCCATTTTAGACAAATTAGACATCTGCCGATAACATACAGTTTGAATTGTTTTGAGTCTAATACAAAACGTTTCTTGATTCGCTGTTGAAAATGTTAAATTTTTTATAATTAAACAGCATTTGTGGGAAGTTTTAATTTTTTGTTTCAATTGTAAAAGAAAATGCAGCTGAAGCTCATCGTATGCTTGTGAAAGTTTCCAATGACATTGACTATGTTCCAACTGACAAGTCATGTAGAGAATGGTTTCGGCGCTTCAAAAGTGATGATAATTAGACCTAGCTCCGGACAGCGAGGCTACTGGGTGTTTCAACGGATGCAAAGCGATTTGGCAGGTCACTGCTTCACTTCTTTCGAAGAAATCGAAAATTGGCTGCAAAATTGGATCGCCTCAAAAGACAAAAAGTTTTTTCGAGACGGGAATCGAAAATTGCCTGAGATATTTTGATTAATTCGTTAATTCATTATCTTGTCTATTTGAAATAAATGCATTTTTTGAGCCCAAAAAACGAACCAATTTGTACTTCCATTATAACTTTTGCCAACAACCTAGAGTCATTAGAAAATATAGTGATTTTAAACCAATTTAATTTTGATAGTGACCACGGACTGCTGAGTTAGTCCATTATAATTACTGGACAAAGGGATAGAAAGAAATGGTTCAAGAAAAATAAAGTGTTGCGAATCGAAAACATAGACCAAAACATGTTTAAAAGTGAAATAAGAAAATTTCTACATCATCTAGAAGAAAAACAACAACTCGGTAACTACGCAATATATATAAAACGACTAAAATAAGCAACTAAAAAATGTGAGACAAATAAAATAAAAAATAACAAACTAAGTAAGGAAACAATCGACTTGATAGATCTTAGGGAAGGAAAGAAGAAACTCAGAGACCTCAATGATAGAAATGAAGTTGAATACGCTGAACTTAACAAACTGACAAAAATAACTATAAAAAATGATTTGAGAAAAAGTAAATATGGGAATGTTAAAATGATAATGGAATCCTCAAAATCAATAAAGAAAGTCAGAAAGACCTTTCACAAGGAAAACCATGAATACTTCAGAAATGAACAAGTAGTGGTGGCGAAACAACTGGAAATAGAGGAAAAGTACTCAATATTGCAACTGAATTTAATCGAAACCTTTACAAGAATGATGGCCCTAATATAGAAGAGAGGATACTTGATCACAGTATGGATGAAGTACCACCAATTTTAGAAGCGGAATTAAGCATCACACTTAAAGATCTCAGAAACGGAAAAAGTCCAGGTAAAGATGGGTTATCGAACGAATTGTTGAAGTTTATAGCAGAAAAACTCACAATTCCACTGACTCATATACTTAATGAAGTCATCCAGAGCCAAAACTTACCATAAGAGTGGACTACTTGCAAAATCGTACTTTTGCATAAAAGATGGCCAAAAGTAAAAATTGAAAATTATCGCCCAATCAGCTTAATTCAACTATCTACAAAGTGCTCTCAAAAATAATCTTGAGAAGAATAACAGATATTTTGGATGAAAATCAACTACCTACGCAAGCAGGATTTCGAACTGGCTACTCAACTATGGACCACCTATTCCCTGTAACCCAGGTCATAGAAAAATAAAATGAATACAACAAAAAATTGTACCTAGCATTTGTAGATTAAAACAATGCCTATTCAATATTTAAATAAGGTTATTCTGATTTTCACAAATTTTTTTTTTAAGTTAGTGAAAATCAGAAAAACCTTATTTAAATATTATTTAATATGGATTTTCACCAAGTAAGGACTGATTCAATTCAATACCGCCTATTCTATCATATGGCGCTGAAACTTGGTCCCTGACTGAAAAACAAACACAAAAGTTAAAAGTATGTCAAAGAAGAATGGAAAGAGATTTAAACGGAATCAAATTAAAAGACCGAAAACGAAATGTAGATATCAGAAGAAAAACACGAATAAAAGTAGTAGGCAAAGAACTGTTCAAGATAAAGTGAACTTGGGCTGGCCATTTAGCAAGGATGTCAACTGAAAAATGGACCAAGTTGGTACAGGAATGTTATGAAAAAGATGCTAGAAGAAGCCGTGGTCGTCCAACAACAAGTTGACAGGAATATTATGGACACAAATCGCTCAAAATAGGAAACAGTGGAGGAAATTTGGAGAGGCCCTTACTTCGGATGGGGAGTGTATGAGCTCATGATGATGATTTAATGCAGAAGAGTCTGTAGCCTTCGAAGAATTATTGAATTTTTAAAAAGCACTGAAATGAAGTAAGAAGTTTTTACGTGCTGTTTCAACAGTCCATTTGCCGTGGACATTTCAAATCTGCGGATTACTTCTTGAAGAAGCTGCTTATGATGAATAATAAAATGAAATTATGAATAAAAAACAATATTTAGGTTTATCTATGTTGATCATTGAATTATTTTAGTGTCACCAGTTTACAAAGCTCTGTAAAAGAAGTTCACACAGCTTCAGGGGCTCTTCAAAAGTTGGCGCCGTAACCACTGAAGTATCATCAGCGAATAAACACTTTTTATCGGTGATAAAAGATCCTGCCAAGTAAAAATATTAATAAGGATACTTCGCAAAGTAACAGAAATATATTAATAAAAAGTGAAATTGATGCGGTCCTAGGACTGACCCATTATTCACACCGAACGAGATAACGAGTTTTTTACTTTAAGCGACATGGATCTACCCTCGAGATAGCTGTACACCCCGGAAACCCGGGTTGTAACACTTGTCAATCATAAATTGAAAGGAGAGACTATCGATTGTCGACAAAGGTCTAATAGTAAACCCGCAGCATATAACCCGTTGTCAAGGCATTAGTAAGCAAACTGAACAAAACAGTTACTGCTGTTTAGGTTGAGCGACTAGATCTAAAACTATGCTAGGCCTAATCTAGTATATTAAATTTGATAAGATACTTGATCAATCTGTTAAACACAACTCTCACAAAAACTTCAGAAAATATTCTGACTATATATAATATACTCAGAATAGAAAAAGGTCTTTAGTTCGTATACTGCGTAGATCATCTTTCTTAAAGATTTTATGAATAGTAGGAAGTACGGCCAAACTCATGGATAAGGTAATGCATTGAGCAAAGTACCGACATACATTCTGTCAAGAAAGTACCGGGAATTATCGATTTAAATCTGGCGGGGCAATGAGGCAGGTAAAAAGTTTTTTTCCTAGGTTGGTACCACCGTCCTTAATTAATATGCCAAGCTTGAGCGGGATCTGTCAACTAGTGTGTTTGCAACAGCTGATTAAGTCAGTCGATGTCAGAGTGCGTGCCGATTTTTACTATGGGTGATTACGTTGAGCAAAGAATTGGTTTAAAGTTTTGTGTTGCAAATGAATTTTCGTGTGCCAATGCATTGAAAATGTTGCAAAAGGCCTTTGGTGATAATGCTCTATCGAAAACTCGTGCATATCAGTGGTACAGAGCCTTCAAGGACGGTCGTGAAGTGGTCGCCCATCGACGGCTTCGATCGAAGATAACGTCGATAAAATTAAGGAAAGGGTGCTGGAAAACCGTCGTACCAGCTTGAGAGAGATAGCACATGATCTTAAGATAAACCACGAGTCCGCACGTACGATTTTGATTGATATTTTGGGCATGAGAAAGGTGGCCGCACGACTCGTACCGAAAGACCTGAATTTTCTTCAAAAACGTCATCGCGAACAGGTTGCTTCAGACATGCTGGATCGCTGTAATTCCGATTCTACATTCATGGAACGCATTATAACTGGTGATGAGACCTGGGTCTACGAGTATGATATGCAAACAAGCCAGCAATCATCGGAATGGGTGGCAAAAAATGAGCCGAAACCGAAAAAACCACGCCAAAGCCGCTCGAAAATGAAGGTGATGCTCATTGTTTTCTTCGATATCCGTGGCGTGATGCACTACGAATTCGTTCCAGAGGGTCAGACGGTAAACAAGGAGTATTACCTAGGCGTTATGAAACGTTTGCGTGAGCGTATCCGTAAGAAGCGGCCAAATTTGTGGGCGAACAACTCATGGATTTTGCATGACGATAACGCGCCTTCTCACCGAGCTACGATTGTGACTGACTTTCTCGCCAAAAACTCAACAAACATGCTTCAGCAACCACCGTATTCGCCGGATTTGGCTCCCTGCGACTTTTTCCTCTTCCCAAAACTAAAATTGCCCCTTCGTGGCACCCGTTTTGAGTCGATTGAAGCCATAAAACAAAATTCGGCGCGAGAGCTAAAGTCCATCCCGGAAAGCGCCTATAAAAAATGTTTCGATAATTGTAAGTGCCGTTGGCATAGATGTATTGGAGCAAATGCAGCCTATTTTGAAGGCGACCCAATAAATTTTGACGATTAAATGTAAAAATGTTGTTTTAATTGAAAATTCCCGGTACTTTCTTGAAAGAATAGTATATCAGGACTCATGAACTTTGAAATTTCAGCGGAAATTGAATCAGCTCCTTTATCCTTGTTTATTTCAAAAAAAGCAATATCAGAAAAAAATAACTGATTGATTCAGAGATATACAATATAATTCTACAACAGCAATAAATTTCAAGCAGAAAGTGGGCTTTTTGAGAGTTCTAATTATCTGAATTCCCAACTGATGTTCCAATGCAAGCACGAATTTTTTGGGACTCGTGTCAGTTATTCTTTATTTACTGCATTGTTTTGATGCAATTTGGCTCTTTTCACAAGTTTCCAATGGAATTAAGATCGCGATCGGTGTAAAAATTCCACGCTTCTCTTTTTGCTGATTCTACTTAAACAGAGAAACATCTTCGAAGTTGTAGTAAGCGATGTAGCACCAAATCTAGATAGTTCCGCCATTTTAGTGCTTTTACAATCAAGAGTACATTTATGAAGAATGTTGTATTACAACATGAATGAAATGCAACACCACATTTCGTGCAATTTTGCCCACAAAAACTCTGATAATAATGATGAGATATAAGCTTTAACGCTCTTGTTCTAGAAAACAACGTGCCATCATTTTGACCAAGTATCTGTATTTGAATTTTGAGCAGAAAATGGTTTTTAACTTTTGCCTTTGTTGAATGCATTGATGGAGAATTCAAGGCCGGTACGTCCATAAACATTCTCACTTTCTAACGGAAAAAGCTAGGGAGTTGAAACTTCCAGAATAAATTTGGGGTCTAAATACCTTGGCCAAGTTAGCTAATGGGTAGAATCGGGTTAATGGTCTCGCAGTTATTCAGAATTGATATTTTCTCTTATTTTTCTCAATATTTTCTAATCTATAAATCTGATGGATTTGAAATTTTGTATTTAGATATAGAATAATTACGCGTATCTTGTGTAAAATCATATAATAGGAAATAAGAAATAAATATGAGCGGAGAAGCGTTGAGCACTATCTTAAAAATTTTCGAACGAAATTAGGTAGAGATTTGAAACTTTCAGGGTAGGTTTTGAGCCTAAATATTGATGCATCAGGTGTATTTTCTGTAAAGATTAATTCTAAAATTTGGCATTTTCCAAATGAACTCTTAAATAAGCGTGAAAACACTTTTCTGACTTCACATCATTGGTTTTCTGGTTTTTTTTTCAATATTTTGATACCGTTAGTAAGAATAATAGCAATTAATTCTTCGGAACCTCTACAGATTTGAATCTAAATAAATCTCATGAAAACATTCAGAATTAAATTTTTAAAAAACATATCCTACATAACACTGTATCACTTTATGGACATATGTATTATCATCGCATGTGGTGGAAATTAATTAATAAAGAATCAAAATAAATATAAAATAATGACCAAATTATTTAGATATCACCTTATAACATAAATGTTTCGATCGGATGTTAAAGAATTACAAATTCTATCACCAAAAAATGTTCAACATATAGTACAAAATGGCATTTTATGATATATTCCTTTTTTAACGAATATAAAGCACATTACCCAGAGAAAGAACCTGATAAATTCGGAACCAAAATCTCTTCAGTAAGAAGTTATTTGAATAAACAAAATAATCATTAAAAAAAATATAAAAATACCTTTTTTTCATCACCTTATACATACATGTTTCGATCAATGTTTGCTCTTAACTATGCTTAACATCTAATCGTATCATGTATGTATAAGGTGATGTCTAATGATTTGGTCTTTATTTTATATTTGTTTTGATTCTTGATTAGTTAATTTCCACATGCGATGATAATACATATATATGTCTATTAAGTGATACAGTGTTATCCAGGACATGATTTTTAAAAATTTTATTCTAAATGTTTCCATGAGTTTTATTCAGATTCGAATCGGTAGATGTTCCGGAGAATTAATTCCACCTATTATCTGTAATATTCAAATATTTCTTCATAGTGAATTTTCAATATATATGTTAATAAGGGGTATGAGCTATGGTAATAGAAATTTCTAGAAATCGAGGTAGTCTAACATACATTTGTATAACAATTCTAAACTCAAACAAGCCGGATTATAATAAGTAGCAGACATTAGCACGTTTCAGAAGTTGTTGGTTTCTCGTTAGTACCCTGTAATTTTCAACGATCAATAAAACCTAATCCGGCTTGTTTGAGTTTAGAATATTTATACAGATGTATGTTACACTGTCTCGATTTGTAGAACTTCCTAGTACCATAGTTCATACTCCTTATTGATGATATTTGATACGGATCAGCCGAATTAATTCACTTGAATAAATATAATATAATATGTAATAAATATGCTAATTATGAGTTTCACGGCGTAAACGGATCTGACTGGCGCATGGGGAAAGTTTTCTGCGTTCGTAACGTTAGAAAAAATCGGAAATACAGTCCTTTGCTGGAATTGGCCCGCTAAGGTTTGTGAATGAATATACGTGCTTGGCAGATTTATAGTCACTGGACATTACAGGGCACTGTCGAGAAACCAAAAAGTTTCAAAACGTGCGCATAACTGCTACTTATTTCAATAAACCCTAATCAGGCTTATTTGAGCTTAGAATTGTTATACAGATGTATTTTGCAGTTTCAATTTGTGAAACTTTCTATTACTCCATATTTGGTACAGATTACCCGAATTCATTCGAATTTTAAAATCGCCCAAAATGAAATGTGATTGCAATGTTTCAACAATTCGACGCATAGCAAAAAAGAACGATTAAATTCGTCAAAACCTTTACGAATATTCTGCCGGTTTTCAATAAATTATATTCATATTTTTTTTTCTCAAAGTGCTAGAGCGATTGTTTTTGAATTTCAATCAAGATTTAAAGTATTGCAATAAACACCTATTAGACTTCTTAATGTCTTTTTGAAGTGATTATCGATTCCAAATGATCACCATCATCAAGGACGCTAAAGTAAATGTATTTCCAATATTTCCATGAACGACCCATTTAAGTTAAATCGAAAACCTCATCTTCGTTGGGAAAACACTTACGGTTAGAAATTCCAAAGACATCGATCAAATTTGACCTGCGAAGTCCGAAATATAGGTGTTCAAAGTACGTACCTACCTTCTCGACAAAACCAGTGTTTTCTATGATCCCGATCGGGACTAGACATGACGTCAATCGTGAAACCACTTAAAAGGTAGCCGACCACAAGTTCAGAGTTGCGGGACGAGTATCAACCTCAAGGACCTAGCCGTGGATTTGTTCTTATAGGCATGGATAATAAATAATAGATCGCAGATAGGTATGGTTGTAATAATTTTATTACAACACGACTGTGCTTCTCTACATCTCGCCATCGCGAATAATAATGGGGTTATTTCTCCCTAGTAGCTTAGGAGAAAAGCCTACAGCGATTATTAAAATGTGTGAAGATTCTTGGAAAATGAAAATTTCAATCATTAACGTTTATATTCGTTATTATATTATTATTATAACGTTTATTTGCAATATTATTCTACAAAAATTATGATACCTCAACTTGGAGTTTTAGTGTATTTCTAATAGAAATATATTTTTGAATTGGTGAAATTTAATTGTTATTTCTATACTTATTGTTGTTAATTTGTTCAAAGTATTAACTTTTTGAAAATAAAGAGGAAAATATATAAACGAAAGTCTTTTAGTATTATATTTTTTGAGGATAAAAAAATTATTTTTTTTCACCTCCATCAATTAACTTGTTGACATTTTATTCAAGTTAAAAAAATTAAGTATTATAAAAAAAAATTTTTTTTAATTTCTTTGATATTTTCACTTAATTTTAAAAAAAAGATAGTGTAATTTTCAAACAAATTTTTCGCAAATTAATAAATTAAAGGTCTAATAATATTTCGATTAAAATAAAATAGAAAGGCCTTTTACTTGATAGAATAAATATAACAAAATTTGAATATTAAAACAAATTGATATATGTTTATCTTCTACAATTTTAATTTAAAAAATTTTTATTCAAAAAACTTTTAGAATTAAATTAATGTCTAAAACAAGCACCGCTTATATTTAATAGACGTATATAATCTAAACCCAATATACAATGTCAAATGGAATAAATAAACCAAAAGATATACGAAAGTCATTAAAATTAATAAATAAATATTTAAAGGAGACAAAATTTGTTTCTGGTCTTGCCTTCACAACGCCATTTGCACTTTAAAGTTCACTTCAAGTGTGTTCATGTTTTTAAAGTGCAAATGGCGTTGTGAAGGCAAGACCAGAAACAAATTTTGTCTCCTTTAAATATTTATTTATTAATTTTAATGACTTTCGTATATCTTTTGGTTTATTTATTCCATTTGACATTGTATATTGGGTTTAGATTATATACGTCTATTAAATATAAGCGGTGCTTGTTTTAGACATTAATTTTATTCTAAAAGTTTTTTGAATAAAAATTTTTTAAATTAAAATTGTAGAAGATAAACATATATCAATTTGTTTTAATATTCAAATTTTTTTTTTTTTAATATTCAAATATTTCGATTAATTTTATTTTTCTTAAGTGAATAGTTCCAATCAGCATGTTTTTTTTGTCTTGGGAATTTTTTAAAATTTGAATAGGAAATTTCAACTGAATGGATTTAAATTAAATTGATCATTTCGGGACTATTATGAATTTGTATGGGAAAATTTAAATTAAATTCAGAGAGAGAGAGAGAGAGAAGAAAACTTTATTGATTCATCGGATCAAATGGCTATCTCAATGAATTTCATTCTTAGCCTGTGCGGTCTGGTCAGCATTGGCTCCACTTCTGTTGTGTATAGCATGATTATTTATTTCATTCTATTTTTTTTATTTATTATTTTCCTGATACCCCTCGATCTTTTGTGAAGATCGCTCAGAAGCTTTTTCAGCTTGTACGAGTTCAGTTGTATTCTGGGTAGGCTTTGTTACAGCGATCTTGCGCCACTTTAGCTCACAGTACTGTTAATTTTTGACCCTACAATGAAATGGTACAGACACCCGTCCAACTAGAAAATTTCTTTTCCACCTGAACAGGATTCGAACCCGGACCTCCCGGTTTATGTTAGAAGGATTGCGTAGAGGCTTGTTCAGGTGTCTCAACTTCGTTATTTTTCTAAAGAAAGTTCTTTCTGCTTTTTCGAGGTTGTTTAGTGCAGTTTTTGTTGCTTTTGAGAATATAATGTTACCATACTACAGCAGTGGTCCGCAGATCATTTTGTAAATAGCAATGGATGTTTTGGTGTTGATGCCAAGGTTTCTGAATTTGAGTGATCTGAAGTATCCAGCTCGTGTGATAACCGCTTTTTTCTGGGTTTTTATGTGATGCTTGAAAGTCAGTTTGTTGTCTATCAGTATTCCCAGATAAGTGCACTTGACGGTTGGTCTGATTGTTTGTTTCATTGCCAATTTTGATACTTGGAGAGTTGTTTCCTATGGTGTGGTGGAATATGATGAACTTGGACTTCTTTGGCTTGGGTTGTATTCGTCAGCGTCTCATCCATGCTACAGTGCTGTCTGTTAATATTTGTAGCCATTCCATACATTTCTTTAGAGTCCTGCCATGGGTGTTGTATCGTCCGCAAATTGCAGGGAGTATGCTTCCTTCTCTATGTGATGTTCTATTAGATAGTTGTAGCTATATACAGTATGTCCCAGCAGTATATGTTGTATAGTATTTGACAGTGGTGAACCTTGTGGTATGAATGGGTTTCAGAGTTGGTTCTTTACTCGTACTTGGCTGGTTCTATTAGATAGAAATTGATCAATTATCTGGATCAAGTAAATGGGGTATTTCAGTTGGAATAATTTATAAATCATACTAGCATGCCAGACACTCTCGAACCCTTTTTGAATACCCATGAACAAGGCTGCTGTTTTAAATTTTACTCACTATTTTCTTATTGCACTGTATATTTGTGGTTAGTATAGTTAGGGGGTGAATGGTAGAGGTCTTACCTTTGAATCTGAATTGACATTTAGTGATAGATTTTCCTAGTTTGGCGTTGATCCTTTCTGTCAAAATTGTTTTTCGAAGTTTTTACCCAAATTGAATTGATTAATATTAATTTTATGGTTTTGGGAACATCATAAAATTATTTATGGAAAAATTTCAATTAAGTGTAAATTTTAAGTGATTTTTTAAATTTCATAATTATCTTTATAAGTGATAGGAAAATGAGAGGATATTTTATAAATGAGTACATTTTAAATTAATAAAAATATAAAAATTTATTTAAATATTATTAAGAACGGAAATTTAATTAATTGAGTGTTTGACTTTGAGGAATTTTACTATTTTCAATTAACATTATTTTGATTATAAAGTTTATGTTAACTATGTCTATAATATTATGTTAACTATATGTATACTGTCCAATTTTCGCTCTCGATTATGAGCATAAGTAGAGTAATAGTTTGTCCAGCACTTTTATTTTTTAATGAAACCAAAGATGCTGCAAACAAATTTGCTCTAGCCGCCCAAGTTTTTGTGCTACAGAATCATTTTGAAAATTTTTGATTTTCAGACACCTATGACTTTGTTTCGGCTATTGCGAAATATCTAGGAATAATTGGGATGGATGTTGATAGATAATGTTACTTAGAATTTAGTTGCGAATTAAATTTTCTTTTGGTACTCGCAGTTTTTGAGATATTGACATAATAAAGATCAAACAGAGTATTTCTGTTACACCTCGCTACAAATTTTAATTTCATGAAATTTCTTGAAAACTTTTTAAAATTACATTAAAGAAATGCCTAAGAAATACTGTTCCTTTTTTAGCAGACGTATAAAATTACATTTAGTGGAGACAGCACTGTTTCATACCGGCATTAATAAAAACAACTTCCACTCTAAAAAAGCTCAACATAAACTTAAGAAATTCTTCGAAATAACCTCTCTTTAAAATGCTCTTTCAAAAAACTCGTCGAAAATATGTAGCACATCTTCAAAAAGGCGATTTGAGATTCTCACCGATAATCTCCAGTCTCAAGTCACAAATGGTTTCTTAATGGTAACCATTCGTATTCTATGATCGTCCAGAGAGAAAACACAGGTTGTATAAAGTATTTCTCAAGACCCAGTTATATCAAAAAAATACTGTTTATAGTAGGAGTACAAATAAGTTTCCGCCGTTTTGTTGTAGATGGCGCGGCACGGAGTTTCGGTTAGCTTTCACAGATGATAACCGGCTTAAAAAATAGTTTAGACATTCAAGAACAACATAACCTATTAATATAATTGATTTTATATTGGTAAAATATAATTTTTATAAGTTGAAAATGTCAAAATTTGAGCCAAGTAAGCGTCATTTGCGGAAAATATTAGTTTACTTCTTTAATTTAAAGAAATCTGCTGCTGAGGCGCATCAATTGCTCATAAAAGCATATGGTGAGGGTGCTTTGAGTGAGAGAACGTGTCGAGAGTGGTTTCAAAAGTTAAAAAACGGTGATTTCGATGTAGAAGACAAAGATCGCAGTGGAAGGCCAAAAATTTACGAGGATGCAGAATTGGAGAAGGATTCCTCTCAAACACAAAAAGAACTTGCTCTAACATTAAAAGTCACTCAGCAAGCAGATATATATATATATATATATATATATATATATATATATATATATATATATATATATATATATTTGTATATATATATATATATATTTGTATATATATATATATATATATATATATAAATTTTTGAAGCAGAAAATGGTCTTAAACGACCAAGTTGGACTTCCTCACTGATAAGGGATTGGAATTCGAAAGTTCGACCGGTACGTCCGTAAACACGTTAACTTTCGAACAGAAATTTTCATGGAAGTTTTGGAGTTATTCGCGTTCCAGCATTCCATTCTAAGTATGTGGAATTCTAGTAAAAGAGAGGCGTTATTTTGATGAGCCTTGTTATATTTTGATTGAAGAAAATGATAGTCTGAACCGAACCTGTTAGAAAGTTTAGAAATAAACCGCTTAACAAATTCGGGACATTTATATAATGGCAAAACTGATTTATATACTTTACCTCTATTAGATCTATTTTCCTAGGGAGCGACGTTTTTATCAAAACTAATAAAAAACTTTGTTGTACCCTTATCTCAAAACAGAAACTATCTAAATACCGTATGTTACCACTTGTTTATACGCATTCGAAGAAGTTATTATGTAACAAAACGCGTCATTTGAGCAAAAATCACAAAAATAAAATCAACTTATTATATGTGTATTATGCAATTGAAGATTGTAATTGTAATTGTCTATATGCGTTTTTCGTATATCTGCTCCCAGAATTTTTGAATATCTACTGGAGTTCAGTAGAAGTTTATTTATAAATTTGGTAAACAATTTTTCTCTTTGAAATAAAATGAGAAACTTCAAGTTCAAACTGTCCCATACTTCTCTAGTGAAAATAATGTGTTGATTTTCCCGACTCAAAAACAGCGGGTTGTGTCTATTCACGATTCTCGTACCTGTAAAATGGAACATATGATTTCACATCAATAAACTAATTGCAAAATTCCAATCGATGCTCAGCCTCACTAGGGTTTTAATATTGTTACAAACATGTGTTTGTAAGGTTTTAATTTATGTCTTCTTCGCCCCTTTTTTGGTTTCCCCTGTCTTTTCTTTTATTTTTCGGTACGAGATAATTGATATATAGAGTACCTAATTATTTTTGGAAAACGCAAATTATGTAACAACCTCAAAAATTATGATTTTCCTAGAAAATTTTATATCACATTTGATACAATTTCGAACAAATACGTGCTCAGAAAATTTTTCACTCAATTCAATCATTGTTTCTCGAGCAGCGTGTCATGATTGCGACGTCCTGCTAAAAATTAACGTTCACATCCATAGAATCAATTTTCGAACAGAAAACATCAGTTGAATCAGCTAATATTTGCGAAAAAGAGTCACAATTTATTTTGCCAAAACTCTCTGTAAGAACTGCCTAGATGAACATTAGGCTATAATTTTTCATAATTACCATCAGAGTTTATACATGGACTTTAAATGAAAAATGTCTCTGTCTTTCCCAAACAATAGTACGTTTTTATCTTTTTTCAAAATAAACCTCGTGTTGGAAGACCCTTTGTTATATTATTTATTTATTATTATTATACAAAAACATTGGTACGTTTTTCTCACAAATCCGCCGCCACTGCTCAACGTGTGTACACAGCGGCGTACATACTTTCAATCCCTTTAGCGAACTACCGATAATTTTATTTTTCAATCGTTCAAACTAGAACTTATTCTCCAAACCTTAGACATGTAACTGATTTTCCAATAGAAATGTTTCCCTTTATCGCTACAAATGCGGATAAGGACAAAGGAAACTAGATATGTCGTTGAGGTAAATTAATTAGTATGATTTCGATCAAATATATCGATTCGGGAGTCGCCGAAGAGTGCGGTAAAATCACGAGGTGAAAACAAAGTTTCCAATTCGGCTTAGATCATTTCTTATGTCGATCATTAGGAGGCTTTTGGGTTTTGGAGATGGCGAGAAACATAGCGATCATTCGGATCAGGAAAATTCAGGGGAGCACTTAGTGGAAAATGTAAGTTCACATACAGAACAAGGTAAATATTGGAATATAATTATATTCGATCCAGTCGAGTAAATTTTAAAGTGCAGAGAAAAAGTATGTAACTGTTCAGATACACTAATCCGTTTGTATTCAATCAGCCCTAATAATAATAATTTATGCTTTCCTAAATTATGATCGTTACAGGCCATAAAGAAAAAAAAGTCAAGGGTAATAGTCCTCAATCTTTTTCTGATTTTTCTATTTCTGATTTGGTATAAGGTTCCGAGTTAACTATGAGGTAATAAATGGTTTTACAGAAAGATTTGAGATGTTTTAAGTTTCTGATATACATCGGAGGCATATTGTAAAACTTTATTGCAAGATACATTAGGATATTTTCAGTAAGAGATACTTCATTTGAAGGAAAAAATATAAAATAAAATTTAAGTATAAAGTTTTTTTAGGGTATATTCAGCAAACAACGACGGTTATAATTCTAAAATAGCTCAAGTACTTGAGTCAATAAAGAACGCAAATCAAAATAATCTAGAGAACAAAAGTTAAATTTCTTAAAATCCTTCAGCTTCTGTAAAACACCGAAAATTTATGTGGATTATATTTATACCTTTCTCGTTAAAAACTAAAAACTAATACAATATTATAAAGATAATTGAGTAAATTGACGAACATCGTTGAATCGTCCGATTTTTATTTTCCTTAACTATGGCAATTCCAGCTTCAATAATCCTCTCTTTCTTGCGTTTCGTTGTCTTGCTGATGTGGTATTATTTAAGGCGAAAACAGTTTCGAATTTTTCAACGATTCAACAAATAGCGTGCCTGTACGTGTAATTTTGTGATAGACTTCACCAATATCACGATGGTTCCGATTTGGTGGGGATTAAAGTGACTTTCCTACCCAATAGTCTATAGCCACTGCCCCAATTATGCGAAATTTAGATACGCCAAAAAGCACGCAAACGAAGTCGTCCCCTTTTGTTTGTAGTATTTTAGAGGCACAATCATGCCTCTACTGGCTCTGCAGTATCAGTATCCGAGTTGGATAGGACGCAGCTCGCACACAGAAGTGGCTTTTGCACCACCCAGTCGCGGCTCGAGGCCCTGAAACCGCTGTAGATACTCCCGATCGATCCAGTTTCAGGTCCAATGTCTAGCGTATAGTCAAGAGCCTTAAACCCTCAAGAGATATCCTGGACCATAAGTTCCAAGAACCACGAACCCAGATTAATGGAACTCCCTTCTAGCCTAGCATGTAGGCTTTCAACCACTGCCACCAAGAGTCCAACCTCCATTGTGTTGCCATGAGTACAAGTACTTTTGTGGCGTTCCACCCTTCCGTGGTAGCCTTATTTCCAGAAGGCTCACGATGAATTCGAACGAAATTTTTGGATGTTAAACAAACGTTGTTGAAGCGAATATTTTTCCATGATGAATTAATTGCCAAACTAAACTAAACACCTAGCATCGCGTTTTGAAAATATTTATATTGACTCTATTGAGAAAAACTGTATGTCATGAACAAGTTCCTGTATTTTGCTTTGATGTAACCCTTACTGGCATTACAAAGGAGTGAAATTTATTGTCATTAAAAGAGGACGCTTAATTTACTCCTGCCAAGTCAGTGCGTTTATAACTTATTCCTCAGTCTGCTTTCCAACCACCATTTTAAATATATTTTATTTATATGTCCTTTATGTTAACTAAGATTCAATAAGCGGATATGTTATCCAAACATATTCACGCACCTATGTTAACCCCACATAGGCACGTCAGGGCTTCGACGCTGGCGTTTGGACAATACCTTTTCGAGTGGATTTGAATTGTGAACTATTATATCGGGTGTTTTCTTAGAGTGATAGAACTTTCGATAGGGATAACTGTGATTTGACAGAAGGTAGAAGCCATGCTGTTTTGACATTTCTGTTCAGTAAGCATTGACAAATTATCATGGGAAGACTCACGCAACAACAACGTTTACAAATTGTTGAAATTTATTTTCAAATTCAGTGTTCTGCTCGCCAAACTTGAAATTTATGGTTTACATAATCGTCCATCAGAGCAACTTATTCGTCGAAGTATCGATAGATTTCGGAGAACCTTCTCTACTCGATGCAACAACAAGACAAAGAAATGTACGTACAGAAGAACATATCGCTGCTGTATGTCATAGTGTTAATGATGATTCAGATTTGTCTATTGGACGACGTTCACAACAAGTTGGACTCTGTGCATCCACCACATGGAAATTTCGCGTAAAGATCTTGGTCGGCACCTATACAAGATCCCACTGGTTCAAGAACTGAAACCACTCGACCATAATAAGCTTCGTTTGTTTGCTGATTGGGCCCAAGAACAGCTTGAAGTTGACCCAATTTTTTTATCGTAAAATTGTGTTTAGTGATGAAACTCATTTCTGGTTGAACGGCTATGTAAACAAGCAAAATTGCCATATATGGAGTGAAAACAATCCTCAAAAAGTTCTGCAGGTTCCATAGCATCCTGAAAAAAGCACTTTATGGTGTACTCTACACGCTGGAGGCATCATCGGTGTTGCCATTTCAAAGGTCGTTTTATAATGCCTCTCTCATAGAAGTGTTGGTCCCTATTGGCGAAAAACTAGTGATCGATTTTCACAATCTTCTCTGGATACAATTTCGTATCACTCAGGAAGTTTTGCAATGTGAGAAAAGGATGGTAATCGCTTGGTTCCAGGTTCGGACTATATGGTGGATGCAATAAAACTTCCCGACCAAACGCCCGGATTTTCTGATGGGTCACTACAGACGTATGTGGCCTAGCGTTGTCCTGATGGAACACAACACCTCTTCTGTTGGTCAATTCTAGCAATTTCTGGTCTATCGCTAGCTTCAACCGGTCTAGTTGTTGAAAGTAGAGATACGAATTTAATGTTGGGCCATATCGAAGCAACTCTCAATGAATGTTTCCTTTCCAGTCCCATCAAATGCACAGTAGAAGCTTCCTGGCCGTATGTGACCCTTTACTCATTCCCAGTCACCTTGAAAAATAGGTCGATTTCATTCTGTTCGGCCAAAGGTTTGCAGATGGAAGTTCGATCCATCATGTTTTTTGGTGTAAATTGGTGTAGCACCCAAACATCGCACCTGAGCGATGCTACAATTATCAACATGCCGATCAATATCCCTTATTTCTGTGATTTTATCGACATTTTTGATGACCGGCCTGCCTGTGCGAAGCGCATTTTTAAAATCAAAAATACCTCAATGGAATCGACGAAACCAAAATTGTATATCACAATAAACACCATCCACAATTTCAGCCGCCTGGCTTGAATTTTTGCCTTCATCAAAGAAAAATTGTAAAATGTACCGAATTTTCTCTTTGTTGACTTTCATTTTCAACACGCTGTAATTCACAACTGAATAAACCCAACCAAAAATCAACAAAAATAATTTTTTAGGTGTAAAATGTCACTTTGACAACAAGCATATATCTGAGGTTGTTTGATCGATACTATTCGAGATTTCTTTTTTCCTAACCTATTATATTATCTGAATGTCAAATACGTCGATAAAAAGTGATTTAGAATATCTTCTTGAATCTGTGTGAAATTTTCGCATTACCGTATAGTTCTGGAAAATTTTCAAAGTTTCAAATCTCTGACTATTCATTTTTAATAGACTGAAGATTTACCTTGACAACAAGCATAATTCTAAAATTGTTTGATCGATACTTAACCAGATTTCTTTTTCCCTAACCTATTATATTATATGAATGTTACATAGGTCGATAAAAAATAATTTAGAATATCGTCTTGAATCTGTGTGAAATTTCCGCATTACCATTAAGTTCTGGAAAATTTTCAAAGTTTCAAATCTGTGGCTCATCGGACTATTCATTTTTAATAGATTCAAGTTTTACCTTGCCAACAAGCATAAATCGGAAATTGTTTGATCAATACTTTACGAGATTTATTTTTCCTCAACCTATTATATTATCTGAATGTCAAATACGTCGATATAAAATAATTTGGAAGACTTCTCGAATATGTGTGAAACTTTCGCATTACGTTTAGTTCTGGAAAATTTTCAAAGTTTCAAATCTCTGGCTCATCGGACTATTCATTTCAATAAACTGAAAATTTGCCTTGACAACAAGCATAAATCTGTAATTTTGTTTGATCGATACTTTACGAGATTTCTTTTTCCCTAACCTATTATATTATCTGAATGTCTAATACGCCGATAAAAAATAATTTAGAATATCTTCTTGAATCTGTGTGAAATTTTCGCATTACCATTTAGTTCGGGAAAATTTTCAAAATTTAAAATCTCTGGCTCATCGGACTATTCATTTTTGATAGACTGAAGATTTATCTTGACAACTAGCATAAATCTGAAATTGTTTGATGGATACTTTACGAGATTTATTTTTCCCCAACTTATCATATTATCTGAATGTCAAATACGTCGATGAAAAATAATTTAGAAGATCTTGGATTTGTGTGAAATTTTCGCATTACCGTTTAGTTCTGGAGAATTCTCAAAGTTCCAAATCTCTGGCTCATCGAACTATTCAATTTTAATAGACTGAAGATTTATCTTGACAACAAGCATATATCTGAAATTGTTTGATGGATACTTTACGAGATTTCTTTTTCCCTAACCTATTATATTATCTGAATGTCAAATACGTCGATATAAAATAATTTGGAAGATCTTCTCGAATCTGTGTGAAATTTTCGCATTACCGTTTAGTTCTGGAAAATTTTCAAAGTTTCAATTCTCTGGCTCATCGGACTATTCATTTTTAATAGACTCAAGTTTTACCTTGCCAAAAAACATAAATCGGAAATTGTTAGATCGATACTTTACAAGATTTCTTTTTCCCCAACCTATTATATTATCTGAATGTCAAATACGTCGATAAAAAATAATTTAGAATATCATCTTGAATCTGTGTGATATTTTTGCATCACCATTTAGTTCTGGAAAATTTTCAGAGTTTCAAATCTCTGGCTCATCGGACTATTTATTTTTAATAGACTGAAAATTTACCTTGACAATAAGCATAAATCTGAAATTGTTAGATCGATACTTTACGAGATTTTTTTTTCCCCCATCCTATTATATTATCTGAATGTCACATAGCTCGATAAAAAATAATTTAGAATATCTTCTTGAATCTGTGTGATATTTTAGCATTACCATTCAGTTCTGGAAAATTCTCGAAGTTTTAAATCTCTGGCTCATCGCACTATTCATTTTTAATAGACTGAAAATTTAGAGTCAGATGAGAAAGCAAGTTGGTGAAAACCTTAAAAATATTATTGTTTAATCTTGATGTTAAAAATAACTATCGGAAGAGACTGTATCAAATGAAGAGACCAAAGTTTTCAATAATATTGATTCTGAATTCCACAAAAGGAATCCATCCATATAATTCGCAGAAAGTTATAATCATATATTCGATTCTCGGAATCACTCTCAAATATTATTGATAAATGAATTCCCCAATGAGCACTTTGGATTTCATCATTTTTCTTCAAAATATTTCTTATCGCATGCATTGGTGTTCGTGGAAGCCACAGCATTGCTATGACGCAAAAAAATTGGAATAAGAAATATCCTTGTGGAAACCGCGTTGTTTCCGTTAAATAATAAGTTCGGGAAAGTTTCAATGACACCTCATAATGGCAGAAAGTTCAAGCGATAGTTTAATTTTAGGTGTACAGTTCACTTTTAGATTGCCCCTCATCTGATTTTATTACAAATTTTTTTATTTGCATACATGATGTTTTTATCATTCAGTCGATATAAATGAAAAATGCACACATCCAATGGAACTTAGAAAAAGTTAGAGTTTTTTCTTAAAAATATGGAAAAAGATTCTCCTACGTTTAGGAAGCTCATTATACCTTCGTTTTTGTTTTCAATTTCTTGTTTTTTTTTCATTTTTCAATTCATCATTATTAATTATTTTCAATAACTATTAGAACCAACCAAATTATTATGATTTTTTCCTGAAATTCCAACAATAGGTTTCATTTTAAATTGGGATAAAAACGCAGTATATAAGTAAGATGGAGAAATTTCTATTCCATTCCAGTTGTAAACTTTAAGGTTAATAATGAAACACAATTATATCTGCTAAAGACTCGCTTTGGCTATTCTTACAGACGGTAATTTTTTATGAAATTTTAAATCATGAATAATAGCTTTTATATTATTATCTGAAATATCAAACAGAGTTATTCTGTTACAACTCACTACAAACTTTATTTTATGAATTTTCTTTAAAACTCATTAAAATTAAATTGAATTAATGCTTTAGAAAACACTGTTTCGTTCTTAGTAGACATAGAATTAACACTCAGTACACAGTATCAAAAGAAGACAGAAAAACCCAAAGAAAATATAGAATGTTAATCGAACTTATCCAACAAACATTTAGTGGAGACCTACATGTTTCATACCGGCATAACTTTTATTCAAATTTTGGTCTATTGGATAGTATTTGGAGTACAAATAAGTTTCCACCGTTTTATTGTAGATGGCGCGGCACGGAGTTTCGGTAAGCTTTCGCAGATGATAACCGGCTTAAAAAATAGTTTGGACATTCAAGAACAACATAACCTATTAATATCATTGATTTTATATTGGTAAAATATAATTTTTATAAGTTGAAAATGTCAAAATTTGAGCCAAGTAAGCGTCATTTGCGGGAAATATTAGTTTACTTCTTTCATTTAAAGAAATCTGCTGCTGAGGCGCATCAATTGCTCGTAGAAGCATATGGTGAGGGTGCTTTGGGTGAGAGAACGTGTCGAGATTGATTTCAAAAGTTTAAAAACGGTGATTTCGACGTAGAAGACAAAGATCGCAGTGGAACGCCAAAAATTTACGAGGATGCAGAATTGGAGGAATTATTGGAGGAAGATTCATCTCAAACACAAAAAGAAGTTGATCTAACTTTAGAATTCACTCAGCAAGCAGTCTCACATCGTTTAAAATCATTAGGAATGATTCATAAACAAGGAAATTGGGTTCCGTACGGCGGAAACATATACAGGGTTCTACTTTTAAAAGGGTCAAACTTCAACTGGAGATCATACAAGTTATTTGCAACCAAAAATATGGTCGAAATGTTAATGGTTATTCTTCAATTTAACATTTCTTGATTTGACGAAATATTTCAAGTTTTTCTATTAAATCAATTATATTACAGTTATCCTTGTAGCCTCATTAAATTTGACCACATATTTGGAAACGGCATTAAATTTGATACAAGATAAGAAGTTCTATGTGCCAAAAAATTATGATTGCGAGCGTGGTAAGGAGGTGAATATCACGATTCTGAAGTGAATAAAATAAGTCATATTTCTGCAATGGTTTTTCAATGAAAAATCATTAATTATGGACATGTTTTTTTTCCAACAAAATATACCTCATTTAGTGTACTTTCAAATGACATATCATATTTTGTGCTAGCTACTTGTCCTTTGTCATAATATCATGGCTAAGAAGATAACAACGAAAAGTTGAAATATTCCAAACCTGAATTTGCTCTTTGAAGCTCCTTGTGATTGAATATCAAAGTAAACATTGAATTTAAAATCAGACAGTTCCTGTTGCTCAATAATTTTGGGTATCAGTACGTTTTCTTGAATCTAACGAATTAACTAAATTTACAATAAGTATTCTAGAAAAAATCGAGAAAATTATGCTTATTTTTTCAAACATCGAATATCGCGATATGTTGTTCATTTATGGATTTGCGAATGGAAAAGCTCGCGCAGCGGTTCGAGAGTACTGTTTGCGTTTTCCCAGCAAACGACAACCAAATATATAGATAGAAAGACACTTGTACAAGTGTTCAGGCTCATTTGGTGGTTTCCGAATCAGAGAAGGTGATCAGATATTATGGACTGATATGGCCACTTTCACGAAATCGGGTATGATAAATTTGCGAAACAGCCATGTATGGAAAAGAGTAAACCTCCATGTGACTATTGTTTCTCATTTCCAACATGAGTTAAGGATCAACGTGTGTTTAGAGGTAATGAGAGGTGAACTTTTTGGACTAGTAATATTACCTGATCGTCTCAATGCTGAAAAATTCATTACATTAATCCAACAGACATATTGGATGAAATGCCCCTGACTAACAGACAAAATGTCTGGTTTCAAATGGATGCTCAGCTCATAATAGCCGGAATGTACGGAACTTAATGAATGAATATTTTGGGGTGCAATGGATTGGAAGGTAAGGTCCGATAAGATGGCCATCAAGGAGCCCTGACCTTGCACCTTTGGATCTTTATGTCTGGAGCACGTTGAAAGAAAAAGTGAATCAAATTCGCGTTCAGACTCAAGAGGATCTGATCAAAAGAATAAAATTGTGTTGCGCAGAAATGCGTCAGAAACGTTGTGAACTTTGCAGTGTTGTGCATTCAGTGCGAAAACGATGTGTAAAATGTATTGAACAAAGCGGTGGATATTTCGAACAATTCTTATGGATAGTAGTAGTATGTTTTTTTTTCATTTTTTCATAAAATCTGTATTATTAAAATTTAGTTCATTGGTTTGAATTATTTTGATTCGACAGGTAAACAATGATTTCCATGAGAATTATTTTAATATTCAATCACAAAGAGCTTCAAGATAGAGCAAATTTAGGTTTGGAATATTTAAATTTTGTGTTGTTATCTTCTTAGCCATGATATTATGACAGAGAGTAAGCAGCTAACACAAAAGCTGATATGTCATTCAAAAGCACATTAAATGAGGTATTTTCTGCTGAAAAGAAAACATGTCCATAATTAATAATTTTTCATCGAAAAACCATTGGAGAAATATGACTGATTTTGTTCACTTCAAAATGATGATATTCATCACCTCTTTACCATGCCCACAATAAGAATTTTTTGGCACACTATCTTATTTATTTATTCTTATTTTATTTTTATTCATTTATTCACAAAGGAAAACACACCCAAAAAGGTATTCACAAAATATTGTAGAAAAGTGTACAATAACAAAACAGTGATATTGGAAATAATACAATGAATAAGATTTCAAACAAGCAGAAAAAATAACAAAATAATCAATTCAAAAAATTTATTCCCTAATAAAGAAAACATTAGCATTTTTTACATAAGAAAACAAAGTTAAAGTTCCTCGAAATATTTGATAAACATTTTCTGCCTAATTGTTCTTGAACAGTCGAAAAATCAGTTACACAGCTTCCCAAACATGGATGCTTCTCTTTGCATACGATGCAGAGGAGAATTCTGTGCAGCAACAGTGTTTCTCCTTGGGAGGTAAAACATGTCCTCAGTGTTATACTGGGCGTGTAAAAATATATACCGTCAAGAAGAACTCCTGGCTCCAATGAGCCATTCAAAAGCTTGTGGAACATTAAGATATCATTAACAGTTCTGCGATATTCCAAACTGATCACGTTAAAATGTATTTGCCTTATTGAATAGTTATCGGGATTAGCCTTCTGAGTTATGAGGCCCAACCTAAATCCGAGAAATCTCAAAAATTTCTTCTGAACATTTTCAAGTCTTAACATATGAACTTTATAATGTGGATTGATGTTGCAAAATTCAGTCTGCTCAATGCAAAAGCGTGATATACAGCCAATAATGCGTCTTCATTTTTGAAGTCTCTGCATTATCTAGTAATGTAACAAAGTATTTTATTACTAATGTTCACTACTGACTCGAAATGCTGATGGAAAGAAAGTTTGTAATCGAGAACTATTCTCAAATCTCTGATTGAATGCGTCCTAGAGAGAGTAGTATCATCAATAGAATAATCATATAAAATAGTATGCTTATTTCTAGTGAAAGAGGCCACTGCGCATTTGGAAAGATTAAGAACTAAGCCTTTTCCACAGTACCCATAGAACTTAGTCAGTTCACCCTGAACGGTGATACAATCATGTATATATAGAGCGAACTACAGAGAATATTTTCAAATCGTCTGCAAAAAACAGAATTATACATTTAATGAAACATCTCCTGATGCCAATGATAAAAATCAGAAAAAGCAACGAACATAAATGAAACCCTTGGGGCACCCCCGATGAGGCATCAAAGCGTTCAGAACAGAAACCTTGAACTACAACAAGCTGACTTCTATTCTCTAAGTAAGGAACCACTGTCCAGACAAGTCAACTTTGTCAAAAGCCTTGCTGAAATCAGTATACGCGGCATCAACCTGCTCTTTTTCGTCAAGCTAAATCTTATCTTGTAGCAAATTTAATACCGTTTCCAGATATGACGTCAAATTTGATGAGGCTACAAGGATAACTGAATTATAATTGATTTTATGGAAAAACTTGAAATATTTCGTGAATCAAGTAATGTTAAATTGAAGAATAACCATCAACATTTCGACCTTGTGTTATATGATATAATTTTCTGAAAACCAATATCAGCATAGGTTTCGTTTCAGTGGTTTTTTTATCGGTTGTTTAATTGAGTTGTGTTATTATTATTATTATTATTATCCTGATATTCCTAGATCTTCTGTGAAGATTCCTCAGAAGCTTTTTCGGCTTGTGCGAGTTCAGTTGTGTTCTGTGTAGGTTTTGTTACTGCGATCGTGCGCCACTTTAGGTCACAGCACTGTCAATTTTGACCCAACTGTGAAATGGTGTCAGACACCCGTCCAACTAGAAAATTTCTTTTCTACCTGAACAGGATTCGAACGCGGGTCTCCCGGTCACTAGTCCGATGCTCTCCCGCTGAACTATCCACACTGTGTTCCCATTCGAAGTTTTGAAATGATTGTAAATACTGTTATTGCGGCACTAGTTGTGAATTGTGAAAGATGGTCGCATTCAACGCGAAACTGCGAGAAACTGATTCAGCCCCTTCAATGTGCATTGAGTATTTCAACCACACAAAGTTACGTCTGTTCACTAGAAGATACTAGAAGAAAGGACTACAACTTTTCTAGTGCTTTGAATAAACGGAATGGTTAGGGCAATTTTCCCTCGAAATCATCTGGAAGAAATGAAAAATGTATACGTAAATGAGTGGACTTCATGCTGCTGGATTATCTTCTAGAACTAGGGCTACCGAATACATGAACACCAGATTGGAAGTTTGAATTTTACACGAGACTATTTTGTTGGACAATAGAGGATTGGAGTCACATATTCTTCTTCTTTAGGTGCTACGTCTTCCTAGAACATTGGCGATCAGTTGCATGATATTCACTTTGTCTCCAGTGAATCCAATAGTGTCGTGGTGCTCACTCCATATCACTGGAAAAAATTTTCCAGCCAAGATGTCCTTCGGCGACCTGTACCACCATTTTTCCCTGAACAATTATATGAGGTTTCTCATCACGTGGGTAAAGTACTCCAATTTTCTTCTCTTTATGGTGATGAGAACCTCCTTGTCTTTGTTCAAACTTTGCAGAACTGCTTCATTTTTCACCTTGTCCACCCACGATATCCTCCGATATACCCTGATTTCCTTTCACACATCGTTTCAGTGAGGATCCATACTTCCATCCATAGAGCAATAAGCTTAAGACATATCAACGTACCAAGTGCACTCTCATAGGAATTCTTAGGGATGCGTTGGTCAACACAATTAGCATATTTTCAAATGACGTCCTTGCCTGGTCGACTCTGCGTTTGATTTTCTAGTTCAAGTCCCATTTTTCATTCACCCAGCAGCTCAGATATTTGTACGCCTGTACTCTCTCCACTAATTCTCCATTTATGCTGATATCTGTAAGATTATTAGGAACATTTTTGTTTTTCCCGACAACTATTCTTTTGGTTTTCTTGATATTCAATAGTAGACCTATTTGTTGGCTATGATTAGTTACTGCCGACGTGTGCGTCGTCAGCATATCTGATTATTGATGACATTTCCGTTCAAAGTTATACCCTCCGTTATATCCTCCTATAAATTAAACAAAAGAGAGGAGAGCATACAGCCTTGTCGGACTCATCTCATAATGAGCACTTTTTCAGATATCTTGCCGTTGCCTCTAATATCAGCTGTCTGATTCCGGTACAGGTTGGTTATTAACCGTATGTCTCGTCCATCCAAACCTATATCACTCCGTATAGCTATTAATTTGTCATGCTGAACGGTGTCGAAAGCCTTCCTGTAATCGACAAAGCAGGTATACACCTCAACGTACATATCTCAGTATTAGAACCTGATTTCTAAACAGTGCCTCCCTTGTACTGAAACCGTTTCTGAAATCAAATGAGACCTACAAATATGTTGCGTCTTCTCTACATTTTACAGTGAACAAAGTCACGTATTGTTTTGCAATAAATCGCGATTTTGTCATATGAGCTTAGACAGACGTCTAAGAGTGTGGTGGTAACAGCGATATACTTACGCGTGTATTACCGAGCGTCATTCATTTGGTGGAGACTCAGTTATGGCATATCTTTTGAAGCTAGTCTTTGTCCAAAATGGAACTTTCACTGCTCACAGGTACCTGACACAGGCTTTAGAAGATCGTTCATGGTTATTTTTGGAGAAGACGCAACCTTTATGTATAATAATGAACGGCTCCACACTGCTAGGATATTTATTGCTCAACTTGACGAGTTTCTAGTCAGGCGATTTGTTTGGCCGGCATGTGCCAGTAGACAATGTCCAAGTTTCACATTTACACTTCAGTTTAAAACATTTAACGAATTTGGAATTTTTCATTTTCAGCCATCACCCTGGAGGAAAATCAGGAATTTTGTGCAATGGACTCCATTCTTTCAAACGTACAAAAAACAGCGATACCCTTGGGTACAACTGGCTGGTCATCAAGGAAATTTCAAGGCAGGTCCAGACCAAGGCACGATCTTGAAAAAATTGTGCATCAAAGAGGAAAAGTGCTTCAAGGTGAGAGTTTTTCCTAAGTAATAGCAACATATCTTATCATAGAAAAATCATCCGGAAAAATTCATTGTTTTACTATTTCTTGATTTTTGGCGTGTAATGAATGAGTGACGGCGGAAGATATGCTAACTGCGCTTGAAGGGAACTAATGTTTAATATTTAAATTACACCCTTGTAGTGACTACTGGGATATTTTGGTTTATAACGTCTTCGAAAGTAACACCGGAGCGACTTAGCTTTATGTCTGTAGCTATAGAATTATTTTTTGTTAAACTCTCAAACTTTTCTATGATCACGTTGTTGAACAACTGATAAACCAATCAGAATTGAAAGACAACCTGTGTTTTCGCTAATGCAAGCAGTCTTTTATCTAACAAAGCTCAGATTATATGAAAATTTCAATTTCTGCATTCGATATCATTTCATACGATATGTAGTTATCGGAATGATTAGTTTGATTAGTTAGCCTTGATATCGATGTACTCGATATATCTTATATATGACTTGTGTTAAATCACGTACTGATATCTATAGAATAATTTTTAATAGGTCAGGGACTTCAAAGATGAACTTGATTCACAACTTATTGAAACTTCGTTGATTATGATCTATGATTATTAAATAATTAGCCAGTTAGACAGTATTAATGACTAATTCTTGGAAAAACCTCTTCGAATATTAAAGTTATGTTGATATTGAATAATGGGGCGAAATACCTGCAGGCGAATCTGCGGTAAAACTGGGGTTTAAAGCCCAGGTAGATGAATTGCTTATACACTATGGTAATTAGACCATAGATAATGTATGGCGCTCTAACGTGGTGGAAGAAAGGCTCACAAACGATTGGCCAACATAAGCTCAACCGACTACAGAGATAGGCTTGACTTGCAACTACAGCTGCGTTTCGCACCACATCCATGGCAGCCATGAAGGTCCTACTAAATACTCCACCCCTGCACCTACTCGTGCAGAGGGAGAAGGAACGGACCACATACAAACTATATCAACTGGCGATACACAAGCCAGAGAAAATTGTGATGGGAGGCTCAGGACTGCTGGGCTAGCTTTCAACGAACAGCACCCTATCGATACCCTCGGATCTAATATCAAAAGTCAAGACCAAAGAACGGCATTTCAATATAATCGTCCGCAGCCGGGACGAATGGACCCAGCATGCTGAGGTTCTATTGAGGACCGACCTTGGCTTGTTCACAGACGGCTCGCGAACGACGAACGGAACGGGAGTGGGAGTCTATGGGAGCAAAACGAGAATCAACATCTCATTAAGTCTCGGTCAAAAGCAACCATATTGCAGGCAGAACTATTTGCCATTGAGACCGCGGCAGAACTGCTGATAAAACGGCAAATCTAGCACGGCAAAATCAAAATATTTACTTATAGTCAGTCAGAACTAAAACCTCTGGAATCCAGCTATTGTACATCAAAAACAGTCTGGAGTTGCCGCAAGGCATTAAACAGGCTCGGTATGTATAACAGAATCACACTTGTTTGGAAACCGAGCCACTCAAACTTTTGGGGTAACGAAGAGGCAGAACGGCTGACGTTTACTGGAGCTGCGTTGCCTCTGGTAGGACCGGAACCATTCCTGGGAATACCACATGACATGACTAAGCGTGCGATAACAGGCAGAATTAACTCAAGACTAGAGTCTTTCTGATGGAGCCATTCTGGCCTAAAACATTCGAAGGTGTTCCTTGGAACAGCTTCGAACAAAAAGATGGCGGACCTAGCACTAGGTCTGGATAGGGCCAAACTAAGAACACTTGTCGGAATTATGACAGTTCATTGCTGAAAGCGCATTTGCACAAAATCGTTCTGGCTGAAGACGATGAACGCAGGCTGTTTCTTGAGGACACTGAAACAGCCATGCACATCTTCTCAGAGTGCCCAGCGGTGAGTCGCATCAGATTCGAGGTCTTTGGTCAGGCTTTTATAGCCCACTGCGAACTGAAAAAAATTCTCCCGAACCAGATTATCGGTTTTATCCAAAAACTGCATCTCGTCGGAGAAATATAAATTAGGGGTGAACCACAATAGACCGCTCACCATAAAATAATAATAATAATAACTACTGAGATTATAATATGCACATATTATAAGCTCAGATTATGATTTGAACATATTATAATCTCACTAGCATGTTGAAACTTGTTCATTTGGTCCGGACGAAAGAACCGAATTTTACGATTTATCATAAATCATTGTGTTCACCGATTCGCTAGTATGCGCGTGCGTTAGTTGTGCCCAAATTTTATTCCGAAAAAGACTATAGATTAAAAACTTCGAAGTGGTGAAACTGAGTTTGAATACATGGAAAAACTAAGTTCCTGGAAGACAATTATAAGATGTTGATGAAACTGAGGCTTAAAATGACCAAAATGTGATAGATGAAGAGGATTTGTCTTGGTTTTTGTAGAAATAGCTCACTGAGACGAGACTTATGTTTCCTGTCGTTGGATAAACAATTTTCCTTCTTTAAGCTTAACACACTGCGGAATACACAACAAAAGATATGAACAAGATCGAAGTTATGATTGGGGATATAAATTCAATAGATTGAAACGAATCCGAAGAAAGTGATTGTAAAATATCTGCTGTTACTTATAGCTTTAAACCATAGAGATAAAGACGCCGCATGTTTATTCAAATGTTAAATATTTGGAGTGTTCAGACAAAATGCAGCAAAAATACATGCCTTGTGAAATTCTCGATATACGCGAGCGTTTAGTTCAATGAGTGCACCAATGAATACTTGAAACAATATATAATATGACGTGTATTTGAACTTCATTATACTCAATTTCATTTTACGGGTATTCTCAAAAATCACTCGTCAGATTGAAACATTTCAGAAAAAGGGCAGTCCGGGCCGCATGCTCGCTGGCCTTGTCAGAACTAACAGAACCAAACTTGAATTTCTATGAATCAAATTTTACTAAAACGGCTTTCAGCTCTGTCCGTTTGAAGATTTTGTAAATGAGGTTTTTATTGAAATGGTCCATTTTGATTTTTGATTTGACCTTGTGTTGAAAAAAGGTTCAATGAAAATACCTTGTTTATGGTTTTTCTTATTTATTTTGATGTATGCCAGTTGTAGAAATCTGGTTCAATAAATTTAAGTTAAGCCTACAGAAGCTTGAACCATAGGTTGTGTGTTGATAATCATCTGTTTTTGTTCACATTTGTTCCTTTTTTTATTGCGATTCACTGAATGTTAAGTTGAGAGTTCTATTGCAGATATCAATATATGTTTATAACCCCTTTCTGAAGTAAATAAAATTATCAGTTGTACAATAATCGACAGTACATGATTATCACTTGAAAAGAGGTAATTTGCATTCACGTGCATAGATCCAGTTAGTATATGATGAAAAAAATGGTAAAAAGCACTGATGTGAAATTAGGAACTTTTCGGCCCTTTTCATATAACCCACAATCCTCACCAAATTTTGCATTAGCCTTCTTGTCGTTATTTTACATTATGACAAATGGGTCGTTTTGTGCGGTCTTTTCGTGTCGATCACTAAGGCATCGCTATTCGTGTTGAATTGTCGCAATGTTTACGCTCATCATTGTCATTTAAACAATAACAAATTCTGTTTGTGATGATTTCCCAGTGTATGATTCCACTTGTCTTTTTAAAATAGATGACTTTTCTATTTTGACATATTTGAAAAGCAACAACGATTCACTACCAGTGACAAGGTTCTTCAGATTGATTTTGGCGCAATTATGGAAACGTGATCGACTTTGCTATCATCAGAGAGTTCGTAAGAGACCCAACCAGCTAATGTTCGTATCTTTTCGAGGCCACTTCTAAATCGTCGAGTGGTCGACGCTTAAGTTTTCAGCTAGCATTCCAGTTGAGCTTCCATCTTTTTCCGCGACAACCCTGGTTGTCGAAAGTTAATGGTCTGCCTTGTAACGTAATTTAAACTGCTTGATAACCATTACTAAAATAAATATATCCGGAAATATGAATAAAAACAATATTCTAATTTCCGCTAATATTTTATTGACACTACGATCGTTACGTCATACCATGACTTCTTCAGGTGAGTATTACAAGATACTGAGTATACCATGAGCAAGAACTTCATTTTATAGTACATGGATATAACAAAAATAGAAGAGGGGGTGAAGAGAGTTTTACAATACTTTTGGGAAACTGAAAAATGGTTCAAAAAAGATTCAACAAAGGGGAGTTACTTAGTTCTGTTTGGTTATTCAATAATATTTTTCTTTTATGATATCTATTAATTTCTAAAGTTTCTAATAAGTTTAATTTAAAACTTTTGTTTTGAAGGTGCTTTGCGTAGAGCCTACGCAGAGCACCTTCTAGACACAGGACATAGTTTTAATAGTAACTTTGAAATTTTCCACTTAGAAAACAAAAGTTTTAAATTAAACTTATTAGAAACTTTAGAAATTAATAGATATCATAAAAGAAAAATATTATTGAATAACCAAACAGAACTAAGTAACTCCCCTTTGTTGAATCTTTTTTGAACCATTTTTCAGTTTCCCAAAAGTATTGTAAAACTCTCTTCACCCCCTCTTCTATTTTTGTTATATCCATGTACTATAAAATGAAGTTCTTGTTCATGGTATACTCAGTATCTTGTAATACTCACCTGAAGAAGTCATGGTATGACGTAACGATCGTAGTGTCAATAAAATATTAGCGGAAATTAGAATATTGTTTTTATTCATATTTTCAAGATGAATTTCCGTCAAGTAAAGACCGAAACAATCATAGATTAAATATATCCGGTTAACAAAAAATTCTTTCAAGTTTTACAATTGCACTTAAAAATATATAACTCCAAAAGATGGAAAATGAGTATAAAATTGAAACTCAAGTTAACCTCAGCATAAAATGAATCGTTACATTCAAGAGTACTTAACTTATTTGGTTGAACATCACTGGTTGTTGGTTCTCTTTTTCTGGGCTCCCCCGTAGATGAAAACTTAGGCAATTTCCAAAGTTAAGGTCTGATGATGTTGTGGATTGCTAACACAACTTCGATGTTCAAGTAGATATGCAGTGAAAGCCTGACAATATTCTACCTCAATATAGAGAAATAAATAGGGCAAAAGAATCACTCCAGAAAATCATCTCCTCCTTTACTTTCTGAAAAAAGAACGTAATATTTAATTGCCAGACAAAAGAAAAGGGGTTTTTTATTCCTGATAAGGGAACATGAGTTTTAATTCCCGACAAAGGAACGTGACCTTGAATTCCCGACAAGGGATGCAATGGTTCAATTCGATTAAAAATTACTAAGTCTTTAATGGGCATTATTTCAAGACAAATTCTAACGTAAATCAATATAATTCAAAACCTGAAGGAAGTCTGGTTATACAAAACTAAGTTGAATAGTAAGAACAAAAAGCAGACCATAGTACATTATCCTGAGTAACAAAAATTATTTTCAATCGAAAACTTTATATAAATATATACTACTCTGTCAAGAAAGTACCGGGAATTTTCAATTAAAACAACATTTTTACATTTAATCGTCAAAATTTATTGGGTCGCCTTCAAAATAGGCTCCATTTGCTCCAATACATCTATGCCAACGGCACTTCCAATTATCGAAACATTTTTTATGAGCGCTTTCCGGGATGGACTTTAGCTCTCGCGCCGAATTTTGTTTTATGGCTTCAATCGACTCAAAACGGGTGCCACGAAGGGGCAATTTTAGTTTTGGGAAGAGGAAAAAGTCGCAGGACTTCAAATCCGGCGAATACGGTGGTTGCTGAAGCACGTTTGTTGAGTTTTTGGCGAAAAAGTCAGTCACAATCGTAGCTCAGTGAGAAGGCGCGTTATCGTCATGCAAAATCCATGAGTTGTTCGCCCACAAATTTGGCCGCTTCTTACGGATACGCTCACGCAAACGTTTCATAACGCCTAGGTAATACTCCTTGTTTACCGTATGACCCTCTGGAACGAATTCGTAGTGCACCACGCCACGGATATCGAAGAAAACAATGAGCATCACCTTCATTTTTGAGCGGCTTTGGCGTGGTTTTTTCGGTTTCGGCTCATTTTTTGCCACCCATTCCGATGATTGCTGGCTTGTTTGCATATCGTACTCGTAGACCCAGGTCTCATCACCAGTTATAATGCGTTCCATGAATGTAGAATCGGAATTACAGCGATCCAGCATGTCTGAAGCAACCTGTTCGCGATGACGTTTTTGAAGAAAATTCAGGTCTTTCGGTACGAGTCGTGCGGCCACCTTTCTCATGCCCAAAATATCAATCAAAATCGTACGTGCGGACTCGTGGGATATCTTAAGATCATGTGCTATCTCTCTGAAGCTGGTACGACGGTACCAGCACCCTTTCCTTAATTTTATCGACGTTATCTTCCATCGAAGCCTTCGATGGGCGATGGGCGTCGATGGGCTCTGTACCACTGATATGCATGAGTTTTCGATAGAGCATTATCACCAAAGGCCTTTTGCAACATTTTCAATGCATCGGCACACGAAAATTCATTTGCCACACAAAACTTTAAACAAATTCTTTGCTCAACGTAATCACCCATAGTAAAAATCGGCACGCACTCTGACATCGACTGACTTAATCAGCTGTTGCAAACACACTAGTTGACAGATCCCGCTCAAGCTTGGCATAGTAATTAAGGACAGTGGTACCAACCTAGGAAAAAAAATTTTACCTGCCTCATTGCCCCGCCAGATTTAAATCGATAATTCCCGGTACTTTCTTGACAGAATGTACATATATGATCTTCAAATTATACCAGAATGAATACATACTCGTAACAATTTAATTATTTTAAGTTAGTGAGATATTACGAAAAATCCAGCAAAACGACAGTTCGAAATTATAACCTGTTTAATTTACTATTCTCATTCAAATCAAAGGAAATTTTTAAAAATGGAATAGGAAAATTGTGCATGTTGATACCTTCGCAGTAGGCGATGACGTATGGAATAACATTCGGTAGCGTCGAAAGGGAATGGAAAACCACTATAACCTCTTCCTGGTTTGTCCTCCAAGCTAATATTATTTGATTTCCAAATGACTCCCGTCATTGTATTTCACTAATTGTTTCTTCCATCCTTTCTCGTAGTGATACACCATAATAAGATTAATATGAATATAGTTTTCGAAACAAAATTTCTGAAATAAACTGAGAAGATTATTTTTATTGAATTAATGAACGAAACGCCCGTCCACATTAATGAAAAACATTTCACTAAAAACGGCAGAGAATTATGCACCACTAAAAAATATCTTATTGCTCTTTCTGATGTTTTTTCATCATACACCGCTGTTATTTTGAAGCTCTGAGATGAAACGGGTGGTATGTGAGGGAGCTTCAACCTCTTAATTCGGGAGGTGGCATTTCGTTCCAACTTGCTACCCCTGAACTCATCAGATAGGCGTGGGGTGCAAGTCTGCCTATGAAGCCAGTGACCTTGTTTCACGTCGAAACGTCGGTTGTCGGAATGGCACTCCGTTCTACTTGAACCCGGCGAGGACGGTGAGCTCGGTATTCGGAAATTGGTAGTATTCTTCATAGGATACTCCAGGAAGTTGTAGCAGAGTAAAGCAGAGTTCTGGTGAAGGAGCAGGAGCACGTCGCCACAATTTCAATTTAATGTCGTGACAAACAACGTTTGGTGGTCGTGCAGTCTCCTCTAATAATAAGTAGATGACAGACCATGTTTTAACCAACATCTGACTATTTAATAATTTCGCTTCTATTTCTTCGAAACTTTCAAAATTTAAGATCGAATCGCAGATCAATATTGTTTCTTTTCTATTTTATCGAAAAAACTTTTGCTCAAACTACTGTCAAATGAAAACAACTATCCCATGAACTTACGGGCACTTTATGTCGGATATTTATAAAATTGACCGAAATGTTGAATATCATTGATTCTTTCAGGTTTTAATGGACGACGTTCTTAAGCCTTTCGTGCCGGAATATAAAGGATTGGTCACAAGTGACGATGGAGAATGTTCCTATATACAACTACAAGATCTGCTCAGTGATTTCACTAGTCCGTGCGTGATGGACTGTAAAATAGGCGTCAGGACGTACTTGGAAGAAGAACTCGCAAAGGCCAAGGAGAAACCAAAGTTAAGGAAGGTAGGCAACTGTTTTTTTTTATACAGATTAGTCCTCCGTATTGACGCTTCCACCCCACCGATAAGGAGTGGAAGCAGTGTGGAGCTCCATCTTTCAGTTTGTTGGGCTCCCTAAAACTAGTTTGCAAAAAAAAAATAACGGGTATACCCAGTAGCTTCCTGTCTTCAAGCTTTTCGAGTCTTAGACTCCTTTAGCCCGGTCGGGATAGAGACACGAAGGTAATAAAAGCAAAAGAATGGACCTTTTAGAAAGTTTGGAAATTTCTTTAGCACACAGAAGGCAATAACCAATAAGAAATGATCAATTGGAATTTAATTCATCACCATGGCTCTTATCTATAAAAGTGTAAAACCAACCCAAGATCGTATTTTTACCACCCTCAAAATTTTACCTGTTTTATTATAAATATGATGTTAAATTATGTTCTCTTTAGTTTTGAAATTGGGCAGAAACCCGAAACATATACTACTCTGTCAAGAAAGTACCGGGAATTTTCAATTAAAACAACATTTTTACATTTAATCGTCAAAATTTATTGGCTCGCCTTCAAAATAGGCCCCATTTGCTCCAATACATCTATGCCAACGGCACTTCCAATTATCGAAACATGTTTTATAGGCGCTTTCCGGGATGGACTTTAGCTCTCGCGCCGAATTTTGTTTTATGGCTTCAATCGACTCAAAACGGGTGCCACGAAGGGGCAATTTTAGTTTTGGGAAGAGGAAAAAGTCGCAGGAAGCCAAATCCGGCGAATACGGTAGTTGCTGAAGCACGTTTGTTGAGTTTTTGGCGAGAAAGTCAGTCACAATCGTAGCTCGGTGAGAAGGCGCGTTATCGTCATGCAGAATCCATGAGTTGTTCGCCCACAAATTTGGCCGCTTCTTACGGATACGCTCACGCAAACGTTGCATAACGCCTAGGTAATACTCCTTGTTTACCGTCTGACCCTCTGGAACGAATTCGTAGTGCACCACGCCACGGATATCGAAGAAAACAATGAGCATCACCTTCATTTTCGAGCGGCTTTGGCGTGGTTTTTTGAAGGCTCTGCACCACTGATATGCACGAGTTTTCGATAGAGCATTATCAGCAAAGGCCTTATGCAACATTTTCAATGCATCGGCACACGAAAATTCATTTGCAACACAAAACTTTAAACAAATTCTTTGCTCAACGTAATCACCCATAGTAAAAATCGGCACGCACTCTGACATCGACTGACTTAATCAGACAACACACTAGTTGACAGATCCCGCTCAAGCTTGGCATAGTAATTAAAGACAGTGGTACCAACCTAGGAAAAAAAATTTTTACCTGCCTCATTGCCCCGCCAGATTTAAATCGATAATTCCCGGTACTTTCTTGACAGAATGTATGTCTACAGACCTAAAATAAACAGCGAAACTTAAGCCAAGTGTTTTTATTTACCTTATTAATTTCAAAATTTTTCACCAAGCGATATGCTAGAAATCAATATTATTTCCCAAGGTATATTCCTTTCCGAACATTTAGACGTATCCTGACGGTGTGGGTAACTGTTTGAACGTTAATCAGACCTTATTTTATCCTTAATTGAAGTAGAGAGATTACTCAATACTAATTTCTTCCAGGCTAATATTTACCTTAATTGATACTGCTTGCCGCCATGATAATTTGTTTTCATAAAAGTATCGGGTGTTCTTTAGAGTGATAGAATTTTCGATAAGGATAACTGTCATTTGAGAGAAGGTAGACGCCATGTTGTTTTGACATTTCTGTTCAGTAAGCATTGACAAATTATCAGTGTTCTATTCGCCAAACTTATAGAGCAATTCGTGAAATTTATAGTTTACATAATCGTCCATCAGAGCAGCTTATTCGTCGAACTATCGATAGATTTCGGACAACATTTTCTCTACTCGATGCAACAACAACAACAAGACAAAGAACTGTACGTACAGAAGAAAATATCGCTGCTGTAAGTCATGGCGTTAATGATGATCCAGATTTGTCTATTCGTCGACGTTCACAACAAGTTGGACTCCGTGCATCCACCACATGAAAAATTTTGCGTAAAGATCTTGGTCTACACGGATACAAGATCCAACTGGTTTAAGAACTAAAGCCACTTGACCATAATAAGCGTCGTTTGTTTGCTGATTGGGCCTTAGAACAGCTTGAAGTTGATCCACTTTTTTATCGTAAAATTGTGTTTAGTGATGAAGCTCATTTCTGGTGGAACGGCAATGTAAACATCAAAATTTCCGTATGCGGATTGAAAACAATCCTCAAGAAGTACAGCAGGTTCCATTGCATCCTGAAAAATGCACTGTATGGTGTGGTTTACACGCTGGAGGCATCATGGGTCCATATTTCTTTAAAAACGATGCTGGAGCTTAATGTACAGTGAATGGTGCTCGTTACAGATCGATGATCAATGATTATTTGTTTCAAAATTTGAACGATATCGACCCAGAAGTGTTTTGGTTCCAACAAGATGGTGCTACACCTCATGTTGCTACCGTAACAATTTATTTATTGAAGGAAAGATTTAAATGTGTTTTATTTCAATTTAAAGTTCTACCACTTAAAAAAACACCCGACTTCAGTAATTGTTTATTTTAAATTACTCCATTGGAGTCTTATATGAATTGTATCTGCATTTCGATTATTTGGAAATATTGGACCAATCTGGCTCAAACAATTTTAAGGACTTACATAAAAATAGCTTTCGTAACTTCAAATCAAATTTCCAACCTCTTTTTTTATGCTAAAGACAAAAGCAGCCGGCTTAATAATTCAGGAGGTTATGAATTAAGTTGTCATCAATGCCAAAGCGTATATGAAGGACAAATCGAGAGATGTTGCAAAAAAAATTCAAAAAACACCAATTATCATTCAGGAACCGTGAAGATTACTCTAATTTTACGGAAGATTTCGAAACAACTCATGTCTTTGCAGAATTAGACATTCTTGAAATATTACATCTGGAAGCAAAAGGCAAAAAACTAGACATCCTGGAATCGATAGAAATATTCGAGAAAAAGCACGTTTTATATAATAAATAAAATTGTTGAACGAGCTTTGGCATACCTCACTCCTCGAAGTTTTGCACAAGACGGAGGCTTCAATCAATATATAAAACCTTTTAAATACAATTTCTTATTCAGTTTGAAAATGTAGTGAACAAAAAACGAGTCACTATGTCCTCACTAAATAAAAAAAGGGACAGAAACGAAGTAATTTCTTATCTTATACGATTATTTTAATATTCCCAGCAAAATCACCAATAATCAATGAGAAAAAACAATCGCTCCTAATAATTCACTACAGTTTTATAGCTTCTTCATTTCTCACCTAAGTTATATCCATCTAATAATTCTGTAATTTCTGATTCAATGGCCAAAATTATCAAAGTAACATAAATTCCTTCTTAACAAGAGATCCAACTGGAATTAAATAACTATAAAATCATCTGTTTAAGGCATAATCATCCATTATTTGGTACTTGGAAGTTTGAATTATAATGTCATTATAGTTATACTTTTTTATAAAAAATTTGGAATTCTGGTGTGTTTTTTATTGCATCTAAAAGTAGGTATTATTTTTTGAAAAAAATATTTAGAAAATCTCAAAATTGTTATTTATTTGAATTCTAGGTTTCCTGTCTTATTCATATTCTTAATTTTCTTCAGGATATGTATGAGAAAATGTGTCAAATAGACAACACCGCTCCAACTGAGGAAGAACACAAAATGAAGGGTGTCACAAAGCCTCGGTACATGGTTTGGAGGGAAACTATATCTTCGACAGCCACTCTAGGTTTCCGGATAGAAGGCATAAGGAAATCAGATGGAACGTCTAGTAAAGACTTCAAAACGGTCAAGACCAGAGACCAGGTGATGAAAGAATTTACAGAGTTCACGGAGAACTTTCCACACGCTGTGGTAAGTTATTTTTGAGTTTTATTCGAAGTGTTTCTTTATATGAAATAATAATGAAACCCGTTAAATATTCAAAGTGTGATTTGATTTCAATATTTGGTAGGTTTTATCAGAAACAATTTTCTATCAAATTTTTTTAGTAATTTTTCTAACTCATAAAAAAAATCATTGAATCCCATGAAATTTTTACACTTTGCGTTTTGAAGTATGTGAATCTCACATATTATAGTATATTGTGTGCAACTCGTGCGAGGTTGTCGATTGCCCACTAGAGCGAATGACTTCACTCTCGTGGGCAATCGAAAACTTCTCGTACTAGTTGCACATACTATTTTTTATTACGAATGCGGGGATAATGGGAGTATAAAATATTTTTATTTAAATGCCAACCTTACTTATTTAGTATTGACAGTTCGACTGTCTTATTTTAATTTTGTCAATTTGCGTGTGCCAATGAAAATTTGCGTGCGATAAGTTTACTTCGCACTCAAATCGACATTAAATTTACTCAAAACTCGTGTGGTAATTGTAAAGTGGGCAATTAGCGTCTTTTCGACCCCAAAAGCAAGTGCAAAGATAGTACTTTCCCCGCATGAGTAATAAAAAATAAGAATCCATATACCTTTTACTTTTTTACAAAACTATTAGACACGAATTCATGAAAATTGACAAAAGAATCGTATTTGAAATAAGAGATAATTAAAGAATTGAATTGATATTGAACTGTTTCGACCGTTAGTATTTATTTGGTAGTTGTATTATTCAATGCGAAAAGCCGAACCTGAATTAAACATCAATCGGGAAAAAAAAAAGAAGGCTCGATCGAGTACCTACCTAGGACAATCGATACACAGAAAAAAATGCAGGGTGAACTGTCAGATTTTTTTTCATTGATTTATATTATTCTGATACTCTTAGATCTTCTGTGAAGATCTCTCAGAAGCTTTTTCAGCTTGTGCGAGTTAGGAGTTCAGTTGTGTTCTGGGAAGGCTTTGTTACTGCGATCTTACGCCACTTTAGGTCACAGCACTGTTAATTTTCGATTCAAATACCTTAATTCTCTTACATTAGGAGAGGTGTTCAATGTATTCTCTGTATAGGCATGAAAAAATTGAAACAATTTTGGAAAAATTTGTTAGATCGAGAAATAGGCTTCTCTAAACCTTGTAAAAAATAAAATAGAAAGGCTTTTTACTTGATAGAAGAAATATAACAAAATTTGAATATCAAAACAAATTGAAATATGTTTATCTTCTACAATTTTAATTTCAAAAGAATTTTTATTCAAAAAACTTTTAGAATTAAATTAATGTCTAAAACAAGCACCGCTCACATTTAATAGACGTATATAATCAAAACTCAATATACAATGTCAAATGAAATAAATAACCCAACAGATATACGAAAGTAATTAAAATTAATAAATAAATATTCAAAGGAGACAAAATTTTGTTTCTGGTTTTACCTATAAGAAATACTACTTGTCTTATAAAAACATGAACACACTTAAAGGACTTCCCAAAGAATATAATTTATTTGAAATATTTAATATATTTAAATATTCGAACAAATTATTTCAAAAATCTCTAAAAAATGTGCACTATATCTTCAAAAAACAAATATAATTCTAGATAATCCCGTCTTCAGCCCTTTTTCAACATTCCAAATATCAAAACCAAAAACATAACCTACATCACTCACGTGTTAAAAGACTTAAGCTTCGAACTACAGATCAACTATATAATTCAAGATTGATCTATGTTCTAACAAAATCAAAGAACAAAGTGAGTTATTTTAAGGTTTACTTAAATTCATTGACATTCTATAATGAGATTTATTGAAGCCCAAATATAATTATATATTATATATAAATCTCATTATAGAATGTCAATGAATTTAAGTAAACCTTAAAATAACCCACTTTGTTCTTTGATTTTGTTAGAACATAGATCAATCTTGAATTATATAGTTGATCTGTAGTTCGAAGCTTTAGTCTTTTAACACGTGAGTGATGTAGGTTATGTTTTTGATTTTGATATTCGGAATGTTGAAAAAGGGCTGAAGACGGGATTATCTAGAATTATATTTGTTTTTTGAAGATATAGTGCACATTTTTTAGAGATTTTTGAAATAATTTGTTCGAATATTTAAATATATCAAATATTTCAAATAAATTATATTCTTTGGGAAGTCCTTTAAGTGTGTTCATGTTTTTATAAGGCAAGTAGTATTTCTTAAAGGTAAAACCAGAAACAAAATTTTGTCTCCTTTGAATATTTATTTATTAATTTTAATTACTTTCGTATATCTGTTGGGTTATTTATTTCATTTGACATTGTATATTGAGTTTTGATTATAAACGTCTATTAAATGTGAGCGGTGCTTGTTTTAGACATTAATTTAATTCTAAAAGTTTTTTGAATAAAAAATTCTTTTGAAATTAAAATTGTAGAAGATAAACATATTTCAATTTGTTTTGATATTCAAATCTTGTAAAAAATGTTCTTCGGGCTTCTCCTTTTAATAGGTATTAATTGCCACCTTCAGTTCTTCATCGTCGGAAAATCGCTTTCCAGGAAGATATCTTCTCACATTTGGGAATAGGTAGTAGTCACTGGGGGCCAAGTTTGGACTATACGGAGTAATTTCTTCGAAGCCACATTGCCGCACAGCAGCTTTCGCCACGCGGGCCTTGTGAACCTGCGCGTTGTCATTAAGCAGCAATACCCCTGCCTTTCTCTTTTAATTGCTTCTCTTAAATTACGCAGAGTGGTTGCGTATGATGCTTTCACCCTTTTTAGTCTATTCTATTAACAAAATACGTTCAGAATCCCAAAAGACCGTAGCCATTAGTTTTTCGATGGGGTGACTTTAAATTTGTTTCAGGGCTGTACGCCGTTTTCAGTCCACTGTATGGATTCTTGTTTACTCTCAGGGTCACGATGAACCCACGTCTCCTCTTCAGTAACCAGCCGGTTCAAATAGCCGATGGGTCTGCTCCACAGAGCTCTAAAAACTCCTTACAGCATTCGACTCACACCTGCTTCTGAGGTGCCCATTCTCGGTACCCATCTTGCACTGACCTTTGAGAGGTTAAGATGGTCATGAAGAATAGCACGTATGGTATCCACGGATAGGTTTTTCATCTCTGCTAACATCTTGATTTTTATTCTAGCATCTTCAAGTACCAGCTTTTCCACTTTTTTTACATTTTCTTCAGTGTTGTAGCAAACGGGCCCGGCCGAGTTAGGATCGTCTTCAATACTTTCTCTGCTTCTTTTGAATTCACTTGACCACTTGAGCATAGTCTTGGTAAACAGCAACCATCTTCTTCATGAATGATTATTGGACTTTTTCCCCGCTTGGTGAGAAACTTTATAACAGCGCGATGCTCGATTTTCTTCATCATTGTAGCGTCAGTTATTCAGATCTTTTTTCACTGAAGATACCTAGAAAACTGATAATCGTAAATTAGTGGAATTTTATATTTATATCCTCAGATATTGTCATTAGAAAATGAGATAATTAGATTACTCACATTATTATCAAATCATCTCGATACCGAGAATACATTGAACACCCCTCGTAAGTCTATTTGATACATCCAAAACAAATCCTTTTTTATGAAATTTATATCATATTTACAGTTATTCCAATTTTGGTCTATTGGTTAGCATCGGGGTTTTTTTTTAGAGTGATAAAACTTTCGATAGGGATAACTGTGATTTGACAGAAGGTAGAAGCCATGTTGTTTGGCATTTCTGTTCACTAAGCATTGACATGGAAAGACTCACGCCGTGACAAAGTTCATAAATTGTTGAAATTCATTTTCAAAATCAGTGTTCTATTCGCCAAACTTATGAAGCACTTCGTGAAATTTATGGTTTACATAATTGTCCATCAGAGCAGCTTATCCGTCGAACTATCGATAGATTTCGGACAACATTTTCTCTACTCAATGCAACAACAAGACAAAGAACTGTACGTACAGAAGAAAATATCGCTGCTGTAAGTCATAGTGTTAATGATGATCCAGATTTGTCTATTCGTCGACGTTCACAACAAGTTGGACTCTGTGCATCCACAACATGAAAAATTTTGCGTGAAGATCTTGGTCTTCACCCATACAAGATCTAACTGGTGCAAGAACTAAAGCCACTTGACCATAATAAGCGTCGTTTGTTTGCTGATTGGGCCCTAGAACAGCTTGAAGTCGATCCACTTTTTCATCGTAAAATTGTGTTTAGTGATGAAGCTCATTTTTGGTTGAACGGCCATGTGGCCTCAAGAAGTTCAGCAGGTTCCATTGCATCCTGAAAAATGTAGTATATGGTGTTCTTCACACGCTGGAGGTATCATCGGTCCATATTTTTTTAAAAACGATGCTGGAGCTAATGTTACAGTGAATGGTGCTCGTTACAGATCGATGATCAATGATTATTTGTTTCAAAATTTGAATGGTATCGAACCAAAAGTGTTTTGGTCTCAATAAGTTGGTGCTACACCTCATGCTGCTACCGTAACAATTGATTTATTGAAGAAAAGATTTGGCGATAACATCATTTCGTGAAATGGTCCAATTAATTGGCCTCCAAGATCATGCGACATAACTCTACTAGATTATATAATAATCTTTGGGGTTATGTCAAGTCATTGGTTTATGATGACAAACCAGAAACAATAGACGCTTCGGAAGCCAACATAACTCGTGGTATTGATGAAATAAAGCCAGAATTACTCGAAAAAGTGGTCCAAAATTGATCTGCTCGAATAGGGTTCCTCAGAGCTAGTCGTGGTGGACAAATGCCGGAAATAATTTTTAAAACATGAATGTCATAAAATTATCTTTCAAATAAAGAAAAAATTGGCTTTAATCTTAAATCAAATGTGTTTTATTTCAATTGAAAGTTCTATCACTCTAAATAAAATACCCGATATATGGGTCTCAATGCCCAACTTTCATTTTCACTGCAGTTCAAAACATTAAACGAATTTGGGATGTTTTATCGTCAGCTATCACCTTGGAGGAAAATTTCATTAATTAATTATTATTATTAATTGATTTAATTTAATATTTACTACAATATTTTCACTTTGCGTATTGAAATATGTAGATTTCATATACTGAATGAAAAATCCATCTACCTTTTGCTTTTTCCCAAAGCTATTGGACAGGAATTCATGTATATTGGCAGAAGAATTTCGAAATTTAAGATTATAATTCAAGGAAAAACATGACTCCAAAACTCATTAATATATTTTGAACTGTTTCGATCATTATCTACTATGTGGTAGTCCCTTTGTTTTATTTAATGCGAAAGACCTAACCCCAAATATACGTAAATCGGGAGTTTATGAGTTGACATATTCAATATGCATTGGCAAATACACTACTTATAAATTGAAGTGGATAATTTGTGTAATATAATAATAAAGGGAAATAAGAAAGCGATTTTGTATAGGTACTGATGTATTAAGTTAGATACGGTTAACCAGCCTAAACGGCAAGACTGCGTAAGACTGCTTTAGAGCGACAACATATAGAGAAATAAATAAAATGAAGATTCTGACCTGGTGTAATCTGCAAGTTTAAAAAAGGTCCCTTCTGTTAGAAACACCTTGAAATCATGGTTTGATATCAGGTGAGGCCTCCTTTAGCTCTTCGTAGTACTCTATTCGGCATTTTGTCGATGAGATTATCAATAAAAGCGGGAGGAATGTCTTCCCAAATGTCCGTCAAACCTATGTCGAGCGGTTGTAAAGTCTGAGGTGGGCCTGATAAGCGGTGACATTACAGACCAGACATGTTTAATACAATTTTGGTCTAGAGAGACTACGGGCCAATCCATTCGGTTAATACTATGCATTTCTATGCGGTCGTTGATAATTCTTGCCGAGTGTCGACGAGCTTTATCGTCGATTAACGTAAAATTGTAGCTAATGGCTGCAAAGGAAACAATAATTGATGCTACAATCAAATCACGATACCTTACCGCTGTAATGGTTGCGTTAATGAGGATAACAAGATTTGTGCGCCCATTAAAACAAATGCCTCCCCAAACGTACACTGAGACGCCACCGTTGACCCCGTTCTTGCCACACCAATATTCGATCATCCGACTGATACAGATGAAATCTGGACTCATCCATGAATATGCAGGATCTCCATCTGTGCGCGTTCCAGTTCTCATGTTCAAGAGCCCAAGGATATCTTACAGCCTGGTGCTCTCTACTCAAGTACAGGTGCCTATCGGTCTTCTTGTCCTGACATTAAAACTGTGCAACCTGTTCCGAATTGTTTGACTAGAAACAGTCCTATCGGTAGCGTGCCGGAATAAGCTATTAATTCGGGATGCTGTGAAAAAGGGATTTCTTGGTGCAGTTAACCGTTTTAGCCGATCTTGTGCGACGGTTGCACACTCTTCCACCTCCATTAGTATATGCGGCACTTCCGCTAATATGATAGCAATTCCACGCTCTACTAACTTTACCTTGCGAAACCAGTTAGTAACTTCTTGTTGACTTTAACCAACACACTAATGGTTCAAATTGGACGGCTTCTAAACACATGTTGAATTCGTGACAAAGGATATTACACAACACCAGATTGATTGCAATAGCACATTATCGCACATGTAGAACACAAAGAAAGATAATAGAACAAAAAGAAATTAATTTTTCTGATTTTTTGTAACTAAGCCATTCAGTGACATGAAAACCATATTTTGTGTGTGTGCAATACGCAAACATACGCCTCTCCACATGGTATGTACGGATTGCTCTACATACATTAATAAGAAATGTGAGCTATGGTAATAGAAAGTTCTACAAATCGAGACAGTGTAACATACATCTGTATAACAATTCTATACTTACACCGATAAGGTTTTGATCACTGAGGCAATGCAAAGCCAGCGACTACAAGTACCTATATTCGCTATACATAGAAACACTAAGGTATTAATTATTCACGGGCGCCATCTAGAGCATGCAAAAATACATACAAGACATACCTTTGCGAGCTAATTCAAGTTAAGAAATATATTCCCGGTATTTTCACGTTACAAACGCAGAAAAAGCTTTCCTCATGCTCAAGTCAGACCATAACTTTTATATATATTTCATAATATGCCGTAATGTTCATAATTAGCATATTCATATTCAAATAAATTAATTCGGCTGATCTGTACTAAATATTATTAATAAGGAGTGTGAGCTATCGTAATAGAAATTTCTACAAATTTACAAAAATTTGGTACAGATCAGCATAATTCATTTCACCTTATTAATTACAATTTCTCGGATGAATTTTTCTGATTATCAATTTTTTTCAGCCAAAGTATATACAACGATTGAAGTCCATTAAGGCAACACTAGAAACTTCTCCTTTCTTCCAAACACACGAGGTGAGTTAAAAAAATTCGTTTATGGTGTTCCACGTGAATTAGTTCTACTACACTGTTTTCTTAATCTTAATTTTATGCTCGGCAGTATATTAGAGAAGCATTAACAAACTTATTCACAGTTTGCTTTTTTCCAGGTGATAGGAAGCTCACTTCTCTTTGTTCACGATAAGTACAACGCGAATGTGTGGTTAATAGACTTTGCCAAAACGCTCAAACTGCCAGATGATATCAACATCACCCATAAAGACAAGTGGAAAGTGGGAAATCACGAAGATGGGTACCTAATCGGTGTAGACAACTTGATCTCCATTTTTAAATCGATCCTGGAGAATTACCCTGTTCCAGTGTCGCCGCCACTGTCCCTGCCCGACACTCCGGATATCGGAAACAATGAAAAAGTCCCGGAAAACACATAAACTTATTGATGGCGTACAATTTATCCACTGAGGCAAATTTCAAGTGTCTGCCAAATCGATACGAAAGTATTGATCACAATGACTGAAAAAATACTAAAATCTCCTTCATTGACCAATAAGATTTCCCCATTGAAACATTCAAAACTTTAATTCGGCATGGACTACTATGAAACCTTCAAAAATGTTTTATCAGTATAGATATAAAGCATATTTCAATCGATAGAATTTATTATCGACCCGAACGATGATTTTATATGCTATGAAAATTAATTTTAATTTTCTCATTAATGGAAACTTTTCCAAATACTGTCACAGCCAACTTGTTTACTATATTCCTGTAAGAGTATCTGATATTGTTCATATTGAACTGAAAACAGTGTGCTGTGAACGTTTCCCTTAATATGTTACAAGTATGAATTGTCCATTGTGCCTTTTTAATCCTTTGATTTTTTCATATTCAATATTAAATTACATGTTGCTATCAAAAGCAATGAAGTCTCGAACACTCTCGAGAAATGCCTTGAATTTATTTCCATTAAATACTGTAAATAGACTATTTATTGCTAATTTATCAATACGTAACATTTTATTTAAGGTTATTTTGTTGTTATATAGGTTTGTTCAATGCACTGATTAAATGTACCTAGCGTTTTCTGTTGCATCATTTCGTATTTGGAAACTGAATAAATCTTTAATTAAATGTTTTCTTTGAATATACGTTTTATTGAGAGACTGAAAAATGAACCTTATTATTCAACCACCTTTGCAACTCTGAACTAAAAAAAATTCAAGAGGAAAATATGCTGTTAATCCAAGTGCTGTCAATTAAACATCAAAAACGAGATAGTTCCGCTATGCCTGCCAGAAAAATCATCTTTAGCGATGAAGTTCATTTTCACCTCGGAGGAATATTTTTTGTGGGGATCTGTTAAGGATAAGTGTTACGCTAATCATACAGAAACGATTGATGCCTTGAAACACGAAATCAAAATTGCGATCCAAAAGATTAAGATAATATTATTAAATGAGGTTATTACAACAATTGTTTCGCTATCACAGCATCTTCAGGAAGGTTTACATTTTCAATAACTAGTGTCAAAATGTAAACCTACAGTAAGATGCTACTGAGATAGCGATTCAATTGTTGTATTAACAATAAAAATTTGTGAAAATCAGAATAACCTTATTTAATGAGGATTTTCATCAAGTAAAGACTGATTCAATTAAATATTTGTTTTTCATTCGTAAATGTTGAGGTTCAACCTTTCTGATTAACTCATAACTGAAAATTTTTACTTGTCAAATACAATATTCCTGTCAGTTTTATTTTGATAGTACCAAAATGGTGCAAGACTGGTAAGGAGGTTCGATACGAGGGTAAAACCAGGAAGGAGTGAAACAATGGCAAGGAAAGTAGATTTTTGTTGAATTTTGAATGTTATGTGTCACGAAGGGACTACCCTACTAAATACAGGGTAAAATTCATATGGTATCAACGAAAATCTGTCCTTAGTTGGCCACCTTAGGTTATACATTCTGTCAAGAAAGTACGGGGAATTATCGATTTAAATCTGGCGGGGCAATGAGGCAGGAAAATTTTTTTTTTCCTAGGTTGGTACCACTGTCCTTAATTACTATGCCAAGCTTGAGCGGGATCTGTCAACTAGTGTGTTTGCAACAGCTGATTAGGTCAGTCGATGTCAGAGTGCGTGCCGATTTTTACTATGGGTGATTACGTTGAGCAAAGAATTTGTTTAAAGTTTTGTGTGGCAAATGAATTTTCGTGTGCCGATGCATTGAAAATGTTGCAAAAGGCCTTTGGTGATAATGCTCCATCAAAAACTCGTGCATATCAGTGGTACAGAGCCTTCAAAGACGGTCGTGAAGTGGTCGCCCATCGACGGCTTCGATCGAAGATAACGTCGATAAAATTAAGGAAAGGGTGTTGGAAAACCGTCGTACCAGCTTGAGAGAGATAGCACATGATCTTAAGATATCCCACGAGTCCGCACGTACGATTTTGATTGATATTTTGGGCATGAGAAAGGTGGCCGCACGACTCGTGCCGAAAGACCTGAATTTTCTTCAAAAACGTCATCGCGAACAGGTTGCTTCAGACATGCTGGATCGCTGTAATTCCGATTCTACATTCATGGAACGCATTATAACTGGTGATGAGACCTGGGTCTACGAGTACGATATGCAAACAAGCCAGCAATCATCGGAATGGGTGGCAAAAAATGAGCCGAAACCGAAAAAACCACGCCAAAGCCGCTCGAAAATGAAGGTGATGCTCATTGTTTTCTTCGATATCCGTGGCGTGGTGCACTACGAATTCGTTCCAGAGGGTCAGACGGTAAACAAGGAGTATTACCTAGGCGTTATGAAACGTTTGCGTGAGCGTATCCGTAAGAAGCGGCCAAATTTGTGGGCGAACAACTCATGGATTTTGCATGACGATAACGCGCCTTCTCACCGAGCTACGATTGTGACTGACTTTCTCGCCAAAAACCCAACAAACGTGCTTCAGCAACCACCGTATTCGCCGGATTTGGCTCCCTGCGACTTTTTCCTCTTCCCAAAACTAAAATTGCCCCTTCGTGGCACCCGTTTTGAGTCGATTGAAGCCATAAAACAAAATTCGGCGCGAGAGCTAAAGTCCATCCCGGAAAGCGCCTATAAAAAATGTTTCGATAATTGGAAGTGCCGTTGGCATAGATGTATTGGAGCAAATGGAGCCTATTTTGAAGGCGACCCAATAAATTTTGACGATTAAATGTAAAAATGTTGTTTTAATCGATAATTCCCGGTACTTTCTTGACAGAGTAGTATTTCCTTGTTGAAATGATTTTTGAGCTCTTTGAAAGACAATTATTTCATTTGAGAAAAAATGGAAATAATAAAAGAAACTATATTTTCAACAAAACATTTATTAAAATTTTGATATTTTTCGTTGTGATTTATTGCATAATTGCATTTTGGAATGGAAAAGGAATTTGACTAGGACATAATTAATCTGGATTCCCATCATCACATCACAGCAATATGAAATGAATGTCAACTCATTCAAAACTGTCCAAGGGAACATCTTCTTACTATCCACTTATTTTATTGCACAGCCTTTAAAGCTCTATAATTAATGAAGGCACAAGGGCTCTCAAAATGTGCAGGAAATATGGGACATTCTTCAATATGCTCTCCCCCTCAATAGATCATAAGCAGCACCCAACGCCCAGCTAATCTCATGACCATTGATTTTTTTGAAGAGCTGAAATAAAACATAATCACTGATAGTGAAAGCCGACAGAAAATAAGCTCGAGATTGATATTGTATGCTTTGATTATTCTGTATTTGTTAGAATGAATTATAATGTAGAAGTGTCCCAGAAAGAGTGGATAAGGCTGATACAACTTATAGTAAGCAGTAGACTCTAAATGAAATACAAGGTAAATCCATCAGTTTTTTGATGCTACAATATTCTTCGTGGACTCTATCAGTAGATAGATATGGAGTGAGCGGTAAGAGTATGTTTGGAAAATATTTCGATTTTCATATCAAAAGTGATAAATATTTCTTTTTATAAAAGTTTATGTGCATGTAGTAAAAAATATATGAAAGCCTTAGTGGTCAAATAATACATGTTTACTGAGAGTTTAAAATGGTATAATACATCCTAAGTAATGTGAATATACTACACTGTCAAGAAAGTACCGGGAATTTTCAATTAAAACAAAATTTTTACATTTAATCGTCAAAATTTATTGGGTCGCCTTCAAAATAGGCTCCATTTGCTCCAATACATCTATGCCAACGGCACTTCCAATTATCGAAACATTTTTTATAGGCGCTTTCCGGGATGGACTTTAGCTCTCGCGCCGAATTTTGTTTTATGGTTTCAATCGACTCAAAACGGGTGCCACGAAGGGGCAATTTTAGTTTTGGGAAGAGGAAAAAGTCGCAGGGAGCCAAATCCGGCGAATACGGTGGTTGCTGAAGCACGTTTGTTGGGTTTTTGGCGAGAAAGTCAGTCACAATCGTAGCTCGGTGAGAAGGCGCGTTATCGTCATGCAAAATCCATGAGTTGTTCGCCCACAAATTTGGCCGCTTCTTACGGATACGCTCACGCAAACGTTTCATAACGCCTAGGTAATACTCCTTGTTTACCGTCTGACCCTCTGGAACGAATTCGTAGTGCACCACGCCACGGATATCGAAGAAAACAATGAGCATCACCTTCATTTTCGAGCGGCTTTGGCGTGGTTTTTTCGGTTTCGGCTCATTTTTTGCCACCCATTCCGATGATTGCTGGCTTGTTTGCATATCGTACTCGTAGACCCAGGTCTCATCACCAGTTATAATGCGTTCCAGGAATGTAGAATCGGAATTACAGCGATCCAGCATGTCTGAAGCAACCTGTTCGCGATGACGTTTTTGAAGAAAATTCAGGTCTTTCGGTACGAGTCGTGCGGCCACCTTTCTCATGCCCAAAATATCAATCAAAATCGTACGTGCGGACTCGTGGGATATCTTAAGATCATGTGCTATCTCTCTCAAGCTGGTACGACGGTTTTCCAGCACCCTTTTCTTAATTTTATCGACGTTATCTTCGATCGAAGCCGTCGATGGGCGACCATTTCACGACCGTCCTTGAAGGCTCTGTACCACTGATATGCACGAGTTTTCGATAGAGCATTATCACCAAAGGCCTTTTGCAACATTTTCAATGCATCGGCACACGAAAATTCATTTGCAACACAAAACTTTAAACAAATTCTTTGCTCAACGTAATCACCCATAGTAAAAATCGGCACGCACTCTGACATCGACTGACTTAATCAGCTGTTGCAAACACACTAGTTGACAGTTCCCGCTCATAGTAATTAAGGACAGTGGTACCAACCTAGGAAAAAAAATTTTACCTGCCTCATTGTCCCGCCAGATTTAAATCGATAATTCCCGGTACTTTCTTGACAGAATGTATACGGTCATTGTTATTAGTATGCAGAAGGAGTGAATTGGACTGAATAACAAAATATTTCACTTTCGATATCTTCTCTAAAACCGTACCTGATCATAAGGGTTTCATAAAAAACAACATAGTGATGAAATTTTTTTCAATATACGTTCACAGTAAATTGAAGTTCAAAGCAAATGATCTTTCAAATTAATTGCCTGAAGTTCCTGAAGAAATGAGAGAATCACTTTAGTGTTAGAATGATGGGTGTCCTATCCAAAGAGCAATATACGTTCGTATGTATTTGAATGATACCTATCCAGCCATCTAGAATTCATTTTATGACCTCAATGTTCCCCAGACCTAAATTCATTGAATTCTTTTATGAGGGTCACTCAACAGAAGACATCAATGAGTTTCAAGTTGTTCAGAAATTTGCTGCTTCAAACATTTCTTAAGAGAGCTTTCATTCATGTTGCTTATGTATCAAAGTGTGGCAGATAGTTTGAGCAATTACTATGATGTATAGGTACATATCAAAAAAATAAAATAATAAAAAGCGGTTTTTTACTTGATAGAGGGATTAATACAAAACAGATTTAATCTTAGTCTCCTACAATTTTAATTAAAAAAAAAAAAATTTATTCAAAAACTTTTAGAATTAAATTAATGTCTTATAAGCAGTTTATATCAAAAAAAGTTTTATCAGTGTTACGTTATTTTTTATGAAATTATTATCAGGTACATTTTAAGAGAATACATTATTGTATTTTAAATATTTTGTTTTTCAGTCCAATTTATTCCTGCTGCATAATAATAACTCTCATTTACACAAGTGAGGCTATATTATACTATTTTAAAATACGTATTAAACACGGATTTTTTCAAAATAGTTGACCCCCTACGCCCTACATACTTTTTTTCACCACATACTCCTACATTTTAACAAAGAACATAAATACACTACCAAGCAGAAAATTAAGGTCATCATGCAATTTGTATTTATACCAAAAATCCTTTTTTTAGGACATTTGAGGTTGTAGCATAGTTTACTAACTTTAATGTACTTCTCAGAAAATGAATGCAATTTATTATTATCGTTTTGTCATGATTAAAACTAACAAATTAATTTGATATACTATTAGGTCAAACAAATTTAAGAACATCAGCAGCAAGTATTCCCTTCTCTAGAAGTGGTAACAGCTTACAAGCAACAAGGCATGCTTTGAGTCAGATTACATACTGTCCTATTCTTGCACCAATATGTCGAGAAGCTTTCTAGAATTTTTGGGAGTCTTCGTAAATATCTCCCCATATCGTCTCAAAGATGTTCTATCGGATTTAAATCTGTACTTGGAACAGGCCAAACAAATCTCTTGCTTTGTCACCAAGATAAGCAGTAGCTTTCCAAGCCATGTGAAGCAGTATTATCACACATAAAGGTTGTGTTTTCTTCAAGAATAACAATTAATGGTACAACATGGTCTTCTAGAACCTCTGTTAGGTACCTATGAGCAGTCCGAGTCCCATTTTGGATAAAGATTAACTCCATGCGGGCTTCAAACAATATGCCTCTCCAACTAAGCCTTCATCAAATGCAAGAGACATACTTGAGCATATCTCCGGCCTTGTCTCCACACTATTAAATTTCTGTCTGAGCACATTCGCGATTCATCGGACAAAAATATGCGACATCAAGCTTCTGTTGCCCAAGCCAACTGTCTGCATGCAAAATTCAACCTTGCAATCCAGTGTTCACATGAAAGCAGCGGTGGAGTAGCCCTAGTTCGTGAAAATAATCCAGTAGTATAAAGTGGTCCCCTAATCGTTCACTCATATTTACATTTCCGACTTCTTTCAGATGTTTTCAAAGGGAAACTGCCTTGACTTTCTCAAAGCACTTGAAACGAGAAAGCGGTTGGACCTAGCTGCTGTAATCCTTCCTCTTCCTGAACTTCTACTGAGCCTACGAGTGTTTTTGTAACAAATACTCGTTGCACACTAGAGAGAGTTACACCAAAGTTTCTGGCAGTTTTGCGCTAACTGCGCCCATCTTCTATGGCTGCCACCATTTGTGCCGCAATAATAGCCATGTAGCTAATTTCAACACTTACAATGGCTATACAACACAATAATTCGCAACTGACAGATAAAACTACTGAAACACAATATATGCTGATAATGGTTTCCGGGAAATTATGTAGGAGATCCTTTTTTGTCAAACACTTATCAAAACAATAACTTCTTCTATTAACAAAAAAATTGATAAAATCATGATTTACACATACTAAACTATTGTATAATTGAAAGTACAGAAGAATTCTAAAATAAATGCAAATTACATTTTATGCTTTGCAGTGTATGCAGCGTATATCATGATAAAAATTAAAGTTGAGATTTTTTTTTTTCGAAAAATAATAGATATTCATACAATTTACTGCATATCTATGGTATACATTCTGTCAAGAAAGTACCGGGAATTATCGATTTAAATCTCGCGGGGCAATGAGGCAGGTAAAAAATTTTTTTCCTAGGTTGGTACCACTGTCCTTAATTACTATGCCAAGCTTGAGCGGGATCTGTCAACTAGTGTGTTTGCAACAGCTGATTAAGTCAGTCGATGTCAGAGTGCGTGCCGATTTTTACTATGGGTGATTACGTTGAGCAAAGAATTTGTTTAAAGTTTTGTGTTGCAAATGAATTTTCGTGTGCCGATGCATTGAAAATGTTGCAGAAGGCCTTTGGTGATAATGCTCTATCGAAAACTCGTGCATATCAGTGGTACAGAGCCTTCAAGGACAGTCGTGAAGTGGTCGTCCATCGACGGCTTCGATCGAAGATAACGTCGATAAAATTAAGGAAAGGGTGCTGGAAAACCGTCGTACCAGCTTGAGAGAGATAGCACATGATCTTAAGATATCCCACGAGTCCGCACGTACGATTTTGATTGATATTTTGGGCATGAGAAAGGTGGCCGCACGACTCGTACCGAAAGACCTGAATTTTCTTCAAAAACGTCATCGCGAACAGGTTGCTTCAGACATGCTGGATCGCTGTAATTCCGTATCTACATTCATGGAACGCATTATAACTGGTGATGAGACCTGGGCCTACGAGTACGATATGCAAACAAGCCAGCAATCATCGGAATGGGTGGCAAAAAATGAGCCGAAACCGAAAAAACCACGCCAAAGCCGCTCGAAAATGAAGGTGATGCTCATTGTTTTCTTCGATATCCGTGGCGTGGTGCACTACGAATTCGTTCTAGAGGGTCAGACGGTAAACAAGGAGTATTACCTAGGCGTTATGAAACGTTCGCGTGAGCGTATCCGTAAGAAGCGGTCAAATTTGTGGGCGAACAACTCATGGATTTTGCATGACGATAACGCGCCTTCTCACCGAGCTACGATTGTGACTGACTTTCTCGCCAAAAACTCAACAAACGTGCTTCAGCAACCATCGTATTCGCCGGATTTGACTCCCTGCGACTTTTTCCTCTTCCCAAAACTAAAATTGCCCCTTCGTGGCACCCGTTTTGAGTCGATTGAAGCCATAAAACTAAATTCGGCGCGAGAGCTAAAGTCCATCCCGGAAAGCGCCTATAAAAAATGTTTCGATAATTGGAAGTGCCGTTGGCATAGATGTATTGGAGCAAATGGAGCCTATTTTGAAGCTGACCCAATAAATTTTGACGATTAAATGTAAAAATTTTGTTTTAATTGAAAATTCCCGGTACTTTCTTGACAGAGTAGTATAGCATGAGGAATATGACGTTACCGAAAAATCGATGGATTTATTTTATTCATAACAGTGGAATACAGAAAAGAAGGCTAGTTTGAAAAAAATCGCCATTTCGAAGAAAAGATACATAATTCAGATACTACATGAGAAATATGTCTTGTTTTTAAATTTTATTTTCAGCAAGCAATACCTCTACTATGAAGTGTTTCAGGCCTATCCATTCTTTTTGAAACACCTTGCATAACTTTCAATTTTCAAAAATGTTGACATATGACAGTGCTGATTCCAAGTTTAAAGTATGGTATTGATTATTCAGAGATTTTTACAAGCTCATCAAATTTTTTTCAATTCACAATATGATGATCATCCGTTGAATACTTACATTAATTGGAGTGTCCAGTTGAAGTCCCAAACCATCTTCTAAAAGTATCCATATAAAAGATAAGTCAAGGCACATAAATGGCTGATCTGCATTTGGTGTTTTGCAAGCTAGAATTAAATAATAATTTTTGGGATATTTAACTATTACTGTACTACATCGTGTTTTTTAAGTCAAAATAAAAACCATTTCCAGCTCACTAGATTATATGATACACTAATAAAACTTCATACAAGGAACTCTAGGTCGATATTTAAGCTCACATTTCTCATGATTCTATATGGTATTAGAACTTCTTTTCTCTAGTTTCATGCTGTAATTTGGTTGAAATTGAAAAACACAACATTTTTTCGACAAAAATTCTCTCCACCTTGGTCAAAACCAACGTAAAGGCATAAGTGACTGGGAGCACTCAATTTAGAGAACACTACAGAACACAAAACATAAGTGTCGATAGCTCGGTGGTAAGAGCATAGGGCTCGTAACCGAAAGGTCGCGGGTTTAAATCTTGTTCAGGTGGAAAAGAAAACTTCTAGTTGTACGGGTTTTGGCCACTATTTCACTGTTGTGTCGAAAATTAACAGTGCTGTGATCTAAAGTGGCGTTAGATCGCAGCAACAAAGCGTACCCAAAACACAGCTGAACTCCTAACTCGCACAAGCTAAAAAAGCTTCTGAGAGATCTTCACAGAAGATCTAGGAGTATCAGGTTAATATAAATAAATAAAATTTGAATTTTAAAACAAACTGAAATATGTTTATCTTCTACAATTTTGTTATATTTCTTCTATCAAGTAAAAAGCCTTTCTATTTTATTAAATAAATAAAAAATAAATAAAATAACCTATTCTCTTGTGACACTCTTATTATTTGTAAATGAAACTTTATATATTGTTTGTGTTTTGTTTACTCTGAATATGATTAATCCTAACCCCATTAAAGCATCTCAATTACTTACTATCCGATTTTTTATTTTATTTATCAATACTGTTTTTTATAGTATGTGGCAGACTATCAAAAAAATAACCGTTTATGTTTCAAGAAATTTACACACGGGAAAATCTGGAGTGTGGATTTAAAATTTCTGTAAAGTGTTTCTTAATAGAAACAATATTGTATTCAAAATATATTCACAGCTAAAAGTACTTGATTTCCATAGATTTACAAACACAGCAACAGCAACAACATTGTATTATGAATTTGACCTAGAATACCACATGAGATTATTCATAAATCAAAACCATTTAAGCAGTGGCATGATAATTTTCTGGCATTTCTGATCATTTGAATTTGGTGGTTTGCCACATCACTTTCAATAATTTTTGCGCACTCAAGCAACTAGGTTGGACTCACTGCTGAAGAATCCAAGGTCAAAAGTAAGTCCATCCATAAGCACTTCAACACTGGAACGAAAAAAGCCAGAGACTTGAAACTTCCAGAGTAGGTTTAGGGCCTAAAGATCTGTATTAAGTTTGTTAATGGGCAAAACATGATTTTGCAGTTATTCTCTTTCATTTTTTCAATAGTTCCGAAATTAGCATTTTTTACCATAGAGACTTGACAGTTTCAGGGTACATGTTCAAAAATGGGCGGAATCAGTCTAATGGTTCCAGAGTTATTTTCATTTGAAATTTAATTTTTAGAATATTTTCGAAAGTGCAAATCTGATAGAGTTCAAATTTAGTATTTAGATGTGAAATAATGACACCAAGGCTCATGTATAATTCCTTACAGATAATTAAAAAAATTTGAAAAATATTTTTTATCTGCTTTCGCCAAAAATATTTAAAGTATATGTAGTTTTCTTCGATATATTCATTTAGCATTCTTTCTTGCCAATATGTAACGATGCATAATAATACTAATATCGATGGGAGAAGGATGAAGTCTTTTAATCATGTATTTTTCTTTTTCATGAGATTTTCCATTTCATTAGGAAAACATTTCTGAAAATGCAAAAAACGACGTTTATTTAACTTTCGGAGTACAGAATTCTGTGTTTTTATTTATGCCATGTAGCTTCTTTGAAAAGTAATTCACATCAATTTTCAGGAAAAAAGGAATTTTCAGGTACGCAGTAGAGTTCTGAATCTAAAATGCTTTAGCAATCTAGCAATTAGTGATGTGATACATTCTGTCCAGAAAGTACCGGGAATTATCGATTTAAATCTGGCGGGGCAATGAGGCAGATAAAAAATTTTTTTCCTAGGTTGGTACCACTGTCCTTAATTACTATGCCAAGCTTGAGCGGGATCTGTCAACTAGTGTGTTTGCAACAGCTGATTAAGTCAGTCGATGTCAGAGTGCGTGCCGATTTTTACTATGGGTCATTACGTTGAGCATTCTCACCGAGCTACGATTGTGACTGACTTTCTCGCCAAAAACTCAACAAACGTGCTTCAGCAACCACCGTATTCGCCGGATTTGGCTCCCTGCGACTTTTTCCTCTTCCCAAAACTAAAATTGCCCCTTCGTGGCACCCGTTTTGAGTCGATTGAAGCCATAAAACAAAATTCGGCGCGAGAGCTAAAGTCCATCCCGGAAAGCGCCTATAAAAAATGTTTCGATAATTGGAAGTGCCGTTGGCATAGATGTATTGGAGCAAATGGAGCCTATTTTGAGTGTGACCCAATAAATTTTGACGATTAAATGTATAAATGTTGTTTTAATTGAAAATTTCCGGTACTTTCTTGACAGTAGTATGTGATATTTACCTTCTGTAGCTGCATTCTTGAAGTCCTGTAGTTTGATTTTACCACCCACATAAGGATCTGCAAAATATATATTTAATTAAAACCGTTTTTCAATAACACATTTTCTATTTGAACTGATTAAGATAAAAACTCACCAATCAATCCAGCCTCTGCAGCTCTATCGAAGTAATAACTGAAGGCAAATATAACCTTATTGGATAATTCTGCTGGAGGTTTTGAATTCTGTCTTATAATGGATCTGATTATTGGCAAGCATTTTTCCATATTTACTATGGGCACCCTAGAATTCGTCAAGTATCCAACAGCTTCATCTTCCATTGTTAAGTATTCTTGTTTTGGTCCGCTTACATAGTATACTTCAGTACCATATTTGAATTTATGACCTGTAAATCAAAATTTATAAAAAAAAAATGGAAAACCTGTTCAATTTCTTTATGTCATTAAAGCACGAGTGTCAGTGGCACAGTTGTTTAAATGCTTAACTTGTAAGAGAAGAATTCTTTTTGGTGCGGGAAGCTCATCTTGGCAGGAAAGAAATTTTCTCTCTATAATAGTGAACCACCATTTCACGTTTGGTCAAAAATTAAAAGTACCCTGTGCCTAAGATGACGTAAAGGCATAGTAACAAACCCTTAACAGAACAAAACTGGTCTCCTAACACATAGAACACTTAAGCTTCTAAAGGAACTCCACAGGATAATATCCATCAAATAGAAAAGGTTTTCCTAGATAAAGTATTAATATTAGTCATTTTCTGATTATTGATTTATTCTTATTTATGTTGTTGCTACAAGGTAATTTTGAACATTTTTGTGAAATTATGTGGTGATTACCTCAAAAAAAAAGTTCCGAGAATATATAGAAACAGATAATTCAGATCACGCAAAAGTAAAGTATTCTTTCATAAAACTATACCTATAGTTGTGTTAAGTTTTTATCTGTTAAACATTTATTTATACTAGCCACATCTACCAATTAATTCACACAAGAAATTAACACAAGACAAAAACACTGATAAAACAACTTCCAATGTATCCACTACAAAAACAAGCAATCATTCACAACAAATATTTCAGAAGATAAATTGAAAGTATCAACATTGTTTTCATTTATCAACACCAGATTATCCTAGAACACAGATGGCAGATTTATGGACGACTCATTTCCCAAGGAATAAAGATATTATTTTGAAGACAAAAAAAAAAGATTCATAATTAAATCAGATGGTGAAAAGTAAAACATCGTTAAAATTCTACAATCTTTGAACAATGACAAAACCATCAATTCATTTGAAGAAAGCAACCCTATCGATCCAATCACGAAAAGAAACTCAACCCAAGGATGTATATAAGACAGTAATTTATTTCCACAAAAATGTTTGTACTAATACAACAATTGTTTCACCACGATGTGGCTTCTTCAGGTATTACATTGTACTGTCTGATGGTATTGAGTGTAACCGAGTTTATATACATTTTTAGGTACGTGACCAAATAATAGAAGCACAAGTCATAAAAACTGTAGGTGTTTATTGGAGTTTGCCGCTAAAAATGCCATTAAGGAAAAATATTCAGTAATGGAGAATGATCGACATCTGCTTGTTCGTTCAAAAGGATTTTACGGGCATTATACCTGTTGATTTCAAGAAATTCTAAAAGTGTTAATCTAGAACTTTTGCTTTCAACGTGGATAATTTCATAATTATTGTTGAAATTATGCATGAATTCCTTAAAATGATTAGCATATGTCCAATGTACGGAATCCGATATGTAACCCCTTTGGTGTTCTTGGACACGTTCCTTGAATGATCTTGATTACACGAGATTGAATGCCATTTTATTTCGTTTATTGGATACCATTTTGTCTATAAGAAAGGGGTTGTAACCGTTGTTTGACGCAATTTGTTTAATAATATTAAATTCTTTGAAAAAGTTTTCCGAATTCAAAGGACATTTAATAATCTATGAATAAAACTACTGAAAATATTTCAAAAGTTGTTTCAATTATAACGCGGCTTTTAAGACAATTAATAACCTTAGTACCTACATAAAAAACAATAAAGATCGTACAAATAAAGAAAATAAATCCAGAGTCTACAAGTTAACTTGCAAAGATTGCCCTTTAGAATACATTGGCCAGGCTGGTAGATCATTCAAGAAACGTATCCAAGAACACCAAAGGGGTTATATATACAATTCTGTAAATTCGACATATGCTAATCATCTTAAGGAATTCAGGCATAATTTCAACAATAATTATGAAATTATCCACGTTGAAAGCAAAAGTTCTAGATTAACACTTTTAGAATTTCTTGAAATCAACAGGTATAATGCCCGTAAAATCCTTTTGAACGAACAAGCAGATGTCGATCATTCTCCATTACTGAATATTTTTCCATAATGGCATTTTTAGCGGCAAACTCCAATAAACACCTAGAGTTTTTATGACTTGTGCTTCTATTATTTGGTCACGTACCTAAAAATGTATATAAACTCGGTTACACTCAATACCATCAGACAGTACAATGTAATACCTGAAGAAGCCACATCATGGTGAAACAATTGTTGTATTAGTACAAACATTTTTGTGGAAATAAATAACTGTCTTATAAACATTTTTTTTTAATTAAAATGAGTTTCCACCAAGTAAAGACCGAATCTATCAAATATCAACCCAAGGAAGCCATTCTGTAGTTATAAGCAACGTCGAAACTGAAATAACAGACAAAAAATTAGTACAGAACTAAAAAATCAGAAAACCTAACATAGGTTCTGCAAACACATCAAGTCTAGAGCCACAGGAAAAGCAACACTGCTAATAAAAATAATCACAGGAAACATAAAAGCATTTAAATCTCTTGTCTTTCAAAATAGCCTTAGCATTTAAAGAATATTATCAAGACACATTCACTCCAAAGAACAACACAATTTTTGACCAAAATTTTAAAACTTAACTAGAAAACTACAGAAAAGGTAACTGATGTAGAGTATGAAGAAGCTTAACATGGAAAGAACTCAGCGTCTAGTTATGATAACGTAACAAGGAAAATTCTATGCCAATTAAGTTCCAAAGTCTATGATGAAATAAGGATGATTTACAACCACTGCCTAAATACCGGATACCATTATAACAATCCACAAACACCGTACAGGCTACAACTAAGTATCTAGCTATCGTTCCATCATCCTTTTACCAATCCTAGGAAAAACATTTGAAAAAGTTGTGAAAATTCGGTTGGACAAAACATCCCTCTTTCACAGTTTGGATCAAGAGAAATCATTCAACCATCCATCATTAGTAGCTCTAATATCAAACATACAAACTACAATGTAAAAAGGTCACTAGTCAGCAGCCATATTCATGAACATCAAGAAAGCATTTGATATTGTATGGCACTAGGACACCCCAGCTTACCTACAAAATATTATAGGAAACTTCTTAAGGGACAGAAGCATGAGGGTTAAAATCAACGGGCATTTCTCTGCATTGTTCTCTCCTCAACAAGGTGTACAGCAAGGCTCTCCATTGCCAACATTTCTAAATAATATTTACGTACACGATATCCACAAGGTAACAGAGGAACTGAAAAGTTATATCGTCCAATACGGTGATGACATAGCACTTATAACACACAGCAAATATCTGATCGGACACAATGGAGGAATTACAAAGTCTATATGACGAAATCATGACATGGATGAAAAAATGGAGAGTTCTGCCAAACCTTGACAATAGAGTATCACCCTGATAATAGATTATCAGACAATTCACCAACCAATGCTACAACATAATATAAAACCATTCCAACACGCTAAATACTTAGGAATCACAGTGGATAATAAGACGAATTTTAAAGCACATTACAATAATAAAAAGAGAGAAATTATTGCTAGATCTAGACACTTTTGATCCCTCACCTACATAAACTACACAACAGCATCAAGAATCTACAAAACTATTTGCAGAACCATATTGGAATATGGACATCTAATATATAATAACTGTACAAAACCCACCCTTAATAATATCGAAAAAGCAGAACACAGTAGTTTAAGGACATTGAGTAAGATACGCTATCCAGGAAATCTACTTCACAACCCACTAAATGACCTTCTCTATGAAGAAATGAAGGTAGAACCGATTTTGACTAGACTTCAGAGCTTGGGAAATAAATTTGTGAGCAGACCACACAACCTCCAAGTCCCCCAGCCCGTTGTTCTACAAGATCCGAATCAAAAACACAACAAAAGAAAGTACCCGATCAAACCTGTAATGGGTGCAATAAGGAACCTTTCCAGTGGAGGCTGTAGATAGCACCATCTACTCACATTTAAAATTTTTTTTTGCCCAAAAATTATGTACACTTTTTTTCAAGAAAAATAATATGTAGATAAAGAATGTATTTTATACTGGTAGAATGACAGAAGTCGTTAGCCATTTGCTAGAGCAATAAAAATATTTTCTCTCTCTCTCTCTAAAAGTTTGCCGTTCTAACCAGGTTATTAAAGTACTACTCTGTCAAGAAAGTACCGGGAATTTTCAATTAAAACAACATTCTTACATTTAATCGTCAAAATTTATTGGGTCGCCTTCAAAATAGGCTCCATTTGCTCCAATACATCTATGCCAACGGCACTTCCAATTATTGAAACATTTTTTATAGGCGCTTTCCGGGATGGACTTTAGCTCTCGCGCCGAATTTTGTTTTACTTCAATCGACTCAAAACGGGTGCCACGAAGGGGCAATTTTAGTTTTGGGAAGAGGAAAAAGTCGCATGGAGCCAAATCCGGCGAATACGGTGGTTGCTGAAGCACGTTTGTTGAGTTTTTGGCGAGAAAGTCAGTCACAATCGTAGCTCGGTGAGAAGGCGCGTTATCGTCATGCAAAATCCATGAGTTGTTCGCCCACAAATTTGGCCGCTTCTTACGGATACGCTCACGCAAACGTTTCATAACGCCTAGGTAATACTCCTTGTTTACCGTCTGACCCTCTCGAACGAATTCGTAGTGCACCACGCCACGGATATCGAAAAAAACAATGAGCATCACCTTCATTTTCGAGCGGCTTTGGCGTGGTTTTTTCGGTTTCGGCTCATTTTTTGCCACCCATTCCGATGATTGCTGGCTTGTTTGCATATCGTACTCGTAGACCCAGGTCTCATCACCAGTTATAATGCGTTCCATGAATGTAGAATCCGAATTACAGCGATCCAGCATGTCTGAAGCAACCTGTTCGCGATGACGTTTTTGAAGAAAATTCAGGTCTTTCGGTACGAGTCGTGCGGCCACCTTTCTCATGCCCAAAATATCAATCAAAATCGTACGTGCGGACTCGTGGGATATCTTAAGATCATGTGCTATCTCTCTCAAGCTGGTACGACGGTTTTCCAGCACCCTTTTCTTAATTTTATCGACGTTATCTTCGATCGAAGCCGTCGATGGGCGACCACTTCACGACCGTCCTTGAAGGCTCTGTACCACTGATATGCACGAGTTTTCGATAGAGCATTATCACCAAAGGCCTTTTGCAACATTTTCAATGCATGGGCACACGAAAATTCATTTGCAACACAAAACTTTAAACAAATTCTTTGCTCAACGTAATCACCCATAGTAAAAATCGGCACGCACTCTGACATCGACTGACTTAATCAGCTGTTGCAAACACACTAGTTGACAGATCCCGCTCAAGCTTGGCATAGTAATTAAGGACAGTGGTACCAACCTAGGAAAAAAAATTTTTACCTGCCTCATTGCCCCGCCAGATTTAAATCGATAATTCCCGGTACTTTCTTGACAGAATGTATATATTGAAAAAGCAGAGTAATTCTACCGAATTTTCTCACCATCAATAATGTGATTTACACATTCGCTACTAATATTCATAGTGTTCTCCTGACCATATGTCAATATTGACTTCCTTGCTGCTTTCAGTCCTAAGCCTAGAAAACTATGTGTATAAACAGGTATGCTTCCTGTCGGTGATGGAGCCAAATGTATTCTATTCCTATGTTTCAAACTTGATGGAGCTAATGCAGCAAAAGTGACTTGTGTGGAACCACCTCCCAAGTCAAGGGCAGCAACTGTATTTGCTGCATTTCCATTTATTCTACCTAAAAGAAGAAACAACATATAAGTTGTTACTTTTTGTTTTGTATTATTACATTACAAGTAAAAAACTGCACAACTTGACAACTAGTTTAAAATCAGTGTGTTTATAAGATGTTATCTACATTAGATCAATCATAGATTATGATTATTATTGTAGGTTATATAATAGACCTTAAATTAGTAACTTCATCTTCAAATACTTGTTTCTTATAAAACAGATGATGTTCCATTCCAATTAAGATATACAAACCTATTAAAAAATTCACAGTAAACCAAGAGTATATTCCTTCATCTGTTCCATCCATTATTTCTACTGAATCCTTCCTAGTCAAAAATGGAACCTTTGTGAACAAATTTCTGACACTTTGTAGGAGATTCTCAGCTTTATCAGGTGGTAACAATCGTAACCCCGCTGTGGCTTTCAGAAGCAATGAAGTATTCATCCAATGTTCCTGTGGTATCTCTTTCTTAGCCTCTTCAAGTAAATTTTGAATTGATTTTGCTCCCTGTAATTGAAAATTTTAGAAATTGGATTCAATAAAATGGCAAAACTTACATCTTCTGGTTTTTCAGCGAATGATGACAGTCCTACTTTATTATATTTAAATAATTCTTTATCGAGTATCAAATGGGATCCTATATAAGATTCGTGGAATGTAAATGCAAGTACTCTAGATCCAGTACTACCTGCATCTATAACTACTGCATATACTGGGTTGTGGTACCCAAAATTCACAGCTAGCTTATCAATGGCAAGTGTTCCAATGTGCCAAGGAATGTTGTCTAGGTATAAAACTAGAATAAAAATAAAGAATGAGGATATCTATCAGAGTAATTTGATGATAATTCCAAAGGTTTGAAATCAACATACAAGAAATGTTTCTCTGAAATAAACTAAGTTTATGTAATTTATCGCGAATTCTCATTTACTCACTTCCAAATAAGGTCAATATCGATCCGCTGAGTATAAGACATAATAAAGATGTATGTATAGAAAATCCTTTCTTCAAACTTTTATGCCTTCTGGTATGCATTTGTGAATTAACATTCTGTTCTTTGAGCTGAAAGATTCAAATATGCATTACAAAGTTATTGAAATAGCTGAAAAGTTTTAATAACAAACTAAAACCAAAACAAAATATTAACGGTTAACTTTTAATAAAAGAAAAATAAAACATCCATTATATTTTGGGGTTATGTTGATCAAAAATTAAGCATCAAGCTCAAACTTACTGAACAGTGTTCTTGTAATTCCCTAAAATTGAATAAAACCATGAAATTAATGGTGAAATGCCATGTAATGAGAATATTTCAATAAAAACACTAAAGACAGAAACGGGGCGGGACTAAACAAAAGGAGTCAAAACGTATAATGCGAAAATCCAAACATAAGCAACATAAACATGATCATACCTTTGTGCGTCTACGAAGTTCGCTAGTCATGATTATTTTGGAATTAGGAGCTTGTCGAGTTTTCATTCAAGGCACTCGCTTATCGTTGCTAGATTTTATTGATTATATAATAAGAACATACAGATGAGAGACGCTAATAGAAAATTGTACGATTATTTTTTCAGAGTTATTAACAGTCCATTCTGGTTGGCATTGGGAAACGATTATTTTAAATTAACAAAGTGATTTTTAATACTCCTAAACTGAAAACTAAAAATCTCAATAGCTTAGACCCGAACAGGTATTATTACTATTTGCTGTGAAAACAATTGTTGATAAAAAGATATCAGATTAGATAAATATTAATTTGATTCACTGGGAAATGTTGATAAATATTCCAAGTATTCAAATGGAATTTTATGACATTCTGAAGAATTCGGGTGTTACATCATAGAGCTTATAATTGAAGTATGGAACAATAGCTTTAGCAGAAAATAATTTATGGGACTAGATCAAAAGCCGATTGGAAAATCAACATTAGAGCTCCCAGATAATTTAAAACAAGGTCCCTCTAATGCTAATATTAATAGACATTCTTTCCGTTATTCTATGAAGTCGCATTAGTCACAATGACAAATGACACATGTCACCGCTTAAAAAATAGAAATTCAATGGAATTGTTGACATGTTAAAAATAATTTATTCAGAAGATAAAGTACATTTTATCCACTTAAAATTACGATTCAACATTAACAATTAACCCTTTCCATTACAATTATCACAGATCTTTCATATGAATATATTATACTCCAGAAGGTAACAGAGGTAAACACATATTGTAATATGATGTTTTGCTCCAGAATTCCAGTCCTTTCCATGCACACCAACCTTTACTCTGTATAACATGTAAGTCTTCGGGCCCCACATAGTGTGGATCCAAAATTAAAAACTTGATACCTCCAGTGCTCTCATTGTAGTCTATACCTAAAATTGTGTGAGCTAAATCTCCACCTCCTGAAAGAAAACAGAAATTCAATACTCATTCATTGTTGTTAGTATTCAATTATTCACCTATCATAATAGGTGTCCCATAGTCCTCAAAATGTCTCACTAGCTGTGGTCCTTCATAAGCCATTTCAGGACCATTAGTGACATTTATAATTCTGCAAGTCACACCCAACAATGAATTGAGTACAAAATTGACTTCCATTGATCCAATCCATTGCCTTGAACCAATAAAATTGGCTGGTTTATCTCCAATATCCACTAGACACTTTTGTATCTCTTCAAAAGTAGGTACTTCCTGATCTACATATCCTTGCCATCTAAACCATGACGCTAGAGTCTGTAAGGATCGATAGGCACAACCCCAACCATTGTCATTCATATTGTTCTGATTGTAGTGATAATAGCTATATTTTCCTTTAACAAGGGATATCTTACCTCCTGAAAAGTTTAATTCGTTAAATTAAATTTTGACCATTGTACTTTGTGTGATACTTACCATTATTGGTATTTTTCAATGTTTCATGAGGATTTATGAGAGGTCCACCTTCAGAATATGAACTTTGGAATGAAAATCTATTTTCTCTTTTGAACAATGGCCTATTCATTGGTAAAAGAAACTGTTCATGCAGTGCCCTTCTACTTTGTTCTAAGGAGAATAAGGTGTTGTTAATATTAATTCCATACAAAAATGAGAATCTACATCATGAATATTAAAAAAAAATTGAACTCCTCATATTATTTTGTGTCATTACAACAAAAAGTATCAATTCATTATTTTCATTTTTGTTGTGGTTATCTGCCAGTAAATAATGGACGGTTCATTAGGAATTCAAAACTATATTTACTATAAAACAGAATAACTCACCAAAACTTTTTTGATCGACTCCGTTTGGTATCCAGACAGATATAAAATGTCCACAATTCAGTGGAAAAAAATGATAACTTTCAGATAGTGTAAGTGTATCCTTCTCACTTAAATTCTTCAGAAGAGTTAGTGTGAATGCTTTCAAATTCTTCAAGACGCTTTCAACAAGAATAGCATATAGTCTACTTAGGCTAGTTTGCTTGCTAATCAGAGATAAAACATCAATTTCAACAGGGATAAAAGCAGTTTTTTTCTGTTCTGGAAGAGATTAGTTGATTACCACCAAAACTCATAGTTGTCAAAAGTTCAAAGGATAACTTACTTTTAGTTAAAAAACAAATGGGAGCATGATTTTCTTTGTCTGCAGTAACTGTATTTTCTCTGGAAACTTTACTAAGTATATTCATATTGAGAATATGAGGTAAACAGGGAGTTAACTTTTTTCTTCCTAGGGCATCGCTTTCATTGGAATGTTTATAAATATCACCGATCACAGTGTCAGCATTAGAATTTACCGAATTACTGTAAGATTCGGTTTCATTACCAAGCAAGTAAATTGGTGTTTCAGAGATGTTGAAAGCCAGCTTCCCAGAAGTGGCTTCGTTTCTCAACTCCAAAATAGCCTCGTCATAACCAGATCTCTCTGCATTACAAGTTAATGAAAATTGTCCGGTTAAGCGGACATACATCAAATCTTCATAAATTTCTTTCTCAGAAACCACAGTGAAAGGTCTGTTCTGTAACTGTTCATGAATTAAAACATATGAATTAATTTTATCTGCATTTCCCACACCACAAGATAGAAATATTGGATTATCAGTCACATCTATTTCTTGATGTAATTTTTTAACCACTTCACTTTGGTTTATTTTATCGTTACTGATGCTGACAAGCCCATACAAATCGAAATCAGTTGGTAGGCAGAATTCTAAAACATTTTCAAGTTTACTACCTACTTGTACTGCAAGAAGAATTGTTGTGTTATTGAAGAATACCCCATACAGTTTCGCAAATTTCGGTTCATTGATCCTAGACAGTTTCTGAAAACATATGGACCAATCTTACATTTCGCTCAAGGAGAAAATTTTGTAAATTTCAATTACTTCTTTTGATTTATACTCACATCGATGAGATGTTGTGATATTTTTAGAGAGGGTTTCATGTTTTTGGATACTGTCAAGTCCAAAATATGAAAAAAGCAATCGACGAAATGAGGTTAGAAAGTTGTTGTCACAAGACCTTCCAGTTGTCATTACACGTCTCAGTTAAAAAGTTGACAGAATTAACAACATATGTGGATAGATAATAACGCTTACGTACTGCGAATAGACTTTAAGTAACAGGTGATTGTAAATGGTTACTTTTTAATCCAAATGTAAGAAATAGCTCCTTTATAACGCCCTGGAGAAGAATAAATTACAAACACTCCAATGAATTGCCCACTGCAATTTTTGACTATAGATGTTTTCAAGTTTTAGGCTTATTTTCGGCATCAAGATTTTAACAGAACAAAATAGTGATTTGATATCGATGTTTATCCATCTATTCCTGTGTTTACTGTTGATCCTGGTTGGTGGATGTGTTATATACAGGTATGGGAAAGACAGTCGGAAACATAGGAAATTCAATGTTAATCTATAAACAACGTTAGTCCAGTGGAGTAGTGGAAGAATCAAAACCCCAGCGTGATGCGATGACTAATAAACGATTGTTCTCTCTCAATGGTAGTGGCTGGTGGGGTATGCTTTGATCGAAAAGATCTGCAGTCTGCGAATCATTCGCACTTCAAACGTGAAATTCGTTTGTCTAAATCGGTTAAAAATAAAGTAAATCGAAATGTTCAGTGTAGATGAAAAAATTCAGACCCTAAAATGGTACTTTGGTGGTCAATCAATTTAAGAGATGATAAATTCATTTATTGTTGCCTTTGAAGCTAGGCCGATTCCTCCAAGATCGGCTATTTCTAAAATAACTAAAAAATTCGATAAATGTGCGTTTTTACGAACATGCCAGTTTGCAATATTGTTAAACCTCCAAAAACCATTAGTGAAAATCGTATGAAAAAAGAAGTAGATGCGTGTGCTGCTTTTGAAATGTAGTGAAGAGATCCACATATTTTTATAAAGGAAGATTAGGCGGGAAAAACCATCTAGGGAATTTTATGCCTACTTGTCACTGTCGATGCCACGAGTAGAAGTGTATGGTCGCTTCGTAGACTTGCGCGCGGGTCTGTCCTCTCCAGAAAAGTGATGGTTATCATCGGCGACTGAACGCCGGCTTCAAAGAATCCAGTTTTCCTTTGTTCGAAATAGAACGCCATTGTCCATTGTTCTTTAAAAGTTAAGGATAGATACAAAAGAAAGTCGACTGAGATGCCCTAACATGTAAAGTTATTGTATTGTATTGAATTACCTGAGGTCAACGTGAGTGTTATTTGTATCATGTATTCTCTATCTATTGGTGGATTTTACCGTATTGATGCTCCAGCTAAGAGCGATCTGTTTATTTTAATCTGAATTGACCATTCAACATATTTCATACATGTAAACGTCTTCATCTTCATTTCATTTTTTGGGATATAAGAGGTGCTTAACAATGGTATTTTGTTTGAGAATTCGGAGTGTGTAGAGTGAATGAAATGTGGATCCACAGTTAGATACTGACACAACAACCCTGTGTCTTCAGAGGACCCCAACAAGGCCTTCCTGAACACTATTATTAGATATAAATATTATAATGAATAGATAGTTAAATAACAGACACCACAACTTCTGTGTATTCAGAATGTCTCAACAAGACATTCCTGAACAACGATATTATGCGTTCAGATTATAATAATCTAATTAGATATTAGGTGTGTGAATGGGGAATTCTTGACCAAAGAGTTATTGTTAAACTACCTCGAAGATCATTGTAACATGTTCCTACTACCAGTTTATCAATGTGTTCACTCAACTGATTGCTGTATTTACCTTTGCATGCACACTAATTATGTTTTAGGATATTAGAAAGGTTGTCGATCTCTGAAATCTTAATTTTATGAATAAAGGGAAGGACAGGGTTGAAGAATGTATGGCAGCTGAACAGAGCTTACGGTTTTTCTACCTGCCTCTATTTCCTTAAAGTCGAACCTCGCTCTCATACATAGAGTCAGGTGCGGGACCCTGCCTTCCGCAAACAAATATTGTACTTAAAAAAATGTATATGAGGCAGTAATTTATTTCCACAAAAATGTTTGTACTACTACAACAATTGTTTCACCACGATGTGGCTTCTTCAGGTATTACATTGTACTATACTGATGGTATCCAGTGTAACCGAGTTTAAATACATTTTTAGGTACGTGACCAAATAATGGAAGCACAAGTCATAAAAACTCTAGGTGTTTATTGGAGTTTGCCGCTAAAAATGCCATTAAGGAAAAATATTCAGTAATGGAGACTTATCAACATCTGTTTGTTCGTTCAAAAGGATTTTACGGGCATTATACCTGTTGATTTCAAGAAATTCTAAAAGTGTTAATCTAGAACTTTTGCTTTCAACGTGGATAATTTCATAATTATTGTTGAAATTATGCCTGAATTCCTTAAGATGATTAGCATATGTCGAATGTACAGAATTGGATATATAACCCCTTTGGTGTTCTTGGACACGTTTCTTGAATGATCTACCAGTCTGGCCAATGTATACTAAAGGGCAATCTTTGCAAGTCAACTTGTAGACTCCGGATTTATTTTCTTTATTTGTACGATCTTTATTGTTTTTTATGTAGGTACTAAGGTTATTAATTGTCTTAAAAGCCGCATTATAATTGAAACAACTTTTGAAATATTTAGCAATATTTTCAGATAATCCATTGACATAAGATAACGAAAAATATTTCTGTGTGTTGTCCTCTTTTATGATTGGGTACACGAGATTTAATGCCATTTTCTTTTGTTTATTGGATACCATTTTGTCTATAAGAATAATATATGATTAAAAGAAGTCATCGCATCGCGCTCAGGTTTTGATTATTCCACTGCTCCACTGGAGCGACGTTGTTTATATCGGTTGTTTTTTTAGAGTGATAGAACTTTAAATTGAAATAAAACACATTTAAATTGAGTTAGAAGCCAAATTTTTATTTGAAACGACTAGCTCTGAGGAACCGCATTCGACCAGACCAATTTTGGACCACTTTTTCTAGTAATTCAGGTCTTATTTCATCAATAACACGAGTTATGTCGGCTTCCAAAGCGTCTGTAGCGAACAACATCTTCGTTCCCCGTCAAGAAACCTGCCTTGCTCAGTCGCAGCTTGACCGGCGTACAATAGAGGACCCGACCAGTCCAAAGATACATGACTAGTTCAAGTAGAGCAAGGCATACAGCGTTTGACGACCACCGTTCCAAGCGAAACACATGGTCATTGGCTCACAGGCTGAGCTGCGCATCACGCCTGTCTGAAGAGTTTCAGATGCGCAGACTCGGAACGAAACGCCGTCTTCCGAATTAAGAGGTGGAAGCTCCCTCACAACACCGCTTTACCTTCGAGAGCTTCACCTCTATTTTTTCCGGTTTATCAGCATAAACCAATGACTTGACATAACCTCAAAGAAAATAATCCAGATGAGTTATGTCGCATGATCTTGGAGGCCAATTAATTGGACCATTTCTCGAAATAATGTTATCGCCGAATCTTTCTCTCAATAAATCACGGTAGCAGCATGAGGTGTAGCACCATCTTGTTGGAACCAAAACATTTCTGGGTCGTAGCAGAACCAAACCAACCAAACACTTTTGGGTCGATACCATTCAAATTTTGAAACAAATAATCATTGATCATCGATCTGTAGAGAGCACCATTCACTGTAACATTAGCTTCAGCATCGTTTTTGAAGAAATATGGACCGATGATGCCTCCAGCGTGTAAAGCACACCATACAGTGCATTTTTCAGGATGCAATGGAACCTGCAGAACTTCTTGAAGATTGTTTTCACTCCATATACGGAAATTTTGCTTGTTTACATAGCCGTTCAACCAGAAATGAGCTTCATCACTGAACACAATTTTACAATAAAAAGTGGATCAAGTTCAAGCTGTTCTAGGTCCCAATCAGCAAACAAACGACGCTCATAATGGTCAAGTGGCTTTAGTTCTTGAACCAGTTGGATCTTGTATGGGTGTAGACCAAGATCTTTGCGTAAAATTTTCCTTGTGGTGGATGCACAGAGTCCAACTTGTTGTGAACGTCGACGAATAGGCAAACCTGGGTCATCATTAACACTATGACTTACAGCAGCTATATTTTCTTCTGTACGTACAGTTCTTTGTCTTGTTGTTGTTGCATCGAGTAGAGAAAATGTTGTCCGAAATCTATCGATAGCTCGACGAATACGCTGCTCTGATGGACGATTATGTAAACTATAAATTTTACGAAGTGCTCTATGAGTTTGGCGAATAGAACACTGATTTTGAAAATAAATTTCAACAATTTGTAAGCGTTGTAGCGGCGTGAGTCTTTCCATGATAATTTTTCAATGCTTACTGAACAGAAATGTCAAAACAACATGTCTTTCTTCCTTCTGTCAAATCACAGTTATCCCTATCGAAAGTTCTATCACTCTAAATAAAACACATGATAGATTAACATTGAATTTCCTATGTTTCCGACTGTCTTTTCCATACCTGTATACTTGCTGTTATTGAGCTTTGTAAATTATTTTTTGAATTTTATTTTAGTAATTGCTTTGTTAGATCGCTACATTGGTTTTCGTATCTCTTATATTTAATTTTTTTTTGGTATTTTTTTTAATGATAACAATATATGTTTATTTGGACACACAAAAACATTGTATAACAATTTAAGATTAAAAATAATTCATCACGAACAGACATGAGTGCCCCATAATTTATGAGCGCTAGTACGCTACAATATTAAATGAAACAAAAAATTTAGGATGAAGACATTAAACCCAAAGCAACTAGTTAAAACATCGTACGGTATTATACACCATTATAAGTTATTAATTTGTGAACGATTTTTGTCTCCAGCTCAAGCATATACATTTTGAAAGTTTTCTTTAGGAGATTTATATTATTTAGTTCACGTATATATCTACGTCTTATACATTTCAGGTAAATAGTTAAATACTCTGCTACTTAAATATTTATATTTGTGCTATCCAAATTTTTTTGCCACAGTACCTGTATGTTCCCCTTGGATTCATTCCTAGTGTAATAAACATGTTCCAAGTCTCGGAGAGTACTCTTATTCTTGTATTTGACTATGAACATACTGATTCATATTGATCGTCAATCTGTGAAGGCTCGATTGTCTGCAGGTAATATGAATACCCACAGTCTTTAAGCTTTTATCCCATAGATCCCAACAAGCAGTACAAACGATTGTGAAATTTTCATATTATAATGAATATTTGATTAATTCGGTCTTTACTTGATGAAAACTCATTTTAATTAGAAAAATGTATATGAGACAGTAATTTATTTCCACAAAATGTTTGTACTACTACAACAATTGTTTCACCACGATGTGGCTTCTTCAGGTATTACATTGTACTGTCTGATGGTATCCAGTGTAACCGAGTTTAAATAAATTTTTAGGTACGTGACCAAATAATGGAAGCACAAGTCATAAAAACTCTAGGTGTTTATTGGAGTTTGCCGCTAAAAATGCCATTAAGGAAAAATATTCAGTAATGGAGACTTATCAACATCTGTTTGTTCGTTCAAAAGGATTTTACGGGCATATATACCTGTTGATTTCAAGAAATTCTAAAAGTGTTAATCTAGAACTTTTGCTTTCAACGTGGATAATTTCATAATTATTGTTGAAATTATGCCCGAATTCCTTAGGATGATTAGCATATGTCGAATGTACAGAATTGGATATATAACCCCTTTGGTGTTCTTGGACACGTTTCTTGAATGATCTACCAGTCTGGCCAATGTATACTAAAGGGCAATCTTTGCAAGTCAATTTTAAGACTCCGGATTTATTTTCTCTATTTGTCCGATCTTTATTGTTTTTTATGTAGGTACTAAGGTTATTAATTTTCTTAAAAGCCGCGTTATAATTGAAACAACTTTTGAAATATTTAGCAATATTTTCAGATAATCCATTGACATAAGATAACGAGAAATATTTCTGTGTATTGTCCTCTTTTATGATTGGGTACACGAGATTTAATGCCATTTTCTTTTGTTTATTGGATACCATTTTGTCCATAAGAAAGGGGTTGTAACCGTTGTTTGACCCTATTTGTTTAATAATACTAAAATAAAATACTAAAATTATGATTTTAGTATTTTTCACAAGCCAACACATACAGACATCACAATACATAAAACTTCAAACCACCCCACAAACCAAAAGTGTCACCATATAGTAGTTTTATTCATAGATTATTGAATGTTCTTTGAATTCGGAAAACTTTTTCAATTTAATATTGTTAAACAAATAGCGTCAAACAACGCTTACAACCCCTTTCTTATAGACGAAATGGTATCCAATAAACAAAATAAAATGGCATTCAATCTCGTGTAACCAAGGTCATTCAAGAAACGTGTCCAAGAACACCAAAGGGGTTACATATCGGATTCCGTACATTCGACATATGCTAATCATTTTAAGAAATTCAGGCATAATTTCAATAATAATTATGAAATTATCCACGTTGAAAGCAAAAGTTCTAGATTAACACTTTTAGAATTTCTTGAAATCAACAGGTATAATGCCCGTAAAATCCTTTTGAACGAACAAACAGATGTTGATAAGTCTCCATTACTGAATATTTTTCCTTAATGGCATTTTTAGCGGCAAACTGCAATAAATACCTAGAGTTTTTATGACTTGTGCTTCCATTATTTGGTCACGTACCTAAAAATGTATTTAAACTCGGTTACACTGAATACCATCAGACAGTACAATGTAATATCTGAAGAAGCCACATCGTGGTGAAACAATTGTTGTAGTAGTACAAACATTTTTGTGGAAATAAATTACTGTCTCATATACATTTTTTTAATATCATAATGAGATCGTAATGAGGTATTCCAACATAAAAGAAAATTGAAGGGAAGTAAACTGGCATTGGTAGAAGAGTTGACTAGGAGAAGCTATTGATTAATGCTACAGGCAAAGGAGAATATAGGAAAAAATGAAGTATGGTCAATGGGTGGAAGTATTTCCGGAATAATTGGTGCAAATAAAAAGGTTATGATACAGAGTGAAGACGATATTGATTAAATTCACGATTAGGCCGATGACCGCATTATGTATTGTCAATTGGTTTTCATATTCCTGCGAGAACAAAAATCTGTTTTTTATTTTTGTTTCTATTCTTGCAAGATCGTAAAATTTGAATTTTTGATTTCTTAAGGGATAAAAAATTGTTCTATTATCAAATTTACTGAATCTTCTTCTGCCTTTTGTATTATTTCTCTTATTTCAGGATGACCTTCGGGTACAGTGTTGTGCTAGGGTGATATGAGGATAGCGCATATTAATGTTCGCTCTTTGTTCAGTGGTTTCAGTGAATTTTCAAGGATAATATTGTAAGAGGATTTTGATATAGTTGGGGTGTCTGAGACAGTTTTCCTAATGAATTATACCATGGATGAATGTTGTGCTGAAAATGAATTTGGAAGTTGAAATAGTAATGTTTAACAACTTCATATTAGAGATTTTCAGTAAACATGCGCCTTTAAGAGAAATGAAAGTTTCTAAACCTAAAACACCTTGGCGAACGAAAAATCTAAAATCAATTATGAGACAGCGCGACAAAGCTCTTCAAAAATTTAAGCATACTCCCTTAGAGGTGGATTGGTTATCGTATAAGAGATTACGAAATTTTGCAATCACTACTATCAGAAACGCAAAAGCGGCTTATCTCGATTCTGTCTGTGCTGAGAATAATTCTCGTGTGATTTGGGGAACACTGAAGTATCTTAGTGTTCGTTACAGAAAATACCACGCTATTCTACCCAACATCTCCAGACCCAGAAAATAAAAAAAAATACTTCTCATCTCTACTCAGTAATGCATCAAAGGAAAACGCAATAAACTTGTATGATAACGCAAAGTTTCATTCTAATACTAGTTTTTCAATTTCAATGACATCTGCTGAGGAAGTTAATTCCATTCTGAACAGTTTGGGGTCTGATGCGATAGTATTGATAATATTAGTGCTACTATGTTGAAATACTGCAGCCCGTTCGTCGATGAGGTAATTGTCAATATTGTCAATAGCTGTACTGAAATCTTGTCGATATTTTCCCGATTCTTGGAAGATTTCTGTTGGTAGACCTATTCCTAAAAAAGCAGATTGTAAGCATTATGAGCATCTGCGGTTGATAAGTATATATAATGTCTTCCATTTCAAAAATATTCGAACGTGTGTTGTATGTTCCAATACTTGAATTAAAAAAAAAAATTATATTTTGCCTCAAAGTCAATGAGGCTTTAAGAAGGGGTTCAGCACGGCTACGGCACTGGCAACCGTAAAGGACAATGTAATAGGGGCTCATGATAGAGACTTAGCTAGCCTTAGTTGTGTTGGACTATTCGAAGGCTTTCGATACCTTAGATCATACACTCCTCATTTCTAAATTAAAATATTATGGCTTTGATGAGTCTGCTTGTACTCTTATAGATTCTTACATCTGGAGCAGAACCCAAATAATTTCTAATGATGGGAAATACTCATATCTGGTATGAGTGTTCAGACACTCTGATACTCTTATAGTTTATACTTCAGATATCCTCAATTCGGTTGATTATTGTAGTTTACCAGTTTTAACTCTAGTAATGTCAGCATTGTCAATGATCGCCTTTACGCTGAACTTGTGAACATATCACGAATCTCTAGAGAGCATGCACTCAAACTTAACGCTGAAAAATCAAAACTTATATGTTTTTCATCCAAAATGGTTAGGGACGATCTCAATCGAGAACTTAATAATAATATTCATATTGGTGATACCAAACTTTCTGTCTGCAGTGTAGTAAAAATTTTGGGTTTTCATTTGAATTATGATTTGAAGTTCAGTGAACATATAAAAAACTTAATGATGAGATCTTGCAGCAATCTGAAACTGTTCTATTGCAGTGGACATCTGTTGAGCCAGCGATTGAGAAAAATTCTCTGCAAGACCTTAGTTCTTTCGCATTTCACTTATTGCGATTTTTTGTATGGTTCATGTTTGCAGCAAATGAAAAAAAAATCGTGTTCAAAAAGTTCAGAACAGCTGTTGTCGTTTGGTTTTTGGGTTGCGAAAGTTCGATCATATATCGCGTGCTATGGTGGATACAGAATGGCTCAACATGGGCAACAGGAGAAAACTTCATCTGGCTAATTTCACCCACCGATTATTGGTGTCTACTGATTCATCTCGCTATCCCAGAGATGAGTTCATCCCTGTGGATTCTAGACACGGCAGAGATACAAGGTTCGGAGGTCGAGATCGAACCAACATTCATTTGGAGGCCCTAATTGCCCCATCCACCATTCCGAGGCAAAATTTAAGGCTAATAATTATGAAAATAAAGACAAGGGTCCTGTCTTAGTTCTTGTTGAATCTAATGATAAACATATAGGTAATCTCAATTCTATTAGTTTGGGAAAATTATTGTATTTATCACATAATAACTATGATTTTAAAATTATAAATATATCTCGTAAAAACCCCAAAAACGTATGGTTATATTTTGATTCTGCTGATGATGTCAATAAATGTAAGAACGTTAATGGACTAGATAATGAGTAATATTCGGCTGGAAAAATAATGGTTACGGTCTTTTGGGATTCTGAAAGTATTTTATTGATAGAATACACTAAAAAGGGTGAAAGCATAGAGCAACCACTTCATGTAATTTAATAGAATCAATTAAAGGAAAAAGGCGAGAAAAACTCACAGCGGGGGTTGTTGCTGCTTAACGACAATACGCCGGTTCACAAGGTCCGCGTGGCGAAGGGTGCTGTATGTAAATATGGCTTCGAAGAGGTTACTCATCCTCCGTACATTCCAGAGTTGAATACTATCTATTTCCAAATGTGAAAAAATATCCTCGTGGAAATCGATTTTCCGACGATGAAGAACTGAAGGTAGCAATGAATACCTATTTTGGGGAGAAGCTGGAAGAATATTTTTCACAATGTTTAGAGAAGCTTATTTCTTGATCTAGCAAATGTGTTGAAGTTCTAGGAGACTACATTGAAAAATAGAAATTTTCCAAAATTTTCTGAGTTTTCCTTCATGCCTATAGCGTTCAATAATTTGTTTCAACTGTGGACATGACCCACATGCATCATTGGCAGGTTGCGCCCATATAATAAATCTGACGAGTCCATAGGTATAGGCCGGAACGAAACGGCTACCTCTCTCAAACAAGGGGTCCGTACTACCTTGTAACACCGCTTTCTAATAGATTTAGTGGAAATACACTGCCGAGCATAAATTTAATGTCTTCTGGTAATTTGCATTCAATTAAGTAATCTTTTGTTTCTTCAGTTGTAACAGATATTATTATTTATATGCGATGGTTTTATAATGATAGCTTGAATAAAAAAGTTATTATTGTTATTGTTTTGATAAGTGTTTGTTGAGAAACTGAATACTGAATATCTAAGTTAATAAAAATAAATATCAACCTAAGTTTTATATGTCTAATGCAAATTGTTTGATTGAGTTCAGTTAGCACTATTACTGCTGAAATTACATTGAATATTATTGCTGTGTGACGGCTATATACGATATTTTGCGATCAAAGCCAAACTGGGAGAACCTTTAGTTTGAGTGTGAAATGAGTATTTTAACCTTACGAAGAGATCCTGGTCTGCTCAGTAGAAGACCTGGTTCAGGACGAGAAAGGACTATAACAGCTAGAGAAAAGCTTTCCCGTTTCTAGTGTTTTGAGAAAGCAAATGGTCACGGCAGATTCCCCTCGAAATCGAAAGGAGAAATGTAAACGCGAGTGGACAGTTGGGAAGCAGATTCATGCTGCTGCTGATGCATTATCCTCTCAACCTACTTGACTACCGACTTCGCATGAATACCGCATTGTTAGGTTAAATTTTGCACCAGAAAATTGGCTTGGACAATAGAAAATTGGAGTCACGTATTATTTTCCGATGAATCGCGACTTTGTGTTATGGTTTCAAACAGACCTGTAACAGTGTGATGTTCACAATGCGAGAGATATGTTCGAGCGTATATTGCCGTGCGACTTCCATTTTGTGGTGGCTCATTCATGACATGCACAGGTATTTCTTTAAAAGCTTGTACGGAATTAGTCTTTATCCAAAATGGGATTTTTACTGCTCATAGATTTTATTGGCCTGCTTGAAATCCCAATTTAAATTCAATGGAATATGTGCCGGCTCTCATAAATTCTATACATTTTTGCGATATACTGATACAGCAATAGGACAATATTCCGCAGTATGCGATCCAAAATATCTAGACCTTTGCGAGATGTTACTATTGCTGGACGAACATATTACGGGATGAACCTAATTTAATGTTTGGCAGTGTATTAAAAAATGTACAGTACAGGTACAGGTTTTTTATAAAGATCCCATGATAATATTGAATTTTAGGTCATTCTGGTAATAATGTCATATTTATGTTATTATCATTTGAATTTTAGGGAATCAGTTATCAAAAGAAAAGCTCATCAGTATTTTAGGTGTATATTTAATATTACCATCATAACACATTGATCTGTTCAGCGAATACAAGATAGGATATTTTCTGTCATGATTATGTTTGAGCTCGATTTTACCATATAATAGACAATTTTATAGACAAAGACATTCAGATTGTAGACCTATTTGCAAAGTGTACATCTTTTAAGTTTGCTTCAGTACATAAAATTTTCAACTATAATTTTCAAAGAAATCATCGAGTTGTACAATCGAAATAACACAGAATTGGTTTCCTTACACTTATATTTTAAAATTAGGGTTATTTTCATCCACGACCCTGTATAAATGCATCATTACCTCAGTGTGATTGTTTTATGATTCTGATTTGAATCCTTTTTGATAAGAATTTTCAACAAAATAAAAAAACTAAGAAAGCAGAGCATATTCTGTAACCTCCACAACAAACTCTTAATAATTACGATAGTAGATAATCATTTCTTCTCCCATTAAGAAACACGATGTATTTTGATGAGACTACTAGACTATGTTTCAAGAATACACGCATATAACATAACAGATGATGCTTCATAATCACTTTCTGAAGACATGAATAGAAATGTGTTCGAATCTGGAGAGAAGCAGTACTCTGTTAGCAAATGTGCGAGTCATCTCAAATCAATAACGTTTATTTATTTATATTAAGGATATAAGAGAAATGTCTAACAAGTCCAAGAGCATCTGGTCCGAGAGCATTACAGCTGCGGTGTAACTTTTATGTTGTACTAGTTGATTAATGCATTCACAATATAAATAATCAAAAAAGTACGACAATTTTATATGATATTGATAAATTATAGTTTTATCATGGTTAACACTATTCTGTGCTGAACTTTAAAATTCAAAATGAATGCACATTTGAAATTCCTTATGGAAAAACGAAGAAAGCAGAAATAAAAACTCAAAATTTGTAATCAAACAAATGTGCAGAAGCCTACAACAGCGAGTATGAAAAATCTATGACAGAAAACTGCGTAAACCATATTAATGAAACTGTGCTACTTGGATACTTTGGTGATTTCAACGAAACATTTTTTTCAAGGTTCCTATGGTCCAAATATTTAATGGTAACTAAGACTTCATTATGTTTCAAAATTTATTCGTGAGGAATCGAATGAGTCCTTTTTAATGAACAAAACTGAATCAATATTTGGCCTATTTGTAGATGTCGACAGAAAGGTCTTTTGAATATGCTGGTAACTTATGTCGAGAATAGAAAATCATTTTTCGAGGTGGACGTACCAAAGACCAAAATCAATTAGAATACATTTTTAACATCATGGAGAAAGACGAAATAAAAGCACTGATGAGGTACTACATGGCTCAACAGTCATGTGGTTGTTCAGATAAAAAAATTTTCTGACCTATGAACAAGGTCTATGCACCGAATAACCAGTTCTGAAAAACCCACTTTGCGCGTTCATGATCTTGAAATATCTGGGTCAGAAAAATATACAAACTACTGCATATGTCGATTACCTACAGTTCTTCTACCAGAGGCTGAAGTCAATATGGCCAGGCACCATTGTAGATGGAAGAGTACCTCGGTTGCTGAAACATATTTGGAAAACAATATATTTTCAAAAATTAATTATCCAGATATCTGGCCAGGTATACTTTCTGGATCTTGTTTTTCCATACAGAAACTTGATATCCAAACAAGAAAACATTAATCTATTGCTACAGACAATGTAGGTAACTATTAGAGGATCTTGCGTGAACTAGCAAATTTATGCTAATTCGATTGAGCAAGAGAGTATTCAAATAATATATAAGTCAATAATTTGTGATTTAATAAGCAATACTGTTGTCTTTTTGACCGCCCATGCATTATGTTCATTTATTCATAGTTATGTGATAATAAAGAAATGTAACCAGTAGTATGTATTGGCATTCCATAAATTAATTTTCGGGAGTTTCAGTCTTACTGAAAAACGAAATTATAAATCATATGAATGATAATTCATATGATACAGAATATTTTGTGCTTTCTATATTTTTGCATTTTGTTTTCAAATCAGATCGAAGTAATTCACATCGAATTTTTCAAAGGTTATAAATATTTCAACTAGACACTTATCCTTAGCGCTTGAGCAAAAATTCTCATCTTCAGTCCAAATTTATTTAAAATTTTCTATGATTATCTGACTAGATGAAATATAATAGAATTGGCAGTTGGACGAAGGTACAAATACAGTTCTTTTCGAAAAATTTTGGCTCATTTATATGGAAGGTAAGGAAGTTTCGAAAAATATACACAGTTTTACCTCAATATAAAGTGATTGGGAGATAGTTCATATATAAAAGCTACAGATATACAAATAACTATACCATGTTTAATATTAACCTATTCAGTATTAGGTGTATGTTAACCGTATATCAACCTCATAGAGTGAACAAGATATTTTCATATATCCACCATTAGTTGAGAATGTCCCATAAACAAGTTGGGCTTTTGACAAACACCTCTAGAAAATTACATCCATACTGAAAGAACCATTCTACAAGTTACTATTTTCGACTATTTGAATCCAATATGAACGTTATTTTAGAATTGAAGCAAATGCCAAATATATGTTCCTGAGGAGCTAGTGAGAACAAACATGAAATCAACACATTTTATTTTGAAAATCTTACTCAGTCAAGTCATTCAGCCCAGTATGCTTCGACTAGAAGTCAACCTAAGAATGTATTTCTGGATAAATTTTTTTGCTTACATAAAAGGAGTGAAAAATGTATTTTTTCACCGAATAATAATTTTTAGTAATTTTTCCACAGTGACAGTTATCCATTCATCGACAAAGTAGACGGTAATGTTGAACTGTTTCGGATAGGTAATTTTTGTCAGCATATTAATGCTGAAAAACCACTTCCTGCTTTGAAATTTAAGAGTCCACATTTCGTATTTGTGCTAATTTTTGTATAGTGTTTTTGATAAATACATTTATTCATCTGCAGAAACACATTATATTGTAGAGTTGTAACTCCCTTCATACTAGCGAACCTATAGAATAAAAATAATTTATTTTCACAGTAATTGGACTCTTACTTAAAACTTTATGACTTGATGAACTTATGCTCAAATATTTCAAGTAATGGAGATCTCAAATTTGATTTATGGTTATCGAGAATTTTATACCCGACATAATTCTGAGTTCTCTGTGGACAGAAAACTGTTAGTAGCTAAACTCTTATCCACAAATAAATTCTGCAGTTGACGCACTTTTCGATAACAATGTTCCCTTCTGTATATGACCATTGCTATTAACTAAATTCTGATTGATTCATTATTTATATTTGGGTTGCTATTGACCCAGCTTGAAATAGGAAATAATAGGTTGGTTCTTAATTAAAATCGAGTAATTATTAAGAAGATTATTTTTTCTTTTCAACGTTTCTATCCTCTCCACATTACCCAGGTACAATTTGTGGGATATTTAAATGAGTTGTACGAATTTGTTAAACATTGTTGAAACATAATTTGCAATAGTTGATTTATCTCCATTGTTCTTCCAAATCTGAATTCAATGTTCGTTGAATCCGATGAACATCATGTTTTAACGACCGATTACTCAATTTCCCAAGTCCGTGAAACTCTTGAGAGCTCCCAGAAATTGAACCAGGACATTCTGGAGGATGTGCAAATAAAGATATTCTTCTGAATAATGATCCTAATTAAAACCCATCTATTTTGATCTATCAACCTAACTAAAAGTAATACACCAGTTGGAATGTTGTTAGAAGTATTTATGTAATGAAGAAGAGTTTTCGAAACGTCAAAATTATTTGTAGACAGGAGTTTTATTGTTTGTATTGTACATTGTTATTTTTTCTCCAGAGGACAAACGAAATTTGGTGTCATTATTTTATCTGTCAGATATCAATATTAATGTTTTCCTTGTTCGGAAATATATAGTAAAAAGTTACCTACAAAAATCATACTTTGAACGCCTTTGTGATTTGAGATATTTTCATCCTATAGATATTTATTAGGATTGATAAAAAATAAATTAAAATGTGAGTCAATACTCGATGGATAGTTCTGAATTCAAAGTTATATATTAGGATTAAAAACTTGTAAGCAAAATTCAAGTAATAGATAAAGTGAGTTGATTGCGGGTATTTTAAGATTAATTTCGAATATTTTAATAAGATAATTTTGTCATAGGCATTTCTGTCCGTGAATTAAAAATCTCTGTGGATAATGTAAAATATAAATAAATAACTACGGAAAAATCCAACTGAATTATATTATTTTGAAATTCTCGAGAACGTTGAACTCTGAAACATCAACATTGAATCTTTGGTTCGATTTGTCGTTAAAGTCTTTGTGTATTTATTTTGTACGTTATTCTGTTCGGGTTTTGGACGAGAAAAATTGTGGTGCATTTCCATACTGTGAATAAAATGTATCTTGTACTAGCACATTGTTATTTTTCTTTGATAGTTGTGGAATTGTCAAAAAACCAATAGAAATGTTTATCAATAATAAGAAACACTAAGCTAGTTCTGTTTCCAGATCTTTCAATTCCCCTTTTGCTTAAGTTTTAGTCGTCTATAAAGAGTGTTCGTAAAAGTAAGTCTTTTTTAACAGAAAGTAGAATTCGAATGAACAGCAAAGAAATTTACACATCTTATAAGTTACAGATTGAGAAAGTATTAACCTCTAGAGGTAGAAATTCATTTCCATAAAGGTTCAACCTAGTCCTGCCGATGCAATATTTACCTATTTCAACAGGGTCAAGATCCTTACACTCTGATATGTAACGGTAAATATTGTGTTTTTTGTTTATTTTGTTTTGGAGTATTGCCTAAATATTGAGCAGATGGATTTATTTGCGTAGTATATTTCGAATTGACGAGAAGTTTGTGGTAGTTAACTCCGATTAACTGCAGAATTCTGTCGATGTATCCTGAATCACAACACGGAACAGGAAATTTTATGAAAACCCTTTTAGTTGCGGAACCCAAACACATTTCTACACAATAAGCTGCGTTATTTTTACTACATTAATGCTTGTTCAATAGAAAAACTTTAAGATTTAAATATAAATCTCGCAAACTTCATCACGATGTACGACAACCCTTTTATCAGCAAAGATTTTTATTGAATATGTTAGTTGGGAAATTGTTTCTTCCATCAATAATGTAAGGTGGAAATTTCCTTTATTTCTTTCATTTCAAATTTCCAGCAGTTCGGATAAGTATTTTTCTAATTAATAACAGTACATCAAGATTCTTTATTTTGCAACTTTATATAGGTGTTTTTCACCCAAATGAGATCTGAGTCCTCTTCAAAAGACTCATCTCCCAGACCACATCATGGTTTTTTCTTGATTCCATCCACATCAACAATTATTATTTTTTTAAGACTATTGCAGAGAGTGAGTTGATTTTCGTATACATGTGATCAGTTTTACCGAATTAAGATCACTGAAAGCTATAAAATTTTCAACACATCTTAGGGGCTTGGAGAAGTGTTGAAGAAGTCTTTCAGATTGAAAATCAAATTCGATATTTGAGGATAGGAAAAAATTTAGTGAAAATGATATTGTAGATATTCATCCAGAAATAAATGATGTCCAATTCTACTTACATTCAAACAAAGCGACTAAGTATGAATTTGGGCTTTTGGAACATACACTCTTAATCTAATGAAATTCACAACAGTGCTACATTAACATTTAGCAACATACAAAAATAATCTTCAGAATCTCGTCTCGTAACTGGAGACGTACCGGCATATTTGATATTTTATTGAATATTATCGTCACACACGTAGAAAAGCGAATCCTATACTCAGTTACAGATAACTATTAAATCTAGATATTATTCATCAACGTTATTTTTTATGGAACATCGATATTCTTCAGTTAGAAGAAAAACATTTAAAAGGTATCATTTCGTTTTCTCAATTTCCTTTCACAACATTTCCTTAGTCAGACACAAGCTTTTCTCTTCTAAGAGCCATCACAATTTATCAGCACCAAGTATGAAATTTCTGTTATTCGTCTGAGCTTTTCTCGTTGGGGCAAATTCACCTGGAAAAAATTCAGATTATCAGAAACTATATTAACACGATAACTAATATAATTTATTGATTCTTTCTGTAGGTTTATACTATATTTGAACATTAAATGACAGATTCATTGAGTTCTAGAATAACAGAATATGTAAATTTGGCCAGAGCAAATAAAACTTATGTGTCAGGAAATTACTGACAGAGGAATGAAACCAACAAATTTAAGTAGGCAAGCTATACTATAAATGCCAGAACCAAAAGATAAGGAAGGTATACAACATAAGGAATCTTAATTCCATATAAATCAAAAAAAGGTTTTCAAAGAAAGTACATTCTTCAGAACAGCGTTTAAAACTTCCATTTATCGTCATCAGTCGGTATTTTTCTTACGATAAATAAAGAAAATCAATAAAAATATTTCATATCCCTTGCTCTCACATCTAATCATATGGGAAAACAGAATTTCTACAAAATGTTTGAGCTTAAACAACAAAATTTATCAAGGTATGTAACATATTTATACTGTAATAAAGATATATTCATTCTGTTAACCTCGTACAGATTTTAATAAAAAAAACATTGATTCAAAAACCTTTTAGAATTAAATTAAATAAATGTCTTAGGAAACACAGTTTCAATTTAGTGGACCTATAAAATTGACACTCATTAACATAAATAGAGGTTAATTCTTGATAGAAGGTATATAAAATTATTTAAATATTTTAATATTAGCCTTCTACATATTCAATTTCAAAAAATTATATTTAATGATTATAACTTCTGAAAATAAATTAAAATAATGTATATATGATATAAGTACCACTTATATCAATTGACATATAAAATAAACATTCATTATAAGACATCCGAATGGTATAACAAAATCCAATAAATAAAAATTATTAACCAAAATCCTATAAATTAAACACATTTTGATTTGATTTTTGAAAATTAGTGGGAAGTTTCTTGAATTGAATTTTGAACAGTTTTTACATTATTCTACTTAATATTTAAAATATTACAAAATTCTATTCCGGAGAATTTACCCTTTCAATGTAGTGAAATTTCATATTTTCTTTCGACTTTCCCTTTTAATGAATAAATTGTTAATAAATCTTGAAAAACTCCCAAAAACTGTGACTCCCGGGAAAAATTTGAGCACGCCACTTGATTCTACGTAGAAATATGTATAAATACCAGTTCCAATTATTCCATTATATTCTCCAATATACAAAACATAAATAGTGTCTCAAGATTGAAATTTCTCAAAATCATAAGCTAATAATTAAATGAAATGATAAAGTTCTTGATTGTTTCGGTCTCTACTTGACGGAAATTCCTCGTATATGATTTGAAGTGAAACACTTTATTTTTACATATTAGTGGAAGTAAAGCGTTTCACTTTGAATCATATAAAATAATAAAGGTTTATTCCACGATTTATCAATAAATGCCGATTGTTTTTACAAGTCTGTGCCTTCTTCTACTTCACAGTTTGAACTAACTCTGAAAGTTACGCCTTCACGTCTTATTTAGCTCAGAACTCAGAATAAGAGAACGTACAATGAACTTATTTTCGGAAATAAAGAGGAGAAAAACATATGCAAAAAGGAATATAAATAAGCAACAATTTACAGAAATACCGATAAAAAAATATGCGAAAAAAGGATACAATTAACCATGAAATATATTGGGGCCAATTATCGCAAATATCGGGTGTTTTTTTAGAGTGATAGAACTTTAAATTGAAATAAAACACATTTAAGTTAAGATTGAAGCCAATTTTTTTTAAAGTTAATTTTATGACATTTATGTTTTAAAAATAATTCCCGGCATATGTCCACCACGACTAGCTCTGAGGATCCGCATTGGACCAGACAAATTTTGGACCACTTCTTCGAATAAATCAGGCCTTATTTCATCAATAACACGAGTTATGTTGGCTTCCAAAGCGTCTATTGTTTCTGGTTTATCAGCAGGGCCGTCTTTAAACTATTTGAGGCCCTGGGCACATTAGGATCATGGGACCCCTATGACCTTGAGAAAACACTATTTAGTTACAATAGATAAAGAAAGACAAACAAGGTTCTAAATTTATTTTTATTTAATTACTAACTGTAAAAAAATAGGAAATATAAAAAATAATCAACTAAAGTAACTCGCTGTCTCGCTTAACTTAAAATCCTTAGATTAATTCTATGTTGATTGCAAAGGTACCCTTCGGTAATACCTAAATATCGGTTATCATTTGGTAATCTGGCAGGAACTAGGGGGCCCCATTCGATCGCGGGGCCCTGGGCACGTGCCCATAGTGCCCAGTGGGGAAGAGGGGCCTGTTTATCAGCATAAACCAATGACTTGACATAACCACAAAGGAAATAATCTAGTGGAGTTATGTCGCATGATCTTGGAGGCCAATTAATCGGACCATTTCTGGAAATAATATTATCGCCAAATCTGTCTTTCAATAAATCAATTGTTACGGTAGCAGCGTGAGGTGTAGCACCATCTTGTTGGAACCAAAACAGTTCTGGGTCAATACGATTCAAATTTTGAAACAAATAATCATTGATCATCGATCTGTAACGAGCACCATTCACTGTAACATTAGCTCCAGCATCGGTTTTAAAGAAATATGGACCGATGATGCCTCCAGCGTGTAAAGCACACCATACAGTGCATTTTTCAGGATGCAAGGGAACCCGCAGAACTTCTTGAGGATTGTTTTCAACCCATATACGGCAATTTTGCTTGTTTACATAGCCGTTCAACCAGAAATGAGCTTCATCACTGAACACAATTTTACGATAAAAAGGTGGATCAACTTCAAGGTATTTTAGGGCCCAATCATCAAACAAATGACGCTTATTATGGTCAAGTGGCTTTAGTTCTTGAACCAGTTGGATCATGTATGGGTGTAAAACAAGATGTTTACGCAAAATTTTCCATGTGGTGGATGCACAGAGTACAACTTGTTGTGAACGTCGACGAATAGACAAATATCATTAACACTATGACTTACAGCAGCAACATTTTCTTCTGTACGTACAGTTCTTTGTCTTGTTGTTGTTGTTGCATCGAGTAGAAAAAACGTTGTCCGAAATCTATCGATAGTTTGACGAATAAGCTGCTCTGATGGACGATTATGTAAACCATAAATTTCACGAAATGCTCTATAAGTTTGGCGAATAGAACACTGATTTTGAAAATAAATTTCAACAATTTGTAAACGTTGTTGCGGCGTGAGTCTCCATGATCATTTGTCAATGCTTACTGAACAGAAATGTCAAAACAACATGGCTTCTACCTTCTGTCAAATCACAGTCATCCCTATCGAAAGTTCTATCACTCTAAAAAAAAACATCTGTTTGATCGTTGAGAAGAATTTCAAGGTTCTTGTACCTACTGATTTCTACTGCTTTCAAAAGTATTTTTAATTTCATTATGGATAATTTCATAGTTATTTTTGAAATTATGTCTAAATTCTTTCCGATGACTATCATATGTTGAGTGCGAGATGGCTGATGTTTAATTCCAGTGGTGTTCGTGAATTTTCTTTTTGAAGGATATAACTGTTTGACGAATATATACCATAAGGCAATCACTGAAAGTCAACTTATAGACTACAGGTTTATTGTCTATATCTGTTTGACCTTTTTTAAAGAATTCCTAAATTATTAACCGTTCTAAAGGCTACATTCCAGTAAAATTTTATTTTAAAATAATTATTATTGCAATATTCTCTGATATTCTATTCCCATAAGAAATGGAAATGTATCTTTCAGCCAAATCTTTTATAACAGGGTAAACTTAATTCAAGTTAATTTTTTTTTGTTTAAAATTTTGTCTATTTTAATTGGACTATAGCTCTAATTGGATGCAATTTGCTAATAATAATTGGATTATAGCCATTATTGGATGCAATTCTCACAATTATAATAGACAAAATATTAAACAAAGAACAAAAGAAAAGTGCATTCAATTTAATTAACAAAATATTTGACAAAAAGACATATTTCCTTTCCTTTCGTGCATAGAATATCATTTATTATGAAAGTAGTCAAAATTTGGACGGTGGACGTTTAATGAAATTAACGTATGTATGCTTTCTTACCTGCTGTTCAAACAGCTCAGACTAAGTGACTTTGCAGTGCCGTCCTTGGTATCTAGATTTAATCCTGGAATTGTGTCCATCAAAGTATACCATTGGGTAATTGGAGTCCTTGGGCTCATCCTCATCTCCAACCAGTGTTCCCTACCAATTCCTATCACCTTTGCACCGATAGCTGCACATCCCATAAATGCATTGTTTCTGAACCTATAAACGATAGAATCAGCGATTTTTTGCAATACACATTTCAACATTTACTACTCTGTCAAGAAAGTACCGGGAATTTTCAATTAAAACAACATTTTTACATTTAATCGTCAAAATTTATTGGGTCGCCTTCAAAATAGGCGCTTTCCGGGATGGACTTTAGCTCTCGCGCCGAATTTTGTTTTATGGCTTCAATCGACTCGAAACGGGTGCCACGAAGGGGCAATTTTAGTTTTGGGAAGAGGAAAAAGTCGCAGGGAGCCAAATCAGGCGAATACGGTGGTTGCTTAAGCAAGTTTGTTGAGTTTTTGGCGAGAAAGTCAGTCACAATCGTAGCTCGGTGAGAAGGCGCGTTATCGTCATGCAAAATCCATGAGTTGTTCGCCCACAAATTTGGCCGCTTCTTACGGATACGCTCACGTAAACGTTTCATAACGCCTAGGTAATACTCCTTGTTTACCGTCTGACCCTCTGGAACGAATTCGTAGTGCACCACGCCACGGATATCGAAGAAAACAATGAGCATCACCTTCATTTTCGAGCGGCTTTGGCGTGGTTTTTTCGGTTTCGGCTCATTTTTTGCCACCCATTCCGATGATTGCTGGCTTGTTTGCATATCGTACTCGTAGAACCAGGTCTCATCACCAGTTATAATGCGTTCCATGAATGTAGAATCGGAATTACAGCGATCCAGCATGTCTGAAGCAACCTGTTCGCGATGACGTTTTTGAAGAAAATTCAGGTCTTTCGGTACGAGTCGTGCGGTCACCTTTCTCATGCCCAAAATATCAATCAAAATCGTACGTGCGGACTCGTGGGATATCTTAAGATCATGTGCTATCTCTCTCAAGCTGGTACGACGGTTTTCCAGCACCCTTTCCTTAATTTTATCGACGTTATCTTCGATCGAAGCCGTCGATGGGCGACCACTTCACGACCGTCCTTGAAGGCTCTGTACCACTGATATGCACGAGTTTTCGATAGAGCATTATCACCAAAGGCCTTTTGCAACATTTTCAATGCATCGGCACACGAAAATTCATTTGCAACCCAAAACTTTAAACAAATTCTTTGCTCAACGTAATCACCCATAGTAAAAATCGGCACGCACTCTGACATCGACTGACTTAATCAGCTGTTGCAAACACATTAGTTGACAGATCCCGCTCAAGCTTGGCATAGTAATTAAGCACAGTGGTACCAACCTAGGAAAAAAATTTTTTACCTGCCTCATTGCCCCGCCAGATTTAAATCGATAATTCCCTGTACTTTCTTGACAGAATGTATGTTGACACCACGTATGATGCAGTAAAGATCATTTGATATACAGAAATATGGGGATTTACATCTGACTCTGCTTAGATAGTTACTTCTGGTTTACTTTCTGCTCAAATAATAAAATCAATTAAAATCCTGTATTTAAATTGACGTGTTAAGACCAACATTTTTTGTCGTAATCTTTTCACAGTTAGTGGCTCCACGAGTTATAACAAATTCGTTGTGAGAGTGTTAAATAGTGTTATATTGACACAGGAGATATTGATGAATTTTATTGATAAAAGTTGCAATTGTAACCAAAGATTGAACAAAGACTTTATTTTCTTCAACAGTAGAGTTGCCCTGACTTAACAGCCTCGACCAACACTGAATACCAGGTACTCTTTTCACCTTCATCTTGTTGAGTGCCTTTTTTATTTCGTCAATTGTAATGTCTGGCATCTCTTCTGATCCTTGGTTCATAACTCCTCGTTTCGATGTTAGGTTCTCTACGTCTAGGTCTCTTCTGATAGCTTTGGGTGTCTTTTTATTCATCCCTTTCAAATAACCGTCAATTGTGTCTTCTCCTCATCTGGTTCCGTTCTTGTAATATTTGTTCAAGATTTTAAAACAGATTGATTAATATGACTATACCTGTGCGAGAAGGCGCTTGATGATTAGTAAACGCAGTACGAACTCTAAGGAACTGTATTACTGAAATTTTAGCCATGTGTTTGGAGAATTCTTACCATTGCATTATGCGAGCGTATATTAACTATATTCAGTTCATATTAACTAACAATTTGTACTTTCAAAATGTAATATTTATGTCAGTTTCATTTTGAAACTTCAAGAATGGCGCGAAATACCAAACGAAATTTCTTGTTGGGAGATTCTATATATCAAATTAAAATTATTATAGAATAAAATAGAAAGGCCTTTTACTTGATAGAAGAAATATAACAAAATTTGAATATTAAAACAAATTGAAATATGTTTATTTTCTACAATTTTAATTTCAAAAAAATTTTTATTCAAAAAACTTTTAGAAATAAATTTATGTCTAACAAGCACCGCTTACATTTAATAGACGTATATAATCAAAACTCAATATATAATGTCAAATGAAATAAATAAACCAACAGATATACGAAAGTCATTAAAATTAATAAATAAATATTTAAAGGAGACAAAATTTTGTTTCTGGTCTTACCTTTAAGAACACCAATTGCCTTTTAAAAACATGAACACACTTAAAGGACTTCTCAAAGAATATAATTTATTTGAAATATCAAATATATTTAAATATTCGAATAAATTATTTCAAAAATCTCTAAAAAAAATGTGCACTATATCTTCAAAAAACAAATATAATTCTAGACAATTCCGTCTTCAGTCCTCTTTTAACATTCCAAATATCATAATAAAAAACATAACCTATATCACTCACGTGTTAAAAGACTTAAGCTTCGAAATACAGATCAACTATATAATTCAAGATTGATCTATGTTCTAACAAAATCAAAGAACAGTGTGAGTTATTTTAAGGTTTATTTAAATTCATTGACATTCTATAATGAGATTTATTGAAGCCAAAATATAATTATATATTATATATAAAATAAAATAGAAAGGCCTTTTACTTGATAGAAGAAATATAACAAAATTTGAATATTAAAACAAATTGAAATATGTTTTCTTCTACAATTTTAATTTCAAAAAAATTTTTATTCAAAAAACTTTTAGAAATAAATTTACGTCTAACATGCACCGCTTACATTTAATAGACGTATATAATCAAAACTCAATATATAATGTCAAATGGAATAAATAACCTCACAGATATACGAAAGTAATTAAAATTAATAAATAAATATTTGAAGGAGACAAAATTTTGTTTCTGGTCTTACCGTTAAGAACACCCATTTGCCTTTTAAAAACATGAACACACTTAAAGAACTTCTCAAAGAATATAATTTATTTGAAATTCTAATATATTTAAATATTCGAATAAATTATTTCAAAAATTTCTAAAAAAATGTGCACTATATCTTCAAAAAACAAATATAATTCTAAACAATCCCGTCTTCAGTCCTCCTTTAACATTCCAAATATCAAAATCAAAAACATAACCTATATCACTCACGTGTTAAAAGACTTAAGCTTCGAAATACAAATCAACTATATAATTCAAGATTGATCTATGTTCTAACAAAATCAAAGAACAGTGTGAGTTATTTTAAGAATTATTTAAATTCATTGACATTCTATAATGAGATTTATTGAAGCCAAAATATAATTATATATTATATATAAAATAAAATAGAAAGGCCTTTTACTTGATAGAAGAAATATAACAAAATTTGAATATTAAAACAAACTGAAATATGTTTATCTTCTACAATTTTAATTTCAAAAAAATTTTTATTCAAAAAACTTTTAGAAATAAATTTACGTCTAACAAGCACCGCTTACATTCAATAGACGTATATAATCAAAACTCAATATATAATGTCAAATGGAATAAATAACTTCACAGATATACGAAAGTAATTAAAATTAATAAATAAATATTTAAAGGAGACAAAATTTTGTTTCTGGTCATACCGTTAAGAACACCCATTTGCCTTTTAGAAACATGAACACACTTAAAGGACTTCTCAAAGAATATAATTTATTTGAAATATCTAATATAATTAAATATTCGAATAAATTATTTCAAAAATCTCTAAAAAAATGTGCACTATATCTTCAAAAAACAAGAGATTTTTGAAATAATTTATTCGAATATTTAAATATTTTAGATATTTCAAATAAATTATATTCTTTGAGAAGTCCTTTAAGTGTGTTCATGTTTCTAAAAGGCAAATGGGTGTTCTTAACGGTAAGACCAGAAACAAAATTTTGTCTCCTTTAAATATTTATTTATTAATTTTAATTACTTTCGTATATCTGTGAGGTTATTTATTCCATTTGACATTATATATTGAGTTTTGATTATATACGTCTATTAAATGTAAGGGGTGCTTGTTAGACATAAATTTATTTCTAAAAGTTTTTTGAATAAAAATTTTTTTGAAATTAAAATTGTAGAAGATAAACATATTTCAATTTGTTTTAATATTCAAATTTTTAAAATTATTATATTATTTTCATACATTATTCCCATCATATTAATATAAAACCACTCTTCATTTTTACTAAATCAAATTGGAACTGCACTTCCAGTTGAGGTGCAGTTAGAGGTTATCCATCCTAGAGAAAGCTCACCCAAATTAAGCAGACTCACACCCAAACAATGCACCTGTGGACTAGACCGATAAATATCATTATACAAAGTTGTGAAAGCAACCATCTTGTTCACACAAGTGCAACTAATTGGACGATAGGATAACAACGTTGAAGCAGGTTTGTAAACACAAACTTCCAGAGTTCCACCTGCTAGATGGGTTTGTTACACCCAAACTTTAATTCCCAGCATTGGAACACAAACTTCCTCCATCTTTTATTTTATTATTCCTTTCAACGGAAATGAAACACTGGCGTAGTGTGCACGGGGTCAAATTTACGTAGCACAATTTTTCAACGAAATATTACCAACAGGAAGACTGACAAAAATTTAAAAGTCCATTTTTTGTATTTTGCTACCCTTATTGGATCATTCCCTTTAAAATAACGTAAAAAGAGGTTAATTCTTGATAGAAGGTATCTAAAAATTATTTAAATATTTTAAAAATTTTTAAAAAAATTTTAAAAAATTAGCCTTCTACATATTTAATTCCAAAAGATTATATTTAATGATTATAACTTCTGAAAATAAATTAAAATAATGTCGTATAAGTACCACTTATATCACGACATAAAATAAATATTCATTATAAGACATCCGAATGGTATAACAAAATCCAATAAATAAAAATTATTAACCAAAATCCTATAAATTAAACATTTTGAATAGACAAAATTTTGTTTCTGCTGATCAATCCTATGAAAACCAATATCTTTCAAGAATATCCAACATAATCTTAAGAATTTCATCATAAAACTATCTTACTTAGACTATTCAATATTATTGGATATCTAACCAAGGTACTTTATATAAAAACTCAAGATATGTAAAACATTTTCAGAAGTTATAATCATTAAATATAAGCTTTTGGAATTAAATATGTAGAAGGCTAATTTTTTAAAATTTTTTTAAAAATTTTTAAAATATTTAAATAATTTTATATACCTTCTATCGAGAATTAACCTCTTTTTATGTTATTTTATTCATAATATATAATTATTTGGTTTCCTTAACATTCTTTATACAGATAGTCCTTGTGCTATAGCAGAGGCCGTTAAATTGTCTTTCAATCTTCTAGATCAAAGGTATACCACAGATATATTTTTGTGTGTAGTGAACACCACATTTAAAGGTTTCATTTCGGTAGAACTTTTTCTAGAGGAATGAAGGGTGAGTAAATATTTGTTGTTAATTGTTGTTATATTTATTGAATATGAATATTTGAATACTGATGAAGCAAAGTTGATCTTAAAACTTGTTTTTCAGTAATGTTTTACATATCTTGAGTTTTTATATAAAGTACCTTGGTTAGATATCCAATAATATTGAATAATCTAAGTAAGATAGTTTTATGATGAAATTCTTAAGATTATGTTGGATATTCTTGAAAGATATTGGTTTTCATAGGATTGATCAGCAGAAACAAAATTTTGTCTATTCAAAATGTTTAATTTATAGGATTTTGGTTAATAATTTTTATTTATTGGATTTTGTTATACCATTCGGATGTCTTATAATGAATGTTTATTTTATATGTCATGATATAAGTGGTACTTATACGACATTATTTTAATTTATTTTCAGAAGTTATAATCATTAAATATAATCTTTTGAAATTAAATATGTAGAAGGCTAATTTTTTAAAATTTTTAAAAATTTTTTTTAAATATTCAAATCATTCCCTTTAAATTTATAGCAAATATATTCAATGTACAGAGATTATCGCCACTCGATTTCGATGAAATAGAGCCTAAATATTGCGGCTTTTCATGTACCTTACCTATAAAACCCGCTAAAATTACTTAGAAAATTTCGCAGATTAACAGACAGATAGAAATTTTGAAAATCGTTTTTGGGTTTTGTTGGTCTTCTTTTATAATTTTCGGCTAATGTTTTCAATGTAGCGATATTCCAATTTCACTGTTCTATTTTGTATGTATAGATGTTTATTTTAAATATATCATCCATTGACTTCAAGCATGAGATGTTCCATTCAAAATTTACTGCATATTTATAGGAAGTTTACATTTGATATCTTCATTGAACTGGATAAACCACAATGTAATGGTCGAAACAATTGTGATATATTTCAATGAATAATATACAGGGTGTATATGAATAGTTGCGAAAAATTTAGGGGGTGATTTCTCGTCAAAACATAGGGTGTGTCTTTCATATAAACTTTATATTTTTAAGCCTCCCCTGTTTAGTTGAAGCCCTCTAAAGATGTATGTGACAAAATCTCAAAATGATAAGTCAAATCAAAAAATAATTACTACTCTTTCAAGAAAGTACCGGGAATTTTCAATTAAAACAACATTTTTACATTTAATCGTCAAAAATTATTGGGTCGCCTTCAAAATAGGCTCCATTTGCTCCAATACATCTATGCCAACGGCACTTCCAATTATCGAAAAACTTTTTATAGGCGCTTTCCGGGATGGACTTTAGCTCTCGCGCCGAATTTTGTTTTATGGCTTCAATCGACTCAAAACGGGTGCCACGAAGGGGCAATTTTAGTTTTGGGAAGAGGAAAACGTCGCAGGGAGCCAAATCCGGCGAATACGGTGGTTGCTGAAGCACGTTTGTTGAGTTTTTGGCGAGAAAGTCAGTCACAATCGTAGCTCGGTGAGAAGGAGCGTTGTCGTCATGCAAAATCCATGAGTTGTTCGCCCACAAATTTGGCCGCTTCTTACGGATACGCTCACGCAAACGTTTCATAACGCCTAGGTAATACTCCTTGTTTACCGTCTGACCCTCTGGAACGAATTCGTAGTGCACCACGCCACGGATATCGAAGAAAACAATGAGCATCACCTTCATTTTCGAGCGGCTTTGGCGTGGTTTTTTCGGTTTCGGCTCATTTTTTGCCACCCATTCCGATGATTGCTGGCTTGTTTGCATATCGTACTCGTAGACCCAGGTCTCATCACCATTTATAATGCGTTCCATGAATGTAGAATCGGAATTACAGCGATCCAGCATGTCTGAAGCAACCTGTTCGCGATGACGTTTTTGAAGAAAATTCAGGTCTTTCGGTACGAGTCGTGCGGCCACCTTTCTCATGCCCAAAATATCAATCAAAATCGTACGTGCGGACTCGTGGGATATCTTAAGATCATGTGCTATCTCTCTCAAGCTGGTACGACGGTTTTACAGCACCCTTTCCTTAATTTTATCGACGTTATCTTCGATCGAAGCCGTCGATGGGCGTCCGTCCTTGAAGGCTCTGTACCACAGATATGCACGAGTTTTCGATAGAGCATTATCACCAAAGGCCTTTTGCAACATTTTCAATGCATCGGCACACGAAAATTCATTTGCAACCCAAAACTTTAAACAAATTTTTTGCTCAACGTAATCACCCATAGTAAAAATCGGCACGCACTCTGAAATCGACTGACTTAATCAGCTGTTGCAAACACACTAGTTGACAGATCCCGCTCAAGCTTGGCATAGTAATTAAGGACAGTGGTACCAACCTAGGAAAAAAAATTTTTACCTGCCTCATTACCCCGCCAGATTTAAATCGATAATTCCCGGTACTTTCTTAACAGAATGTATAACTGAATCAAAGTTAATCAAAACTAGCCAGTTGTTATAAAAAATGACATCCGCTTACTAGATAAATTCTAGTTAGGAGATAATTCCAGCCTCTACGACTCACGCTATCATGTTGATAAATTATTATTTTTCTGAAAAACCTTGAATTTAAGCAAGAAATTACACCAGACCTTATTTGTTAAGAATGGATCAATCTATCCAAATTAATTCTTTTATTATAAAATAGGAATATGGAAAAGAGGTTCTTGCGATAGAAGGTTTAGGGGTGGCTTTTTCTACCCCTTGCAATCATAGAGGAACACCACCAACATTTTTTTTGAGTGCCTTCTCGCCCGCATAAAATGTCTGCTTTATTTCATTCTTGTCAGTTTTTATATTTTTGGTTTATATAGAATTTCGAAAAGTGAATACCACAGGTCCGTCTACTCATTTAATAGTTTTACTGCGGGATTCTGACACTTTTCATGAACCTCTATTGATTTTCGAATGTCTAGTTTTCTTCGGTTCCATATGTGTTATTTTAAGATTATCTAATTCTGGGAAAAATGAATTCTGTCAAAAAATGTTTTGCAAAATTAGAATTATCTTTTTGGTGCTTGATTTTCTTTCAACCCTTTTCTGAAATTTCTACCGGCTTGTTCTAAAGGGTGAATCATCTAGAGCAAATTTTAAATGGCTCACCCTTTACATATACGCAACTTTACTCATTACAAATTAATATATAAACTCCTGAATTATTGAGACATTTGTTATTGTATTTAGTATTGGTTGGAAATTTTATATGGTGTAAAAGCTATTTTTATATAAGTTGTTGAAATCAATTGCTATCTTTTGTGAAATTGATCCAAAGTATGTTAGTTTTAAAATTTTTTCGTTAGTTTTTTCTATTTCAGAAGTAGGGTATATTTATTTGAATATTTCAATATTAGCCTTCTACATATTTAATTTCAAAAAATTATATTCAATAATTATAACTTCAGGAATTAAATTGAATTAATGTCATATAAGTACCACTTCTATCAAACGACATGTAAAATAAACATTCATTATAAGACATCCAAATGATATAAAAAATCCAATAAATGAAAATTGTTAACCAAAATCCTTTAAATTAAATATTTTGAGTAGACAAAATTTTGTTTCTGCTGATCAATCTTATGAAAACAGATATCTTTCAAAATTGTTTAATATAATCTTAAGAATTTCATCATAAAAATATCTTACTCAGAATATTCAATATTATTGGATATCTAAGTTACTTTCTATAAAATCTCAAGATATGTAAAAAAATTACTGAAAAACAAGTTTTAAGAGAGACTTTGCTTTGTCAGTACTCAATTAATTCATATTCAATAAAATATAACATCAATCAACAACAAATATTTATTCACCTTTCAACAATTCAGAAAGCTTCTGGTAAATGAATACTGAAAAATTTAAATGGCGTGTAATGTTAACTCAAATAAATAATTCTGTGGTTTACTATTGATCTAAAAGATTGAAAGTCAATTTAACGGCCTCTGTTATAGTACAATCTTTTAGATCAATGGTAAACCACAGAATTATTTATTTAAGTAAAAACTACACTTCATTTAAATTTTTCAGTATTCATTTACCAGAAGTTTTCTGAATTGTTAAAAGGTGAATAAATATTTGTTGTTGATTGATGTTATATTTTATTGAATATGAATTAATTGAGTACTGACGAAGCAAAGTCTCTCTTAAAACTTGTTTTTCAGTAATATTTTTACATATCTTGAGATATTATAGAAAGTAACTTAGTTAGCAGTAAGATAGTTTTATGATGAAATTCTTAAGATTATCTATGATTGTTTCGGTCTTTACTTGACGAAAATTCATCTTGAAAATATGAATAAAAACAATATTCTCATTTCCGCTAATATTTTTTATTGACACTACGATCGTTACGTCATACCATGACTTCTTCAGGTGAGTATTACAAGATACTGATCAGTATCTTGTAATACTCACCTTCAAGAAGTCATGGTATGACGTAACGATCGTAGTGACAATAAAATATTAGCGGAAATGAGAATATTGTTTTTATTCATATTTTCTTAAGATTATATTAAACATTTTTGAAAGATATCTGTTTTCATAAGATTGATCAGCAGAAACAGAATTTTGTCTAATCAAAATATTTAATTTAAAGGATTTTGTTATTATTTAAATATTTCAAATTTAAATTATTTATTTTTTATTTAAATATTTTAAAAATTTTTAATAAAATTTTAAAAATTAGCCTTCTACATATTTAATTCCAAAAGATTATATTTAATGATTATAACTTCTGAAAATAAATTAAAATAATGTCGTATAAGTACCACTTATATCATGAGATATAAAATAAACATTCATTATAAGACATCCGAATGGTATAACAAAATCCGATAAATGAAAATTATTAACCAAAATCCCATAAATTAAACATTTTGAATAGACAAAATTTTGTTTCTGCTGATCAATCTTATGAAAACCAATATCTTTCAAGAATATCCAACATAATCTTAAGAATTTCATCATAAAACTATCCTACTTAGACTATTCAATATTATTGGATATTTTTAGGATAGTTTTATGATGAAATTCTTAAGATTATGTTGGATATTCTTGAAAGATATTGGTTTTCATAAGATTGATCAGCAGAAACAAAATTTTGTCTATTCAAAATGTTTAATTTATGGGATTTTGGTTAATAATTTTTATTTATCGGATTTTGTTATACCATTCGGATGTCTTATAATGAATGTTTATTTTATATGTCATGATATAAGTGGTACTTATACGACATTATTTTAATTTATTTTCAGAAGTTATAATCATTAAATATAATCTTTTCGAATTAAATATGTAGAAGGCTAATTTTTTTAAAATTTTTTTAAAAAATTTTTAAAATATTTAAATAATTTTATATACCTTCTATCAAGAATTAACCTCTTTTTATGTTATTTAAAGGATTTTGGTTAACAATTTTTATTTATTGGATTTTTTATATCATTTGGATGTCTTATGATGAATGTTTATTTTACATGTCGTTTGATAGAAGTGGTACTTATATGTCATTAATTTAATTCCTGAAGTTATAATTATTAGATATTTATAATTTTTTTGAATTAAATATGTTGAAGGCTAATATTAAAATATTTAAAGAATTTTATATACCTTCTATCAAGTATTAACCTTTATTTATTTTGGGGTATATTTGTTTTATAATGAGTTGTTCATGAGATAATTCATTATTTTGTTTCGGAATGATTTTCATAGCTATTTGTTTGATTATATTTAGTTTCCTTTATAGCGCAAAATAATTTAAGAAAATGGAAAATTTTGTATGTATCATTGATTTACAGGTAGCGAATCTATGAGAGGTTTGATTGTTTGAAAAGTTAGAGATGTAGGCATCTGTCATTTTGGGTTTGTTGTATATAATATATTTCCAAGGAAATATCATTATTATTCTCAATTAAATTTAAGTCCAGCAAATCTATTTTATTATTAGACTGTAGTTCCATAGTTTCAACCTTATGGTGTGAACCATTGACATATATCAGTGTGTTTTATAGTTTTGAATATGTTCCACAGAAGCAAAATAATATGTTGTCTATATATCTGGTACCAAAATATGTCATTCGAGGAAGGATGTAAAAGTTTTCGCCAGGAGTGGGATAAGAGGTGAGCTCATTGGAAGTCAATCTTTTTACTTACGAAAATTTTTATTATTATTTTCAATATAATAACAACTTTTATAAACGAAGAGATGGACTAGTAATGGGCTCACGAAAGGCAAATCATATTTTGATACAGATATGTAGATGACTCAAATCAGTTCAATGTAGTGAAATTCCAATTCAACTGTTTTGTTGAATATATAGATGTATAGATAAAATATATAGAGTATTCACATTGAACAGATGTATAGAGAAGTCAATAGGTACTTGTTATCTTTGAATGACTATATCTTTTTTCTCGTTATCTGATTTCAATGAAACAAAGACTAAATGTTGATCCAGGCTTTTCGTTATCGGAATGAAAATCCGTTAAGGAGTTTTGGAGGTGAGCGGTAATAAACAAATATAAATACAGACAGATCTTCTTTTAACATTCTCAATAAATTTCCAATAAATACATTCATTGTACTGAAATTTCAATTTGACTGTTTTATCATATGTTCAGATTATAACACAATTGTTTCGTCAATTATAATTTAACTTTTTCAAGTCAAATTGTGTGTTACACACTTAAAGAGTGTGTTATGGTACAGCTACCACACTAACTTTGAACAAGTCAAAGTGTAAATAGCAAAATGAGTGAATGAATATTAGCGGAAAAAGTAGAGTCTTTCACTTTAATCAGAATCATGAATTTTTGTCAAGTGAAGACCAAAAAAGCAGAAAAAAATCTGATGAATATTGAAAAAGAAATGTGTATTGAATAAATTCATACTAAAAAAGAAACATGGAAAACACTAACATAATTAATCAGTAGAAGCAAATTTGAACGAATTGAGCCTGAAATAATTTTGCAGATGAGATCGTTTCTGAACAGTCTATATGCGAGTCTTTTAATATGCCATTATGCTTCCTGGAACGCATTGAAGAAATTGCAGAAAGTTTTAAGCCATCTAAGCGAACTGTAGGAATAATAAGTATAACAGATTGCACCGGCAGATTAGAAAAGTTCCATGCAGCGAGAATGCATGAGTTACGACAACTAATTAAACAGATCGAAAATAAGAGAAGTTCGAGTAATACAGAAATATTTCTGTGGGAAGTTTGAGAGAGGCTTTCGGATATTTAGGTGATGAAATTCTGAATCAATCAAAACCTAGAAGATGAAATATTTTCGACAGAGTGGTAGGTGAGTATGACAAATCAATAGAGAAGAGGAACTACAAACAGTGATGCATTTTGGCTAATTAATATAAAAAATAAAGTTGAATTGATCAATACGTAGAATAGAACAACATTTTAAGTGAACATACGATGGAATTCTGGGATAAGAATTCGTGTGAGACTGCATTACATGGTACGAGGAGCGTTCAATGTATTCTCGATATAGGCATGAGGAAAAACTCAGAAAATTTTGGAAATTCTATTTTTTAATTTAGTCCCCTAGAACTTCAATGCATTTGTTAGGTCGAGAACTGAGTTTCTCTAACCCTTGTAAAAAATATTCTTCTGGATTCTCCTCAAAATAGGTATAATTGCTATCTTCAGTTCTTCATCGTCAGAAAAACGCTTTCCACGATATTTTTTCACATTTGGGAATAGGTAGTGTCACTGGGGGCCAAGTCTGGACTGTACGGAGGATGCGTTATTCTTTCGAAGCCACATTTCCGCCGCGCGTGCCTTGCGAACGGGCGCGTTGTCGTGAAGCAGCAACTTCCCCGCTATGAGTTTTCCTCGCCGTTTCGTTCAACTACTTCACTCGAATTACGCAAAGTGGTTGTGTATGATGCTGCTGTGCTGCTTTCATATCTTGTTGTGTATTATTTCAATAAAATATCCTTAGAGTCCCAAAAGAGAGTAGAGATTATGGATCTTCTCCTCAAAGCTCTAAAAACTTCTTACAGCACTCGACTCGCACTTGCTTCTGAGGCGCGGTTCAGTACCCATCTTGCACTGACATTTGAGAGGTTAAAATGGTCATGAAGGATAGCACATATAGTGCCCACGGATGGGTTTGTCATCTAACATGCTAACATCTTGATTTTTATTCTGGCATCTTCAAGTACCAGCTTTTCGACTTTTTTCACATTTTCTTCAGTGGTGCCGCTAACAGGCCAGCCTGAGCGAGGGTCGCTTTCAATGCTTTCTCTGTCTCTTTTGAATTCACTTGACCACGTTTGAAAGGTGGATAACGGCAGGGTACAGTCTTGGTAAACAGCAAACATCCCTTCATGAATGATTTTTTTACTTAGTGAGAAACTTTATAAAGGCGCGATGCTCGATTCTCTTAATCATTGTGGTGTCAGTCATTCAGGTTGTCTTTCACTGAGGATACCTAGAAAACTAATGTTAGTAAACTGGTGAAATTTTAGATTTATATCATCAGATAGCGTCATTAGTAAAAAAGATAATCCGATTACTCACATTATTAGGAAATCGCCCCAATACCGAGAATACATCGAACACTCCTCTTACATTCTGTCAAGAAAGTACCGGGAATTATCGATTTAAATCTGGCGGGGCAATGAGGCAGTTAAAATTTTTTTTCCTAGGTTGGTACCACTGTCCTTAATTACTATGCCAAGCTTGAGCGGGATCTGTCAACTAGTGTGTTTGCATCAGCTGATTAAGTCAGTCGATGTCAGAGTGCGTGCCGATTTTTACTATGGGTGATTACGTTGAGCAAAGAATTTGTTTGAAATTTTGTGTTGCAAATGAATTTTCGTGTGCCGATGCATTGAAAATGTTGCAAAGGCCTTTTGGTGATAATGCTCTATCGAAAACTCGTGCATATCAGTGGTACAGAGCCTTCAAGGACGGTCGTGAAGTGGTCGCCCATCGACGGCTTCGATCGAAGATAACGTCGATAAAATTAAGGAAAGGGTGCTGGAAAACCGTCGTACCAGCTTGAGAGAGATATCACATGATCTTAAGATATCCCACGAGTCCGCACGTACGATTTTCATTGATATTTTGGGCATGAGAAAGGTGGCCGCACGACTCGTACCGAAAGACCTGAATTTTCTTCAAAAACGTCATCGCGAACAGGTTGCTTCAGACATGCTGGATCGCTGTAATTCAGATCTACATTCATGGAACGCATTATAACTGGTGATGAGACCTGGGTCTACGAGTACGATATGCAAACAAGCCAGCAATCATCGGAATGGGTGGCAAAAAATGAGCCGAAACCGAAAAAACCACGCCAAAGCCGCTCTAAAATGAAGGTGATGCTCATTGTTTTCTTCGATATCCGTGGCGTGGTGCACTACGAATTCGTTCCAGAGGGTCAGACGGTAAACAAGGAGTATAACCTAGGCGTTATGAAACGTTTGCGTGAGCGTATCCGTAAGAAGCGGCCAAATTTGTGGGCGAAAAACTCATGGATTTTGCATGACGATAACGCGCCTTCTCACCGAGCTACGATTGTGACTGACTTTATCGCCAAAAACTCAACAAACGTGCTTCAGCAACCACCGTATTCGCCGGATTTGGCTTCCTGCGACGTTTTCCTCTTCCCAAAACTAAAATTGCCCCTTCGTGGCACCCGTTTTGAGTCGATTGAAGCCATAAAACAAAATTCGGCGCGAGAGCTAAAGTCCATCCAGAAAGCACCTATAAAAAATGTTTCGATAATTGGAAGTGCCGTTGGCATAGATGTATTGGAGCAAATGGAGCCTATTTTGAAGGCGACCCAATAAATTTTGACGATTAAATGTAAAAATGTTGTTTTAATTGAAAATTTCCGGTACTTTCTTGACAGAGTAGTATATCATGCTAGTGGAAAATGGTTGAAGTTGTAGGTTTTAAGCGTACATTTGAGACAATAAATGGAGAACTTCTGATATTGAAAATATCGGGTTTGGTGCAATAATTTCGAGATTATTTAAGTGACCAAAAACAGGTAAGTTATCATACTCGTACATCAAGGACACAAGAGGTATCCGCAACTCACGATAAAAAGAGAGGTAAAAATCCAAGGAACTAAGGCGAATAGAATTTCTGGAAGTTGAGCAGTATGATATAAAGTAACAAACATAGGCACAAGGACAAAAATAAAACATTAGAAGACCTGTACTCCACCAATAATGTTGAATGAGTAGAAATGACAGTAGATAACAGTAAAACAAAATCAATCCTGAGAACTGTCGAAATAAAAGAGGAAAATGACAGAGTATATGTATGTTGGGGCGTGCCCGCTCCTTGACTATAATTATGCTCTGCTCTGCTGTAGCTTCCAGGCATAGCATATAGAGGACGCGACCGGTATCATATAATACCCAACTCACAGTTCTCGCCGGGTTCAAGTAGAGCTGAGTACAAGCTTTCGACGATTAACATTCCACCGTGGAACAAGGGCACTGGCGTGATAGACAGACTTGTGCATCACGCTTATCTGATGAGTTGAGGTGTGCAATTCGGAGCGAAATTCCGCTTCGTGAACTAAGAGGTAGAAGCTCCCTCATAACACCCGCATTCCTAAGAGCTTCATTGATGGCCCTAATTGACCCATCCTAATTTCCGACGTAACCATATTTTCGTCCCACAGTAATCCCGCGACCAGCCCAGCGGCGGACTATTTCCTGCCACATTCCAATGCCCTATTTCGTGATCCCATCGACGCTTACTGGGAGGGGACTGTGAAACGACATTCCTGGCCCAGAATTCTACTGTGCTCTGCTTCAGCTTTCCGGCGTACCATATCGAAGACTACCGCTTTCTGAACGCCGGGCTCACCGTCCTCGCCCGGTTCAAGTAGAGCAGAGAGAGAGCATTGCGACAACCGACGATCCGACGTGGAATAAGGTCACTGACGTCATAGACAGACATGCGCACTACGCCTATCGGAAGAGTTCAGGTGCGCATGTTCGGAATAAAACGCCGCCTCCGAATTAAGAGGTTCACTTCAGAACTTCAATGGAAAGAATGGCGCAAGAAAGCATAGCGAAAATTGGATGTGCTGGAATCCCCAAAATCAGAAGACAATGGTCAGATCCTTTAAAAAACGAAGAGAGCTCTGGGTTTCAATATCGATTGAAATTAATGATTGAAAGGAAAAACAGGCACCAAGATTATAACAAGAGGAAGAGAAGACAAAATATGGTATGGCACAAGAGATTTATTCTCTATATAAACGGCACCTATTGCAAAAAGTACAAGGCACAATTATACTCTTACTTACGTGATTGAGAGTGATGTTGATGAAGTAATAAGGATGTGGTATTAATACAGTAATTATAATAAAAATTTAAATGAATACCGATTGTCAAATGTACCGGAAATCGGTTAAAGAACACAAAACACCTATTATTCAAGTGAATTCTTTGTATCGCTTTGAAAGTAGGCTTATTCCGAAATAATACACTAACGCCAATGAATAAGCCAATAATTAAACCGTTTTGCAAACGCATTTTCAGGCACCCAAGTTAGTTTTCGGCCTTACGATTATCTGCAAGTACTTGGGAATACACATAGACAACGAGCTCAGCTTCAAAGCACACACAAGATTCCAAAAAACATCAGTCATTACACAAGTGAGTCATTCCAGATTATGAAAACTTGGGCATTAATATGAAGATTGCTAGTTCAATTCATAAGATGATATGCAGGCCCCATCTGGAGTACGGTTATATAAGTTTTTTGAACTCTTCTAGATCAATGCTCTATAATCTAGATGGCCCACCTTTTACTAACTTTTAGTTTATTCGAGTTTGTTCTGATCAAATGAAAAATTGATAATGTAACTTTTTCGTAATATACTAACTGACAAAGAAACTGCAAGACCCAGAAGGTGCAGTTTAAATTTAAAATTTTTTTTGGTAAAACAAATTTGTTAATAATGTGTTTGTCCACCGCGATTATCTATACACTCCCCAACACGTCTTGGCATTGATGCAATAAGATGGTTTATTTCTTCTTGAGGGATATTATCCCAAGCCCGTTAAGGTAAGCGAGAACATATGGCTCCTCTAATTCTTGAATGTAATGCAACGCTGTTATGTTACCTCCAATAAAGACTAAAGGTGACCTACTTGCATGTGCAATAGCAGCCCATACCATAACGCCCACTGTCCGGTGTACATGACGCTTATATATCAAACTGAGATTCACGTCTTTCTCCCCGACGTCGTCTAAGCCTTCTGCAGCCATCATGTCCACCCAAGGAGAATCGAGATTCATCAGAAAAGACGACCTGATGCCATTCCCATTCCAATGTTGACGTTCTCTGCACCACTGTAATCGTTGCCGGCGATGCTCAACCGTTAGAGGTAACACAAGATGAGGTCGATAATGCTGCCCAAAAGACCTTATCCGGCGGTAAACCGTTCGGACAGTTACAGGATGGCTGGACCTGTATGGTGGAAGATCTCCGAATGGGGACCTAGTTTTGAGGTTCTGGTGAAATGGAGGGCTGAGCCGGTTGATTAACTCAGTGACAGGGAGTTTGTTGCAGCACAGGACTTCTCCCTTAAAATTGGCGCTCTTCCTTATCACAGTATTAATCACAGGATTTTTCTGTGTAATGGCCGAGTGCGTTATGTAGCATACTGCGTTATCTCGGGGGGGTGGTTTGCCCACAGGTGTTACTTGTACCACCTGGCCACCCCTTTGGTGTTGGACTCGAGGGGGCAGTGGTTGAAAGTCCGCATGCCGGACTAGGGGGGTATTTCGTTTATCTGGTCACAGACCCCCATGTTCGGGATATTTTCACGAAATGACTCGGGGCTTAACAGGACTTAACGGTTCGACCGGCTTGTCCTGGCCCCGGATCAATGCGTAACAATTTAGGGTTTGTGGATCTCGACGAAATGGCTCTGCTCGACGCCAGGATCAATCAAATAACGTCACATGGGTTCGGGGAGTCAGGACGTACAGGCCGCTAGACGGTGCTCGTACCAGGATCAATAGTAGTCATCAATCTTGAGATTATCTTAGTACATGGGACTGCGTTCGGATGGATGGATAAGAATTCCTTCCGGCGGGTGAGTTGCATCTCAAACCAACTCGGGTACTGGACCTGCAGAGCCAGTAGAGGTTGAATAGTGCTTCGCTGCTACCCGTCAGACAGTTCTGGCTTTCAAGTCGGGGCCCAATCTGGAAGCTGGTGGGTTCACCTCTTCCGATAGGTTCTCGCTTCGCGCGATGATATGGCGTAATCCTTATCACACTTTCTACCTCTTTGGGTAGACTGTGGAGACTGCTGAGTAGTCACTTGGATAAGAGCTAGGCTCACCATGCCAATAACATTACCTGGTAGAATTCACGTTACAGGATGGCCCGCCCCCCAGGCATTAGATCTTGTCGTGAAAAGGGTGCTTGCCTTGACTAGGACCCTAGTTTCGTCCCGGCGAAATGGAGGGTTAAGTCTTGGTGTCTAACATAATGCAATTTCGCGCCGGTCACTGAACCTCTATGGTGGAAGATCTCCGAATGGAGCCCTAGTCTTGCCGTTCTGGTCAAATGGAGGGCTGAGCCGGTTGATTAACTCAGTGACAGGTAGTCTGTCGCAGCACAGGACTTCTCCTTAAAACTGGGGTACTCAACCCTATCGCAGTATAAATTTCCGGATTTTGTGTAGTGGCCGAGTGCGCTATGTAGCAACCTGCGTTATCTCGGGGGGTGGTTTGCCCTCAGGTGTTGCTTGTACCACCTGGTCACCCCATTGATGTTGGACTCGAGGGGGCAGTGGTTGAAAGTCCGCATGCTGGACTAGGAAGGTATTTAATTTATCTGTTCACAGACCCCCATGTTCGAGATATTCTCATGAAATGACTCGGGGTTTAACAGGACTTGACGGTTCGACCGGCCTGTCCTGGCCCCGAATCAATGCGTAACTTTTTAGGGTTTGTGGATCTCGACGAAATGGCTTAGCCGTTAGTGCTTGACGCTAGGATCAATCAAATGACTTCAAGTGGGTTCGGTGGACCAGGACGTACAGGCCGTTAGACGGTGCTCGTACCAGGATTTATAGAAGTCATCAATCTTGAGATTATCTTAGTTCATGGGACTGCGTTTGGATGCTTGGATAAGAATTCCTTCCGGCGGGTGAGTTGCATCATAAATCAACTCGGGTACTGACCTGCAGACCCAGTAGAGGTTGAATAGTGCTTCGCTGCTACCAGTCAGACGGTTCTGGCTTTCGAGTCGGGGCCCAAACTGAAGGCTGGTGGGTTCATCTCTTCGGAGGGGTTCTCGCTTCGCGCGATGATATGGCCTAATCCTTATCACACTTTCTACCTCATGGGGTGGACTAGGAAGACTGCTGAGTAGTTACTTGGTGAAAGAGCTATGTTAGTATGCCAATACGAAAACCTGGTAGAATTTACGTTACAGGATGACCTTGTTCTCCTAACCACTCATCAGCGAAAGATCGAGTTGTCGCAAATCGGTCTCTAATAGCCATAAGTTTTAGACGTCGATCTTGAACTTCATTTGTGCCCCTTCGAAGTCCGGTGCCTACTCTTCTTCGATTTTGGGCCTTATCAAACCAAGCTTGACAACATCTCATAACAGTAGTTGGATTTCTGTTCGTACGGTTAGCGATTTCCCGAAATGACAACTCTACTTCCTGTAGACCAATAATTTGACCTTTTTCAAATTCACTTAGCTGGCGATAAATTCCGCGTACACGTGCTCTAGGCATTTTAACAACAACGAAACATCGACTTTGGATCTCCTGGAACAGCTGGTTCGTTGTAAAATTTAAAACATTTGCAAGAAACGACTACATATTTAAGTAACAAAAAATGTTTACATGAAAAGACCTTCACGATTTTTTTCTCCAAATTTTGATCATTTACTCCTTGCTATACTATCTATGTTTTACCAAAAAAAATTAAAATTTAAACAGCTCCTCCTGGGTGTTGCAGTTTCTTTGTCAGTTAGTATATTATTCGAAAACGACCCCAATTTTAGGGTTTTGGTATTTTTTACCTTTTTATTATTTTTAATTGTAGAATACATATCCAACCGCTGGGTGTGAATTTGGAAACACACTTTATGAAAGTCTTTCAATAAACATTCTGAAAAATATTTGCTTAAATATGCTATGTTTAATTATAATTTTTTATTCGGTCGTTCTTAGTGGAAACCCGATAGACGCAACGCCACTGTTCACACATTCCTTGTTAGAACAAACAAATTTGAAAGCGCGAGGGACCTGGGACTTCCATTATCTCCCAACTACAGTTGAAAGTGTTTTCTGGATTTCTCACCTTTCGTAGTCCATCACCTGGAGTACGAGGGTGACGTCGTCGATGTTTTTCTCGGGTATGTCGAAAAACAGAGCTTCGTTGAAGAGGGGGTAGAGCGTTTTGCGCCTGACGTGGGTCTTCTGTTTCCTTATCCTCTTGCCCTGGCATATCAGGTAGACTTTGACGTATGGATCTGGGAACAAAGAAATTGTTTTGTAAGGAATTATTTTCGGTAGAGTGAACAGCATGTGGGTATTATCTCAATAACGAGATTTGGAAAATGAAAACAATTCCCTCTCTCTTACACGGAAGACAAAACAGAATTATAACTGAAAGATATTTCAGAAGGGTCTTCTGATGAAAAGCTGGGTTCGATATTGAAATTGATTTTCATCTCGGTTCATTATTATATTTTTTTATATATTATTATACAGGTTTGGAAAATAACTTTTCGGAAATACGATATTCAATGCATTCCGACGTCCAGTCGGAACATTGGAATAATCAAAAGATATGCGTGTTATGATAATGAATAAGTGTATAATTCGAAAAGAATGCTCTTCTCTCTCACACAGATGTGGGATGTTGGGAGATGAACACCTCATTTAGTTTCGGATGATCAGTTTTAGTCGGCACATAGAACTCAGGAGTGTTGGTGTGGAAGTCCATAGCAGTTGAAAATCAGATAGACTCTTCGTAAATAGAAATTTTTACTGTAGAAGAAAAAATTCAAATTATAAAATGGTACTTTGGTGGTCACTGAATTAAAGAAACAATATATTCACTTATTGCTGCATTCAAAGATCGGCCCTTTCCTTTAAGTTCCACTATTTCTTATTATATTAAAAGTTTGAGAAATGTGGGTGTTTGCTTGCAAGCAGACAAAAATTCCAACATTGCTAAACCACCAAAATCCATGAGTGAAAATCATCTGAGAGAGCTAGATGTACTACTCTGTCAAGAAAGTACCGGAAATTTTCAATTAAAACAACATTTTTACATTTAATCGTCAAAATTTATTGGGTCGCCTTCAAAATAGACTCCATTTGCTCCAATACATCTATGCCAACGGCACTTACAATTATCGAAACATTTTTTATAGGCGCTTTCCGGGATGGACTTTAGCTCTCGCGCCGAATTTTGTTTTATGGCTTCAATCGACTCAAAACGGGTGTCACGAAGGGGAAATTTTAGTTTTGGAAAGAGGAAAAAGTCGCAGGGAGCCAAATCCGGCGAATACGGTGGTTCATGAAGCACGTTTGTTGAGTTTTTGGCGAGAAAGTCAGTCAGAATCGTAGCTCGGTGAGAAGGCGCGTTATCGTCATGCAAAATCCATGAGTTCTTCGCCCACAAATTTGGCCGCTTCTTACGGATACGCTCACGCAAACGTTTCATAACGCCTAGGTAATACTCCTTGTTTACCGTCTGATCCTCTGGAACGACTTCGTAGTGCACCACGCCACGGATATCGAAGAAAACAATGAGCATCACCTTCATTTCCGAGCGGCTTTGGCGTGGTTTTTTCGGTTTCGGCTCATTTTTTGCCACCCATTCCGATGATTGCTGGCTTGTTTGCATATCGTACTCGTAGACCCAGGTCTCATCACCAGTTATAATGCGTTCCATGAATGTAGAATCGGAATTACAGCGATTCAGCATGTCTGAAGCAACCTGTTCGCGATGACGTTTTTGAAGAAAATTCAGGTCTTTCGGTACGAGTCGTGCGGCCACCTTTCTCATGCCCAAAATATCAATCAAAATCGTACGTGCGGACTCGTGGGATATCTTAAGATCATGTGCTATCTCTCTCAAGCTGGTACGATGGTTTTCCAGCACCCTTTCCTTAATTTTATCGACGTTATCTTCGATCGAAGCCGTCGATGGGCGACCACTTCACGACCGTCCTTGAAGGCTCTGTACCACTGATATGCACGAGTTTTCGATAGAGCATTATCACCAAAGGCCTTTTGCAACATTTTCAATGCATCGGCACACGAAAATTCATTTGCAACACAAAATTTCAAACAAATTCTTTGCTCAACGTAATCACCCATAGTAAAAATCGGCACGCACTCTGACATCGACTCACTTAATCAGCTGTTGCAAACATACTAGTTGACAGATCCCGCTCAAGCTTGGCATAGTAATTAAGGACAGTGGTACCAACCTAGGAAAAAATTTTTACCTGCCTCATTGCCCCGCCAGATTTAAATCGATAATTCCCGTTACTTTCTTGACAGAATGTATGTGGTGCGGTTGAAACCGTGCACCTTGTTCGAGTAGACAAATTGCTGAACAAATTAATATGAGTGATAAAGCTGTACAGAATATTTTGAAAAAAAAATGGTTTGTGATAGCCGTATGTGTAACAGAACACTAGAAAGATAAAGAGCATATCAAGAATGTTGGTATTAAAGACTTCATACTGGTGTCTATTGCCGTGCTATGTGTAAACATGGTGGCTCAGCAATTTACATCAGGAAAGATGTTACATTCCAAGAAATAATAGATTTGAAACATCTGTCGATAATAAAGGTGGCAGAAATTTCAGCAGCTGAATTATAAATTGGATAGGAGAGAATTATTGTTATATCTGTCTATGTACCACCTGATGGCACAAGCTTTTCAATAGTGGTGGAATAACTATTGAGTAAAATAAGCTGGACAAATAATAAAATAATAATAGCTGGAGACTAAAATGTAAATATTATGAATGCATTAGATAAAACTACAATAGACTTTATTGATTCCTTCAACTCGTGTGGATTACACCCCATCATCAGTGAACCTAATAGAATAACAACGACTAGAAAACCTGTATTCATAACATCATCACAAACGTTGTCAGTTATGAGAAGGATGTGGTAAAGACAACTCTATCAGACCATAATACAGCCCAGGTAATAATATCAGAGATGAGGCAGAAGATCTTACCTTCAATAAAAGGGGTGAGAAATCTCAGGGAAGAAAATTAAGCTGATTTGAAGAGGAAGCTGGCTGCACTAAATTGGGAGAAACTGAATAGAATTGATGAGAGGGATGTGAACAAGCAATGGGAGTGCTTTTCTGAACAAAATGAAAATATCGAAACAGAAAACTGACGAAATAAAACAAGCTAAAAATCTTTTCGATGCACTACTCCTCCTAAAGAACAGAAACAGTCATATAAGGTCCAAAAGAAAAAGTATGATAATCTACTTCGATCAAATAAAAGTGAACACCACAAAAAACGAATCCTAAATCCTGCGAATAAGAACAAGAGTTTGTGGAATGTAGTCAGAGAAATAAAGGGTATACAAAACGAAAACTTTATTAAAATATCTGGAAATGCCCAAGAATTAGCCAACAGTTTCAATGCCCGCTTCACCAACGCAGGTAATATCAATAAATAAAAAATCTTTCTGCTTCAAACCCTTCTAAAAAATAAAAACAGCTGTGGTTTTGATGGGGTACCTATCACAACAATAAAATCCTGTATACAAGATACTGCTCAGCCCCTCACAATAATAATAAGCAATTCTCTCATGCATGGAACATTCACGGAACAACTGAAGAAAGCCAAGATAAGACCTATTTTTAAAAGTGGAGACAAAGACGACATAAAAAATTATAGGCCGATCAGCCTGTTATCATCCTTCTCCAAAATCTTTTAATTAGTGGTAGCTGGACAACTTATATATTTCTTGACAGAATGTGATATCTTCAGCAAATCTCAACATGGTTATCTTAAAGGCAGATCTACACAAACTGCAATATATAAATTTGTTAGTGGAATTCTGGAAGCAATGGAAGACTCTGAAATCACAGTGGTCCTATTCTTAGACTTATCAAAAGCCTTGGATTGTCTGGACCATAAGTATATTATAGAGAAAATGGAACAATATGGATTCAAGGGCACATCACTTCAATGGTTTGTGTCATACCTAAAAGATCGTTAACAACACGTACAGATTATTAATGATTCCTCAGAAGCAATTTATTATGCCTCAATAGTTGAGAGTGGAGTACCACAAGGCAGTATCCTTGGGACGATCATTTTCATACTCTTCATTGAGGATCTCAGTGCTGAACTGACAAACCATCAAATATCCACAGTGAAATATGCGGATGATACCAACCTAATGCTGAGGGCAAACACTTATCCAGAAGCTGTGCAGAGGGCTCAAGAGGCCATGATAATAGCAAATCAATGGTTTCTACGTAATAAGTTATGTATGAACACTGAAAAAACCAAAATAATACTGTTCAAAACCTCACACTCTACATTTGATCTGCAGAATTCCTTGGTATGAATGTTGATGAACACTTGAATTGAGGTGAGCATATTGAAAAGACATGTTCTAAATTGGCCACAATATGTTATTCTTTGGAAGTTCTGCGTCGGTACCTGGAGAGTTAAGCAATCAAGAGTATCTATCAGGCAGTGTTTGAATCTAGGATAAGATATGTTGTAATCTTCTATGGCACTAAATGTGCAGCTAACAGAGTATTTGTTCTACAATAAAGGGCACTGAGAACCATACTACAAATGAGAAGAACTGACTCATGTAGGGGAAAGTTTGGAGGAAATGGCCTTCTTACTTTTGCTGCCATACACATACAAGAAAGCTTGCTCTTTCTGTTCAGGAACTGGAATGACTTTGATACTCTAGGAACTATCAGATACGAAATTAGGAACAACCAGTTTAAGTACCCACGCCATCGACTTACAGTAACAGAACAAGGTCCTAAGTATAGTGGTATAAAATACTTCAACAAAATTCCAGCTAACATCAGAGCTGAAAATAATCTGAAAAATTTCAAGAAAAAGATATTTTACCTCCTTCTGAGAATTGAACCATATACTACAGATGAGTTCCTGAACGCCAATGCGGGTCTCTACGGTTATTAAATAATTTTCTTTTGACACTGTTTTATTTCAAAGTCACAATTTATTGTACTTTTATTTGAAATAAAGACTTATGTTATGTTATAAAGTACAGACTAGCAAAGAAATTTTTTCCTATGACAAAATAAAACGGTTGGAATTTTCTGTTACACGTTCAGACGTTCATTAATGATGGTAAGCTTACCGATGCCAAATATCTGGAGCTGTTACAGAACCAAATTATTCCGACAATTCGACAACTCCCAATCAATTTTGATGATTTGAATATTAAAACAAATTAATATATGTTTATCTTCTACAATTTTAATTTAAAAAATTTTTATTCAAAAACTTTTAGAATTAAATTTATGTCTAAAACAAGCACCGCTTATATTTAATAGACGTATATAATCTAAACTCAATATACAATGTCAAATGGAATAAATAAACCAAAAGATATACGAAAGTCCCTAAAATTAATAAATAAATATTTAAAGGAGACAAAATATGTTTCTGGTCTTGCCTTCAAAACACCATTTGCATCTTAAAAACATGAACACACTTAAAGGACCTCTCAAAGAATATAATTTATTTGAAATATTTAATATATTTAAATATTCGAATAAGTAAATTCAGAAATCTCTCAAAGCATGCACTATATCTTCAAAAAACAAATATAGTTTAAAGCAATTCCGTCTTCAGTCATGAAATATATTCAAAATATCAAAATCAAAAAACTAACCTATACCAAACCACTCACCACGTGTAAATGAATAATGTTTCGAGACATAGATCATCTTTATAATTCATTAAATATTTATTTATTAATTTTAGGGACTTTCGTATATCTTTTGGTTTATTTATTCCATTTGACATTGTATATTGAGTTTAGATTATATACGTCTATTAAATATAAGCGGTGCTTGTTTTAGACATAAATTTAATTCTAAAAGTTTTTGAATAAAAATTTTTTAAATTAAAATTGTAGAAGATAAACATATATTAATTTGTTTTAATATTCAAATTTTGTTATATTTCTTCTATCAAGTAAAAGGCCTTTCTATTTTATTTAATTTTGATGATATCTGGTTTCAACAGGATGGTTGTTCAAGTCACAACGCACGAGTATCACACAATATTTCAGAACCACTTTTCGGATCGTTTCATTTCTACAATTGGCACGATCAAATGGCCACCAAGATCACCCGATTTGTCTCCCAATGATTTTTTTATTTGGGGATATCTGAAAAACTTGATTCATGGATATGAGATCGATAGACCTACAAATCTTGTTGAATTAAGGTTAAAAATAATCCAACTTTATGCCAAAATACCCACAATGACTTATCTGCTCAGAGATATGGAATTATCTCTTTATTATAGAGTTGGCTATTATTTAGCACAAGTGGCACAAGTGGACTATTTGAATACTTAATTTAAATTTGTGAGTCTTCGACTTGCGTTGACTTTTTCTTTGAAATCCGTTTTCATTTTACTTTAGTTTTTAAAATTTTTTTCAGGATTTATTTTATTTTCAAACCAGTTATGGCAAGAAAAAGAACTCAAGTACTGATTTTCAGAGATGAAATTATCTGCGTCATTCATTGGCGCAAATAAATTTCTCACATGCAATATGCAATGAAATAGAAATGTCGTATCGTATAGTATCGGGTGTTTTTTTTGAGTGATAGAACTTTCGATAGGGATAACTGTGATTTGACAGAAGGTAGAAGCCATGTTGTTTTGATATTTCTGTTTAGTAAGCATTGACAAAGACAAGACTCACGCCACAACAACGTTTACAAATTAATGAAATTTATTTTCAAAATCAGCGTTCTATTCGCCAAACTTATAAAGCACTTCGTGAAATTTATGGTTTACATAATCGTCCATCAGAGCAGCTTACTCGTCGAACTATCGATAGATTTCGGACAACATTTTCTCTGAATTGTTTCAGCCATTACTATTTGATAGTTGATCATAATTAAAACAAATTGTAGAAATTAATATGTTTTACTACCAATAAAAATATATATTACACATTTTCTTGTGACTCGAGTTTCGGGAAGTGAACATATCCCATCATCAGACAACTCAGTTGATGATGGGATAGTTCACTTCCCGAAACACGAGTCACAAGATAATGTGTAATAAATCTTTTTATTGGTAGTAAAACATAGAAATTTCTACAATTTGTTTCAATATTTTCTCTACTCGATGCAACAACAACAACAAGACAAAAAACTGTACGTACAGAAGAAAATATCGCTGCTGTAAGCCATACTGTTAATGATGATCCAGATTTGTCTATTAGTCGACGTTCACAACAAGTTGGACTCTGTGCATCCACCACATGGATAATTTTGCGTAAAGATCTTGGTCTACACTCATACAAGATCCAACTGGTTGAAGAACTAAATCCACTTGACCATAATAAGCGTCATTTGTTTGCTGATTGGGTCCTAGAACAGCTTGAAGTTGATCCACTTTTTTATCGTAAAATTGTGTTTAGCGATGAAGCTAATTTCTGGTTGAACGACTATTTAAGAAAGCAAAATTGCCGTATATGGAGTGGAAACAATCCTCAAGAACTGGACAACACTCCAGTTAACTAAATGAGGTGTCCAACTTCCCACTTTCCAAAGCTCTATGAAAGAGAAGAGCATTCTTTTCGAGTCTTACACTGGATTATTTATTATCATAAGGCGCATATCTTTCGATTATTCCAATGTTCGACTAGACATCAGAGTTCTCTGTCTTTTGCATAGAATAACATATTTCCAAAACGTGATTTTCCAAACCTGTATATTGAGTTCTTAAAAAAAATCGAGATTTCCCTTAAAGGATATAACTTTATAATAAAAATATTAATATTGTAAGTGTGGTACTACCAGGGTGTCAGAAGGAAAATTTTTCAGCCGACGTTAAATTTTTTGATAGGTTCAGCTTATTTTTTCCGAAAAATGAATATATAGTAGAAAAAATTCAAAAAAATAATAGACAATTTAGTAAATTAGCCTAACCTTGTACGACTCATGTAAGAAATACGTTGAAACACATTTAATACTATAATTCGTTTTCTTACATACTGTGTTCTCTTTCTCTACGCACTCATAATTTTCCGTACATTCCCTAACCCGACAACGGACAAATACCATATCAGGTAGAAACGCAGCTGTCAAATCAGGTTTTCTAGTTTCCGTTTCAAAAATGACGTGTTATTTATCACGTCGCGGCGTCGAAATTTTCAGGGGATTACAGAAACGAATAAATGATCTCTTCGGGTAGACTCCCTCAGGAGCTAGTCTTGATAAAGGCTCAGGTGTCAAGGAAGATTCTGTATAGCAGACGTTTGGTCGTTAGTTTTCGCAGTTTCAGAGATATCAGGGGTATTTTTCGGTTTTCTTTCGCTAAGCGATTGCTGAAATAAGAAAGATTTACGGTCTGACGACTAATTGCCTCGTGGGGTGTAGGTTGAACCTACACGTTGCGCGTTGGTCTCACTGGATTTTAATTTCATCCAAACGTGTGTAACTTGCAAATTTTTGCCTGAAAATATTCTCGATCGATTAGGTAGCTATATTATATGAAAAATTCTTGCTGAAATATAAGGTTGTTCCGAAAGAATCTCTGTTTTTTTCCAAATTCAAACAAATTCATACTTAAGCCGTATATAATCATTCTAGGTTTTGAGAGCTGATACAGCAAATCTTATGTGTGAAAAAATTCGATTAATTCTTCTCAGTAGTTTTTGGTTGGCGCCCCTTTAAATATGGAGAGCAAAAAGCGGCATTTTTACTATAGAAATTATAAAAATGCTGTTCAACCCAGAACGAAACCGATGTGCATGGAGAAGATGTGTTAACAGTACGCCAGTGCCAGAACTGGTTTGAAAAATTTCGATCTGGCAATTTTGATGTCGAAGATGCACCACGTTCCGGAAGGCCGCTTGAAACTGATATCGACATGAAAAAGGCATTAGTTCATTCAAATCGGTAAATAACAACACATGAGATTGATGAGAGGTTGAATTTATCGAATTCAACTGATGATGACTACTTGAAAGGCCTGGATTTAACCTCGAGGCACGATATATGGATTCCCCATGTCTCACGGAGAGAAATATGTGTCCTCGCGTTGACGCCTGTGATTCGCTTCTCAAACATAATTTCACGAAAATGATCCAGTTTTGAAGCGCATCATTACTGGGATCGAAAAATGGGTTGTATATAAGAATGTTCATATGAATAAACTTTATTATTATTATTTATTGTATTATGTTAACCGTAAGAGGCCATGGAGCAAAAAAGATGAACCGGTTCAAAGCCAATATCAATCGAAAAAAGGTGATGCTGTCTGATTGGTGGGATTTTAAAGGAATCGTTTTTTTTTTGAGCTTTTACCCAATAAACCAACAATTAATTCGGAAGTCTACTGTCATCAGCTGGACAAACTGAATGACGCACTTCAACAGAAAAGGCCAGAATCAATCAACAGAAAAGGGTGGAGTATTCCACCAAGATAACGCGAGACCACATACAAGTTTGGTAACTCGCCAAAAGCTTTTACAGCTTGAATGGGATACACTGCCACACTCACCACATTCTCCAGATCTGACGCCTTCGGAATATTATTTGCTCCGGTCAAAGCAACATTGTATGGACGGTAAAACCTTTACTTCAACTGAAGAGGTCAAAAATCAGCTGGATCATTTTTTTGGCAGCAAAAATTATTTTCCGAACAACCCAAAAACAATAAAAAAGGTCTGTTTGTCCGGATAGTTTTCAAGGAAAGGATTTTGGTAACTTGAAATTGTCAGGGTAGTTTTCAGACTTTCTGTTTGTTTGTCCGTTTGACAACAGAGGATTTTTATATTTACATTTCTCTGTTATATGCTTAAAATACTAAATGACATTGAATTAAAAATATCCCATAACTATTGGAATATTTCGAATATTTCCATTATACTTATTTCGCATAGTGAGATAAGTAAACGATAAATATTTGAGCTAAGGGGTGGGCCATCTAAAATTTGCATCTTTGGTAGGCTATAAATAAATATGATACTAATGAATAGTTTTTCAAAATTATGAGTTTATTGAAAAGCTTAACGTTGGTAATCACGAATGAAAAACAATATCATTCAAATGACCGTCACGACTGGCTATAGTATCCCATCCGATCAACTCAAATTTTCAGTATATTGTGGATTCAATCTGATAAATGCCAACTTTGCTTTCGTTTTTTAAGGCACCAATTGTTTCTAGATAATTAGCATGACACTTATCCTTAACCGATCCCTATAAAAATAGTCCCCCGAGGTGAAAATATGCTTCATCCCTAAATATGATTTTTCTGGGAAAATGTTCATCTTAGACCATGCGATCATTAGCCCATTGAGTGAAGTGGAAACGCATCGGATGACTTCATTTCTTCCACTCGTTGAACTTTGTAAGCCTTAATACCGCGGTCTTTATGCAAAATTCTCCTCAGAGAAGGCCGAGAAATGTTCCGTTATCGTGCAAGATGACGAGTTGATGTTAATAGAGCGTCAGTCACATTCTGGCAGCAGTAATGTTTTCAGCTGTAATCACTTAAAGAGAACGTGAACGAGTTGTTTTATCAGATAACGATCCAGTTTTTATGAACAATTGATCCACAAATTGCTAAGAGGGCATTATAATAATAATCCCTTTACTTCGCACATTAAAATCCAAAGTGATCATTTCATTTCTATTGAATTTTCTACGTAAATTTCTAGCAGTTTGGACAGAAAACATTGGAAATGAGTTTTTGATATTTTAACTATTTTTGTTCAAGCGTAAATCGACCCATTTTGTTAATGCCAAATACTGAATGACAGTGTTTCAGACTCTAAATAACCACCACTTCAATATACAAACTCTAGATGGCCTTTCTCTTATATTGGTAGGTTGGTTTTTTCTTCTAGCGTTTTTTTTGTGAAATAATCCCAGAAAGGAACATTTTGTCCGCAAATGAACCATCCTTCAAATCAGAAATTATCAGCAGTTAATTGTATGTTACATATATTAGTTACTATTCCCATGAATCGAGAAAATTATATTTCAGAACTTTGTATTAAACATATATAGCTATTAATATAAGAAAAATAAATGTTAACTTCCGCTATTTTATTGATTTACACAACAATTGTTTCGTAATACCACGACTTCATCAGGTGAGTATTAAAACCGAGGTATACAATGCAAAACATGACCTTAAATACACAGCTCTGGTACAAAAAATAGAGGGGTGGAAAGAGATGGCTTACAATCAATGAAAAATATTAAGTAGGGGGGATCTGTTTAAATCTATTTGATCATTCAATAAAATTTGTCTTTTATTATATCTATTGACCTCTAAAGTTTCTAACATATTTAGTTTCTGACTTTTGTTTTCGATATGTAATATTTCATAGTTCATATTAAAATTATGACCAGTCTCTAAGAAATGGTTGGTATAAGTTGAATTTGTTTTATTATTGATATAACATTTTTCATGTTCTCGCATCCTTGTTTGGAATGGTCTGTCCCACATATACACTTGGGAAATCACTACGTGTTAACTTGTAAACTCCTGATTTTTTGTTTTTAGGAATGACGTCTTTATTATTTTTTATTTTACAAGTTAACATATAGTGATTGCCCATGTATATATGTGATTCATTCTAAACAAGGATACGAGAACATGAAAAATGTTATATTAATAATAAACCAAATTCAACTTATGCCAACCATTTGTTAGAGACTAGTCATAATTTTAATATGAACTATGAAATATTACATATCGAAAACGAAAGTCAGAAACTAAATCTGTTAGAAACTTCAGAGATCAATAGATATAATAAAAGACAAATTTTATTGAATGATCAAATAGATTTAAACAGATTCCCCCTACTTAATATTTTTCATTGATTGTAAACCATCTCTTTCCACCCTTCTATTTTTTGTACCAGAGCTGTGTATTTAAGGTCATGTTTTGCATTGTATACCTCAGTTTTAACGAAACAATTATCGTGTAAATCAATAAAATAGCGGAAGTTTTTCTTATATTGAAGATGAATTTCCGTCAAATAAAGACCGAGACAATCAAAAATAGCTATTAATGATGACTATGATACTACGTTGATAGACAAATTGTTGATGAATAAAAATAATAAAAAATCTTTAAATAAGGTATATCCCAATATAAAAAAAAAATTAAATCCATTTCCTTAAAATGCACTAAAAGTATTTCTGAGGAAATTGCTACATACATATGATACTTAAATTTTGTGTGACTGTTCTATCATTTACTGTAGAGTTAATATTTATATAGATCCTTTCGCTGATACATCTTTTGAATAAATATCCTCATAATCTAACACCTTGACATTTTCAAAATCAAAAACATGTAATTCATTAAAATGATGTTTGAAAGCTGTTTTATCCATCTTATTACAGTCCTTATTAGTCTGGCAATCATACTTGTGTTGTCTAACTCTATTTTGAAAATATTGCTTAGTCTGTTTTATATAACTTTTTAATTTTAAAGAATTACATGTTTTTGATTCTGAAAATGCCAAGGTGTTGGATTATGAGGATATTTATGAGTTTAAGTAAGGCAACACACACAGCGTTTGACGACCGTTCCGACGTGGAGCACAAGGTCACTGCTGTCACAGGCAGACATGCGCAACACGCCTGTTTGAAGAGTTCAGGTGCTCATGCTCCGAACGAAACGCCACCTCCCAATTAAGATATTGTGGCTCGCTCACAAGACTCGTTTCTCCATAAGGGCTTTATTGGTGGACACCAACGATCCGGCCCTAACTGCCCCATCCATCATTCCGAGGCATCTTTTTCTGCCGTTCCGCAGTAACCCCGCTGGAGATGGCACCGCGTCCAACCCAGAAGCAGTTTCCTTGCCTGATTCCAACGCTCTATTCCATGACTATACCGACGCTCAATGGAGGGGTAGTCTGTAGCGACCACCTTTCGCTCCTCGTCCAGAATTCTGCTCTGCTCTGCTGCAGCTTGCCGGTGTATCATATGGAGGACACGACTAGTCTTAAACTACCTGACTGATCGTCCCCGCCGAGTTCAAGTAGAACAAGGCACACAGCGTTCGACGACCGTTACGACGTGAAACAAAAGGTCACTGGCGTCACAGGCAGAAATGTGTACCACGCATGTCTGAACAGTTCAGGTGCTCATGCTCAACGAAACACCGCCTCCCAATTAAGAGGTTGTAGCTCCCTCATAAGACCCGTTTCTCCATAAGAGCCTCAACATAAACATATGTATTTTGTGTTTGGATTCGAATACGTCTGCTGGTATTTTAAATTATTTCAGGTTATTTTATCTTCAGCTTTCGATATAATCATTTTTGAAATTCTATGAGCTCTGATGTATTGTTCTTTGGCCAATTCATTATATGGGAATGTGAATATTTTCTCAATTTCATGCATACACTGTATGTTCAATAATTTGTTTACATCATTAGCCTATGTCTACGCCAATGTGCTCTAAGAATTCTGCCTGCTGTCCGTTATTCTCAGAAATGAAGTCAGATTTTGGATTTTCTTTTTCCAGTCATAGACTGGGACGACCTGATGTAAAAATTGATTCTTGTGCAGCATTCAAGTAGAAGTTGCCATACGAGGCAAACGTCTCTTCTAGAAGAGTTTCTAGTATGTGTTGAATATTTTGTAATCTTTGTTGTATATTTTTAGCTGTGAGGGAATCTTAATATTTAGACGAAACGTCACATTATTAAAACGTTGTGATTCTGAAAAGGCTGTCTTAACCCCATTATTCTTTATTTGATAAACTTGAAAAGGACTTTAATTACATACTCACATACGTATATATTTCGGTATACGATTTAAATTAGCCGTTTCTTTTTCTATCTGACCTTCTTCCTATGAAAACCTTAGCATGTATAACTGAGGTCAAGTATATGTTGATTTAATTTGTACATTATTAGGTTAGTACGACATATGAGAGGAAACACACAAAGTTGTACCTGGTTTTCCTTCAGTTGAGGTACATCTGAGGCGTCTTGCTCTGATGATAGTGACTGTAAGCCTACCAGCCATTGGAAGGTAACATAATCTGACCATAAGTTCTCCAAGATGGACTTTATCCTGCAAAAGTTTATTTTTAGTTATGTGCGATAGGACTAATGGAGCAATCGGGCATTTGACTCAAAATTCAAAGCGAAAGTGAAATACTTTTACCTTCAATTGCAGAATACGACCAATCTGCTTCAATCATTAGAAGCGATTAATATTTGATACCTGGTCAACGAGGTGGTTGGAACTCTGAATGATTAAAATATTTTCGTATCACGAATTATCTGAATTAAAATTTCAAATGATTGCAATATATCCTGAGAAATATACGAATTATTTTATTCAGAACTTTATTTGTTTTGAACAATTTATTCTGTATTTTATTCTAGATGAAATGAGACTAGTGAAAAACTTCAATTTCCACAAATTTCTTGTTATGTGTATAATATAACAATAACTTCGCTATACCGCACTTCATCCGGTTTGTTATGAAATGACTGCAAATAATAAAATTTTGATTCTTGAATAGTACTCGTAGGGTTGCAAAAAAAGGTATTAGCGCAGCATACGAATAAAGTAGATTGGAGTCTTCCTTTGGTATTATCAAAGTAATTGAAGATACACAAAAAGGGACATCAGTTGACATCTGTTTGTTCTTAAAAAAATTTCTTATGTATGTTCACTATTGATGTCGAATGATTCTTAGAATATTAACTAAGAACATTCACTTTTATTATAGAGAATTAACTGGCCACTATAAACCATAAGAAAATCTTTGGAAATCAATTAATAGACTACAGATTTATATGGGGGTTTTTTAGAGTGAAAGAATTTTCGATAGGGATAACTGTGATTTGACAGAAGGTAGAAGCCATGTTATTTTGACATTTCCGTTCAGTAAGCATCGACAAATTATCATGGAAAAACTCACGCCGAAACAAATTTAACAAATTTTTTAAATTTATTTTCAAAATTAGTGTTCTATTCGCCAAACTTGTAGAGCATTTCGTGAAATTTATGGTTTACATAATCCTCCATCAGAGCAGCTTATTCGTCGAACTGTCGATAGATTTCGGACAACATTTTCTCTACACGATGCAACAACAACAAGACAAAGAACTGTATCGCTGCTGTAAGTCACAGTATTAATGATGATCCAGATTTGTCTATTCGTCGAGGTTCACAACAAGTTGGACCCTGTGCATCCACCACATGGAAAATCTTGCGTGAAGATCTTGGTCTACACCCATACAAGATCCAACTGGTTCAAAAACTAAAGCCACTTGACCATAATAAGCGTCGTTTGTTTGGTGATTGGGCCCTAGAACAGCTTGAAGTTGATCCTCTTTCTTATCGTGAAATTGTGTTTAGTGATGGAGCTAATTTCTGGTTGAATAGCTATGTGGACAAGCGAAATTGCCGTATATGGAGTGAAAAAAATCCTCAAGAAAACCTGCAGGATCTATTGCATCCTGAAAAATGGTGTAAGGTGTGCTTTACTCGCTGTAGGCATTATCGGTCCATATTTCTTCAAAGAAGATGCTGAAGCTAATGTTACAGTGAATTACAGATCGATGGTCAATGATTATTTGTTCCAGAATTTGAATGGTATCGGCCCAGAAGTGATTTGGTTCCAACAAGATGGTGCTAGATCTCATGATGCTACCGTAACAATTGGTTTATTGAAAGACAGATTTGGCGATAACATTATTTCGAGAATAGGTCCAATTAATTGGCCTCCAAGATTATGCGACATAACTCCACTGGATTATTTTCTTCGGGGTTATGTCAGGTCATTGGTTTATGCTGATAAACCAGAAAAAATAGACGCTTTGGAAGCCAACATAACTCGTGTTATTGATGAAATAAGGCCTGAATTACTCGAAAAGTTGGTCCAAAATTGGTCTGGTTTCAATCTTAATTTAAATGTGTTTTATTTCAATTGAAAGTTCCATCACTCTGAAAAAAACACCCGATAGTTTTGATTTACTTTGTGTTCTAACAATTGTGTACTATATAGCATATATATATATATATATATATATATATATTATATATACTATATTAATTGAAAAAACAACAAACGTTGTCCCGAAAAATGTGTTATATTTCATTCGAATTCTTCAGGTGAAAATCAGTTAGTGAAAAACTTATCCAGGGAACAATATTGTGACCTTGAAAGTGATTTGTATTTTCTATTAATAACTTCATTCTATAGATTTTCAGTGATGATCACAATAGAAATAAATTTTTTCTGATTTAAATAATATATAAAGATCAAAGAATGTTCAGTTATTATATTTGAATTGAATATTAATCTTGCTCGAGTAAAAACTCTACATATATATATATATATATATATATATATATATATATATATATAAAATTTGAATATAAGAACAGATTTAATCTGTTAGTCTCCTACAATTTTAATTTGAATTTTTTTTTTTACTGAAGAAACTTTAAGAATTAAATTAATGTCTTTATAAGCACTGCTCATATTTAATAGACGTATAAAATCGAAATTCATCATACAATATCAAATGGAATTAAGAAAAACCAACGAATATGAATTGTCAATTAAAATTGAAATATAAATAAACAAACATTTTTTGTTTCGTTCCAGGCATGCGTACTGAACTCTTCAGACAAACGTACGAAGCCCTGTTTGTTACAAAATGTTTTGTTTTCTGATCCTATATTTATAAAAAATAACTCTTTCTCAAAAATATAAAACATAATTTCAAGAACTTTCCAAAAACTAATTTATTTGAAATATTCAATATATTTGAATAAATTACTTCAAAAAATCTTAAAACATGTAGCACATCCCCAAAAAATAATTAAAATTATGATAAGATCAACTCAACTTTACATATAAAAAATAATAAAATCAATTAAACAATAAATAGACTTACCGAATGCAATCTTCAGAAATATATGAACTTCAGAAACATGCACATAGGTACATTTAATATCTAAGGTACTCTATGTTCTATGCTCACAAAAAATCATACAAAGCTTATAAGGCACTTTAGTGGTCATAGTTAGAACCATTCAACACTGTATAATGAATTTCTTTATTTGAAAACCTGATATAATTATATATTATATATAAAATGAAATAATAAGGAACGGTTTTTTACTTAATAAAAGGATAATTACAAAATTTGAATATCACAACAGATTTAATATGTTAGTCTTCAACAATTTTAATTTCAAAAAAATTTTTTTTTTCTTTTATACTGAGGAAACTTTAAGAATTAAATTAATGTCTTTATCTTTTTGAGTAAGGGTTATTTTTCATAAATAAAGGATCAGAAAACAATACGTTTTGTAACAAACAGGGCTTCGTACGTTTGTCTGAAGAGTTCAGTACGCATGCCTGGAACGAAACAAAAAATGTTTGTTTATTTAAATTTTAATTTTGATTGACAATTTATATTCGTTGGTTTTTCTTGATTCCATTTGATACTGTATGATGAATTTCGATTTTATACGTCTATTAAATATGAGCAGTGCTTATAAAGACATTAATTTAATTCTTAAAGTTTCTTCAGAAAAAAAAATTTTTCTTTGAAATTAAAATTGTAGAAGACTAACAGAATAAATCTGTTTTGATATTCAAATTTTGTGATAATCCTTCTATCGAGTAAAAAAGCATTCCTTATTATTTTATTTCATATATGTATATATATATATATATATATATATATATTTTATTTCTGTTGTTTTTATTGAAGATTCCTGAATTATTGATGGTTCTGAATGTTACTTTGTAACTGAAGTTTGTTCACTTAGAAATATCTTCAGGTATTCCATTACCAAGAGTGAATTGAATGCATTTTAAAAAATTTTTCAATATCATAGAGATTTATTCTGTTGACCTCCTACAAATTCAATTTCAAAAAAATTGTTTTCGAACATTTTTTAGAATTAAATTGAATAAATGTCTTTAGACCACAGTGTGCCAATTTAGTAGACAGAATTAATACATTATTACATAGTACCAAGAAGAATGGAAGAAATTCGAATAAATATAAATTGTCAACTGAAAATAATCAAATAAATACTTGAAGAGTACAAAATTTCGTTTCGTTCCTTAATTTATAAAAACCAAATTCCCTTCCAAAAATGCAAAACATAACCTCAAGAACTTCTTCAAAAGCAACTTGCTCAAAATAAGTTTCTCTAAAAAAATTCCTAAAACATGCAGAAGATCTTTACAAAGCGTTTTGGAATTAACACAAACGGTACCTCATCAGCTCAACTTCATATTAAAATGATAGAAAGAATTAACAAGAGACATCTTACCCAACGAACTTAATTCTGTTTATTGCAGAAATATTGAAATGAAGTGCACATCCTACGTATTCTATGTTCATAATAGAAATTACATAAAGTTTGCAAGGTATTTTATAGACTCCTTTAAAACCAAATGATAATATGTAATGATGAGGGTAAACCAAAACATATAATTATTATACATATATATATATATATAAACAATAAAATAATGATAAGAGGTTTTTTCTTGATAAAAGGATCTATCAAGATGAAATTGATGAAATTTTGTTTTCTCCAACAATTAAATAGTTATCCAGAAATTAACGGAAAAGATGAGATCCATCACTAGTCAGAAAGCTGGGGAAAAAGTAGTGGCTAGCGATGGAAAATACGTCCAACTTTGAAGGCGTAAGGAATACCAATAGTGCTTAAATTTTCGACAAGAAACCGCACGAACTTATTTGTATCCCTAAAATTCTCAATTTCAATTTATCAATGGATCATCTGCGAGGAGAATTTACATCAACAGGCTCAACAAAGTATTCTCTATACCGAACTTAAGAACACAAATTCTGAGAGCATCACTCAAGCCGGCGCACAAATTAGAACTCATAATAATAATAATATAATAATAATATTTCATCGATCCTTTAGGACACTACAATGTGCATAGGATAAGTCAAGTAAAAAGTATAGATTATGTATAAAAAATTTCTCAAAGTCTATATAATGTAACAATAATAATAATACTTTATTGGTCCTTTAGGATACTAAAATATGCATAGGAAAATTCAGGTAGAAACTATAGGTACAAATCAGTTAACATTCTTAGCATCTGAGGAATCAGAAAGAACATCTCTAACTAAATAGAAACATTCAAATAGTAATAGTTCCTTTATTTTCCTTTTGAATTTATGTTCCCTCAAAGATTTGATGTACATTCTGTCAAGAAAGTACCGGGAATTATCGATTTAAATCTGGCGGGGCAATGAGACAGGTAAAATTTTTTTTCCTAGGTTGGTACCACTGTCCTTAATTACTATGCCAAGCTTGAGCGGGATCTGTCAACTAGTGTGTTCGCAACAGCTGATTAAGTCAGTCGATGTCAGAGTGCGTGCCGATTTTTACTATGGGTGATTACGTTGAGCAAAGAATTTGTTTAAAGTTTTGTGTTGCAAATGAATTTTCGTGTGCCGATGCATTGAAAATATTGCAAAAGGCCTTTGGTGATAATGCTCTATCGAAAACTCGTGCATATCAGTGGTACAGAGCCTTCAAGGACGGTCGTCCATCGACGGCTTCGATCGAAGATAAAGTCGATAAAATAAAGGAAAGGGTGCTGGAAAACCGTCGTACCAGCTTGAGAGAGATAGCACATGATCTTAAGATATCCCACGAGTCCGCACGTACGATTTTGATTGATATTTTGGGCATGAGAAAGGTGGCCGCACGACTTGTACCGAAAGACCTGAATTTTCTTCAAAAACGTCATCGCAAAACAGGTTGCTTCAGACATGCTGGATCGCTGTAATTCCGATTCTACATTAATGGAACGCATTATAACCGGTGATGAGACCTGGGTCTACGAGTACGATATGCAAACAAGCCAGCAATCATTGGAATGGGTGGCAAAAAATGAGCCGAAACCGAAAAAACCACGCCAAAGCCGCTCGAAAATGAAGGTGATGCTCATTGTTTTCTTCGATATCCGTGGCGTGGTGCACTACGAATTCGTTCCTGAGGGTCAGACGGTAAACAAAGAGTATTACCTAGGCGTTATGAAACGGTTGCGTGAGCGTATCCGTAAGAAGCGGCCAAATTTGTGGGCGAACAACTCATGGATTTTGCATGACGATAACGCGCCTTCTCACCGAGCTACGATTGTGACTGACTTTCTCGCCAAAAACTCAACAAACGTGCTTCAGCAACCACCGTTTTCGCCGGATTTGGCTCCCTGCGACTTTTTCCTCTTCCCAAAACTAAAATTGCCCCTTCGTGGCACCCGTTTTGAGTCGATTGAAGCCATAAAACAAAATTCGGCGCGAGAGCTAAAGTCCATCCCTAAAAGCGCCTATAAAAATTGTTTCGATAATTAGAAGTGCCGTTAGCATAGATGTATTGGAGCAAATGGAGCCTATTTTGAAGGCGACCCAATAAATTTTGACGATTAAATGTAAAAATGTTGTTTTAATTGAAAATTCCCGGTACTTTCTTGACAGAGTAGTATAACGGCAGATAGTTAAACAGTTCAATGCCTTGATATAAAGGAGAACATTCAAATCAAGGAGTTCTGTGTTCAGGAACAAGGAGTTCCTAACCATGTTAGCAATTCCATTATACATGTCCCTCAGAAGGAAGGAGGACTAGGTGTATTCTGCTTCGTTGACAAGATCCCGATTATTATGGTAAATAGGCTTCTAAGGCTGTCTGGGTGAAATCCAAGTATTGATGCAGTTCTTCGTTGTTCGGAACCATGGAACAGAATAATCCAAAAGATTATCAAACCACCGAACGCAACAACCAGAATGAAATATAGAACCAGAGCAAATGACCTACACTCATCAGTTCACGCAGGTGGCCTTTGCGAAATGAAACATCATAGAGCCTCAAATAGTTACATAGATACCACCATGATATTGATCGGGAGAGGACTACATCAGGGCAATAAAACTTATATCTAATACCTTGCCTACAATGGAACTGCCCTACAATCACGGTCAGGAAGCCAAGTGTAGAGCTGGTTGTTGAAGAAGAGAAACCTCGTCCCATGTTCTACAAAAGTGCCCGATCATGCACTGGGAGGGAATTAACAGAAACAACTTCGTTGCAAGCAGAGTGAAAAAAATGGCCGAGAAGAAAGGGTGGCAAGTAAAGTAATACCGACACATTAGGGATAGCAAAGGCAGGCTACTGAAACCTGACCTTATGTTGATTTAATGCAACCTCCTTATTATTTCAGAAATCTCAGTAAACTGGGAAGCACCCGAGCCTCTGAGAGCATAGTACTAAAAAGGGTAATATTCCTGGACCTTCCTGGAAACGTTGAATACCAAATACCCAGGAAAAAACATACATGTATACCCAGTAAAAGAAGGTGCAAGAGGAGGATGGTGCCCGGAGAACACAGAAATAGTCCAAATGCTATCCATATCGGACTCAGACAACGCAGACATCATCCACACCGTGATAAGGGCTTATGATACATAAGCGGTTCAATCAACTGGTCCGGCGTTGGGGCCGCAGGGTATCTTTAGTGCGGGAGATAAGTGCATCGAGAGTGTGGGAGTGTTAAGGGCATGCACCGTCATATAGTATAGTGTCGTGTCAATAATGACGATATTATGAGACTTTTATTAATTGTTTTTATTATTTTCGGAAAGCTCCTTCGCCATTTTGTAATACAAATACAGTCGACTCTCGTTAATTCAAACCTGGGATAATTCGAACCTCTCTATAATTCAAAGTTATCACGAGTTCCCTACTAAATCTCTTTATATTTGGAACTAAATCATACATTTTCATACACTTGGTAATTCGAACGAAAAAATCATTGCTATTTAACAAAACGATGCGTTAATTCGAACTCATCAGCGTCCAACACTCGACAGTTCAAAGTTGCAGAGAGAAGAGGCGGAAAGATTGTAAGTAAATTTTGCGACAAGTTCAAACTTGTATCAAGATACACGAGCCTTTGTTTTTGTTATGATTAGTTTGACTATTTGACGCACACACTTCTTACGAATTGGTTTGTTTAGTTATTCAGTTATTGTTACTCTTTCGTTGGTATGTAGATTAAAAGTTAGTGTTAGTTATGAGCCCTAGAAAGTATAGATGTTTGACGATTGCTGAAAAAAAAAGTTAATCGAAAAGGTAGAAGAAGATGAGAAGAAGAGTGATGTTGCAAAAGAATTTAAGATTCCTCTGAGTACTCTCTCAACAATAATAAAGCACAAGGAGAAAATTAATGCTGCTCAAACTGCTGGAGTACGGAAAAGAACTACTAAAGGTGAATTTCTTCGTCTGGAAGAAAGCCTGGTCATTTGGCTAAGACAGTGTAGACGACAAAAAGTGTCTATTAGCGGGAACTTGTTGAAGGAAAAAGCTGCGACAGATACGCAAAGTAACGATGAAGATGAGTACGATACATCGGAACCTTTGGCACATAGGTACATTAACTAGTCTATGCACCATACTATTGTATGCTGCTAATTTATGGGATAAAGGATGATTTGAAGAAGAATGTATTGTGCCGTCTGTGTGTGTTGGTTTGCGGTAAATCGAAAAATGATGTCTATTGTTAATTTAAATTATTTTCAAGTCTAAAAAATTTATGCTGTCATTCTGTTCTTCTGTGAGTAAATTTTATCGTAGGGTATACCTGGTTGATAAATTCTAAGAATAACGAAAGTTGTCTAGTCGTACCGACGAACAAGCAAATAATGTCATCTACAAAACGGTACCAATAAATAAATTGCTTAAAAAGCGGGTGCTCTTGTACTTTGTCTTCTAGGAAATCCATAAATATTTCAGCTAATATAGGACTTAGTGGATTTCCCATCGTGAGACTTTCGTTATCCTCATAAAATATTCCATTAAACAAGAAATAGTTTTGTGCAATACATATGTTGAGGACATCCATTATTTCTTGTTTAATTACCGGGTTTGTATGATTTTTCAATAGTAGCCTTTCTACTAATTTTATTGTTAGTTTTACAGGTACGCTAGGAAACAGGTTTTTTACGTCAAAAGACATTAGTTTAGCATTGTCTGGGATATGAATATTCTTTATTTTATCTATTAGATCATATGAATTTTTTATCGATAATTTTGCCTGAAAATTGGTTTCCTTTTGAATAATTTTAGTTAATTCTTTAGACAATTTATATGACGGAGCTGTAACAAAGGAAACTACTAGTCTTATTGGTTTGTTCTCTTTATGTAACTTGATGAGTGAATAAAGAATTGGTGGTTGAGGGTTCATTTGCAATAATTTAAAATTTGGAGTTTTTACAAATAGTGCTGTTGAATGTTTTATTACTGTTTTCACTTGGTTTTGGTATTTTGTAGTAGGATCTTTCTAAATAGTTATGTATTTATTAGGATCTAAAAATGAAGTTGTTTTGGTTATACATACTCCTATTGAATTTTTTATACTTAGGATCATCATTCATTCTGTTATTTCTTTTGTTTGCTTTTTCATATTTTGTATATGTAACACCTGTTCGAATTTCCTGAAAACATGCTTCTGTATTCTTGATGTTACTTCCTGTACTGGCATATATAAAGATATTAATAGCACTCACAGCAGAAGCTGTTATTGCCCTCATTGAGTATGAGTTTGACTTAGTTACAGCTGAAGCTCAGTACCACAATAACTGTGACAATTCTTTTCTGAGGCCCACTACGGGGGCCTCATTGAAAATAAAGATGATGGTCAAATTTTTTTTGTAAGAATCAACATTGGCAAAAATCCAACTATAAAAGATAAAACAATTAACAGAATATTAATATTAAAGTATGTTAATAAAATTTTCAAAATTAAGAAAGAGGAGAGTTCATGTTTTATCGACAATCAACATGCTATTAGCAATAAAGATACGAAAGATGACAATACTTATGATATTAATTAAGAGACAAGTGATACATCTCCTTTCTTAAATCTGTGATTGTTTCGGTCTTTACTTGACGGAAATTCATCTTGAAAATATGAATGAAAACAATATTTTAATTTCCGCTAATATTTTATTAACACTACGATCCTTACGTCATACCATGACTTCTTCAGGTGAGTATTACAAGATACTGAGTATACCATGAACAAGAATTTCATTTTATAGTACATGGATATAACAAAAATAGAGGGGGTAAAGAGAGTTTTACAATTCTTTTGGAAATCTGAAAAATGATTCAACGAAGATTCAACAAAGGGGAGCTACTTAATTCTGTTTGGTTATTCAATAATATTTTTCTTTTATGATATCTATTAATTTCTAAAGTTTCTAACAAGTTTAATCTAAAACTTTTGTTTTCTGTGTGTAAAATTTCAAACTTACTATTAAATTTTTATGAATTCCTCAGAAACTAGCCTAATAAGAAGCCCTTATTTTAAATGTTTCATTTATTGGTACAGATATGTTGACGACGTTCTATGTTTATTCAATGGCACTGATAGACAATTTTCTTTGTTTGTGGATTTCATAAACAAATTATCCCCAACCATACAATTCACTTATGAATGGGAAAAAACAATAGTATAAACTTTTTAGGCTTAACTATCACAAAAATTAATAATAAACACGTTTTTTCAATATACCGGAGACCAACCCATACAGATAGCACAATTCACTTCACATCAAACCACCCATACTCACAAAAATTAGCAGCATACAATAGTATGTTATATAGATTAGCCAACATACCCATGTCACGTGAGAATTTTGACAAAGAATATAACATTATTAAACAGATTGCGTTGAACAACGGTTTCAACGTCCCGATTATTGAGAATCTTTTTACAAAAATACAATTAAAGCTGGCTTTGAAATTAGTATATCCCATAAAAAATGATTCAATTGAAAGTAAATACATTTCGATGACATACTTGGGACCAAAAACAGAAAAGGTAGCTAGAGATTTAAAGAGGAACCACAATTTTAGAATCTCTTATAAAACGAATAACTCCCTAGGAAAACTAATAAAAAATAATAAAGATAAAACATCTAAGAACAAGAAATCAGCTGCTTATAAGTAACTTGCGGTACTTTCCATTTTGTATATGTTGGTCAGACAGGAAGATCGTTACAGACGAGACTTAGGGAACATGAAGAATGTTATTGTAACAAAAAGGGAAATTCAACCTACGCAGAGCACCTTCTAGACACAGGACATAGTTTTAATAGTAACTTTGAAATTTTACACACAGAAAACAAAAGTTTTAGATTAAACTTGTTAGAAACTTTAGAAATTGATAGATATCATAAAAGATAAATATTATTGAATAACCAAACAGAATTAAATAGCTCCCCTTCGTTGAATCTTTTTTGAATCATTTTTCAGATTTCCAAAAGAATTGTAAAACTCTCTTCACCCCCTCTATTTTTGTTATATCCATGTACTATAAAATGAAATTCTTGTTCATGGTATACTCAGTATCTTGTAATACTCACCTGAAGAAATCATGGTATGATGTAACGATCGTAGTATTAATAAAATATTTGCGGAAATAAGAATATTGTTTTTATTCATATCTCCTCTCTTAAAACTGCGTACAAAAATTCTGTAAGCAGAAGAAGAAGGAAGTGAAGATGAAGAAATAATTGTTGAAGTTGAATCAGAAAATTATCTATCATAATAACATTTAGAATAAATTAATCCGTTTCATTTTGATCATTAGCAATAGAGCCAATCTTTCGATCAATTGGATATGATCTGATCAAACTTTTTTTCATCACGTTAGATCGAGGAGTATGTTTAGTGGGAAAAATATGTTAAAAAATGCGCCAAGTATGTTACCTTATAGGTGTTGCGGAAATATGTGCATATTATGTGGGAAAAATACGTTAAAATATGCGCCAAGTACCTTATAGGTGGTGCGGAAATTATATGATCATATACGTCTATTAAATGTAAGCGGTGCTTGTTTTAGACATTAATTTAATTCTAAAAGTTTTTTGAATAAAAATTTTTTTGAAATTAAAATTGTAGAAGATAAACATATATCAATTTGTTTTAATATTCAAATTTTGTGCATATTATGTAGAATATGAATTTTTCAACTTTTAAAACCGCGATATCTCAAGAATGGCGATTCGTACGAAAAAAACGTATCCGAATAATTTTTGTAGAGAATTGTATGATCTACAACTTTTGACCTTTTTTTACCATAATACTTGAGGTTTCATAGAGAAATGGTAGAACACCTCAATATTCTACCTTTGACCATGAATACATTTTTCTGCAGAAATATGATCGAAAAGATTTTTCACTATTTTATTTGTAATGATTTATTTAACCTCTAGTAATTTTCAGCTCTATGCAAATTTTGGCCAAGTAAAATGGTTATTTTTATTGGACTAAAATGGTTACGAAGTAAAAGATTTGGATCGAATAAAGAGGTCATCACTGAAATGAACAGCTATTTCGAAGACTTCGAGAGAGAAACTAATATTTGAAAGAGGCAGAAAACAATAAAAATTGTGTACTAAATATACCAAGCTAAAAGATTACATTGAGACATAAAACTCTATTTTTTCCGAAAAAATTATTTTTTATTCTAAAAGTCATTGATTAATCAAACTTCATTCTTAAAACATTTTGATTCCTGAAGATAAATATTCAATTTCTCCCTGATGGATCTGGCTTGTTTTTCAAACTCCATTGTTTATCATCTGTTGCTCTTCGTCATCACACAAAAGAGCCAAAAACTTCGTCTCCGCTTTAACTGAGCTTTTGTCAGCCCAAACTTCACCCACAGAATATGTATTCCCTTTGGTACGCTTCAAGTGCCTTCTTAAACAATGAAAATTAGAAAACGAACCCCACCGAAGATCCTCAATTATGCATATTTAATTTAGGCCTCCATGTTCTTCCTTTGTTTACCAAACAACTTTAACATTCATTTCCGCTTGCAGCATCACCTGCTTATTTGTTCGGCGGCTAAAGCAGGCATTAATACGATATTTGGGCCATACATTTTGTGGTTTCCCCTAGGGAAATTCAGAATGACGTGCACGAGGGGCGAAGATGCGAAATTACTATTTTTATGCTCTAGAAAATGGGGGAATTCGAATTTCTGAAAGTGACGCAGGTTGGTTCAACTTAAAAATTATCAGAAAAGCTGGTTCCACAGAAATGGGTATGAAAAATTCAGTCTCGTAAGTAAAGGAAAGAGTTGAATGTAACAAACATTCAACACTTCATCATGAAACTTCAATTTGTCACACAAAATATCAACATATATTTGCGTTTTTTATTAGGAGTATAAATAAGTTCGTGCGGGTTTGATAACAGATGTCGCTGCTAGTTTATTATTCTATCATCTATTAATTTTTCAAAATTTGAATATCAAAACAAATTAAAATATGTTTGTCTTCTACAATTTTAATTTCAAAAAAATTTTTTATTCAAAAAACTTTTAGAATTAAATTAATGTCTAAAATAAGCACCGCTTACATTTAATAGACGTATATAATCAAAACTCAATATATAATATCAAATGGAATAAATAAACCAACAGATATACGAAAGTCATTAAAATTGATAAATAAATATTTAAAGGAGGCAAAATTTTGTTTCTGGTCTTACCTTTAAGAACACCAATTGCCTTTTAAAAACATGAACACGTCTTAAGGACTTCTCAAAGAATATAATTTTTTTGAAATATTCAATATATTTAAATATTCGAATAAGTTAATTCAGAAATCTCTTAAAACATGCACTATATCTTCAAAAAACAAATATAATTCCAAGCAATCCCTTTTTCGGTCCTAAATAATATTCCAAATATCAAAATCAGAAAAGTAACCTATATCCACGAGGCACACGTGTAAAGAAATGAATGTTTCGAAACACAGATCAATTTTATGAATCAAGATTGATCTATGTTCTAACAAAATTAAAGAACACTGTAAGTTATTTTTAAGGCTTATTTAAATTCATTGACATTCCATAATGAGATTTATTGAAGCCAAAATATAATTATATATTATATATAAAATAAAAAAGAAAGGCTTTCTACTTGATAGAAGAATTATAGCAGAATTTAAATATCAAAACAAATTGAAATATGTTTGTCTTCTACAATTTTAATTTCAAAAAAATTTTTTATAGAAAAAACTTTTAGAATTAAATAAATGTCTAAAATAAGCACCGCTTACATTTAATAGAAGAATATTTGACATTATATATTGAGTTTTGATTATATACGTCTATTAAATATAAGCGGTGCATATTTTAGACATTAATTTAATTCCAGAAGTTTTTTGAATAAAAAATTTTTTTGAAATTAAAATTGTAGAAGACAAACATATTTTTATTTGTTTTGATATTCAAATTTTGTTATATTTCTTCTATCAAGTAAAAGGCCTTTCTTTTTTATTTATATTAATTTTTCATTTTCAAATCTTTAATTTTCGAAAAGAAAATCCACACAAACTTATTAGTATTCCTGATACAATCATGGAAACATAATAATAATATTAATACTTCTTTAGTTCAAATAAGGTTTACAGATAAGATGCTCACCTGAAGTGAAATAGTGTCTGAATAAAATTAATTGGTTAGCTCTCTAATTTGACATTAAAAAAATCTCCTAGCCCATAAGGCTCAAGTTTTATAATCAAAGATTTTCCCCTCTTTTGAAGATTCTTAACTTATTTATATTCTTAATATTATTTGGCAAACGAATAAATATTCTGATACAACTATATGTCCGATGTTTTTCGCTTAAAGTCAATCTATGAATTGGAAAATTTCAATTTTGTGTTCTTGTGTTGTAACTATTATTGTGATTATATTGAATAAATTTTTCTTTGTTCTTATGTACGAATACAACGCATTCGTAAATGTACAACACATAAACTGTGAAGATGTTATTTTGCTCAAACAATTCTCTACAAGTTTCATTATATTTCAGCTTGAAAATTACCCTTATTGTTCTTTTTTGTATTTTGAACATCTCTTATAAATTTCTTTCAGTTCCCCAAAAAACAGTCCGATATCTAAGTCAAGATTCAAAATTTGCATAATATAAAATTTTCAATGATTAATCATTCAGGTATTTTCTAGATATTCTAATTGCGAAATTAATTTGAATCAATTTCTGACTTAAATGTTCCACATGTGCTCGAAAATTCATGAATGAGTCCATGAATACACCCAGAAATTTAGTACTGTCTACAATATTTATTTTGTAAAGTAATGCTTGTTGGTTTGCTTTTATTACTCCTGTTAGTACTGAAAACTATAAGATTGGTTCCTTTAAAATCCCACCAAACAGACAGCATCACCTATTTTGGATAGATATTGGCTTTCGAAATGTTTTGAGCCGATTCATCATTTTTGCTCCATGATCTCTTGCGTTTGAAATTATTATATACAATCCATTTTTAGTCCCCAGTAATGATGCGCTTCAAAAATGGATAATTTTCATGACGTTTGAGAAGCGAATCACAGATGTCAAAGCAACGACACAAATTTCTCTCCGTGAAAACATGGGTAACCCATATGTCGAGCTTCGAGGTTAAACCCAGGCTTTTCAAATGTTCCTAAACAGGCGAATTCGATAAATTTAACCTCTCACTGATCTCACGTGTTGTTATTCGCCGATTTCCATCAACTTATGCCTTTATCAGTTTCAACCGGCCTTCCGGAACCAGTTCTGGCACTGGCGTACTGTTAACACATCTTCTCCATACACTTCGGTTAATTTCTTTCTGGCTTGAACAGCATTTTTACCTTTTCTTCAGTAAAAAAGTAAATATACTGCTTATTGTTTTCCATATTCAGAAGGGCACCAACCAAAAATTTCTGCGTAAATGAATTGAACTTTTCCACACACAAGCCTTGCTGTATCAGCTCTCAAAACATATATTGATTCTGCGGCTTAAGTGTGATGTTGGGTCCGAAAAAATAGACTTAAATCCTCTGTCGAAAAAAAAACGAACTTACTTTCCGAACAACCTTGTTTGGATAACGAATGCCCAGATTGAACAAGATGTGAAAGTATATAAGAATGTGGAGATACAGTTTCCCTCTGCTATTTTACGAACCGCTACTGGTCTCCAGCTACCTAGCACCTGTTCTCATTTTTAATTTCGCTAAAACGTATTTTGAGGTCAGTCGAGCACGTGAGTGTTCACTGTTTTATTTGGTAATGACCCATAAAGACGGTTCGAATGGATTTTAGACCATTTATCTTCATCCAGACGGTACTTTACTTGATTGGGGTTGGTTATCGACTAACATAATTGCGATTTATGATCCTTATTCACTTAAATCCTGCCCTGTGATTTTGAGGAATTATCGTCCATCACGATTGTGATAGGAAACAATTTTATAGGGGACACATTGACATTTTCCGAGAAATTTAGGCTTTTATTTCATAACTATTGGTTGAACTGTAGCTGGTCTTAACATATGTGATCAAAATCTAGGATATTACTATAAATATTCAGAAATTGTTCATAGGGAGGATTTACAACCACTGCCTGAATACCGGATGCTTCACAACATAATGGAAAATGGTAACTTTTATAACATTCCACAAACACGGCACATACTATAAGTGCGTATCTAACTATCGACCCGTCACCCTTTTAACAATTTTAGGAAAAACATTTGAGAAAGTCTTGAAAATTCCTATCAAAAATTCAATTGGCCAAAACATTCCCATTTCACAGTTTGGATTCAAAAAGAATCATTCAACCATCCACCCATTAGTAGCTCTAATATCGAATGTACAAAGCAAATAGGTCGCACGTCAGCAGCTATATTCATGGACATCGAGAATGCATTTGATAGTGCATGACGCGAAGTTCTTCTGCACAAACTCCAGCAATTAGACATCCCAGTTTACCCACAAAAAATTATAGGACATAAGTATGAGGCTAAAAATCAACAAGAATTTTGTCGCATCTTTTTTTCCCCAACAAGATGTACCACAAGGCTCTTCATTGTCACCACTTCTACATAATATTTACTTACTCGATATCCACACACTAACAGAATAAATGAAAAGTTACTTACTCCAATATGCTGATAATAAAGCGCTCATAACACACAAGAATCTAATGGACACAATGGAGGAGCTTCAAAGTCTAAGCAACAAAATCATGACATGGATGAAAAAATTGGGAATTACACCAAAACCCTGATAAATCTAAATTAATAATATTTGGCCATAAATTATTAGACAATTCACCCACCATCACAAAGGTGCAGCATAATATAGTCTGTTTAGAAAGTATCCGGAAACACAAAGGGTTTGTACTCACCCCTTAACGGGGGTGAGTACAAACCCTTGATTAAGAATAGGGATGAGGGATGTTGCGATACCTCATTTTCAAAATTTCCATCGACAGGTAAAATAGTATAAGAGTAGTTACTTTTGTGATTAGTTTATTGAATGCTTGAAATGGGCACCATTCACTTTTATGCAGTAAAGTAACTTTTGCTGAAAACGTTCACGCACGTTACTCATGATTTCTGGTGTAATTTGACGGCATTCATTAATGATCCGAGTTCGAAAATCATCCAGTGACTCAGGCTGGGTAGCGTAAATCTTGGATTTCAGGTGACACCATTGAAAAAAGTCCAGTGGCGCCAGATCAGGTAATCTGGGTGGCCAATCAATATGTCCCCTTGTTCCAATCCAGGCATAAGGAAAATTTTCATCTAAGAACTGACGCACCGGTTGAACGAAGTGAGGTGGTGCGGCATCTTGTTGGAAAATGATCGTTTGGTAGTCTTCTGCATTCTCCAATACTTGGACATGGGCTGGATAAACATCGTTCTCCAATAGATCTAAATAAATTTGGCCAGTGAGATAACCGGGTATAAAAAACCTGCGGATTATGTGATTTCCATAAATACCTGCTGAAACATTTAATTTTTGGGGACGCTGAGTATGCACTTCACGAAATAATCTTGGATTTTCATCTGACCAATACCGATAGTAATGCCGGTTTATAATGCCGTTAAGGTAAAATGGACACTCTTCCGAAAAACAGATATCGAACTTGTACTTTTGATTACCGTTAATCATTTCACTGACCACTTCACAGAACTGAAGTGGGCAATCGGGATCATCCTCATTCAATTCCTGAACCAATCGTATCTTATAAGGATGGAATTTTTGTTGTTTCAGGATTCTCATGATTGTTGTGCGTGAAACACCAGATACATCGGACAATTTCCTAGTACTCAAGGTCGGATCCATTGCTATATGACCTAAGACAGCTACGTTTCTAGCTTTGTCGCTTTGTTTCTTTCATGCACCCTTTTTTTGTTTCCGACTGAACCAGTAGCGTCAAATTTGGCAACCAGTTGCTCAACGTAAGCAGCGGGTACATTTTCTTAAGGATATCGTTCGTTAAATGAAGCCACTGTTGTTCGCGCAGATTCGTTATTTATAAAAAATAAATTTATTATTTCTACCCTTTCTTCTACGGGATACACCATTTTCTTTCTACTACACATTTACAATCGCCTTGACAGAATCGTAACGTTCTTAAAAATGCACGGTGGACTAAGGTAAATCAAAAACATGGTCCGTCTCCTTTTTTCGATAAGAAATTAATAATTTTTTGGACAAAAAATTTACAAAATAACTACTAAATACCTTTGAAATGTGTCTGATACGAATAATATTCTCGAGATAAATTCCACTTTGCCTCTTTCACTATTTTCTCTGTTATTTCATTATAGATGGAAATTTTGAAGCAAAAGTTCAGGGTCATGTAGTACTCGATACAGTCTTCAAAATTAGTTATCGCAACACCCTTCATCCCTATTCAAAATCAAGGGGTTATGCTCATCCCCGTTAGGGGGTTGAAGTTACGGGGATAAGAAAAGCAGAAAAGTTGTTCCCCCTCGAATTAGAAATTGACGGGTCTGAGCGATTTTCCACATTTTTAATTTAAAGTTGGAAAATCGAGGTATTAAATTTTCGTTGGACCGTGTCAGCAAATGAAATTGAACTCTTGTGAAACTTGAGCCAAGTGTATCATTTACCTTATTAATATCCAGATTTATTGTCTTCCTTTATTCGATCCTTGTCATTTTTTATATGAATTCCTAAATTATAAACCGTTTAAAAAACTACATTTGAGTCAAATTTTATTTTAAAATACTTGGCAATATTATCTGATATTCTATTCACGTAGGGAATGGAAATGAATTTTTCAGTCAAATATTTTGTAACACGGTACAAACTTAATTTAATGCTATTTTTATAGCTATAGCTGTTATTGAATGCAATTTGTCTTATAAATTTTAGTTAGTTAGCCTATTTTTTCAAGTTTTTATCAATATAAGAAGTGGAGGTGTAATTTAAAGAGTTAGTTTAAAATATGAACTTGACGAAGCTACATTGTTTGCGAAACAAGTGTCGTTAAGAATTGAATAATTGTGGAAATCAACAATATTATTTAATTCAAATTATCTACAGTTTCCATGAACATAATCGATATTTTTTGTGATATATTTCATTCGTTTCCGACCTTGCATCATTTTTCTCCACCCTTCAAATATCTACCACAGAAATTAATAATATGAATTCGGACCACAAATAAGGCCTCGTCAAGGGCACTCCGTAATTTCAAATAACCCATGACCAAGGTCGTGGTTGGCCGGGTTTCCATTTCCCAGCGAATAAAGTTGGAAAATTTTTCAATTAAGCCTTAAACCACTCGTAACTTTCAGAAGGCTGTCCTTGGGTCTACCTATCCATTTTTCAGATTTCGGTTTTCAGCAAGCTACTAATCATCTTAAAAGTTGTTATGAGGGGGTTTGCGGAGGGGTCTGGCTGTACTGTTTAATTAATTTCGCAGTATGGTGCTGCCAGTGGTATTAATCGGCTTAAAGCTTTTGAAATGAAAAGCATCTGAGGTATCGAGATGTTACAATAGGAAACATCGATGATTTATTTGATGAGGGTTAGTTCAAGCTACGTTGACAGTCGAGAGTATTTATGAGAAGAAAAAAGTTTTTAACGAAAACAAACTTAATAAATAGTGGTACCATCAATGCTTCAGGAATTCGAAGCGAAGTAAAATATGTTTCCACTTCATCGAAAAGATCACCTAATTGAAATTGGATCAATGTACTCAAATGTACTTCACGACTTTATTACCAATTGCGAACTCGATCAGTTCAGTTCATCTTCACAAATTTGGGCCGGTATTTCAAGAATAATAACTCTTATGTTCTTTTTCGAATCATGAATTGTTCTAGGATTAGAACCTTTGATTCCAAATAAACCCTGAGAAAGAAGTCATATGTTCTAAAATCACAAAAATTTTGTGGATAATTTAAGGGATCCGTTTTTGAGCTGTAGTCTTCACCAAAGCGCAAAGAGTAGCGATAGTTTAGTGGTTAGAGCATTGGGATCGAAACCGAAAGGTTCAAATCCTGTTAAGGAGGGACAAACATTTTTAAGTTGGACAGGTTTCGGCCATCATTTCACCATTGAGTCGAAAATTACCAGTGCTGTGACCTAAAGTGGAATAAGATCGCAGTTACAAAGCCTACACAAAACACAAGTGAACTCCTAATTCGCACAAGCTGAAAAAGCTTCTGAGGGATCTCCACGAAAGATCTAGGAATATTAAAAGAAGCGCTGCAGCAATAATGTCATCATTTCGTTGGCGTTAAGGTCCTCAGCGCTGACCTGTTGGAACCAAAATACTTGTATTCAATTTTCACTGACAATTGGAAAGATCTAATCACTTAACGTTGTCGGAAATAGACATAGTTACGGTGGAACCATTTCTTTGATAACTTTCAAAGAAAAAGGTCCAGTTATGCCACGTGCATTTAATGATGTTTTTTTAAATGAAAGTGTATTCAACTCGCTCTTTAAATCTACAATGTCGTTTATCAGCTGAGCCATTTGAGCACAAGTGAGCATAAGTTTTGAACATGATAGTTAGAAGGTGGATTATCTGTCAGTTGTTAGACACGATTGTTTGCAACGGAACAACCAGAATCTCCCTTTCGGCTTTATTTCCTAGGTTAGTTGAATTTTATATAGGTGCAAACCTAAAACCTTTTTCGGAATCCTCCTGGTCCATTCATAATAATGATAATAATTTTTTTTTCCAAAATTATTATCAAACAGGTGGACAATAAAGTAGAAACATATCAAAACAAATCAATACGAAAATCAGAAGAACAGAGTCTTTCATATTCTAAGACAGAAAAGAAGTCTTTAAGTTCTGCAAAAGAATATGGTTTACAATTCAATATAAACAAAAAAACAGCCTTACGAAATCGATTGTAATCTGATATGTAACGAATATCTTTCGGTAGGAGATTATACAATTTAATACCCATCTGAAGTGTGCTTCTTTCAGTATAGGAATATTTATGGATCGGGAAAGAATATTCTTGAATTCTTCTGGTTAAATTGTTATTTTTATAACTCTCAAAGTAATAATGATTTTTTCGCAAAAATATCAGAACTCTGTAGCAATTAAATTACCTGGAAGAGTAAAAATATTGTAAGCCCTAAAGTAGTTCCTACAATATGACCTAAATTACAAATCGAACATAGTCTTGATTGCTAATTTTTGTGTAAAAAAATATTTGTCCTACTGATGAACTGGAACACCTAAATACAATTCTCTAAGATAGATTTGACTAAATATTTGCAAAATAGATGGTTTTCATTGTGGTTATATCAACTTGATATTCAATAGCCTTCAGTGTGTAAACTACCGAATTTAACCTAGATATCAGGGAGTTACAGTGTTGTTCTCGGTTCAGGTGTTTGTCTTCTGTGATTCTCAAAAGTCTTGTACTTAAGCTTGTTGGTATCCGCTGGTTCCCAAAGTTGATGCACGCAGGAAAACGTTTGTTTTATCAGAATTAAGAGTTAGTTAATTGCAGATGCATCATTCATTGACGATCGATAAAGCAGTTGTTAAGCCAAGAAACAGAGATTCTAGATCTTGGGAAGACACTATTATATTAGTATCATCAGCAAAAGTGTAAGATCTCGTTCTTAAAGCTAGGGATACAGTTCCTTGAAATGTATCAAGCTTACCTTCCAACGCCTCTGGGAGATCTTCATCATAGACAGTGAATGAAATGGGTCATAAATTAGTGCCTTATGGTACGTCAGAAGTTATAGTAATTTCAGGTGGGGAATACTTTTCCCCATTCACATTCAATAAGACTATTTGTAATTTTCTATAAGCTTTAGTGGCACGCCTCTAATACCTTTCATTTCAAGTTTCTGCAAAAGAACTTTGTGATCGACACAATCGAACGCTTTGGGAAGATGCACACACAACCCCGCTGGTATTTTGTCTTCCTCAAGGCAAGAATATATTTTTGTGTGAACTCTAATATTGTTGTTTCAGTACTTTTATCACTCGCTGATTAGTAGATAGAACTTCGAATTTCTGAAAGAATTTTACTGAACGGTTAACAAAAATTTTTACAAAAGACGCGATTAAACTAATGGGTCTGTAATAGGATAAGTCATTAAGGTTTCCTTTTTTTGTTATAAGGCTTCTCAAGTGCTATCTTTAATGCATCCGGAAAAATTTGTGCTTTGAAGGCTGCATGAATGATGAAACAAAGTGAGTCCGCTATATTGGATATATGGTGTTTTATCACACTGATACATACTTTTATTTCAGTTATTAGGGAGGAATTTTGACACACAAATTTCGGTTGTTTTGGAGATAATATTTCACAGCTTCATTATTGGAACGACCAACTATATTACTCAGAGGATGGGAATATTGTTTTCATTTGTACATAACACAATCAGAAGTATAGCAGCAAAACATGTGAGACTCAGCTCTATTTAATTCATATTAATACAATATTGAAATTAAAGAATCTTTAGTTCATACCAAACCTCACGGAATTATTGAATATGCTGTTTTAAAATGAATGATATTCTTTTATTTTTTCAGGTTTCCGGGATAAGATAAAAAAAATACAACAAAATACATGAATGATCTCTGTGTTAACGACTTTTTCACAAAGTTTTTAGTTGAAGTTTCTGCTACCTATTTCTTTACTTCTCATTACGCTTTGATTTCTCAGAATAATTTTTATATTTAATAAATTCGGCTCCTTGTAAGAGATGGTCCATTTGAACCCTGCATTCTTGACTATAAATAAAAAACTAATGAATATTTCAGACTTTTGAGTTTATTAGAAAAACTGAATCTTGCCATTATCGAATGAAAAACAATATCATATGCCCGCCACGACTGGCTACAGTACCTCATCCAATCCATCCAATTTTTCAGTATATTGTCGATTGTTTGGAGCCCAATCTCATGAATGGCAATTTCGATTCGGTGTATTAAGGCATCAATCGTTTCTGGATGATTAGCGTGACACTTATCTATCTCCACAAAAAATAGTTCTCGGAGGTGAAAATAAACTTTCTGATTCTGATCCTCACTGGACGAGGATGTGAACGGGTTGTTTAATCAAATAACGATTCAGTTTCACAAACTCGCTTCACAAATTGATTTTCAAATATTTCTTCTTTCTATTTAAATTTTCACGTAAATTTCTAATAGTTTGGGATAGAAGATTCACCACTGTGGAAACATTTTTTTGTTCCGATATTTTGTTTTGTTAATGTCAAATATTAAACTAATTTTCTGTCAAAACACGAATGACACAAGTGTTGCCAAACTTGAAATACTACTTCAAAATTCAAACTCTAGATAGCCAACCCTTCACAATAAATTTGTTGGAAACAATATTTTTTTTAGTATGATCTTTATAAGTGAGTTCTATACAGTTTGCAACATGCTAAGCTAAGGTAAGTTATGATCAACCCCTTACAACTTTACAATACCTGATCTCTGACTCTGCTAGACTATTATACTACTCTGTCAAGAAAGTACCGGGAATTTTCAATTAAAACAACATTTTTACATTTAATCGTCAAAATTTATTGGGTCGCCTTCAAAACAGGCCCCATTTCCTCCAATAGATCTATGCCAACGGCACTTCCAATTATCGAAACATTTTTTATAGGCGCTTTCCGGGATAGACTTTAGCTCTCGCGCCGAATTTTGTTTTATGGCTTCAATCGACTCAAAACGGGTGCCACGAAGGGGCAAAGTCGCAGAGAGCCAAATCCAGCGAATACGGTGGTTGCTGAAGCACGTTTGTTGAGTTTTTGGCGAGAAAGTCAGTCACAATCGTAGCTCGGTGAGAAGGCGCGTTATCGTCATGCAAAATCCATGAGTTGTTCGCCCACAAATTTGGCCGCTTCTTACGGATACGCTCACGCAAATGTTTCATGACGCCTAGGTAATACTCCTTGTTTACCGTCTGACCCTCTGGAACGAATTCGTAGTGCACCACGCCACGGATATCGAAGAAAACAATGAGCATCACCTTCATTTTCGAGCGGCTTTGGCGTGGTTTTTTCGGTTTCGGCTCATTTTTTGCCATCCATTCCGATGATTGCTGGCTTGTTTGCATATCGTACTCGTAGACCCAGGTCTCATCACCAGTTATAATGCGTTCCATGAATGTAGAATCGGAATTACAGCGATCCAGCATGTCTGAAGCAACCTGTTCGCGATGACGTTTTTGAAGAAAATTCAGGTCTTTCGGTACGAGTCGTGCGGCCACCTTTCTCATGCCCAAAATATCAATCAAAATCGTACGTGCGGACTCGTGGGATATCTTAAGATCATGTGCTATCTCTCTCAAGCTGGTACGACGGTTTTCCAGCACCCTTTCCTTAATTTTATCGACGTTATCTTCGATCGAAGCCGTCGATGGGCGACCACTTCACGACCGTCCTTGAAGGCTCTGTACCACTGATATGCACGAGTTTTCGATAGAGCATTATCACCAAAGGCCTTTTGCAACATTTTCAATGCATCGGCACACGAAAATTCATTTGCAACACAAAACTTTAAACCAATTCTTTGCTCAACGTAATCACCCATATTAAAAATTGGCACGCACTCTGACATCGACTGACTTAATCAGCTGTTGCAAACACACTAGTTGACAGATCCCGCTCAAGCTTGGCATAGTAATTAAGGACAGTGGTACCAACCTAGGAAAAAAAATGTTTATCTGCCTCATTGCGCTGCCAGATTTAAATCGATAATTCCTGGTACTTTCTTGACAGAATGTATAATATTATATAATTTTTTCTCGAATAAATTTTCGTCAACATATAAAATTTATGGTAAATATTTAAATTTTTTTGTGGGATGACTTATAAGTTCCTAGCATCTTAAATTTTGATCTTGTATGAGTCCTAAATACTTAGTAGTTTATGGTTTCTGGTATCGAGTTTGTGCAGACCTGGGAACTGAACTGGAGTGAATGAACTCTGAGTTCGAGGAGTTGAGGTTGATCTAAAACCGATACAGAGAGAGTAATATGTTTAGTTTTTTATATTTAAAGTGAATAAGTTATAACTGTATGTCACTTTTTTATAGCTGATTCTGCTATGTGTTTAATTTCATCCTAGGTATTACAGGTAAAAATTTGTGCTGTCATCAGTATAAAAAGCAATATGGGTCTAGAAGTCGGTTTTTATTCATTATATCATTCATGTATATAAGGAAAAACAATAATCCTAACACTGTCCCCTGTGATATTCTTATTCTTACAATCGTATCAGAACTCCATAGTCCACTAATTCTTACCTACTGTGATTTTTCTTATAGGTAAACTCTTATTAGAGCAAAAGTTGGACCCCGATTTCTGTATCTTTCCATATTACTTAGCAGTTTATTATGAAGGACCTTATCGAAAGCCTTAGCAAGGAATACAGCGAAACTTTTTCCCAATCATCTATGGCCCCTATCGGTCCATCCAAAAATCATGAACTGAATCCTCAGTACTTGTATTCTTCATAAAACCCTACTTTTCTAACATTTTCCTGTGTTCATCAAAAAAATTCATCATTATAAATATAATGTAAAATTACAAAGCCACCTTAAATAATTTCCCGAAATTATTAATCTCCGAAATCAATCTAAGATTCATCAGTAGACTCGAATCAGCTTTGTAAAGTACAGTGTCATAAGACTCTTTTCATTGTTTCGGAATTTTATTCTGTCAAAGCACAGGGCGAGTTTCCCCCACCTTTTTCCTTTAATTGCTTCTCTTGAATTACCCAAAGTGGTTGCGTGTGATTCTGTTATGATGCTTTCACCCTTGTCAGTGTATTTTATCAATAAAATTTCTTAGAATAACAAAAAACCGTAGCCATATTTTTTCCAGCGAATGAGGTGACTTTAAACTTCTTTGAGATCATGGACTCTTGTTTACTCTTAGGGTCATAGTGATGAACACACGCCCCATCCCCAGTAACCAGCCGGTTGGAAATAGTTGATGGGTCTCCTCCACAGAGCTCTAAAAACTCCTTACAGCACTCGACTCGCACTTACTCCTAAGGTGCGGTGAGCATTTTCGGAACCCATCTTGCATTGACCTTTGAGAGGTTGAGATTGCCATGAAGGATAGCATGTATGGTATCCATGGATAGATAGAGGTTTACCCTCTCTGCTAACATCTCGATTTTCTTCATCATTGGCGTCAGTCATTCTGTATACCAGGAAAACTAGATCGTTAATTAGCAAAATTTTGTATTTATACCTTCAGACAGTGTCATTAGTATATGAGACAATTAAATTACTCACATTATTAGCAAATCACCCTGATATCGGGAATACATTGAACACCCCTCGTACAAAAGTCGATATTATCTACTAATAAATTATATATTTATAGCTTCAAATGAAATCTGGTCAGGTCTAGAGGAACAGCTACCTTCAAATTCCATATAAGGATGGTAATTTAATTTGTCGACATTGGCTCCAAAATTATATCCAAACTGACGGGGTTATCACTCTGAAAGTTTTCAGGCAGGTCCTTCTGCTTTTATTCCCAAGTTGATAAAGAATTGATTAAAGTTATTATTTTTCTCTTTAATATCAGTAATTAGTTTCTGTTCTTCGTTAATAACTATGACGCTATCTAAAGGTTTAATTTTCTTTGCGTTATATCAGTCATTGTTTTAGAAAATTTTGATGATTTTCAACAGCCTCGGTAATTTGATCTGATAATAATGCAAAGACTCGTTTAATATTTGGGTAAATTTTTATTTGTTAAATGAATTTGCAGTTTATTTCATAAAAAATCGTATATTTGAACTGGCATTTCCTTAAGTTTGTTTTTATAATATTAAATTGATATTCAATGATATTTCTCAACAGGAGAACTCTAACACAAAATAATAAACTAGGATTCTATTCATTATTCATCATTCTATTAGTACTGTTGTGTTTATGCATATTGCAATTCTAATTATATTTGAAATGTTCAATTCAAATTGTCCCACTTAGCAAAGATTTTTATGACAGCTTGTGGTATTTTAATTAACTTCACTTGTTCCTGCTTTTTCTGTTTCCAATTCGATGAACCCATCAGCTGACTTGATGTTCTTTTTTTGAGAAGTCTTAAAATCATTGAAAAAACTGTTTTACCAACATCTTGAAATTATGCTTCACGAATGTTCTCTTTGTAAGTTTGATTTCACTTGTTTCTGAAGATTTATATCGATTTTAAAATATTTGAGGACAATTTTTAACTTTGCATCAATAAATTGAGTACTGACCCCGATTTTCTCAGTGGATGTATTTTTACCCTAAGGTTTCTCCTAAAAATACTACAACGCCTTGAAAATTTCTCTATGAAAACGAGTTTATATCAATTACTTCTAAAGTATCATTTTTCAAATTATTTCTCCTTCTAAATTTGTTCGCTAATTTGAGAAACTGTATGAAACATAAATTTTATTTTGATTTTCCTCCTTTTTAATAGAATTTTTGGTGATTTATTTGAAATCGTGTTATCGAGTTTCTTTTTAGAGATTTTGCTGATAGTTTCATGCAAAATTTCCCTTTAGATCTGCGATGAATGTATTAATGAATGAATGTATTACTCCAATCATATTTATTGTATACTAAAACGCCGTGTATGTATATTTTCGTGCAATAGATGGCGCTAATGTAAGATAAATATGTTGCTGTTCTTATGCAGGGCGAATATAGGTACGTGGCTGAAATGTATTCGTTGAAGATTACAGCGCGCTGATAATTAAAGTCAATAAGCTTCGAAGTATGGCATGTCTGTTGCTAATGTTCCAACGATCAACAAAACCTTTATGGGCTTGTTTGAGTTTTGAACTGCTATTCAGATGCATGTTGCACTATCCCGATTCGAAGTTACCATAATCATACTCATATTTGGAACAGATTATCAGCCGAGTTAATTAATTTATTAATGTTTAAAATGAGTATCACGGCATAATTGGATATGACGTGAGCATGAGGATATTTTTGTTAAACATGATATCAATGTAAATGTTACAGTATAATATAAATCCCATGAAAATATTCAGAATTGAATTTTAAAACATATATCAATATATATGCCTATAAAGTGATACATTGTATTGAGGACATGTTTTAAAATTTAATTCTAAATGTTTTCATGAGATTTATTTAGATAAAAATCTGAGGTTCTGAGGAATTCATTCCCGCTATTATTCTGTAATATGCAAATACTTCTTCATAGTATTTTCAATTTATATATAATGTGAAGGTTGTTAGTGCAGCATTCAAGTTTCCCTAATTTATTTCTGAAATTGCGCATATATGCACCACTCATCTTTCAGATGACACTGTGCGCATGCGAGAGACTTTTTCTTCGACCAGAATCTTAATGATCACGGATCGACATTACGTTCGATATTTTTCCGGCTTATGAGTTTTTTAATTCTTTCAAAGCAAAAGGTGTTCAGAATTTCTTATTACAAGAACGATAGTTCAACAAGGTGTTGGTGTCAGAGTTCCAGACAAGGGGATCCCCAACTAACCAGGAATTCAGTGGATGAGGGTGAGTGTCCATCTGAGATTTGTGGTGTATTTCTAATCATTATCAAATTTACACATACAGTCTGCTAATTTTCTACCGAAGTGCTAACATTTTGGTCCTTCGGGCCGGATGACTAGTGATTTCTTATTTTCTTTCTTTTCATTTCGAGATTTCCACGTAGGTCACCATCAAATTATTATTAATTTTCATTCATATCGATTGTAGGAAATCGATAAATCCGTACAAGCAGTATACGCTTATCGCTTCATACAAAAAAACCATATGTTCAACTTAGGTTCACTTCAATCGATATAAACATATTCTTTCATTCCGCATATTTCTTCTTTCAATTCATATTGGAAAATAATTAAAACTCAAATACGATTACAACTTCCAAGGTTTTCGTTGACACCCTTTCTGTTCTAATAAACTTTCTTTATATTATCTTTTCTTCGCATAATTTGGTTCTTTACATATATCACTTTATATTTACATTCATTCAATAAAATATTTCACAAAAAATGAGTAACATCAAAAGATTTGAAAGCAAACGTAAAATATACGTTAGTCGAATTTCGGAATTTTACATTATTGCAAAGCAAAGCTTAACTGATACGTCGAAAAGAGGGCAATTAAAGGCTAGGTATGATGATATTAAAAAATTATTTGAGCGGTTTTCAGAATGTCATAATGAGATTATAATGCTGATTGAGGATGAGGCGGAATTTGATACACATGAGAAAATAAGAAGGGAGACTGAAAACTTTTATTATGAAGGTTTGTCTATTTATCATAACATGAGTAAAAATGATACTTCTAATTCGTCGTCGGTTAGTGTTGAAGCTTCTGCAAAACTCCCACCTCTTAATATACCCACTTTTGACGGTGATCCAAAAATTTGGTCAACTTTTCATGATCTGTTCGAGAAATTAATTCATGATAATTCCAATCTTTCAAATGTTGAAAAGTTCAGATATTTATTTTCCTTCCTAAAAGACGAGCCTTTGAAATTACTAAATGGTATCGCCATAAATAACGACAATTATAACACCGCTTTCAAAAAACTTATTGACAGATATCAAAATAAAAGACTTATAGCTTCGAATGCATTAGATTCAATTTTTTTCATTTCACTAAAGGGCAATACTGCAAAAGATTTTCGTATTCTACTCAATACCTTTTCCGAATCATTGGCAGTTCTTAATGCTTTAAATTTCAATACAGATCAGTGGGATTTTTTACTTTTCTATATACTTCTAGGGAAACTAGATATTGAGACTCGAACTAATTTTGAAATTCAAACTGATTCTAGCAAAATTCCAGAATATAAGGAACTTTATAATTTTGTTGAAATTAAATGCAAGGCCCTAGAATCCGTTCAACATTTGACTACTTCTAAAAATAAAGTATTTGCAGTAAGCAAAGAGAAGTGTAATAATAAATATAATTCCAAGACCAGCAATAGTTTTTCATTACAAACAAAAAATACTCATTATAATTCCAATGTTAAGTGTTACCTTTGCAAAGGTTCACATGGATTATCGAAATGCTCTGATTTCTTGTCAAAATCTCCGAATGATCGTTTTTCTTTCGTCAAACAAAATAAACTGTGTTTGAATTGCTTACATCATTCGCATAATCTAAATAATTGTCTTTCGTCGTACAAATGTCGCACTTGTAATAACCGTCATCACTCTCTGATCCATATTAATAGTTCAACTATCATAGAAAATATTCCACATTCTTCAACTGTATCAGGTAACACCTTTTCCGAACAAAATACAGTATTATTGGCTACTGCGGCGGTAGATATCCGTGATAGATATGGCACATTTCAACGTGTTCGCATTCTTATTGATTCAGGAAGTCAATCAAATTTCATAAGCGAAAAATGTTTTCGTAATCTTGGATTACAGAGAGGCGATTCTATTCACGTATTTCTAATCTGTTCTAAAGGGAGAGTTGCCCCCTTAAAAACAATTACTCTTCCTAAACTTGAGCTGACTGCTGCAAAGCTTTTGGCTGATTTGGTCAAATTTGTGACTGACACATTTTCTAGTCGACTCTTATTCGATCAAATCACTTGCTGGACTGATTCACAGGTAGTTCTTTCTTGGCTCAATGCTTCACCGAGCCGTTGGAAAACTTTTGTTGCCAGTCGAGTACACCATATTCAGGAACTGGTATCTCCCGATTCATGGATGTATATTCCTTCATCTCTAAATGCTGCCGATTGTGCATCTAGAGGAATGAACCCATTGCAATTGATTCGTTTCGAAATGTGGTGGAATGGACCGGAATTCCTATCCAGCCCAAAAACCGAGTGGCCAAATTTTTCTGCTCAAACTTCAGAACTTAATAATGATGTAGTCTCTGCCGAAGAAAAAAGTATATCTTTATATGTAGATATTCCAATGGACGATTTAGATAACCTTTTAAATAAATTTTCCTCTCTTGAAAAAATAAAAAGAATTTTAAGTTACTGTTTACGATTTTCGAAAATTTCAAAGCCCGGTTCCCTTAAACAAACAGGCATTTTAACAATTCATGAGTTGAATGAATCGTTGATGTGTTTAATAAAACATACGCAATATTCGGTATTTTCTGATATCATAGAAATTATTAACAAAAACAAAATTTTACCTAAACCCTTTCGGAAACTTTCACTCTTTCTAGATTCTCTAGGTTTTCTCAGGGTGGGCGGCCGCTTAAAGAAATCCAGTTATATTGAATATGCCGCAAAACACCCTCTTTTGATGCCTAGCTCACATAAATTAACGATTTTGATTGTAGAGTCGGTTCACAAGCAATATTTACATCCCGGTTCAAAAACGTTACATAATTTACTTCTTCAAAAATATTGGATACTATCAGCTCGTCGAACAATAAGAAAAGTTATTTCTAATTGTTTTCAATGTTTTCGTGCCCGTCCAAATACTTACAAACCACCTGAAATGGCTGATCTTCCAAGTTTCAGAATTTCTAAATTAAAGCCATTTTCTCACGTTGCTATTGATTTCTGCGGACCTTTCTTCGTAACTATGCATCGCATAAAGGGTGCAAAATATTTAAAATCTTATATATGCGTTTTTGTGTGCACTACAACCAAAGCTATTCACTTAGAATTAACGCAGGAGCTTTCTACGTGTAGTTTTATCGCGGCATTCCGTCGATTCATTTCTCGACGTGGCATGATTCAGGCGTGCTACTCCGATAACGGTCGGAATTTCATTGGAGCTCAAAATGAATTTTTGAAGTTAGCTCAAGAAACTTCTGGAACTCTAAGTTTCCAGTGGCATTTCAATCCCCCTACGGGTGCACATTTTAATGGCCTTGCCGAAGCGGGTGTAAAAATGGTTAAATCTCATTTACTACGAGTGGTAGGAGATCAGCGACTATCCTATGAAGAATTTACAACTTTGATTTGTCAAATCGAAGCTGTTCTGAATTCGAGGCCATTATGTTCTCAGAGCTCAGATCCTAATGATTTAATTCCGCTCACACCAGGGCATTTTCTCACTTTAGAACCCTTGAATTCAACAATTCCTGATGTTGATGTTTCTCATTTGAAATTAAACAGACTGTCTAGATGGCAGCTTATACAGAAAATGCAGCGAGATTTTTGGAAAAGGTACTTCGCGGAATATGTTAATACACTTCAGCAGCGTTTCAAGTGGGCTGAGCCGGCCAAAGAAATTGAGCTCGACGACCTTGTTTTGATCAAAAGCGATGTCGTTTCGCCTTTTAAATGGCCGGTTGGTCGCATTGTGGAATTATTTCCGGGAGAGGATGGACACAATAGGGTAGCTGCGGTGAAAACAGCTAATGGTATTTTCCGTAGACCCGTTGTGAAGCTTTGTCCACTTCAGAGAAATTGATTTTCAAATTATTTTCCTTTATAAAAATAATGTATTTCTATATTTGTTATTATTTTTCTTTTCTATTATTTAAATTTAATTTTCTGGTGACTTACATGGTGTTCTTTTTAAAAGGAGGAAACTTTTTTTTTCTGTTTTCTTTAGAAAAACCCATAGGGGTTTTTGTGGGCGGCTATGTTAGTGCAGCATTCAAGTTTCCCTAATTTATTTCTGAAATTGCGCATATATGCACCACTCATCTTTCAGATGACACTGTGCGCATGCGAGAGACTTTTTCTTCGACCAGAATCTTAATGATCACGGATCGACATTACGTTCGATATTTTTCCGGCTTATGAGTTTTTTAATTCTTTCAAAGCAAAAGGTGTTCAGAATTTCTTATTACAAGAACGATAGTTCAACAAGGTGTTGGTGTCAGAGTTCCAGACAAGGGGATCCCCAACTAACCAGGAATTCAGTGGATGAGGGTGAGTGTCCATCTGAGATTTGTGGTGTATTTCTAATCATTATCAAATTTACACATACAGTCTGCTAATTTTCTACCGAAGTGCTAACAAAGGTTGTTGAAGAAATTTCAAGAGAACATTAAACATTGCATATCCCAGCATAAAAGGCACTATGACATTTATTTCCGTGAAATATAAAAAAACGTATTCCTCGGACAAGTGGTGCATATCTTGAAACGTATTATAATTTGGGAGCTTCATTCAAACCTCTATTTATTGAAACACGTCAAGATGACAATTCGATAATTCATGAGTTGACTTTTAATGGGCAACAAAATGGTTACAGGAAGAATATTTGAGAAGAAATGGAGAAACACCACTGTTGGGTCAAAAATTAACAGTGCTGTGACCTAAAGTGGCGCAAGATCGCAGTAACAAAGCCTATCCAGAACACAACTGAACTCCTAACTCGCACGAGCTGAAAAAGCTTCTGAGGGATCTTCACAGAAGATCTAGGAGTATCAGGATAATAATAATAATAATCTCATAAATTATTTCAACAGGATGAACCCATTACAAACAGGATATAAAAATTATATTAAAATTTTACATATTCAAAATAGAAGTAACACATCGATCCGTCAATTCCTAGGGCCATATATAAATGACATAAAGAGATCATTTTCTTCAACTAATAATGTAGGAGATAGTTGAATCGTATGACGTCGAGTGAGCGCTTTAATATATTTCTTTATTATTGAAGAATATAAAATTTCACATTTGGAACTTTCATCAGTTTTAATATTAAGAAATTTTATGACTTTTAAGATTGAAAGATACGACAGCTACAATTTTTAATTATTATATTCAATTTCGATTAATATAACTGAATTATGAATAATTTAAAAACTGCTTGCTTATATTCTTAGCATTTTCTTGAAGGCTTTTTTAATCGCTTCTATATACCAGTTGAAATCTATGAGGATTGGTCGATTAGAGAGCCCTGAAGATCATTTAAATATAGACCGTAATCGAGGGTGTCTTATCAGGACGGTTGTTTGCAGACATAACTTTTCATCAAGTTATTTTGAAATTCCAAATAAGTTTTACGAAGTCAGTCAATTATGGGAATTAGATGAAATTTTTATGGAGACTTCATGAAAATGAAACACAAATTATAAGTTAATCTATCGGTGGAGTCTTTGAGTTAAATAAGTTCTCCTACATAATTGCTTTAAGTTTTTCAGTAGTCTCGTTCCAGTGCGTGGTCCTTACTTGAAAATTATTAATGTTTGGAAATTTTGAAACGGTTAGGTTTGACGTATAGATAAAAATTTGTTTTCGTACTCAAATCTGCTCATACTGTCTTCTTACGAGCATGATTAAATGCAAAATACATAACTTAGGGACCGGATATACCAGCAAAGGTATTAAACCTAAAAAAGTCAAGATCTTGAAGAAGTGAAATACGACCATCTAGTTCGCGTTTCAGAACTCTTTGTTTCGATACAGGGTGTTCTATAAGCTCTATGACAAACTCTAGCAGATGATAGCTGTTCCTATTCTAAACATTTTTTGCTACGAATATCTTCTTTTAGGAAATACAAGCATTTGAGTAAATATATTTCCTTGTTCAAATCAGAACAATGTTTAAACTTTGAACATATAATCAATCTTCTTCAACAATTAATAAGAAATATTATACTGATTGGAAATAAGAAGTCTTGAGATTACAGAAATTGTTCGAAATTAATTGTTTCGAACTTAAGATGCATTTATTCGACAGTATCTTGAATTCTATCGACTTATTGTTGTACCTACAAATAGGAATCTGAAGGATTAAAATTCGGCTATTAACTCATCCATCTATTCGGAAAATTCTTGTCTCCCTTTCTATGTGGTTGTGCACCATCGTGCTGATATAACATGTTTCCAACAATGTTGAGGTTTAAAACATTTCTATACAAACGTGCATTCAAATTATCATGTGTCAAAATAATTCCTGAAAATTCCACCCCAAACCCTCACATTAAAACGTTGCCGAAATCGTCTCAATCTAACGGTATTTTGATTTTGCAATACCCACGTATGTTCGTTATGATTTCTTTTTATACCGTCCCTAGTAAAACAAGCCTCGTCAGACCACGTAATCAGCGAAATTAATCTCCTACTTATGCATGTTGTTAAAGGGATCATCGATAAAATTCTAACCGTTGTGGGGCATCTCCAGCTTGTACATTTTGTAAATTGGATGATTTCCCTATTTAAGACATGCCACACAAAATTTTATGATTAGTTGCTACACGCTGAACATTAATTGAAGATTTTCTATGAATTTTTTTCATTTTCTACATTCACATTTAGGCGAATAGCTTTTTTTGGAGCACGATTACGTGTTTCACGAAATCTTCAGAATGATACACCAAATACTGTGTGGGCGAGTTAGACAGTTCGTTCTATAGCTTCTTTCGAGCTTTAACAAAATGAGATGTTAGCAGACAACCTATTCGTGGGTACCATACATGCTATCCTTCATGACCATCTTAATTTTTTAAAAGTCAGTGCAAGAAGGGTACCGAGAATGCTCATCGCACCTCAGAAGCAAATGCGAGTCGAGTACTTAGGAGTATTTAGAGCTCTGTAGAGAAGACCCATCGACTATTTTCAACTGGCTGAGGCCGGGGATGAGACTATGATCCTGAGAGTAAACAAGAGTCCATGCAGGGGATTGAAAAGGGTACACAGCCCCCAAACAAGTTTAAAGTCACCTCATCCGTTGGAAAAATAATGGCTACGGTCTGTTGGGATTCTGAAGGTATTTTATTGGTAGAATACACTAAAAATAGTGAAAGCATTACAGCAGCATCATACGCAACCACATTGCGTAGTTCAAGAGAAGCAACTGAAGGAAAAAGGCGAGGAAAACTCACAGGGTGTGCTGTGAGTACTTGACGACAACCCGCCCATTCACAAGGTCCGCGTGGCGAAGACGGCTGTACGGAAATATGGCTTCGAAGAAATTACTCATTCTCCGTACAGTCCAGACTTGGCCCTCAGTGACTACTACCTATTCCAAATGTGAAAAAATATCTTCGTGGCAAGCGATTTTCTGACGATAAATAATTGAAGGTAGCAATTAATACTTATTGTGAGAAGAAGCAAGAAGAATTTTTCTACAAGGTTAAGATAAGATTATTTCTCGATATTACAAATATATTGAAGTTCTAGGAGACCACACTGAGAAATAGAATTTTTCCAAATTTCATGAGTGTTCTTTCATGCCTATACCGAGAATACATTGAGCACCCCTCGTCGGGAACTGAAAAAGAAACACAAAATCTGCATTCTCCTGAGTTGAGGAAGAAGGAAGTGTTTATTCAGAATGCCTAACAAATATTAAATAAATCATTAAAATATCACAAGTTGCCATATGAATCGGTATTTTCGTTTTTCAGCCTCTTTTCAATAACAGAATGAGAATATATTTTTTCAAAGAATTTTCTCTTCTGAAAGAAAACAAATCGGATCTATGTTCAAAGAAAAAAAATTTTCAAAACTAACACAGCTATTATCTGCCAATATTTGCCATAAAGCTTATAGAATACCTTGTTTAATAAAAGACAAACAACAAACTTGTTGAAATCTATAAATTTGTGATATAAATCACGTTTTTTGTGGATTATAAACATTTTTACCCGATCGTTCTAGAAAACAGCATCTAGTTTTGCCCAAATGTCTGCAATTTTGGAATTTTAAATGGTATCAGATGAATAGGTTGGAGTCACTGATGAACAATGCATGGTCAAAATAACTACGCATCGTCGGTGCAGGCATTTGATCCTTCCGGAAATACTAAAGGAAAAAAACAGATACTTAAAACTTTTAGAATGGTTTTGGGGCCTGAATATCTTGGTTCAGTTTGTTAATCAGCGAAATCGGCCGAATGGTTTCGCAGTTTTTCACATAAAACCTTTTCTCAATTTTCCCAATAGTTTCGATAATACTGATTCAATCAGCATCAAAGTTGGATTTGAGTTTTAATGACGACACAAATATTTCTGCCAAATTTCCTGGGAATCGACTGAATGTAACTATCAGATGCAAACGACTGTAAAAATTCTTTTCAAACAAAAAAACCTGGAGGCTTGAAATTTTCAAGGTGAGTATGCATAAATCTGTCATGTTAAAAAAAAGGTCTGAATCGGCTCAATAGCTCCTGCGTTATTCTCATTTGGAAGTTTCTTTTCAAATTTTGAAGAAAGTTCGATCAAGTTTAAACGCGAAATAACGACACAAAGACTCATGCACAATATTATGAACATAAATTACTAGAATTTTTTTTTTAATTTAATATCTTCGAAACCTGCGAATTATTATGAAGTAACCGACAAATTCCAATTGCTCAGAAAAGCAGATGGCTAACGAATCGTGCTTCGAAATTTCGAACTATTGTTAGAATCCAAGCGCAGCGGGATTTTTTCTCCAAAATTTTTCTCATCTTATGTCGCTAAACGGTGTGAAAATTATATGAAGTTTCATTCAATGTTTTATTTTTCCTCTCTTTCTTATCTATACTTACCGATGCAGATTGAAGGGGGAAGGATGGACCTTAAAATATGTATTTTCCTATTCGTCACGAAATCAGTTCTATTGGGTTGTTCGGAAAGTAATTTCGTTTTTTTTTTCGGAAAATGAAAGACCATTTTCGTATAATGAATGAACATTTTGAAGAATTATATATTGGCCATTCTGGTCTAACACCTATTGTCATCTTTCTGGTAGTAGCATGATTCCACGCTCCTAACATTTTTAGTCTTTGCTGGAAAAAAACTGAGCCAGGTGATTTTTGACCTCTTAATTCAAAGTACAGGTTTTACTGCCCAAAAAATTTTCTATATCAAAAAAAGTAAAATATGACGAAAATGCTGATTATTACTCTCCATATTTAAAAGGACACTAAGTAAAAACTACTGCGTATAATTAATTGAACTTTTCACACACAAGCCTTGCTATATCAGCTCTCAAAACATATAATGATTATGGGACCCAAGTGTGAAGTTGGGTGCGAAAAAATATAATTAAATTCTCTTTCGGGAAATTACTTTCCGAATAACCTTATAAAATAAAGAAAATGGCGTTTATTCGACTTTCGGATTACAGAACACAGAATTCTGTGTTTTTATTTATCACAAGTAGTTTATTTAAGATGAAATTCAAAGATTAGAAATTTCCAGGACAAATTAACTGTTGAACAACTTCAATGTGTTCAAATATCTGCAATCTCTTCAACTATTAATGTAAAACCGCTCTAATACTCTTGATACTAGGTCAGTGGTTTTATATTTTCCATTAGTTATGAGTTAAGTGATTGGAGGTCATGAAATATTGTTATCATCAATTCTTTTTCTTCACTTTTGACTGTTTCTATTTCTACGTTTTTTTTAGACTGTCGATATCTTATAATACATTTTTATAATTTTATTTTATGCCGCCTGTAGCAAAATGGCGAATGCTCGGGTTAGCGAGAACAGTGTTTTATCCTTTTAGTTTCAGACTGTTGGGTTGTGAATGGCTCGCGTTATAGAAGTGAAGAGGAAGGAATTCTGTTTTCACAATTATACCTATGTGGGGGGATTTAAAAACATCCCAAATTTTCCAATTGTTTCCATGTGTCATTCCTTCCTTATAAGAAATTGTTGACACAAAAATTAACAGTGCTGTGACTTAAAATGGCACAAGATAGCAATAACAAAGCCTACCCAGAACATAACTGAACTCGTAACTAGCACAAGCTGAAAAAAAAGCTTCTTAGGTATTTTCACAGAAGATCTAGGAGTATCAGGATAAGAATAAATAATAATAAAAGCAAAATCATACTCAATGAAAAAATATATATGAGACAGTAATTTATTTCCACAAAAATGTTTGTACTACTACAACAATTGTTTCACCACGATGTGGCTTCTTCAGGTATTACATTGTACTTTCTGATGGTATTCAGTGTAAACGAGTTTAAATACATTGTTAGGTACGTGACCAAATAATGGAAGCACAAGTCAAAAAAACTCTAGATGTTTATTAGAGTTTGCCGCTAAAAATGCCATTGAGGAAAGATATTCAGTAATGGAGAATTATCAACATCTGTTTGTTCATTCAAAAGGATTTTACGGGCATTATAACTGTTAATTCCAAGAAATTCTAAAAGTGTTAATCTAGAACTCTTGCTTTCAACGTAGATAATTTCATAATTATTGTTGAAATTATGACTGAATTCCTTAAGATGATTAGCATATGTCGAATGTACAGAATCGGATATATAACCCCTTTTGTGTTCTTTGACACGTTTCTTGAATGATCTACCAGTCTGGCCAATGTATACTAAAGGGCAATCTTTGCAAGTCAACTTGTAGACTCCGGATTTATTTTCTTTATTTGTTCGATCTTTATTGTTTTTTTGTGTAGGTTATTAATTGTCTTAAAAGCCGCGTTATAACTGAAACAACTTTTGAAATATTTAGCAATTTTTTCAGATAATCCATTGACATAAGACAACGAAAAATATTTCTGTGTATTGTCTTCTTTAATGATTGGGTACACGAGATTTAATGCCATTTTATTTTGCTTATTGGATATTTTGTCTAGAAGAGAGTAACTGCTGTTTGACGCTATTTGTTTAATAATATTTAATTATTTCAAAAAGTAATCTGAATTCAAAGGGATATTCAAAAATCCATGAATAAAACTATCATATGCTGACATCTTTTGGTTGGTGGGGTGATTTGAAGTTTTGTGTATTGTGATGTCTGTATGTGTGGGTTTGTGAAAGATACTAAAATCATGTAAATAATTTTGTGAGGTCAAGAAAATAATACTTTGATTCTTTTCTTCTTCGATTGTGAATTTGATTTTTGAGTGGAGTTTATTAGTGAAATTCGTGAAGAAATGTAGTTGTCGGTCGGTGCCTTTGAAACAACAAAAAATGTCATCTACATATCTATACCAATAAAGGAAATATTGGCTTATTGGATTTAGGTGTAGTTTTGATTCTAGATCATCCATAAATATTTCAGCTAAGATTGAACTGAGTGGATTTCCCATTATTGAACCATTGTTAGAATGTTCTGCCTATGCACTTTTTGGGAGGAAAGTTTGCTGAGTCTTTAATATTCAAGAATAAAAAACCTAACTGACTCCAAAAAATTTGCAATCTAACATATTCAATTTTACTGCTTGAGAAGGAATTTCAGATTCTCAGTCCACATTTAGGAATTTTGAGCCAGAGACTTTGAAAAATTTAATATTAAACGCAGCATTGATAACATTATACCTGATTTATTGCAAATGTTGGGTTCTTGAAATTCGATACTGAAATCAAAGATTCCAAATATATAATAATAAGAAGCGGTTTTTTACTTGATAAAAGGATTATTACAAACTTTTAATATAAAAACAGATTCAAGCTGTTAGTCTCCTACAATTTTAATTTCAAAAAAATTGTTTCTTTAACTTTCATAATTAAATTAATGTCTTCTAAGCACTGCTTATATTTGATAAACGTATAAAATCAAAATTCATTGTAATATCAAATGGAATAAAAAACTCAATAAATATAAATTGTTAATTAAAATTAAAAATGTTCTATGGTAAACACAGAAATCTCACAAAAATTGTAAGGCACTTTATGGCCTTCCTCAAACCACTGGAAACTGTATAATGAATATATTTATTTAAAAACCTAACATAATTATATAATATATATAAAATAGAATAATAAGAAGCTGTTTTTTACTTGATAGAAGGATTATTACAAGCTTTGAATATCAAAACAGATTCAATCTGTTAGTCTCTAACAATTTTAATTTCTGTCTGAAGAGTTCAGGTGCGCATGCTTGGAACGAAACATTCACTTTTATTTGTTTTTAATTTTAATTAACAATTTATATTTGTTGGGTTTTTTTATTCCATTTGATATTGTATAATGAATTTTGATATTATACGTCTATTAAATATAAGCATTGCTTATAAGACATTAATTTAATTCTAAAACTTTAAAAAAAAATTTTTTTGAAATTAAAATTATAGGGGACTAACAGATTAAATCTGTTTTAATATTCAAAGTTTCCAAATTTATTGTTATACATTGTACTTTGAAGATATCGTCCTGAATTAAAGGTACAACCGAAGAGTAATTACTTGTATGATATCACGAATAAAATAATCATAAGCTTATGAATTTCTCAAGAAATTCAGCTGAAATTAGGCAAAGATAGTAAAATTAAAGGTTTACTTATGGTATGAGATTATAAAGAATTTTGTTTGTTTGACTTTCGTTTCCACAATTTTTGCGTATTTACTTCAATCTTCGATAAGAAAAATGTCAAACAATTCTAAGTCGTTAGAAAAGCGATAATTTTCGGAAAAACTCAGTGGACTTGTTTGAGTAGACTCATGGTTCCACTATAAGCTTTGATAGATAAAATCAAACTCAATTGTTTTCAATAGTAAAACTGTTTTCAAAACTTTTTCGATAACAACATAAACATGGTGATTTCCATAAATTCTGGAATGGTTGACAAGTATTTCACTTATGGCCTTGTAAATCGAACTGCAAGAGAAACCAAGAGCATCTCTACTTGGAACGCTATACGAATAGATTGGAGTCTTACAGACGCCTTTGATCTTCTTAATAGAAACAATTAATGGAGGTTAACCACAAATTATTGAAACTCCATGAATCGAAGAAGCAGGTTTAAAGGAGAATTGAAGCTTTATTGGTTCAAAATTGGTCTTACATACAAGTATTGTCCATTCTCAGCCACTACCTATCTCCATATTTCTGTCAAGTGACGGATTCAATCACGGCAAAGTTATCTCTTTCGATCGATGCAACTTGGCCTGACTTCTGTGATTACGATGAAGTCACAAAATGGATCGATGCATGGATAGCGGCCAACGTGCCTCATTTTCCGCGATGATTTTCATCAATTGCCAAAAAGATGCGAAAAAGTAGTGGACTTTTTCCCAGTTCAGTCAATGGCAATTTTTTTTTAACGTTTCGAAAAACTTTTCTATATAAATATTCTACCTGTTTTCTTTTTTCTAGTTGCAACATTATTCCATAAATTGTATACCTGTTGACAATCAACAATATTTGACAAATAGTGTTGCCATGCAACTTTGGCCATAGCCGATTATCTGCACAACCTATTTTATACATTATTTTTGTCTTAGAATGTTGCAAAAAAGAAGTATATAAGAATTACGAAAAATAATAAATTCCGGATACTTTCTAGACGGACTATATGTGTTCTCATTTAACCAAAGTGAACACTGGATTTGTATCAAGTTAAGGTCAGCACGATACGAAGTTTCCATAGACTTATTATCCTAAATAATATTAATATGTCTATGGAAATTTGAATCAGATAACTGCTTTAAGCTCCCTTTCAGATTTTTTACGGATTTCTGATATGAATATATTCTGTTGTTTTGAAAATAAATAAATTATTATTTTTATTTTATTTGAAAAATCCAAAAACGAGGACATACTTTCATATTTCGTTGATTTCTAAATCTGTTAGCCAATTTGCTTGCGAAAACCCAGGTGCGGATTGTGTTATCCTAAGGCCAATAAAGCGTTTAAATTGCTTCCTTTAATCTTACGCGGTCCTCCTGAAACTGGTCTATGACTCATATCTATTCCATTTTTTATCCTCTTTATTGTCTCATATACAGCACTTTTTCCCAATTCAGTCAATTGCACTAATTTTTTAACGTTTAGAAATTTCTATACAAATATTCCACCTGCTTTCTTTTTCCTAGTTCGGACATTATTTCATGAATTGTATACTTGTTAAAAATCAACAATATTTGACAAATAGTGTTTGTTGCCATGCAAGTTTGATCATAGCCGACTATTTACTATTAAAGTTATGAAAAATAATAAATTCCGGATACTTTCTAGAAGTACTATAGAATATAGTCGTCGACGGAGACAATGTTTTGAAATAAAAAATAATAATAAAAAATTCTTTTTCAATGTTGAATAAAGAATTCATCAAGTATAGACTCAGAAAATTACATCGGAATTGAGATTTCAACAGTGGCGGCTTTCGTGCTTGATTCCAACTGTTGATTTCGAGCTTCCTTTCCGCCAGATGAATCTTTCATCCTTGCCCCCGTGGGAGTGACGGCCCAACCCACGGGATAGCCGAGCAGACATCCGCATATAGAAAACAAAACCGTGAAGTCCTCATAGTCGAGCTAAATTTAGGCGAAGGACGACGGAGTTCAGGATGCGTGGGCGGTTCGATCGTCATACGATTCCGGTCTGCCCCAGACCTTGTCCCAATTCGGGAACTGGGTCGCGATATCGGCCAGGAGGAAATCCGGGTCACGGGAGACACCGCTAGGGTCATTGATAAACAGGGAATGCAGGTCGATCGGTCCCGTGAAGTTCACCGGGGTATGAGAGGCGTATGCTACAATTAAATAAAATAGAAAGGCTTTTTACTTGATAGAAGAAATATAACAAAATTTGAATATCAAAACAAATTGAAATATGTTTATCTTCTACAATTTTAATTTCCAAAAGAATTTTTTTTATTCAAAAACTTTTAGAATTAAATTAATGTCTAAAACAAGCACCGCTTACATTTAATAGACGTATATAATCAAAACTCAATATACAATGTCAAATGAAATAAATAACCCAATAGATATACGAAAGTAATTAAAATTAATAAATAAATATTCAAACGAGACAAAATTTTGTTTCTGGTTTTATCTTAAGAAATACTACTTGCCTTATAAAAACATGAACACACTTGAAGGACTTCCCAAAGAATATAATTTATTTGAAATATTTAATACATTTAAATATTCGAACAAATTATTTCAAAAATCTCTAAAAAATGTGCACTATATTTTCAAAAAACAAATATAATTCTAGATAATCCCTTCATCAGCCGTTTTTCAATAATCCAAATATCAAAATCAAAAACATAACCTACATCACTCACGTGTTAAAAGACTTAAGCTTCGAACTACAGATCAACTATATATTCAAGATTGATCTATGTTCTAACAAAATCAAAGAACAAAGTGAGTTATTTTAAGGTTTAACTAAATCCATTGACACCGTATAAAGAGATTTATTGAAGCCAAAATATAATTATATATTATATATAAAATAAAATAGAAAGGCTTTTTACTTGATAGAAGAAATATAACAAAATTTGGATATCAAAACAAATTGAAATATGTTTATCTTCTACAATTTTAATTTCCAAAAGAATTTTTTTTATTCAAAAACTTTTAGAATTAAATTAATGTCTAGAACAAGCACCGCTTACATTTAATAGACGTATATAATCAAAACTCAATATACAATGTCAAATGAAATAAATAACCCAATAGATATACGAAAGTAATTAAAATTAATAAATAAATATTCAAACGAGACAAAATTTTGTTTCTGGTTTTATCTTAAGAAATACTACTTGCCTTATAAAAACATGAACACACTTGAAGGACTTCCCAAAGAATATAATTTATTTGAAATATTTAATACATTTAAATATTCGAACAAATTATTTCAAAAATCTCTAAAAAATGTGCACTATATTTTCAAAAAACAAATATAATTCTAGATAATCCCTTCATCAGCCGTTTTTCAATAATCCAAATATCAAAATCAAAAACATAACCTACATCACTCACGTGATATATATAATTATATTTTGGCTTCAATAAATCTCTTTATACGGTGTCAATGGATTTAGGTAAACCTTAAAATAACTCACTTTGTTCATTGATTTTGTTAGAACATAGATCAATCTTGAATATATAGTTGATCTGTAGTTCGAAGCTTAAGTCTTTTAACACGTGAGTGATGTAGGTTATGTTTTTGATTTTGATATTTGGATTATTGAAAAACGGCTGATGAAGGGATTATCTAGAATTATATTTGTTTTTTGAAAATATAGTGCACATTTTTTAGAGATTTTTGAAATAATTTGTTCGAATATTTAAATGTATTAAATATTTCAAATAAATTATATTCTTTGGGAAGTCCTTCAAGTGTGTTCATGTTTTTATAAGGCAAGTAGTATTTCTTAAGATAAAACCAGAAACAAAATTTTGTCTCGTTTGAATATTTATTTATTAATTTTAATTACTTTCGTATATCTATTGGGTTATTTATTTCATTTGACATTGTATATTGAGTTTTGATTATATACGTCTATTAAATGTAAGCGGTGCTTGTTTTAGACATTAATTTAATTCTAAAAGTTTTTGAACAAAAAAAATTCTTTTGGAAATTAAAATTGTAGAAGATAAACATATTTTAATTTGTTTTGATATTCAAATTTTGTATGCTACAATTGAAAACTCGAGTCTGCATATGCTGCAAATTTTTCACAATTCATCATTTTCTTCGTTGTTGCAGTAAATCACATTGTTCGTTCCTGAGTATTGAAATATTAGATGTACAAATGAATTTGTTTCATATAATAATGAATATGAGCATGTTTGAAACTTAAATAAAGTCGATGTATATTCACGCGCATTAGATGGCGCTGATATTCAGCAAAACAGTAGGATCGCTATGCAGACCGAATAAAGGAGATAATCAACAAAACATTAGGCTTTATTTAAGATTCGAACTGTAACACAGATGTGAGTTGCACAGTCCGATTCGAAGAAACTTCCGATTCACCGTGCTCATATTCGTTATCATATTCGTCGACTCAATTAATACATACCGATTTTTCATATGAAAAAACGCACTCATATCATAAGACAACGAATTAACAAATTAGCCAAACTATGTCTATTACTACTTTTCCCCACTTCTCACGCAATTTCCGAATTCTGTCTCGGAAAAACTTCTTTTCAGTTTGTTATTGATGTTGAGGTTAATGACAATGATTGTCCGGGCAAAGCATAGTATTTTTCTTCTTGGAGGTGTCGTACAAGGTCCGCTTTTCGTCACCAGTCATTATCCTGTATGAAAACCTTCTTTGTTTGCTTCTGAAGCTGCTGCTCAAAAGAAAATAATTGTTTTCCAGGTATCTTGGTTTCAATTGTAAAGGAACACAATTGCCTTTCTTTTGAATCGGGCTCATAGATTCAAACCTACACTTACTGCTATTTGAGAGATCTTCTTACTGGATCATCTTAGTACCGGAGATCTTAGTACTGAGATTGTACTTAGAGTACTGGAGGTTGTTTAACAACCTTCTTTGTCGATTGCCGACATTCTGATATCTGTTAGAAGGCCCCTCTTTTTCAACCCGGTTTTTTATCACGTTCCGCTTGCAAACCTCTGTACCACTATTAGGTGTTATCTAGATTCTATTGAAATATTCAAAATAATTATCACTTTTGTTTAAGTACATCTGTACCACTGGAAGGTCTTCAGTTGTCTGATGATGGGATAGTTCAATTCCCGAAACTCGAGTCACAAGAAAATGTGTAATATATATTTTTATTGGTAGTAAAACAGTAATTTCTACAATTTGTTTTAATAATGAAGTTATTCCAGCTATCTTGACCTGATAAATTCGGACCCAAACCTCTCAAATAAAATAATCATTTGAAAATATATAAAAATACTGATTTGTCTTCAGACATTTCTGCAGCAAATAATAAAATTTGAATAAGCATGGCCTAAACGAAAATAAGGGTATATCATATACAATAAAGGAAGATACGACTCTGCATTAGATAACCGCGACGTGCATGTGATATAATACTACTCTGTCAAGAAAGTACCGGGAATTTTCAATTAAAACAACATTTTTACATTTAATCGTCGAAATTTATTGGGTCGCCTTCAAAATAGGCTCCATTTGCTCCAATACATCTATGCCAACGGCACTTCCAATTATCGGAACATTTTTTATAGGCGCTTTCCGGGAAGGACTTTAGCTCTCGCGCCGAATTTTGTTTTATGGCTTCAATCGACTCAAAACGGAGGCCACGAAGGGGCAATTTTAGTTTTGGGAAGAGGAAAAAGTCGCAGGGAGCCAAATCCGGCGAATACGGTGGTTGCTGAAGCACGTTTGTTGAGTTTTTGGTGAGAAAGTCAGTCACAATCGTAGCTGGGTGAGAAGGCGCGTTATCGTCATGCAAAATCCATGAGTTGTTCGCCCACAAATTTGGCCGCTTCTTACGGATACGCTCACGCTAACGTTTCATAACGCCTAGGTAATACTCCTTGTTTACCGTCTGACCCTCTGGAACGAATTCGTAGTGCACCACGCCACGTATATCGAAGAAAACAATGAGCGGCTTTGGCGTGGTTTTTTCGGTTTCGGCTCATTTTTTGCCACCCATTCCGATGATTGCTGGCTTGTTTGCATATCGTACTCGTAGACCCAGGTCTCATCACCAGTTATAATGCGTTCCATGAATGTAGAATCGGAATTACAGCGATCCAGCATGTCTGAAGCAACCTGTTCGCGATGACGTTTTTGAAGAAAATTCAGGTCTTTCGGTACGAGTCGTGCGGCCACCTTTCTCATGCCCAAAATATCAATCAAAATCGTACGTGCGTTCTCGTGGGATATCTTAAGATCATGTGCTATCTCTCTCAAGCTGGCACGACGGTTTTCCAGCACCCTTTCCTTAATTTTATCGACGTTATCTTCGATCGAAGCCGTCGATGGGCGACCACTTCACGACCGTCCTTGAAGGCTCTGTACCACTGATATGCACGAGTTTTCGATAGAGCATTATCACCAAAGGCCTTTTGCAACATTTTCAATGCATCGGCAAACGAAAATTCATTTGCTACACAAAACTTTAAACAAATTCTTTGCTCAACGTAATCACCCATAGTAAAAATCGGCACGCACTCTGACTGACTTAATCAGCTGTTGCAAACACACTAGTTGACAGATCCCGCTCAAGCTTCGCATAGTAATTAAGGACAGTGGTACCAACCTAGGAAAAAAATTTTATTTTTTTAAATTTAAATCGATAATTCCCGGTACTTTCTTGACAGAATGTTCAAAGAAATTCCTCAATTAATTATATATATATATATATATATATATAAATAATTTAGTCATTATTTCATATTTCTTCCGATTATTTATTAGTTCATTTCCACTACATGTGATGATAATATATATGTTCATAAAATGATACGGGTATCAAGGACATGTTTTTAGAATTCAATTCTAAATGTTTCCGTGAGATTAATTTACATTAAAATAGGTAAAAGGTTCTAGAGAATTAATTTTCTGTAATATAAATAAAGTACATGAAATCTTTTTGGAAAACCGTAAAGAGAAGATTCAGGAGATAACTGGTACCTCAAAGATATCAAATGAAAGTATAGGCATTCTACAAATGCTGTTTCTAAGATGCGGTTCGAAATACTTCGTTTCACGAGTAGCTTACTTGAGAGGTTTTGGATTGATATTGACCATCAAACTTGGTTTTTGCGACCTGTTAAATTGGTCGTAAATATTTTTCTTTTGATGCTATATCTAAACACAAAATCAAACGGACTGGATGATCCTTATTCAATTATTTACTCAGGTAAACAATCAATGAATTAATGGGTTGTGAATCCAAACAGTCTCGTAGAAGTAGCAATGTACAATTTTTGCTCGTCAATCTGAGACGACAAAGACGAAATTAATTGATAGACATTTTTATACAAAAAAGGACTTACATCTCTGAAGTTACACAATGCTAAATACAACAAACAAGTTATTGAAACGAATACTTGAACAATTAGCGATCGAATGTTGAACGAGTAGTGAACCGATAATTTCGAACCATTAGCTTGCTCGAACATTAATCCATCAGCTTGAACGAATGTTTCAACTATTTGCTTGATTAAATGCTTGAAACATTAGCGAGAGATACAATAATGTGCAATACTACTTCAGTAAATTGACTTGGACCTCCTTGGAAGATACTCAAATTTGGTCGCCTGACGACGTGGCTGTGGAATAGACTTCTCAGAAACGTGGAAAGATAAAGAAGAGACTGGGAAAACCCTATGAAGACTTTGACAAAAAATAAAACAGTAGCACAATGTTCATCTAAACAAAAAGTTATATACATTCTAGAGAATGTTAGAATTGTCTGCCACACTACATATTGTGGTGAAAAATTCCAGTCATTAAACCCTCGATTAGCTAAAAATTTCTGTCGGTGACTAGATTTAAAGTTTCAAGTACCAACGTTTGAGAATTAACGCGAAGCCTATCGTTTGTAGATCACTGAATCCAATGCTCAAGCACTCCGTTCTGTTCACACAAAATGTAATACGTCATTATCAAATTACCCCGACATCTTCTCTGTTGAAGAGTCTGTATCCTGAACATTATCAAACTATCCTCGTATCATGAACGAATACGAATAATATTCTAGTCGCAACACTTTCGAGCAGGTTTACATTTTGAACACGAGACGGAAACTATAAAGTATTAACGAACTCCAAAACAAGTTTCAGAGCTGTCTACCTGACAGGACTGAGTCCTAATGTAGGAAGAAGAAGAACTCATAAATTCATAATTATAAAACTATGTTCCATTGAATCTTAAAGAAAATTGAATTCAGAATTATTTCAGATGTAATTCCGATTTTAATTCAATTGCAATAACTTCTATCACGTGAAACTCGAAGGTCTTTTGGAAACCTTAAAACATTGTGCTCTTGTTAAAGTACAATACAGAAAAGCGGTACTATCTTACTGAGTAGGAAATACAAAACCATAAGGTAGAATTTTCGAAGTTTCTACTTTGATTTGATCCCTCTTCAAGAATATCCGAACAAATTTTATATTGTAAAAACTCCCTTTCATCATTCAAACTCTAACCCGACAAAGCACATTTTTTTGCAACGTGACACAGATCTGACAGGGAAAATCGGCCTCTTCAACCTCCCCGCCACGCTTCGTCCACTCCGTCCGGACGTCCGTCAAACGGAATGCTAATGGCGGCAGGACATTTCGCGAGCTTTGAAAAACGGAAGGCTAACGCCGAAAATGTACCCCTTCCTTCCCCTCTAGTGTGGCTGTTTTATTTTTCGCGTCGTCGAATCGGCAAATTGGAATTTTGGGATTTTGTCCTGGTCCGCGTGTTTGCTTTGGCGATTATAACGAAGTGCTATAATTTAGTAATCTGAAGATCTAACGGATCGACGCCTGTGACTAAGTGGGTTTGGAAAGCGAGCTCTGTCTGTATCGAGAAAATATTTCAGGTTCATCACGGAGGATGTAGAAAGTTGATGGAATTAGGATATAAAGGTGTGGATTACTTTGATCAAAATATGGCGATTGGACCAAATATGCCACAATAAAATATTGCTGCGGAAAAATATACAGGGCTTTAAGGTTAAATTTTTTTCTGTTTTGGGTAATAATTTTACTATTTATTTCTGAATTGTTAATATCGGCACAGAGGTATAAGTTTGGATGGGGAATAATATTTTATGTAGTACTTCACTTTTTGTTATAGGGGGCGCCACGTGAATCAGTCCGGATGATGAAATTACGTGGTAGCTTTTTTTAACGGAACTTGATGTTGATCTTGATTAGAAAATAAGATGTAAAAAACATTTTCACGTAATATTGGTACCCCATAGTTTCACCCGTTTTCGACAAAAACGTAATTGAAGAGTAAAATATCTCAGAAGGGGATTTCAAATATTATTTTATTTATAAGGATTATGCTTTGTTTGTCATAGAAATGTTCAATATGTCCTTACTTGATGAAAATCCATTTTAAATGAGGTTGTTCTGAGTTTTATTGCTATTATAATACAATAATTGTTTGGCTATCACAGTGTCATCTTCAGGTAAGTGGTATCTTATATTTTGAATAAATTAATTTGTTAACGAAATCGGTTTCTATTCATATAAGAGAAGGTATAACATTTTACATTGAGCACTAAAACGCACAAAAGGGGTTTTTTGTAAATTCCAGCTCATCTGGTTATGTTTTAGAGGGGAGAGTTATTAAGGTCTAATTTTGAATATCGAAACAGTTCTGTTAGTCTCCTCGAATTTTGATTTCAAAAAATTCTATTCAAAAACTTTTGGAATTAAAATTATAAGAAGCGGTTTTTTACTTGATAGAATAATAATTAGAAACTTTGAATATTAAAACAGATTTAACCTGTTAGTCTTCTACAATTTTGATTGAAAAAAAATTTTTAGAATTAATTAAGGTTTTTTTATTCCATTTGATATTGTATAGTGAATTTCGAATTTCATCTGTCTATTGAATATAAGCAGTGCGCATTTAAGACATTGATTTAATTCTAAAAGTTTTTCTAAAAAATTTTTGAAATTAAAATTGTAGAAGACTAACAGATTAAATCTGTTTTGATATTCAAAACTTTCAGGATTATTATTAACAGAATAATAAACTGAACTTTTAGAATAAACTTATAAATACTGCTTATATTTGATAAAGTCTAAAATCAAAACTTATTTCACAATATCAACTGGAATAAAAAAAAAACCAACAAATATAGATCGTCAATTGAAATTAATAAATAAATATTTGAATGTTTCGTTCCAAGCATGCGCACATGAACTCTTTAGACAGACGGTGAACATCCCTGCCTGTGACAAAATGTTTTATTTCTGATCTTATATTTATGAAAGCTGAATCTTTTTCAAAAATACACAACATAATTTAAAGAACTTCTCCAAAACTAATTTATCTCAAATATTTAGTATATTTAAATATTTGAATAACATACTTCAAAAACTATCGAAATATGTAGCACATCCTCAAAAAATAATTATAATTCAGATAAAGTCAGTTCAACTTCAAATTTAAAAGGTTAAATCAATTAACAATAAATAACTTACCCATAAGACCTAGTCGAATATTTGTTTTCATAAATATAAGATCAGAAACAAAACATTTTGTCATAGGCAGAGCTGTGCATCGCCTGTCTGAAGAGTTCAGATGCGCATGCTTGGAATCCAATATTTATTTATTTATTAATTTCAATTGAAAATTCATATTTGTTGAGTTTTTTATTTTAGTTTATATTGATTAATGAGTTTTGATATCATACGTCTATTGAATATAAGCAGTGCTTATAAGACATTAATTTAATTCTAAAAGTTTTTGAATGAAATTCTTCGGAATTAAAATTGTAGGAGACCAACAGATTAAATCTGTTTTGATATTCAAAGTTTGTAATAATCCTTCTTTCAAGTAAAAAACCGCTTCCTTTTATTTAATTAGGTTTAATTGTTCGTTACATACTATTCCAATCTTGTTGTATTTATTTATCTTTAGTGATCCTAACTGGTTTAAGGTATAAAATTTACTTTTTATTCGTAAAATTTCAAAATTATGTTTGAAAGTATGTCCTGTTTCTAACAATCGATTTGAAAATGTGGAAATACATTTGTTATTGAGGAAACTATCCAAATGTTCACAAATTATATGTCGGAAAGATCTTCCAGTCCTATGTAAACTTTTGTGCAATCACAGCAGGTTAACTTATAAACTACCTATTTATCATCTTAATGGTAATGTCTTCATTATGTTTAATGAATGTACTCAGGTTTGAGTAAGTTTTGAATTAAATTTTTAACTCATATTTATTTTTGAGGTATGTAGCAATTTTTTCAGAAATCCCTTTAGTATATTCTAAGGAAATGTATTCAAAATTTTCTCTTGTATTAGGATGTAATATATTTAAAACTATTGTATTATTAGGAGCGCAGACAGCTCAGTGGTAGAGCATCGTGCTCGTGACTGGAAGGTCCGGGTTCGAATCCTATTCAGGTGGAAAAGAAATTTTCTAGTTGGACGGGTGTCTGCAACCATTTTACTATTGGGTCAAAAATTAACAGTACTGTGACCTAAAGTGGCGCAAGATCGCAGTAACAAAGCCTATCCAGAACACAACTGAATTCCTAACTCGCACAAGCTGAAAAAGCTTCTGGGAAATCTTCACAGAAGATCTAGGAGTATGAGGATAATAATAAAATAAAATCAAAAAACATATATTTTTTTTTACCATTTTTTACCACTTAAACGTAGTTTAAAACAAATGTTTTCTAGTAGATTGATCTGTAGTGCGCAGAAGGGATTGTCGGACTTGTTCAACATTTTCGGGGTTTCAAACAGTCATTTAGCCCCTGGGTGCTTTTGGTTTATCAAAACACCACGTGTATGAAGTGCTTGAATCCAATGAACACAGGTTTTTTTTTTAGGAAACTCTTCAATTCTATTGAATGCTGAAGTGGCAACGGAATTCAGGCTGAACTCTCGTGATAGATTCGTTATTTTGGATGAAGATTTCATAAGCGACTGTCCGGTATTCCACTCATCACAGATTTATGACTTTAACTTATAAACAAATAAAAAGACTCTACGGAGCTAACGGTATCAGCATCATCACGATCGGATTCTCAGGGGGCGGTACTAGCCGTTTCAAAGACAGTATTCACCACCCTGTATTTTCAATTGGGTTGGAGGACAATTATAGAATATTAGATACCTGCAGTTAGTATACTGTTCAGTAAGTGACGATGAATGAGCAGAAATATTAATAGTCATTCTTCTTGTGTTATATTGAATTGAATCAGTCCTTACTTGGTGAAAATCCATATTAAATAATATTTGAATAATGTTATTATGATTTTCACAAATTTTTATTGTTATGTTTACAACAATCGTTTCACCATCACAGTACCATCATCAAGCAGGTTTACATTTTGAATAACTAAGCTTGTTTCCGAAATCCGTTGCTATTTATATCACAGTAAGTATAATAAAGTTTTATTGGGTACCAAAACCCAAAAAAGAGTCTCTGCAAATTCCAGCTTATCTGAATATATTTAACAGGGGTGAGTTATTTAAATCTGATTGATCGTTAAGTAATATTCCAATTTTATTGTGTTTATTTATCTCTAGGGATTCTAACAGATTTAAGGCATAACTTTCACTTTCTATATGTAGAATTTCAAAATTATGGTTGAAAGTATGTCCTGTTTCTGACAAATGGTTAGAATATGTGGAATTACTTTTATTATTGAGGAAACCCTTCAAATGTTCATAAATTCTATGTCGAAAAGTTCTTCCAGTCTGTCCTATGTAAACTTCAGGGCAATCACCGCAGGTTAACTTATAAAGCCCCGATTTATCATCTTTATGTCTACAGTCTTCATTAGTATTAATAATGACTATGATCCTAAGTTGAGAGACAAATTGTTGATGGATACAAATAATAAAATAGCTTTAAATATGGTACATCCTAATATAAAAGAAAATTTTAAATACATTTCCTTAAAATACACTAAAGGTACTTCTGAGAAAATTGATCAAAAATAAATATAATTCAAGAACTTCATTTAAAACCAATTCAAATTTGAGTAAATTCATTACAAATAGTAAGGACTGTACACATAAAGATGATAAATCGGGGGTTTATAAGTTAACCCGCGGTGATTGCCCTAAAGTTTACATAGGACAGACTGAAAGAACTTTTCGACGTATTATAGAATTTGTGAACATTTGAAGATTTTCCTCAATAATAGAAGTAATTCCACATATTCTAACCATTTGTTAGAAACAAGACATACTTTCAACCATAGTTTTGAAATTCTACATATAGAAAGTAAAAGTTATGCCTTAAACCTGTTAGAATCCCTAGAGATAAATAAACACAATAAAATTGGAATATTACTCAACGAACAATTAGATTTAAATAACTCACCTCTGTTAAAGATATTCAGATAAGCTGGAATTTGCAGAGATCTTGTTTTGGCTTTTAGTGCTCAATAAAAATTTATTGTACTTACTGTAATATAAAAAGCAACGGATTTCGGAAACAAGCTTAGTTATTCAAAATGTAAACCTGCCTGATGATGATGATAGCGAAACGATTGTTGTAAATGTGACATTGTGTTATATTTTTGAGGAGTCTCTGTTGAAAAATTTAATCGTAGTTGAAAAAAAACAAGAGATATTCATACATATAAATTGCGTTGATAGTAGAGATGTTATATTGCCTCAAAATTTCCCTGCAAATATCTCCAAACATCATTGTGTGTATAGAGTTTATAGAGATTTTGTGTGATCAACATTTTTCAAATTGCATTACTCATTACAGATTCAAAGATTTCATGATAAAAACCTTTAATGAATTACTACTTGATTTATGGCATATATATTCCATATGAGCCCCAAACCAATTAACTTATCTAAGTGGATACCAAAGGATTTACAATTCAGGGGTATTTCAGTGCCACTTAGATCTGAAGTGTAAGGAATATAAATTCTTGCTTGTCTTGTCCGAAACAAATGGATGTTTTTTTTTAAATTTAATACTCATCTATTATTTGGAAACCGTTCAGTAATATACGTGAATTGTTCGGTAGCTATTTCCAGGCTATCCTCTGAATTATTGCACCAAACCAGGAGATTCGTATTATGTACATATTCAAATCACAGGAACAGGGAAAGATCTAGATCGTTCACGTAAATCAGAACAAGGAGCCTAGAATACTGTTTTGTGAAACACACAAAAGTCCTACCTAATTCATCTATAGAAACATACTGTGTTCTCTTAACCAGCTATGAATGTAAATAAGCGTATGCTGGGCGGGCCTCTCACTCTATACATGGATATATATGTGAATGTGGTATCAATGCGAACGGACGTTATCAAAATAGTCTTCAAAAAGTTGAGAGTTATTAGTGTATTGAAGGAGGAATGATTATTAAAGTGAGTGCATTTTTGTGTGTTCATTGACTGTTTGAGTCCATCGTGTTTAATTTTGGCGATTCAATTAGTTCAAAGGGAATTTTGAAGTCGGGAGTCATCGGCTTATCTCAGATTCGTCACGTATATTGTTGTCATCGAACACGTGCAGCGGGAATCCTTAAGCTAAAGCAATCCATAGACGGGGCGAATCAAGTATGTCACAACGAGATATGATCGCAATTTTAAGAGAAGAAATAGCGAATCGGACAAAATTCTTGAAGCAAGAACTGGATGCCCTGGGGAACGAAATTAGAGAAATCAGTAGAAAAACACGACTACAAATTTTTGACGTGGAAAAACGTGTCACTGCTATTGAGGCAGATGTAATAGAACTGAAAAGACATTCACGGAAGAACAACATTGTCATTAGTGGCTTGAAATTAGAAGGTTCGGAGATTGTCGACGCGACCATAAGCAAGCTGAATGAGGTTCTTGAGACGAACTTGAGCTTGGAAAATATCAATAACATCTACTGGTTGGGAAAATCTAATACGGCCCCGATCAAGGTGGAATTCACTTCCTATATTGCCAAATCTAAGGTGAAAGCTAATAAGGCTAAGCTCCGTGGTACTGATATTTATATAAATGATGATTTATGCAAGGAAGATAAACAAAGGGAAAGAATTCTGATCACTAATTTAAGGGAAGCAAAAGCTAAGAATTACCGAGCATATAGAAGGGGTTGGAGTTTGTATGTAAATGGTGAAAAATACAATCCAAGTGATTTGGCTGAGGTTTCTGAGGAGGCTTGTCGTCAAACAGCTTGTTTAGAAGAGGTAGAACGAAGGAGTGCCCCAAGTTCTCCATTTCCTGTGGCAAGGGGTAAAAAACTAATGGAGGACAATACTCATATCCAATACCAAGAAGAATCTAAAATTCAGAAGGAGGTCACAGACTTAGAAAGAGTTTTGAAGAATACATCAGATTTTGATCGAAAACTGAGGAACAGATTCAATTCTGCGGGTAGAGAGGCAACACCACCCGTACACAGGTCTTCCACGTCGAGGGCTTCTAGTAAAAAGGGGGTAAAGTAGATATTTTACACTAATTTATTCGGAGCGTTTTTCTGTTTTTATTGTGTTTCAGGGGTGTTGTTTTTTCTTTTTCTTTTTTTCCTTTGTCTTATGCGGATTTTGGTCATGAATCCTTATATAAGGGATTACAGTGGATCAAGCATTGGAGCCACATTTGTTGGGGATGTTTCGGGATTCAGTGAATATATTGTGGAGGCTGGTCAATTCAATGTTGTTCATCTGAATATAAGAAGTTTGAATAAGAATTATGATGAGTTAATATGTTTCTTACAGCAGTTTCCGCCAGAATCGGTGGATGTCATTGTCTTGAGCGAGACTAACCGAATACATGATATAGGTCTGTTTAATTTGGAAAATTATCGGATCATTTATAATGAGGGATGTGTAAACAAATGTGATGGGGTTGTTGTTTACGTAAAGAGTATCCTGACATATTCCCACAATGTAGTACACATTGGACCCATTAAATGTATAGAGTTGGAGGTAATTCGAGGTGCGAGTAAAATTCTGATTTCTTGAATGTACAGATCACCATGTCTTAATCCGGAAGCATTCAGCAGAGATATATTTTATTACCTGGAGAATAGTGCCAATATAAAAAACCATATACTTGTGGGAGATATGAACGTTAATATTCTATCTGAGGACGACACTGTGGAAGAATTTAAGAACATATTGGGTTACTTTGGTTTTATATCTTATATTAACAGATGCACACGAGTTCGAAGTGGTACATGTTTGGACCATTTTCATTTAAAGGTCGCACAGCGGGATATCTTTCGCGATGTTCAATCATTTGTCCTGGAATATGACATAACAGACCATTTTCCGATAGCTCTAGTTTTTAAGATATATGGAGGAGATACAGCATGTCCAAAGAAAAAACTCGAGACGACTAGACTAATAATAGAGCACTCTAAACTGAAAGATGATTTGAGATCGGAGAATTGGGGTTGCGTTTTTGATTCTCAGGATGTCCATGCAGCTGCGTCGAATTTTTTAGACACGCTGAAGCATCATATTGCGCAAAATTCCAGGAAGGTCAGAATAAACAGGAAAACTACCGCTGTAAAGCAATGGATAACACCATCAATATTAAAATGCGTTAATAAGAAAAATAAACTTTTTGCACAAGTGCAGCAAAACAGGGAATCCTTTGAGCTGCAGGACAGGTATAGAAGGTACAAGTCAACCCTGTCAAAGCTCATAAAACGCTCGAAGCGAGAGTATATACAAAAAAACATTGAGGGGAGGAAGAATGAGTCTAAAGGTCTATGGGAATGTATTAATAAAATGTATGGCAAGGAAGAAGCTAAAACAACAATTCGTAAGATTGAGACAGAGGAAGGTATAACAATCAATGACGAGGGAGATATTGCTATTAAGATGAATGAGTTCTTTGGTAAAATTGGTCAGAACAGCAGGAATACACCGGACGATCTGGGCGAATGCAAGGAAAGGAGGGACAGGTGTGAAAAGACATTGTTCTTCCTGCCCACGAATCAATTTGAAGTGTTGTCCATCATAAGGCAACTAAAATCGAGCAAAGGTACAGGATATGATGATTTACGATCGGAAACACTGAAAGAGGTAGCTGAAGAAATATGTTCACCAATGGCCTATATTATTAATTTATGTTTTGAATCAGGTGAGTTTCCGGACATCTGGAAGTTGGGGATAATCAAACCATTACATAAAGGCTCTAAAAGTAATATGAATAATTACAGACCGATAACATTGATTTCGAACCTATCAAAAATTGTAGAGAAAGTTATCAAGATTCGAATGCTAGGATTTTTGAATGAAAATAACATTCTCTCTGAAAAACAATTTGGTTTTAGAGAGGGGAAGTCGACAGAGGATGCAATTTTGAAGTTAACTTCGGAGCTGTATGGAGCTATCGATACGAGAATCACGGCGCTTTGTTTATTCATCGACCTCACAAAGGCATTCGACTCAGTGAACCATAGGATAATGTTGGAAAGAATGGAGGACTATGGAATGAGAGGAGTCTCACTTCAACTTATGAAGAGTTACCTATCTGATAGAACACAGGTAGTGGACATAAATGGATCAAAAAGCAATCCGATTGTTGTAGAGTCCGGTGTTCCACAGGGCACCGTCCTCGGTCCCATTTTCTTCATTATTTATTTGAATAATCTACTTCGGCAAAAAACGGTTGGTGAGATGGTCGTCTTCGCAGATGATATGGCCATCATATATAAGTCTGAATGTTGGGATACCCTGAAGTGGAAGGCAGAAAATGATTTGGTTAATGTTAAGATGTGGTTGGATAGTAACCAACTGACACTAAATTGCGCAAAGACTAAATATATGAAATTCACTTCATATTTAAGTAACTTGCCTGATGATGCACCGCTCGAGATAGGACCAAATACTTCAATTCCAACCGCAAAACATGTCAGATATCTTGGAATAACAATTGATGAGCATCTTAGATGGGACCTGCATATAAAAAATCTAAAGGGAAAATTGAGGGGACTGATCCAGAGATTTCGAGTTCTGAGGGAATTTTTAGAAGAAAAACATCTAAATATTCTGTATTATGCATTGGTACAATCGCAACTGACTTACGGAATATCGGCTTGGGGAGGTTTGGCTGATTGCTATCTTCGAAGCCTCGAAGTACTACAGAAGTGGATATTAAAGATCATATACAAAAAAAAGATTAGACTTCCCTCCGATAGACTATATATGGAGACAGGAAAGAGTGATATCAGACAGTTGTTCGCCCTGAATCTTCTAATGGACATAAATCGACAGAAGATAAAGATTACCCCAATTGGCCACCAACACGACACGAGATTGAAAGAGGACGGTGCAGTTGTACCTAGAGCATTCAAGACCGTTGGGCAAAGATGCGCCTCATACATTGCTCCTAGGCTCTTCAACTTCCTCCCGGAGGAGCTCAAGACATCGGTATGTGGCATTGGGTTCAAGAAGAAGATAAAAAATTGGTTGCGGAATATCGATAGAGGGATTGTGCGTGATTTGATCAGTCGGAATTAATTCGATGACATTGGGAATGAATATGTTGATCGGATACTGTGATCCTTTTTTGCTAACGGTTTCTGTGTAGTTTTTGGAACTGTTATTCATTTTGTTTTGAATTTTGAGAAGTTTTATTCATTTTTTTTTGTGATGTAGCTGATACCATTGAGTTGTATTTATTATGTCACTTACAAGTAGTATAGCACTACTTCTGTGACTGAAGTATATTTTTGTTTCTTAGGATAATATATGCTTGTATTATAATTGTTCAATAATGGGAAGGCAAAAATAAATTATTATTATTATTATTATTATATTTTTTCAGAAGTATGTCTATACTGAAACCATCAAAATCTTTCAAAATATCGAAGACAAATTCCTAAGGATAATTTCTCTTTTTCAAGTTTTATCATAATTGTCTGAGTGAAATCATATATAGCATAAGTAGTGAATTTATTTCTCAATGAGCTATGCTGATATGTGTTGTTGATGTTACCCATCAAAGAATTCGAACAATTCAGAAAGTACGATGACCTTAAATATCTCAGAGAACTTCGTATCTTGTTGGCCTCTACTTAGAAATCCAGTGTACATTTTAATCAAATCAAACACATATATGATGATTTCTATTTATTATCTTGCGTTGCTCAAATGACGCGTTTCGTTCACTCAGTTACTTCTTCAAATGCTTATACAAAACTAGTCTGAAATTCGGTAACATACAGTTCATAAATATTTTCTTTTTTGAAATAAGGCTACAATAAAATATTTTTATTACTCTTAGTAAAACCACAGGATCTCTAATTGAAAAGAATCAATAAAGCTGAATTAAATTACTCAGTTTGTTCATTCAGTAAATTGTCCGAAATCGACCAAAGGGCATTTCCTCACATACTATGGAAAACCATCACTACAAAAGAGGAAATTCCTCTATAACATCAATTCATACATCTTATGGAATCAACAATTTTTTCAAAAAACGCAAAACTTCAAAGGAACAAATCACATTTGTCAAGAGTTAAACATTATCATGGGGTACCTGCTCGAAATTTTATATTGGACAAACCAGAAGATCTTTCGAAACTAGAATAAAGAAAAAAAGAGGTTCCTTCCTCAATTATATGTTGGATTTTATGTATGCGTATCTCTAATGAAAGAGAAACATGATTTTGATGGGGGTGTCAAGATTCTGCATAACAAAAATGAGTGTCTCCAACTGAATCTGTTGGAAAGTATGGAAAAAACCATTATATCCTCATTGCATCTCACTGGGGACCCGGTGGTTTTACCAAAAGTAATGAAAATATATTATTGTATCCTTATATCAAAACAGAAAATATTTATATACTGTATGTTACCAAATTTCAGAAAAGTTGTTTATAAGCATTCGAAGAAATTACTAAGTTAATGTGGGCAACTCAAGATAATAAATAGAAATCAACATATTATTTAATACAGATATATTCTGTTAGCCTTCTACATATTTAATTTCAAAAAATTATAAAATTTGAAAATCAAAACAGATTTAATCTGTTGTCTTCTACAATTTTAATTTCAAAAAATTCTGGCTTAATTATTTCTTGAGAATGTGCTACATGTTTTGAGATTTTTTGAAGTAATTTATTTAAATATATTGAATATTTCAAATAAATTAGTTTTTGAGAAGTTCTTGAAATTATGTTTTATATTTTTGAGAAAGAGTTATTTTTCATTCATATGGGATCGGAAAACAATACATTTTGTAACATTTTGTAACAAACAGGGCTTCGTAAGTTTATCTGAAGAGTTCATTACGCATGCCTGGAACGAAACAAAAAATGTTTGCTTATTTATATTTTAATTTTAATTGACAGTTTATGTTCGTTGGTTTTTCTTGATTCCGTTTGATATTGTATGATGAATTTTGACGTCTATTAAATATGAGCAGTGCTTATAAAGACATTAATTTAATTCTTAAAGTTTCTTCAAAGAATTTTTTGAAATTAAAATTGTAGAAGACAACAGATTAAATCTGTTTTGATTTTCAAATTTTGTAATAATCCTTCTTTCAAGTAAAAAACCGTTCCTTCTTATTTTATTTTATATATAATATATAATTATATTAGGTTTTTTAAATAAAGAAATTCATTATACAGTGTTGAACGGGTTTAACTGAGGCCAAGTGCCTTATGAGCTTTGTATGATTTTCTGTGAACTTGGAACATAAGTACCTTGGATATATAAAAGTGTTCACTTTTATTTCTATTGAGGACCGTGTATTCCTAAGATTCAATGAGTAAGTCTATACATTGTTTAATTGATTTTATTATTTTTTATATGTAAAGTTGAACTGATCTTATCGTAACTTTAATTATTTCTTGAGAATGTGCTACATGTTTTGAGATTTTTTGAAGTAATTTATTTAAATATATTGAATATTTCAAATAAATTAGTTTTTGAGAAGTTCTTGAAATTATGTTTTATATTTTTGAGAAAGAGTTATTTTTCATTCATATGGGATCGGAAAACAATACATTTTGTAACATTTTGTAACAAACAGGGCTTCGTAAGTTTGTCTGAAGAGTTCATTACGCATGCCTGGAACGAAACAAAAAATGTTTGCTTATTTATATTTTAATTTTAATTGACAGTTTATGTTCGTTGGTTTTCTTGATTCCGTTTGATATTGTATGATGAATTTTGACGTCTATTAAATATGAGCAGTGCTTATAAAGACATTAATTTAATTCTTAAAGTTTCTTCAAAGAATTTTTTGAAATTAAAATTGTAGAAGACAACAGATTAAATCTGTTTTGATTTTCAAATTTTGTAATAATCCTTCTTTCAAGTAAAAAACCGTTCCTTCTTATTTTATTTTATATATAATATATAATTATATTAGGTTTTTTAAATAAAGAAATTCATTATACAGTGTTGAACGGTTTTAACTGAGGCCAAGTGCCTTATGAGCTTTGTATGATTTTCTGTGAACTTGGAACATAAGTACCTTGGATATATAAAAGTGTTCACTTTTATTTCTATTGAGGACCGTGTATTCCTAAGATTCACTGAGTAAGTCTATACATTGTTTAATTGATTTTATTATTTTTTATATGTAAAGTTGAACTGATCTTATCGTAACTTTAATTATTTCTTGAGAATGTGCTACATGTTTTGAGATTTTTTGAAGTAATTTATTTAAATATATTGAATATTTCAAATAAATTAGTTTTTGAGAAGTTCTTGAAATTATGTTTTATATTTTTGAGAAAGAGTTATTTTTCATTCATATTGGATCGGAAAACAATACATTTTGTAACATTTTGTAACAAACAGGGCTTCGTAAGTTTGTCTGAAGAGTTCATTACGCATGCCTGGAACGAAACAAAAAATGTTTGCTTATTTATATTTTAATTTTAATTGACAGTTTATGTTCGTTGGTTTTTCTTAATTCCGTTTGATATTGTATGATGAATTTTGACGTCTATTAAATATGAGCAGTGCTTATAAAGACATTAATTTAATTCTTAAAGTTTCTTCAAAGAATTTTTTGAAATTAAAATTGTAGAAGACAACAGATTAAATCTGTTTTGATTTTCAAATTTTGTAATAATCCTTCTATCAAGTAAAAAACCGTTCCTTCTTATTTTATCAAAAAATTATATTTAACATTATAACTTCAGGAATTAAATAAATGTGATATAAGCACTGCTCATATCAAACGACATATAAAATAAACATTCATTATAAGACATCCGAACGAGCTAACAAAATCCAATAAACATAAATTTTTAACGAAAATCCTATAAATTAAATATTTTAAGTGGACAAAACTTTGTTTCTGCTCATCCTTCTTATGAAAACAAATATCTTTCAGAAATGTTTAACATAATCCTAAGAATTTCATCATAAAACTATCTTACTTCGAACATTCAATATCATTGCATATCTCACTAAGTTACTTTTTAGAAAATGTCAAGATATGTAAAAATATTACTAAAAAACAAGTTTCAAGAGAGACTTTCCTTCGTCAGTACTCAATCATATTCATATCCAATAAAATATAACATCAATCAACAAATAATATTTATTCACCTTTAACAATCAAGAAAGCGTCTTGGCAAATAAATACTGAACATTTAAATGGTGTCCAATGCAGAAACAACATTTTGTCTGCTCAAAATATTTAATTTATATGATTTTTGTTAACAATTTATGTTTATTGGATTTGGTTATCTCATTTGGATGTCTTATAATGAGTGTTCATTTTATATGTAGTTTGATATGAGCAGTGCTTATATGACATTAATTTAATTCCTGAAATAATAATATTAAATATAATTTTTTGAAATTAAATATATAGAAGGCTAACAGAACATATCTGTAAATATTAAAATATTCAAATAATTTTATATACCTTCTATCAAGTATAAACCTTTATTCATTTTATTTAAATCAACATATTAAAAAAATATTTATGAGACAGTAATTTATTTCCACAAAAATGTTTGTACTACTACAACAATTGTTGCACCACGATGTGGCTTCTTATTCTTATACTTATATAACTGCCTCATGTATATTTTTCTAATTAAAATGAGTTTCCAACAAGTAAAGACCGCATCAATCAAATATAAATCAACATATATTGGTGTATAAAATAAATGGAGGTTTACACTTGATAGAAGGTATATAAAATTATTTAAATATTTTAATATAAACAGATATATTCTGTTAGCCTTCTACATATTTATATATTATAAGTATTTGGTTTCCTTAACATTCTTTATACAGATATCCTTGTGCTATAATAGAGGCCGTTAAATTGCCTGTCAATCTGTAATGTTATTGGTAAACCATAAAACTATTTATTTGGGTTCACATTGGACACCATTTAAATGTTCAGTATTCATTTGCCAAGACACTGTAATATCTGACAGTACAATGTCTTACCTGAAGAAGCCACATCGTGGTGAAGCAATTGTTGTAGTAGTACAAACATTTTTGTGGAAATAAATTACTGTCTCATATTTATTTTTTTAATTAAAATGAATTTCCACCAAGTAAAACCCGCATCAATCAAATATAAATCAACATATATTTGTATATAAAATAAAATAAATGGAGGTTTATACTTGATAGAAGGTATATAAAATTATTTAAATATTTTAATATTCACAGATATATTCTGTTAGCCTTCTACATATTTATATATTATAAGTATTTGGTTTCTTTGACATTTTTTTTACAGATATCCTTATGCTATAACAGAGGCCGTTAAATTGCCTGTCAATCTTTAAAGTTATTGGTAAACCATAAAACTATTTATTTGGGTTCACATTGGACACCATTTAAATGTTCAGTATTCATTTGCCAAGACATTGTAATGTCTGACAGTACAATGTAATACCCGAAGAAGCCACATCGTGGTGAAACAATTGTTGTATTAGTACAAACATTTTTATGGAAATGAATTACTGTCATATATACATTTTTTTAATCGAAGTAAGATAGTTTTATGATGAAATTCTTAGGATTATGTTAAAAATTTTGAAAGATATTTGTTTTCATAAGAGGGATGAGCAGAAACAAAATTTTGTCTACTCAAACTATTTAGTTTATAGCATTTTTTGAACAATTTATATTTATTGGATTTTGTTATATCATTTGGATGTCTTATAATGAATGTTTATTTCATATGTCGTTTGATATAAACGGTCCTTGTATGACATTAATATATTTCCTGAAGTTATAATATTTAATATAATTTTTTGAAATTAAGCATGTGGAAGGCTAACAGAATATATCTGTACATATTGAAATATTTAAATATATTAATGTGTCATTTAAATAAAGTTTATCTTAGAGAAGCTCTGTAATTAACTTATGGGTCTATAATTTTCGATTTTCAGAAGACCTTCTCTTTTAAACAGAGGCTGAATTATTGCCTAGTGAAATTGATCAGGAAAACACCATGCTTCATGTATGGTGCAATTATCAATAATGTTTTATAAAATATTCTCGACTGACGTTTTGATTGTAAATGTTGAAATACCACCCTGTCCACGACTTCCCTTGTCATAAAGTTTTATTCCAAAAATTTGATTGTTTTGAATGAAAACGTTCTGAAATTGTTATTGCACAACACTTTTTGAAAGCCTAGGAACCGTATGAGTTAAATATTCATTATTCATATTACAGCAATTTCACTATCAGTACCCTCAATTTAATAATCATCTCTTTTCCTTCCGAATATTTCTTCACAATTTGACTACAAACATTGGACTTATTGTCACATTTTCATTACGCTAGGCATTTTACTTTATCCGATCCAGCCGTGAAGGTTTGTTCTATTTTGATTTTGTATCTTAAAACAATGATCATTAATAAGAAGTATGAGCTATGGTAAAGGAAAGTTCTATGAATTGAGACAGTGTAACATACATCTCTATAACAATTCCGTACTCATTCAAACTCGATAAGGTTTTGTTGATCACAGGGGAAAATTGCAGACATGCACATGTTTCAATCTGGTTGGTTTTTATCAGTGCCAGTGACTGCAAAACTCAGAACTATCTTTATTCGTTATACACAGACACTAAGATATTAATCATACACTAGCGGCATCTAAAGTGTGTAAACATACATACAAGGCATACGTCTGCGAGCTAATTCAAGTAAAGAAAATTTGAATATCAAAACAAACTGAAATATGTTTGTCTTCTACAATTTTAATTTCAAAAAAATTTTATTAAAAAAACTTTTAGAATTGAATTAATGTCTAAAATAAGCACCTCTTACGTTTAATAGACGTATATAATCAAAACTCAATATATAATGTCAAATGTAATAAATAAACCAACAGATATACGAAAGTCATTCAAATTAAAAAATAAATATTTGAAGGAGACAAAATTTTGTTTGTGATCCTACCTTTAAGAACAACAAATGCCTTTCAAAAACATAAACACACCTCAAGGACTTCTCAAAGAATATAATTTATTTGAAATATTTAATATATTTAAATATTCGAATAAGTTAATTCAGAAATCTCTGGAAACATGCGCTATATCTTCAGAAAACAAATATAATTCTAAGTAATCCCTTCATCGGCCCTAGATAATATTCCAAATTCCAATTTGTTTTGATATTCAAATTTTGTTATATTTCTTCTATCAAGTAAAAAGCCTTTTTCTATTTTATTTTAGATATAATATATAATTATATTTTGGCTTCAATAAATCTCATTATGGAATGTCAATGAATTTAAATAGCCTTAAAAATAACTTACACTGTTCTGTGATTTTGTTAGAACATAGATCAATCTTGAATTCTAAAGTTGGTCTGGTTTCGAAGCATTTCTTACAACGTGTGCGTTGTGATATAGGTTAGTTTCTTGATTTTGATAGTTGGACTATTACCTAGGAACGATGAAGGGATTACTTAGAATTATATTTGTTTTTGTAGATATAGTGCATGTTTTGAGAGATTTCGGAATTAACTTATTTGAATATTTAAATATATTAAATATTTCAAATAAATTATATTCTTTGAGAAGTCCTTAAGGTGTGTTCATGTTTTTAAAAGGCAATTGGTGTTCTTAAAGGTAAGATCAGAAACAAAATTTCGTCTCCTTTAAATATTTATTTATTAATTTTAATGACTTTCGTATGTCTGTTGGTTTATTTATTCCATTTGACATTATATATTGAGTTTTGATTATATACCTCTATTAAACGTAAGCGGTGCTTATTTTAGACATTAATTCAATTCTAAAAGTTTTTTTGAATAAAATTTTTTCGAAATTAAAATTGTAGAAGACAAACATATTTTAATTTGTTTTGATATTCAAATTTTGTTATATTTTTTCTATCAAGTAAAAAGCCTTTTTCTATTTTATTTAAGTGAAGAAGTGGATTCCCGATATTTTCACGTTGCAAACGCAGAAAAAAACTTTCGTCATACTCAAGTCATACTCATATTCAAATGAATTGATTCGGCTGATCTTTACCAAATATCATTGTGAGCTACGGTAATAGAAAGTTCTGCAAATCGAGACAGTGTAATATATCTGTATAATTATTCCATACTCAAACCTTATCGAGTTTGTTTGAGTATGGAAAAACTATTTTTGATCTCGGATTCTCATTAATGATTCTACCTAGTCGTTCGAGGTAGATTTCGCACTGAAATTTTGAAAATAACAAACATTTGGGTAAATCGATAGCGCACAAACATACCCACCCTTAAAAATATCCTTTATGAAATAATAAAATGGGGGTATTTACTTGATAGATGGTTTTGCAATATCTCAAATATCAGACAGATTAATTTTGTTATCTATATTCTAAATTAGTAAGTAGGGGGACGTGAAGTTTCGGCAGGTGAGATGTATTTTTTACTGATTAATTTTATATTTCGGACTGGGGATCATCGTCTGGATTTTGAAATGGCCATTTGAAGATGTACTGCATGGTTTTGGAGAGTTTTTATCTGTTGTAACTTTTTCTAAAGAGAGTTATTTTCGAAGAAATTTTTGAGGTTAGGTTGTGCATTTTTGGAAAAGAATTTGTTTTCATACTACCCATATGAAACAATGATTCTTTTATTCCGTTCGATGCTGTATAATGAGTGTTAATTCCATATGTCTACTGAATTGAAACCGGTTTTGTAAGACATTTATGTAATTTAATTTTAAAGGTTTTTTGAGAAGAATTTTTTATGAAATTAAAATTTGTAGGCAGGTTTGCAGAATTTATATGTGTGTATAATCGGAAATAGAAGGGATTACGTTACCAGCGCATTCGCCATTTTGTTACAAATTAATCTTGGACATATCAATCAATAGAAGAGACTCGCTCAGTTACTTTTTGGAAATAATGCTACTCGATTGAATCGAGTACTGATGCACTGTAGTTCTCATCATATCTTTTTGTTGTTAAACTCAACAAGTGGTAGGTTTCTCTATTTAAAGGGTAATGTTTACAGGAAGTTAACCTTCAATTCACAATTGAACCATTGCAATTTCAAATTATAACAGGCTCTTCAATAAGTATATCGCAAAATACAGTAGATTCAGTGACAAGAAGCTAGGGGCATGGTATGAGAGAAATTCAGACTAGAGTTATGACGACACCGCTCATAATTTCTGTATGATATTTAAAGAGAGTTGGAGAACGAATTTAGAGAGCTCTCCGTCTTACTACTACTTAAACTCGCCTAAATTAAAAATTGCAGGATCTTCGCAAGCGTCAACGGCAAATTTTTGAATTGTTTTCTTATATTATCTTCTATTATACCAAATATGATTTACAAGTGTGAAGTTTGCTAGAAAAACAGGAATTCTATTCTGAATTTATCGTAGATGAGTGTGTATATAGTTAAGAACTAAATTAAGTTGTTGATGAATTCAGTGGCGTAGGAACTGAAACTGAAGGGAATTTTTCGAACGTGAAACAGGGACTGATAATTTTCTTGATTTCAGATTTCAGAAAAGACATGTGGGATGGTCAATTTGTTCATATCATGTAGACACTAATTATCTAGAAACCAGGGTGAAAGGAAGTATAGATCTTGAACGAGATGGCGATCCATTATCTTTATATATATTTGAATGGAGTAGTTCGTTACTTTGTGATGGTTAATTTAGAGAAATGAAATGGATAAGAAATGAGTTCATTTTGTTTTTTTTTGTTGTGACAAAAAACGACTAAAATCTTATTTATTCCATTTTCTTATATAATATTTAAAAATTATTACATGAGGTAAGTGAAATCTTTTTACTGTATTCAATTCAAGACTCAATATTTCTTTTTGCTTTAATTCTATATCAGAATTGGTACACTTCAATTCTGTATATCATAAATTATTATTCACCTATGAAATGCATTTACCTGAAACCTTATATTCGGCACGTTACAATAAAAACTCCTTCAAGACAGAAAGCAGTCTCAATGAACACGAGAAGTAAGTTATTATGTTTTACTATATTTTTAAATTGAAATCTTCGGGTACAATTATGAGTTTTGCGTTCGAGCCTTTCCAACATTCCTTCTGAATATGCTACTTCTTTGAATGAGGAACAAAATTATAGCAATCTGTACTGTTCACTAATCATTCTGAACTTTGGAGGGAAATGTTGGTGTAAAGTGACACATCAACATTTACTACATCACTTACATAAAGCTGGTCAAATGATTAGTAGTGTTTATGAGACAGCCCAAAGCCACCAAGGTCTTAGATTCAAAGGTGAAAAATGTCATGAACGTTTTAATAATGAGCAACATACAACGTTTGCTCGTGATAATATTTTAAGCATTTGGTGACCATCTTTATAATTATCTTCTAGAGGGTCCTTACATAGAGATGATAAAACTGACCTTGAAGATCTATTCCAAAACTCATGACCTATGACGAAACGGCTACATACTTAAAACCCTGTGAAAAAAATCTTGGATAGATCTTTCCACCGAAATTATTTAATTCAGAAACGAAGAATTTGTGGTCTTTTGAGTGGTGAAACTGAAAATTCATCATATTTGAATATAAATTGCATGACTTCAATAAGATTTTCGACATGTCATGATTGCTGAAATATTTTCAATTAACCGATATTGAAAAGTTGACAAATTATAAACTCCCATCGATATCCCAATCGAAGAAGTAATTTCAAGTCGTACGCCTATGTCCATTGGGAAGAAACATTCAGTACAGTTTTACCAATAAAGATGTCTGCACAAAGGAGTCGGATGTTAAGTCTTTGTTCCACTCATTGTAAGGATTTTACGTTGACATAAAAACAATATAACAGTTTACGAAGGAATGTTTCATCTCTTTGTTTTATGTCTGTGGATCTACATTGTATTACGAAATATGAGGGTGGGGGTTGAATCATAATAATGTGCCATTTCTTGGTCTTCATTTTAAAGCCGGAATGTCTAATTAAAAGAAAATTAATGCTAATAATTTAACAACAGTGGTGTCATCTCAAATCTCAAGATCATCAGATGTAATTTATCAATGTCTTTGTACCAAATCGAAGGAATCAAAAATAAAAATTAATCGAAAGAATTATTTCGTTTTGATAGATAGATCACCATAATATTTTTTTTCAATATTAGTTCGAAAATTTTTTATGTCATTTTGTAACTTGTCCGCAACATTGTAAATAGGTAAATTATTGAAACAAAATATTATAAATCAACTGGTAATAATTAATAGTCATAAAAAATATAAGATAAAAGAATAACAATTCATAAAATTAAAGTTATATTCTCATCTCATCAAAAATTTGCCAACAATATGGGACAAAAAAGCCTGGGACGTTTTTTAAAACAATGGTATAAATCAAGTTGCTCTGGAAGATAATTTAATGGCAAAACAATTTGTGGCTTTTTGGGATGGCTTTATTCTGTGATGGATCACAAAAATTTTGCCTCTAACGTGAGGCAAACTGGTAGAATTCGCCACTACGATGTTTTCTTGCCCGTTTTCAAGACAACGTGATGCAAACTATGATGAAAACGCGTCATGTACGTAACTGAAAGTAATATATAGAAATCAACATATATATATATATATATATATATATATATATATATATATATATATATATATATGTGTGTGTGTATCATTTAAACTAACATCAAATCTTTTTCAAGATACTCAGTAAGGTGTTCCACCAAGATTTTTTTCCAACATTTCAGACAAACCCAACAAGATACCAATTGAACTAAGATCAAAAAGCTTCTTATGATTATTGAACTTTGGAATTTGAATATCCTTCAAAGGAGCGGAAAACCTTGAACAGATATACTGTTACAGATGATCAATCAAATATTATCATACCAAGGTGTACTGTTCCTGATTTTTCTTAATTTTCTGAGGATAATATCTTCATCTGAAAGACTGAAACAGAATTTGATAAATAAGGAGTACAAGCTATGGTAACCGAAATTTCTTCGAATCTAGACAGTGCAAGATACATCTGTATAAAAACTCAAATGAGCAATTTTCGAGAAAAACTGCAGGAACTTATTTGTAATCCTGTAACATTGCTAGAAAAAATCCTTAACCGAAACAAAATTGATCTTTTTCCATCTATAGGGTTGCCATGAATACTATCCCTTCAGTATTATATATAGATTTAAAGTTTGATCTAGAAACCATCTGCAAAAATTCATTAATTTTTGAAATTGTTGAATTTCATTCTTTACTGGAAAATATTAACAACTAGCTGGTGTCGAGTGAATTAATGAATAGACAAAAATAATAGAGTGCAATTTATTTATTCATACCATGGAACTAGCGCATCAGTTGAAAACATTATCAATTGTATTCAATTGCTATCACGAATGATTAGAATTAATCAAAATATTAATATATCATGAAAATATTATAAACAAATTGTCGAGTTTCGTGAGATACAAATTAAAATCTCTACATAATTTCGATTGAAATATGTCTCAATTTGTATTTTATGTAATATTTATACTACGTATTTTAACGTATTTATTTCGACTAAAATATGGATAGATCTGTATTTCATATGATATTGATAATACGTATTATCCTATGAATATAATAAGCAAATTAATGTAGATTTTTCCCCTGTTCAAATTGAAATTTCCCTTCTTTGAAGACTTCAACACATATATTACAAGAGGAAGACGACTGGATCGACATAGTATTATTTTTCTCAATTGAAAAGCAATCATTTGAGAGCATTTTACTATCGACTTAAAAATAGCAAACCATATATATATTCGTACAAATTATAGGTTCTTTAGTACCAGAGCGTAAAAAGATGAACCGCCTTGAAGCGAGTGAAAAAAACTTCAATGAAATTAAAGAGTTTATAGTTATATTTCGATAACAAATCTTATATTCAAAATAGATATTTATCATGAAATTACTCACCTCAGGAGGACAAAGAATCTTCATCGTGTAATCGTCCTCTTTACGTAAATCGGTTCCTTCAAGCAGATTATTCAACACTACATGTCCAATAAGGTCGTGCCTAGAGAGTCTGTCAAAATCGTAAACCGTAAACTGCAGGTATCTATGTTGAAGTTCTTCATAAGCAACGCTGCAAAAAAAGTTGAAAGTTAACCAGCCATTCATTCACAGAATTAACTGAAGTGGAAGCCGAAGAAATTTCTAGTTTGCCACATTAATGGGCTAGTGGAATTATTTTGGAGTAATCCATCATAAAGTTTGTTTGACTTTGAAGTCACGTCCAACCATGCTTCAAAGTGGGAATTAAGCTCCAACTTCGATAATTCATGAAGAATATTGTGGTTGATATTAGAACCACTAACAATGGATGTCTAGGAACAAAATAGGATATCCTGTTGTGATTTATTGAATATTGTCAATCTTGGAAGTTGCATTGGATTGCTTCGAGTTACTGAATATTCACCGACTTTAGTCGAATTATTCTGGTTCACTAGAGTCATTTGACACTAGATGAGTAATTAATACTACTCTGTCAAGAAAGTACCGGGAATTTTCAATTAAAACAACATTTTTACATTTAATCGTCAAAATTTATTGGGTCGTCTTCAAAATAGGCTCCATTTGCCCCAATACATCTATGCCAACGGCACTTCCAATTATCGAAACATTTTTTATAGGCGCTTTCCGGGATGGACTTAAGCTCTCGCGCCGAATTTTGTTTTATGGCTTCAATCGACTCAAAACGGGTGCCACGAAGGGGCAATTTTAGTTTTGGGAAGAGAAAAAAGTGGCAGGGAGCCAAATCCGGCGAATACGGTGGTTGCTGAAGCACGTTTGTTGAGTTTTTGGCGAGAAAGTCAGTCACAATCGTAGCTCGGTGAGAAGGCGCGTTATCGTCATGCAAAATCCATGAGTTGTTCGCCCACAAATTTGGCCGCTTCTTACGGATACGCTCACGCAAACGTTGTAGATAGATTTGTGCAAGTGCGTAAAAAGGACCATTTATTTTGCAAAAGAGCTTATTATAAAAAAAACCGGCTCATTTTTACATTTTGCTAAGAGAGTCATAAGGAACAGAATTATTATGCAAGATATCAAAAAAGTCTAATGAAATTTGTATGAGTCCATAATAAAAAGTTTTCTGGTTATTTTTATGTATCAGTCCAATGCATTTATCCTCCGGGAACTTCGATGTTCAGTTCGCTGCAGGAAAATGGTGTAATCTTCTCTGGCAGGAGTCAGATGTTAGAAATTTTACTTCTGTATTCAGGAAAACTTTCACAGGAGGAATTCGTTAAGGTCAAAAATTTGGGCTAAACCAGAAGGTTAATCCAGGCAAACATTTTCTATGAAAAACTTGCCGCAGGCAAAAATTACTTCAGCTAAAACACTTATTTTCCTGATCTAAATGAATCCACAATTCGAAAATATTATGAAACTTTCATTGCAAAGAGATATTAAAACTCAAAGGATGGGCAATTAATTTCATCTTCATCTGTGATGTTCGAAATATTGAATTTTAAAATTTTATCTCTTGGATAAGTAAGTTTTGGACTGTGCGGCCGTAAAAATAAAATAATGCGAACATTGATTGTTGGCTGTTAAATTTCGATTCAAACAGTTAATAGTTTGAAGAAAACCCGTTAGTCCTTTTGAAGACCATAACAATTCGAACTGTATTTGAAAATAACAATAAACGAACCATATCATCAAATGAGGTGTTCAAAATGCCGACCACTCTCGTTCAAGCACTTGCGGCACCTTTTCTGAATTTTTTTTGCTGAATTGATGAGTTGAGTGGCAGGATGACAAGGAAACCATGAATTATCGCCATTTCCAGTTCTTCTCTAGAGTTGATCGGCTTTTTATAGATTCTATCTTTAAATCTTTTCCAAAGATATGAATGTCTTATAAGCACGGCTTATATTTAATAGAAGTATAAAATCAAAATTCAATATACAATATCAAATGGAATAAATAAACCAACAAATGAAAATTGTGGAATAAAATTAATAAATAAATATTTGAAGGAGACAAAATTTAAGCAGTTAAAAATACCGTCACTGCACACATGAGCTTCATCTGTCCAAATCCAAATGAGTGGAAAATCAGGCGTCTGGTTACATTTATCCAGGAACCATTGACAAAACTCAAATCGGCGTTCGAAATCTCCGGGCATGAGGTGATGAGCTCCTTTGGCTTTATAAGATTTGAATTTATTTTTTTCCAGAATCTTTCTGACATTCGTTCTTGGTACTCCTGTAAATTCTTCTATAATACGAGTTGATGTTCTAAGATTGATTTCAACAGGTCCTAAAACGACAACTTCTTTGAAATCTGTATTCTTAAGATATCTCGTCGCTTTTTTCATTTCAAAATGAGCTTTATTTATTAAGTTGTGAAGCAATCGTGTGAAAATATCTTTGAACGGTTGTCGTCTTTTTAGGTATTTTTCATGATACAAATCATTTGCTGCCTCTGCATTTCCTCCGGATTGTATAAAACAGACTAACATGTCCCACTTATCCTAATTTTTCTTATTTCATTGCAGAAAATTGAAAAGAAGTTGCGAACTAAAGAGAACTTTCCTTGTTTCAATAAACATTTGACAACTTACATTTCTATGGTTTCATTCATCATCGCATCCTCCAAAGCCTACTTTTTCAAGAGATAAAATTTGAAACGTCAATATGTCGAACATGACTTCAGAAAATTATCAAGTAAGCTTTCGAATAGTAATTTCAAGCTCTTACGAAATATGTAGAAATAAACGGGTTGTTCTATTAAAAAAAATATTTTCATTGAATTCTTCATAAGAAGTAGCTACAAGAATGTAATTGTCATTATAAAATAAAACACTTGTTTACATTTTCTACTTTATTTTTGGTACGTTTCGTCTTTGCTAGAAAGACTTCATCAGAATACGAAGTAACAGTTGTTGTACAATGAATTTATAAGATTATTTACAGAAGGTGTACATGTGTTTTTAATTGTTCGTCGGGTTGGTTTTCTCAAAGAATATTCCCTTCAGAATCATGTTCACTCGATCCCTTGTAAATATTGAATAGAGGGGTGTAATAAAAATCTATTTGTTCATTTACTAGGTTATTGCTGTTTTTATGTTTATTTATTTCGTAAATTTCCCATAAGTTCAATTTTAGACCTCTATTTTCAACATGTAGAATTTCTATTTCTTTTGTGAAAGAATGGTTATTTTCAAGAAGGTGTTTAGCATAATGTGAATCTTTTTTATTTTTATCGAAACTTCTTTTATGTTCGGTTAGGCGTGTACCGAAATTTCTACCTGTTCTACCAATATAAATCTTTGGGCAATCTGGGCAAGTGAGTTTGTATACACCTGATAATTGAAGTTTATCCATACTGTTTTTATTGTTTTTGATGTATTTGCTAATAGGATTGTTTGTCTTGAAAGAGACTTTAATATTTTCTTTTTTGAGTAGGTTTTTTAGTTGAATACTAATGTTTCCGAGATATGTGAGGCTAACGTATTTGTGTTCAGATAGATCAGATGTTACTGGATAAATTTCTTTTATTGTGTTTTTGTGTATACGTTGGTTAATTAAATTATCTATTAGAGATGTATTATATCCATTGTTGTAAGCTATTTGTTTAATTATACATTTTTCTTTTTGGAAATTGACTTGGTTTAGTGGAATGTTCAATAAACGGTATATCATACTATGGAGAGCTGCTAGTTTGTGTTGGAATGGATGAAAAGAATTACGGTGTATAATGGTATCTGTTTGTGATGGTTTATGATAAATTGCGAAGTTATGTTTATTGTTTTCTCTAGTTATCGTGAGGTCAAGAAAGTTGATGGATTCATTATGTTCTATTTCTGAAGTGAAAACTATTTTTGGGTGGAGATTATTTATAAAATTCTCAAATGTTGATATTTGTCTGTTAGTACCTACGAAACATGCAATTATATCATCCACATACCTATACCAATAAAGGATGTATTTTTTGAACGGATGTTTATGAATTTTGTTTTCTAGGAAATCCATGAAGATTTCCGCGAGTAAAGAGCTTAGTGGATTTCCCATGATTAAACCTTCTTCGCTAGTATATAAAGTATTGTTAAATTTGAAGAAATTTTGGTTTATGCAAATATTTAATAAGTGTATTATTTCTGATTTTATGACGGGGTTTACTTTGTTATAATTTAAAAGTTCTTCTATCAGTTTTAATGTTTCCATTGGGGGGACACTAGGAAAAAGGTTTTTAACATCCCACGAAATCAATTTTGCATTTTTAGGTAAAGTTATATCTTTAATTTTTTTAGTTAGTTCTGCTGAGTTTTTTATGGAATATTTAGATGAAAATTTGGTGTGTTTTTTTATTATTTCAATGAGGTGTCTAGATAATTAGAAGGCCGGTGCTGTACAGTATGGAACTACGGGTCTGATGGGATAATTTTCTTTATGTAATTTAATGAAAGAGTATAATTCTGGTGGTTGGGGATTACTATTAATCAATCTATATTTTTCTCTATCTGTTATAATGACAGTCATTATAACAGATAGAGAAAAATATAGATTGATTAATAGTAATCCCCAACCACCAGAATTATACTCTTTCATTAAATTACATAAAGAAAATTATCCCATCAGACCCGTAGTTCCATACTGTACAGCACCGGCCTTCAAATTATCTAGACACCTCATTGAAATAATAAAAAAACACACCAAATTTTCATCTAAATATTCCATAAAAAACTCAGCAGAACTAACTAAAAAAATTAAAGATATAACTTTACCTAAAAATGCAAAATTGATTTCGTGGGATGTTAAAAACCTTTTTCCTAGTGTCCCCCCAATGGAAACATTAAAACTGATAGAAGAACTTTTAAATTATAACAAAGTAAACCCCGTCATAAAATCAGAAATAATACACTTATTAAATATTTGTATAAACCAAAATTTCTTCAAATTTAACAATACTTTATATACTAGCGAAGAAGGTTTAATCATGGGAAATCCACTAAGCTCTTTACTCGCGGAAATCTTCATGGATTTCCTAGAAAACAAAATTCATAAACATCCGTTCAAAAAATACATCCTTTATTGGTATAGGTATGTGGATGATATAATTGCATGTTTCGTAGGTTCTAACAGACAAATATCAACATTTGAGAATTTTATAAATAATCTCCACCCAAAAATAGTTTTCACTTCAGAAATAGAACATAATGAATCCATCAACTTTCTTGACCTCACGATAACTAGAGAAAACAATAAACATAACTTCGCAATTTATCATAAACCATCACAAACAGATACCATTATACACCGTAATTCTTTTCATCCATTCCAACACAAACTAGCAGCTCTCCATAGTATGATATACCGTTTATTGAACATTCCACTAAACCAAGTCAATTTCCAAAAAGAAAAATGTATAATTAAACAAATAGCTTACAACAATGGATATAATACATCTCTAATAGATAATTTAATTAACCAACGTATACACAAAAACACAATAAAAGAAATTTATCCAGTAACATCTGATCTATCTGAACACAAATACGTTAGCCTCACATATCTCGGAAACATTAGTATTCAACTAAAAAACCTACTCAAAAAAGAAAATATTAAAGTCTCTTTCAAGACAAACAATCCTATTAGCAAATACATCAAAAACAATAAAAACAGTATGGATAAACTTCAATTATCAGGTGTATACAAACTCACTTGCCCAGATTGCCCAAAGATTTATATTGGTAGAACAGGTAGAAATTTCGGTACACGCCTAACCGAACATAAAAGAAGTTTCGATAAAAATAAAAAAGATTCACATTATGCTAAACACCTTCTTGAAAATAACCATTCTTTCACAAAAGAAATAGAAATTCTACATGTTGAAAATAGAGGTCTAAAATTGAACTTATGGGAAATTTACGAAATAAATAAACATAAAAACAGCAATAACCTAGTAAATGAACAAATAGATTTTTATTACACCCCTCTATTCAATATTTACAAGGGATCGAGTGAACACGATTCTGAAGGGAATATTCTTTGAGAAAACCAACCCGACGAACAATTAAAAACACATGTACACCTTCTGTAAATAATCTTATAAATTCATTGTACAACAACTGTTACTTCGTATTCTGATGAAGTCTTTCTAGCAAAGACGAAACGTACGTCAATACCAAAAATAAAGTAGAAAATGTAAACAAGTGTTTTATTTTATAATGACAATTACAACTGATTTCTACCAAGCAACGGCCCAATCTATCATAAATACAAGAATGTTTTTACCGAAATAGAAAATTTTCAACAGAAGAAAAGTTACAGCAATATTTCGAAATTGATCATTTCAGAGAAACAACTTGTAACAATGAAAAGGTGATAGATATCGACATGCGGTTTTCACGAAGGAGTTTTTCATGAAAAAAGGCACCCCAGACACTGACGTAAATTCCGTTTATCTAGTATAGAAATAGGATTTCTCCTTCAAAACGGTCCTATTTGGCCACCCAGCTCATTGATAAAATAAGTCAGAATTACATATGATTTTAATAACGGAGAACATTAATCTGAAGTAACTGAAGATGAAACAAGACGTTACACTGCACAAGAGCAACTGCAGCATTATCGGATTTCGACACAAATTTAGTTGGAGTTCTACTTCATTTCAACATATTTTTTTCAACTCCTTAAATCGCCGGTAATTTTATAAGTTGCCGTAATGATTTTTGCTTGTTTTGCGGCAGTTGTAGACCGTAACGAATGATTATTAATATTTTTTGGGGCTGTTAAATTGTAATTTATCAGTTATATACAGGTTTGGAAAACACAGTCGGAAGGATACGAAATTCAATGTTAATAAAGACGTCCACTGGAGGAGTGAAAAAATCGAAACCTTAGCGCGACGCGATGACGAATAAACGACCGTCCTCTCTCAGTCGTTTCACTCCCTACTACCAAGGGAGTGAAAACAGACTGCAGAGCCTTTCGGACGAAGCATCACAACTGCGCACTGCAATCGAGGGAGAACACTCATTTATTTACTCATCGCATTGCTCTAAGGTTTTGATTCTTCCATTGCTGCACTGGACATCTTTATTAACATTGAATTTCGTATCTTTCTGACTGTGTTCAGCGGTCTGCCGAAAAAATAATATATTTATTTGTACATCAGAAAGCTTCTTGGTCCTATAAAATTCAAAAGAGCCTTACATGCTTTAGTTTTAAAATGTGAGCATTGCAATATTAGTGAATCCAGAGAATATTACATGGGATAGTGATCAAATCAGTGTAACTGCCATTTATTTCTTTTGTTTACTTGTTCTGGTTTTACAATGTTACTTGAGCAGTGTAATTTTTTGGAATTAATAAATATTATTTTCTACCATATGTCCAGACAGGTTCTGGTTATTTGTTGGGTTCTCCAAGAGCTAATTGTATTCCGTTCTATTCTTATACCATACTCTGTTCTAATTCCCTTTCGCTTCTACAAAAATTTTTTGTGCAAGTGAGGTATTTAAATCAGGATTCATTCTATTTTTTGAAAGAATTACTTGGTATGTAGAGATACCTGTTTGTATTCTTCCTAACTAATTAACTAAACGTTAACCAATTAGTATGCAAATTCTAGGATAAGCTTACTTCGAAATTGGGATTGAAAGAGAGTGTTCCTTGGGAAGTTTAAGTGATTTCGAATTGAGAGAATTTTTTCCTTCATGTGTAAATTCGAGAGGGGTGAGACTGTTTCTTGACTGAACGTAAACTAGCGAGCGTTTTATCTTAGGCTTCATGGGTGGGTGGCAGAAACAGATTGTGTCGAAACATGGCGTAGGTAGAAACAAATTTATCCCGAAACGGTTTCGGTTTGAATGGTTTTCTGGTTATGCGAAAAATGTGATGGAAAATATTTTTGATCCTTGACTGGTGTGCAGGCCTAAATTCCCTTTGTAATACCATTCTTTGTCCAATTTCGAAGAAATCGAACATCAGTTCCTTGTGTGGGACGGATTAGTCCAAAACATCAAATTATATCTTGGGGCGTTTTGGCATTTTATGAGAAGGAAGTGTGAATAAAAAAACAACTAGTGGTGGGATCCTGGATTTGAGAGTCCTGTAACAGGGAAAAATGTTTGGAGATGGGACGTGTAAGATTCCCATCGAGAATGTCATAAACATATATTTGCGTGAGGAGGGCATCAGAGGTGTATGGGAATTTAATTCCACGTGTAAGCACAAATTCTTTTGAGGCTCGAGGGCTTAAGAAAGAAGCGGATTTTGTTCGATACATCGCAGTTGATGGTTCGATACATCGCAGAAGGTCAGAGGAGGTCTACGCCAAAAAAATGTTCTGCAAAATCGTTTGGTTGGGATTCACGTTTATTTGGCGGTACATTTTGGATTTGTGCGCCGTGAACGCAAAGAGAAACTGTCTGAATCGTCATAGAATATTGAACAGGTGTTATTTGACAAAGAACGAAGGGGCGACTTTTGGCTGTGTGAACTGCATTAACTAATCTTGGGGCTCTTGCGGAGAGCGTAGAGGTGGATCAATTTGCACGATTTCATCATCCGAGGCCTTCACATTCGTCCTGCTCAAAATGCTTTTTGTATGGACTGATAATTCTCCTCTAGTTCCCAAGCCTTGGCGAGGGATGAATCTAAATGTTCTGCTTTAGTAGAGACTGCTAGAGAGTGAGCAAGGAATAAGACGTTTTGTTGATTTGACATTTGGGGTAAACTTCCCGCGATTATTCAGCCTAGCATAGTGTTTTGCAAAACTGGACAATTTTTGCCTAATGGTATATTTCCGAGATATCAGCGAATAATAAATATCCGCCCAAAGCAGCAAGTCAATGTGTGATGGTTTCAAAAATTCACTACTCAGTCACATGTGATTAGGAATTACAAATGTTCTAGTGTCAATCAATGTCTGGGGTAGTTTGCAGATGATTTTGGGAAGCACTGCACATATTGCGTCAAATGATGAATTTTTTATTGCATTTGAAAAAATTCTGAATTTGGTCATTTTGTTAGACACTAGCGAGTTTTGGGTAATGCCTGAGATTTGCACCTTTTGATGATAGGTTTTCGCATTTATTATAATAATAAATGACCACTAATTAACGAATTCTGGGAGCCATTATCAAAAAGAGCTTTAACGCTAATAGGATCACTATTTCTAGAATATACAATGACCATGACCGTCGCGAGTAATACTTCAGTGTTTTTAGGACAAAAGTAGACATACTAAAGCAAGTGCTAGGGTCTGAATCCTAGGGGACAGTGATTCTTTGTCGTCTGTCGCAATGAAGTGTGAGTGTTGGGGTGCTGCTTGGTCACTAGAATTTTATTTTTAGTATTGAGAAGGCTTGTGTGATGCCTCTTAGAGAATACTGAGAATCCTTGAGAAGTACAAGTGTTAACTGTATGCCGTGTCCTTAACAGTTGCATTACATGCCGTCGGCTTTCACGTATTCAATCTTTTCAGCGTGGGAGAACGCAAAATCTTGGGACATTGATATATTCTGTGAGATGTCGATTTGCAACACGAACACTTTTGAGAACGTTTGAGTGTTACGAATATTTGCAGATTGAACGTCGTCTTTCATAGTTTTCGTATGATAGGAAACAACCTTTTTGAGGAATGAGAGGGTATTACTTGAAAAGTTGCAGTGATTTCGAATTGAGAGAGATATTTTTGTTTATGTGAGAAAGGAAGTGAAACTATGTCTTGACTGAACGTGAAAAAGCGAGCGTTTTATCTTGTACTTGATCATGAGTGGCAAAAACAGACTGTGCCGAAATTTGGCGCAGGTAGAAAGAAATGTATCCCAAGTCTCGAAACGGCGTCGGTTTTTTATTCAACAAATGGGTTATTCTTTAAATGATCCTTTATATGAAGGCTTTCAATATCTCTATCATAATGCGATATAGTAGAGATATTTTTCAAACGCTTCAGATCTTATTCAGTGGAAACTGTAAAAAGTAGTAATTCTTAGTAAGGAGTATGAACTATGGTAAAAGAAAGTTCTAGAAATCGAGACAGTGTAACATACAATACAGTATAACAATTCTATACTCAAACAAACTCGACAAAGTTTTATTGATCACAGAAATTGCAGATATGGCCACATTTCAAATTGATTGATATTCGCTATACACAGAGGCTTTAAGATAATACACTAGCGCCATCTAGAGTATGAAAAATACATAGAAGACATACCTTTCAAAGTTAATCCAAGTAAAGAAATGTATTCACGTTACTAACGCAGTAATGCTCATAATTAGCTTATTCATATTCATATAAATTAATTCGGCTGATCTGTACCAAAAATGATTAATAAGGAGTATGAACTATGGTAATAGAAAGTTCTAGAGATCGAGACAGTGTAACATACATCTGTATCATAATTCTATACTCAAACAAACTCCACAAGGTTTTGTTGATCACAGAGGCAAATTGCGGACATGCGCACGTTTCAAACTAATTGGTTTTCGTCATTAATATTTTTCGGTACAGATCAGCCGAATTAATTTATTCAAACTAGTAGTTCGTTAAAAGTCCTGTACTGATTGCCAGAAGCAATCGTGACACGAATTTGATCGGATATTCTTTGTATCAGCTTTTGGTGCTATACAATTTTTGTTCAACTCTTATATATGTCAACTGAATAGAAACAACGTTTCTAAGAGATTTTATCTTGATTTTCAAAATTTTTAAGAAATATTCTGAAATTGAAATTTGTCGAGGTAAGACAGAAATATTAACAAAGACATTAACCTGCATAATGTTCACTTGGATAATCTAGCAATTCAATTCCAAGCTGATTGGATTTCCTTTCTTCAAAATATTGAAAAAGAAGAATTTTGTATTGGATCCTGGGCACGCTCCACTTTAAAATTGACATTACTCACGCAGGACCGCCTTTGTTTATTTTTGACGTTAATGGTTGTATTTGTCAATGTCTACCATTTAATCATGAAAAGGTACACACTCCAACAAATCAACAATCATGAAAAAGGAAACACTCCAACAATCATGAAAAAAAAAACACTCCAACAAATAATCCAAATTTATTATGAAAAATCGCGATCAGATACTCTAACTTCACCTGCTTTAAGTCCAACGTTTTGTCGTTATAATCGTACGGATAAAAAAACAGTTGAACGTTTAGTGAAGAAGTTTGAAATAAATTTTACAGTTCATGATGTTACAGTGCCAGTGAGACGAAAAAATGCAAGAAGTGAAGAGAATATTGCTTCCGTACGTGAAAGTATTCGTGAAGACCAAAATTTATCGATTTCTGGACGTTCACAAGAACCAAGCATCTCCCAGACGTCTTTGTGGCGACTTTACGGAATATGATCCATACAAAATTGTTTTAACCCAAGAACTCAAATCAACAGATTATTTGAAGCGTCGTGTTATCGGTGATTCGATTATTTCAAATAATGCACCGATAAATTATCCGCATCGATCCAGCGATTTGACTCCATTGAGCTTCATTATTTGGGGTTACATTAAATCATTAGTTTACAGCAATCATCCAACAAATTTAGACGATTTAAAGATCAATATTGAAAGACTAATTCCTAACATACAACCTGATTTGTGTGAGAGTCATGGAAAATTGGGTTCAACGACTTCATCCTGCCAGCGTGGTAGACATTTAAATGATGTTTTGTTTAAGAACTAATGGAATCCATTGTACTTTATAATGAAATGAAAATTTCTATAATTTTCAAATAAATAATGTGTTTTATTCACAAAACAAAATGGGGCGCTGTTAATGAAGAACATTTTATATTGAAAACATTCGTTTCAAAATCTATTTTAAATATATTTCTGAGATGGGTATCACTGAATTGAAAATCCGATGAAATATTATCATACTTCCATGGATAAAACTCTCATGATTCATATTCAAACTCGTAATAAAACTGTCACTCTGATGGTTTGTTCAGGAGATGAAACAATATCCCTAAACTACTCTAAAGTTTATCCCAGATTTGATCTCGAATATGGCACGTGTGCTTTCTAGATTTGCATACGGGATGGAGATATCCTATGAGTAAGAAACTATTTTCCTTCAATCTGGAAATTACGTTTTGCAATGGAACTATCAAACTAACTATACAAGATCTGGAAAGTAAATATCAGAGACGCGTGGAACGTGTTTGAAAAGATGATCCTATTGATATTTCTCGAAACAATGCTTCGTCACAAAAAATACCGAAAAATGTTAATTTAAGACACAGTCTTTTTTTTGGAGGGTTTTCATGTGAAAATATTTTTGTTAGATATACTACTCTGTCAAGAAAGTACCGGGAATTTTCAATTAAAACAACATTTTTACATTTAATCGTCAAAATTTATTGGGTCGCCTTCAAAATAGGCTCCATTTGCTCCAATACATCTATGCCAACGGCACTTCCAATTATCGAAACATTTTTTATAGACGCTTTCCGGGATGGACTTTAGCTCTCGCGCCGAATTTTGTTTTATGGCTTCAATCGACTCAAAACGGGTGCCACGAAGGGGCAATTTTAGTTTTGGGAAGAGGAAAAAGTCGCAGGGAGCCAAATCCGGCGAATACGGTGGTTGCTGAAGAACGTTTGTTGAGTTTTTGGCGAGAAAGTCAGTCACAATCGTAGCTCGGTGAGAAGGCGCGTTATCGTCATGCAAAATCCATGAGTTGTTCGCCCACAAATTTGGCTGCTTCTTACGGATACGCTCACGCAAACGTTTCATAACGCCTAGGTAATACTCCTTGTTTACCGTCTGACCCTCTGGAACGAATTCGTAGTGCACCACGCCACGGATATCGAAGAAAACAATGAGCATCACCTTCATTTTCGAGCGGCTTTGGCGTGGTTTTTTCGGTTTCGGCTCATTTTTTGCCACCCATTCCGATGATTGCTGGCTTGTTTGCATATCGTACTCGTAGACCCAGGTCTCATCACCAGTTATAATGCGTTCCATGAATGTAGAATCGGAATTACAGCGATCCAGCATGTCTGAAGCAACCTGTTCGCGATGACGTTTTTGAAGAAAATTCAGGTCTTTCGGTACGAGTCGTGCGGCCACCTTTCTCATGTCCAAAATATCAATCAAAATCGTACGTGCGGACTCGTGGGATATCTTAAGATCATGTGCTATCTCTCTCAAGCTGGTACGGCGGTTTTCCAGCACCCTTTCCTCAATTTTATCGACGTTATCTTCGATCGAAGCCGTCGATGGGCGACCACTTCACGACCGTCCTTGAAGGCTCTGTACCACTGATATGCACGAGTTTTCGATAGAGCATTATCACCAAAGGCCTTTTGCAACATTTTCAATGCATCGGCACACGAAAATTCATTTGCAACACAAAACATTGAACAAATTCTTTGCTCAACGTAATCACCCATAGTAAAAATCGGCACGCACTCTGACATCGACTGACTTAATCAGCTGTTGCAAACACACTAGTTGACAGATCCCGCTCAAGCTTGGCATAGTAATTAAGGACAGTGGTACCAACCTAGGAAAAAAAATTTTTACCTGCCCCATTGCCCCGTCAGATTTAAATCGATAATTCCCGGTTTCTTGACAGAATGTACACCAATTATGTTAACAGATACGGGTGTTTTTTTAGAGTGATAGAACTTTCGATAGGGATAATTGTGATTTGACAGAAGGTAGAAGTTATGTTGTTTTGACATTTGTGTTCAGAAAGCATTGACAAATTATCGTGGAAAGACTCACGCCACAACAACGTTTACAAAATCAGTGTTCTATTCGGCAAACTTATAGAGCACTTCGTGAAATTCATGATTACATAATCGTCCATCAGAGCAGCTTATTCGTCGAACTATCGATAGATTTCTGACATCATTATCTCTACTCGATGCAGCAACAACAAGTCATAGTGTTAATGATGATCCATATTTGTCTATTAGTCGACTTTTACAACAAATTGGACTCTGTGCATCCACCACATGGAAAACCTAAAGAAAATCCAACTGGTTCAAGAACTAAATTCACTTGACCATAATAAGTGTCGTTTGTTTGCTGATAGGCCCTAGAACAGCTTGAAGTTGTTTGATCCACCTTTTTATCGTAAAATTGTGTTAAGTGATGAGGCTCATTATTGATTGAACGGCTGTATGAACAAGCAAAAATTGCCGTATATGGAGTGAAAACAATCCTCAAGAAGTTCTGCAGGTTCCATTGCATCCTGCAAAATGGAGCTTTACACGCTGGAGACATCATCGGTCCATATTTCTTTAAAAACGATGCTGGAGCTAATGTTACAGCGAATGGTGCTCGTTACAGATCGATGAGCAATGATTATTTGTTTCAAAATTTGAATGGTATCGACCCAGAAGTGTTTTGGTTCCAACAAGATGGTGATACACCTCATGCTGCTACCGAAACAAATGATTTATTGAAATAAAGATTTGGGGATAAAATTATTTCGAGAAATGGTCCAATTAGTTGCTTTCTGAGATCATGCGACATAACTCCACTGGATTATTTTATTTGGGGTTATGTCAAGTCATTGGTTTATGCTGATAAACCAGAAACAATAGATGCTTTGAAAGCCAACATAACTCGTGTTATTGATGAAATAAGGCTTGAATTACTCGAAAAAGTAGTCCAGAATTGGTCTGGTCGAATGCGGTTTCTCAGAGCTAGTCGTGGTAGACATATGCCGAAAATTATTTTTGAAACATAAATGTCATAAAATTCTCTCAAATAAAAAAAATAGCTTCAATCGTAATTTAAATGTGTTTTATTTCAATCTGAAGTTCTATCGCTCTAAAAAAAACACCCGAACGTAGTAGATTTAGCTAATGAAATCTTACTCAAGTTATAAGTTAGACTAAAGGTGTAAGACAAACAGTAAATATAATAGAATTAATTTTTTTTTAGTGGGATAATCATTACGTATACGAACCTGTAAAGATTTTTCTGGATAATTCCACTCTGAAGCATTTTAGTAACATGCGTATAACGATTATCGAAAGATACTTATTATTTAACAAAAATAAAATTGCGAAATAAAGAAAAGAGAACATTTTGATACCTTTATGTAATTATTCAACTTCCAAAGAACAAATAGGAAATGCCTTAGAAAAACTAGGTTTCTATTTCAGTAAACATATGTAATCTTCATATGTTCTAAAATATAAAGGAATCCACGGAAATCAAGACATTGAAACAAAATATAACTCACTTGTCAAGAAAATGTTGTTTTGCTGCAAAACTTGACCAACAAATTTATACCTTAAGAATGTTCTCTACAAATTCAAATATTTTTTGAGAGACCGTTCGAAAAACTATAAATTAATGTTCTTTAGTGAACAATGAAAATGAAATATTTGAAACTATACCTTGAGCTAAATTACCTGTTACTCTAGAGAAAGGTGACAAGCAATAAGATAAATTCAAAGCGTAGAATAAATCTATGTTTAAAAAGGTACAATAACGTTGTTTTTAGGGTTTCTGGAACATAACTCCGATTTACATATTCATTATACCATTAATAATATAGATTGACTTGATAATTGGTGTTGATTGCTTTATAACTTTCAAATCTTGAATGGTGGAGGTCCTCACTTATGTTGCAAATGTAGTGTTACAATATTGTTGAAACACAATAAATGTGGAAATTTTATTAAATATGTTTTTATTTAATCCCTTTTAAATTAAATTATAACTTTCAATTTGTCACATTTCATCAGAGTACAAGCGTGGTTCAGCTCAATATAACATTGTTTTCGATAGTTTCCTATGTAAATGTCCTTCTCAAGTTGTCCGAATGTAAGAAATATTTTATTCAGTACAAAACAAAATAATTCAAAAGATTCGGACTTCTTTGTTCGAAATTTTTATCCATTGTAAAAATCACAAAATACACATGATAAAACGAAACACTGAAAACAAATTGAAATAAATATGACGCTCAAATTTCGCTTGGGTGTAAAGGGGTGCTGTGCCAACTTAGCGACAAAAAGAATTTTGACAATTTCCCTAAAGTACATTTACGGTGCTTCATTCATTTGGAAGTATGCAATGCTAGGCTATTCCATTTATGAATTTGCTAAAAAAATCTATTTGGCGTTCATTTGGGTGTAAAAAACTCGTTGGAAATGATGGGTGAATTGTGTGGTTGAATTTCTGAACGAATTTTTATTAATAAGATCTGGAATTTCTTACCGCTTATTTCTAAACTATTAAAGTGTCCTTGTTCGATATTTTCTCTTACATTCTGTTTTATTGCAGGTCTGGTTCAATTACATGGTAACAGTTTTCTCTGGCCAAGATCTGGTAGAGAAGTAGGTACTACCTAAACATGATAGTAATGCCAACAAACATGACACACCGAAGTGAATCAGATCCCAGAATTCTGATATCACACAGTATTCAAGGAAGTTTAAGAGCTTGAACTTTAGGAAATAATAAAGATAATTTTCCTTTCTGACAATTTGGCAGGTGAATCTTATCTCAATCAAAAAACGTCAAAAAACGATGATCGGATAGAATACGCTTCTTCTAACAAGTTTGTGCTCCTTCACACTTTTGAGTCATTATTTTTCCAAGAGTTGGATTGAAAGAAGAAGTCCTATTGAATGACGATATCCTGATTTGACAACTGTAGCCTTTTTTTTGGGGTCATTTGAATAGTATTGTTATCAAAACAGTACCTACTCCTCAAGAAATCTTTGTCAGAAAACTTTTAGATTGCACTGAAATTACACCTTAAATGTTACAGAATGACCAAGGAAATGTTATTATTATTATTATTTATGATGAGCGGGCGTCTGTCCACCCTACCACTGCGTCCGCACGGACTATTTTGGTTCACCCCTAATTTATATCTCCCCAACGAGATCCAGTTTTTGGATAAAACCGATAGTCTTGTTCAGGGGTAATTTCTTCAGTTCGCTGTGGGCTATAAAAGCCTGGCCAAAGACCTCGAATTTGATGCGACTCACCGCTGGGCACTCTGAGACGATGTGCATGGCTGTTTCAGTGTCCTCAAGACACAGCCTGCATTCATTGTTTTCAGCCAGACCGATTTTGTGCAAATGCGCTTTCAGTCTGCAGTGACCTGTCATAATTACGACAAGTGTTCTTAGTTTGGCCCTATCCAGACCTAGCGCTAGGTTCGCCATCTTTTTGCTCGAAGCTCGAAGGAACAACTTCGAGTGTTTTAGGCCAGAATGGCTCCGCCAGAAAGACTCTAGCCTTGAGTTCATTCTGCCTGTTATCGCCTCGTTAGCCACGTCATGCGGTATTCCCAGGAATGGTTCCGGTCCTACCAGAGGCAGCGCAGCTCCAGCAAATGCCAGCCGATCCGCCTCCTCGTTACCCAAATAGTTTGAGTGGCTCGATATCCAAACCAGAGTGACTCCGTTATACATACCGAGCCTGTTTAAAGTCGTGCGGCAACTCCAGACTGTTTTGGATGTAAAACAGCTGGACTCCAGAGCTTTTAGTACTGACTGACTGTCAGTGAATATTTTGATTTTACCGTGGTGGATTTGCCGTTTTATCAGCAGTTCCGCCGCGGTCTCAATGGCAAATATTTCTGCCTGGAATATGGTTGCGTTTTGACCGAGACGCAATGAGATGTTAATTCTCGGTTTACTCCCATAGACTCCCGCTCCTGTTCCGTTCGTCGTTCGCGAGCCGTCTGTGAACAAGCCAAGGTCGGTTCTCAATAAAACCTCAGCATGCTGGGTCCATTCGTCCCGGCATGGGACGATTACATTGAAATTCCGTTCTTGGCTCGTGATTTTTGACATTAGAGCCGAGGGCATCGATAGGATACTGTTCGTTAAAAGCTCGTCCAGCAGTCCTGAGCCTCCCATCACTATTGCCTCTGGCCTGTCAATCGCCAGTTGATATAGTTTGTATGTGGTCCGTTCCGCCTCCCTCTGCACGAGTAGGTGCAGGGGTGGTAGATTTAGTAGGACCTCCATGGCTGCCGTGGGTGTGGTGCGAAACGCACCTGTAATTGCAAGGCAAGCCTGTCTCTGTAGTCGGGTGAGCTTTTGTTCGCCAACTGTTTGTTGGCCTTTCTTCCACTACGCTACAGCGCCATACACTATCCGTGGTCTAATTACCATAGTGTATAGCCAGTACATCTGCCTGGGCTTTAGGCCCCAGGTTTTACCACAGGTCCGCCTGCAAGTCCAGAAACCCATTCTGGCTTTATGACACACTTTATCCAGGTGTGCATTCCAGGTGAGGGTCTTGTCCAGGACTATTCCCAGGTATTATACCTCAAATGAGAATTGTATTATTTCACCTCGGATAGTCGGCGGTTCTAAACCATTCAACTTCGGTTTTTTAGTGAATGGTACTATAATTACCTTTTGCGGATTGAGAGACATGTCTTCTCTTATACACCATTTGTCAATAGTGCTCAGTATCTCTTGAAGGACGGCCGATATCGTCACCTCCGATTTACCTTTCACTATGATTGCCAGGTCATCAGCAAATGCTTGAACGTCGACTCCCCACAGCGAAATGATCGCTAGCAGGTCATCAACGAGAAGGGTCCACAGTAAGGGTGAGAGAATACCTCCCTGCGGACAGCCCTTCGCAGCCTTGAACTCGAAGACCTCATCCTGGTATGAGGTCGTGATTGTTCTGCCGCATAGCATTGCCTGTATCCATCTACAGATTAGTGGGTTGATTCCTCTCGCAGCGATAGCCTCATCGAGAGAAGCCGGCAGCGTATTGTTAAAAGCACCTTCAATGTCCAGAAACGCTGTTAGTGCTATTTCTCGATTATCGAGAGATTGGTTTAATTGTTCGACCAGATTATGCAATGCAAGTTCTGCCGACTTGCCAGCCTGTATTGATGAGGGCTAGGGGGACTGTCAATTAGCATCTTCCCCCTGATATGGACATCAATCACCTTTTCCAGACTCTTCAGCAGGAACGATGTCAAGCTTATTGGTCTGAACGAAGAGGGTTCCGATTCTGTTCGTCCCACCTTTGGTATATATACCACATATATACCATATAGTTAGTGTCTAGCTTGTAGGGATAACCCCCCAAGCCAGACTTGTTCTAAATAATTTTAGCAGGTACGGAATCAACACATCCATGCCCTTTTGAAGAAGGGCTGGAAAGATTCCGTCTACGCCCGGTGTTTTGAAAGGTTTGAAAGACCTTATTGCGCCTCTGACCGCTTGTACAGTGACTATATTTTTGGATGTTCGCCAGTTGCCCCTCCCTGGCCAGATTAGATGGTCAGGGTTGGATCTGGCATTTGTATCTTTCAAGATTTGACATCCGGGGAAATGTTGATCAAAGACCCAATACTAATTAGAAATGTATGGCAGGCAATTCTAGACATCTTGTTAACAGAAATTGGTTCTGAAACTCGATCACTTAATGCACTTCACTTATCACTCCTGAAGATATGTCACCCCGAAACGAACCTCAAACAGAAATTATCGAGCAAAGTAATAAAAAGAATTGGAGAACTTTCAAGATGATAGTCCCTCCCTAAAGGAAACTTGCCTTTTCTTGACTATTTCTGGAAAAACTTGTACTTATGGAAATATTCGGTTGGACTCTTTTATGTGAACTATCTTTGTTATTATCCAGTGGGGATTTATATAAGGTGGAGAAATGAGTTTTTATTTCAAATAACTTAGAATCGATAATCCACTTAATCAATCCGTTAATTTATTGGCTTAAGACAAATGTTACTTCAATTGAATCAGTCCTTACTTGATGAAAATTCATTTTGATTGAATAAAATAATATAGATTCTTTCAACAATTTATTAATTTAACGACAATTGTTCATCAACACTATGGCTTCGTCAAGTTACCATTTTGAACTTACTCAAAATTACATCTTTACTTCTTATACAGCTAAAAACTTGAAAAATGGCGGTACAACTAACTAACAATTTTCGAAAATAAAGATAAGAAAAACGTACGTCAAACACTACGAAAATACCGATAAAGAAAAATATGCCACAAGAGGTGAATCTACACTTCACCCCTATTTATAGTGCACCTGATAGCTATGGAGAATCTACTGCATTCCATAGTTGGAAATTGTTCAATGAAAATCTTAAATTTGATTTCAAGATGGCATCCTTCGATGAAATTTCCGGAAGAATTATGTTTCTGAAGCCAAATGTTGTTGGTTCTGACTTCGCCTTTGACGAAGGCGTCATATTCTCGGTGCAGTCGGGCTACAGGAGGAATCATAGCACCACCACTGGCGCTGAATATCACTGACGAAATTATTAGATCGTTGGATGCCGGTATATTTTTAGAGTTGGTTCTTCTTGATTATTCTAAGGCGTTTGACTCTATTGACCACGCTTTACTCTGTCCGAAGTTGCAGTTTTTTGGGTTTGGTGTCACTGCTGTTGCTGTTCTTAGGTAGTATTTGAGTCAGCGTACACGTTCCTTTGTAAAAGATAACATTTCTTCTGATTATATGCCGGTAACATCTGGTATTCCTCAGGGGTCAACCATTTATACAGCGAACATTTTCGAATGCGTTAAATGTTGTGGAATTCAGGCTTTGCAGATGACACTCAAATGTATCATTCTTTTAAACTTGGGAAAGCTATTGCTGCGGGAGCTTCGATCAGTGAAGATTTGAAAAGAATTGTTTGTTACTCGCGGAAAAACATTAATTAGTTAAGATTAATCCCTCAAAGTGTAAGCTTCTCCTGTATGCACCAGTGTCTAGAAGGAAAGATGTTTGATAAGGAGTTCCGTTTTCGTGAATATGTGGTCCAATTTGTCAGGAAGACTTTTGCAAGCTTGAAAGTGCTCCATATCAATACAAGCATATTACACTACAAACTTCGGAAAAAGCTGGTTGAAACTTTAGTCTTGGTAATATATGGTTTGCCAATTATATATCCATGTCTGGATCGGGCCACACGAATGCGCCTTCAAAGAATTCAAAATGCGTGTTGCAGGTTTGTTTTTCACTAGAGGAAATATGATAGAGTCTCGAGTAGAATTCAACAGCTTCGGTGGCTGAGGATCCAGAATCTCTACAGGCTGCGTATCTGTTAGCTGGTACATAGTAGCTTGGGAAGTGGACGACCAACTTATCTTCTCGAAAATTTGATCAACAGGGAAAGCTTATACGATGTGAATGTAAGGCATGTATAACTTCTGAGTTATCCCAGGTTTCGTCTCGAAATATGCAAGCGTTCTTTTACGTACAATGCTGTAAGATGCTATAATGAAGTGAAGGAAGAGTTTAGGTTTAGACGCTTTGCTTCAGAGGAAGGGCGTGTGGATCACTTAGGCTGATGACATTATGGATGTATATCTTTTTGTTCTGTTTTAATTTTTTTCTGAATTTCTATTATGTCTAGCTATTTCTAGTTAAGTACTGAAATGACATTGTTAATTTCACAATTATGTCCATACCTTGTACATATTGAAATTTTTGCATTTTGTTGATATATTGTAGTCATTATTTTATTAAATTGTATATTTATGGCTCTATTGGAGTAGCTTAAGCTAGACTTCGCCTTGTAAATTCTATGATTGTATGAACACTACCATAAATAAAGGCATATTATCACAAATAATCATAAATATATTGGGGCCAATTATTGGAAATTCCGAAGAAAACATATCCAACATTAGAGATTCTGTTTGGTCGTTGGGAAGAATTTTAATGTTCTTGTATATGTTTATTTTTACTACTTCCAAAAATGTGAGTTTGGTACTTTTAATTTCATTTTGGACAATTTTATAGTTATTGGTGAAATTATGTCCAACTTCCTTCAAATTACTGGCATATGTTGAGTGCGAGATATCTAACATGTAACTCCTTTGGTGTTCGTGGATCTTCTACTTTGACCTATATATACCATGAAGAAATCACTACAGCTCTACTTATAGACTTCAGATTTATTGTCTTTATTTATTTGATCTTTGTTATTTTCTATATTAATTCCCAACTGATTAACCATTTTAAAACTACATTCGATTTCATATTATATTTTAACAAACTTGGAAATATTATCCGATATTCTATCTACGTAAGGAATGGAAATGCCTCTTTTAGTCAAATCTTTTCTCTTACTTAGTTGAATAGAATATCAGATAAAATATTGAACAAAAAAAGAGTTTATTTTGATGAAAAGATTATTATTTCTTCTGTAAATCTTCTACAAATTTTAATTTCAAAAAATTTTTATTAGAAAATTTTCAGAATGAAATTAAATAAATGTCTTAAGAACACTCCCTTTCAATTAAGTAGACAAATAGAATTAATACTCATTAAACAGTACCAAAGGGAATGAAAGAAATTCAAAGAAATAAAATTGTCAACTAAAAATCATTAAATAAATACTTCAATAGTAGAAATATTTTGTTTCATTCCTTGTTTTATGAGAACTAACTTCCCCCGTCAAGAAAGCAAAACATAACCTCAAAAACATCTTCAAAAATAAATTGCTTCAAATAAAATCCTCTAAAAAAATTCAAAAAACATGTAGAACATCTCTCAAGAACAATTTAGAATTATAACAATGTTAAATTATCAACTCGATTCAATATTAATAATTATGCGAAACATAACCTCAAAAACTTCTTAAAAAATGAGTTGCTCAAAATAAGTTCCTCTAAAAAAATTCACATGTATAAAAATTCCTAACACAAAAATTCCTAACATCCCTAAAAATGTTTACTGTTTACTGCACAAACATTAGAATAAAGAAAACATCCTAAATATTCTATTTTCGTCATAGAAATATCATAAAGTTTGCAAGGTATTTTATGGACTCCTTTAAAACTAAATGGATTTTCACAAAATTTAAAATGTCATACAGATTTCTTTCGTAAACCTTTTACAAATTTTAATTTCAAAAAAATTTTCAACCAGAATTTTTTAGAATTTCCAATGTTATACATATTTTAGGTTTTTTTTTAAAAGTACTTCTTTTGAGCAAGTTATATTTGAAGAAGTTCTGGAGGTTATATTTTGCATTTTTGAAGGGGAATTTAGTTTTCATAAAACAAGGAATGAAACAAAATTTTGCACTCTTCAAGTACTTTTTAAGTAAGTTTCATTTCACAATTTATAAAATAGAAAAGGGCTTTTTACTTGATAGAAGAAATATAACAAAATTTGAATATCAAAACAGATTAAATCTGCTAGTCTTCTACAATTTTAATTCAAAAAAAAAATTGTAGAAGACTAACAGATTAAATCTGAAATTTGATATTCAAATTTTGTCACAATTTATATTTCTTTGAATTTCTTTCATTCCCTTCGGTACTGTGTAATAAGTATTAATTCTATATGTCTACTAAATTGACACAGTGTGTTCTAAAGACATTTATTCAACATCATTCTAGAAATTTTTGAATGAAGATTTTTTGATATTGAATTATGTAGAAGGTTTACAGAAGAAATCTGTATGATATTTTAAACCAGATAATATTACCAGTATTTAAAAAAAAAATTTGACTCGGATCTAGCTTTGAATAAAGTTAATAATTCAGGAATTCATATTAAAATGAAAAAGACCACACAAATGAAGACAATAAATTTAGAGTCTATAAGTTGACTTGTAATAATTGCCTTATGGTGTATATTGGTCAAACAGGAAGATCCCTTAAGGAAATAGTTCACGATGCTAGTCATTTGAAAGAATATGAACATTATTTCAACAATAGCTATGAAATTATCCACGATGAAGTTAAAAATGCCAGACTCACACTTTTGGAAGCAGCAGAAATTAGCAGGTACAAGAGCCTCAAAATGTTTCTCAACGACCAAACAGATATCGCAAGATCTCCATTTTTGAATATTTTTAATGAGGCATTTCCGATAATTGGCCCCAATATATTTGATGGTTATTTATATTCCTTTCTGCATATGTTTTTCTTATCTTTATTTCCGAAAATTGTTAGTTAGTTCATTTATTTATTTATTTATTTCATCAATTTGAGATACAATATACAAAATACCAAATCACGCTTGCAAAACAAAGGCGACTCAATATGCTAGCATTAAATAAACAACTTACAGGTTCAATACTACGGAATATTTTAGACCGCCTGAAAATAAAGCCCAACATTCTAGAGCAGGAATTAACGGTTGATTCAATATAGGCGTCAAAAATTAATTTAGAATCAAATATTACTCCAAGGTTTTTGATATGGTATCTTCTCTGAATTGAAGCATCACAAGAATCAAATCTAATTGTAAGTTACAGCAATCATTCAGTGACGATACTCTAGTAAACAATTTTATGTCATCAGCATACAAAAAGAACTTACAATATTGAAAACAAGAAGAAATAGAATTTATTTAAATCAACAAGAATAGGGGTGCCAAATGAGATACCTGGGGAACTCCGGAGCGTGCGATATACTCACATGATCTAAAGCAATAAATAGTCACAAACTTAGAACTATTTCCAATATAGGTCATAACCTATCTCAGGAGACTTCCGGACACACCAAGTCCAGCAAGACGAGAAAGAAGAATATTATGGCTAATTTGGTCAAAGGCCTTGCTGAAATCACAGCGTCAATCTGAACCCATATTCTGTGTAGTGGAAAAGATTTGTCTCCGGTGATCTACCCGGAAAGAAACCATGTTGTTCTATTATGATTTGACTTGTTAAAAAACTTGTTGAAAAAATATGATGGTAAATTAATTTTTCAAGAAATTTAGGAATGATTGATAATTTGCTTATATGTCTATAATTACTGATCTGATCGGAAGGACCAGACTTTAAAATTGGCAACACAGCAGTCTCCTTCCACCTCTGAGGAAAAACACCAGAGTGGAGAGATTTGTTAAATAAAAGTGTTACAGGAGTACTGAGAGCATCGGCACACGTTTTGATGAAAATTGAGGGTAATTTGTCCGGATCACCACCCGTCTTAGAACTAATCCGTTCAAGACCAATTTCAACCTCTTCAAAGGAAAATAGAAGATCACTAACGCTTGAATGGTATTGCTTATTATCTAAGTCAATATTAAAGTCAGAACGCTACAATTCATACACACTCTTAAAATGCAAAAAGATTACAAATATTTTTTCCACCCCTGGTTATTTTTTGATCAAGTTTCATTTCGAAGGGAATAGCACTAGACATTTGCTTTTTTACAGATGTATAATCCCAAAAACGTTTAGGGTCCATAGTTATGTTTGCCTCTAATGAATCGATATAAATTTTAAAGTCCCTTTATATATATATATATATATATATATATATATATATATATATATATATATCCGGGTTTATAGCGTCCTACGCCTTCCGGTTCCTAATCTCCAAGCCTTTCTATCTTGCCACTTCCCTGGATGTAGATTTCGTTCGGACATAGCTTTTTCTATTCCCTCAAACCATGTTTTTTTGGGTCTTCCTCTCTTTCTTCTTTCTGGTGGTGTCCATTTCAGAATCATAGAACGTAGACGCTCGTCGCACATTCTTTCTACATGCCCGTACCAAATCAGTTGTCTTCTCTGGATTTCATCTATGATTGTTCTTTCGACTTGCATGATATCTCTGATGCTATCATTCCTTACTTTGTCCATTCTGGATTTTCCTGCAGATCGTCGCCAGAAATCCATCTCAAGGGCCAAAAGTCGACGTTCCACACCCTTAGTCAATTGCCACGTCTCACACCCGTATAGCGCTACACCCTCAAAGATGGAATTATATATCTGATGTTTTTTCTCCCGCGATATGTTTTTGGCCCACAATATTGAGTTCAAACATCCAATGACCCTTCTACCTTTCAATATTCTCTGCTCAATCTCAGTTTCTCTTCGGCCGGTGTGATCAATTTGAGCACCCAGGTAAGTATATTTACTACATGTTCCTATTTCTACGTTGTCTTCTAAGTGTAGATTATCTGCTTCCTGTCCAAGGCATAAATATTTGGTTTTCGTTTTATTCACAGACAGTCCCCACTTTTCGTATTCGGCGAAGAGCCTTGTCGTCATAAACTCTAAATCTTCCTTGTCTTGGGCCACTACCACCTGATCGTCTGCAAAATGGAGAGTGTACAAAGTTTTTGTATCGTTTAGTTGTATTCCCATACCACTGCAAGATCTTCTCCATTTTCGTAGCGTTTCGTTCAGATATATTTTGAATAACGCTGTGAACAGACAGGATCCCTGTCGTAGGCCTTTTGATATAGATAAACTTTCGGACATACTCTTACCTAGCTTTATTCGTGATGTTGCCTGACTATAGAGCTGTTTGATGGCTTTTATGACTGTGTTACTTCCCCTTTTTATTAAAAGCTTAGAATGACTCCGAAAAATTTTGTACAGAGAATAGTCGCCTGCATTGTTATAAGTTTTCCACCTTTTGAATAATTTATTTTTTCGTTTCACAAGTTGTATAGTTCTGGGAAAAAAGTATCGGAAAATTTTTTCGTTTTTAAAATTTTGGGACAAATTGATTTATTATGTCATAAATATTTACATGAGAAAGTTCAATGCAGTGATCAACATTATTATTTCCGAATAAAATTTCCCAGTTGATATTTGAAATTCTTGATATTATAGAAGGATAGTCAGCTTTATGGTAGTTGGAGTAAAATTCACCATTAAGAGGTTTAATAGATCTATGAAATGAGGGAATATTGATTAGAAACTCCAGGGAAGGGTGATTGAAATCCTCAGGAACACGAGGCTCGGAAGAATGACAATAATTTCCAATCACAAATAGTTCATTGCATAATATAAGGTCTACTATTCTGTTGTTAACATTAGTAATGATGAAATTGGCTAAGACCGCAAACAGAAAGAGCATCAATAACCTGAGAATATTTAGCCTCCACATTGTAAGGCTCATAAAAGTTACCATCATTATTGCTTCTTCATTTAAGTTTTTAGCTATATAAGAACTCAAGGCTTAATTTAAAGACTTAGTTCAAAATATAGACTTGACGAAGCCAATGCGTTTGCAAAACATCAGTTGTTAATTCAATAAATTAGGGGAATAATCTCTATTATGGCATTTAAATGTAGAATCTTTCTTCCTTCCTGCAACAAAATGATTTTCGAATATTAAGCGGGAAACTGACTCTAAGAAGTTCAACATGGACCACCAACACAGATCAAAAAATCTAAAGCGTCCGTGTCGAATTTCAAATTCCCCAACTCCCTGATGATCCCAGAAATTTTCCAGTTCATAACCTACGAGACGAGACGTGTAAAGTATGCTAATAGCCGTCAAATTTCCCAACTTCGTAATCCCGCAGGATACCTCCGTACGCCGCTGGGAATAAGCCGGGAAATAATCAAGCGAATTTCGGGCAGGCTCAGAAAGTACGAAGTGCGGGGGAACGAGTTTTTTCAAGTCGATTTGAGTAGATCGGCGGGGAAAAGAGATGTTGATTACTTTGTCTTGAAGTAAGGAGGAAACTTTCAAAGGTGTTGAAATGATTGGTTCGGAGTGCTTCTTCAGGAAAACCGAATGCATTTAGATTGTATGGGTGGGAAAGTTTCGCAAAAAAGCGTACATTGGGTCTAAAGCTTTTGCCGCTCAGGGGCCAGCAGTCCACCTGGGATTTCAGTATTTTTGGATATGGATAAATTTACCCATTACAACAATCCAAATGGAAAGTCAATTATTTTTACAAATCCAAACTTAAATGATCTAATTAATGCGGCTTTCTGAGCTCATATTCCTTTTTTGCAGTCGTTGGACATTATAAAGAGAAAGCAAGAACTTTCAAAACGTGCGAATGTCTACTACTTATGTCTCATCGATCAACAAAACCTAATCGGGCTTGTTTGAGATCAAAATCGTTCTACAGATGTATGTTACACTGTAAGATGCAGTTTTCTTCAACACAGTAATATAACTTTTATAATATTGCTGAGGTCGTAACTAGCCTGAAATTGCGAATTTCTGGGAGCACAAAACGATACTAACTTACTCTTCGATAATCGAAGATTATGTGACTGACTGAATTTATTTAATTTTTATATATCTTGAAAAATGTCTACCTTGTGTTTTTGTTTTTTCATATTTCGTGCAGTAATTTTCTTATTATTTCGGATATTCTAGAACGTACTCTTGATTTCTGATATATCTGTGACTTTCAGAATATTATTTTATGATTCTGAACATACAAGTGATGATATGTTTTGAATTAATCAGGTTTTTGTAGTTGCAGATGTTGTTATATTCGAAGATAATGTAATAGTACTTTTTCATAGATTTTATTTGCCATTCTTAAGGTTGACTGATGAGCACTCGCATGTAGATTTTCAAGCATTGTCGTGAAGGATATTCAATGTCTGAATTTGTACAAGGCATTCTTTTGGTTTGTATCAAACACATTCTCAATTTTCTTTACACTCTATAAATTCCTTTATATTTTGGAACGTTATATGTTATATAAGAAGTCCGTATGTCTATCAAAATAGAATAGTTGTTTTGAAGACATTTTGATTTAATTTTTTTGAATCACATAAGATCGGGCAATTAATCTACTGGAATATTGCGTACTTACCTGAAGCCAAAACTCTCATTGAAAACGGGATTCAAAGTTTTTCTGTGTACTTTGGTCTTGAATTTCTTTCTGCTGTCCGGTAATAAACAGACTTTCACGTAAGGATCACTACTGCCATTTCCATCTTTGATGGGCAAATCTCTGGCTTCAAGAATCTAAAATTAAATAAAATCTTCAATAATCAAAAATTCATGTTTTTGATTAAAGAATTTCTTAACTCTCAAGTTTTTTATTTATTAAGCAGTAATACATGCCGTGGAAGTATTTTTGTTGGTCGAATTGTTGGTCAATCTTAAAGAATGCTACCCAATGTCAAAAAAAAATCGATTTCTCTACTGAGTGCCTTTTCTGAGGTTCTTCTTTGCTGAGTACGATGTAGGTATGGGAGTACCACAGGCGTCTGACCTGGAATCACTTCTGTTTCTAGAATTCATTAACGGTATTTCTGCTGATTTTAGAAATATGCTGATATAAATTTACATTAATCATAACATAAATAGAGGTTAATTCTTGATAGAAGGTATATAAAATTATTTAAATATTTTAATATTAGCCTTCTACATATTTAATTTCAAAAAATTATATTTAATGATTATAATTTCTGAAATACAGATAGTCCTTGTGCTATAGCAGAGGCCGTTAAATTGTCTTTCAATCTTCTATATCAAGGGTAAACCACAGAAATATTTTTGTGTGTAGTGAACCGTTCTCTTTACATTAAAAGGTTTCATTTCAGAAGAATTCTTTTCTAGACGATTGAAGGGTAAGTAAATATTTGTTGTTGATTGATATTATATTTATTGAATATGAATTATTTGAATACTGAAGAAGCAAAGTCTCTCTTAAAACTTGTTTTTCAGTAATGTTTTACATATCTTGAGTTTTTATATAAAGTACCTTAGTTAAATATCCGATAGTATTGAATAGTCTAAGTAAGATAGTTTTATGATGAAATTCTTAAGATTATGTTGGATAGTTTTGAAAGATATTGGTTTTCATAAGATGGATCAGCAGAAACAAAATTTTGTCTATTCAAAATATTTAATTTATAGGATTTTGGTTAATAATTTTTATTTATTGGATTTTGGTATACCATTCGGATGTCTTATAATGAATGTTTATTTTATATGTCAATTGATATAAATGGTACTCATATGACATTATTTTAATTTATTTTCAGAAGTTATAATCATTATATATAATTTTTTGAAATTAAATATGTAGAAGGCTAATATTAAAATATTTTAATAATTACATTAATCATGATTTTCTATCACTGACTTAAATGTGTAGAATAATTTTGTTCGCTGATAATACATCACATAATATAAGATTATATTGCTGAGTTTTTGAGAAAAAAATGGACCGGAACGTAGCTTTCAGAACGGTTAATAATAATTTATATATAAAAAAACAACGATCGAACAAATAAAGATAATTAATCTCAAGCCTTTAAATATTTTTGTAAATTGATGGCTATTTGTATACCGTTTCTGCATATGTTTTTTCTTCTCTATTTCCAAGAATTGTTAGTTATTTGTACTTTCCCCATGTTTCAATTCTTAAAGTTAGGTAAGAAATGAAGATGTTTTTTTCAGAGCTTGTTCAAAATATAAACCTGGGTAAGTCATACTGTTTGCGAAAAAATTATGTTGTAAACGGTAAATTTTGGAAATATTCTTCATTATTTTATTTAATTAAAATAAAACAAGATTTTGCCTATGAACAATTTTTAGCTCTTTTCTCTTGAAAATTCCTGCCGGGCCGGAAGAAATTACTAACTTTTGACCTCGAATTTTGGATCACTGAGTCCAACCTAGTGATTTGAGATCATTTTCGGCCTTAAATTATTCATTATTTGAATATTTTAATATTAGCCTTCTACATATTTAATTTAAAAAAATTATATTTAATGATTATAACTTCTGAAAATAAATTAAAATAATGTCATATAAGTACCACTTATATCAATTGACATATAAAATAAACATTCATTATAAGACATCCCAATGGTATAACAAAATCCAATAAATAAAAATTATTAACCAAAATCCTATAAATTAAATATTTTGAATAGACAGAATTTTGTTTCTGCTGATCAATCTTATGAAAACCAATATCTTTCAAAAACATCCAACATAATCTTAAGAATTTCATCATAAAACTATCTTACTTAGACTATTCAATATTATTGGATATCTTACTAAGGTACTTTATATAAAAACTCAAGATATGTAAAACATTACTTAAAAACAAATTTTAAGAGAGACTTTGCTTCTTCAGTATTCAAATAATTCATATTCAATAAATACAATATCAATCAACAACAAATATTTACTTAGGAATCTTCTAGAAAAGAATTCTTCCGAAATGAAACCCTTAAATGTAGAGAGAACGGTTCACTACACTCTCTTTCAATCTTCTAGATCAAGGGTAAACCACAGAAATATTTTTGTGTGTAGCGAACCGTTCTCTCTACATTAAATGGTTTCATTTCGGAAGAATTCTTTTCTAGAAGATTGAAGGGTAAGTAAATATTTGTTATTGATTGATATTATATTTATTGAATATGAATTATTTGAATACTGAAGAAGCAAAGTCTCTCTTAATTGTTTTTCAGTAATGTTTTACATATCTTGAGTTTTTATATAAAGTACCTTAGTTAGATATCCAATAATATTGAATAGTCTAAGTAAGATAGTTTTATGATGAAATTCTTAAGATTATGTTGGATATTTTTGAAAGATATTGGTTTTCATAAGATTGATCAGCAGAAATAAAATTTTGTCTATTCAAAATATTTAATTTATAGGATTTTGGTTAATAATTTTTATTAATTGGATTTTGTTATACCATTCGGATGTCTTATAATGAATGTTCATTTTATATGTCAATTGATATAAGTGGTACTTATATGACATTATTTTAATTTATTTTCAGAAGTTATAATCATTAAATATAATTTTTTGAAATTAAATATGTGGAAGGCTAATATTAATATATTTAAATAATTCTATATACCTTCTATCAAGAATTAACCTCTATTTATGTTATAAAATTATTCATATGAAATTACAGACATTTTGGCAAAACGATATCATGCTGTTTTATAGAACAAGAGAAAAAAGTATTACATAAAATAACAAAATTCAAATGGTTTCTTTTATACGAATTTGAAAACTTGACGTCTCTATTGCTAGATTGGCCGTAATCTTGAGGCGGAATTGAGACACTTAATCCTCTTTCACGCCTCTGCTTCATTTTGAATCGACGAAATATATCCTGCCGCAGTTTTCATCTACCACATATACACGTGACTCAATTTTGATATGGCCTCTCTTTCCCCATTAAGAACACGTATCAGATCCCGTATTGGAAAATTAATCAATAGTCAAGGTGGGGAAGAACCTGAAATTTATCTGGTTAATCTTCCGCTTCATTTCGTCTGTTCCCATTTCGAATTCTCCGCGTCGGGATTTACGAAGTCGAACGTAGCTATGTGAAGAACTGGAAACCAAATTATATATAACGACAGAAAAATTGAGCACTTCTCGCTTCGTCTGTGAGTTTTGTTATCTAGAAAATGCGAATTCAGGATATCGAATTCCTGGTTGGTACATATAAAACAGACGAATTGTCGAGAACTCTGGTGTGTTCAGTATCTGTAAAAGTCTGTAGTATTCGAACAGATTATGAAGATTTTAACTAATATTTGATTGATCAGTGTTTTCTCGATGAAAATTTATTTGGATGAAAAAAATTTTTCAATTCAAATTATTAGGATGTTAAAAGTAAAGCATGATATTTTAGTTCTCATTAATTTAAGGAGCTCTCTATCAGATGCAGCACCCCAAAAACCATGAATATTGAACATACGGTATATTGTAGACACCTGTTATGCCCCATCAATATACGTGTTAGAATATACAGTTATGCATTAGAGTTTGAAAAGTTACGTAAATTTAAAATAATAAATGAATGAAATCACAACCATTATGCATTTATTTAGAAAAATGCTTTGATACAGAATATTCAACTTAATTATCTAGAACATCTTTTATACAGGAGGTCCCAGAAATCAGCGTCAAGCCGGAACTGGTTGACGAGGCAAATCGTACTGGTTATAAGAAAAATGAAAAAATGTATGTAGCACGCTTTAAAAATGATAGGCATTCAAAACAAATTCTAAAAATTCTACACCTTTCACTTCTTCCAAATATTTTTTTGTTATTTCACCCCAAATAATTCTTTTTTAAACTGTTATCAAAATTTCCAAAGCCGTTGCACCGGCTTAGATGAAAAAGAGACATTTTTTCAAAAAATTATCAAAATAAAAATTTTGCCCAGTTTAAATTGACTGTTATTTAAATATTTTGATATTAGCCTTCTACATATTTAATTCCAAAAAATTATATTTAATGATTATAAATTTTGAAAATAAATTAAAATAATGTCATACAAGTACCACTTATATCAATCGACATATAAAATAAACATTCATTATAAGACATCCGAATGGTATAACAAAATCCGATAAATGAAAATGATTAACCAAAATCCTATAAATTAAATATTTTGAATAGACAAAATTTTTTATATTTAATTTATAGGATTTTGGTTAATAATTTTTATTTATTGGATTTTGTTATTCCATTCGGATGTCTTATAATGAATGTTTATTTTATATGTCAATTGATATAAGTACCATTTATATCAATTGACATATAAAATAAACATTCATTATAAGACATCCGAATGGTATAACAAAATCCAATAAATAAAAATTATTAACCAAAATCCTATAAATTAAATATAAAAAATTTTGTCTATTCAAAATATTTCATTTATAGGATTTTGGTTAATAATTTTTATTTATTGGATTTTGTTATACCATTGGGATGTCTTATAATGAATGTTCCTATAAATTAAATATAAAAAATTTTGTCTATTCAAAATATTTCATTTATAGGATTTTGGTTAATAATTTTTATTTATTGGATTTTGTTATACCATTGGGATGTCTTATAATGAATGTTTTTTTTATATGTCAATTGATATAAGTGGTACTTATATGACATTATTTTAATTTATTTTCAGAAGTTATAATCATTAAATATAATTTTTTGGAATGAAATATGTGGAAGGCTAATATCAAAATATTTAAATAATTTTATATATCTTCTATCAAGAATTAAGCACTTGGTACATTCTTGCTGAAATTGTAGACGATTTGTTCTTAGGAAATAACCCCGTTTTAACAGATTTATCTATCTTATTTAAAAATTATTCTAATGTGCCATTTCAAGGTGCCTATGAAATAAAATTCAGTAAATTCCTTTAGTTTTAATCAAACTAAGATTTACAAGGAAGTTCCACTGAGCATTAACGGCAGCATGTGGCATCAACAAGATAGATGCCGAGCGCATTATGCTGACACAGTAAGAGAATTCTCACAGTAAATGTTCGAAATGTTTACCATCAGCTGCAATACAAGCTCTACATCTCTCTAAAAATGATCTTGTAATAAGACGAGCGTATCTTCTTGATGCGATGTCTTCAGTAGGTCTTCGGCGCAGCTCATCCATATCTTGGAACCGTTTGAAATACACTTTCTCCGATATCCTACCCCAGTGAAAGAAGTCTATTTGATTTAAATCGGGTGAGCGGGCAGGCTACGAAATTGTACTTACCCGCCCAATCTACCTATCGGGGTATTCTTGATGGATGGCTGGGCAGACAAGCTGCCGTAAATGTTCGGTGGAACTTCCTTGTCAATCTTTATTCAATCAAAAACTCGAGGAATCCACTCAATTTTATTCCAAACGGACCTTAAAATGGCACATTTCAATAATTTTTAACTAAGGTAGATAAATTAAGCAAATAAAAGTAGTGAAACTCAGGCTAAGTTGTTTTTATTTACTTTATTAATTTAAAAATTTTTCACTAAGAGAATTCAATATCATTTAGAGTAGATGAATTCGTTAAAAACGGGATTATTTCCAACAAATAAATTGTTTACAATTCCAGCAAGAATTAACCAAGTTTACTACCATTTTAAATCACTACTAAATGCGCGTAATTTTGAGTTCCTTTGCCAAACTCGCGTAGTACAATTTGTTTTCAGTACATTCAGTTTAAACTGGTCAAACTTTTTATTTTGAAATATTTTTGGGAAAATGTCTCTTTTTCATTCAAGCTGAAGCAGTTGGTTTTCAAATTTTGGTAACAGTTTAGAGGAGCATTATTCAGGGTTAAACAACAAAAATAATACTTGAAAAAAGTGAAGATTTGTGGCAACAGGAGTAAAAAGACCGTTAGAGGATGTACCACTTTTACATCAAATTCAACATTTCAAGTTGAATAAAGTGTCAGGAAAATGAAATTCATTTTACGAAATACTGATTGATTTAGGCACCTGTAGACCTGAAATGAATTTTTGTAGTTGTCAAACCACAACGAAGACACATTTGAACAGTTCAATGTATCGATTCCAATATTCCGACAATAAATATTATTGAATATCCTTATATTTTGTTATATCCCTTCTATCAAGTTAAAAACCTTTCCCTTTTTTATTTTATACATAATATATAATTATATTCAGGCTTGAATTAAATCTCATTATGGAATATAAATGGTTTAAAGAAAACCTAATAATACCTCACCGTTTTCTCTGATTTTTGTGACGAACATAGAATATCTTGATTTTAAAATTAGTTGTTTCAAGCAATCATCCAGTCACCACTTTTAGGTAAGCTATGTTTATTGTTGGTTGATTTTGATTTTTAAATGTGATTTAGGGCCAATTAAGGGATTATCGGAATTCAAATTGTTTTTTGAAGGTATAATGCATGTTTTGTGAGATTTTTGAATTAACTTATTCAAATATTTGAAAATATTGAATATTTCAAATAAATTATATTTTTTTAGAAGTCCTAAAGTTATGTTTCATATTTTTGGAAGAGAATTGGTGTTCATAATGGTAAGATCAGTAACAAAATTTTGTCTTCTCCAAATATATATTTATTAATTTTAATTGACGATATATATTTGTTGGTTTATTTATTCCATTTTATATTGTATATTGAGTTTTGATTTTATACGTCTATTAAATATGGGCCGTGCTTATAAGACATTAATTTAATACTAAAAGTTTTTTGAATAAAAATTTGTTGGGAATTAAAATTGTAGATGACTGACAGATTAAATCTGTTTTGATATTCAAATCCTTATATTTACCTCAAATAATCAGGAATCATCGGATATGTCGACTTTTCCCGACTTTTCTGAACATCTGAGTTTTTCTTTGGACTTCTATTATATGAAAACCATTACACATTATTGAACATACTGTAACGTAGCGAATTAACAAACGTATTCAACTAAGTTTTTAATTATTTCAACGGGTCTCTGAATGAACTTGAAATATAAAGATTTATGTTGCCAGGCTGAGATTTCAAACCTAGCCACTTCAGAGAATGCTAAACTCTACTCAAAGACCACCTGGAACATAGAATTTTAGCTCAGTCGGACTGTATATCAGGTAGGAAAGGTCTTCTTCCTTTTGGCCTGCCTTATCCGTTCCAGATGTTGGCAATCAACCGGCCAAACTTTATTTCATTGTTGGCAGCGTTTCTAAAAAACTATATAAAAGTTTGTCTTAACCATTTTCTGAGATTGTACAACCACGAATATCTCCTTCTGTCTAGTCCCGTCCTACCCTCCACTTCACCTTGTAATTGTAGTTGAAATACTTGGTATTTGCTGTTTCTCATAATGTGTCCAAAGTATTGAAGCTTTCGTTGTTCGATGGAGAATATAACGCATTTTTCTTAGTTCTTCTTTCTACATTAGAAATGATCCGTCCATGATACTAGAAAAATTCTGCGATATGTACACAATTCTGAAGCTACCAGCCTCTTAAGCAGTCACTGAGGGTCCAAGCTTTTAGGCCGAAGAACAGAACCGAGTAAACATAACAGTAGCACACAAATTTTCAGAGATAGGTTCAATTCTCTATTGATACACAAATTTCTCAGTTTTAAGAATGACGATCGGGATTCTTCTATGCGGCTACGTATTTTCATGGGTTGATCCCAGTTAGCTAAAGTACCCAGGTAATATTTTCTGCCACGTTCAATGGGATTCTTTCCTATGGTAAGTATTCATGGTGATGGAGTATTTTTACTAACAATCATATATTTCGTTCTTGAGGTATTTAGTTTTAGTCCAACATCTTTACTGACTTGGTTTATTATATTCATAAGAAGTTTTTTTTATAATATTTGCTAATACCATTATCAGTTTATTTAGTATTAACATTCATCCTATTTTTCATTACTTGTAATGCCAACTTGATTATCTCAGCAGCCCTACTGAACAACCTTCTGTATTCCGATCTGATTAGTGTATTCAACTCAAACTTGATCTGCATGCTCCTAATAGAGGTTAGAAATTATTCTTATATCCCTACCATCTATTTCAGTATTCCTGAGTATGCTAAATGTATCATGCTAAACTCGATCAGAGCTTTTGAGTAGTCCAGAACACACATTTATCGGGTGTTTTTTCAGAGTGATAGAATTTTAAATTGAAATAAAATACATTTAAATTAAGATTGAAGCCAAATTTTTTTTTATTTGAAAGATAATTTTATGACATTTATTTTTTAGAAATAATTTCCGACATATGTCCACCACGACTAGCTCTGTGGAACCGCATTCAACCAGATCAATTTTGGACCACTCTTTCGAGTAATCCAGGCATTATTTCATCAATAACACGAGTTATGTTGGCTTTCAAAGCGTCTATTGTTTTTGGTTTATCAGCATAAACCAATGACTTGACATAACGCCAAAAAAAATAATCCAGTAGAGTTATGTCGCATAATCTTGGAGGCCAATTAAATGGACCATTTCTCGAAATAATGTTATCGCCAAATGTTTCTTTCAATAAATCAATTGTTACGGTTGCACCATGAGGTGTAGCACTATCTTGTTGGAACCAAAACTTCTAGATCGATACCATTCAAATTTTGAAACAAATAATCATTGATCATCGATTTGTAACGAGCACCATTCACTGTAACTTTAGCTGCAGCATCGTTTTTAAAGAAATATGGACCGGTAATGCCTCCAGCGTGTAAAGCACACCATAGAATGCAGTTTTCAGGATGCAATTGGACCTGCAGAACTTCTTCAGGATTGTTTTCACTCCATATACGGCAATTTTGCTTGTTTACATAGCCATTCAACCAGAAATGAGCTTCATCATCAAACACAATTTGACGATAAAAAAGTGGATCAACTTCAAGCTGTTCTAGGGCCCAATCAGCAAACAAACGACGCTTATTATGGTCAAGAAGGCTTTAGTTCTTGAACCAGTTAGATCTTGTTTGGGTATAGACCAAGATCTTTACGCAAAATTTTCTATGTGGTGGATGCACAGAGTCCAACTTGTTGTGAATGTCGACGAGTAGACAAATCTGGATCATAATTAACACTATGACTCACAGCAGCGATATTTTCCTCTGTACGTACAGTTCTTTGTCTTGTTGTTGTTGTTGCATCGAGTGGACCATAAATTTCACGAAGTGCTCTATAAGTTTGGCGAAAAGAACACTGATTTTGAAAATAAATTTCAACTATTTGTAAATGTTGTTGCGGCGTGAGTCGTTCCATGACAATTTGTCATTGCTTACTGAACAGAAATGTCAAAACAACATGGCTTCTACCTTCTGTCAAATCACAGTTATCCCTATCGAAATTTCTATCACTCTAAACAACGGCCGATATATCTTGATTTACATTTCTGCCCGACTGCACTACCACCTGAGGTGGCCTCTTCTCTAACTATAAAACCACTTTTGAAACCATAGTGTGTTTTTTCCACTTCTGGATTCCATTTGTTGTATATGGGACAATCTATGATTTTTAGAAATTTCTTGATCAAATGATTAAATGACCTATTTAATATATAGTCATTGTAAGTTTTTCCAGATTTTTTAAAAATTGGCACGAAAACTGTAGACAAACCTGAGTTATATTTCCACTACTGTAGATATCATTGAAGAGGTCGGTTAATTTAATGAGGAATTTAGGATTTTCAACAATTCCTCAGAAACTTTATCTAGACATGGTGCTGTGTTATCCTTCAGTGAAGAGATATAGCTCTTTTAACCTCATCCCTAGTGATGCACGGATCAATATCATATGTTTGCGTCATATTCATGTTTATACTGGGTCGAGCTTCATTCAACGTATGATTTCCAAATTTTCAGTTATTCATCACTTTTTTTAAATATATCCATTTAAATCTGTCAGTATGCTATATGTAGAGTTATGAGTACGTCCAGTCATCTCCTTCATCCTCTTGTGCGTGTTGAAATGCTCTTCTGGTTGTTCTATATCTTGCACCTTTCATTGATCCATACTTATTTCGCCATCTTCTGGTTTATTACTTTGTTTATCTCTCGGTCTCATCATTGTTCTTCACTTGTCTTCGCTGTTCTAGGAGAATCCATTTCTTTTCTTGTGCCTCTTTCTTCCCAGATTGTTAAATTACAATTCAATATTCAGGACACATATGAAAATATAAAATATTTAATTGAATATTAAATTTGTCTACATTAACTACATCCCAAAATTAAGCGATAAAATTTGTAGTAGATTAAGACAGAATAAAATTGAAGTAATATGCACAAATAAGAAGAACTTAAGATCAATGTTTCTAAACGGCAAGGACCGATTAACTGATTCGGAAAAGAGTGGGGTTTATAAACTGTACTGTGATGAATGTCCTGCATTCTACATAGGCCAGACTGGTCGTTCTCTAAAGGTTAGGGTTGATGAACATAGAAAGTCGATATTACAGAACAAAGCGACTACTGGATTTTCTGCTCATTGTATCAATTGCAATCACTTTATAGATTTCGGTAAAACAAAAATTTTACACGAGGGGGAAAAAAGTAAACGATTGGACTTTTTAGAATTTTTGGAAATATCCTCAGCACATAAACGCCAATTACCGATTGTGAACGATCAGCTGGAGTTCCGCTTATCTCCAATTTTAACAGCTGTCATTTGATTATAATTATGTAGTATTGTGTGTTTTCTTGTCAGTTTTGAGAATGGGATAAAACCCGAAACATGCATGTAAACTGAATGTTTTGTTTTATTTTAATAAATTCGTGCGAACTTAGTCCAGTGTTATTTTTGTATTTTATGTTAATATCTCATTTTGTCGATGCCACCACTTGTACACGAGTTTACTCAGCTAAGGAGTGACTCAACATAATACGAATTCATTTTCGGATGAAATTTCAATGAAATTTCTTGGAAATATTATCGTTCCTTTTTTGATGTATCTACATGGCCAAACAATCTATTTTATGAAACTATTTCTTCTGAATGCAATACTTCCAGTGTCACTCGGTATATTTGAATAATTGAAAATTGAAGTTAATATACTGAAAGGCCATGATGAACTTTTCCATTCGATATTGCAGTTTCCACGAATAGATTCATAGTTGGAAATGGAAAACGAAAATATCCATCAGGTCGTTTACAACTGACCAGTCATGTATTTTTAAGAATAAAACTCTTCAAAAGGTTCAATTCTATGAGGATATGGAAAACTTTTTTATTGCAAATTGTGTCTGGTTTTTGAATATATCGATGATATTGTGGCCTTTCTCCAATAAAGATGTTTGATGCTCTCGGTTGATAAAATCTAGATGGAGTTTCAGGGTAACTGGATATCCATAAAAACTGTTCATAAAAGCGTTATTTCCATGCCGATAATATGAGTCAAAGTTCACCATTTTATATTCAATATACATTCATGGCATTTTTACTATTTACTCAGGTCGTATTACAAGAATTTTTTGTTTAGGGGTTATTTGATGCGAGAAATTCTAATATTATCCTTGTTGAAATTCTCAGGCATTAGAAACTTTTATATCAACGTTATAACGGGCACATGATTTATTACTCATGGTATGAATATCTTTCTACCCTTTCCATTTCAATTTGTGTCAAAAATTGCAGTATTTAGATGGAGAAAAAATTGATTTGAATTTCTTAGTTCAATACTACCCTTTTATTTGTTTTTGTGATTCACGATTATTGGTCGGTTATGTGAAATAAATAGTGATGTTATTTTTTAATTTCTCAAGTGTGAAGTGCCTCGATTTTTTTTTAGATTAGGCACACTCTATTCGTTAGCTAGCTTGTTTATTCAGATTTGATTTGGGTCTCTTAGTTATTCTCCATGAAGTTTTTGAAGAGATTCTACTTCGAATAAAAATCTGTTATCATTCAACATACTTAAAACAATCTTTTCATCAAATGAAACATTTTTTTCTTCTACCATTTTCCAGGTTGGGCTGAAATAAATGATAAAGGCTGTTGAAATTCCAAAAGAAAGAGTTTTTCTTCTTTAGCTATGATATGTGTACTTCGAATGGAAAGAATTTTGATGCCGCAATACACTGACTAATACGACAAAGTTATTTTGCAGCAAGACACATGTTGCGCGCCCGTTAAAACGTACTTATAAACTCTTAAATGGAAAGCCCTACAAGCAACATGGCCTGTTTGACCAGCAGTTCTTCAACTACGATGTCAAAAATTTGATCTATACATGAATATTGAATAGAAAGCCAGCCTTTTTTCGCGATGATATCCATCTATTGCCAGAAAGATGGAAAAAAATAGTGGCTAGCGATGGTAAATGAACTTTAAAGGTATAACCATGTTTTCACTATGAAGCTTCAATTTTCGAGAAATAAAAGACACGAACTTATTTATATTCTTAATACACAGCCTTGTTGTGTACTGAATTTAATGTACTACACTTTTTATGTTGTAAACTTGCCTCGTTCATCGGATAAGATGAACCACAACGAACATGAAGAATTGAAGAAAACTCGAAAAGTTTAACGATAACAAATATATTTCTTGGTTTACAGTATACAAACCAAGATAAAAGGTATGATTATTTGAGTTAGAATAAACGTATTGAATTTGCTAACATTTTGGAGAACGACGATATGTGGATCACTTTGTTAGTAATAACAATCGCCATAATTCTTGAGCCAAAATGGCCGCAAGCGACAAAAGTGATCACTGCAAGGAAAATAATGGTTTTACATTATCGGGAATAAAAAAAGGGTAGGTGGGACTGAATGAATCCGTTTTAAAAAATAAAATAAAATAAAGAAAGTAATTGAAAATGCAATTCGTGAGTTGACTAAACGAGTGAAATCAAGTTTCTCATCGATTTAGACCCTTTGCTTATTCGGTTAATATAATTAGGGGACACTAAGTATCCAGTACCCATAGATTTACATGAGTTCGAATTTATGAACAGAAATATTCACGTATTTGGTGTTTCCAGAGGTACAAAATAAATCAATTATTTCATAATGAAAACTAAGACGTCCATTATGAGACTTAACGCTAGTAATTTATGTTGGCATGCATTTTGCGCCGTTATTTAACATCTGAATACTGAATAATAATTCACCAGAACCTCTACAGATTTTAATCAAAATGAATCTCATGAAACAATTCAGAATTAAATTTTTAAAACATGTCCTTAATACACTGTATCACATTATAGACATATATATTATCATCACATGTGGTGGAAATTAACTAATAAAGAATCAAAAGAAATATAAAATAACGATAAAATTATTTAGACATTACCTTATTCATATATATGTTTCGAAGGGATATTAAAGAATCACAAGTTCTATCACCAAAAAATGTTCAACATATAATTTAATAAAGGCCTTTCAGACCCAAATTCTGTTGTCTTAAAGAAGGTATTGTTATATTTCTTTTGATTCTTTCTTAGTTAATTTTGACCACATGTGATGATAATATGTATTAACCTATAACCATTTGTACGGAGAATACAGAAAAACACAACAATTATTTTTATTTGATCCTTTATTTTTTAGAATTTTGGATAATTTTGGAATAGTGAATTTTCTTGTATTTGTATGTTAATATACATACCTATGAAGTTTTTGTTAACACAATTGTATTAATACGTTTCATGTCGGGATGTAAAAAGGTTTTTTCCGAGACATTGAAAAATATTTCATATTGATTATATATAAAGTGGCGCAAGATCGCAGTAACAAAGCCTACACAGAACACAACTGAACTCCTAACTCGCACAAGCTGAAAAAGCTTCTGAGGGATCTTCACAGAAGATCTAGGAGTATCAGGATAATAATAATAATAAATAATAATAATAATAATAAGGATATCATTTTGATAGATTTTGTATATAGTTTGTAGAAGTTGGAATATATAATTCTGAATTTGAAGTCATTTAAATTTTACATATATCAAGTATTAACTCACATTCAAATTGATAACTGATATATGTAGACTCCTAAAGTATCCTGAAAATTTCTAGTGTCTAGTTCTTTCCGTTCGGAAATTAGCATTTCTTGCTCCAGTCTTCCTCCTGGACAAAATTTGGAAAAATCTTCTCATCGTTATCATAAACACACGTTAGAACCAAATTACCAATTTGATCTTGATCAGGCAAGAAGAATTGGAAAAAAATGAAAAGATATTAGGGGTATAAATAGGTTTGTAGGATTTTTGACGGAAATTTGAAAAATCACGAAGAGAAACAGTCCCATAGATCGTCCATTCATAAGGTTTGAGTAGGTAATTTCAAGATCCATTGCTACCAGAATGTACTGCTGGTTTTTGAAGACAGAAGACATGACCCCTCATAAGAGGAAAAAATTGAATTTAATTAGTAATTTAAGTCAATAGTTCTAATCTTTGTGTTTATCTTAAATGTAAGGTACATTTAGTAGGTGTAAAACTAAATGAAGTCGATATTAGTTAAAAAATTCTGAAATAATTTTTTTCAATACACATCAGATATTGTAAGATTAAATATAAATGTAACGAAAAAACCCTTAAGTATGGCATCTTTTTTTTTCTCATTTTCGTATTTGGATACATCCATTCTACCGTAATATGCCACTCAGCTTTATGTTACCAAAAAAAAAAAAAATTTGTTGTCGGTCGGTGTAACCGACAAGTAGATTATCAATTATGTGAGAAATTGCAGAACACTCTAATTTTATTGGGCCTAACGTAACAGTTCGAGTATTTGAAAAGTGGCATGTGAGAATTGAGAAAAACATAGAATCGAGAAATGTTACAGTAAAAAGTCATTCAATACTTCAGACTCATATCCGCTTACCTTCACTATCAGGCTTTCAAGCTCATCGTCGTATCTTAGGGCGAAGAGCAAATAGCCAGCATGCTCCATTTCTGAAAATGTTGTGTCTATCGATGTGGGACTGGTAACTTCTTCTTTGTAGAGTTCAGGCTGCAATAAGAAAGAAGAATAATCAACTTCGGTTAGTATTTCAGTTGATTCATCATGTTGGAAGGGATAGCCTCTGGTTGGTAAATATTAGCTCTATTTTTTCTTCACTAATTAATTTTTTTCACTAAATTACCCAGAAAGGAGTTACTCCACTTTATTTTCAGTACAGAGCCGACTGAAAAAGAGATGAAGGTTCTGATGTGAAATGAATGTCGAACATGGGTCGAACGGATATATTCTATTTGAATTTTAATTTCAACGTATTACGTCAGCTGAAAAGATTCCAGTTTGGTACACAAATGACAGCAGAAAAACAGAATTGATATTTTTATAAGAAAGTACTAATATTCAAGAATGTGAAAATTTTCTGACGATCTGACGTCAAATTATTTTTGATCAATACGGTGTTGGTGAAAAAACTCTGTGTTTTCAAAACAGTGAGGAAAAGAATTTTGGGCGACAATTTTTACACTGTTCAAAATTGTACCTGTGATCTACCCTACCATTATAAATAGGATTTTAAATTTTGTTCTCTTCAGTTTTTAAAATGGACTGAAAAACCCGAAACATATATGTCAAAAGACATCAAATAAAGAGTAAAACTGAAGCAAAGTTGTTTTTATTTACTTTAGTAACTAGATTTATTTAGATTGAAATTTGTAGAGGTTCCGGAGAATTAATCCATCTATCATCTGTAATATTCAAAAAGCTTTTCATAATTAATTGTTAATATATATTCTTCGAAAACATTGTTGTACTACTCTGTCAAGAAAGTACCGGGAATTTTCAATTAAAACAACATTTTCACATTTAATCGTCAATATTTATTGGGTCACCTTCAAAATAGGCTCCATTTGCTCCAATACATCTATGCCAACGGCACTTATCAATTATCGAAACATTTTTTATAGGCGCTTTCCGGGATGGACTTTAGCTCTCGCGCCGAATTTTGTTTTATGGCTTCAATCGACTCAAAACGGGTGCCACGAGGGGGCAATTTTAGTTTTGGGAAGAGGAAAAAGTCGCAGGGAGCCAAATCCGGCGAATACGGTGGTTACTGAAGCACGTTTGTTGAGTTTTTGGCGAGAAAGTCAGTTACAATCGTAGCTTGGTGAGAAGGCGCGTTATCGTCATGCAAAATCCATGAGTTGTTCGCCCACAAATTTGGCCGCTTCTTACGGATACGCTCACGCAAACGTTTCATAACGCCTAGGTAATACTCCTTGTTTACCGTCTGACCCTCTGGAACGAATTCGTAGTGCACCACGCCACGGATATCGAAGAAAACAATGAGCATCACATTCATTTTCGAGCGGCTTTGGCGTGGTTTTTTCGGTTTCGGCTCATTTTTTGCCACCCATTCCGATGATTGCTGGCTTGTTTGCATATCGTACTCGTAGACCCAGGCCTCATCACCAGTTATAATGCGTTTCATGAATGTAGAATCGGAATTACAGCGATCCAGCATGTCTGAAGCAACCTGTTCGCGATGAAGTTTTTGAAGAAAATTCAGGTCTTTCGGTACGAGTCGTGCTGCCACCTTTCTCATGCCCAAAATATCAATCAAAATCGTACGTGCGGACTCGTGGGATATCTTAAGATCATGTGCTATCTCTCTCAAGCTGGTACGACGGTTTTCCAGCACCCTTTCCTTAATTTTATCGACGTTATCTTCGATCGAAGCCGTCGATGGGCGACCACTTCACGACCGTCCTTGAAGGCTCTGTACCACTGATATGCACGAGTTGATAGAGCATTATCACCAAAGGCCTTTTGCATTATTTTCAATGCATCGGCACACGAAAATTCATTTGCAACACAAAACTTTAAACAAATTCTTTGCTCAACGTAATCACCCATAGTAAAAATCGGCACGCACTCTGACATCGCCTGACTTAATCAGCTTTTGCAAACAGACTAGTTGACAGATCCCGCTCAAGCTTGGCATAGTAATTAAGGACAGTGGTACCAACCTAGGAAAAAAAATTTTTACCTGCCTCATTGCCCCTCCAGATTTAAATCGATAATTCCCGGTACTTTCTTGACAGAATTATGTATTATCACTCGTGCGCATATCGGTTCTAATGCCGAGTCTATGTCGTATCTTACTTCATTATATATTTGTGAGAAATAACCAAATTTTTGCATATGCCATGCATTATCTGAAAATTAGTTCCTTTCGCTGAATACTTGATGAAGATGGTATGTATATTTTTTATTGATTACTTTACTTTTATCAAAATAACTCCTAGCTTGGGTTAGAATTTTTCAGGTTCTTCGTCTGGATAACGTGCTATCTATTTTTTGAAAAGTAAAATAAAAAAGACCTTTGTGAATTTTATGTAAAATATTTTTTGGCAATTGAACTTGTTATTCTCCTTAACATACAATACAATTTGTAGTAGGTGATGAATTTAATAATTTGGTCAATACTTTATACTTCCTTTGATTCTTTATTAGTTAATTACCACCACATGTGTTGATAATATATGTCTATAAAGTGATACAGTGTTATCTAGGTTTTGTTTAAAATTTAATTCTGAATTTTTTCGAGAGATTTACTCAGATGAAAATCTGTAGAGGTTCCGGATAATTAATCCAGCTATTATCTGTAAAACATGGTTTTTTCATGCCAATTATAAGATAAATAATTATAAAGAAAAAATAAAGATCGTAAATCGATCAACCGCAGACATTTGAGAAATCCTACGTATATTAAGGTCCTTCAATAGGGACCGAAATTTCACAGTTGATAGTGGCCACATTGTTGAAGCGATATCTTTCGAATGAGCTGCCGTTTATTCACTTTTTTTGTTAAATCCATCGACAGATTTCAACAATACTTCCAAATGATTCATTTGGAAGTGTTGCTCATTTTATTATTGTTTCATAAAAACCGGTGTTCTTTTCGGGCATCTTTCCGGACGCTCAGCCCATTTCACATCTTCCTATTGAGAAGACTATTCGCAGTGTGGTGAGTCCACTGATTCAGTAAACAATAAAACAACACCCTTACAACAACCAAACGCAAGATATGCTGAAATATCGTATACTTTTTCGTGTTCGAAAAATATTAGGAGTACAAATAAGTTTCCGCTGTTTTATTGTAGATGGCGTGGCACGGAGTTTCGGTTAGCTTTCGCAGATGATAACCGGCTTAAAAAATAGTTTGGACATTCAAGAACAACATAACCCATTAATATCATTGATTTTATATTGGTAAAACATAATTTTCATAAGTTGCAAATGTCAAAATTTGAGCCAAGTAAGCGTCATTTGCGGGAAATATTAGTTTACTTCTTTAATTCAAAGAAATCTGCTGCTGAGGCGCATCAATTTTTCGTAGAAGCATATGGTGAGGGTGCTTTGAGTGAAAGAATGTGTCGAGAGTGGTTTTTAAAAGTTTAAAAACGGTGATTTCGACGTAGAAGACAAAGATCGCAGTAGAAGGCCAACAATTTACGAGGATGCAGAATTGGAGGAGTTATTGGAGGAAGATTAATCTCAAACACAAAAATAACTTGCTCTGACATTAGAAGTCACTCAGCAAGCAGTCTCACATCGTTTAAAATCATAAGTAATGATTCATAAACAAGGAAATTGAGTTCCGTACGGCGGAAACTTATTTCTAATCCTAATATTACAGAAAATGTTTGTACTGGGAATAGGCAACTGTCTTGCTCCTGTAGTAGCTGACATTGTTATGGTACAGATTCAAATAATGGCTTTAAGCAGGCCCCTCTTCCCCACTGGGCACTATGGGCACGTGCCCAGGGCCCGCGATCGAATGGGGCCCCCTAGTTCCTGCCAGATTACCAAATGATAATCGAAATTTAGGTATTACCGAAAAACATTAATTTTGAAAAATCTGATGATAATGACTTACTACAATACCTGCGCTTATTATATTACCTTTAGTTTGCCGCATGCGGATAGCTATACCTTGTACAACATAGCTTGAACTTTTTGACAGATGGGTCAGTGATGGGAAACAGAAAATATCTATTGATGTAAAAAATGTGTTGGCTAAATATGTGGCTGTATGTATGTTTTAAACTATTCACAGCGAGTTACTTTAGTAGATTATTTTTTATATTTCTTATTTTTTTATAGTTAGTAATTAAATAAAAATAAATTTAGAACCTTGTTCGTCTTTCTTCATCTATTGTAACTAAATAGTGTTTTCTCAAGGTCATAGGGGCCCCATGATCCTAATGTGCCCAGGGCCTCAAATAGTTTAAAGACGGCCCTGGCTTTAAGTAGACTAACCTTCAACATACCATTCTTTAAAAGATACGTAGATAATATTTGCACATCTGTACCTTTTGACAAAATGAAAGAGATCATCTCTGTATTCAACAACTTCCATTCACGATTAAAATTTATCATCGAACTGGACTCTCTTGGGAGTAAGGTGTTTTCTTGAAAACACCTTACCGTTTCTAGACGTTTTGTTGACAAGAAATCACAATGGAATAAAATTTGATTGGTATCAACTCTAGTAGAGTTTTAAAATTTAAAAAATGAATATTATCAGCAATTTAAACAGAGCTTTAGAGTTGTCCTCTCATGAATTTCATCGAAAATCATTGGAAAAGTTATTGATGGAATGAATCGGGCACAAGTTATTCGTGAGAATGCTGATGAAAGCAAAAAATGTTATGCATTGACGTATGTAGAAAATTTGTCAGAAGAAATAAAGAAAAAAAATTACCATAACATATTGATGTCGCTTTTAAATCTACCAACACTTTAAAATAACTTTCCACAAGGATAAAATAATAATCCTGAAGAATTATTTAGCGATGTGGTCTATAAAATTGGTTGCAATGACTGTCAATCTACGTATATAGAACAGACAGATAGATATCTTAAAGACAGAGTCTCCGAACATAAAAAAGATGCCCTCAATATACTCAATCCTCTGAAATGAAAAAGATAAAACAACATCGCCCTAGAAGGACATTTATCAAATATGCTCCATTCATTCAATTTCAACACCGATTCAATGAAAATATTAGGGCATCAAAAAATTTTGAGAAAATGTTTGGTCTTAGAAATGGTTTCAATAAAACAGGATGAAAAATCCATCAATAAAAGGACTGATATTTAAAAATTATATAGAGGTTATTATTGTCTTATGAATGAAATGAAAGACAAAACTTGATTTGTTTAAGGTCTAACGTCTATGACACGTAAATGTCTATGGAATTTTATGAATGTATAACATATTTGCATCAGAAATGTTAAATTAGTCTGTTCATTTCTTCTGATCGTTTTCCCATATGATGTATTTATTTGAGATTTTATGTGTTCTGACTTCAAAACCACAAAAAAACAGTATTTCGTTTGAATATCAAAACAGATTTAATCTGTAGTCTTGTCTCCTACAATTTTAATTTCATAGAATTTTCATTCAAAAAACTTTTAGAATTAAATTAATGTCTACAATAAGCACCGCTTATATTTATTAGACGTATATATTCAAAACTCAATATACAATGTCAAATGGAATAAATAAACTAACCAATATAAGAAAGGCAATTAAAATTAATAAATAAATATTTGAAGGAGACAAAATTTTGTTTCTGATCGTACCATAGCGAAGCCAATTCATTTTCAAAAACATAAAACACAACTTGAGGATTTCTCAAAAAAAATAATTTATTTGAAATATTTAATATATTTAAACATTTAAATAAGTTAATTCAAAAATCTCCCAAAACATGTAATATATCTTCAAAAACAATTAGAATACGGATAATCTCTTCATCGGCGCTAGATAACATTCAAATATCAAAATCAACTAACCATCACTATATCATACCTTAGAATTTATCACGGGACTTGTTTGAAACAGACTAACTTTAAAAATCCAGGTAGTCAGTTCGTCACAAAATCACAGAAAACTGTAAGGCATTCTATGGTCTTCTTCACACCATTGACATTCCATAATGAGAATGATTCAAGCCTAAATATAATTATATATTATGTATAAAATAAAATAGAAAAAGGCTTTTTACTTGATGGACGAAATATAACAAAATTTGAATATCGAAACAGATTTAATCTGTTAGTCTTCTACAATTTTAATTTCAAAGAATTTTTATTCTAATTCTCTTGAAAATACATTTAATATAACTGTTGATTCCACCCCTACACACTGATAGATTGGGTCTTTTTGTTTGTTATTTCATAATTTTAGCCCTTTATTGTTAGCTGTAATTTCGCTTTCAATCTTATTGTTCTAATGTAATCATAATTCCCCTGTTTATATTAGATTTATTTCCATTTTCTGTATCTCATTTTAGAGCTCTGAAGTAGATTCTAAAATAAAATCGAAACATGTCGGCGTTGTTTTCAAGAAGTGGTTTTTTATTTCTATAAACTGACCTTCAACCTGCCAACAAAATCCATCATTCAAGAAATATGTATATTACCATATTTCAGACCAGTTGTTTATGAGCATTTGAAAACCTTACTATGTAACGAAACGCATCATGTGAACCAGTAACAGTAATAAATAGGACTCAACATATATGTATATTATTTAATTGAAGATCAAAATTCCTAGAGATTGAAGATACATTCTGTCAAGAAAGTACCGGGAATTATCGATTTAAATCTGGCGGGGCAATGAGGCAGGTAAAAATTTTTTTTCCTAGGTTGGTACCACTGTCCTTACTTACTATGCTAAGCTTGAGCGGGATCTGTCAACTAGTGTGTTTGCAACAGCTGATTAAGTCAGTCGATGTCAGAGTGTGTGCCGATTTTTACTATGGGTCATTACGTTGAGCAAAGAATTTGTTTAAAGTTTTGTGTTTCAAATGATTTTCGTGTGCCGATGCATTGAAAATGTTGCAAAAGGCCTTTGGTGATAATGCTCTATCGAAAACTCGTGCATATCAGTGGTACAGAGCCTTCAAGGTCGGTCGTGAAGTGGTCGCCCATCGACGGCTTCGATCGAAGATAACGTCGATAAAATTAAGGAAAGGGTGCTGGAAAACCGTCGTTCCAGCTTGAGAGAGATAGCACATGATCTTAAGATATCCCACGAGTCCGCATGTACGATTTTGATTGATATTTTGGGCATGAGAAAGGTAGCCGCACGACTCAAACCGAAAGACCTGAATTTTCTTCAAAAACGTCATCGCGAACAGGTTGCTTTAGACATGCTGGATCGCTGTAATTCCGATTCTACATTCATGGAACGCATTATAACTGGTGATAAGACCTGCGTCTACGAGTACGATATGCAAACAAGCCAGCAATCATCGGAATGGGTGGCAAAAAATGAGCCGAAACCGAAAAAACCACGCCAAAGCCGCTCGAAAATGAAGGTGATGCTCATTGTTTTCTTAGATATCCATGGCGTGGTGCACTACGAATTCGTTCCAGAGGGTCAGACGGTAAACAAGGAGTATTACCTAGGCGTTATGAAACGTTTGCGTGAGCGTATCCGTAAGAAGCGGCCAAATTTGTGGGTGAAAAACTCATGGATTTTGCATGACGATACGCGCCTTTTCACCGAGCTACGATTGTGACTGACTTTCTCGCTAAAAACTCAACAAATGTGCTTCAGCAACCACCGTATTCGCTGGATTTGGCTCCCTGCGACTTTTTCCTCTTCCCAAAACTAAAATTGACCCTTCGTGGCACCCGTTTTGAGTCGATTGAAGCCATAAAACAAAATTCGGCGCGAGAGCTAAAGTCCATCCCGGAAAACGCCTATAAAAAATGTTTCGATAATTGTAAGTACCGTTGGCATAGATGTATTGGAGCAAATGGAGCCTATTTTGAAGGCGACCCAATAAATTTTGACGATTAAATGTAAAAATGTTGTTTTAATTGAAAATTCCCGGTACTTTCTTGACAGAGTAGTATAAATTGAGAACGGCTCTGAATATTTCTTTGAGATTAGGTAATGAGAACCTCTGCAATTTACCAAACTGATAATCTGAGAGGACGCTTAAAATTTCTGATGCCAAATGAATGCTTCTGTGAATTTTTATGCTGTATGATTGCAGAATTGATTTTTTGAGAATTTAATGAATCAAAGTATTCTTTATTCAACTAGAAAGCGAATAGTTCCGGTGGATCTACTGAGAAATCTTGTACAGAATTAAATTGAATTCCGGTCTGATGGTAATTATTTTAATGGAATAGTTAGCTTATTACCCTGGGAGAGTGAGGTTTAATTGAGAATGATTCAATTACTCTCTTTGAGAAACCTGTTCGTTGCGATATTGTGTCACTGGAAACCGGAGCTTAAGCTTCATGCTGCTGGAATCGATGAAACAAGGTGAATACATTTAGATGAAATTGTTTCCTGGAATATTCAACTTTCATGATTGGTTCTGCATAACTTCGTTAAACATTCATTTCGTTATTTCCTGAGTGATCAGTGTTGATTACCTCCGTCCTGATTTAAAATTTCATGAATTGATAAGGGAAGGGTATGCAATAAATTGTATATTTCATTACTTGAAATAGTGTAATGCTGATTATGAAATAAAAGCAGTGACTTGAGAAGTGTTACACAGCAGAAATAATAGTTTTTACTTGATATTTCGGTAATGTGCTAGTCTCAAAACAAGAATGAGCCGTTAACATTTGCTAGGATTTTATCAACATTAAATTTGAAAAATAAATCTGTTTGGTGACCCTGTAGGCGAGTACACTTCATATCTATTCAAAGTATCGGTAATTGCTATGGTATCTGTCTGATAGTGGTGCCATGTTTCAAGTGAACTTCGTGGATTAAATGTGGAAGAGATACTGAATTGTTTCAGCCGTTACTATTTGGTAGTTGATCATAATTAAAACAAATTGTAGAAATTTCTATGTTTTACTACAAACAAAAAATATTTTACACATTTTCTTGTGACTCGAGTTTCGGGAAATGAACTATCCCATCATCAGGCAACTGAAGACCTAACAGTGGTACAGAGGTATTTAAACAAAAGTGATAAATATTTTGAATATTTCAATAGATTCTAACACCTAATAGTGGTACAGAGGTTTACCAGCGTTTACCGTGATAAAAACACGGTTAAAAAAGAAGGGCCCTCTAACAGATATCGGAATGTCGGCAATCGACAAAGAAGGTTGTTAAACAGATGGTACCCATTTAAATATCTTAAATAATTTTTGGGGTTACATTCATTCATCATTTTTACGTTATTTTATTGTACATTTCACATATTTGGATTCACATAGCTCCATAGAGTCATTCATTATTTTTTAAAATTATTTTTATTGTGAACGAATTTGAAAATTTCAATAATCAAGTTTCTTTTCATTTGAATCTACATGTAAAGTTTTCTAAGATTTTCTTTTGTCGAAAGGAATTACTGTTTTCTAAAGAATCAGTGGCAATAGTTGAATTTTTGTTTACTTTTCATTAAATTCATATTATGTTCGTTGAAAAATGTTTTAAACTGATGTTACTTTTTGAATATCTCAAATATTTTCGATTTACATAGCTCCGTACAGTCATTCATTATTTTTACATTATTGTTATTGTGAACTAATTTGAAAATTTCAACAGATTCTAGATAATCGAGTTTCTTCTTTTTTGATTCTACATGTAAAATTTTAAGATTATCAATTGTGGGAAAGGAATGACCGTTTTCTAGACAATGAGTGGCAAAAGTAGAATTTTGTTTATTTTTTATGAAACTCATTTTATGTTCGTTGAACCTCGTCTTGAAGGAACGTCCTGTTTGTCCTATATATTTATTACTGCACGTAGAACAAGATAACTCATAAACTCTTGATTTGTATATGTTTGGAGTAGGGTCCTTTGCGTTAAATGATACCGATGATAACTGGTTTTGCGTTTTGAAGGCAATATTGACATCTGATTTTGAAAAACTATTGGCCACTTTTTGACTTATGCTACCAAAGTACGATAGAGAAATGAATTTTTCATTTTCTTCAGTTTTTATGATGGAATAAATTTGCCTCATAGCTATTTTAGATAGTTTCTGTCGAATTAGATTATCTATTATATTGGGGTTGAAACCGTTGTTCGCGGCTATTGATTTTATAATTTGGACTTCAGCTTCGCGGTCATTTTTTGATAAGGGTAATGCGAAGGCTCTATGGAACATCGATCGATACGCTGATATTTTTTGTGAAAATGGGTGATTGGATAGAATTCAACGTGTTCAGAAAACCCACATCCACTGATATATGTATTCCTATTGATTCCAATCACCCATTTTCACAAAAAATATCAGCGTATCAATCGATGATCCATAGAGCCTTCGCATTACCCTTATCAAAAAATGACCGCGAAGCTGAAGTCCAAATTATAAAATCAATAGCCGCGAACAACGGTTTCAACCCCAATATAATAGATAATCTAATTCGACAGAAACTATCTAAAATAGCTATGAGGCAAATTTATTCCATCATAAAAACTGAAGAAAATGAAAAATTCATTTCTCTATCGTACTTTGGTAGCATAAGTCAAAAAGTGGCCAATAGTTTTTCAAAATCAGATGTCAATATTGCCTTCAAAACGCAAAACCAGTTATCATCGGTATCATTTAACGCAAAGGACCCTACTCCAAACATATACAAATCAAGAGTTTATGAGTTATCTTGTTCTACGTGCAGTAATAAATATATAGGACAAACAGGACGTTCCTTCAAGACGAGGTTCAACGAACATAAAATGAGTTTCATAAAAAATAAACAAAATTCTACTTTTGCCACTCATTGTCTAGAAAACGGTCATTCCTTTCCCACAATTGATAATCTTAAAATTTTACATGTAGAATCAAAAAAGAAGAAACTCGATTATCTAGAATCTGTTGAAATTTTCAAATTAGTTCACAATAACAATAATGTAAAAATAATGAATGACTGTACGGAGCTATGTAAATCGAAAATATTTGAGATATTCAAAAAGTAACATCAGTTTAAAACATTTTTCAACGAACATAATATGAATTTAATGAAAAGTAAACAAAAATTCAACTATTGCCACTGATTCTTTAGAAAACAGTAATTCCTTTCGACAAAAGAAAATCTTAGAAAATTTTACATGTAGATTCAAATGAAAAGAAACTTGATTATTGAAATTTTCAAATTCTTTCACAATAAAAATAATTTAAAAAAATAATGAATGACTGTATGGTGCTATGTAGATCCAAATATTTGAGATGTACAATAAAATAACGTAAAAATAATGAATGACTGTAACCCGAAAAATTATTTGAGATATTCAAATGGGTACCATCTGTATAACAACCTTCTTTGTCGATTTCCGACATTCCGATATCTGTTATTATAGAAGGCCCCTCTTTTTTAACCAGGTTTTTATCACGTCCCGCTTGTAAACCTCTGTACCACTATTAGGTGTCAGAATCTATCGAAATATTCAAAATATTTATCACTTTTGTTTAAATACCTCTGTACCACTGTTAGGTCTTCAGTTGTCTGATGATGGGATAGTTAATTTCCCGAAACTCGGGTCACAAGAAAATGTGTGAAATATATTTTTATTGATAGTAAAACATAGTTATTTCTACAATTTGTTTTAATTTTAATGTGGAAGAGATTGCGAAGGTCAAGCCCCAATTCTTCATTACACTATATTCCACAAATGTTCAATGGGGGAAGGTTGCGGGAACAATCAGCATAGTCCACTAATCTCGTATTCTTCATTCACAGGAACTCTGCTAATATGCGGTTGACATTATTTTTCTTGAATGAAAATTCTTTGAAGTTCTATTACTTATTACATTGCAATTGCATATAACATTCCCTACTTGATGCACATTCATCTCAATGATTAAAAATGATAATGATTATCTCCGCAATTTATTCATTCAATGAAAAATGTTTCTCCAAATTGTAGCTGCTACAAACGGAGGTAAATAAATATTTGATTTCCGTTCAGTGAAATAATACTGAGTCCGATAATTAGATACAATAGTCGCCTTATGGGCGTCTAAATTAACAAATAATGACCTACAACATCCCATGGTAAATAGTTAGAAAGAAAAAATTTTTAATCCTGTCACCTGAAATTCTTGAAAGTTCAGAGATTGAAACAAGTAACAGCTTCCAATATCTGAATACCACCATTTTTATAGGTGAAGTAACAGACTTTCAAGAAATGACAAAGAAATTATCAACAGTTATTAATGTGGAACAGTATTATGCGAAAACACTTTCAAATAATTGCGTAAAGATCAAAGTTCGAATACCAGAAACCTATAGATCTCTCGTTAGATATACACGAGATGAAAAAATAATTTTTAATGAATTAAATTATGTTCTTATTAGAGCATGAGGAAAGCCTATTCTGCATTAGTAACACGAAAATATCGATAATACATTTCTTTACTTGAATTAACTCATGAAGTTATGTCTTGTATGTATTTTGCATACTCTAGATGACGCTAGTATATTATTAATACGTTAGTGTCTCTGTGTATAGCTAATAGAGATACTTGACAGATTTGGAGTCACTAGCTCTTTGCACTGACGAAAACGAATCAGTTTGAAACGTGCGCATTTCTGCAATTTTCCTCTGTGATCAACAAAACCTATTCGAGTTTTTTTGAATAGAGAATTGTTATACAGATGTATGTTACAATATCTCGACTTCTAGAACTTTCTATTACCATAGCTGATACTCCTTATTGATGATGCTTGGTACAGACCAGCCGAATTAATTTATTTTAATTTTTGAAAGGCTTGGTAGTACGAAAAATCGTCTATAGTTTCCTAAAATCTTTGGTTCACCACTATGGAAGATGGGCTTTATCAGAGCCAGCTTTAATGAATCAGGAAATATTTCAGACTTGAGGGAATTATTAACAATATACAAAAGAATATTAGATATTGCTTCTAAAGTTATTTGACTATAAGTGTCGGTTTCATCATCATCATTGCTCAATTTGTTTCGTAATGATTTTGTTAGTAATCTTATCTCCTCTGGGTTTGTTGGTCTTGACTAAAAGGATTAATCAGTGCCTTCCAGTGAATCATCGCCTATTGGAATATTCCATGTATTATCTGGTTTTCCTGTGCAACTTCTGCAGCTCTACCCTCTACATGGCAGGTTTCTGAGCCTTGTTCACTTGCCCTGACTTCATTACAAATTTGCCACATTGTTTTGCTTTTATTGTCGGAGCTTGGTACTCTATTTCCTTATTGAAGTATTTATTTAATTTTAGGTAGTCATCACATTGCTCTTTCTTGTTTTTGTACGCAGTATTGAACCTTAGTTGATTTTTAGTACTTGCAGAAAATTTGATTCATTTTTCAATACTTTAAGCTCCTCACTATGATAGATGTTTTTATTTCTTTTGTTAGTGTTGACTAATATTATTGGGAAGGATTCTTTAAATATAAAAAGCAAGATTGACCTTAAGACATTCCATTGTTGGTTCACATTTTCTTTATCTTATTTATTTATTCCAGGTAGAACTAATTCCTAATCCTGTTCATTTAATTTATTTAAGAATAACTCTTTATATTCCTTATCAAATATTATTTTATATTCGGCTCTTTTTATTACTTTCCATATAAGCAAAAATTGTTTCTTGGGCTCTATGATTTGATGTATTTCAATGAAACATTAGACATTTCCACTTTTCAATGTTAATGAAAATTTTATCAATTCAACTTCCCGCATTACAGTTAATCCTAGTATTCGATGTAACAGCATGTTAAAAGATTTCATAATGTTGAAAAGTGTAGATTTATTTCTATTAGCTTCTAGCATCTCAATATTGAAATCACCTGACACAAATATAAGCTTATTTATACTTTGTATTATTTCTAGTGGAACTTCCATTATTGGAAAAGAGCTTTAGTAGCCGGCATACACACAAATACCATAATTTCAGATTTACCTCTTATTACTGTAGCGAACAACTTCTTCGCTCCTCGTCCAGAAACCTGCCTTGCTCTATCGTAGTTTGACCGGCGTACCGATAAAGGACCCGACCAGTCATAAGAATCGTGACTGACCGTTCCCGCTAGGTTCAAATAGAGTAAGGCAATGCGTTTGAAAGTCCAAGTTCCAAGCGGACGCATGGTCACCGGCGTAACAGGTAGAGCCTGCACATCAAGCCTGTCTGACGAGTTTCAGATGGGCATGCTCGGAAACGAAACGCCGTCTCCCTAACTAAGAGGTGGAAGCTCCATCACAACATCCGCATCTACCCGAGAGCTTCATTACCACTGCTGATAACTCAAATTCACCTAGTTTAGATAATTGCATGAGTTTCTTCCTCATGTTTCCACTGTGTATGTGTACAGCAGCATCCCATGCTGTCCTTCACCTCTACAAAAGCTTGCTGTTAACTTGAAAACCCTTATTCGGAAAATTTCAGCGGACTTTCTGACTTACGATGTTCTCTAAGGCATATGACTCTGCATTTTGGATGATTTTCCAGTTCCTCGTTTATGATGTTCCTACTATTTCCAATGGACTGAACATTTTGGGGTATTATGCTGATTTTATATCGTTCTGTTTTATCAACCTGATACACAGCATAACGTTCCAAACATTAATATTCGGCCTTGGTGTTGATGTTGAGGTCGATGTCAAAGATTGGGGGCAGAGCGTAGTATTTTTTCTCGGGGTTGTCGCAGAAGATCCACTTTTTGTCACCAGTCACTAACCCGGTGTAAAATACACTTTCCCTTAAGCCTATTAAGCAACTGTTCACAAAAAAATCAGATCCATAGACATCAAACCTGCAGACACTGCTTATCGGTTCAACCCCAACGTAAATACAAATTTGTCTTGCATTAGACTCAGATCTTCATCGAGTAGTTTCTGTAATATATAGTCTTCGAATTTTTCTATCTGTTCTTAGCGAGGTCTATCTTCGATGCTGAAATAACCTTTTTTGAAGCGCCGAAATCATTTTATACATGAATTATCTGTTGGAGCCCTATCACCGTAAACTTCCACGAACATACGATGAGCTTTAGCTGCACATTCTTTCGATCAAATAAAAAATTAAAACTTTTCGGAAATGCTGTTCAGTAATTAAAAAATCTGACATTTTCGAGAGGATAACAAAAAACGTTCTGTATGAAACTAAAAACAGATGTCGAATATGTCTAAAACCACGGCAATCAGCTGTTACTATTTAAATTTTGGATGTATTAAGAGCCATCTTTGTAAATGGACCAAATTAATTTGTATCCCCAACAGAATAATGTTCTTTGAAAATTTGAATATCAAAACAGATTTAATCAGTTAGTCTTCTAGAATTTTAATTTCAAAAAATGAATTCCAAAAACTTTTAGAATTAAATAAATGTCTTAAAAGCACTGCTTATATTTAACAGACGTATGAAATCGAAACTCATTATAGATACAATATTAAATGGAATTGAAAAACCCAACAAATATAAATTGTCAATTAAACTTAATAAATAAATGAATATTTGTTTGTTTCGTTCCAACCATTCGCACTGAACTCTTCAGACAAGCGTATGCAGCTCTGCCTGTGACAAAATGTTTTATTTTCTGATCTTATATTTATGAAAGTGCCTCACAATTTTTGTGTGATTTTGTTGTGAGCATAGATCATAGAGTACCTTGGATATTAAATGTACCTAGTTTGAATCTTCAGCTAACCTTTATTCTTTTAAAGGTGAAGTTGAACTGGTCTTATCTGAATTATAATTATTTTTTGAGGATTGTGCTACATGTTTTGAGAGTTTTTGGAGTAACTTATTTAAATATATTGAGTATTTCAAATAAATTAGTTTTTGAGAAATTCTTACAATTTTGTTGTATATTTCTGAGAAAGATTTAGTTTTCATAAACATAAGATCAGAAAACATAACATTTTGTCACAAGCAGAGCTGCCTACGCTTGTCTGAAGAGTCCAGTGCGCATACTTGGAACGAAACAAACAAACATTTTTTTATTTGATAATTTTAATTGTTGGGTTTTTTTCAATTCAATATGGTATAATGAGTTTCGATTTTACACGTCTATTAAATATAAGCCGTGCTTATAAGATATTAATTTAATGCTTAAATTTTTTTTAATACATTTTTTGAAATTAAAATTGTAGAAGACTAACAGATTAGATCTGTTTTGATATTAAAATTTTGTAATAATTCTTCTATCAAGTAAAAAACCGCTTCTTGTTATTTTACATTTGAAGTATAATGTTTTGCTCTGTTTTAAGTTCCTAATTCGTCAATAACTTAGTATGAAACACAAAAATATGAAATATGACATTTTTTAAATATCATACAGATTTATTTTATTTAATTCAAAAAAATTCTTATTCGAAAAATTTTTAAAATTAATTTGAATGAATATCTTTAGGACACACTATTTCAATTTAGTAGACATGTAGAATTAACACTTATTACACATTATCAAAAAGGAATACAAGAATTCAAAGAAATATAAATTATTAATTGAAATTACTAACTAAATACTTGAAGGGTACAAAACCTTGATTCGTACCTTGTTTTATGAAAACCAAATTCCTTTCCAAAAACGCAAAACATATCTTCAAGAACTTCTTCAATTCTTCAAAAACAACTTGCTCGAAAGGTATTTTATGGACTCCTCTAAAACTAAGTGATAATATGTTATAAGTGTAAACCAAAATATATAATCTTATATTTACACTAAAATAATGAAAAGAGATTTTTTCTTGATGGAAGGATTATCACAAAATTTTAAATATCAAACAAATTTTTTCTGTTAACCTCCTTACAAATTTTAATTTCAGAAAATTTTTATTAGAAAAACTTTTAGAATTAAATTGAATGAATGTCTTTAGAAAACACTGTGTCTTAACATATAGAATTAACACTTATTACACAGTCTCAAAAGGGACTAAATGAATTCAAAGGAATATAAATTATTACTTTAAATTACTAAATAATTACTTGAAGGATACAAAATTTTGCCTCGTACCTTGTTTTATGAACACCAAATTCCTTTCCAAAAGAATTTGTGAGAATTCAAAATTACTTTTTGAAGATGTTCTGCATGTTTTAGGAATTTTTTTGAAGCAACTTATTTTGAGCAAGTTCTTTTTGAAGAAGTTCTTAAGGTTATGTTTTGCATTTTTGGAAAGGAATTTGGGTTTCACAAAACAAGGTACGAAACATAATGTAGTTTCCTCCAAGTATTTTTTTAGTAATTTTAATTAATAATTTATATTTCTCTGAATTCTTTTATTCTCTTTTGGTACTGTGTAATAAGTGTTAATTGTATATCTCTACAAAATTGAAGCAGTGTTATCTAAAGACATTTATTTTATTAAATTGTGAAAGTTTTTTAAATAAATATTTTTTTGTAGTTAATAGTTGAGAATGTTATATGTAACCGAACGAGGTCTCTCGCATTTCCGAAAACAAATACTTAATTAGTATTTATTCATTTGGAGAGAATCTGCAATCATATCTGATTGGCGTCTCACCACGTTCTACTTCCAATTAGTTGAAGCCCCAATCATATCACTTTGTTTCATTGAATTAGTTCCTGTCTGCAGACTGCGAGACGCATTGTTTTGTCCTACGCTTATTTGGTTAAGGGTCTCTTTTGTTGCGCAACTGGGTTACCGGGATACCCCGGTGTTAATTAACAGTTGTCGAAACTGTAAGTGGCTGAGATCGGGATTATCTGAGAACTGATCTGGCGGAAAGCGAGTCTTGTCATCGGAGAATTGGGGAATATTGACCTTGGGAGGTATGATAGTGTGATTCAGCGGTAATATTTCGATGTTAGATATTCTCCTTTGTGCTAATTGACATTGGAGATTTATTGAGGAAGAACCTTGCTCTGCATCAATACTTTTTCCTCCAATTTGCTCGCAGAGTTCATCAATTAACTCTTTCAATTTCATAGTTTCAACTGAACGACGAAAAATGTATTGCTCCTAAATTCAGTATGACAGCGCCATACTATCTCGTAACCTATGTATTTTAATTTCTTGAAATGGGAAAAGATGGAGCTTTGCTATCACATTCAGTGACAGTAGGAGTATTACATCAACAATTTCTTCGACATCAAGTTTCACTCTCGATAATTTTTTCAAAAACTGTTATCTGTTAGATTGAGTAACATATATATATATATATATATACAAGATGTTATTTTATTGTAAAATATAATTTTATTTGTGTTTTTCTACTCTTATGTTTATAGATCGTCCTGTCTGACCTATGTAAAATTCATAACAATAAAATCTATATATGCTGCTTTTTTCACACGTTCACGACAGTCTTTGCTATTGACTAAGAGTGAAATTTTCTTACTAATTTGTGGTATGAAGTTAATGCAATAGAATTTTTCCTTGTCCTGAAGGATAGGGTAAAGAGAAGCTATAGCTTTTTTATGCTGTTTCTTAAAAATTAGTTTATCTATTACGTTCTTATTGTGAGCAGTGTTCGACGCTAATGATTGCAAAACTTTAATTTATTTGTTAAAGTTTTCTATTGAGGAAGGGGTTGTTATTAAAATAACCCTGTTTGAGGCATATTTCAAGTAGAATCATTGTTTCTCCTATAATTTCAGAGGTGAGTGATTGGTATTGGTGTAATGAATTTTTGAATTTTTAACGTGAGTGCATTTATATAAGGAGTTAAGATGTTTTTATTCACTTTATTTATTTGAAAATGTTACACCTAGTGAAATGCGAGAAATCAATATCACAAATATATACGTTGATTTATATTTACTATACTCACATTATTGCTAACATGATGCGTTTAGTCACATAGTACTTCTTCAAATGCTTATAAACAAGTGGTCTTAAATTTGATAACATAAAGAATTTGAATGGTTTCTGTTCTGAAATAAGGAAACAATAATGTTATTTATTACTTTTGGTAAAACCACAGGGTCCCTATTAGAATAGATCCAATAGAGGTAGAGTAGATAACTTGGTTTGGACATTCATCAATCCTTCAAATTTCTTAATCAGGTTATTCCTAACCTTCTAAAGAGGTTCCCATTCAGACCTTTACTTTATTTATGTAAAAGCTTGAAATGCTCATCAAATCATGTTTCTTTTCAATTGTATGTTCTGCATACAGAGAAACCAAATTATTTTAATATTTAGGAAATAATTATTTTATTCTAGTGTCAGAGGACCTTTCGAGTTGTCCAATCTAAGTTTTTGGGCAGGTACATCATGTTAATTAATAAATACCTAATAAATGCTATGTTTGTGTTTGATTTAGAGTTTTTAAAATTATTCCCAATGAATTTTTGTTTCCATTTGATATTCAATATATTGTAAAAAACCCTTTACCAAGTAATAAACCCCATTTCAATTATTTTATTCTGTATATAATAATTATAATTTGTTTTTTAATAGATACGCGAAGTATTTCTTAGAAATAATGAATCTTGAACATACGTTTTTCAACTTCTATATTCTATAGACAAACAAAGAATGTAAATGATTGTTTGATGTTGAAACTGATTTATGTCATTTGTGTTCTAGCATTGTCCGAGTAATGGTGCGATTGCAAGGTATGTGATATACAGGCTGTCCAGAAATAAACGTCAAGCCGGAACTGCGGGACGTGGCAAGTCGTACTGATTACCAAAAAAATATGAAATAAAATAAATCAATGTGGCATGGTTTCAAAAAGATACGCAGTTAAAAAAAATTCTGGAAACTCTACACACTGTGACGTTTTTTATTCTTGTTGCCACAAATCTTCACTTTTTCCCATTATTTGTTTTATTATGTAATCCTGAATAATGTTTTCCTAAACTGTTGTTAAAATTTCCAGACATGTTGCTCCAGTTTGGATGAAAAAGAGACATTTCTCCCAAAAAATTTTCAAAATAAAAATTTTGCCTAGTTTAAATTGACTGTACTGGAAAAAATTGTACTACGGGAGTTTGCCGAGTAACATCGAAATTTGGTGCATTTAGAAAGGATTCCAAAATGGTATAACACTTGGTAAATTCTTGCTGAAATTTTAGACAATTTTTTCTTTGAAAAGAACCCCGTTTTTAACTAATTTATGAACCCTAGTTAAAAATGATTCTGATGTGCCATTTTAAGGTGTGTTTGAAATAAATTTCTACTGGACCTACTGGATTAAGGTTCACACAACACTTACGGCAGCATGTGTTACCAACAAGATGGCTTCCCAGAGCAGTATGCTGCCACAGTAAGTAAATTGCTCAATCAAGAATACTCCGATAGGTGGATTGGGCGGGGTGGTACGATTTCGTGGCCTGCCTGTTCACCCGATTTGAACTCAATAGATTATATTTACCGGGGTACAATAAAGGAGAAAGTGTATATCAAGATTGGGATCACCTGCGCCGAAGATTTGCAGTAGCTGCTGCAGACATCGCATCAAGAAGATACGCTCGTCTTATTATGAGATCATTTTTGAGGAGATGTCGAGGAGCTTGCATTGCAGCTGATGGTAAACTCGTAAAAAGCGTACCACTCCGCCCAATCCAACTATCGCGGTATTCTTGATTGAGGAATTCTCTTATTGTGGCAGCATAATGCGCTGGGCAGCCATCTTGTTGGTACCACATGCTGCCGTAAATGTTGAGTGAAACTTCTTCCAGTAAGTACAGTAAGAATTTAATTTCAAACGCACCGTAAAATGGTGCATTATAATAATTTTTAGCTGAGGTAGATAAATTTGTTGAAAACAGGATTATTAACAGAGAAAAAATTGTCTACAATTTCAGCAAGAATTTGAATGTTTTACCATTTCGGAATCCTTACTAAATGCGCCAAATTTTGACGTGCAAAACTCGCGTAGTACAATTTTTCTTCAGTAGAGTCAGTTTAAACTGGGCAAAATTTTTATTTTGTAATATTTTTTGGGGTCTATTTTTAATCCATGCTGGAGCAGCTGGTTTTGAAATTTGTAGTTTAGAGACAAATTAATTAATCAGAGAATTAATCAGAGTTATATAGCAAAAAAATATTTGGAAAAAGTGAAGATTTTTGGCACAGGTTGTAGAAGTTTTAGAATTTCTTTAAGTGCCTATTATTTTCAAAGCATGCCATATATTTTTTTTAATATTTTTCTGGTAACCACTACGACTTGCCTCGTCACCCAATTCCGGTTCTACGTTGATTTCTGGGACACCCAAATGCTCCTGGTTTATTTAGGGTTCTGTGCGCTCTGAAATCTATCTACGCCACAGCCCAGCCTGATCCATATGCATCAAACACCTAATCGATTTCGATTGTCCGATATAAAAACCTGGCATGCTAAATCTGAGCACCAAATTACCACTAAATGGCGAAACAAAGATATCCTTTAATATCCTCCACTGTACGGGAATCGCACGATATACGTTTCGTTTATACACAGGCACGAGCCGATCCCAATAAAATCCCGCACGTGTACATGAAGGACATACCGTGTTTTTCGCAATATTAAAATCTAGAAACCACCATTCCACCTCAGTTAACGGAGCTGCGAGCGAATAAATAAAATAATGAGAAGTTTCCAGTTAATTATCTTTACAACGTCAATTCCACGCTTCAATTTATTTTGAGGGGAAAACGAGAACGAATATGATGTATGGAATTGAGTTCTAGATTAATTTTTTCATCAATACGTTGTTAAAATAGGATATGATGGATAACGTTGCTGACTCAATGTCAATTCATGAAAAAGAGAGCTATTTGAGTTTGAATTTCATTTCATTTAAGGAAAGAAATTTCTGGCGGAAGTTTAAAAACGTGAAGAAACAGGTTAAGGGGAAATTCAAAGAAGACATCACATCCTTCAGTCGATAAAATAAAGAAAACGGTTAACTACCATAAATTTGACTTATTCTACAATTGAGAGGCATATACTTCCAAATTAAAAATCTTGATTCTATTGTGTGTGCATTTTCGATTGAAATTTGGTCGTTGCCACCTTTAACTATTCGAATAACAAATTCAGAATTCAAATATAAAAACAGAATTAATTCTCTGTCACTTTCATAGGATCAGATAACTTCTATAGTGAGCCAAATATACGGTGTTTTTTCAGAGTGATACAACTTTAAATTGAAATAAAACACATTTAAATTAAGGTTGAAGCCAGATTTTATTTATTTGAAATATAATTTTATGATATTTATGTTTTAAAAATAATTTCTGACATATGTCCACCAGGAATAGCTCTAAGAAAACGCATTCGACCAGTTTTTCGAGTAACTCAGGCCTTATTTAATCAATAACACGAGTTATGTTGGCTTCCAAAGCGTCTATTTTTTCTAGTTCATCAGCATTAACCAATGACTTGGCATAACCTCAAGGAAAATAATCCAGTGGAGTTATGTCGCATGGTATTGGCAGCCCATTAAGTGGACCATTTCTCAAAATAATGTTATCGCCAAATCTTTCTTTCAATAAATCAATTGTTACGGTAGCAGCATGGGGTGTAAAACCATCTTGTTGGAACCAAAACACTTTTGGGTCGATACCATTCAAATTTTGAAACAAATAATCATTGATCATCGATCTGTAACAAGCATCATTCACTGTAATATTAGATCCAGCATGACTTTTGAAGAAATATAGACCGATGATGCTTCCAGCGTGTGAAGCACACCATACAATGCATTTTTCAGGATGCAATGGAACCTGCAGAACTTCTTGAGGATTGTTTTCACTCCATATACGGCAATTTTGTTTGTTTACATAGCCGTTCAACCAGAAATGAGCTTCATCACTAAACAGAATTTTACGATAAAAAAGTGGATCAACTTCAATCTGTTCTAAGGCCCAATCAGCAAACAAACGACACTTATTATGGTCAAGTGGCTTTAGTTCTTGAATCAGTTGGATCTTGCATGATTGTAGACGAAGATCTTCACGCAAAATTTTCCATGTGGTGAATGCACAGAGTCCAACATGTTGTGAACGTCGACGAATATACAAATCTGGATCACCATTAACACTATGACTAACAGCAGCGATATTTTCTTCGGTGCGTACAGTTATTTGTCTTCTTGTTGTTATTGTTGCATCGAGTAGAGAAAATGTCGTCCGAAATCTGTCGTCGAATAAGCTGCTCTGACGGACGATTATGTAAATCATACATTTCACGAAGTGCTCTATAAGTTTGGCGAATAAAACACTGATTTTGAAAATAAATTTCAACAATTTTTAAACGTTGTTGCGGAGCGACTCTTTCCATGATAATTTGTCAATGCTTACTGAACAGAAATGTCAAAACAACATGGCTTTTACCTTCTGTCAAATCACAGTTATCCCTATCGAAAGTTCCGCTACTCTAAAAAAAACACCCGATATCTAGAAACTTTGAAAAAATAGTACACAATCGTGAGATCGTGAAAATGAGCGGATTTCTGACCAAATTTTTCATCTTATCGAATCAAGAGCACGGTTTTAGGATTGGTAGGTCCACCCAGACTGCTTGTCCTGAATTTATTGAATTTGTCTACGACAGCTTGGATCGGGCTGCATACGTTGTAGGTGTCTTTTTTTATCTTTTCCGTGCATTTAATTGCTTTCAGCATAAATTTATTGCCGACAAACTTTACCAGATTGGTTTTAGTGGCATATTTTTAAGATGGATTTTGAGTTATCTCTCGAATCGTTCCATATTTTTCCAAATCAACGAAGAAACTTCCAATGAATATCATAATAATATTGGTGTCCCTCAAGGATCGGTCATGGGACCACTCCTTTTTCTCCTGTTTATTAACGACTTGCCTGAGAACCTTGTGGGGTGCATTTTGATTCCATTGGCGGACGACACCTCGTTGGCCATTAAAACTAATAGTCTGAAGGAATTAATACCTAAATGTGAACTACTCTACCAAATTTTTAATGACCGGTGTAGGACAAATTTACTCATTGCGAATGTGAATAAGAGTCAACTCGTCAAATTTCGGATACGCGACTCGGAATCTGTTGAACCAAAGGTTCTCAACACATTGGAGGCTGCTCCGGAGTCCGTTGAATGCATCAAATTTCTTGGATTATACGTTTATGGATGTTTGAGATGGAATTTTCATATCGAAAATCTATCCAAAAAGTTAAGAAAATCGTTTTACGTCCTTCATCGTCTCAAACATTCATTACCGATGGATGCAATTAAGCATCTACCTACTATGGGATGGTAAATTGTCATCTCAACTATCTATAATGTAATTTTATGGGTGCGTCCTCTGGTGGTGATCAAATTTTCATTGCTCAGAAGAAAATCATTCGTTTGATTTTCAGTTTGAGACCTCAAGAATTATGTAGGCCGACATTCAGGACTTCAAGATTCTTATACTTCCATGCATCTACATTTTGAATTGTCTTTTGCATGTTAAGGCTAATATCTACAACTTAATGAAGTGCTCTGACTTTCATCAATTTCAGACATGGATGGCATGATAGGACTGTAAGCATACCACTGCATAACACAAGTAAATATAGGTCCTCACCAACTTTTGCGGGTATTTGCTTATACAATCATCTCCTGAGGGAGTTGAAATCGCTAGATGGTAAAATATTAAAGAAAAGAATTAAGTCTATGTCAATCGAAAAATGCTTTTACATCAGTGAAGAGTTTTTTCCGATGAATTAGGATATTAATCGTTGTCTCTCTCACCCATTACTGTGTAATTTTTTTTATTCAATATTATTTAATATTTTTATGTGAACATGTCCTTTACATTATGTCTTAAGGATGAATAAAGAATTGCATTGAATTGAAATTTGATAATATTATAATAATAAGAATGTCTTCGAAACACACTTTCTATTTGATAGAGTTATTAACATTGATAACCGTTCGAAATTCCTAAACATGAAAAGTTCTACAAAAACTGATGAAAAATATAACTCACATTTTTGTTCGGGACAACGTTGTTTCGTTTGGCAAAAATTTACTCTCAAACTTTACCACCATCCCCAACTTAAAGTGAGTTATATTTTTCTTTCAATTTATTTATTTTTTATAGAATTTTCCACGATTCAGAATCATTAAGTGTGAATTTTAGTAAAAATAATATTAAGATTTATAATGAGATTAACAGAATTGATCTGTTCGATATTTAAGACATTAAAAAAGCCTTCTATCGGGTAAAAACCTTTTTTCAATGTTATTTCATAAATAATAATCATATTTGGTTTTTTACTCATACACACAGTATTTCTTGTATATAACTGAGCCCTAGAAGCTACTTTACAACCTTTGTGTATTTCCTATGGACGAACAGTGAATGCGAATGATTTACCGTTAGAAATCATTAGTTTTTTGTCATTATAATTGATTTCAAAACTAATTAACTCTATAAAGTTTAGAGAACGTTTTTCTATAGTTTATGATTAATATTGAATGAATCATCAATAAATCACATGTTTCTATCTATACTTTATTTCAATGGTAGCATTAATTTGTTCATTTTTGAGGGCTAAGATTTCAAGGTAAACTGTTTTTGTTTTGAGTTTATTGTTTTTGAAAAAAGTGCATCGGTGAAATGAAACATTAGCCTTCATCATTTATAAACTCAGTGAATTATTTTTTGTTCAGAAATCAACAACTTGTCATAAAATGAAACTACATAAGTACCAAAAAAATTTTCATAGTAGAGTATACGATAGACAACAAACATGTTTGAATCAAGCTTATTGATATTACTATGTTTCAGTACAAAAAATTGATATCATCAAAACTTGTATAATAACATAATTTCAACAATAAATATGAAATTATCCATAATGAAATTAAAAGTACCAGACTCACTATTTTTGAAAGACTAAGAATTAGTAGGCACAAGAACTTTAAAATTCATCTCCACGATCGAACAGATGTTGCAAGATATCCATTGCTGAATATTTTTATTTTGTGAGGTATTTCCGATAATTGGCCCCCATATTATTTCTGTTCATTTGTATCCTTTTTTCGCATATTCTTCTTTAACGGTATTTCTGTGAATTGATGGTTTTTCATATGCCTTTTTATCTTCTCGTCTTCATTTCCGATAATTGTTAGTTCAAAATTAAATGAAATAAACATGAGAAGCCACAGTGTCGGCTTAATAATTGTCGTTGATTTAATATTAGTGCCGAAAGCAGTGGTCAGAACATTTCACTGGGAGTTGAAACATCCCGGGTTCAAATCCCGTTTTAGGAAGAATAGAAATTCTCTAGTTGGATGGGTTCCGGCCATCATTTCAGTTTTGGGTCGAAAATTAACAGTGCTGTGACCTAAAGTGGCGTAAGGATGCAATAACAAAGTCTAACCAGAATACAACTGAGCTCATAACATATACAAACTGAAAAAGCTTCTGAGGGATCTTCATAGAAGATCTAGTAGTATCAGCATAATTTATCATAATATCACAATCAATTAACCTGGAAAATAGTATTTATAATTATACATTCTGTCAAGAAAGTACCGGGAATTATCGATTTAAATCTGGCGGGGCAATGAGGCAGGTAAAAAATTTTTTTTCCTAGGTTGGTACCACTGTCCTTAATTACTATGCCAAGCTTGAGCGGGATCTGTCAACTAGTGTGTTTGCAACAGCTGATTAAGTCAGTCGATGTCAGAGTGCGTGCCGATTTTTACTATGGGTGATTACGTTGAGCAAAGAATTTGTTTAAAGTTTTGTGTTGCAAATGAATTTTCGTGTGCCGATGCATTGAAAATGTTGCAAAAGGCCTTTGGTGATAATGCTCTATCGAAAACTCGTGCATATCAGTGGTACAGAGCCTTCAAGGACGGTCGTGAAGTGGTCGCCCATCGACGGCTTCGATCGAAGATAACGTCGATAAAATTAAGGAAAGGGTGCTGGAAAACCGTCGTACCAGCTTGAGAGAGATAGCACATGATCTTAAGATATCCCACGAGTCCGCACGTACGATTTTGATTGATATTTTGAGCATGAGAAAGGTGGCCGCACGACTCGTACCGAAAGACCTGAATTTTCTTCAAAAACATCATCGCGAACAGGTTGCTTCAGGCATGCTGGATCGCTGTAATTCCGATTCTACATTCATGAAACGCATTATAACTGGTGATGAGACCTGGGTCTACAAGTACGATATGCAAACAAGCCAGCAATCATCGGAATGGGTGGCAAAAAATGAGCCGAAACCGAAAAAACCACGCCAAAGCCGCTCGAAAATGAAGGTGATGCTCATAGTTTTCTTCGATATCCGTGGCGTGGTGCACTACGAATTAGTTCCAGAGGGTCAGACGGTAAACAAGGAGTATTACCTAGGCGTTATGAAACGTTTGCGTGAGCGTATCCGTAAGAAGCGGCGAAATTTGTGGGCGAACAACTCATGGATTTTGCATGACGATAACGCGACTTCACACCGAGATACGATTGTGACTGACTTTCTCGCCAAAAACTCAACAAACGTGCTTCAGCAACCACCGTATTCGCCGGATTTGGCTCCCTGCGTCTTTTTCCTCTTCCGAAAACTAAAATTGCCCCTTCGTGGCACCCGTTTTGAGTCGATTGAAGCCATAAAACAAAATTCGACGCGAGAGCTAAAGTCCATCCCGGAAAGCGCCTATAAAAAATGTTTCGATAATTGGAAGTGCCGTTGACATAGATGTATTGGAGCAAATGGAGCCTATTTTGAAGGCGACCCAATAAATTTTGACGATTAAATGTAAAAATGTTGTTTTAATTGAAAATTCCCGGTACTTTTTTGGCAGAGTAGTATACTACAGGATCCAACAGGTTCTTATTGTATATTGAATAAGAGGTTCAGCAGATATGCTAATATCAGGTGTTTTTTTTAGAGTGATAGAACTTTCGATAGGGATAACTGTGATTTGACAGAATATATGTTGTTTTGACATTTCTGTTCAGTGCGCATTGACAAATTTTCATGAAAAGTTTCACACCGCAACAACGTTTACAAATTGATGAAATTCATTTTCAAAATCAGTGTTCTATTCGCCAAACTTATAGCATTCGTGAAATTTATGGTTTACATAATAATCAGAGCAGTTTATTTGTCGAACTATCGATAGATTTCGGACAACATTTTATCTACTCGATGCAACAGCAACAACAAGACAAAGAACTGTACGTACAGAAGAAAATATCGCTGCTGTAAGTCAAGGTGCTAATGATGATCCAGATTTGTCTATTCGTCGACGTTCACAAGTTGGACTCTGTGCATATACCACATGAAAAATTTTGCGTAAGGATCTTGGTCTACACCCATACAAGATCCAACTGGTTCAAGAACTAAAGCCACTTGACCATAATAAGCGCCGTTTATTTTCTTATTGGGCTCTAGAACAACTTCCACTTTTTTATCGTAAAATTGTGTTTAGTGATGAAGCCCATTTCTGGTTTAACAAGCAAAATAGCCGTATATGGAATGAAAACAATCCTCAGGAAGTTCTGGAGGTTCCATTGCATCCTGAAAAATGCACTCTATGGTGTGATTTACACGCTGGAGGCATCATCGGTCTATATTTCTTTAAAAACGATGCTGGAGCTAATGTTACAGTGAATGGTGGTCGTAACGGATCGATGATCAATGATTATTTGTTTCAAAATTTGTATGGTACCGAACCAGAAGTGTTTTGGTTTTAACAACATGGTTTTACACCTCATGGTGCTACCGTAACAATTGATTTATTGAAAGAAAGATTTGGCAATAACATTATTTCGAAAAATGGTTCAATTAATTGGCCTCCAAGATAATGCGACCTAACTCCACTGGATTACTTTCTTTGTCATGTCAAGTCATTCGTTTATGCTGATGAACCAGAAACAATAGAGGCTTTAGAAGCCAACATATACTCGTGTTATTGATGAAATAAGGCATGAATTGCTCGAAAACGTGGTCCAAAATTGGTCTGGTCGAATGCAGTTCAGCAGAGCTAGTCGGGATGGACATATGCCGGAAATTCTTTTTAAAACATAAAGGTCATAAAATTTTCTTTCAAATAAAATAAATTTGGCTCCAATCTAAATTTAAATGTATTATATTTCAATTTTAAGTATAATTACTTTAAAAAAACACCCGACTCATATTTAACCATTAGTAGCGGTATGTTGTATGGTTTAATTGTCAGATTTAGTTTGATCTTCTTCAAAGCTTTCAGAACCTCACTTTCTTCTCGATACTCAAAACGTTTGTAGAGAGATCCTTCATCTCGTCGATGCCAGATGTGCTGGTAGTATAAGATTTTGCGAAAAAATATGCAAAACTGTTTAGAATATCAACTGTATTATTCAATAAGCGTCCTTCGTTAGTCATTTAATTGACCATTGATCTTAAGAGAATAAGTTCCTCTCGAGTAATGGTATTATTTTCAATTTTAAAGAAATGCCTGTTTCCCCTGTCAATCGAATTTGTTTTATAATTGCCTTATCTAACCCAGGAGGGTATTTATTTATGTTTGATTCTTCACGTTTGAAGGAGAACTCATTCATCCAATACGCTCTAGATTTTATCCTGAAAATAAGTACATGCATCATTAGCATTGTCGATACCATCAAGAGAGTCAATATTATGATGTAACACATAAGGTAATGGTTTGCTTAGCTGGAATTGTATTCATGTTGATACAAAGTAACAAAGTTATCTCTGAAGTTATGGGTAAAATTAGGGTTACAGCTGATGCCTAGTATCAGGTGATGGTTATCTTCAGCTAAAAGGATATCCAGTGATCTTTTAACAAGACTGTAACTTTTATTGAAAATGAACAAGTCAAGTATTCCCCCACAATAATTCAAAACAAAAATTTTGTGTCACATTATTGATTGCCAGGAACTTATCGAAAAGATGATTTGCGATGACACTTCATCGGATTGCAATGCACTGCGATGCGATTAAATATAGTAACAACTCACATTAATGACACCTATGACGCTGGTCGCCCTATGCTGCAGTGTGCATATGCTGAATTCGATTTCTTTGGGAGCGTCGAGGCGATGTGACAGCTGTCTTTGAAATGTCTGATGTCTTGTTGGAACCACTGGAAGCGTGGTTTGACGGAGGACCTGAAAAAATTCGAATGGAATATCACTAGAAGAAAAAAGTTGGAGGTGAATTTTCTTATGCCGTAAATACTAATCAACTCAAAATTATCGAATTTTATCATACTGTAGGAATCGATTTCAATTTTATATATATATTGTCATTGTAAATAGTGGATAAAAGTTGATTAGCGCCTAATAATGTGTTATTTCTCTTCGTTTCCATATTTTTAATGAACTGGCGTATTGGGAGTTCCTTTTCTTGTTGTAATGTTTTTCCTTTTCTAATATAATTTTCAATCTGTTATATTCAACCCCCTTGCATTAAGGTAGAAAAAGAAGACAAATTGGTAGTGTAAGCATGTGTGCTGACATATCGGGTGTTTTGTTTAGAGTGATAGAACTTCAAATTGAAATAAAACACATATGAATTAAGATTGAAGACAATTTTTTTTTATTTGAAAGATAATTTTATAACATTTATGTTTTAAAAATAATTTCCGGCATATATCCACCACGACTAGCTCTGAGGAACCGGATTCGACCAGACCAATTTTGGACCACTTTTTCGAGTAATTCAGGCCTTATTTCATCAATAACACGAGTTATGTTGGCTTCCAAAGCGTTCTTTGTTTCTGGTTTATCAGCATAAACCGATGACTTGACATAACCCCAAAGAAAATAATTCAGTGGAGTTATGTCCCATGATCTTGGAAGCCAATTAATTGGACCATTTCTCGAAATAATGTTATCGCCAAATCTTTCTTTCAATAAATCAATTGGTACGGTAGCATCATTCACTGTAACATTAGCTCCAGCATCGTTGTTGAAGAAATATGAACCGATGATGTCTCCAGCGTTTACAGAACCTGCAGAAATTCTTGAGGATTTTTTTCATTCTATATATGGCAATTTTGCTTGTTTACATAGCCCTTCATTCAGAAATGAGCTTAATCACTAAACACAATTTGACGATAAAAAATTGGATTAACTTCAAGCTGTTCTAGGGCCCAATCAGCAAACAAACGACGCTTATTACGGTCAAGTGGCTTTAGTTCTTGAACCAGTTGGATCTTCTATGGGTGTAGACCAAGTAGTAGCAGTAGCGTATATATAGGACAAACCGAAAGATCTTTCCACAAAAGCTACAAAGAACATCAAGCTGCATTTAGGAACTGGAAAGATGATTCCAATTTTTCGAAACATTTTTTCGAAACCGATCATATCTTCCCAGAATTGGACAATCTTGAAATATTGCACGTGGAAGCGAAAGGAAAAAAGTAGATATCCCGGAATCCATAGAAATCCATAAACACAAAAAGCACGTACCGATAATAAAAAACTAATAAATGAGCAGACGAACTTGTGACAAACCCCACTTTTCGAAGTTTTGCCGGAGCGGTCATTAAATATATATAATAGTTGAAACATAATTTGTTTATTCAGTTTGAATATGTAGTAACTACGAAACTCGAGTCACTGTAAAATAAGTAAATAAAAATGATAAGAAATAAAGTCATTTTCCATTTCATTCCAATTAAAATGAACTATCACAAAGTTACGGACTACTGCATCCAATATCTGCATATCTCGGTTGAAGTAGTTGATGGGCAGAATCAGTCGAATGACTTCGCAGTTACTCACATTTGAAATGTTTTGCTAATCTCACCAGTTTTCAAATAAAGGATCCGATTGTGCTAAAATTTTGTACTTAGAAGTAGAACATTAACGTACATGTTCGTGCAAAACTTCGTGAGGATCGTGACTTGGAAAATTCAAAACAAAAGAAATTTTGTGAGCGGACCAGCGTTGAGCGCTACATAAACTATAGCAACGAGTTCAAAATTAGTAGTAGATATAAAATAACGATGCAAGGGTTAATGTAAAATTTCCTGAGGATCGATTTTAACGCAAAATTTTCCATGTGATGAATGCACAGAGTGCAACTTGATGAGAACGTCAACGAATAAACAAATCTGGAACATCATTAACACTATGACTTACAGCAGCGATATTTTATTCTGTACGTACAGTACTTTGTTTTGTTGTTGTTGGATCGAGTAGTGAAAATGTTGTCCGAAATCTGTCGATAGTTCGACGAATAAGCTGCTCTGATGGACGATTATGTAAACCATAAATTCCACGAAGTGCTCTGAGTTTGGCGAATAGAACACTGATTTTGAAAATAAATTTCAACAATTTGTGAGCGTCGTTACGGCATATTTCCACGATAATTTGTCAATGCTTAATGAACAGAAATGTCAAAATAACATGGCTTCTACCTTCTGTCAATTCACAGTTATGCCTATCGAAAATTATATCAGTATAAAAAAAACACCCGATAATTAAACTCATTGAATAATGAAATGACGTGGATTCAAAAGCTTTTGCGCACTTATTGAACAGTTCATTTCACTGACAATTTCAAATCTGTGAATTTCGTTTCCGAGAAGCTATACGTATGATAAAGAAAAACACAGAATTCTGTTTTCTGTTATCCGAAAGCCAACTATTTTCTGTAGCATTAGAATTCTTCTCTCGAAGAAAAGAAAACATATAAAATACATGGTTAAAGAACTCCATCCGTCTCTCTTCGATCTGCATCGTCACCTATTGTCCAGAAAAGTTGAAGAAGGACTATTTTGAACAAAACTTCATATCAACAGAATGGATCAACATAAACTAGATAGATAGATGATTTATTCAGATGGTAATAAACTGAAGTTATGGATTCAAAAGCAAAAAAGTCTGCCGTAATCGCTTTAACTTTTGAATGAAAATGGACTAGTAAGATGGTGAAATTTCTGAAATATCTAAATGTTAACATAAAAATTGTTTAGTCTACCATCAAACGTTATAATGCCCGAACATAGTAAAAAAACTATTTACAACTATGAAGACGACTATACAACTATACGGAATCAGAATGGACTCGCCCTTCTACTACTTCGAAAACACAAAATACAGGTTAATTACAACGGATCTATTTCCAAAGGTGGCAAATATGCGAAAGACTGATCAACTGATTGATTTACTTACCACGATGGAAAATATACTCCTCTTTAAAATCTGCCCCCCCTGTCGTGACAGAAATTCTAGACATTTCCGGGAAAAATGGTAAACGGCGCGCTCTAATTGATCAGTTCAAATATCCTCGTTCAAGAACAACCTCAACTATTTTTGACTCGTTTTATTTCCCGCTCCGTTATAAAGAGTTTTTCAATAAGAAGTTCTAGAAAATGATATTTTAACGTTGTCCTCTATTTTAATTTTTAAGAGTGATAGAACTTTCGATTGGGATAACTGTGATTTGACAGAAGGTAGAAGCCATGTTGTTTTGACATTTCTGTTCAGTAAGCATTAACAAATTATCATGAAAAGACTCACGCCGTAATAACGTTTATAACATGTTGAAATTTATTTTCAAAATCAGTGTTCTATTCACCAAACTTATAGAGCACTTCGTGAAATTTATGGTTTACATAATCACCCATCAGAGCAGCTTATTCGTCGAACTATCGATAGATTTCGGACAACATTTTCTCTACTCGATGCAACAAAAACAAAACAAAGAACTGTACGTACAGAAGAAAATATCGCTGCTGTAAGTCAAAGTGTTAATGATGATCCAGACTTGTCTATTCGTCGACGTTCACAACAAGTTGGACTCTGTGTATCCACCAAATGGAAAGTTTTGCGTAAAGGTTTTGGTTCAAATTCATACCAGATCCAACAGATTCAAAAACTAAAGCGTCTTGACAATAAGCGTCCTTTGTTTGCTGATTGGGCACTAGAACAGCTTGAAGTTGATCCACTTTTTTATCGCAAAATTGTGTTTAGTGATGAAGCTCATTTCTGGTTGAACGGCTATGTAAACAAGCAACATTGCCATATATGGAGTGAAAACAATCCTCAAGAAGTTCTGCATGTTCCATTGCATCCTGAAAAATGCACTGTAGGCGTGCTTTACACATTGGAGGCATCATCGGTCCATATTTCTTTAAAAACGATGCTGGAGCTAATGTTACAGTGAATGGTGCTTGTGAAAGATCCATGATAAATGATTATTTGTTTCAAAATTTGAATGGTATCGACCCAGAAGTGTTTTGGTTTCAACAGTATGGTACTACACCTCATGCTGCTGCCGTAACAATTGATATATTGAAAGAAAGATGTGGCGATTACATTATTTCGAGACATTGTCCAATTAATTGGCCTCCAAGATCATGCGACATAACTCCACTGGATTATTTTCTTTGGGGTTATGTCCAGTCATTAGATTTTGCTGATAAACCAGAAACAATAGCCGCTTTGGCAGCCAACATAAATCGTGTTATTGAATTACTCGAAAAAGTGGTCCAAAATTGGTCTGGTCGAATGCGGTTCCTCAGAGCTAGTCGTGGCGGACATATGCCGGAAATTATTTTCAAAACATAAATTTCATAAAATTATCTTTCACATAAAAAAAATTGGCTCCAATCTTAATTTAAATGTGTTTTATTTCAATTCAAAGTTCTATCACTCTAAATAAAACACCCGATATATGTAAAGGAAAATGAAAAAAACCTTGTAAAGGTATCCAGCTTTCATGGTTATAATACCAGAAGTGAGGGAACATTGTATATCCCAAAAAACGATACAGCCAAGTTTGAGATGTCCCCTAGGTATCAGTGCATTAAACATTTTAATCATTTGCCGCTTGGTATTCGATCTCTTAATTTCAATGAATTTAAGAAAACTGTTAAACGTATATTGTAGCGTTAATGTTATTATTTAGTAAAGGATATTATTGAGTAAAGGATTTTGTATACTTATATATATATATATATTTTTTTTTAATTTTCTAATGACCTGTCATATACATTTAATTGTCAAAAAGGAATAAAAAAATTATTATTATTATCATATTGAATAACCCTCTATGTTGGCGGCTGTTACTTTTGTAACTGTCATCTTTTGACATTTCGCGGGAAAAAAACTACACCATTACTAATGAAACGATACACGCTTCAATAACGCACTGAAATTGTTAAAATTCACTAAGAAAATGTTGAAAATTTTGCAGTCACAGTTCGCAAAACTAACGCACTTTTGTGTTGTCGCGAAGTACCTTTTCGGCAGACAATAGTGAAACTGGTGGAAAAATTTGAGTTGCTGGGACAAGTTAGTAAGGTGAGGAATTGAAACTATGAGTGTCGCTCAAAAACAACTGAGAATATTGCTGATGTAGCCTGTAGTGTTGACAAAAACCCAGGTTTGTTGATACCTTGTCGATCTTTGGAATGAGACATTCCACAAACGACATTACACATCTTGCATAGAGATTTAGGTCTTAAGGCTTTGGAAGTTCAGTTAACGCAAGAACTCAAGCCGGTCGATCAACAGCAACGTTGGATCTTCGCTGATTGAGTCCTTGAAATTCATCAAAATGATCCAGAATTATTGTTGCAAAGCCTCTCCACCCTCAACGTGTCACTGTTAGGTGAGATTTTTGGGCTGTTGGTGTAATTGGATCTTACCCATTCGAAAATGAGGCTGGTGCAACTGTTACGCTGAATGGATTGCGCTACTTGCGGTATTAGAAGATATGGATGTAGACGAAGTCGCAATTGTGCAAGAAAAGTCTCCTGTTCGTTTTATTTCTCGAAGAGGTGATCATAACCGGCTCTGAGATCTTGAGGTGATTTAACACCTTTGGACTTTTTTCTCTGAAGCCACGTAAATGATAAGTTCTAAGCCTATGCTTCACAATCGATTAAAAACCTTAAAGAGGGAATTCGTAATGGTATCGATGACATACAGCTGCAAATGTACGAATTGATCATAGAAATTTTCATAAAAAGTATATGATGCTGCAATTGCCGCCGAAGCGGCCATTTGGATGATATCGTTTTCGATTGTTAATGTTATTCATACCTTCCTTTTACAATCGAATAAACTCTCCTAAAGTCTTCTAAAATTTACTTTTTTTCAACATCAAAATGAAATCTTTTAATGAAAAACCCTTTAGGATCATCCGACCTAATGAAAACTTCATAACGACCAGAATATCGTTAACTACTAATTTATCATGGTCAGCTTTCTTCTAAATAGGATGGAGAATGAGAGCTAATCTAAATTTTTTCAACGAAATTATCTTTCTTTATTGGATACGAAATTCAAATAGGAAAATTCGTGGTAATGGAAATCACCCCCTAACACTGTCAGAGATATCCATCTGTAATCTATCAATCTGATTCGATCTGTTTACCGTCCGCTTAGCGTGTAATCAATCAACGACGAGTTAATCTAGCAGGTCAAGTTGCTTGGAAGCTTATTCTGATAATGGAAGATGTATTGTCGTCGAATCAGCTTTGAGCTGGCGATATCTGCGGAATGTTGTTCAGTACGTGGGTCAATAGGTTTTGAGGTAGTGAGTGTATCAGCTTTGAAAATGAGAGACGCAAGCAAGAAGATGATTCTTCTCTATTCACGAATTTCTCATTATAGAACAGTCTGACTCCCTGATGAACATTTTTCATATTTTCAGCTGCGATATTTTCCCCGGACAAAGGAGACCTGCAACATGGAGTTTTTTTGCGGTTACAATATTGGAAAACTCCTTTTCCAAAGATGAAATTCTTTCAGACAACAGGATGTTTTCTTGCGAGAGCAGTATTCGAAGTTTTGTTCCTCCGATATTCTTCAGTGGAAGTAAACATCGCGAAACAACTGAGAGGTGAATTAAACATCAGTTTGCTTTTGCACAAAAATGATGGGTTCATAAAGCCTACGAATGTAATAAGTTTCTTCGATAAAAGAAGAGAAAGATCCTGAATTTCAAATTATTCCGGGCAAAGTTGTAAGGCTCGAAGCACGGTTTCGTTTGATGACCTCCAGCATGATTGTGAACTTACTTTTCGAGACTTTATGAAGGCTACCTGTTATTTAGCTGAAAAACATCATTCATATTATGAAGTTAAAATTAAAATTTGAGATTCTTTCTGATATTTTTTCACCAACTGCAATTCTAATTATGTAATATGGTGATGGTTTATTCTGAGATGGAATGAAATAATATGATATTAGGAATAAAAACAAGTTTATGCAGTTTTGATAACATATGTCGTTACTAATTTATCATTCATTTTTTTCATCTAGCAACATCTTCATTTTGAACTGTCATCATCGGGTTACCTTTTCAGTATCTGTCATTTCACTAGAGTGTGTTTTCACTAGAAAAGGAATGGAATTATTAGTCTCAAATTCCATCGTGAAATTGATGTTCGGATGGCAACTACTGAGGTAATCAAAAAATCAATGCAAACTTTCGATGCCATGTGGTCATATGACGAACATATCATCCACGTATGTTCTCCAATAGGTAGGTTTGAGGTGAAATGTCTTAATGGCCCTGGTCTCAGACCAAGACCAAGATCACGACCTGGGTCATTGAAACATTCCACCTCAAAGCTAGGTGTTGAAGTAGATACGTGGATGATGTATTCGTCATATGGCTGCATGGAATCGAAAGTCTGTATCAATTTCTTGACCATCTCAACAGTTGCCATCCGAACCTCAATTTCACGATGGAACTTGAAACTAATGATTTCATTCCTTTTCTAGACGTACTTATCACCAAATGAGGCACACCTTTAACCCACACTGTCTATAGAAAAGCCACCCACAAGAACAGATATCTACATTGATATAGCAGATATCACATTCAGAAACCCTTGCTACGGAATCAGATACACCCTCAAGATTCTTGAGAGAATAACTGTCATAAGACTGTTACTAATAAAATAAGACGTATCTTACGGAAACAAGATATAAAAACCATCTTCACAGCAAGCAATAAAAAATCCACCATTCTTCGATCTCCCAAAGATTAAATTGCAAATGAATCTCAAGGTATATAGTACATAAAATACCATGCTCGGAATATCCCAAGTCATAGACATAGGTCAAAATTAATAGACGAGTGACTAACGGAGTATATGAACACCAACTTGCTGTCCGTAAAACTGATCCATCCTCTGCCCTATTCACACATCACGCAGATACAGGTCACAAAATTGAGTTTTATAATTCCGAAACTATTGCAACGGAAAAAATTCTAACAAGTCGCATTATTCGTGAAGCCTCGAAATTGAGGAAAGACCAAATTACCTCAACAAACGCAATGACAGCAAATGCCTGCCCGACATATGGAAACCTTTAATTTATCCTCTTCCCGTAACAACAGTATCCTCACATAGGATTTCCCTAAATTCTCTAAACATAGCAGTTAGAATTTTCAAATTTGTTTATTTAATGGAAGACCAATTTAAATTTTTGAATGTTTTTACTTTGAAAACATTCGATTTTCTTATCGTTCATGATGGGAAAATGTGTGAAACTCATGAAATTTCTTTCGTTTCTGCATCATAATTGGGTTTGAGACTTACTTACGTGGGCGAAAATGGTCTTTTCTGTGGAAGAAATAATAGAAATTCTCAACTTTTACTATCGAAATGAGGACAATTCTAGATTAACTGCAATTGTTTGAAAACAATCACCGAATTTGAAAATTTCAACTAGGATGTTCAGCGAACAAAAAAAGATTTTTTGAACTAAAACACATCCGCCATCTCTTTCTTGTTCAGAAATAAATTGGAAGTTGTTGCCATCCTCAGGTGGAGTTTTCGGACCAATGTCGTCATAGCAATTCTTTCTCCCTAATAGAGAACTTGAATATTATTTTTGGATTCTTCAAAACTCTAAGGTACTTGAGTTTGGGCGGTTAAAATGTCTTTTCAACGTCACCTTCTGACAGTAAGCTCACTATTACATTATTGCGTGAACCAGTGAACCGATTTTGAACATTTTAACTGGGTTGAGCACAGAACATACATAACTTTCAAACTAACACTCGACATCTCCTTCCAATTCAAAAAATGTTGGGGGTTAATGCCACCTTCATGAGGGTGGCTTTTTCGGATCAAACTCATGATGGAAATTAGTCCCCCTTAAAGCAGAAGTTGACCTGTTCTTTTTAAATCTTCGAAAATTTTCGTTGGGACAGCCTGTATAATGGATGAAAATGTTCAAGAGATATGACCCCATGATCGGCAATCATTGCTTCAAATCTATTTATTCCATAGTATTGCAGATCAGCGTTTGTTAAAATATAATTAGGCATTGATATAGACGTTTTGCTAGAAATATCAGTAAACATCGTAGTTGGTTCTTAAGAAGTAATTCTCAAATTAAGACAACTAACAAAATACTCAAAGCAAGATTTCGGCTTATAGTGCATTTTGTTGAAGTCAATATTCAGATCTCCACATATAAAAACTGTATGATTCATATCTATGCACTTGTAGTAATCAAATAAAGTTATGTTTATCCATTGTATACCATCCTCATGTTTTCTCTGAAATTATGAGAAATCAGGCGCTATCCAGCAGTGATCTTGTAAGGTTTAGAGTCAAATCATTTCAGTATGAATATTCTCAGAGATTTAAATCACTGGATTTATTTTATTGAAAAATTATCAACCTCTTTGTAGAATTTTCAATGTGTTTGAGTTCGTATAATTCTGAAAGTATACATTCTGTCAAGAAAGTACCGGGAATTATCGATTTAAATCTGGCGGGGCAATGAGGCAGGTAAAAATTTTTTTTCCTAGGTTGGTACCACTGTCCTTAATAACTATGCCAAGCTTGAGCGGGATCTGTCAACTAGTGTGTTTGCAACAGCTGATTAAGTCAGTCGATGTCACAGTGCGTGCCGATTTTTATTATGGGTGATTACGTTGAGCAAAGAATTTGTTTAAAGTTTTGTGTTGCAAATGAATTTTCGTGTGCCGATGCATTGAAAATGTTGCAAAAGGCCTTTGGTGATAATGCTCTATCGAAAACTCGTGCATATCAGTGGTACAGAGCCTTCAAGGACGGTCGTGAAGTGGTCGCCCATCGACGGCTTCGATCGAAGATAACGTCGATAAAATTAAGGAAAGGGTGCTGGAAAACCGTCGTACCAGCTTGAGAGAGATAGCACATGATCTTAAGATATCCCACGAATCCGCACGTACGATTTTGATTGATATTTTGGGCATGAGAAAGGTGGCCGCACGACTCGTACCGAAAGACCTGAATTTTCTTCAAAAACGTCATCGCGAACAGGTTGCTTCAGACATGCTGGATCGCTGTAATTCCGATTCTACATTCATGGAACGCATTATAACTGGTGATGAGACCTGGGTCTACTAGTACGATATGCAAACAAGCCAGCAATCATCGGAATGGGTGGCAAAAAATGAGCCGAAACCGAGAAAACCACGCCAAAGCCGCTCGAAAATGAAGGTGATGCTCATTGTTTTCTTCGATATCTGTGGCGTGGTGCACTACGAATTCGTTCCAGAGGGTCAGACGGTAAACAAGGAGTATAACATAGGCGTTATGAAACGTTTGCATGAGCGTATCCGTAAGAAGCGGCCAAATTTGTGGGCGAACAACTCATGGATTTTGCATGACGATAAAGCGCCTTCTCACCGAGCTACGATTGCGACTGACTTTCTCGCCAAAAACTCAACAAACGTGCTTCAGCAACCACCGTATTCGCCGGATTTGGCTCCCTGCGACTTTTTCCTCTTCCCAAAACTAAAATTGCCCCTTCGTGGCACCTGTTTTGAGTCAATTGAAGCCATAAAACAAAATTCGGCGCGAGAGCTAAAGTCCATCCCGGAAAGCGCCTATAAAAAATGTTTCGATAATTGGAAGTGCCGTTGGCATAGATGTATTGGAGCAAATGGAGCCTATTTTGAAGGCGACCCAATAAATTTTGACGATTAAATGTAAAAATGTTGTTTTAATTGAAAATTCCCGGTACTTTCTTGACAGAGTAGTATGAGCAACAATTCAATGATTTTCTGATAATTGCTACTGTCTTTTACCATTTGATGTTGATTTCTGGGAGAGTCTGTATAGAAACATATTTTTCATAAGTTGATGATCTGCGACCTCCTAAACATATTTCGTGATTTGTTTTTTGAACATTTTTTTGCGAGCACAGAGTAAACAACTAGCTCTGCTGGTTCAAGCAAGAATTCTGTCAACTATAAAAATACATACCTTTTTGGTGACATTGTTGTTGTCCGGAACATAGTCGAAACTATCTTCCAGTTCTCTCTGCAACTCTGGTAATGAATGACTAATGCAGCCAGCTGCTTGTAGCTCTAAACTATTCTCGTTCTCTGGGATCTCTCCACAAGTTTTCTCTTTGATCCATTTCCACGTGGCGGAACACTGACAGCTAACTGATTCCAGTATTACAGACCAATTGTGTTCGTACTCTGAAAAAAAAAAGATAAATATTTAGTTAAACCGTCGTTTTGTGCGAGTATAAAAAATCCGGCTTCCAAATTTTAATGTCACTTTGAATATAATCTGTGATCTAATTTAGCCGGGAGCAATTGTTTAAACCTCTTGAGTGTACGTCGTCGTGTTCACCTCTTGAGTGTACGTCGTCTTCTATAATGAATGAAATAATTAAACAGAAAACTTGACTTAATGATTGTGTTTAGCGGCTCCCAGACGATCAATGTTTACGTCAATATATTGCTTAATATTGTCAACAATATATTTATCTGACCACCCCACATGACGCAATATTATTATTATTGACTGCACGAGTAGAAAATGTGAACCAATTTATTGAGCAATAACATTGCATCATGTGGGGTGGTCAGGTAAAAATATTGTACAATATATTGACGTAAATATTGATCGTCTAGGAGCCGGAATTTCTTGTGCCAACACGTTGACTATTAAAAAAAAATGTTGACTCAGTTTTATCACAAACCGGAAATCTGACTGCGCAGATATTTTAGAGGATGAGCACAATATAGTCCGTCTAGAAAGTATACGGAATTTATTATTTTTCATTATTTTAAGATACTTCTTTTTGGTTACATTCTAAGAGAAAAGTAAGGTATAAAATAGGTTATTGGCTATGGCCAAAGTTGCATGGTAATACTATTCGTCAAATATTGTTGATTGTCAACAGGTATAAAATTTATGAAATAATGTCGCAGCTAGGTAAAAAACAGGTAGAATATTTGTATAGAAAAGGTTTTCGAAACGTTGAAAAAATAAGTGCAGTTGACTGAACTGGAAAAAAGTGCTCTATATGAGACAATGAAGAGTTAAAAAAAATGGCATGGATATGGGGCATAGAGCAGTTTCACGAAGGCATCGTAAGATTAAAGGAAACAATTTAACCTCTTTATTGGCCTTGGGACGACACAATCCGCGCCTGTGGTTTTGCGAATTGGCTAACAGATTTGGAAATCGACTAAATATAAAAGTATGCCCAGAAACCGTCTGTATATCACTGAAAGGACAAGGCTAGAAATCAAGGAAACCAATAAAAAAATCCCTTTAATGACACCTTTACAAAAGGAACCAAGGATAGAATTTTGTCAACGTTTTCAAGAAGATAATTTTGATAATGTCTTTATATCTGATGAAATTTATTTCCAACTTGGTGGAAATCCATTAAAAATCTTATCAAAATGACCTGTTACCGTTCAAATTTCCAAATTTCCCACCAAAATAATTATGTGAGGAGCAATATCTCAGCGTGGCGCTACGCGTCTTTGTATAGTTGATGGTACCATTAATAGCGAAAAGTAAGGTAGTATTCCATATAACTTTTTCTTTGAAACGGCACATGTTTTATATCCAGAGGGGTGACGTTTTCAGCAGGATAATACAAGATGCCATACTTCAACCTATACTCAAGCTTGGATGCAAGAACATCAAGTAACAACCATTTCATAGCCAGCAGCTTCACCAGATCTTAGTCCCATTGAAAACATATGGAGACTAGTGAAGATTGAAGTTGAACGAGCGGTGTCACGAAATAAGGATAATTTAATTCACTCAGTTTTACAGTCTTGGACTACCATCACCGAAAATTATAGAGGTGATCTAGTTTCGGGTGTACATCGATGTTAAGTCAAGTGTTGGAGGCTGTATAACGAAAAAGGATGAATATTTTGTTGCAATTTTCTAATTCAAGAATTGAAAATATATTCTAAGTAAATACAATTGAGCTTTGTTTTTTCCGGATACTTTCAAAACGGACTATAGTAGAGTGACAAATTTTATAAAAACGAAAAGAAAAACGAATTGGAAAAACTGTCAAACAAAGATATATCTTTTGGAACAGTGTATTATTTTAACATACGAATATTGAAAGAAAAAGATTCCGTGAAACCTCTAAATAACTTTATTTAAAAAAAATCAATAAGAATGTGTTAGAAATACTGCTTCTATTTGAGTAAACACATAGAATTCCTAAATATCATACAATACTCAAACTTATAAAGAGATCTACAGAAAATATAAAATAATACTGACTGAAATTAGATAACACAATTAGATGATACATCTGTTTTATATGGACATTATACATAACAAAATTCCATATCAAAAAATGCTCCCAATAAAGTTGAAAAACCTTCAGAAGGGAGTTTAAAACTGAAGAATTTTCTCTATTTTTTCATTCCTATAGGGTACTTTTTGGGTATCAAATTCGTTATTCATAATATTCAGAAATATCTGTATCGGCTAAGCATGTTATTTAATTCCAGTCAATATTCTATATTTTCTATAGATTCCATTATATTCGAGAATTTTGTATGTCTACTTAATTAGAAACAGTGTAACTAAGATATTTTGATTCATTTCTTTTAAATTGAATATATGTAGAGCTTTCACTTCGTTTAAATATTTAAATTTTTAAATATTATCATTTTCTCAGTAATATACTTATTCATTTCATTTTGTGTATAATATTTCATAATTTCTCCTCTCACATACGTGCAATATCTCAAATCTGATTCTTGAGAGAAGCCAGGAAGTGGAAGCTCTTTCAGGCTTGTGTAACGTTTTTCAACACTTCGATTATTATAAAGGTGATCAAATCCTTTAGGGAGAACAGTCCTCGTCTTGAAGGTTCTGCCCTTCTTCCAGAAGTGTTCTCCTATCTTTTTTACGTTTTGTTATTTGAAAACATTATAATCTTCATACACAGAGTTGTTGCGTCATCGATAATCGTTTAATTGAATCATAAAATTTCCATGTATATTTTTAATGAGTGAAATGTTCGCATTAGATTATGTGTAACATTTGACAATTCAAATATTGAAGCAGTATTATTCAATGAAACTTCTACATTATTTAACTTTCGAAAAATTTAAACTAAAGTGTCTTACAATCACTATTCCATTTCAAGTAGACATACAAAATTTTAAAATAGCATATAATATTCCAAAAAAGTATGAAAAAACCTAAGGAAAATATAGAATATTGTCTGAAATTGAATATTATACTTAGCCAATACAGCTGTTATACATGAACATTATAAATGAAAATTTTTATGTCAAAAAACTCTTTGAACAGATTAAAAAATATGGCACATTCCCCAGAACATAGTTTGAAATTGTCAGTCGACTCTTTTGAATTATAAACGACAGATGATTATGGACTAGAGTTTCGATCATTCTTAATAGAAAAGGAATTTAGTACGATATTGAGTGGAAGAGAAGAATTTAAAAGGGAATCTACAATGCAAATTATCATAATAAATACTATCAAATGGTGGACAAACGGTTCACACCACAAGATCTGGCACCGTAGTGTCTGGGCCAGACACCAAATACTCACTATGGTTAGGGACCTGTTCGAGCATCTGTCAGGCTAGTATTGAAAGAAGCGTGGAAATGAACCTATTAAGAAACTATCAGAAATGTAATATAGCTATTTACTCTGCAAGGCAAACTAATGATGCTCCAAACTTTCATATCATTATTCAAAACTGATATGGGAATGCCGAAGAAAATTTGATGAACTTAGCAAAAAGAATAGCATCTCTTTAGTTAACAAGGCGAGAGGAAGACAACCTAGAAAAGCTAATAGTACAGTGTGCAAGGTGAAAGATCAAGAGATCACCTATTAGATGAATAGACCAAGTAAAGAATATGTCAAATACGCCACTACATACTGAACCACACTACCATACTGAATGAAACGAAGGACTGATAAAGTTGGAAAACTAAAGTTAATAGTATTACCTGATTTCATGGGATCGCGATTTCTTAGACATGAGAATTAAGAAAAAGAAATCTGCGTTTCCTGTCACCCGGGTATGAACGGAAGCGAGGATACCAATTGCATTTGCCACAATAGGAGCACAAACGGTCTTTACTGACCAGATAACCCTCTATGATAGGAAAATTCACCTATAGGGAAGAGTTTCCAAAGAAAGAAGAACCGAAATAATAATACTCTGGAGGAATCTTCAAAGGCAGGATCACTCAAAACCTTTCGTGGGAATTTCGATACTGAAGAATCCATATATAATAGTACCGGGATCTCAGCAAAAACATCCTTCACTTCTCCACCAGCTACCTTACTTGGTTGGCATTACTGTCACAGGAAGCATTTGATGCAAATAAGTTTGGTACACAGTGTCGAGTGTAGATTCTGTGGGAAGGGTGAAAAACTCAGATCATCTAGTAACATAATGCCTCGCGATGATAAGCTAACGCAAAAAATACTTTGGACAAGAAACCTTCAGAAACGAGGATGTTACTTCTTTGAAGCCATCCCAGATACTGGAATCATTTTGTTATAGTCATCGTTTCGCTAACACAGTAGCATCGTTAGTTAGGTGTTATATCTCACATTTTCGAATAACTCAATTTGTTTTCGAAATCGGCCTCAAGTTTACAAGCCCAATGGTTTTTGTTGATCATCAAGCATAAACAGGAGGATAAACATGCATGTTTCATAGTTTTCTGGATGTTCATTAGTGCAACGATCAACAAATCCTATTCGGAGATTCCAACTGTGAAATAGATATATGTTGCACTGTTCTGATTCGAAAAACTTTCTTTTTACATGCTCATACTCGTTATTATATTCAGTAATGAATATCCGCCGATTCAGTTAATTCATTTGGAGATATTTGTTAATTATTGGCACAGTGGCTTTATGAGCACAATGAGATTTCCTCGTCTTTGACGCTTGGAGTAATCGGGAATGCAGTTCGATTCTTACTTAGCCTAGGGAGATATCCTAGATATGTGTATTCATATGCATAAGATGGCGCTCTTTGGCAAAACAGTGTCCATATGCAGGGCGAATATATGTGCGTGACAGTATTTCGTTTGTCGGAATTAGAGCCTTGCACTGATGAGTAGCCAAAAGCTGTGAAACATGCATGTCTAGTGCTCGTGCACGACGATCAATATAACCTATTTCGCTGTACTCAAGTTTCGAACTATAACACAGATTATTTTATATAACACAGATGTATGTTCCACGTTTCCGTTTCGAAAAAGTTCCTGTTTAGCACACTCATACTTGTTGTCTTATTTCGTAATAAATATCCGCCGATTCAATTAATTCATATCAATAAAATACACTATATAATACACGAGTGTAATAATTTTTTGAGGGACTACAATATTTTCCGCAAGATGATAAAGTGCGCAAATAGAAAGAATGAGATACCACCAAGTGTCATCTAATTAACTACCTAGCGAGTAAAGGTTTTTTAATCATGAACATTTTTCTTTTTGAGCGTTATCCTTACACGTGTCCGGTATCAAAACATCAACTGTCGTAATTAATCGCATTCAAAATGTTCAATATTGATGTCTGGCGAGTGAGCGGTAGAAACAAACTTTATTCAACTCCTTGAGGAAAAATATGGATGAGGATCAGGAAAGTTGTTAAAAATTCAGGTTACTTTCTCGCTTCTTCTCAGAAAATTTAGTTTGTCCAAAGTTACGAAGCTCTAGTCCGTCGAGTTAAGTCTTATTCCTGCATTACTATTTCATGAATTTGTCCCGGAGGTAATAAACGTTCCCAAAGCTAAGTTATAAGGGACATTCGGAAAGCCGAGTGAAATTAACAAGCGACTAAGATTTATAATTACGAAAGATCTAATTATTCAAAAATTTTAAATATCATTCCGATTCATTCTGTTAACCTACTAAAAATTGTGATTTCAAAAAATTTTTAATCAAGAAACTTTAAGAATTAAATTAAATAAATGTCATAGAAAAACACTGTTTCAATTTAGTAGACATATAAAATTAACACTTATTACACAGTACAAAAAGAGAATAAAAGAATTCAAACAAATATAAATTATTAATCAAAATTACTAAATAAATATTTGGATGGTACAAATTTTTGTTTCCTACCTTGTTTTATGAAAACCATTTCCCTTTCTAAAATTGCAAAAAAACCTCAAGAACTTCTTCAAAAACAACTTGCCCGAAATGAGTTCCTTCAAAAAAATTCCTGAAACATGCAGACATTTTCCAAAATCAATTTTGAATTCCCACAACGGAAACCTCATCAGTCCTACTTCATATTCAAGAAATGAAAATAATTAACAAAAAATATCTTGGCAGACAAGCTGAATGTATTTATCTGAACGAAACATTAGAATGAAGTGAACTTTCAAAAATCCTACGTATTCTATGTTCGTCCCAGAAATTACACAAAGTTTGTAAGGTATTTTATGGACTCTTTTGAACGAAATGATAATATGTATAAGTATAAACCAAAATATATAATTAATATATATACAATAAAATAATAAAGAGAGGTTTTTTCTTGATAGAAGGTTTATTATAAAATTTTAAATATCATACAGATTTATTCTGTTAACCTACTACAAATTTCAATTTGAAGATTTTTCTTAAAATTAATAATAATAAATTGCTTTCTGAAGATGTTTTTCATGTTTTAGGAATTTTTTTGAAGGAACTTATTTTTAGCAAGTTGTTCTTGAATAAGTTCTTGAGGTTAATGGAATGAAATAAGGAATTACTTTGTTTTCTATCACTTTTTATTATAACTGATATACAGTGACTCGAGTTTCGTAGTGTTTACTACATTTTCAAACTGAACTAACAAATTAGATCTCAACTATTATATATGGGGATTGTAGGCTTCGGCAGAGCTTCGAAGAGAGGGGTTTTCCAAAGTTCCGTCTGTTCGTTAAGTAGTTTTATTATTGGTACGTGCTTTTTATATTTTTCAATTTCTATGGATTCCAGGATGTCAAGTTTTTTCCCTTTCGCTTCCACGTGCAAGATAACAAGGTTAAACTTGACATCCTGGAATCCATAGAAATTGAAAAATATAAAAAGCACGTACCAATAATAAAACTACTTAACGAACAGACGGAACTTTGGAAAACCCCTCTCTTCGAAGCTCTGCCGAAGCCTACAATCCCCATATATAATAGTTGAGATCTAATTTGTTAGTTCAGTTTGAAAATGTAGTAAACACTACGAAACTCGAGTCACTGTATATCAGTTATAATAAAAAGTGATAGAAAACAAAGTAATTCCTTATTTCATTCCATTAAAATGAACTATCACAAAGTAACGGACTACTCCATCCAATATTCTTGAGGTTAGGTTTTGCATTTTTGGAAAGGAATTTGGTTTTCATAAAATAAGGTACGAAACAAAATTTTATACCCTTCAAGTATTTATTCAGTAATTTCAATTAATTATTTATATTTCTTTGAATTCTTTTATGTGCTTTTGGTACTATATAATAAGTATAAATTCCTTATATCAACTAAATTGGAATAGTGTTTTCCTAAGACATTTATTTCATTTCATTTTAAAATTTTTTGAATAAAAAATTTTTGAAATCAAAATTTGTAGGAGGTTAACAGAATAAATCAGTATGATATTCATGCATAAGCATGAATAAGATGCGTTTGAGCTCACCACGATTAGTATTAAATAGGCCTGAGGTATACTCTGAGCATGTTAGTAAGTGAGGAAAGATTTCATATAAAATATATCAAATGACAACATTCTTAAGTGAACACAAATCAGATCACAAAATGATTTTTTTTAATCTTCTTATTACACGATCTTCAAGAAATTTTGCATCAGCTCTCACGTCATCATTTAACATCTAAATGTGAATTCAAACTCGATTGTGGGAATGTTGATATGGATTCCTTAGCGTCCAACGTTGCTTATTCACAAAATTTTTGTTTTGAATTCTCAAATCGTACCATCAGCATAAAATTTTGTGAGAAATTTTTCGTTATTATTCTCCCTCCAGAACTCAAATTTCTGGTCAATCTCATTTGTTGTTTAAAAAATATCATTAGAAATAAGAGAAAGTTTTGAATTTGAATAACGGCGAAACCATTTGACTGAATTAGCACGAATTCAACTAAGTTATCCAAACGTCGAACATACTCTGCAAGTTTCAAGTAATTATATCTTTCTATTCAGAAGTTATGGTTTTCAAAGAAGCAATCATTGCTCCCAATTTTTTTTTCTTGAATTTCTCATCGAACGATTCTCACGAACGTTCTATATCAATCTACTCCTAAATACTCAATTTCACATTAATCGAATGAGTATTTTCGAACATATTGGGAAAAATACGAAAAATTTTCAAACGAGAATTAACGAACCGATATCGCCTATAAACAGGTACTCTTGAGATATTTGGACCTTTAACCTTTCCTAAAAGTTTCAGGTATCTAGTTCCATCCGTTCGGAAGTTACAGTGTTTACGAATAGAATTACTTTTGACCTCTGATTCTTCATCATTGAGTCCAACCTAGTCGTTAAAACTATTTTCGGCCAAAAATTCTAAAGTTTCTGACATCTGGGCGAAACGATACCACTTTGTTCCCTGGAACAAGCGCGCAAAAATGGAACGCAACCAAAAGAGTTGGAAAAGGTTGCCCAAGATGAACCATACCTACACAATATTGCGTTTTGTCTACCCTTTCACACTCAGAAAGTAGGTGTCGAATCGAGCAACTGCGGTTTCTGTAAGTTTCTGGTATTGCTTTTTTAACTTTTTAATCTTCAAGGAGCGTTCGATTTCAATCACACAGACACTCCCATGATTTTAGGCTGCTTTACCACTGATTTGGAGAGAAATCGATCGAGGCCACTTCAAGAACCTATCGACACTAGGCAGAGACGTTGCATGGCTGTAGTGGACTCTTGAGAAAGTCAGATGTCTTATTTAATGTGTTTTATTTTCGGGTTTCGTAACAAAAACTGAAATAAAATAATAAGAAGGGGTTTTTTACTTGACATAAGATTTAATAGATATAATCTGTTATATATTATATTATGAATGTTTGAATAAATTTTATTCAAATTATTTTTAGAATTAAATTAATGTCTTATAAGCACAGCTTATATTTAATAGACGTATAAAATCAAAACTCAATATGCAATGTCAAATGGAATAAATAACCCAACAAATATAAATTGTCAATTAAAATTGAAAAATAAATATTTGGAGGGGACAGACAATCTGATCTTACAATTATGAAAACTAATTGCTTTTCAAAAATACAAAAAATAATTTGGAGGTCTTATCAGAAAATATAATTCGTTTGAAATATTTAGTATATTTAAATAAGTTACTTCAAAAATCTCTCAAAAAACATGTATTATATCTTCAAAAAACAATTAGAATTCCAATAGGGTCTTCATCCGTCCTACTTCACATTCAAAAAATAAAATCAATTAACAACAAATATAACTCACCTACAGACCGTTATCTTCGTTTGAACACTAACTTTAAAATCCAACATATTCCATGTTCGTCACAAAAATCACAAAAAACTGTAAGGTTTTCTCTTAACCACTTTATACTTCATAATGAGATTTTTTATTCAAACCTTAGTATAATTATATGTTATATATAAAATAAAATAATGAGAAGAGGTTTTTTTACTTGATAGAAGAAATATTACAAAATTTGAATATCAAAACAGATTTAGTCTGTTAGTCTCGTACAATTTTAATTTAAAAAAAAAATTATTCAAAAAGTTCTTAGAATTGAATTAATGTCTTATAAGTACAGCTTATATTTAATAGACGTATAAAATCAAAACTCAATATGAAATATCAACTGAAATAAATCACCCAACAAATATATATTGTCAATTAAAATTAAAAAATAAATATATGAAGGAGATACAATTTTGTTTTTGATCTTACAATTATGAAAACTAATTCCATTTCAAAAGTACATTCGTTATGAAGTATCAAGTGGTTTAAAGAAAACCATATAATATATTACAGCTTTTGGATACTAACTTTAAAATCCAAGATATTCTATGTTCATCACAGAACATAGAATATCTTGGATTTTAAAGCTATTCAAACGAAGATAACGGTCTGTAGAAGAGTTATATTTGATGTTAGTTGATTTTATTTTTTAAATGTGAAGTAGGACTGATGAAAATCTTATCGGAATTCTAATTGTTTTTTGAAAGTATAATAATACATGTTTTGAGAAATTTTTGAATTAACTTATTTAAATATTTCAAATGAATTATATTTTCTGATAAGACCTTAAAATAATTTTTTGTATTTTTGAAAAGCAATTAGCTTTCATAATTGTAAGATAAGAAACAAATGTCTGTCTCCTTCAAATATTTATTTATTTATTTTAATTGACAATTTATATTTGTTGATTTATTTATTCCATTTGATATTCCATATTGAGTTTTCATTCTAAACGTCTATTAAATAAAAGCTTTTTTTAATCAAAATTGTACGAGACTAACAGATTAATTCTGTTTTGATATTCAAATTTTAGAGCAAGTGAATTTTATCTTATACACAAGAAATGTGATTTTGTGTTCAACCAATAAATTTTTGGGAGAGGCACTAATGAAGCACTTTTATGAAACAGTAAACATTATTTAATCAAATATGAACAGTAGATAACCAGAAATCGGCATCGTTTAAAAAACAATCCGAAAATGTGCGAACTTCTTTAATTTTAATGGAGCTGTTCATATCGAATGCCTAACGCTATGTTTTGCCTTTAACCGTGTATCCATTGTGAGATATTAGTTGATTAAACTCTTCCCAACCATCCTTCAAAATTGAATGATCGTTTCCAGCGAAATGTACTTAAATTGGACATTCATTCTCTGCACAAAACCCATTGAACCATCCGGTTACCGCAGAGTGAACATCGCAGTTTCTAAATATAAACACCCATACAATGCCAGGGGGATGGAAAACTGTTCTGACCTGTTGCTCTTGTCGCAACATCAAAAGCAACAGATGGATAATGCTCGCTCAAAATTGATCGTCGTCGATCAAGTTGGCGATATAAAGGGGAATTATTGTATCCAATCCTTCTAGAATGTTGCTTCTTTATGTGTATGATATTGAAGATAATTTTGTACCAATAGCAGTTGCAGTCTTTGTTGATTCATTTTAGTGTAAAAGTATGTTAAGTCTTTCACAAGCATTACTGTAAAGAACGATTTAAATCATTTGAAGTTAAAGAATGGATTTCATAATCTCATGGACGGGGGGTGGTGGAAATTGCTGTTGTAATTAAAATACGGGATATTAGATTTAGAGGGTTTTAAAATAAAAAGTACAAGCTTTGAATATTGGTTTTTTAGTATAGTCCATCTAGAAAGTATCCGGAATTTATTATTTTTCATAATTTTTATATACTTCTTTTTTTGTAACATTCTAAGACAAAGGTAATGTATAAAATAGGTTGTGAGCATAATCGAGTATGGCCAAAGTTGAATAGCAACACAATTCGTTAAATATTATTGATTGGCAGCAGGTATACAATTTAAGAAATAATGTCGCAACTAGAAAAAAAAACAGGTAAAAGAATTGTGTAGAAAAGGTTTTCGAAATGTTGAAAAATAAGTGCAATTGACTGAACTGGGAAAATGTGCTGTATATGAGACAATAAAGACAATAAAAATGGCATAGATATTAGGCATATACCAGTTTCAGAAAGACAGAGTAAGATTAAAGAATGCAATTTAAACGCTTCACTTGCCTCAGGACGACACAGTCTGCGCTTGGATTTCGCAAATTGGCTAACAGATTTGGAAATCAACGAAATATATATGTATGTCCAGAAACCGTCCGTATGTCATTGAAAAGACAAGACTTTATATCAAGGAAACCAAAAAAAATCCCTATAATGACACCTTTACAAAAGAAACGAAGTATAGAATGTTGTCAATGTTTTCAAGAAGATAATTTTAATAATGTATACTTATATGAGGAGAGTTATTTCCAACTTGGTGTAAATCACTCAAAAATTCTATCAAAAGAACCTGTAACCATTCAAATTTACCACTAAAATAATGGTTTTGGGGAGCAAAATCTGAGCGTGGTGCTACGCCTCTCTGTAAAAATTAATATTACCATTAATAGAGAAAAGCATTGTGGCATTCTAAACGATTTTCTGCTTGAAACGGTGCATGCTTTATATCCAGAGGTGTGGCGTTTTGAGCAGGATAATGCAGGATACCATATTTCGGTCTGTACTCAAGCTTGGACGCAAGAATACCAAGTGACCACCATTTCTTGGCCAGCAGCTTCACCAGATCTTAGTCCCGTTGAAAACATATGGGGACTAATAAAGAATGAAGTTGAACGAGCAGCGCCACGAAATAAAGATGATTCAATTCTGTCAGTTTTACAGTCCTGGAATACCATCACCGAAATTTATGGAGGTGATCTATTTTTGGGTGTCCCTCGACGTTTAGTCAAGTGTTTACAGTTAAATGGAGATTGTATAAGTAAATAAGATGAATATTTTGTTACAATTTTCTAATTCAAGAATTAAGAATATATACTAAATAATTACGATTGAGCTTCGTTTTTTTCCGAATACTTTCTAGACGGTCCATAGTTCACACTATATTATGTTTCTGATTATCTATTTTATTCCATTTGTGTTTATTTCTTCTATTTTGTGTTGCTCAACCGTCTGTTTGAGATCAAATTTGAAGCAGTTCGTTCAGAGGCATGTCTTCCAATAAATCAAAGATTTCATTTTCCAAATGTGGTATCGAAAGGGCGATTATTCAAAATACAATAGCAGAATAGTTACAGAATGGATGAAGGTTCATTTTGAAAAAGAATGGATATGAAGATTTGGATCGATCATATGGCCTTCAAGAAATTCTGACCTTACACCTCTAGACTTTTTCCTTTGTGGTGTTTTAAAAGATATGATGTTTACTACCCCAATTAATATTCGTGACTAGCTTATCGAAAAAATACGTAACTGTAACAATATGCTAAGGCAACGACAGGGGTAGTTGCGGAAAGCTGTGGAAAACGAGTCATTTTTTCCTTAACCACTCTATAATAAGTGAATTTTGAAAGAATTTCCATGAAAATACTCTATCCTAAGAGGATATTTTCGGTCTTTTCAATGGTGTAAAATGAATGTTGATTAATGCGATAGGACCATATTTTTGGTGAAAAAATTGAGATACGTTACAAAAGATAGAACCTTGAATAATTTCACAACGAAAGATAATTGGATCATATTCTATAGAAACTCTTGTGTTGCAAATTGTCTGTATATGAGGTAAAGAGAAATTCAGCCGAAATTAAAACAATAATCAATAATAATTGAAGTTTGGAAAGAAGGTCAGATAAATCCAGTTACTATAATACTTATTTGAGTACATTGATAATTGCCTTCCCACTGAATCTCTATCAAAAGAAGAGCGCAGTGGGATGTTTGTCTTTTGTTTACATATCTATTTATTTGTTTTTGTTGATATTTCATCTTTTATCTTAAACGAGAGTTATGAACTATATACTTCCTTACCTACACGCATATATATGGTTGAGTTGAAATAACTTGTAGATATAATCTGACATAAGTTAAGAGCTGAATAACACCAGATATAATAATATAATATTTCAATATATAGGAATTTTGCGATTTTATTCTCCCATCTTCAACTTCAATTGGGCCACATTGAACGAATAATAATAAACTACGTGGGACATAGAATAAAGAATAAAGTCATATACGAAAACATGAATTAACTGTTGGCCTTACTCTCCCTTAAAATTATAACTGGTGATAGTTAAATTTGGCACTCAACAAAGTGAAGCCTCACCTCTGAAGATTGCTCTCCTTTTTTCCATATTTTTAGAATTTGTTTTTTACTTTTCATTCTTTTAATGTATATTTCACATCAAATCTATATAATTTTCTTCCATTTGTTTGGGTTCTGGTTAATATATAAATTAACTTTTTTGCATGACCTTTAAATTTTTGTTCTATTTTGAAATAATAATAATAGGAATTGAAAATCAGTGAGGTTATTTAGGATGACAATTATAATCCAAATAAAATTTCTATTATATATCAGTATATTTCTCTCATTTTAAAGTCGAGGGAATGTCTTCGACTGAACCTTTTTGCTAACTGAGAGTGGGTTGGGGCTAGAAATGTAGCCCAGGTAGCGAGAAAGCCGTCCCTTCCGTGTCGGAACGGCGTCGAATTTTAATGGACTCCTACTAAAAATGTGAAGCAGAAATATTTTCATTTCGTAAGGGGTGTTTAGGCCCGTTTGGGTTTCTATGAAAAAATGAGACATATTCGAAAGGCCTAAATTGTTGAACTCTGGGGATGGCATTGTTATATCTACCTGCATAGTAAATTAGAAATTCCTTGTTCGATATAAAATCTGAAGAGTCATAATAATTTCACTTAACAGTGGTGACAGGGATATAAGAAAGCCATTTAGTTGTTGATAAATTTTGTTGTTAAATTTGAAATAACTTCGTTTCAGGAATATTTCCAGCGAAACCATTGTTCCACGTATAATTTGAGTGGTGAATGATAGTTTTTTTTGTAAAAGGTCCTTAATTATGTTTTTTATTTCCGTATTTGGTATGGAGAAGAATAAATTGACAACATCGAAGTAAACTAGTTTTGCGTTAGTTTGAATTTTGATAGTTTTAAGTTCGTAAGTGAGTTGAATGGTGTTTTTGAAAGAATATTTTGGGGCGTGTTGGATTGAATCTGGTAAAAACATGTTAAAGTGTTTGCAGAATTTCGTTGCAGATGCACATATATATTAGACAATGAGTCTCATTGGACGAAAATATAATAGATAAATTGATTCCTAAAAAACAGCATAAAAAATCACTAGAATCCATATATCCGCCCCTTCAAGCAATATATAAGGAAAAATTTCAGTACCCAAATTTGCCATAGACTAAAAAAACAGCAACATGAATACCATATCTACAAAATAAAAAAATCTAGGGTCAATTTTGGTTAAAAACGAAGATTGTCTGAATATTGGAGAAAAGAGTGGCCTATACAAATTGCATTCTATTGAATGTCGTCCTTTTTATATAGGTCAAAATAGTCGTTCCAACAACATTAGAGTAGACCAACATAAAAAATACATATTGCAAAATAAAATACCTACTGGATTTCCTGCTCAACCGAAATTCTACAACATAAAGTTGGACCTACTTGAATAACTAGAAATCTCTTCTGCTCATAGAAAACATCTGGCGTCAACAAATAATAAGTTGAATTTTCATTTATTCCCATTGCTGACATATATTAATAGTAAGTGCCTTTGTCAATAAGAAACTACCGCCCACAGTTATAACTTACTGTTAACAACCACAAATAAAAAAATCTCGTGCTTCTATCAGTTGTCCGAAAATTGTTAGGTTGAGTAAATTCTACTTAGTTTTGAAAATGGATTGAAACCCGAAACATATATGTCAACAACAAATCTTTGGGAAACTTAAGCCAAGTGATTTATTTACCTTATTAATTATAACCTAACTCTTGCGTAAGTATTATGTTGATTATGATTATGTTTGTTATGTTGAATTGCTTCGCTGATTTTGATAATTATATGTCAGTTGATAAAATTTAAAATTTGTCATTGATAAAACACAGTCTGAGACAATAATTTGTATCGAAAGATATAAAAAATATAATGAGATATTCATTAAAGTTATTGCATAGTAATTCTCATTATTTCAATGATTTTATTTTCCAGGAGCGTCATGGAGAAAATCCTGATATAATTTTTCAAGATAATATGTCCTGTTTGTCTTTTAGGCTTGTTATTAATATAATCAATATAAGAAAGAAATTCACGCTACTCCTTTGATTATAACTTTAACATACATCTCCTCAATTCGCAATCATATAATTTTATTAAACTACCAAAAAACAGGAGCCCAAAAGCCGATACAGAATATCCCTAAGGATTGTTTCGCTCCCACAGTGAAACGTGCTTGTCTCTGAACACGTGACATCTAGTGTTTGTCCTGTACAAATATCCAACTCTATAAAGCACGCTACACGCGCTTGGAGTACTCCAAATTTGTTTGCTCCTCAGATGTAATTGGTACATGTTTATTCCATAGAAAATATAATGTATTTAATATTATGTTAACTTCTCCTAACACTCGTTAACTATTGAACATGAATTCTCTGCTCCAGGTTCCTTAATTGAACGAAATATGGATACTTCTCAACAATTACTACGTATTTACTAAATTGTCTCGTTCAATAAACATAAATAAGATATAAAGCTATCTACATGTCGGTATCTAATTGTTGTAATACGAAAATATTGAATCATTAATAAGGAGTCTGAGCTACGGTAATAGAAAGTTCTAGAAATCGAGACAGTGTAACAATTCTATACTCAAACAAGCTCGAAAAGGTTTTGTAGATCACAAAGGAAAATTGCAGACATGCGCACGTTTCAAACTGATTGGTTTTCGTCAGTGCAATATATGCTAGTGACTTCAAATCTGTCAAGTATCTATATTCGCTATATACAGAGACTGCAAGATATTAATAATACACTAACGTCATCTAGAGTATGCAGAATAATTAAGTTTAATGTTAACCATAGACTTATTATCCTAATTTTAATACGTCTATGATGTTAACTCTTTGATCTACAAAACCTTGTCGAGTTTGTTTAAGTATAGAATTGTTATACAGATGTATGTTATACTGTCTCGATATCTAGAACTTTCTATTACCATATCTCACACTTCTTATTAAAGATTTTCGGTACAGATCAGCCGAATTAATTTATTTTAATATAATATAAAAAATCAATAAAAAATAAATGCTAATTTTTGAGGATTATGTCAAATTATGGTCTGATTTCAGCATGAGGAAAGTTAATTCTGCATTGGTAACGTGAAAATATCGAGAATACATTTCTTTACTTGAATTAACTCGAAAAGGTATGTCTTGTATGTATTTTGTATAATCTAGATGACGCTAGTGTATTATTAATATCTTGGAGTCTCTGTGTATAGCGAATATAGATACTTGACAGATTTGGAATCACTAGCATATATTGCACCGACGAAAACCAATCAGTTGAAACGAGCGCATGTATGTAATTTGCCTCTGTGATCTACAAAACATTGTCGAGTTTTTTTGAGTATAGAATTATTATACAGGCAAATGTTACACTGTCTTGAATTCCAAAACTTTCTATTACCATAGATCATACTGCTTATTAATGATTTTTGGTATAGATCAGCAGCGGAATTAATAATAATAATTAATTTATTTTAATGAAAATATTGAATATATAAAATTACTTTAGTTACACAACTAATGCTACTTATATCACTGAAATGTCAAAGAAATGTTTTACCGTTGTATATGAGTTGACTCGTTAAAGAGTAATTAGATCATTAAATAGGAACAATGCAACTCATTGAAACACTTACAAGCCAACATTTTGAAGAAAGAGTATTTCCGGAGTACGTATTAACTAGTCGATTACGAATTATTGAAACGTTAGTAAAAGAATCAGAAAATCTTTTCAGAAATTGAAATAAAACTAAAATATTCACTTTACTATTCAATGGTAAAAAGAGTAAACGTTTTGGGAAATAAAAGTAATATGAATTTTAACACCTACGCTTAAACTATTGAAGAAATTTATTGAAACCTTGTTATTGTCATAAATAATTTGTTACTTTTACTGAAATATTGATAATTTGCAGGCTTAATCGAATAAAACTTACCAAAACTACGTAATTTTGCCAAAACCAATCAAAATTCGATAATTGAAAGGAAGAAATGTCATTACATACAATTGTATACAAGAAATGAAAACAATATGAAACATGGTCTAAGCTGTTTTCGGCATGAATTAATTTGTCATTAGATATAAGCTGCAAACAATTAGAGGAAATTGAAAATCTTTTATTTTCAAATTCAAGATAATAATAATAATACTCTAGATGGCGCTAGTGTATTATCAATACCTTAGAGCCTCTGCGTATAATAAATATAGATACTTGACAAACTTGGAGTCACTAGCATACATTGGACTGACGAAAACCATTCAGTTTGAAACGTGCGTATGTCTGCAATTTGCCCTATGATTAACAAAACCTTATCGAGTTTGTTTGAGTAAAGAATTGTTATACAGATATATGTTACACTGTCTCGATTTTTAAAACTTTCTATTACAATAGCTCACACTCCTCATTGATAATTTTTGGTATGGATTAGCCGAATTAATTTATTTGAATTTCCGTCAAGTAAAGAATGAAACAATCATAGAACTGTAATAATTTTCATAGGTAATTGTTACTAATTATTAAGTTTCGTCATGTTTCGTCAGCCTTGACGAAACATGGGATATTCAGATGATTTTGTGCAGAATATTTCAACTAAAACTGAACCACAATCAAGTGAAACCAGTATCAAAACTAAGATGAAAATTCAGACTAAATTCCAATAGTTGTTTCAGATAAGGAAGTTCTGAAATTTTCATGTAAATAGCATAGGCATCATTATTGGAGAAATTTGAAAAATTCAAGTAGGCTTTGAAAATTTCGATTCTTTCGTGAACTATAAATGGCAGAGCTTAGCCAACGTCTGGGTTGGTTTGAGTAAAACATGGAAGTAGGATGATTTGTTCACAGTTTTATATCATGAGTTACTTTCAATTCAATAAGGATTTTAGAAAATACATTTGCAATTCAAATTAGAACTTTCCCTACTATATCAAAATTAATTGAATTTAAAAATTCAATTTGCAATTACAAAAATTACAATACTTAATGAGTTATCCAGTAGCCCAAAATACAACATTTATATATGTTGGTGTTTCTTAGGATATTGGATTCGTCTTTTTGATATAAATAGTACTTTTCGGTTTTGCTTGTCGAATTCAATATCCTTCAAATATAAATATAAATGTATGTATTTTAGTTATAATTTTAATGTTATTAAGGAGGGGTTAGTATTTGCGTTCTGATTAGGCTTTGTTATTGCGCCAATTTAGCCACAGCATTCAAAATTTTGACACACCGAAAACCCACCAAAGAAAAAGTGACCGAAACTCGACTACCTATAAAATTTCTGTCCTCCTTAGGCGGTGCCTGGATATAGGACCATTTGGTTCTTACCCCAAGGCTCAATCTGTTGAAACAATCAAGAGTTCAGAGGTTTTATCGAACAAAACAATTGAGAGGTTGTCGGTTAAAATGATTATCATTTGTTTCACAAGAGAAACTTAACCCAAGTTGTTTTTATTTATTTTATTAATTTAAAAATGTTTCACCAAGTGAAATGCAAGAAATCTATATAGATTATCTTTTGGATGTATTATCCAATAAAACGACTCAGAGGTTGGTTATACACATTAGATGATTGCCTTCTGGAGGTTCAATCCATTAGTAGAATTAAGTGGTAAGAAGCTTAGTTGAATCAATAGATCTTGTATGCATCAAGATAAGATTTGATAAATTCAAATGATGGATGCTTGTAAGTTTTATGCATGTAAACATTTTAGTATTTAGGAGTTTAGATGATAATCAGATCTTCGATGTATTAAAATAATTTAATAGTTTTGTTTTATCGCAACTTTGTTGAATTTATTTGGAGAATAAATATGTTGAGGCTTACTTCATAGACAACCCTCGTGTGCGGTTTTTGTACGCTCTCAAGCTTAGAATTAAGATTCAGGCATGTAACCCGTGAATTTGCTGTTTGGCCAAACCAGTATCAACACTATGCGTTATACCCTAAGTTGAATAAAGGTGTACATTCACTTCAACTTCATTTCAGATTGTTGAGGATTGCAGTTCGCTCGAGGCAAATAAGAAGCACGAAACGAATATCTATATTCTATACCTGGTATTAGATGAAATTGTAGGATGAATAGAAGAACCTATAACGCATCAAAAGTTTTTCAAACATTACATTAATACTACTGTTTCATGAATCCTGAAATGTATGGCATAACTTGGGGTAGTTGATTATGAGAGCTTCTCAGATGATGATGAATGGAATCATACAACTATACACCATACGATAGATGATACATACGTTGAAGAATTTAGTAGAAGGAAAAGAGAATTATTTGTCCCAAAGTAAGAAGTTTCCTTTATCGAGACTGAAAAATATTGTCCTTCACATTTATTCCTATGGTTCATTTCGCTTTCCGCCAACTAAAATTGCAAAGAAAAAAGAATACTGTAGAACATTTGGAAGTTTGATGGTGAAGTTTCAGGAGTATATTGAATCATGATAATAGAAATTAAACTAATGCAAAGGAAAGGCCTTAACAAAGATGATGATATTTTGATTAAAATCCAGGTTTAATAATCTTCGCTTAATAGGCTAATGTACAATTGAATAGAGACAGCTACTGATTACTGTGGTATATACCTACTGAAGATGTGAATAACATGCTATATTATTAGACGAATCTAAATGGAGATTTAGATTTAATTGAATAGAAGCGTGAACTCATTACTAATCTTTACTCATTGAATATGCAAATAAGATGTTAATGTATTTCCATTTGTAAACATTTGAATATAACCAAATAGAGAGATAAACGTTATTGAAAATTAATTGCTAGAATAATCTACATGAATATTTTGATATGCTCCAATTGATTCCAATGGATCAACATTATCGAAGATTTCAAATATCATATAGATTTATTCTGTTAACCTTTTACAAATTTCAATTTCAGAAAAACTTTTTTATTCCAAAAACTTTTAGAATTAAATTAAATAAATGTCTTATAAAAATACTGTTTCAATTTAGTAGATATATAAAATTAATACTCATTACACAGTACCAGAAGGAAACAAAAAAATTCACAGATGAATAAATTGTTAATTAAAACAACCTAATAATAACTTGAAGGATAGAAAATTTTTCTTTTGGTACTGTATAGTGAGTGTTAATTCCATATGTCAACTAAATTGAAACAGTCTTTTTCTACTATTAGTATCTGATATTTATTTCATTCAATTCTAAAATTTTTTGAAATAAATTTTTTTTTTGAATTAAAATTTCTAGGAGGTTAATAGAATAAATCGAATGTACGTTCCCGGAAGAAGAGTGAAACCATTTAATGATTTGGGTTGAGATATTTTCTGGTTGTACTATACTGTCCCTTCCAGACAATCGATAGGCAAAACAGGGGTACTGTTCCAACAAAGGAAGGAAGTGTTAGAAACTTGCTTTATCAGGGATGTGAATGTACGTTTACCAAAGAAGGGTGATATAATTCAAATTGAGATATGTTCTGTATTTCTTTACTGTTTCCACCACACAATCGATAGACAAAACAGAGGTACTGTTCCAATGGAGGGAGGGAGTGTTAGAAAGTTGCTTCATCTGAGTTGTGAATGTACGTTCACGGAAGAAGAGTGAAACCATTGAGTTGAGTTGAGATATTTTCTGGTTGTTCTATACTGTCCCTTCCAGAGAATCGATAGACAAAACAGGGGTACTGTTCCAACAAAGGAAGGAAGTGTTAGAAAGTTGCTTTAACTGGAATGCGAGTGTACGTTCACGGAATAAGACCCCTCTCTCTGTCAACTAGCTGTGTTCCTATGTAAAATAAATGTAGAAGGAAGCGTCATATCGTAGATGATGGTGTCGTTGTATTTTACCCTCAGTAATCAATCTATTATGATGGTCGCGTAGTGTCAGAACATTACGTGTTCTTCTCGAGGATTTTAGATGTGTAAAGACGAGAATAAATATTCTCACAAAATAATCATTATTATCACGATAATAATAATAACCTCTCTCTATTACTTTAACATTTTAACTTCAACAGTACAAAATCCCTTACCCAACCCAACATTTCCTACCGTGATTTCAGCAATCTTTACCTCCAGGACATCTCTGAAAATTTAATTTCACCTCTATTTCATTTATTCATGGTCTCAGATCATTCCCCCCCGCCATCGTCTAGCCGCCGAAGGTAACCACATCTGCCTTTGTTTAGCCTGTCAAGAGTCCCGGCTACCCCAGTCGTTTTATCGAAAACTGTGTATAAATTCAAATAACGTATTTTGCGTCCTCATTGATATTCGGGCTTCGTCCGGCAAAAAAAGATGGACGGTAATGTATTCGGCACGGTCCAAGGCAGGCCAGGATGCTGGACGACTTATCAAAGATTGACGGAAAGGAGATCAGCACGCAGCTCACCGGAAGTAATTCCTGTCATGAAACGTCACGTGCTGCTGGCTACCTCGTTATGTAGGTATATGTCCACGAGACATGTGAAATCTTTTGACGTCTTTCCTAAATGGATGAGTCTAATGATCTGAATACTGTATAATACGTTATTTTAAATAAACATTATTTTGAATGAGCCTTAATTCAAAATTGAAATGTGTGAATAGTTTGATCACAGGGAAACAGCATTAGTTGCTCTGGCTTAGCTAACAAGAAGAACATTCAAATCTCATAATATTAAGAATCTTCATGAGTATATATGCTAGTTGCAATAATTATCGATTTATTATATCCTTGAATACTTTTCGTATTCGTTTAACAGAATTTGTAATGCTTATTAGTTTAATCTTAGTGTCGGAAAACATAATGGTCACTAAAGGTAATTATGTATCAATAATGCCTCATATGAACGCCGAAAAGTATCATTCCGAAATAATTTTTTAGCGATTCCGCAGAAATAAATTATTCATTTATTTCATTAATATCAGTTGCGCTGTCTGATATTAAATAGATAAAAAGGACAAGTTGTTTATTCTTTTTCGGGAAATAATTTTTGATTAGTTTCAAATTCGCAAATAGTGGAATAGTTGTGTAAACATGACAATGAGTAAACTTGTTTGCTTAAGAAATCAGTCAACTCTTTGTGATCTTTCAGGGAAATAACGTTTTTCTGGAGCATAGACCTTATGACCCGCAACTGAGAGGTAAATGTACCCGACAGGTCATTCAATATTTTTTTTGGGAACTCGTCCGCTATTTGATAGTCACTCAGAAGGTTTTTTTAGAATCATAAAATAAGAGATTGAGGAAAAAGAAATCCATTAGTTTTTTGGTAGATAGATGTACTAATCGATATCTCTTAAAGTATCAATCAAACAATTTATCATTCTCCACACTGGATCTCGTTCGAAACTATAACCAGATCTCAGTGGCAGAAGAAGACGTACCCAAGACAGCCATCACGACACCCTTTAGACTATTCGAATTTCCTTTCATGACGTTCAGACTACGTAACGCAGCACATACCTTCCAATGATCCATCGACGGAGTGTTATCAAGGCTGGATTTCTGTTATAGTTATATTGATGATGTACTAGTCGCATCAGACTCCGAGGAAGAGCACCTAAAACATCACCAAACTACACTCCCGAAGTCTCAAGAAAACTCCTTAACCTTTAAGGAAGTGTGTGTTTGGTCAACCTCAAGTAGAATTCCGGGAATATCTCATTTCAGCAGAAGGAACGCATCCACTGCCAGGCAGGATTCCAGCGATCCTCGAGTAGGCTCAGCTAGTTACAGCCAAGGAGCTTCGCCGATTTCTGGGGATGGTAAACTTCTATTGTCGTTTCATACCCCAAATATCGGATACACACGCTCCCCTCCACAATCTACTGATTCCTAACCATAAAGGGAAGGCCCCTATCAAATAGACACCAGAAGCATCAAAAGCGTTCAAGGCGACCAATAAAAAATCAGCAACAGCTAAATTGCTAGCTTACCCCAAAGACAACGCTCCCCTATCCATTATAATTGACGCATCGGACACAACAGTTGGGGCTACGCTGCAACAACTAAATGACAAAGAATGGCAACCACTAGCGTTCTTCTCGATGAAATTGTTACCAGCAGAAACTCGCTACAGAGCGTATGACCGTGAACTTCTTGCCACTTAACTTGCCATCAAGAACTTCTGACATGTGGTAGAGGCTAAAAAGTTCACCATATATACCGATCACAAGCCTCTCACGTTCGCCTTCCAACAGAAACCAGAAAAATGCTCACCCCGGCAGTTCTCAACGGATATCTGATAGGTATCTGGAGATCGAAACGTCGTAGTCGATGCCCTGTCACGAGTGGATGAACTTACCTCTACATTAAACTGCGAAGCGTTAGCTACCTCACAGAAAGATGGCGTCGAGATGAAGAAGTTTCTACAAGGTGAAATAGGATTAAAAATCAGACCAACGAAGCCACTAGATTCCTCTAGTATAGTCTACTGCGAAACTTCAATCCCCAGGTAAGACCGTTCATTACTAAACCCTTCCGAAAAGCAGTTTTGACACCGTCCACCGATTTCTCACCCAGGCACCAATGCGACTGTGAAATTAACCAAAAAAAGATTCTCAAGGCCTTCTTTGAAAGCAGATTGCAGAAGATGAACACGAAGCTGCCTAGAATGCCAAGTAGAAGAGTCAAAATCAACCGCTATGTAGTCGCACCCCTAGGTTCGTTCACCCAACCATCGAGAAGGTTCGAACGTGTGTGCAAAAATGTAATATAAAATTATCCTACTATAATATGTGAAAATAATTTATATTTGTAGAGTGTTTCTGGTGTCTTAGGGAGAGCTAGCCAAAAATTTGTCAGATAATTATCTACAGCGTTTTATAGCACTCAACATAACATTCTAGGGAGTTCGTTCACTTCTCAGAAGGTGAAGGTGAAAAGATGCAGAATATAGTTCTATGGTTTTCCTTGTACTGCTGCTTATGTAGATTGCACTTATATAAATATTGTAAATCCTGGATGCAACAAAGGAGAGATGTTCCGTAATAGAGAGGGATAGTTTTTCGCAATATAGAGGTTGCATCTGATCTACGAATGGAAATTCGGAATATAATCATTCAGGTCTCGTCCATGGCAACCTCATACAGAGTAAGGCATGGAATTTATCCTCAAACTTCACTCTGTTCTCACTTTTGATAGACACGAAATATGGAGCTAGATTATTGACAGTTTGTCTTTTAATAACCTTTCAAACTTGCATCTTTCTATGAAAATCGATCGAAAAACCGAAGCTATGAATTTAAAAGCAAGAAAGTCTGTAATATTTGTTTTATTTTTGAATAAAAAATCGACTTGTGAGATAGTGAAGGAGCTGAAATATTTAAAGTTTAACAGAAAATGTGTTTATCACAACACCAACTGTTGTGATGTGACTGTTTTTATGGAACTCAGCGTGGAAGAGGTGGACCAACCACTTATTTTCAAAGAACGTTTGTGAAGAAGCGATTGTAACGAAATCCACGTCGAAATGGTAATCAATGGGCAAAAGAGAAATGGAATATCACCAGAATTCATTCGCTGGGTGTCGAAGAACAAACTTTAACTTTAGACCTACAAAATACAAAGAGTCTAGGACTCATATGATAAACAAAAACATGTTAGACTCGTTAGGTTTAAAAAGCTATATACAACTGTAAATTCAGAATATTTTTAAACTTCTACGATATATTGAATTGTATCAGTCCTTACTTGGTGAAAATCCATATTAAATAATTTGAAATAAGGTTATTCTGATTATCAGTCCTTACTTGGTGAAAATCCATATTAAATAATTTGAAATAAGGTTATTCTGATATTCAAAATGTGATCTTACCTGATGATGCTACTGTGATAGCGAAACAATTGTTGTGAGTTTAACAATAAAAATTTGTGAAAATCAGAATAACCTTATTTCAAATTATTTTCTACGATATACATTGAAAGTTATATAATATATATGAAAATAATATCAGAGTATATATAATGAATAGAAAATATTTTTCAATGTCTTTATACAAGATGTTTGAGTATGAAGCATAGAAGAAATTGTTTCGTTTATCTCGTCAAATATGTACCAAATTCAGATTCAAATAAATCACAAAAACAATTTTTAACTTACCAGAACGATAAAACTTGAAACGAACGTACTTGAATATGTTAAAACATTTTGAAGATACGAGACAGATACTTTGATATTATTTTGATGTTTTAGGAATAATCTTCAATATATATTGTACAAGTTTAAAGATATTATTCTGAATTAAAATAAATTAATTCAGCTGATTATACCAAATATCATTAATAAGGAGTGTGCGCTATGTTAATAGAAAGTTCTCAAATTGAGACAGTGTAACATAAATCTGTATAACAATTCTGTATTCAAACCATCTCGATAAGAATTTGTTGATCATAGGGAGAAATTGCAGACATTCGCACATTTCAAAATTGTTGGTTTTCATCAGTGCAATGAATGCTAGCGACTACAAATCTGTCAAGTATCTATATTCGCTATATACAGAGGCACTAAAGCATTAATCATGCACTAACGCCAAGACATACCTTGCGAGCTAATTCAAGCAAAGAAATGTATTTACGATATTTTCACGTAACAAACGCAGTTAGAAAATTTCCTCATGCTCAAGTCAGACCATAATATGCCGTAATACTCATAATTGAAAGGGAGTGTGAGCTTTGATAGTACAGGTGTACAGATCGAGAGAGTGTAACATACATCTGTATCTCACTCATATACTCAAACAAATTTGATGAGGTTTTTTGATCATAGGGACATGTGCACGTATCAAAGTTGTTGGTTTTCATCAGTGAAATGAATTGTAGCGACTACAAATCTGTCATGTATCTATATTCGTTATACACAGAGACACTAAGGTATCGATCATACTAGAAACCTTATCGAGTTTGTTTGAATATAGAATTGTTGTACAGAAGTATGTTACACTATCTCGATTTGTAGAACTTTCTGTTAGCATAGCTCACACTCCTAATTAATGATAGTATTCTGAATTTAAAGTTATTTCAATTACTTCTACCATCTTAATTTATACAGTTGGATTCGATGGCGGCACGACAATGTGGTTTTCTGGAATGAGAACATTTTTACAGTTCAGCAAGATATGAATGAACAAAACAAAACAAAATATTCACTGGAGTGATCGTTCTTCTCTCAATCGAGACCATTTGCTAGCAGTAATCATACGAAATGGATGTTCTCCACTAGACCATCAGAAGGCTTAAAAGTCAATGCTCCACTCTATAGAGAGTTAATGTCGAAAGGTTTCTTGAACCTTGGGCAAATAAACAATTTATACCAGAACGCTGGGTGTTCCAGCAATTCTCTGCATTAGGACATAAGGAGCAGCACAACTTTCAATTGCTTCAAAATAATGTTACAGCCTTCATTTCACCAAGATAATGCCTCAGTAGTTCCCCAGACTCAAAGCCTCTGGATTTATGCATTTGGAATCATTTGGAGTTACGATACAGTGGATGGGCTGAAGACATCTCTCCAGCGAGAATGGGTCAAAATTCCGCCAAGAAACTAAGGAATTCGTTCAGTTGGGCAAACTAAAGGCAACAAGTAATGGAAGGAATATTGGAAGAATATTCATTCGTTTTTTAAGGTCATTTTAGTTAGGGACAAATTCCATGTCCTACCATTTAGTCGTGTGCATTGCGTGTCCGATTTGAAGAAGGGCGACTTTAAGGGATTATATAAGGTAATAAAAGATGATAGATTTGTTGGTATTATTTACTGACACCTGTTATACACCCTGGTAAGCAGGATTTTAGAAAGAGGGGTTCCTCCAGGTACATTGACATGTATATTTTGTGCTCAAATAATCAACGTGAAATCTGATGCAATATATTTGTCACACAATATTTTAGAGGGGGTTTTAGTGTATAGATGAAGATTTTACATTTTTCCGAGGTCTTTAGAATAAAAAACAGATGTCTCTGTTGCAATATTTCATGTCAGACTGTTATTCATAACTAAGGTACAGGACCGAATGATTTCACAAATGACATTTTAGATAAATAACATGTGTTACAAAACACATCCCTTGTTAATAATACAAGTGTCAATAATCAATTGGGCCTAGTATTCAATTGTCAACCAAAAATTTCGATGTATTTTTTTCTTCATATTATATGAATATATCAATATGTAGTGAATCAATGACAAAGGATGAAACTGCATTTGTGACATTTTACAATTGAGTGAGTTATTCCTTTGGGTGCGTGAATGATTAAGAAAAATATTCTGAAAGAGTTGACCATTAAAGATAAGATATTCTTGAGAGTAATGTAAATGAGCCTGAAAGGACTTTTGGAGACTAATAGCTTCACTGATAGTCCCCTCAGGCCCATATAATTTTCATTTGTGAGTCTAGTCTCGAGACTACCTCACCTCGCATATACAGGGTGTATATGAGTAGTTGCGAAATAATTTAGGGGGTGATTCCTTGTCAAAAATAGAGTGAGTCTTTTTTATAAACCTTATTTTTTTGAGCCCCCACTGCTTAGTTACAGCCCTCTAAAGATGACAGCCAAAAAACAGATTTAAATTTTTTTCTTAAAAGCCAAAAAACTGACAAGAATAAAATTAAGTAGACATTTCATGCGGACGAGAAGGCACTCAAAAATTTTTTGGTGGTGTTCCTCTATGATTGCAAGGGGTAGAAAAAGCCAGCCCTAAACCTTCTTTCGCAAGAAACTTTTTTCCATATTCCTATTTCACAATAAAAAAAATCAAAGGTTTTTGAGAGAAAAAACAATTTATCAACATGATAGCGTGAGTCGTAGAGGCTGGAATCATTTCCGAACTAGAATTTATATACTAAACGGATGTCAGTTTGTCATGACAACTGATAAGTTTTGATTAACTTTGATTCAGTTACAATTATTTTTTGATTAGGCTTATCATTTTGAGATTTTTGTTACATCTTCATGGGGCTGTAACTAACCAGGGGGCTTTAAAAAATAAAGTTTATATGAAAGACCCACCCTATTTTGTGACAAGGAATCACCCCCTAAATTTTTTCGCAACTATTCATATACACCCGGTATATGTACCTTTAAACAGGTCGAAGATATTGATTGACCTATAACTGTATTCATAATAACTTTATTCACCATAATTAATTAATTTATTTTTTCAATGTGATTGCAAAATTACAAAAGGTGTGTAATACCTGTATGTACTGTATGTAAAAACTCGAGTGAAACAATATACCCATTAATATAATTAAATTTTGTCTATTTAAAGTTCCACATATTTAGAGATTCATCGGTTTCATTACACACAACATAATGCAATTGCATCATTATGAAGTGGAGTTGTGGGGCAAGGAAATACTCAATCATTATACACTCTGTCACAATGTCTCTTCATGCCTGTAGGATTCCGGAGCTGAGGGTATTATGAAGCTGAATTTATTTCTGAATAAAGAGAGATTAGGGGATATTTCTTGGAGGAGTATCAAGATAACATTCATATGTGGAGATAACAGATGATGTATTTTACTGTTTGAAATATATACAAAATTGACTTTGCTATACCTGATAAAAAACTGGTTTGTTTTCGCGATATCAGGGTCATTTGAAGATGTTTCAAAACTGGCGAAATTAAGATGTGATATCGTTATTCCCGATAATTTCAAATATACTGGGTAATAGTCTGTCAGATCGTTTGGAAACAATGCTAAAATCATTCAAATAAGTTTGGCTGTTATTCCAATTTTAACGTCGTCAACGGTCATCGAAATTTGAATTTATTTTGTTTCCTTTAATGAAATGATTTCAACATCAGCTTGAACATGATCCCTTATGTAGACCAATAGACCAACATTCTGATTCACCTTAGGATTGTTATAACATGTTGAGTAAACTGGTATTGAATAGTCACTTACTGATTCAATCTTCCAAGTTTCCGATAGAATTGAAATGTCCACATGATTTTTGGTCTTTGAGTAAATTCATTGAAATTTTTGTTCATATTTCTGATATCAAGATGAACGACGGTCAAAGAATTCCTGGCGTTCTCCTACTCCTCAAGATACGCCCGAAAATCACAGTATTCTTAAGTTTCAAACTCTTTCTGATCATCCAAAATATGCGAAAACCCGTTGATTTTATTCATTAACTAGGTGTCTGCTAAAATGTAGAATGTAAAATGCACTCAAAATTAAGTTGAGAAAAAAAGAAACAACCTCAAAAGTAATGTTTACAATACAAAGTGTGATCTCTGGATGTACTATCAAAAAAAAAACATAATGTCTTCGAAATCTCCCTAGTTCGTATAGGTCAATTGTAAATATGTATTATATTTTCAGGTACCAAGTGATCTAAACTAATTCAATCATTCAGACAGGAAAAATACAAAAACGGTTTATTGAAATGAAAAACGAGTAATTTGAACCCTACAAACTACGGAAGTATAATGGTTTTGTTTAGTTCCCTTGACCGAATAATTCCTCGAAATCTTCACTGGATCTTAAGATACAAATCTTGTTATTATAATTAACAAACATTTTTCCTTCGTACGTCCAGACACTTTGTAATGATGTTTTATCAATAGCTTTATTAAAAATTTTCGACCTAACATTTGTCAAATTCTCCCTTATAGAGACACCAGTTCCCTTCAACAATCTTTTCTTCTGGTAAACGATTCGCTTCATTTCGTAGGCTGCAACTTTCATAAAAATTTATCTTACTCCACCTCGGCCCTCCTCTTTCCTACCGACTCTCTAGCACAACTCAACATCAGTACTTTTTATATCGGCTGCCATTCTTACCTTAATTTGATTATTTTCTGGCTTAAATTTCCCCCATTAGTTTCCTTATAATTGAAAATCCGTAAGTTGTTCTTTTTCGTGGCCTGTTCCATAATGTCAACTTTCTTATGCATTAGAGAAATTTCACTCATCACTTTGTTGGGACCTCGAAATCAATTATTTGGTTCTCGTAGTGCTGTTTTGCCTCTCCCATCTCTGCTTTAACGTAAGTAATCTTTCCTTATAGACATGAAAGTTTTTTTTCCATAGATAGTGTTACCGCCTCAGCCATATAATCAGTGATTGTTTTTATAAATGTCTGAGGCAGAATTTGCTGCAGATTTTATTTCATCGGCAACATCTCGTGTTAAAACCATCTCCGATGATATTTCCACACGGAAAAATTAGATACTCCTACTCAGGTGGGTATATTTCCCGATTTATCAATTTTAAATTATGGTCAAATTACACAGTTATCGTAGGAGTGCTCGAACGCACGTCTATTCAGAACAAGCCATATGTACGGATTTGAAGTGCAACATTAACCTAAAACCTGTTCAATTTATGTACCATTATTGGTCATAAAGTAAGTCAATAGAGGCAACACAGACCGTTTACGAAAAAGGTGCATATACTGTAGGAACTGAATCCGACACGACTTTTGGAAATATAGGATGACACAGTTCATGCATCAAGATGAAGATTTTGTGGTTATTTCTATATGATTTCTGAAACAAAAATGTCTAGTGAGACAGACGTCGAGTTGTTAAGTGAAAAAACATCCAGAAATTTGATTATGTGTTACTTTTTTCTTCGTATCATTGATTCGCCTTCCAACCAACTGTAGTCGAAAAAATGGATCTTCTGTTGGTATATGCTCAACTGTTAAATACATTCCAGAGCATCAAGCAGTTGAGAGATGGATTTTATTCATTATTTAGAGATATTTGTGAGATATCTGACAAGTGCAAAATATTAGAGAAGTTTTGGACAAGCGGTCACGTTAAGTCAAGCACGCATCTATGAAATATTTACTGAACAGCACTTCGGAGTTACTATTTTTTATCCAATTATTGATAATATCTAATCGCAACTTGAAAATATTTTGCTGAAATGAAAGATGCTTTGGATGGCATTTTTTTGAGGAATTCTTGATGCATTAACGATTTCAGTGATAATTATATTTCCTGAACCTATAGCATTGGAAGAACTAGCATCAAAAATGCTCTATAAAAAATTGGAAATCATTTCACGATTATAATGAATAAATTATTACTAACCCAAGCCTAAGCAATAGAAATTATTAATGAAGAAGGCCCTTCATACTCACGTCTGGCCCCTTTAGACCAAATATATTTAAAGCCCCTCTAGACCAAATATATTCAAACTCAATTACTATCAAGTTCCCTTGGTTATATTATTTAGGATGCCACTGAATTAGTTTGAAGTTTAGAGCACATTCAAAACATGTATCTTATCTTCATTATGTGATTTTTCGAGTTTTTTCCTGCATTTTAAATTTTAACCTTGTCAACGTCAATTTAAATTGAACCGGTCTTTACATGATGGAAATTCATTTCATCTAAATGAAATAATAAACATTCAGCCACATTTCATTAAATAAACTACTTTTGTGGACTGAATAAAATAATGAAAAATATTCTCACAATTTATTATTAACAACAATGGTTTCGATAACGCTTCTTCAGCTCCTTCAACTCAACATTGTTGTTACAATTCTTATTGTTAATATTATATTGTAAAAAATATTCCTTGTCATATTATTCAGTTAGAATGAGTTTCTGTCAAGTAAGAACCGATTAAAATAATATATAATTGTGGAAACATTCCTCTTATGAAATATGTTGTCAATATCATTACTCACAGAGACATTAATTATATTAGATAAGACTTTTTGCAAAATGGCGAATGGGCCGAATATTGTACTCTGGCTTCAGCTGTCTTTAATATTCACCTTTTGTTTTATGGTGCACTGATATCATATGATTGTCTAATTGTTCATTATATAAGCTCTTAATCATTTCGGAAGATTAAGAATTTACCTCAATAATTCACGTCATTTTCTTGCAAGACTTAGTTAAACTTAAGAATATGCAAAAAAAATATTCGAAAATAACACATAACATACCTGCGGTTTATTTGGGTAGCTCCAGAGATGTTTTATCGCAGGTATTCTGTTTGATAGTATATATTTGAACACCGTCTATGTGAGCCTATCACCATTTAATTCATGCACTGAAACAGGTCGTACATTCAAATTTACGCTTACTGAAACCGCATAAGTTGACCCATGTCATCAACTAGAACTAGACGATTAAAATCAATGGCCTCAACTTAAGAACAAAGAGTAAACTTGACATATTTTTCGTATATTTTTTCAGAATAAAAATAAATTCATATTATAACATTTAATTTGGAGTATACTAACAGATAACTCTATAGAACTTCTACATAACTTCATCTTTTCAGAATTGAAATCAATCAGCTTTTACTTGAGTAAATATATAAAATTCTCAAATATAATGAAATAAAAAAACAAAAATAAGAAGAAAGATAAAAACTAAAAACATACATTACCGATATAGTAAACTGTTTCATCTAAGTATACTGACCAACAAATTACAAAACCAAAAAATGTCCCGTATAAATTTACAGATATAACAAGATTTCCAGAATAACATTAAAAACTCTCATTCAGAATATTCAGTCGATTTTGAGAATGGAAATTAAAACTTCCAAGAAATAATATTACATTCCTCTATTTATAAGATTTGAATCTTTAAAATAACATATATAAGACCGAATGTAACATTTTAACTCAATTTTTAACTCTTTGTTCTTCAAATCACAGATCATGCAGATTACTGTATCGGTTATGTATCTAATTCAATTTCCCTAAATTTTAAAATGAATTAATTCGGCTGATCTGCACCAAATATCAGTAATAAGGACTGTAAGCTATGGTAATAGAAAGTTCTACAAATCGAGATAGTGTAACATATATCTGTATAAAAATTCTACACTCAAACAAACTCGATAGGGTTTTGTTAATCATCACAGGGTCAAACTAAAGACATGCGGACATTTCATACTTATTGTGCAGCGTGTAATCAGCGACTACAAATTTGTCAAGTATCTACTATTCGCTATAAACAGAGACAATAGGTATTAATCATACACTATCGCCATTAAGAGTAAGCAAATATAATTACAAGACATACCTTTGCGAGCTGATTCGAATAAAGAAATGTATTCTCGATATTTTCACGTTACAAACGCATGACTTGAGCACGATGAATGTTTTTTCTACGTTTGTAACCTGAAACTATCGGGAATACATTTCTTTACTTGAATAAGCCAGCAAAGGTACGTCTTTGATGTATATTTGCTTACTCTTTATGGCGATAGTGTATGATTAATACGTTATTGTCTCTGTATATATCGAATATAAAGGGTGATTCATTTAGAGGTACTTTTTGTGGTGCGATTTAATTGCAGATTGCGCATGCCTCGTGTTAATTGAAGTATCATTTCTGTTCAGTAGTGTTTGACAATTCATAATGGAAAAACTTAGCCCGGCACAGCGTCTACAAATAGTTCAACTTTATTACGAAAATGGTCGCTCTACGAGGAATGTGTATGGGGCGCTTAGAGCAACTTATGGTCGACATAATTGGCCTACCGAATGCACAATTAGCTTTACCATCCGTAAGTTGGAGACCTAATTTTCATATTAGATAATACTCGACAAAATAGATCACACCCAGCACGTAGTGAAGAAAATATAGGGGCGGAAGCGAACACCGTGAAGTGTCCATTCGTCGCCGTTCTCAACAGCTTGGTCTGTCATTATCAACAACTTGGCGTATTTTATGTAAGGATATTTCTTTAAAAACCTACAAAATTCAACCAGTATAAGAACTGAAGCCGACCTACCTACCGAATCGTTTCCGTTTTAGTCGTTGGACTCTTGACAAGCTTGCAGAAGGTCCACTGGTTTCGAAAAAAATTTTGTTCACCGATTAGACCCATTTTTGGCCTAAAGGGTTCGTGAATAAATAGAATGCGCGTATTTAGGGTGATGAACAACCCGAAGAGGTTCAAGAGCTGAAATTGTATCCTGAAAAAACAACTGTTTGGTATTTATTCAGAACAGATTCTGGCCGGAATGTTACTTTGAATGGTGGCCGTTATCGCGCAATTATAACAGACTATTTGATGCCAGAAATTGAAGCCGTGGTCTCAACGAAATTTGGTTCCAACAAGATCGCGCCCCTTGCCATACAGAGCGTGAAACCATGACTTTACTGCGAGAGCGATTCGCCGAACGGATCATCTCACGCTTTAGACTAACAAATTGGCCGGCTAGATCGTGATATATCACACCTCTCGACTTTTTCTAATGGAGCTATGTAAAGTCCAAAGTCTATACGGATAAGCCGGCGACCATTGAGGCATTGGAGGCCAATATTACTTGTGTTATTGGCCAAATACCACTAGAAATACTCAGAAGCGTAATTGAAAATTGAAACTTCAGAATGGACGTTGTTTACCGTACTCTCAGACAACATTTGAAAGAAGTTATCTTTAAAAATAATTGTAAAGAATAGTTCTTTCGTGTAATAATAAAGATTATGAAACAAAATTGTTTTCATTCATTTTTTTTATTAAAAATGAAATACCTCTAAATGAGAGAGGTTGACAGATTTATAGTAGCTGGCATTCATTGCGCAACAAGTTTGAAACGTGCGCATGTCTGCTGTGTGCCCTATGATTAACAAAACCTTATCGTGTTTGTTTTAGTATATAATTGTTATACAGATATATGTTACACTGTCACGATTTGTACAACTTTCTATTACCGACTCTCACACTCCATATTACTGATATTTGGTGCAGCCGAAACTTTCGGAACTTGAAGTAGATACAATCAAATTAGATAGAAGCAAATATACTGTAGATACAAGACATACCTTTATGTGAATAACCTTGCAATGGTGTGTCTTGTATGTATATTTGGATAACATAAATGGCGCTAGTGTATGATTGTATTAATCATACTGTACCTCTGCCAATGCACCTTTTGCCGCCTACTTAACAGTTATACAGGGTGCATTTCAATTGCAACGTATTTTTGAAGTACATTGATTGAAAGTGAATTATATGCAATAATTTACTCTTAGAATGCACTTTTTACTAGTCGTTTCAGTATATAATAAAGCATTGGTTATCGTCATCTATCTCACCAAGTTGTAGTTTTCTTCTGGCTATTCGTTGAAATACTCATAACTCATTAAATTGGAACTCGAGTCGTGCATGGGAAAAACTCTATTGAAACAATATACCTGTTGTTATGATTAAATTCCGTCGATTCGAAGCCCCAGAGAATAAGAGTTTTATTACTTTATTTACACAGGATATAATGCAATTACATCGTTATAAAGTGGAATTGTGAGGCAATGAATACGAGACTCAATCATGACGCACTGTACCACAATGTCTCTTTGTGTGTGTAGAATTCCTGAAATAAGGATATTAAGAAAATGAGTTTACTTATGAATAAATGAGGAAGAGAGATTAGGGAAAGATTTCTTGGAGAAATATCAAGATAATATTCATATGTGATGAAAAGAGAAGATGTATATTATACTCTTGGAAAAATAGACAAAATTGACTTTGCTATACTTAATCAGAAAATATTTCGTTTTCGCGATATCAGAGGTTATTTGAAGATGTTTTAAAACTGGTGATATTAATAAATTCGTTGGATTCCTTTCGTGATCAGAAGCGGAAATATTATCGCCGAAAACGAAAAAAGCGATTTGGAAATGTTTTTATTATGGACCGAATTATCAGACTTTTTTATGAATTTGAACGAAACTATCTTTTTGACAACGAAAAGTAATTCCGTCGGCACTGTAGGCTAATGAAGTATTCTTAAGATTCATAACACAGATCAAAAACATTTAGGGTACACCAATTTAATCATTTTCTCTCATTTTTCTTCGATACATTTCAGCCCACTGCTAGCTTGTAGAGTTTACTACTTCTATGCTCATTATTGAAGATAAAGACATTTTTGGTTGCCTATTATCAGATACTAATATTTCTAAGGACGAGAATGAGAGTACTACGATTCGTACGTTTCATTACATTCATACCAATATCTAAGTTAGTTTGTATCAGAAATTTATCCGCATGTGCAAGTTGCACCACTATTATGTCATAAATCTGTAAAATTTTGACCTCATCCCATCTTACTGAAAGCAAAGACGTCACTTCGTTCACTTAGGTATGTATACCTGGTTTCTCATTATCAAATTTGAGTTTGTAGAAATCACGAATGTCGAAACTATCGGGTATTTTTTTTGGTGATAGAACTTTGAATTGAAATAAAACACATTTGAATTGAGATTGAAATCTATTTTTTTTTATTTGAAAGATAATTTTATGACATTTATGTTTTAAAAATAATTTCCGGCTGTCCACCACGACTAACTATAAGGAACTGTATTCGACCAGACCAATTTTGGACCACTTTTTCGAGTAATTCAGGCCTTATTTAATCAATAACACGAGTTATGTTGACTTCCAAAGCGCCTATTGTTTTTGGTTTATCAGCATAAACCAATAACTTGACACAATCCCAAAGAAAATAATCCATTGGAGTTATGTCGCATGATCTTGAAGGCTAATTAATTAGACCATTTCTCGAAATATGGTTATCGCCAAATCTTTCTTTCAATAAATCAATTGTTACAGTAGCAAAATGAGGTGTATCATCATCTTGTTGAAACCAAAACACTTCTGGGTCGATACCATTCAAATTTTGAAACAAATCATCGATCTGTAACGAGCTCCATTCCCTTCAACATTAGCTTCAGCATCGTTTTTAGAGTAATATGGACTGATGATGCCTCCAGCGTGTATATCACACCATACAGTACATTTTCAGGATGCAATGGATCCTGCAGAACTTCTTGAGGATTGTTTTCACTCCATATACAGCAATTTTGCTTGTTTACATAGCCATTCAACCAGAAATGATCTTCATCCCTAAACACAATTTTACGGCAAAACAGTGGATCAACTTCAAGCTGTTCTAGGGCCCAATAAGCAAACAAACGACGCTTATTATGGTCAAGTGGCTTTAGTTCTTGAATCAGTTGGATCTTGTATGGGTTTAGACGAGGATCTTTACGCGAAATTTTCCATGTGGTGGATGCAGAGAGTCCCACTTTTTGTCAACGTCGACGAATAGACAAATCTGGATCATCATTAAAACTATGACTTACAGCAACGATATTTTCTCATGTACGTACAGTTCTTTGCTTGTTTTGTTGTTGCATCGAGTAGAGAGAATGTTATCCGAAATCTATCGATATTTCGACGAATAAACTGCTCTGATGGATGATTACGTGAACCATAAAATTCACGAAGTGCTTTATAGGTTTGGCGAATAGAACACTGCTGTACGTACAGTTCGTTGCTTGTTTTATTGTTGCATCGAGTAGAGAGAATGTTGTCCGAAATCTATCGATATTTCGACGAATAAGTTGCTCTGATGGACGATTATGTGAACCATAAATTTCACGAAGTGCTTTATAGGTTTGGCGAATAGAACACTGATTTTGAAAATGAATTTCAACAATTTGTAAACATTGTTGCGGCGTGAGTCTTTCCATGATAATTTGTCAATGCTTACTGAACAGAAATGTCAAAACAACATGGCTTCTACCTTTTGTCAAATCACAGTTATCCCTATCGAAAATTCTATCAACCTAAAAAAAGCACCCCATACTAGTTCGAATTTTTCATTCAATAAACAATAAAAAAAATCCCATATACACTATGAATTTTTGAAACAGAGAAGAAAAGATATAAAAAACTGTTAATTTCAATAAATGTTTCATTTATTTATTGTGCTAGTTACGAACCCCATTTCTGAAGATGTAGTATAGTGCAATAGAAGGATTCAGGAATTGTTCTTCTCTGTTCAATCTATGTACGTATTTTTTGGTTACAAAATAAGTCGACAGGCGCATCACAAATCGTTTACGAGAAAAGTTTAAATACGACTCGATCTTTGGAAAAGTACGAACACGTTCATATTCGTGCCTTGAAAGAAAGGTTATGTCATTTTGTTAATATAATATTTGAAATAGAAATATCTAGGGAGACAAACGTCGAATTGTAAGTTTTTTTATTAAGTTAATCTGGATTTGATTTATCAAATCAGAGAAATCAGAGGAATGTGATTGTTGCAAAATACGAAAAAAGTTCTTGGAAAAATGGTCAGGCTAGGTCAAAATTCGCTTCAGTGAACTTTTCCAAGATGAAAGATTACTGATCGTGAACAGCACTTCTGACTGAATATCCTCCATCCAGTAGTTGATATGATTCAATCGCTACTTCAAAATATCTTTTCTGGAATGAGATGAATGTTCTGGATGGCATTTTTGTGTTGATACATTATTAATTTCAGTACCAATTATACTTCCCCAATCTATACTGGTTATTGAATTAACATTTAAAATGCTGTAAAACGAATGCGAAAAGATTTCATAATTATAATGAAACAAAATTATTGTCCTGAGTCTAAGCATTAAAATTATTGATAAAGAACGCCTCAGAATCAGTTCTGCCTCGGATCTAATTCGAAGTAAATTTCGCTCTTGATTGTGACACGAGCTTCCTCTACAATACTGTCTTAGGATCTTTAAAAACCCCAATGGTAATCAAGTTCCTTCGTTTATACAGGATGTCCAAAAAAAGTATCAAGTGGAAGTCAAGAGATATAGAACCATTAAATGCATCCGAATCATGTATTAATATTAGGCGATTTTTCGAGTTTGTTTCGTATTTTTGACTATAACCTTGTCGACATAAATTTTAATTGAATGGGTCTTCACTTGATGGAAATTCATTTCAATTAAATGAAATAATGAAGAATTTCTCCACAATCAGTTTAATCAACTTTATTTGTGGAAATATAGTCTAAAAAATATTTCAACAATTTATTGAATGTAATACAATTGTGAAAATATTGTCCTTATTTATTAACTCGTCAACATAATTGGTCACAGAAACATTATAGATTAGGATTATAGAAATTAATACTTGATTTTTTTGATTATTTGATTAGCATACCTTGCGGATACATAAATAGTTGGGGTACAGTCTGATATCATTGCTCCAAAAAATCTTGCAAGATATGAGGTTGTTGCAAAATGGCGAATGCGCGAAATTCGAATCTGGGGTTGAAACTTTTCTTTCACGGTGCAGTAATATCAGATAAATATTCCATTTTTTTTTGAACCTGTAAGATACACCGTCTACTTATCGTGAGAAAATCAAACATGTATTTAAATAATACATGTCATTGTCACTTTGCAAGCCAAGATTAACCTAGAAATAAGAAAAAATAACTCGGAAATAATACATAACATACATGGGTATGATATGGGAAGCCATAAAGATGTTTCATTTCTGGGCTAATGTTCAATATTGTTTAGCAATTCAATTTTTAGAGCATAGATATTGAGTTTATACTTTTAAATAATGTGTTGATAATTTATAGATAAACGTTTATGAGTTATTTTAACCCAGGGGTATTGAGAAATAAACTGTATATAGTCTGCGTTCATTTCACACTTAAGAGGAGATAAGCCGATTTATCAATTAATAATCCTAGACATAGATATAAAGAGCCTACAATTATATATCTGAATCACCTGTTTATAAGCCAACACTATGACCATATAATTATGCACAGAATCAATAGTCTCAAACTTAGAACAGAGAGGAGACTTGATATATTTTCCTTATATTTTTTCAGAATAAAAAATTAAATAACATTCAGTTTTGAGAACGAAAACATAACTCCATAAAAACTCTACACCGTTTAATGTTTTTTAAATTGAATCAAAATGTTTCATAAATACTATGTTTTTATTTGAGTAGACATAAAAAATTTTCAAATATCATACAACGATACCAAATACATAGAAATCTATAGAAAATTCGAAAAAATTATAGAAATTAAATAACATATATAGCCGATACAGTAAAATGTTTCAGCTCAGTATTATGAAAAACAAATTATGTAGTAAGAAAGCCACAAATATGTTGAAAAATATAAAAAAACTCCAGAATAACTTTTTAAACTCTCATGCAGAATCTACAGCTGCGTTTCATTACGCAGTAACGTTTTCAAATACTTATGAACAACTGTTTGTTTTTGTTGTTTATAGGCATTTGATAAGTCATTTTGTGAACGAAACGTGTCATGTAAGCAACTCACGATAATAAATAGAAATGAACATAAATAAATGTATCATTTAACTTAAATCTATAGCCGAATTTTAAAATGGAAAATAAAAACTACCAAGAAACAATATAACACTACGTCCATTTGTAAAATTTGAAGCGTGAAAATAGCATGTGTAAAACTGAATTCAAGAGGATAACTAACTCAATTGTTAACTATTAAGTGTTATTTCAATCACAGATGAAACAGTTTACTGTATCGGCTATTATGTTATTTAATATTTCCAAGGATTACGTTTTAGTTTGAAGTTTTGTACGATATTTGAGAGTTCTTATGTCTACTTCAATAAAATAGATGGTGGATCATAGTATATTTGTGAGAATGAGAGAAACGAAAAGATTGGATAAACTTTAAGATTGATGATGATAATGATATTACCCTTATGCTCCTTGATCTATTGTGAAGAACTAACAGAAGAAGTAGTTATCGGCTTTCGTAACATAACATAATTGCTTTCTTCTAAACTCTACGTTTTCACATAGTCAAGCAGTTATCGGCACAAACAACTGAACTCTAGCCCTCTGTATAGATGGCACAGGCTATTAGAAAATATGAAAATGATATGAAGGTCTTCAGGCTGCATTTTTAAATGTAATTTGAACACTGCAACTAAAGTTATTCGTGGGTGAAATTTCTCATCTTAGGAGACGAAGAAAAACCCAAAAATCATTTTTCGAATCTAACTCTAACGTTTCCCATATATGATTAAATCTTCGTGATTTCGAAGATACAACTGATATCTTAAGCTCTGTACAGAAACCTGAATATTTTTCATTAAATAAAATAATATAGATTTGACGAGGCCACAGTGTTGGAGAAATATTTTTCGTTAATAACAAATTGTGGAAATAATCTATATTATCTATTCTGTCAAATTTGTATAAATATTTTTGCCTGAAAAAGTAATAGAGTTGTTTCGAAAAACATTTCTGCAGAGTCATAATTCGGCTGTAGTAGATCTGGTATTTGTTTTGAAGCAGGTAACGGATGATGAGTGAAATAAAATAAAAATAGTTAACTTCTTTATGCCCTTTCGTGAGATTTGGAACAATAACGATAAGAAAATGGAATAAAAAATACATTTATAATTCCATATAAAAAATGAGTTCATTATGCAGCGAAAGTGGGAAGTAATGAGATTGTCTGAGATAGTTCTCAATGCAAAAGAATAAAAAGTTATGATTAGCGTCCAGTTATAAAGTTTCCAGGTCAAGAAGTTCTTAGACGGGATTAACAACTTTTGATAATGATGGATATAACTAGCGACATATAATATTGTTGCAAAATGGCGAATGCGCAAACGATTCTAATCTGGATTCAAACTTTTGTTTCACGGTGCAGTGATCGTTATGTCATTTGTTCGTATCTAAAAGGTTCACCGTCCACTCATTTTGCGAAAATCAAGCAAGTATCTAGAGAATCCATGTCATTGTCACTTTGCGAGCCAAGAACATAGGAATACGAAGAAATAACTCGGAAGTCACACATTACATACATGGATATGATATAGGTAGCCCTAGAGGGCTTCCTGGGATAAGGTTCAATAGTATGTAGGAATTCAATATTAAGAGCTCAGAAATTGAGTTTCTACTTCTAAATAATGTGAACATAATTTATAGATAGAACTTTAAGTGGGTTTAAACCACAGGTATTGATGAATAAACTGTATATATTCTGCGTTCATTTTACACTAAAGATGAGATAGGCCAACTTATCAATTAATAACCCTAGACATTGATATAAAAAGCCTACAATTATATACCTGAACCAACTGTTTATAAGTCAACACTATGACCATATAACTATGCACTGAATCAACTCGAAGACAGGTGGAATGAACTTAGAATGTAGAAGAAAATCAATGACCTCAAATTTAAAACAGAAAGAGGACTTGAAATGTAATAATTTGTTTATATTTTTTAAGAATAAAAATTATATAACATTCAGTTTTGTGTATGAAAACATAACTCCATAAAAACTCTGAACAATTTATTATTTTTTTTTAATTGAATCAAAATGATTTAGAAATACTATGTTTCTATTTGAGTAGGCATATAGAATTTTCAATCATCATACAACACTCCCAAATATAGAGAAATCTATAGAAAATTCGAAAAAATTTTAGAAATACAGTAAAATGTTTCAGCTCAGCATTATGAAAAACAAATTCTGTAGTAAAAATGCCTCATATAATTTTAAAAATATGAACTCACAAATAACTTTCTAAACTCCAATCCAGAATCTACAGCTGCGTTCATTACTCAGTAACGTTTTCAAATGCTTATAAACAACTGCTTGTTTTTATTGTTTATGGGCATTTCAAGAAGTTATTTAGTGAACGAGACGTGTCATGTGAGCAACTCACGATAATAAATAGAAATCAACATAACTAAATATATCATTTAACTCAAATCTACAGCCGGCTTTTAAACTGGGAAATAAAAACAACGAAGAAAGAGTATAACACTACCTCCATTTGTAAAATTTGAAGCTTGAAAATAGCATGTGCAAAATATAATTTAAGAGGTTAGCTCAATTGATAATTATTAAATTTTCTGCAAATCACAAATGAAACAGTTTACCGTATCGGCTATTATGTTATTCAATTTCTCTAAATGTTTTCCGTTTTCTATGGATTACTTCTTAATTTGAAGTTTTGTACGATAATGAAAATTCTATATGTCTACTTCAATAAAATTAACGGTGGATCATAGTATTCTGTGAATTAATTAGGTGAATTTTTCCGTGGTTTCTCAATATTTCTGCATGGAAATCCTTATTTTGACAAGTGCAAAAAACTGAAGCCACAGGAATCTGTGAGGGTAGCAGATATCTCGTTATATTTTCAACTATAAATGTTAATGATATTTCTGCAGAGAAACTCAGATTTTTGCTGAGTGCAAAAAACAGAAGATGGTCGAAAAACTTTTAGCTTCCGTTCCTAAATTCAACATATTTAAACGTCGACATACTTGTAGTATCGAAAGGCTCATTCCCGATGATTATTCTATCAGCACTAAAGATCATAGATCATAATATTCGTCTTTATAGTTAGTTTAAAAAATTTCCACGATGGAAATCCTCATAATTTAACAGTGAATCAAATCGTACTCTTAGAACTTCAAGTAAACTGAAATAACTATCATCTATACATCAACGTTGGATTCAAGCAGATGTAAGCTCATTTACTGAGATTTTGAAAAATAACCATGAGAAAATGGAATAAAAAATACATTTATGTTTCCATTTAGAAAAAAAGGAGTTCATTGTGCAGCGAGAGATGGGAATAAATAATAAAGGAATAAGATTGCCTGCGATAATTCTCAATGACAAAGAATACAAAGTTGTGATTGGCATACGCTGACTTTATCGTCATTCTGAAGAGGACAGGAAAAAGCTTGTTGGTACACAGGAAATAGGAAAAAATTGTGTTTCATTTCAAATCACGATAGTTGAATTATTTCAACGAAGAAACGCTAAAACATACAGACGATGAGTATAATATGACATGCTGATCAAACAAACTCAGTAGAGCATAAATCTCTGCTCTCAATGTGATACCACTATCATTTAACTCATAAAAGGAATAATCAGATAGTAGCCAATTTGGGCTATAATACTTTGCAACTTCATCTTCTAGGGAGTTAAGCACCTGCAAATTATCTCTGAAAGAACGTTATAATACACAAAATTAGGAGAAGCTCTGAAAATGTTGAAGAATCAAAGTTGTATTGCTTTTTAACCTAAAACTACACTGTCTTAGTTCAGAGTTTAATGTAGGCTTTTGTTGTCTGCAAGAACCAAAAACTTTTTTAGCTGCAGAATTATAATGAGGTGAACTCAAAACGATAGCCAATACACGAAAAAAAAATTCGATGTATTTGTGAGGTCCAAAAGCTTCTGAGATAAACTAAAGCCAATATGAAAATATTTTCATCTTTCAAAATTGTCCAAACACAAAGATTGTTGAGATCCCCTATGAGAAAAAAAATCGAAGAATGCCATCAAAACTTCATAGAAGTAAAGTTGTGTAAGGTTTAATCCTTTTACTATATTCACGAATAGTTGTTTAGAGCAAACGACTGAACTCCTTTCCTTTGTACAGAATCATTAATTGTCATTATAAAATAAAACACTTGTTTACATTTTCTACTTTATTTTTGGTATTGACGTATGTTTCGTCTTTGCTAGAAAGATTGATTAATAGTAATCCCCAACCACCAGAATTATACTCTTTCATTAAATTACATAAAGAAAATTATCCCATCAGACCCGTAGTTCCATACTGTACAGCACCGGCCTTCAAATTATCTAGACACCTCATTGAAATAATAAAAAAACACACCAAATTTTCATCTAAATATTCCATAAAAAACTCAGCAGAACTAACTAAAAAAATTAAAGATATAACTTTACCTAACAATGCAAAATTGATTTCGTGGGATGTTAAAAACCTTTTTCCTAGTGTCCCCCCAATGGAAACATTAAAACTGATAGAAGAACTTTTAAATTATAACAAAGTAAACCCCGTCATAAAATCAGAAATAATACACTTATTAAATATTTGTATAAACCAAAATTTCTTCAAATTTAACAATACTTTATATACTAGCGAAGAAGGTTTAATCATGGGAAATCCACTAAGCTCTTTACTCGCGGAAATCTTCATGGATTTCCTAGAAAACAAAATTCATAAACATCCGTTCAAAAAATACATCCTTTATTGGTATAGGTATGTGGATGATATAATTGCATGTTTCGTAGGTACTAACAGACAAATATCAACATTTGAGAATTTTATAAATAATCTCCACCCAAAAATAGTTTTCACTTCAGAAATAGAACATAATGAATCCATCAACTTTCTTGACCTCACGATAACTAGAGAAAACAATAAACATAACTTCGCAATTTATCATAAACCATCACAAACAGATACCATTATACACCGTAATTCTTTTCATCCATTCCAACACAAACTAGCAGCTCTCCATAGTATGATATACCGTTTATTGAACATTCCACTAAACCAAGTCAATTTCCAAAAAGAAAAATGTATAATTAAACAAATAGCTTACAACAATGGATATAATACATCTCTAATAGATAATTTAATTAACCAACGTATACACAAAAACACAATAAAAGAAATTTATCCAGTAACATCTGATCTATCTGAACACAAATACGTTAGCCTCACATATCTCGGAAACATTAGTATTCAACTAAAAAACCTACTCAAAAAAGAAAATATTAAAGTCTCTTTCAAGACAAACAATCCTATTAGCAAATACATCAAAAACAATAAAAACAGTATGGATAAACTTCAATTATCAGGTGTATACAAACTCACTTGCCCAGATTGCCCAAAGATTTATATTGGTAGAACAGGTAGAAATTTCGGTACACGCCTAACAGAACATAAAAGAAGTTTCGATAAAAATAAAAAAGATTCACATTATGCTAAACACCTTCTTGAAAATAACCATTCTTTCACAAAAGAAATAGAAATTCTACATGTTGAAAATAGAGGTCTAAAATTGAACTTATGGGAAATTTACGAAATAAATAAACATAAAAACAGCAATAACCTAGTAAATGAACAAATAGATTTTTATTACACCCCTCTATTCAATATTTACAAGGGATCGAGTGAACACGATTCTGAAGGGAATATTCTTTGAGAAAACCAACCCGACGAGCAATTAAAAACACATGTACACCTTCTGTAAAAAATCTTATAAATTCATTGTACAACAACTGTTACTTCGTATTCTGATGAAGTCTTTCTAGCAAAGACGAAACGTACGTCAATACCAAAAATAAAGTAGAAAATGTAAACAAGTGTTTTATTTTATAATGACCATTACAACTGATTTCTACCAAGCAACGGCCCAATCTATCATAAAAAAGAATCATTAATGTTTTTTTATCTAAACAGCAATTGGAGTGAAATAATAAGGAGAGAATAAGTGTATAAAATAAAGAGATTGCATAGCATTCTGCAAAGAAAAGTATTTTATGAAGAGTCGAAGAACGGTCTGAGTATATTATAGATGCAGAGTTGACGAAATGTCTGCACTCCAGCTCTTCTCTTGGTTACCCAGCAAGTAGCGAAATTTCATTATCTCTGTATATAATCAACAATATTCTGGAAAAATAATGGTTGATTTCAGAATATTTGACAGCTTAATAAAATTTATATGGAACCTGTGTGCTCTTCTTGCGACGCAGTTTTAAATCAAGCAACCAAAACTCATATCCCAGGATAAAAGCCCGAAGATATTAGCTCTAAAAAGAACAGCGTCCATCAAACTTACCCTTGTTGCCGTTTTCACCAAGATCCGAGCCATCTTCCTGTAGCGCACCCTCGAAATTGCCTTTCACTAACCCCATAACAAGGGCCGAATACATCTGAGCGGGTAGCGACTAACGCGTCGCGCGGTCAAGTGCAGACTCTTTACAGCAGCATGCCGTCAGCGCAGCGAGCGTAGCAGGACGGGGCGACGCCGACGGTGCGTCTGATTGGTCGCAGGTTCAATGTTGCTGGGTTAAGGGCAGCAGCAACAAGGTGGTGTGGTGGGGCGCTGTGGCGTAGGGGAAGTTGTTGCAAGGGGTTTCCTCTGAAGCTACAGGTGGATGTGTTGGTCTGAGCGAAGTGTAGTCGACGACCAGCGTAGCGTGATCGATGGGGTTAGGCCGGATGGAGATGCAACTTACACATCCTTCATTTGAGCCTTTCAGGAGGAGTTATTCTGGCTGGCGGTTTCTCTCGAGTTCTTCCGCATGAAATTTGTTATCAAAGTCCAGTTAAAATATACATTTAATTTAGTAAAAATTCGCAAAGAACTGAAAATTGGTGTAAACGTTAAATATACCATTAAAAATGAAATGTCTAAAATCCCATTCGATTCTAATTCTGCCAAAAAAATCATGACAAGTGATGTTTTGCAGGATAGAGTAAGAAAAGGCGGAACATTGGCTTCGTGTAATGTTTATACATTCTGTCAAGAAAGTACCGGGAATTGTCGATTTAAATCTGGCGGGGCAATGAGGCAGGTAAAAATTTTTTTTCCTAGGTTGGTACCACTGTCCTTAATTACTATGCCAAGCTTTAGCGGGATCTATCAACTAGTGTGTTTGCAACAGCTGATTAAGTCAGTCGATGTCAGAGTGCGTGCCGATTTTTACTATGGGTGATTACGTTGAGCAAAGAATTTGTTTAGAGTTTTCTGTTGCAAATGAATTTTCGTGTGCCGATGCATTGAAAATGTTGCAAAAGGCCTTTGGTGATAATACTCTATCGAAAACTCGTGCATATCAGTGGTACAGAGCCTTCAAGGACGGTCGTGAAGTGGTCGAAGACTTGCCTCGATAACGTCGATAAAACTAAGGAAAGTGTGCTGGAAAACCGTCGTACCAGCTTGAGAGAGATAGCACATGATCTTAAGATATCCCACGAGTCCGCACGTACGATTTTGATTGATATTTTGGGCATGAGAAAGGTGGCCGCACGACTCGTACCGAAAGACCTGAATGTTCTTCAAAAACGTCATCGCGAACAGGTTGCTTCAGACATGCTGGATCGCTGTAATTCCGATTCTACATTCATGGAACGCATTATAACTGGTGATGAGACCTGGGTCTACGAGTACGATATGCAAACAAGCCAGCAATCATCGGAATGGGTGGCAAAAAATGAGCCGAAACCGAAAAAACCACGCCAAAGCCGCTCGAAAATGAAGGTGATGCTCATTGTTTTCTTCGATATCCGTGGCGTGGTGCACTACGAATTCGTTCCAGAGGGTCAGACGGTAAACAAGGAGTATAACCTAGGCGTTATGAAACGTTTGCGTGAGCGTATCCGTAAGATGCGGCCAAAATTGTGGGCGAACAACTCATGGATTTTGCATGACAATAACGCGCCTTCTCACCGAGCTACGATTGTGACTGACTTTCTCGCCAAAAACTCAACAAACGTGCTTCAGCAACCACCGTATTCGGTGGATTTGGCTCCCTGCGACTTTTTCCTCTTCCCAAAACTAAAATTGCCCCTTCGTGGCACCCGTTTTAAGTCGATTGAAGCTATAAAACAAAATTCGGCGCGAGAGCTAAAGTCCATCCCGGAAAGCGCTAATAAAAAATGTTTCGATAATTGGAAGTGCCGTTGTCATAGATGTATTGGAGCAAATGGAGCCTATTTTGAAGGCGACCCATTAAATTTTGACGATTAAATGTAAAAATGTTGTTTTAATTGAAAATTCCCTGTACTTTCTTGACAGAGTAGTATGTGTTTTCACGAGATATGTTCGTGTTTTTCGTGCAGTTCATCTTATATTTGCAAACTATTCGACAACTAATTAAGATTTTTCAATATGCATTCTTCATATGCAGCGTATAAATGGGTTGTTGGTTCAAAATATAACTGGGTGAAAAATTCCATAGGTGAAAAAGTACGATGTGTATGCAATGAATTACTGATATTTTACTTGATGATGATTTACATTTTAACACAGTCTGATCCAATATAATCATATATTTAAGACGAATCATATCATGAGAGGTTAGTGGGCTCCAGCCATCAGAAGGGCTTCAAAGCTCTTGCTACAACGGTAAATTTTAATAAACGAAAATATGACTGTCCAGCACGATTTTAAATCAGGTCAGTCGATAGGAACGGCTTTTCAATTTAAAGAATAAAAAGTTTTCAGAAATTGACTGCAGTTCTGATCGCATAATGAAAATGTTAGGACCTGAAATCGCTCCTTATTTTGCTCATATCATACATTTTTCAATTAGGTCAAGAGATGGTTTTTCACCATCTCTTGGAGAACACTGCCCCGCACGGTTTCAGATCAGGTAGCTCGATAGGAACGGCTGCTTTATCTAACATTGAATTTGTTCACCAAGAACTTCTTTGTCGCAGAGTTATTCTTTGACATAACACGAGTCTTCTATATCCTCTCTTTTAATTTTCTCATAGATAAATGCTATAATATTGGGCTTAGAGGCATATTACTAAAATGGATCAGTAGTTATCTTGAGGATAGAACCATGTTTGTGAAGACTGGTGAGTTTTCTCGCAGGAAGAAAACATTAGTTTAGTTGTACCTCAAGGGTTTATCTTGAGACCACTTCTTTTCTTGTTATTCACTAGTGACTTACCTGTATAATTTAAAAACATGTTTTCTTGTCATCTGGTTACTCGGACTTAATTTTCTCATGAACTCATTGAGATTGGTTTGATTCGCTGATGATACTTCATTGATAATTAGCGCTGTCATACGATGATCGTCAGAATAATATAACGAAACGTCAACAAAATAGAGTGTATCTATTTCAGAGGTAAGAATGATGATTTTACTCTGCTGACTTTGGGACAATCTGATTACGAAATAGAGGCTAAGCAAAGCGTCAAATATTTGGCAGTGTACCTTGACCAGAATTAAACGTGCCTGACATGCCTATTCCGTGTGTAAAACAAAAAATAGTCCCTTTTATGCAAACGGTTACACCAATTACATGATTCGAATCAGTTAAGAGAGCGCTAAAAAGGTTATGTCTACACACCAATCAATTGTAAAATAAAATTTTCAGTTTTTTATAAATTTCAAATTCACTTACCTGGTTTCCGATACAATGGGTTAATTTGATTAATTATATATCCTGTTGAAAAAAGTACTCACCTTTAAAAACACCCTGTACGAAATATATATTTTTGAACCAACTGGATATTTTCCTCTAACTTTCATTCGAAAAGTCTACCGGTATACCTAATTCCTCATGCAAGTATTTTGTAGACCGAATAAACTAAATTTCTGATTCTATTTCATTCGAGAATTGAGCATCAGGTAAATAATTATATTGTATTATCGAAACTCGTAATCAATAGATATTGTAAAATTCTTTTATTATTTATTAGAGTTGAGGTTGTTTTATATTTCATCGTTTCGGCAATTTCAACTTGAAGATGACAAATATTTCATCATGAATTATTGAAAAAACAAACTGATAAACTGAAGACCTCAACTTTTCAATTGCTTGACATAAAATATTTATCCAATTTCATGTTCAGCTGCCCTTAGAGATTCCGGAATATAACTTTTTAGTTTTATACATTTTCATTAACTTTATATAGAGACATTCATTTTATGTCTGTTCTATTTATTTTGATTTCTTTTATTCGCTCTCGTCTCTGAAGCATTTCTCTAATGACACACATAACAACTATGGGACTAAAAGTATTGTGCACTGCGATAATTGAGCTCAACTTGTTGTTTGATAAAGTTATCCTCCTTTTCTAATAATAAAATCAGGAATATGTTTTCAAATTGAAGTGTCAGCAATAAATGCATCACACTTTCCTATGCCACAGTGAAGGTATACTTTTACAGCGCTAGAGTGAACTGAGAGACTTCGTAAAGATCACCATCGCATTTGGTGGAAAAACCTCGCTTCCGACAATAACATGTATTGGGTGTTTTTTTAGAGTGATAGAACTTTAAATTGAAACCAAACACATTCAAATTAAGTTTGAAGCCATATTTTTTTTTATTTGAAAGATAATTTTATGACATTCATGTTCTAAAAGTAATTTGCGGTATATGTCCACCACGACTAGCTCTGAGGAACCACATTCGACCAAATCAATTTTGGACCACTTTTTCGAGTAATTCAGTTAATTTAATCAACGACACGAGCTATGTTGGTTTACAAAGCGTCTATTGTTTCTGGTTTATCAGCATAAACCAATGACTTAACATAACCCCAAAGAAAATAATCCAGTGGAGTTATGTCGCATGATCTTGGAGGCCACTTAATTGGACCATTTCCCGAAATTATGTTATCGCTAAATCTTTCATTCAATACATCAATTGTTACGACAGCAGCATGAGGTGAAGCACCATATTGTTGGAACCAAAACACTTCTGGGTCGATACCATTCAAATTTTGAAAAATCATTGATCACCGATCTGTTACGAGCACCATTCACTGTAACATTAGCTCCAGCATCGTTTTTAAAGAAATATGGACCGATGATGCCTCCAGCGTGTAAAGCACACCATACAGTTCATTTTATGGGATGCAATGGAACCTGCAGAACTTCTTGAGGATTGTTTTCACTCCATACGGCAATTTTGCTTGTTTACATAGCGGTTCAACCAGAAATGAGCTCCATCACTAAACGCAATTTTACGATAAAAAAGTGGATCTTCAAGCTGTTCTATGGTCCAATCAGCAAACAAATGACGCTTATTATGGTCAAGTGGCTTTAGTTCTTGAACCAGTTGGATCTTGTGTGGGTGTAGACCAAGATCTTTACGCAGAATTTTCCATGTGGTGGATGCACAGAGTCCAACTTGTTCTGGACGTCGACGAATAGACAAATCTGGATCATCATTAACACTATGACTTACAGCAGTGATTTTTCTTCTGTACGTACAGTTCTTTGTTGTTGTTATTGTTGCATCGAGTAGAGAAAATGTTTGTCCGAAATCTATCGATAGTTCGACGAAGAAGCTGCTCTGATGGACGATTATGTAAGCCATAAATTTCACGAAGTGCTCTATAAGTTTGGCGAATAGAACACTGATTTTGAAAATAAATTTCATTAACTTGTAGACGTTGTTGCGGCGTGAATCTTTTCATGATACTTTGTCAATGCTTACTGAACAGAAATGTCAAAACAACATGGCTCACCTTCTGTCAAATCACAGTTATCCCTATCGAAAGTTCTATTACTCCAAAAAAACACCCGATACCATTTTTCTCAATATCCATAAAGAATTGGGACATGAAATGTTATAGAGATTTAATTTTTTTCAGTAATAATCGCTTAAGCATTTTCGTTGAAGTTTCCAATTCAGTTCAACTGCATTTGTAACTTTATGATATCGAATATCTGAAAATAACATTTTCAATTATCATTTTTCGTCATGACCTTTCTGAAATATTCAGAAAAGAAATTGAAAGCAACGGGTTCATTCAAATGGAAGCTCAATAAAATTATTTTGTTTTCCTTAATGCGTCTTGTGCATTGTGATTTAGTAAGCATTTCTAAAACACATCTCCTTCAAAGTAATCATCATTTCAGTAAACAAAGAAAACACAAGAGAGGTTTTTCTTTTTTTTTAATATATAATATTGACATATGTAGTTCAAATGGCTTGCATAAACCGTTAAATACACAGGTTGTAACCTAATTATCATAACTAGGCTAAGAAGAAATTATTTGGACCAAAATATGACGATAAAATCAAATATGCACCTATGAAATATTGCTGTGGGAAACGGTTCAAAACGTTAAATTTTATGTTTTGTTTACGTTTTTAGCTAATAATTTCACTGTTTACTGCTCAGTCATGAGGTATCAAAATCGGCACAGAGGCATTATTTTGGACGACGATTATTTTTTTATGTATGATTCAACTTTTTGTTATGAAACTAAGTGGTAGCTTAGGCATTTTTCAACGAAATTTGATATTTCACCAGTTTTCGAGGAACACGCGATGTTCCAGAAATGTGGTTTCAAATATTATTTCATTCATCAAAAGTATGTTCCGGACTGTCATGAAAATATTGCTAGTAAATGTCATTTCTCCTGAGTGAATTATTTTTGCTGCGAGATTAAAACTCTTTCGATTGAAATGCCTCGTCCCAATCATTTTACGAATGGAGAAAGGAGGGGCTTGATTTGTGTATATGCACAAAGAAATCTTTGGGGACCTTCTGCAGATAGAAGGTATGAATTTCTATATCCAGGTAGAAGCCGACAAAAGCACAAAAATTCTTAAAATTTATTTTGTCGTTTCGGTAAAACTGGGTGATTTCGTAGTAAAAATCTGGGCGGTTGTGCTGAACGAATGGTAATCAGGAAAATGAAATTTTGCTTTGAGTAGATGGAAATAATAATAATAATAAGGTTTATTAATCCCAAAATATCAATAATAACAATAGAATATCAACAATAACAATAAGCACAAATAAATTACAATTATGGGATTAAAGGGCCATGTGAATCAGCCTCCCAAGTCAGACTCGGGTGCTGTTAGGCCAAAGATACACAGTACCACATTTTCAATATCATTTACAGAGGTATATTCAAAACTAAATCAAACAATTAATGAACAAAAAAACTAGACTAGATACTTAGATAGTTAGTAGCGAACAAATTAAGAGAATGAGATCATATATATACTGTGCACACATATATTATATAGTTTTAAGTCGTCAAGATAACCGCAAGGAGACATCACGGAATGAACAATGCACAAGTAAACGTAAACTATGAGACCGCCATAAGCTTATCCCTGAACTGTCGTTTGAATGCTGAATAAGAGCTGGAAAAGTCAAAAATCTTATATTTGTTGATAACACTTGCAATTCTATAGGAAAAAGATCTTTTGAATAGCTCTTTTCTATGTTTTGGAATTGTGAGTAGACCTCGCATGCGTAGAATCCCACTCCGGACATTTTCCCTGAAAGAGACTTTTTGCACGAGGTAACCCGGAACTTCAGTTTTCAAAATCTTATAGTAAAAGCATGCTTCGTGTTGCAGTCGCCGGTTGTGCATATTAAGCCATCCTGTCTCCCTCAGTAGGCTGGACACTCCCCGTCTACGTGGGACTGCATAGATCAGTCTAAGACACGAGTTCTGGAGTCTCTGAATCCGTCTAGCATCATATGAGTCCAGGGCGGGACCATAAACGGTGTCACAAAAATTTAAATGGGACAAACAGAGTGACTCACACAGCATTATTCTTGTGTCGCGGGTGAGGCTGTGTCTATGCGAGCGGATCAATCTCAAGGTAGAATAGGCTAACCTAAGTTTCAAGTTGATGTGTTCTGTAAACCGAAGTTTACTATCTACAATTAAGCCCAGGTTTTTCGCGGACTCTTTTACCTCAACCTTGTCCCGACCCACTCTCACGTCCAGCCTCCGCAGAAGAGTTTGCCTCACACTAGCGGCACAAAACAATAAGCCCACTGACTTAACAGGATTGATAACTAAACCATGTCTTTCTAACTGGGATAAAACATTCTGCAAGTCACAATTCACTCTACTATTAACTAGGTCGACGTCAGCGGGCTTAAAAGACAACCGAACCTGAAAGTCATCCGCATACATATGGTAATCACAATATCTCAAACATCTGTGAAAGTTTAGGGTATAGACAATGTAAAGCAGAGGACCCAATATGCTCCCCTGGGGTACTCCGCGCCCCAGAGTTAGATCGCCCGACACAACCCCATCCAAAACCACACACTGAGCCCGATTCACAAGGAAAGACCTTATCAGACTTCGAGCACCATCATCAAATCCCACATACTCCAGAACACAGCCTAAAGTGTCATGATCCAAAGAATCAAATGCTCTAGTGCAGTCCAACAAGACCAAAATGGTCGCCTCGCCGTCATCCAGACCCCTATAAACACTGTCCAAGATCTCACATAGTGCTGCATCACAACTGAAGCCCGCCCTAAAACCTGATTGTTTTTGAGGTATGATATCATTCCTCTGCAGATAAGACATCATCTGCTTCACCATTATCTTCTCAAGTATCTTAGACAAAGTGGGCAAAATAGATATAGAGCGAAAATGAGAAAACTGAGTTGGATCCCGAATCTTAGGCAATGGATCCTGAAGTCAGTTCACATCAACTGACAGCAGCAAGACAGCAAGACGAATGAGACAGTCGTCAGTTATAAGGATTCTAAAAAAACAGAAGCTTCACTCTTATATTTCACTCATGTTCAAAATTTTCATTCAAGTGAACTGCTACGACGGTTATTCTCAACAAGCATAGTGGCTTACTCATCGCTTCATTGGAACATAATATATAATCTTATATGTAATATACGATAGACGATAGATGATATACGATATACAATCTATAATATATAATATATAATACATAATATATAACATATAATATATATAATATATAATATATAATATATATTATATAATATATAATACATAATACATAATACATAATATATAATATATAATATATAATATATAATATATTATATATTATTATCAATTATATATTTATTATTATTTTCTGTGAGGATTACTCAGAAGATTTTCAGCTTATGCGAGGTAGGATTTCAGTTGTGTTCTGAGTAGGCTCTGTTACTGCGATCTTACGCCAGTTCAGTTCACAACATTGTTAATTTTCGACCCAATAATGAAATGGTCGCCTAAACCTGTCCAACTAGGAAATTTTTTACCCATTTGAACAGGATTTGAAATCGGGACAGGTCCCGGGCTCAGGAGCCCGATGCTATACCCACTAAGCTGTCGACACTTATGTTCACCGATGAAACGACTTTCACCAGACCTAAGGTATTTAACTGGAGAAGCAGCCATTACTGCGCATGCTCCATGTATTAATTGAATATTTGGTGTTGCATTATAGGCAACCAACTGCTTGGTCCAAATATTCCATCTCCCAATTCAAATTGAGATTCTTATTTTTTTTTGCAAAATACCTTGAGTGAAATTTTGGACAAATTGTCACTAGATATAAGAAAGAAAATGTGCTTTACTCGGGATGGAGATCTATCCCTTTTTCCCTTTCCATTTTCCTCAATTGTTAGAAATCATTTGAAATATTTCCTCATTGATGGATTGGCCGGGTCACTGATTTCGAATAGCCAGCAAGAAGTCCTGATTATAACCCTCTCAATTTTAAATTTGGGGATATAAGAAATCCTTAGTTGATGCCCATGAAAATAAGTTGCGGGACGAACTGTGGAAAAGAATAAAAATAAGACCAAATTGATATTATCTTTGACATTCGGAAGTCTTCTATTACAAGAATAAGAAAGGGGAAAAAAGTCACAGGAGGCCACGTAGAACATTACTTTGAGTTGGCTCTTTTGAAAATTCATTGCTTTTAATTATTCTTTACTTTTCAAACAGAAGCTTTACATTACAAGTTTGTTTATTGTGAGACAACGAACTCTTCCATTGTGTTTTTCTCAAAAACGGGTAAAATTATCGTATTCAAACCATATTACGTGAAAATGATTCTTGCATCGTATTCTTTAATTAAACTGACTATCAAGTTTCATTGAAAGAAGCTTCCACTTAATATCATTATCAGAAATGATTCACATGGCGCCCTCTATAACAAAAAGTGAAGTATTACATAAAATAATATTCCTCGTCCAAAATTATGCCTCTGTATTTTTTCAATAATTGAGTAATGAGCAGTGCATTTATTACCAAAACACGAAAAACTAATTTTAACGCCCTATATATTTTTCACAGCATAATTCTATTAAGGCATATTTAGTGCGGTCGACATATTTTGGTCTGAATAACATACTACTCTGTCAAGAAACTACCGGGAATTTTCAATTAAAACAACATTTTTACATTTAATCGTCAAAATTTATTGGGTCGCCTTCAAAATAGGCTCCATTTGCTCCAATACATCTATGCCAACGGCACTTCCAATTATCGAAACATTTTTTATGGGCGCTTTCCGGGATGGACTTTAGCTCTCGCGCCGAATTTTGTTTTATGGCTCCAATCGACTCAAAACGGGTGCCACGAAGAGGCAATTTTAGTTTTGGGAAGAGGAAAAAGTCGCAGGGAGCCAAATGTGGTTGCTGAAGCACGTTTGTTGAGTTTTTGGCGAGAAAGTCAGTCACAATCGTAGCTCGGTGAAAAGGCGCGTTATCGTCATGCAAAATCCATGAGTTGTTCGCCCACAAATTTGGCCGCTTCTTACGGATACGCTCACGCAAACATTTCATAACGCCTAGGTAATACTCCTTGTTTACCGTCTGATCCTCTGGAACGAATTCGTAGTGCACCACGCCACGGATATCGAAGAAAACAATGAGCATCACCTTCATTTTCGAGCGGCTTTGGCGTGGTTTTTTCGGTTTCGGCTCATTTTTTGCCACCCATTCCGATGATTGCTGGCTTGTTTGCATATCGTACTCGTAGACCCAGGTCTCATCACCAGTTATAATGCGTTCCATGGATGTAGAATCGGAATTACAGCGATCCAGCATGTCTGAAGCAACCTGTTCGCGATGACGTTTTTGAAGAAAATTCAGGTCTTTCGGTACGAGTCGTGCGGCCACCTTTCTCATGCCCAAAATATCAATCAAAATCGTACGTGCGGACTCGTGAGATATCTTAAGATCATGTGCTATCTCTCTCAAGCTGGTACGACGGTTTTCCAGCACCCTTTCCTTAATTTTATCGACGTTATCTTCGATCGAAGCCGTCGATGGGCGACCGTCCTTGAAGGCTCTGTACCACTGATATGCACGAGTTTTCGATAGAGCATTATCACCAAAAGCCTTTTGCAACATTTTCAATGCATCGGCATACGAAAATTCATTTGCAACACAACACTTTGAACAAATTCTTTGCTCAACGTAATCACCCATAGTAAAAATAGGCACGCACTCTGACATCGACTGACTTAATCAGCTGTTGCAAACACACTAGTTGACAGATACCGCTCAAGCTTGGCATAGTAATTAAGGACAGTGGTACCAACCTAGGAAAAAAAATTTACCTGCCTCATTGCCCCGCCAGATTTAAATCGATAATTCCCGGTACTTTCTTGACAGAATGTATGTTTAACGTATGTCCCAATAGTTATGATTCATCCTGTATATGAAATTTTACACCCAGCTCTTTTTGAAATTAATATAATTATGTCTTGAATATAAAACAGAGAAATTATGTATTCTCTACACAGAAAAGTGCATAATGAAAAATGGTTTTTATTGGCAAATAATAAACACCAAACACCAGCAGAAATCCTCGGGATTATCTTAAATAATCAAAAAGTATTACTTCCTTCTTCAGAGCTTCGGTCTTGTAGGGACTGATATAATATTCCTCTCCTTTGAAGTGTTAACTACAAATTACCACTGTAGCAGAAAGTTTATGAGCCTTTCTTCTGATGGCTGCCACCCACGTCTTTTTCATCATTTCATTATTCGGGAAAAAGCATAATAAAAAATGTTCATTCATTCTTATAAACAATTGCTCAGTATGTAAAGATACCTATTTGAATTCTTTCTAGTAATTGATTAAACGTTAACCAATTAGTATGTAAATCCTTGCGTAAGCATCCTTCAAATGGGGTTGACAGAGGAATGTATAATGTATAAATTAGCTTTAATGGTTTATTTCTAGCCTGAATACATATATTAAAAGTTTACAAGTTTGATTTGTTTACCCAAATTGTGGGAGTTGCTGTGGTGTGGTTTAACTATAATTGCTATGAAAAAACTATCTTATTCGTAAAATAGTTCTTTAAGCTTTTTTGACGTTGTTCACGTGCACTGAGTTCACTTTTTTTGGTTAATTCTTATGCTCTTATTTCAAATAAATAATGTAGATAATATATTCACTTCCAAGCCTTTTAGTGCGTTGCGGGTTACTAAGGGAGGGTGATCCTTGGAAGGTTAAAGTGAAAAACGAATATGAAATAATTGAAGAGTAGAGACAGATGTGCATTATAACTTAAAAGAACGTAAAACTAGCGAGCGATTTAGCTTGTGCTTTTTGAGCGAGCAACACGAATGCGCCTTTTTTGGGAAATTTTTCTCGATGCAGTTGTTTGGGTAACTGACAAATATGCGACTTTTTGAGAATGTCTTCAACCGAACCTTTCGGCGAACTGACAAAATGAGATACACTCTCAGGGTACGAAATGTAGTCAGGTAAATTCCGAAACGACATTTGTCTATTGTCGCCTCGAAACGGCGTCAGTTTTTAATGAGTTTCTAAGAAAACTGTGAAGAACAAATATTTTCGGTCCTTAGCAGGCCCAAATTCCATTTGTAATAATATTCTCTGTTCAATTTCTAATAAATTTGAACTTTCCTCAAATAGTTCAAAAACAATAGATGAACTGCTGGAACACTCCAGAAATATCTCGTGAAAACATATACGAACAATATACGAAGCTAATTTTTTGCCTTTATTTATTCTATCCTTCACGTCACATATGTTGGCCACAAATAACTCTTTGCAAAACTCATGGACAGTCATTCCCATTTGTTATAATGTCTATGTACTGAGCGAAATAATTCAACAATCACTTTGAGGGGATGTGAATGATGAATTTCTTATACTTTCTCCATAAAGTGTATATTTTTTAGTCGAATGATCATCACAAGTAAGCGTGGTGTAATATTTTTGCGATGTTTGTCGAAATTAATCTATCATGAACACTCTAGACTTTTACCCATAATCAAACTAGCCAGATTATAAAAATGCAGAGCTATTGTAGTAAAAATCTTCGCTTGCTATACAAACAGAATTAAGAGCTAAATAATTCATCCGGGTTACCTTGAATTCCAGAATGAGCAAATACTCCGTTCCATGAATAATTTCATTCGATCCCAATCACCAAATCAAACAGATCTGCATGCAAATTGTTTTAGACCCTGGATTTATTCGATCTCTTTTTTCCTATATGGGACATTATCCATTCAAATAAGTAGTTAAATATTCATTATTTCAATATTGAAAGGCTTATGTGAGCTCAACACATACGTAGTCTTCACGTAAAGAGATCAGATTATGATATTAAGTCATAAAAATGTGTTCATAAATGAAACGAATTCATTTGAGAAAACTTTTAATCAACAAACTGGATAATGGATAGAAGAGAAAACAGCAAATAAATTGAAAATATTTGAAATGCGAAACAATGAAACAAAAACAAAATAAATGAAATAATTTTCAGTTCAGGAATTGTTCAAAATGGTATCCCTCCATTTCAATACACTTTTGAGCATGTTGATATAGTTGTTGCATAGGTTGCGCTATCGAATTTGGTTGAGAATCAATAATATCGCAAGAATTAATAATTCTTTGTAGCAGTTGCTCTCTACTGTTAATCTGCACCGCATAGATCTATTGTTTAAGGGCTCCCCATGAAAAGTAACCCAAGGTTGTCAGATCAGTGATCGAAGTGGCCAAACCACATGTCCACCTCTGCCAAACCATCTGTTTTCGAAAGTGTTACTCAAATATTCGCACTCTTGAATAGTGCCCAGGAGCTCCATCAAGTTGCAACCGCAATGTTTCCATTGGAATGTTTTCTAACAAACCAGGAAAGTATTTTTCAAATAATTCTCATAAATTTCTCCTGTCCACCTATTTTCAAAAATATGAGGTCCAATCAAACGATTGTTGTAAATACCAAACATTTATCGAGAATCTCACTCGGGAATTTTTTGAATTACTGATTTTGGATTATCCTGAGCCCATACGGGAATGTTTGATTCCATCCCTAGTGAATTGCGATTCATCGGTGAACACAATCCGAGAAACCATTCTTCTATGCCGTATGTATGATCCATTGAAAAAAAATGAGTCTTGGAATTTACCTTGTTCTAATTTTTGCACAATTTGTTGAAAATAGTAATGCATTCTGGTTTCTTTTTCTTTCATGTACCCTGTTTTTAGGGACCCTTATCTGTTTGTTTATTCTGTACGTACTGGTAGATGGATTTTCTGTCACTAGTGTTCTCTTCATTTGCACTTTGTCTTGTGGTACGATCAACTTTCATTTCAAAATTTATTTTCTCACGAAGCTATCTATAAATTCTTATTAAAAACGTATGATGGGGAACTTTGCGGTAAGGGTATTTTCTGCGAATTTTTTTTACTGATATCCTGGAAGTGCAAGTGAATTCTACCAGAATAGTTATTGGATATTTGAGGAAGGCCTCTTTTCCAAGTGACTACCAAGCAGTCTCCACAGTCCACCCCTAGAGGTAGAAAGTGTGATAAGGATTACGCCATATCATCGCGCGTGGCGAGAACCCCTCCGAAGAGATGAACGCAGTCCCATGAACTAAGATAAACTCAAGATTGACGACTACAATTGATCCTGGTACGAGCACCGTCTAGCGGACTATACGTCCTGACCCACCAAACCCATGTGAAGTCATTTGATTGATCCTGGCGTCAAGCACTAATGACGGAGCCATTTCGTCGAGATCCACAAACCCTAAATTGTTACGCACAGATCCAGGGGCCAGGACAGGCCGGTCGAACCGTCAAGTCCCGTTAAACCAGGAGTCATTTCATGAGAATATCCCGAAAATGGGAGTCTGCGAACAGATAAATGAAATACCCCCCTAGTCCAGCATGCGGACTTTCAACCACTGCCCCCTCGAGTCCAACACCAATTGGGGTGGCCAGGTGGTACAAGTAATACCTGTGGGCAAGACCACCCTCCCGAGGTAACGCAGTATGCTACATAACGCACTCGGCCATTACACAGAATCCGGAGATTTATACTGCGATAGGGTAGAGTACGCCAGTTTTAAGGGAAAAGCCCTGTGCTGCGACAGACTCCCTTGTCACTGAGTTAATCAACCGGCTCAGCCCTCCATTTCACCTGAGTAAAACTAGGGCCCCATTCGGAGATCTTCCACCATACAGGTCCAGTGACTGGCGCGAAATGGCATTACGTTAGACACCAAGACTTAACCCTCCAATTCGCCGGGACGAATCTAGGACCCTAGTCAAGAGAGCGCCCCCATCACGTCAAGATCTAATGCCTGGGGGGCGATCCTGGAAGTGCAGGTGAATTTTACCAGAATAGTTATTGGCTATTTGAGGAAGGCCTCTTTTCCAAGTGACTACCAAGCAGTCTCCACAGTCCACCCAGAGGTAGAAATTGTGATAAGGATTACGCCATATCATCGCGCTCGGCGAGAACCCCTCCGAAGAGATGAACCCACCAGCTTCCAGTTTGGGCCCCGACTCGAAAGCCAGAACCGTCTGACTGGTAGCAGCGAAGCACTATCCAACCTCTACTGGCTCAGCAGGTCAGTACCCGAGTTGGTTTGAGACGCAACTCACCCGCCGGAGGGAATTCTTATCCATCCACCCGAACGCAGTCCCATAAACTAAGATAAACTCAAGATTGACGACTACAATTGATCCTGGTACGAGCACCGTCTAGCGGACTATACGTCCTCACCCACCGAACCCATGTGAAGTCATTTGATTGATCCTGGCGTCAAGCACTAATGGCGGAGCCATTTCGTCGAGATCCACAAACCCTAAATTGTTACGTACAGATCCAGGGGCCAGGACAGGCCGGTCGAACCGTCAAGTCCCGTTAAACCCCGAGTCGTTTCATGAGAATATCCCGAAAATGGGGGTCTGCGAACAGATAAATGAAATACCCCCCTAGTCCAGCATGCGGACTTTCAACCACTGCCCCCTCGAGTCCAACACCAATTGGGGTGGCCAGGTGGTACAAGTAACACCTGAGGGCAAGACCACCCCCCCGAGGTAACGCAGTATGCTACATAACGCACTCGGCCATTACACAGAATCCGGAGATTTATACTGCGATAGGGTAGAGTACGCCAGTTTTAAGGGAGAAGCCCTGTGCTGCGACAGACTCCCTTGTCACTGAGTTAATCAACCGGCTCAGCCCTCCATTTCACCTGAGTAAAACTAGGGCCCCATTCGGAGATCTTCCACCATACAGGTCCAGTGACTGGCGCGAAATGGCATTACGTTAGATACCAAGACTTAACCCTCCAATTCGCCGGGACGAATCTAGGGTCCTAGTCAAGAGAGCGCCCCCATCACGTCAAGATCTAATGCCTGGGGGGCGATCCTGGAAGTGCACTCATTAAGAGAGAAATAATCATATCCGTACATTTTCCTCAAGGGTATTCAAAGGGCATTTCTAAATTCGTTAACAGAACAAATCGCCAAATGGAGCAGATTTAATTTCAGCTTTGATTGTTTAATTGGCTTTTTTCAGTGGATCACAGATCATATTAAAACGATGAATCGCAATTCACTGGGGAAGGAATTGTCTGTTACCGTAAATTTTGACCTAGGAGCTGTGGAAAACTTGAAAACAATTATTTGTTTTTTTTTTTTCAATTTGAGAAGATTCTTGATTGTTTCCATACTCACCTGACGAAGTCAATATGTAATTGACGAAACAATTGTCGTTGAAAAATAAAAATAAGCGGAAATAAAGTGTTTTACTTCAAATCATTTTTGATTTGAGAAGAATTTAAGTAAAGGATGCTAAAACAGTAAAATTCTGCATAATTTTACCGATACTTTCAGGATTTATTGAACTATGAAATTTTACTCATAAGGAAATATTTATGTATCACGCTGTATAACGGTGCCAAGCAGAGATTTAGAATTTTTGTTATGAATTAATTTTTGTGATTACGAAAACGAAAAACAATTTAATATACAAGTACAGGGTGATCCAATATTCACGAAAATAAAAAAGTTTAAAATTTTCCAAGTACGGATTTGATTAGTTTGATTTCAGGAAAATTGAGGGAAGGTGATAGTAAAGGATGATAAAAATTTGAAATCATTCGGTCGATTAGTTCTGGAGTTATTGAAATGTGAAATTTCACCCATAAGATGAACATCGCCCTGCATATACCAAACTTAGGCTCTCAGACGATTAGAACCTCTTGATATAAGTCCTCCACGATGACCTTGACTCATGGTATCCGTTTGTCGCATTCTTTCCGGGACACCCTGTATGATGCAAAATTTGGCCAAAATATTCTTACGTCCTCTAGGCGTTGCTATTTTGATGCTACTTGGTAAATGAAATCACGGAAATCAAATCGAATTTTGTAGTCTTTTCTTGTGAGTATCAACCAAAAATTTTTTTACGTAACATTTAGTTCTTTCGTGGGATTGTATTACTGCAGCCATCGATAAATTCTCACCCATTGATGATGAATGACACTTTGGAGTATTTGTTGAGATAAATCTCTACATACTACTCTGTCAAGAAAGTACCGGGAATTTTCAATTAAAACAACATTTTTACATTTAATCGTCAAAATTTATTGGGTCGCCTTCAAAATAGGCTCCATTTGCTCCAATACATCTATGCCAACGGCACTTCCAATTATCGAAACATTTTTTATAGGCGCTTTCCGGGATGGACTTTAGCTCTCGCACCGATTTTTGTTTTATGGCTTCAATTGACTCAAAACGGGTGCCACGAAGGGGCAATTTTAGTTTTGGGAAGAGGAAAAAGTCGCAGGGAGCCAAATCCGGTGAATACGGTGGTTGCTGAAGCACGTTTGTTGAGTTTTTGGCGAGAAAGTCAGTCACAATCGTAGCTCGGTGAAAAAGGCGCGTTATCGTCATGCAAAATCCATGAGTTGTTCGCCCACAAATTTGGCCGCTTCTTACGGATACGCTCACGCAAACGTTTCATAACGCCTAGGTAATACTCCTTGTTTACCGTCTGACCCTCTGGAACGAATTCGTAGTGCACCACGCCACGGATATCGAAGAAAACAATGAGCATCACCTTCATTTTCGAGCGGCTTTGGCGTGGTTTTTTCGGTTTCGGCTCATTTTTTGCCACCCATTCCGATGACTGCTGGCTTGTTTGCATATCGTACTCGTAGACCCAGGTCTCATCACCAGTTATAATGCGTTCCATGAATGTAGAATCGGAATTACAGCGATCCAGCATATCTGAAGCAACCTGTTCGCGATGACGTTTTTGAAGAAAATGCAGGTCTTTCGGTACGAGTCGTGCGGCCACCTTTCTCATGCCCAAAATATCAATCAAAATCGTACGTGCGGACTCTTGGGATATCTTAAGATCATGTGCTATCTCTCTCAAGCTGGTACGACGGTTTTCCAGCACCCTTTCCTTAATTTTATCGACGTTATCTTCGATCGAAGCCGTCGATGGGCGACCACTTCACGACCGTCCTTGAAGGCTCTGTACCACTGATATGCACGAGTTTTCATTATCACCAAAGGCCTTTTGCAACATTTTCAATGCATCGGCACACACACGAAAATTCATTTGCAACACAAAACTTTAAACAAATTCTTTGCTCAACGTAATCACCCATAGTAAAAATCGGCACGCACTCTGACATCGACTGACTTAATCAGCTGTTGCAAACACACTAGTTGACAGATCCCGCTCAAGCTTAGCATAGTAATTAAGGACAGTGGTACCAACCTAGGAAAAAATTTTTTTACCTGTCTCATTGCCCCGCCAGATTTAAATCGATAATTCCCGGTACTTTCTTGACAGAATGTATGTCAGTCAGGACTCCTCTCAATATCCACCTGTTGATATGCTTTGGAATGAAAAATGGTCCTCCATCTCTTGCGTCAAATTTCGATTGCGATTACAAGCACCCATAGTAGTCCCCTTCAGAATTGTCGACAACAATGAGAATATTTCGCTTTGAGAGAGCATTCAACCGAATTTTGAACTCGAACATCTCCAGCACGGCAAATTCCTGAAAACTGAGGTTTCCCTTCTAAAATCGATCACGTTGTTTACATGTCATCATCTTAATAAGGATACTCAGGATGAGCAGAGAGCTATTTGCTTCCTATCGTGGAGGTGAAAGGACTTGAGGTTGTTTACCTGAAATTATTTCATCTTGTTGGGTTTTCATGGATCTTAAATCCATATAATTCCGATAAAACTTTAGAGCAGTGGTGTACGGAATGGGGGATGCACTCAACTTTCAGGTCAATATCCCAAGTTAATTGAGGTAAGGTAAATTTAGAAAACTCTTGAGAACCTCTAAAGAAAGGTTCATGACTGTCCGTTCAAACCGGTATCTTATAAATTCAATTCAACTCAATTTATTCATCCATATGCATCTACATTTATTTATCCCTTCCAATTGTACATTATATAATTAAGAGCTTCTCTCGAAAGATAGTAAGTAGCTACGCAACTTAATACCTGTTTTTACTCCCCACCTTTTAAAAGAAAATAACAGGAATGAAGGAAATAAACAACAATTCCCTGAAGAACAAATCATTACCATGTTTTCTAGTAGACGATGAGAAGCAGGAAGGAGAGAGCAAAGCAAGTAAACATGACCACCCCTACAATTTCATTTCATGTTGTAATAAATATAATTCATACATGTGTTAGAAGATATCGAAAAAGTTCATGTTGTTTGTAATGATATTCTTAATTTCCCTTTTAAATTTCTTAATATAATCGATGTCCTTTAGATTTGGGAGAAGTGAGTGAAGTACAGCTTGGGACCGAGAAACAATATTGATTTTTGTATCGAAGTATTGTGCATCAATTAATGAAGGATCCACAAGTTTGAGGCACCTCTAGTTGGCCTGGAGTTTTGAAAACTGAGCTTATTACAGTTAATATTTGTCCAGATTAAGCACTTATATGTGATAATAGAACTTATATTGATTATTTGAGATTTTTCATACAACTGGCAAGAGGGATATAATCTATTTTTTTCTAATACGATCTTTAAAATAGTATTTTAAGCAGCCTGGAGGATATTCAGGGTAGTGGTGAATGTGCCACCTCAAGTTATTATCCAATATCCAATAATTGATTCAATAAGAGAAGTATACACAATTTTCAGATTTTTTCGCATTAAAATATCTCTCAATATATACAATCTATTTATGAAAGATCTAACTCTCCTCGTTACACAAGCTATATGTTCCTGCCATCTCAAATGACGATCAATAATTACTCCAAGGTAATTTATAGAGTCAGTTTGCATTATATAAGGATAAGCTCATCGATCTAAGTCCGAGCAGGTAGGTTCGTGCATTTTCAGTTTGCTTTCATCTAGCTGATCCACTGTAGTAGGTCAGAAATGATGTACTTAGTTTCAGATATATTTATAATGAGAAGATTATTATTAAGCCTTATTTTTACTTTTCTAATATTATCCTCAGGAACCGCCTGCCAGGTCTTGTCTGTGAAAATGATTGCTGTGTCATCAGTATAGCAACTAATGTGACCTGTAAAATCACTCATTAATGATAGGCTATTAATCTAGACGAGAAACAGTATTGGCTCCAACACTGTTCCCTGTGGTATGCCAGCAGATACATGAAGCTCGGAGACCAGACAATCCCCTACCCTTACTCTTTGAGTTCTTAGGTATAAATAATTAGAAATGAGCTCTAATGGTTGCCACCATATTCTTAAGTTTTTCCAGAAAATTTATGAAATTTTCTCACATTTTGCCTTATTTTATATGCGAATATTCTCATATAATGGGTGGGCCCTTTAATGTTGACATATTTGACCGGCTATAAATAAGAAACCGAAGACTATTTTTTCCGAGTTACGAGTTAATTATAAAAGATAAATCTCGACATTTACGAATAAATAACAATATCATTCAAACGACCGAAGGTCTAACTTTGAAAATTAATTTGAATGTGAGTCAATACTTGATAGAAGTATAATTTAATAGACTTCAAATTCAGAATTATATATTCTAACTTCGACAATATTTATTTAAACTATATACAAAAACTATCGAATTGCTATCTTTATATATAATCAATATAAAATATTTTTTAATGTCTCGGAAAAAACCTTTTTACATCCCAACATGAAACGTATTAATACAAATGTATTAACAAAAACTATATAAGTATGTATATTAACATACAGATACAAAAAAATCACTATTCCAAAATTAAGAAAGTTGAGAATTTCAGATAATTTTCTAATAGTGAATTTTTTTGTATTTGTATGTTAATATACATATATAGTTTTTGTTGATGCATTTGTTTGAATATTATTTAAATATTTTAATATTAGCCTTCTACATATTTAATTTCAAAAAATTATATTTAATGATTATAACTTCTGAAAATAAATTAAAATAATGTCATATAAGTACCACTTATATCAAATGACATATAAAATAAACATTCATTATAAGACATCCAAATGGTATAACAAAATCCAATAAATAAAAATTGTTAACCAAAATCGTATAAATTAAATATTTTGAATAGACGAAATTTTGTTTCTGCTGATCAATCTTATGAAAACAAATATCTTTCAAAAATGTTTAACATAATCTTAAGAATTTCATCATAAAACTATTATATCTTACTTAGAATATTCAATATTATTGGATATCTAACTGAGTTACATTATACAAAAACTCAAGATATGTAAAACATTACTGAAAAACAAGTTTTAAGAGAGACTTTACTTCGTCAGTATTCGAATAATTCATATTCAATAAGTATAACATCAATCAACAACAAATATTTACTCACCATTCAACCATTTAGAAAACTTCTGGTAAACTGAAAAATCTTTATGTTGTGTAACGGTTAAGTATAGATAAATATTTCTTTGGTTTACCCTTGATCTAAAAGATTGAAAGGCAATTTAACGGCCTCTGTTATAGCACAAGGACTATCTGTATAAAGAATGTTAAGGAAACCAAATAATTATATATTATGAATAAAATAACATAAAAAGAGGTTAATTCTTGATAGAAGGTATATAAAATTACTTGAATATTTTAATATTAGCCTTCTACATATTTAATTTCAAAAAATTATATTTAATGATTATAACTTCTGAAAATAAATTAAAATGATGTCATATAAGTACCACTTATATCTAATGACATATAAAATAAACATTAATTTTAAGACATCAAAATGGTATAACAAAATCCAATAAATAAAAATTGTTAACCCAAATCCTATAAATTAAATATTTTGAATAGACAAAATTTTGTTTCTGCTGAGTAATCTCATGAAAACAAATATCTTTCAATCTTAGATCAAGGGTAAAACACTGAAATATTTATATATATAGTTAACCGTTACACTACATTCAGATTTTTCAGTTTACCAGAAGTTTTCTAAATGGTTGAATGGTGAGTAAATATTTGTTGTTAATTGATGTTATACTTATTGAATATGAATTATTTGAATACTGACGAAGCAAAGTCTCTCTTAAAACTTGTTTTTCAGTAATATTTTACATATCTTGAGTTTTTATATAGAGTATCTTAGTTAGATATCCAATAATATTGAATATTCTAAGTAAGATAGTTTTATGATGAAATTCTTAAGATTATGTTAGACAATTTTGAAAGATATTCGTTTTCATAAGATTGATCACCAGAAACAAAATTTTTGAAAGAAATGTTGAAATGTTTCCAGAATAAAAATATAGTAGATATCAAATCTGAACAAAATCGAGAATTTAGGCGCCATTCACAAAAATCTGCAAATAGACTGCACTACAAAAAAGGAGAAGAAAGAAAAAACAGTTCGATTTTTATCGGGATGAGCGGATTTGTGAAATCTGTCGAAACCTAATGGGGTCTAATTAAATAATAAATATTACACCAAAAGTTTATTAATTTAGCTATATTATAATTGAGTGAAACAATGAATCGTAGAGATAATTTTTATTATTTTCTCATTTATCTAATTTAATAAAATAATAAAGATCATTTCCACAATTTATTAATTTAACGGCAAATAATTAAAACAATCAATGAATGGTGTAAAAAAATTTTATTAAGTGTTTAAAATGAATGTCCATCAGGTTAGGACCAATCCAATTGAATTTTTGCATTTTATTCTTTACGTTATATTACTTTTATATTTTTTTGAACAGTTCCAGAATAACAGTTGTCCATGAATTCATTAATTTACACATATGTACATTATATATGAAGAAATTGACTAACATACGTAACCGATACAATACATTGTTTTCAATATTATGACTAACAAATTCTGCACCAAAATGCCTCATATAAAATTAAAATATGACGCAATGTTTGAAAACTTTAATTAAATAATATACACTCATATATGTTGATTTCTATTAATTATTATGAGTTTCTCACATGACGCGTTTTGATTAGACATTAACTCCTTTAAATGGTTATAAACATCTGGTCTAAAATTTGATAACATACTGTATTTGAAAGATTTCTGTTTTAAGATAAGAGTATTATAAAAAAATTTATTACCTTTGATAAAACCATCAGGTCACTAGGAAAACAGATCCAATAGTGGTGAATCAAAGAACTCAGTTTGTTCATTCAATGAATTCTCAGAATTTCTGACTTTCTGACCACTTTTTATGCAAAATCTTGAAACCCTCATCAAAGTCATTTTTTTCATTCATTAGATGTTCCGCATATATGCAGGTATTTTGAGCATTCTTCTATACAACCATATTTCTTATGCTTTTATTCGGTGGATGATAGATATCTTCAGGGTCCATGCTTCGATGAAGAAGAGAACTGACCAAATGTAAAACCTCACCATGCGTTTCCGGAGCTGAATCCTAAAACTACCATTACAAAAGAGTGATCTTAGTTTTAAAAATATTGTGCGGGCTATCTCAATTCTACATTTTATTTTTTTGTCTGGATCCAATTGATCAGCAGCGAATATCTTTGAAATCGAAAACATTCTGAATTTGCTGTCCATCTATCTTAAATTGTGTAGCATAGTATTGTGAACGACTGAATATCATGTTTTATGTTTTAGAAGAGTTGATGTTCAAGCCCATCTGTCGTTCAGCTGAATCTATGGCAGTCAAAAGTAATTGAAACCCAAGTCATTACATAGTTTAACTGTGTCATCTGCATATCTGATTGTATTCATAAGTTTACCATTAAATTTTACGCCATGTTTCAAATTGAGCAGACCTCGCTCTTATCCGAATGAAAATTGAAAAACGGTGTGGAGAGCATAAAACCCTGTCTGACATTCTCAGAATCTTACATTCGAACTGAGTTTCATCCAGATCTTCTTCACATTTATTTCTTATTCTGTTATGAGTGATTCGTAAGAATAACCTCAAGAGGTTAGACAGACTTCATCAGTCTGTAGTCACCAGATTTTTCAGACGTTGTTTTCTAGGTGAAATAATGAACTCTGTGTTAAGCCAATCTTCTGGTAGTTCTCCAGTTTTCATGTTTTCTTCATTAATTAGCTCCAAAATTTTTATTAGAATGTTGTAAGGGCCAACTTTTTGTCAACTTCGTAGCATTTAGAACGTCTGACTCTAGTATCACTGGTCCTTCGTCTATATCAAATGGTTTTTGTTCTTCTGGTGTGACACCACCATAAATTTCGTTCATATACTTGTTTCATTCCTGCTGAATCCTTCATGGTACGAAAAGTTTTTTTTATGAGGCATGCCAGCTACTTTTCCGACAAATTGAAGGTTTAGTGTTTTTCTGTTACTTCTTTCATTTCAACGCATTTATTTCTCATCCATTTCTCCTAAGCCCTTCTCATCTTTTTAGTTATAATATTCTGCTTCTTCTTATATTCCTCATTTTTGTTCTTGAGCTGCCCCCTTTGCACTAGTATTTCTTCAGCCATTTATTTTTGCCTTCTGCATTATTTACTTTTTTCAGTATGTTTTTCCATTATCTTCGTAGTAATATCTTCAGAAATATTCCAGATCTTAGCAGCATTAGCTTCATGTTTAACCTTGCTCAATTCATTATTCAGTTCTCCTTTCATCTACAGTCGTTCGGTCTCTGAGATATTTAGCCTTAAAGTCCCGATTCGTTATTTTTTCTACTTCTTTGAGCTTAATCTTTATATCAGTTATCAAAGGAATATGATCCTATACAACATTAACTCCAGGAAACTTTTGTCACTCTTTTAATACAACTTTGGAATATTTTGAGTACCATTAATCAATGTTATTCCTGACCCTGTGAAGTGAGTCAGCTCACAGCACCTTCTTGTATGCACTTGTCTCTAGTACTGTTTGAACCAAGTATTCGTGATCATATAATCATGATTCTGAGAAAATTGACATAGTCTATTACCTCGCTCTTTACACTCTTCCACAGATCTTCGACTATGTCCAATTTTTGCGTTGAAGTCGCCTATAATATCATTCATCCTTTCCAGGCCTGATTTATTTGGTTATAAGACGGATCTTCTTGTTTGTCATATTTTTATCCGCAGTAGATGCATATAATATACTTCGATTTTATTGATATCAAATTGTCTACCGCTCAACTTCAGAACTGCTGTTTATCGCTAGTAGGTTAAAATATACCAAATCGTTTTCTATGATGTTTGTCTTCTTCGGCACGCCCAGAATAATATAGCCCTCATCTTGCTTGCCGACTCAGACCACCTTGACTGACTTATATTAATCACATTTACTTACGTTTAACTTCCTGGATCAAATAACTGAGTTTCCTGCCACATAGAGACTATGAACATTTCTAGTACCCAGCCCAATTTTACTCTCCGAAATCTTTAGACAGAACTACCAGTTTTATTTATCTCTGTCGCCCTAATAAGTTCTGGTGAACAATCTGAATGTTTGCATCACAATAAATGAGATTTCAATAAAATGATTTTTCTTCTCCTTAGGATAATAAGTCTACCATCAATTCATGGGCAGTTTGTTCCAGAAAAGCTGTATAATGCGTTTGAATCTCAATAAATTATATTTGTATCGGGAAAGAAAATTTTCAAATTGGAAGATTTATAATAATGAATATCAGTTCTTTACTATTTCCTTGATTCAAAAAAAGATTATTATAATTATAATTATAATGATCTTATTTTGCAAGGAAATGGGACATTTTAATTTATAATCTTTTTGTTCTTCAAGCGAACCATTTTTAACTCCATTTGAAAAATAAAACAAGTCACACAATTATGAATATCAATCGAAATAAACATGAAAATTTTATTACATCAAAGGAAACGATTTAAATTATATTGGAATTGAACCATCAGAGTTCAATCTTAAGGGACCTTCAGAATCCCGAGCAGATATTTTAAATTGAGAAGATGTATGTCAGACCAATAAAAGGGGGCATGGGAGTTTTTATTTTATGAAGTATAACTTGAGGGTAAACAATTTGAGTATAATTTGCAATTGGTACCGCTCATCAAATAAAGTTACAGATACAAGCTAAGCTTGAACGGCTTTGGGCAAGTTATATATTAGAAGTACAAATAAGTTTCCGTCGTTTTATTGTAGATGGCGTGGCACGGAGTTTCGGTTAGCTTTCGCAGATGATAACCGGCTTAAAAAATAGTTTGCACATTCAAGAACAACATAACCTATTAATATCATTGATTTTATATTGGTAAAATATAATTTTTATGAGTTGAAAATGTCAAAATTTGAGCCAAGTAAGCGTCATTCGCGGGAAATATTAGTTTACTTCTTTAATTTAAAGAAATCTGCTGCTGAGGCGCATTAATTGCTCGTAGAAGCGTATGGTGAGGGTGCTTTGAGTGAGAGAACGTGTCGAGAGTGGTTTCAAAAGTTTGAAAACGGTGATATCGACGTAGAAGACAAAGATCGCAGTGGAAGGCCAAAAATTTACGAGGATGCAGAATTGGAGGAATTATTGGAGGAAGATTCATCTCAAACACAAAAAGAACTTGCTCTAACATCAGATGTCACTCAGCAAGCAGTCTCACATCGTTTAAAATCATTAGGTATGATTCATAAACAAGGAAATTGGGTTCCGTACGAATTAAAGCCGAGAGATATTGAACGCCGATTATGCTTAAGTGAAATGCTGCTAGCTAGACATAAAAAAAGGATTTTTTACATCGTATCATACCTGGTGAAGAGAAGTGGATACATTATGACAATCCAAAAAGAAGAAAATCATAGGGATTACCTGGCCACGCGTTGTAATACACCCCTTTATGTATAACCCCCTCAGGGTCGTTTCCCTTAATGTATAAGTGTATTTATCTCGTTATAAAAAAAGGGAAATATGTGTGAAACTTTTTATATTTCCTACTTTCAATAAAAATAAAGTTAATTCCAATTTTAAAATAATGAAATAAGCAAAAAAACGAAATAATACCTAATATAAAACTTTTTCTGACTATTAACCCTAACCACTGTCACCATTTACTATCTACATTCTACTCATAATTCATGAATCTGGTTTCCAACTCGAAAATATATCAAATCATATACTTACTTTACTAAACTCTTTTGGGAAAGAACTTGGGTTCGTGCTCGTCGCACGAAGGACAAGTCTTTTGTTTTAGAAGCATTTTCTGAGGAGATGGATAGAGCAAAAATAACACATTTAAATGAGATATCACATATAATGAACTATTATTGTGTCAATCAATACAAATTTCAATATTAACAAAATTTCAGTCTTTTGAAAAGCAATTGATGTAAAATGATATTCTAAAATCAAATCAGTAATTGTTTAAATCAATTTTTCAGAAGACTTCAGGACCCTGGATTGTCAATTTCAATAAGTCATACCTTCGTTGTCGCTTATGAACAATTTATATTCAAAACTAATAAAAGATTTTAGTGAAGTTACAAAACCCAAAAAATCCTACCTTTTTCGGGACATCGATCCACAAAACCCGTAACCATGTTCAATAGCTGAACCCTCTACACGGGGGTGTTGGCCTCAGCCCAAAGGCACAACACCCCTTCAAGAACAAACACTATAATTAAGCCCTTTATTTTTCAACCTGAATTAAACTAAACTATCCCGACCACGAACCGATTAGTGACTGTCTATCACCAATGCCTAACGATGACTCCCCTCTTTTTTTTTCGAACATCCAAAACGTTGGCTTCTATCCTCCTACCAAAATTTTACTGAGTCGGCTTCTTCCAAGTTCCCATCGTTTCAACGCCTACACACGTCTAGACCCTCCTGATCTTTTGACTTGTCGATTTCTTATCTCGACTTTACTGAGAATTCCCAATCTTAGCCTTGAAGTCCTTTATGTCGTCTGCACTAAAATCATAATCGCTAACTTCCGTTCCCAAGACCTCCTCGTTGAAATTTAAATGAATCGATCTATTGATTAATACATTGTTGCTTTTAGAATTAACGCCCGTTGTTTAGGCTACATTTCTATCTCAAATAATTAACACCTCTTGTCGGTCCTCGAGCTTTATTATAATAGAATTCTTTGGATCAAAATTTATTTCCCTATTTCTAAGTAAAACATAGGCCCTTTATTACAGCGTCAACATCAACAGCAAAACCGAATATTCACGGAAAAAAACTTATGCTGTGTATTTGGTGGGATCAGCTAGGTGTAGTGTATTATGAGTTGCTTAATCCGAGCGAAACAATTACTGGAGCCCTCTATCGAACACAATTGATGAGATTGAGCCGAGCTCTGAAGGAAAAACGCCCTCAATACTATTCTAGACACGAAAAAATTATTCTTCTGCATGACAATGCTCGTCCACATGTTGCGGCTCCCGTGAAAAAGTACTTGGAAACACTTGATTGGGAAGTATTACCCCACCCGCCGTATTCACCAGACTTTGCACCGTCCGATTATCACCTGTTCCGGTCCACGGCACATGCTCTGACGGCGCAGTGGTTCACATCTTATGAGGATACCAAAAATTGGGTTGATTCGTGGATAAATATTTAATTTGTGTTAAAAAACGGCGGAAACTTATTTGTACTCCTAATAGTTCACGTACGATAGGGCTTGTAAGTCTTTGAACATTTCGTAATTCATAGTTATTTTACCACGTCATGCAATATTTTAGTTGGTAAAGGAAAATTTATGTATATGTAACTGTGAAATTTTCTGTGTTAACTAAACAATTCCCTTTTTCATCCCGTGAATAGATCAGCCTGAAATGATACCAGATCATTTTCGAATAATAACTGATCTATTTTATAAAGTTTCTGCTCTACATGTCTTCAAAAAAATATCCTCTCCTAGTTTCTGCCCGCAACTTTATAGTTTCAGCTAGAAACTTGCAAATTTTGGGGTAGATCTGGGATCTTGATAAATTTTGTTATGGGCAAAATCGGTCCATGAGTTGAAATTTTCTATTGTTTTCCCCAATATATTTAAAATAACATATTCGGTAGGTCTGAAATTTCATATTTTATGAAAACATTTCCGACGTAAGGCCATGCGTTATCATGCAAAAAAAAACTTTATCATGACTCTTCTCATATTCCGGCAGTTGTTCCAGTAATACACGGTTCAAACGAAATTGCAGTCTGTACTGATCACCCGTAATGGACTCACCAGTTTTTAAGAGTTCGTATACACGCCCTCTTGGTCTCACCAGATAAACATCCTAACTTTGGTACCATGAATATGCAGCTTTTCTGTTGATGTTGATTTTTTTTTGGAGTTGTCGTAGAAGATCCATTTTTCGTCTCCACTCAGTACCTCGTGTTGAAAACCTTTTCTTATTTGTATTTGAAGCAGCTGTTCATAAAAAAAATCACCGCTCCAGATCTCTTGGTTTAAATTCATAAGAAACCCAATTACCATGTTTTTAAATCAGGCCCACATATTTCCAACGTACAGATACTGCTTGTTGGGTCACATCTAACGTAATTGCAAACTCGTCTTGCGATAGACGCGGATCTTCTTCGAGTAATGTCTGCAATTCTTCGTCTTAGAATTTTGTCACGAGTTAGGTCTATCTTCAACGCTGAAATTACCACTTTTGAAGGGCGGAAACAATTCTCTTCATGACTTGTCACCGTAAACTTCAACAAGCATACGATGCTCGCACCTTTTTCCATTTAAAACAAAGAATTAAAGCTTTTCTCAAATGCTGCTTAGTTATCAGAAAAGCTGACATTTTCAAAAGCTGAAAACGTTCTGTATGGAACTCGAAACAACTCAAACTAGATGATCTCAAAGCCATCTATTGAAAATAAACGGAATGAATTTGTACTTACAATATTCAAAAGGAGAATAGTAACGCGCATTTTCGTGCAGAAATTCGTAAGGGTAGTATCATTAAAAGATCACAGAAATTTATTTTGTAAACAGCGCACTCTACCGAAACCATGGGAGTAATCTTACGATTTTATTTCAAGTAATTCACACAGTTTTTATGTTTCACAATTTATTCAGAATCCTGACACGTGCTCCGGTCTTTCGACCATCTTCAAAGGAGTACAAAAAGGAACTAAACTTAAAATTGAAAAATGTTCTTTTATTGCACTTAGGACATCTGTGCATTTTCATGGCGCATGGAAATTTTTTAAATTCTCCTTTTTCTCAACGGCTCTTTCGATTGAAAGAATCTCCAATTAGTCCATCAATTTACCCTCATTAACATTATATAATAATGGGACATCTTTCTCATTAAAAGTATGACTATTTTCCATACAATGTTCTGCAAAATCGGTTGATTTCTGGCTTTTCAAAATAGACATTCTATATTCTTTGATTCTATGCTCTAAGCATCGGTCTGTCCTATTTATAGCATAGAATCAAGGAACATAGGATGTCTATTTTGAAAAACCAGAAATCAACCGGTTTTGCAGAACATTGTAAAGAAAATAAGCATTATTTTAATGAGAAAGATGTCAATTTACTATATAATGTTAATAAGGGAATATTGATGGACTATTTGGAAATTCTTTCAATCATCCTTATCACTTGCCACACAGCTAACGCAGCCATCGATTTTTTGCACACCATTTTTGAGAATGCAATAATCAGTCTAAATGTTAATGTCAATTGGCCGCTTCGGAGGTGTGATTTGACTCCGTTGGGCTATTTTTTGTGGAGAGGATCCGTTACGGATCAGTATTACAGTAACCATCCAGAAACGATTGATGCCTTTAAAAACGCAATCGAAGGTGCCAAGAGTTTGAGCTCCAAACAATCGAAAAAATTGGATTGATCGGTTGGGGTGACAGTCTGGGCAGTCATTTGAATGATTCATTCCTGAATGTCAAGGTTGAAACTTTGTTACTAACTCATAATTTTGAGAAAATGTTCATTAGTTTTTTTATTTGTAGGTAATCAAAAATGCTAATTTTAAATGTCAGTATATAGTTACAGTAGACTCGCAATATTATGAACAGACGTCTGTGCGAACAATCCAATAGTATGAACAAGAAAATATTCTCATTGTATATCCAGTAATGTGAACAATCCACGATCTAGTTAGTGTGATTTACTACTTTCCTGCTTCAATTTGTTGATAAAATCATGCGTAAAAGCATTTAAATTATATGAATGTGAACGAGTTATTTTCCACCGCGAGATGTGTTTTTCAATGTAAAATATACAGTTAAAATGATTAAACAGAAGAATTTTTTGAGTCTATATGAGACATCGCAGATCTTGGAAGATTTCGAAAAGGCACGAGCGTAACATTGCTTCAAAAAATATGGAATTGCGAAATCAACTGTACGTTAGATTGAAAAAAAAAAAACAGATCAGAATCATGAGTATTGTGAACCAGAGTTTCAACCAAAAAAAATTTAAAAATGCACTTTGAGGGAAGCTAAATATCCGAAAATGGAGAAAACCGTAAACAGAGGGGATCAAATTTGCTTGTAACAAGAGAAATTATAAAGCATAAAGCTCTTCAGCCTCATGAAACCTTGAAAAGATTTTTGAAAATCTGTGGAGAAAAACGATCATCAGGGGTGCATAATATCGGGTGTTTTCTTTAGAGTAATAGAACTTTCGATAGGGATAACTGTGATTTGACAGAAGGTAGAAGCCATGTTGTTTTGACATTTCAGTTCAGTTGTCTACAACTTGTTGAAATTTATTTTCAAAATCAGTGTTCTATTCGCCAAACTTATAGAGCACTTCGTGAAATTTATGATTTACATAATAGTGCAACTGAGCAGCTTATTCGTAGAATTATCGATAGATTTCGGACAACATTTTCTCTACTCGGTTCAACAACAACCAGAAAAAGAACTGTACGTACAGAAGAAAATATCGCTGCTGTAAGTCATGGTGTTAATGATAATCCAGATCTGTCTATTCGTCGACGTTCACAACAAGTGAATGTGCATCCACCACATGGAAAATTTTGCGTAAAGATCTTGGTCTACACCCATACAAGATCTACCTGGTTTAAGAACTAAAGCTACGCGACCATAATAAGCGTCGTTCTTTTGATGATTGGGCCTTAGAACAGCATGAAGTTAATCCACTTTTTTATCGTAAAATTGTGTTTAGTGATGAAGCTCATTTCTGGTTGAACGGCTATGTAAACAAGCTAAATTGCCGTATATGCTATGAAAAAAACAACCGATTTTAGTCTATTCTGAATTGAAATTTGAGCTCACTCACGACCAAATATACAACGCTGATGAGTTCTGGAAAATTATGCCTGATAAAACCTATGTGGAGAGTTCTGAAAAAACTGCACCAATATCAAAGTAGCGAATTATTTTCTTGGGTAATGCAAACGCGTCAGATTCCCACAAACTGACGCCGTTGATTATTGGCAAAGCAAAATCTTCAAGGGCATTAAAAAATTTCCATAATCCCTGTATCTACAAAAATACAAACAATGCTAGGATTACAAAGGAAGTTTTTAAAAATAGATTCTTCGAATGCTTCGTACCAGAGTTAAGATATGAAAAATGAAAATTTTTTGTATGGAAAGCAATTTCTGAAAAGCTCAGATCTTCCCCTCACATCCATCAGCTAAAGAGTTGAGAACAGAAGATGGCAAATGATTTGTGATGTTTTTTCCTCCTTATGCCTTTATTCTGCCAATGGATCATTTTTTTTAAATTGGAGTTCAACATCGAAAGCTTTGGTTTCGTATAATTTTTTTAATCCTATTAACATTTATTTCATGTCTTTTATACTTTTCCATTAGTGTAAACGGTTGGAAAATATGAACAATCAAAATTTTTTTATGTTCGCAGTAGCGCGAGTCTACTACATCTATTCTGAAAGGTGGATCTAGCAAGTTTGAAGGAACAAACCGTGTAGTATTTGATTATAGTAAAAATTTAAACCCAAAGGATCTGAAATGTGAATCAATATTTATCGATATTATATTGCCATTTTGATGGAGCAAAATTGCTTCGCAAACTGTTGGAGTAAAGGAAGATAATATTTCCGCCCAGATGTGACGCATTCCCACTTTGAATCACCCTTCGAAATGGTCTTCAGTGTATCAGCCATTATAGTAGGGGAGCCCAAGAGGGGATTTGAAGAGTTACTCGAGCGCGTCAGAAAACTATATGAGGAGAAACCTTATTCCTTGTAATGTACTCCTACCATATATAAACCCTTTATATAAGGGCGTGCTCCGAGGACAGCCCGTCAGATTTGTAAAAAAAAAACAATCCTTAGAAAAACTCGAGCGTGTCAGATTAAGGCCAGGTAAGTTAAATACATACAGAACAGACTATATTTCAATAATCTGATAATTTTTGCGTGGCATAAGGAAATGGGTAAGTGGCAAAATTGTAAAAAAAAAACGTCACTGTGAAATACTCGAGCGCGATTAAATTTTTTTTTATTTTGAAGGAAATCCTGTAAGAATTACAGAATAAAAATAATCTGACGATTTTCATGGGGCTATGTAGCTTAAACCATAAATAAAGTGTGGTGCGTACAGCTGCTGAGAACTGGATTGAAACTCCGCGCCTCTGTTTCCTTCTCACTCTTTCTTTATATTTCACTCTCTCGCACCATCCCCACACTACTATCTGCCGCCATATTGATTTAACAGCTGATCATAATAACTTGTTTGTGTTTCGTCGATGTATGGTGTTTTGATTTATTTGTTGTGTTTTACAATAATTTTATTAATTCAATGCAATCAATTTTATATGCATTGCAATAATGAGCAATGTAACAGTGAAATGTGTACTTTGTGAGAAAGAAACATGTGAAAAAATTAAAAAGTTCACACCCGATACTTTAAGAAAATGTATAACTATTTTGGAGTATCGTAAAGTAAAACCAGTTCGAAGAAAATCTAGTAATGCTTATGCTCTTTTTGCTAAATTAGGCCTACTTGTTTCGCAAGCACTGCCAGCTTTACATGCGCTAACGGGATGTGATTATAACCCAGCTTTTTACAGACGAGGCAAAAAAAGACCTTTGAAAATTTTAATGGAATCTGTAACTTTTCAAAAAGCTTTTGCTAATTTGGGAACTGAAGCTTTTGATATTGAAGAATTATTTCTTACGATGGAATCTTTTATCTGCCATCTATATGGTTTAAAAAAACTAAATGATGTCAATTATGCTAGGATGGAAATATTCAATAAGACATATAAAGTATCAGACACGTCTCAGCCCTTCTCGCTAAATGTGCGTAACTACGACGGTTGTAACTTGCCACCTTGCCAATCAGAGCTACGGCAACATTTATTAAGATCTAAATACATCGCATGCTTGTGGAGGAATGCTCATTATCGAATCGTAACTGAGATGCAACCAATTAACTGTGGATGGACAAATGTTGATGGAAAATTAGAGCCGACTTGGTTTCTTGGTAGCCAACTTCCTGCAGTATACGAAGATATTGTCATAACACCTGACATATCAGGAGATACTGTAGATTCAGGCACGTTTTTTTTAATACTATAATACAAAAGAAATAGAAAATTTTAAAGTTTATAACCCTTCCTTCTTACAGAAACAGAAAATGAAGAAGAAATCGACCAAGGAGGAATCAATTTTGAAGATCAATCCAGTGAGGATGAAGATTAAAAAAATTTTTTTATACGTTTTTATCTATTTTTGTATTAATAAATAATGATAAAATTACACCTACATATATGCGTAATAATTTATTCCATTCAGAAATTGGAAAAAAAATTTTTTTCTTTCAAATTTTCAGATTAAGAATATTCCTTCATATATTTGTCAGATTATCATTTGGGACGACTAGAACATCAAGTTGAACCGTTTGTGTAAAAATCTGACGCGCTCGAGTATTTCAAGGTCACTTTTTTTTTTTACATTTTCAAAAATCTACCATAACTTTTGATCACATCCAAATCGTCAGATATTTTAATAAGACACTTTTTTGAGTTTTCTAAATATTCCCTTCAAATATCTGACACGCTCGAATAACTTTTTTTTTTTTTTTTTTTCTACCCTTTTCTACAGCCATCCTCCCCTAAATACTCGTCAGAATAATATCTCTCGGTTGTTAGAAAAACAAAGCGGGTAAACACCGTGAATGCCTGACGCGCTCGAGTATTTTTATGTGAATGATTTTTTTAACATTTTTGAAAATTAGCACACGCTCTCCTCCTCACTAAAATGGCAAAATGAACATAAATAATTTTTCGTTTTAGGCCTAAATCTTCACAATCTAATCGGTCCCCATGACGCTTTAGTAACTGAAAATTTAGCGGGCCGGGCTCCCCTACTATTAGCTTCAATAAATTGCATCTAGCTTCATGTTATATCGAAATGTGTGTACATAAATCTTTGGCGTTATATTTTTCATGTTTTCAATTGTAAAAACCCGCTTAAATTGAGCACTAACATTTTTATGATGATGGAAAGCATTCGAATGGACTCTTTTTCGCCATAAACAGTTATGGATTATCGAAATTTAGTCAAGTCTGTGAGAGGTCATGAAATGTAAATTTATCAGAAAGAATGTAAAGAGAGGAGGCCGCAATCTTGAAATTTTTTTATTCGCTGGAAGAATTGACATGAACTTATTATATATATATATATATATATATATATATATATATATATATATATATATATATATGACTCAGAAAAATTACCATTCTTCATGAATATTTAATGAATATAATAGACCAAAATGTATCATTCGAACAAAATACTTTCAGAAAAGATAATACTCGTATTTGTAAATGAAAGGGATGCAAAAATGATTGTAACAACTACAGGTCAATTGACAATCCACCTTAAAAACATAAAAGACAGAATGTTGAAATGAATGGAGAAAAAGAATTTATTGAATAAATTCCGCAAGGGTATAGAAAAGGTCGAAGTACCTACCACTTCAGCTCTAATGGAAGCAATAAACAAAGTAACAGGAGCTATGGACAACATTGAGTTTATTTGAATTCTAAATTTTCACTTAAGCTACTCAAATTGTTGCAGTCATATATGTATAATATATATCACTATGTTCATGCGAATGTTAAGATATCCATTGAACAAGTATTTAACTGTGGCGTCCCTCAGGGATCATTTTTGGGACCCATTCTCTTTTAAATCTATTTTAATGACATAACTTCCAGTAACATGAATGGAGTATGCGGTTGGCTCTAGGTGAAGTATTTTAACAATTTTATTTAAAATAATTCGCACAGTTTTTACGTTCCACATTTTATTCAGAATCCTAACATGTGTTTAGGTCTTTCAACCATCTTCAATGGAGTACAAAAAGGAACTAAACTCAAAATTGAAAGAGGTTTTTTTATTACACTTAGGATATCTGTGTATTTTTATGGCGGATGGAAATAACATAATCCAATATATGGGTAATGCCGAATAGTATTTGAAAATTTGTTAAATTCTCCTTTTTCTCAACGGTTTTTTTGATTGAAGGAATCTCCAAATAGTTCATCAATTTACCCTTATTAACATTATATAGTAACACCTTTCTCATTAATAAAATGATTCTTTTCTATACAATGTTTTGTAAAACCGGTTGATTTCTGGTTTTTCCAAACAGACATCCTATGTTCTTTGATTCTATGCTGTATACATCGACCTGTCTGTCCTATATATGTAGCATTACAATCATCACAAGTAACTTGATAAATCCTTGATTCGGATAATTTAGGGTTCCTTCCTTTATTGTTCACCAAAAGCTTAGCTAAATATCTATTTACTGCTAAAAAATTGATTCCCATTTTATGAAGACCATCAGAGATCTTACTGCTGAAACCTTTTATATAAGCCATTGAAAACCATTTATTCTTTTCTTCATAAGGATTATTTATATTGATATAAAATTTTGTTAAAATATGGTGGTAAGATTTCTTATTAATGATTTTGTCCATGATTTCAGTTTAATAGCCATTATTCACTGCTATAGTTTTAATTATATTAACTTATTTTCGTAAAGTCCCTTCGTTCAACAGGATACTCAAAAGTCTATGAGTGAAACTGTGATTTGTTGGACAGTTTAATTAAAATTAAAATGTCGAATTCGAATTTATTATTAGTATGACTTATATGAAGATCTAAGATGTTGATTGAAGAATTTTTTCCATTTCTACTGTGAATTTGATATTTTCATTTATGTTATTCAGATAATACAAAAAATGCGATAGCACCCTGTCAGTTCCAGTCAAAATGCAATATATATCTAGCCCAAAAGTGAATGAGTTTTACCAACTTATCATTTGAAGTGTTATCGAATAATAATTTTTCGAAGTAAGACATAAATAATTCAGCTAAAAGTGGGCTTAGTGGAATTCCCATTGGTAAGCCATTGATTTGCTTGAAGAATTTATCGTTGAATTAAATATAATTCTGTCCTAAACACATTTCTGAAGTTTTGAAAAGATTTTTTTTATTATTTTGTGATAGATGACTTATTGATCGAAGTTTTTAACATTGTTTTGACTTCATGAGTTGGAATAGAAGTGAATATCACGTCGAATGAGATGAATTTATATTTATTTGGTAAGGTAGTATGTTCTAAATTCTTGCTAGTAAGCCCCATCCAAACAACCCAAGAAGATTTAAATTGTGGATACATAATGTATTTTTTATGATAGTCAAAAATCTCACAGAAGTAAGTTTTGATAAAATTTAATTGAATGTATTAAAGAGACGACTGAAATATTCCCCAGATAAGTATAATTTAAAAGACAAAGAAACGTTAGCCTCCAAAACTTAATTAATATAAGACATATCAAAAAAATCATTAAGTGATAAATTTTTAATACCTCAAAATTTCAAATCGAAAATAAGGCGTAGATTTAACAACTCTGAAAATAGAATTATAAGACATATTATATAAAAAACAAAATTCAATTTATTGATTTAATTATAAGCAAAGCAGATAAAGGAAATATCCCGACCATTATTTCAAATACAGAGTACAAAACCAGAATGGCATGATTTCTTGAATGGAAGAGAAAACACATTTTTTGCGAATGCAGTTTTAAGGTATAACTAAACCATTTTCAGACATAAGAATTTATCGGAGTGTTTACTGATTTACTTGCAGGTTTCTAACGTCTGTCGCTAGAGATTTCAAAGTGGAATAACTTTCATAAATTGTCCTCGCGCAATTATTCATGAACCTCCGTTACTTTACCTATAGGTACCAAATTTGAACTCGATGGGAATAGTACTTGGAAAATATTTAATTGAATCAGTCTAACATAAATATCAACAAATTGAATACCTCAAAACTGCAAGCACAAAAAATATGTGAAATTTGAGTTTTTTGGTAGTTAACCACAGAAATTTCTGAAAATTTGTTTTGATTACGATCAACATCATTCAATAAGTCAATTTTTCTTTATCGAATGAATAGAATTTCACTTTATTTTTCAATTCGTTAAATATATATTTTATCTCGTATGGCAACGATATTGTTGGGTCCCATTTAGAGACGTCTATTTCCACAATATGAAATATTTTCTTTTTCCCCTGCTTCTTTTGCCAGCAACATCAAAATATTTCTGTTTATAACAATTTCACACATTTCAACTCCTTCTTATAGACCTCTTGTTCGAATTTAGATAATTTATTGCTTTGAATATTCAATTTATCTGTATAACGACAAGTACTAATAGAGAACGTGCGAATGACTTATTTTAAGAGCGCTAAGCTGAGGAGAGAAAAATATAACAACGTTTATTGTCTCATTATCTATTAACATGCCGTTCTGAAAATTCCTATTCTAAGAAAATAGTATCCAATCAGGGACTTCATGGTAATCATTAATTTAACCTACAAACAGCATATCCAATAAATTACACTCTTATTGTTAGAAGGAATGCGTTCAAACACACCTAGTCTTGAGTTTTCAGACACCTTATAACATATTTAAATCATTATACTTCATGTAATTGTCTCCCTTATCGCTTTCGACAATTTTAAGCCCCAAGATTATCGCGATTATTATTATCAATATAGTAATTCACATATTAAATGAGGTTATTCTGATTTTCACAAATTTTTATTGTTTTTTAATACAATTGCTTCGCTATCACAGTAGCATTATCAGGTAGGTGTACATTTTGAATAACTGAATGAAATAAATGAATAACAAAATGTTAACCTACCTGATGATGCTCCTGTGTTTGCGAAACAATTGTTGTATTAAATAAAAATAAAAAATTGTGAAAATCAGAATAATCTTATTTAATATGAATTTATATCTAATGAAGACTGATTCAATTGAATATTCAATCCACATATTTTCGATTGCCTGAGTTGCAAATTCATTACATTTAGTCGTGATGTAATAATTATACCTTTGAACTGGATTTATATATAGCAGAATAAGAATTATATTTCATTTTGTTATTATTGTTCGAGTTTTCTTCATTTCCTCACCTTCATTGTGGTTTTGTATTTGATGAACGAATCTAGTTCATCATCCAGATAACTACAAAAAGTGTTCCTTTAAATATCTTAAATGTCAAACAGCGTAATTCTGTTATAAGTCACTAAAATTTTAGTTTTATAAAATTTCTCAAGTATTTCTTGAAATTGAATTGAATAAATGCCCAGAAGACACTGTTCACTTTTCGTTAGACACATAGAAGTAACACTAATCACTAAAAGTTGAACATCGTCTCAATAATTCGATTTAGTCCGCACAACTCATTATTATTAATCATTGCGGTTAATTAATTAGCACTCTTATGTTAATTCAGAATACTGGAAGAATGAGCAAAGTGGGAAGGAAGGTATGCTAAAGATGAAGTATAATACAGATACACGAATATTCTAAACTATTCAGCCAAAATATTACACGATAATAGCTACTTTAATTTTTTTTACTTTCAAAATATCAAGTCAATCTCCTAAGATTTATGATATATTCATTTCTTCTAAATTCACATACTACTCTGTCAAGAAAGTACCGGGAATTTTCAATTAAAACAACATTTTTACATTTAATCGTCAAAATTTATTGGGTCGCCTTTAAAATAGGCTCCATTTGCTCCAATACATCTATGCCAACCGCACTTCCAATTATCGAAACATTTTTTATAGGCCCTTTCCGGGATGGACTTTAGCTCTCGCGCCGAATTTTGTTTTATGGCTTCAATCGACTCAAAACGGGTGCCACGAAGGGGCAATTTTAGTTTTGGGAAGAGGAAAAAGTCGCAGGAAGCCAAATCCGGCGAATACGGTGGTTGCTGGAGCACGTTTATTGAGTTTTTGGCAAGAAAGTCAGTCACAATCGTAGCTCGGTGAGAAGGCGCGTTATCGTCATGCAAAATCCATGAGTTGTTCGCCCACAAATTTGGCCGCTTCTTACGGATACGCTCACGCGAACGTTTCATAACGCCTAGGTAATACTCCTTGTTTACCGTCTGACCCTCTGGAACGAATTCGTAGTGCAGCACGCCACGGCTATCGAAGAAAACAATGAGCATCACCTTCATTTTCGAGCGGCTTTGGCGTGGTTTTTTCGGTTTCGGCTCATTTTTTGCCACCCATTTCGATGATTGCTGGCTTGTTTGCATATCGTACTCGTAGACCCAGGTCTCATCACCAGTTATAATGCGTTCCATGAATGAAGAATCGGAACTACAGCGATCCAGCATGTCTGAAGCAACCTGTTCGCGATGACGTTTTTGAAGAAAATTCAGGTCTTTCGGTACGAGTCGTGCGGCCACCTTTCTCATGCCCAAAATATCAATCAAAATCGTACGTGCGGACTCGTGGGATATCTTAAGATCATGTGCTATCTCTCTCAAGCTGGTACGACGGTTTTCCAGCACCCTTTCCTTAATTTTATCAACGTTATCTTCGATCGAAGCCGTCGATGGGCGTCCGGAACGAGGCAAGTCTTCGAACACTTCAGGACCGTCCTTGAAGGCTCTGTACCACTGATATGCACGAGTTTTCGATAGAGCATTATCACCAAAGGCCTTTTGCAACATTTTCAATGCATCGGCACACGAAAATTCATTTGCAACACAAAATTTTAAACAAATTCTTTGCTCAACGTAATCACCCATAGTAAAAATTGGCACGCACTCTGACATCGACTGACTTAATCAGCTGTTGCAAACACACTAGTTGACAGATCCCGCTCAAGCTTGGCATAGTAATTAAGGACAGTAGTACCAACCTAGGAAAAAAAAATTTTACCTGCCTCATTGCTCCGCCAGATTTAAATCGATAATTCCCGGTACTTTCTTGACAGAATGTATATGTTGGTATCACTTGTTATTGAGAGTTGAGCAAAAAGTGTCGACATCCTGTTTGAGAGTAAGGAATTGAAAAATTTTGAATTGGTCGAAGATTTTATTTTCTACGAGTGATTATCAAATCTACAATGTATAAATTTAAATGAAATGAACGACAAGATTGAATACAAGTAAAAAACATTCCAAATACTTCCTATGAATTTCTGCTGTCAGTCTATTTGGCAAATATATCTGGACCAAATAAAAGATTATTGTGAACACTACACCAGATATTTATGGGAAATAAATTTCGAGAGTTGTTTCTGAGTTATCAATTTTTTATTTTATCCAGCCCACAGGTGAAAATTACGGGAAATGTTTATTCGATCCCTAGTAAATTATGACCCGTGTAGCTAAATGCGGGAAATCCTCCTTTATGAGCTATGATCCCCTAAGAAACATTCAACTTTGGAATTTTATAATTTTTATTACAACTATTAACAATTTGTAGATGGCCAGGATACATACTGGCTTTTTTATTGTTTTATGAATCTTTATTTTGGCTATTGGAATTACAAATATTTCTATTCAACAATAACATTTATTAAACACTCTGTCTGATAGTACTAAATAATTCTTTTAGATTTTCTTGTTGAATTTCTTTTCTATGCTCATTAAGTGGAGGAAATTATCAGTGTTTATCAAACAGGGTAAACTTATATTTTTGAAGATAGGAAATGTCCAAAGTTATTCCATTCCAGTCCTGATTGCTTTAGTTTCAGGAATCGCAAACGAAAGCGGTCGAAATAGGAAAAATAACTGAAAATATTGTATTCGGTCAGTTTATTGTTTTAAGATTCATTCAAATTTGAAATATCATCTAATATACGAAAATCAGTCTATATTACCAAAATAACAATCCGTGATTACCTAGGTTTCTGGTTAATATTTGTCCTATTCCTTCCTGTAAGTTTATGCCCTATAGGAGTCTGAACACTAATTTTAATTCACAATGGTCATATCTATTCTTATACTTGGGGTGAATGAAAAACTGATACGATTGATTATTTGGACAAAATAAAAAAGTAATGAATTCCTGATCAGATTTTATAGTTCTGCACGAACGAAAAACTCAGATCGATTTATAATAATCTCCAACATCATCTGTTCTTCCTGGGATCATCTTTCACACCAATCTGAGACAAACCGTTTCCGTCTAAATTAATAAAGATAAGGCGAGATTGCTTCCCTCGGGAACAGGCATTGTCGGCAGATACCTAAAGTTCATATTTCCCGTTCCCTTAATTGGTCGTATCGATGGGTTGGAATTTCTAATTCGGGAATAATTGATACCTGTTGGGATCCAGAGAAACAAAGTTGAAGTTCAAGGTTAGGAGGTAATAAAATGAACTGTGTCCTACTGCGGTGAATTGATGATGTTAACTGACACTTTTGAAATTTAATATGCATTAAAATTATTGTTCAACTTGAGGGTGCTCAGAGTTACCATAAAAATAATGAGGAAAGTTTTTATTGATCTTATCTAAGGCGGTTGAAACGTATGCACGTATTTCATGAGTTACTTTGAAGTGTTTGAAGAAAAAACAATATTTGAGAAACTCACCTAGAAGGGGTGGAAGAGGAGAATTTTAATTTCGAATCTTTCATGTGAACAATAATTTTTACTGTAATGAATTATAAATTTATAGCTATTTATATTAAAAGATTTTTTTTCTGAATAAAACTGTAAGTTAAATTATTCTCAATATCTATTCCAAACGATTAATTCTGAAAAATTAAACTCAAAATGCTGAATGAAAAAAATTTCAATTTGTAAAAATATGTAAGTATGAAAATCCAAAGGATTCGTTGAATTGAAGAAAGTGATTTCGGTTCTGCACACATATATAATGAGCCCTTTCATCATTTATCGTGAATAGTTCCACAAGTTTCTGAGTTTGATTCTTAAACTCGAGAAATAAATGAATTTCACTTATCCAAATGAAGTTGTAGAAAATTATTTCAATATTTTTTAGGATTTATGGCACAAAAAATCAGAGTTATATTCTACTCAGAAGAGCCGCATATGGAACTGGCATTATTAAAGTGTTGGCTCGAAATTGCACGGGCATATATCGTTAACTTTCCTTCAAACTGAAATAACCTTCAAATCGTGAACCGATAACGGGTCATCAAGCATCAAGTCAAAATAAATGTCATTATTTCAGATATCCCTATCAGGTTGTTTAGTATTGTATTTTTTTTTTATTTAAGAGCTCTTCTGGCTTAGTTATAACTCAATTTACATTTTTTATATAATGAAGAGTTTTCCGATGAAAGGTCTCATTGTGATATTGAAAAAAAGAGTATATTTCAAAGGAAATCAATGGATTTTATGGTCATTGTGAAGAAGAAGGTATGCCATTAATAAGGAAAAACGATATCAGCCAAATGGTTGCAGCAGCATATCTTTTTCATGAAATTTTCCATGTCAAATTCGCACATTTGCGGTTTTATTTATGTCCTCGATAATTTCAGAAATTCCATCTTAAGGTCTTGAATCGATTGTGGACCATTGGCATAGACCTTATCTTCCACGTGGCCTCAAAGAAAGAAGTATAAAGTCTAATGTCTCTGTGGCTAATTATGATCACCTCTTGAAGAAATTGTACGGCCAGGATCGACAATCAATATACTCTGAAAGCTCGCAAAATATGGAGTTTTTTCATTTCGGGAGTTCTTCCATTTTTCATTGCCACAGCAGATGCCGATTTCTGATAATTTCCTACATATATGATCAATATGCAAGGCCCAATTCAGTTTGCTGTCCAGCACAATACATAGGAACTTGGCTCTCGCCTCACTTCCAAATCTCAGTTTTGTTATTTTTTTCGAGTTAAGTTTAAGTAAGTTTATTGCAAGCGCTTCCCCAGCTTCCTTCAAAGTATATTTTATTCGAAAAGTCTTCTAACTATTTTGACATTATTTAAATATTTCAATATTTACAGATATATTCTGTTAGTCTTCTACATATTAAAGTTCAAAAATTATATTCAATATTATAGCTTCAGGTATCAAATTAATGTCATATAAGCACCGCTTATATCAAACGACATATAAAATAAACATTCAATATAAGACATCCGAATGCGATAACAAAATCAAATAAATATAAATCGTTAACAAAAAACCTATAAATTATATACTTTGAGTAGACAAAATTTTGTTTCTGCTCATCCCTCTTATAAAAACAGATATCTTTCAAAAACTTTTAACATAATCTTGAGAATTTCATCATAAAACTGTCTTACTTAGAATATTCAATAATATTGAATATAATAATATAAAATAATATAATATAATAATAAAATTATAAAGAGTAATAAGTTAATCTTTAGAAATTCTCAAAATATGTACAAATATTACTAAAAAGAAAAGTTTTAAGAGAGACTTTGCTCGTCAGTATTCAAGCATATTCAATAAAATATAATATCAATCAACAAAATATATTTACTTACCTTTAACAATCCAGAAAGCATCTTGGCAAATAAATACTTAATATATAAATGCTGTCCAATGTTGACTCAAATTCTGTGGTTAACCATTGATCTTAAAGATTGAAAGCAATTTGAAGGCTTATATTATAGCACAAGGTCCATCTGTATAAAAAATATTAAGAAAACTAAATAATTATATATTATATAATGAATAAAATAAAATAAATGGAGGTTTACACTTGATAAAAGGTATATAAAATTATTCAAATATTTTAATATTTAAAGGTATATTCTGTTAGCCTTCTACATATTTAATTTCAGAAAATTATATGCAATATTATAACTTCAGGAATTAAATTAATGTCATATAAGCACAGCATATATCAAACGACATATAAAATAAATATTCATTATAAGACATCCAAATGAGGTAACAAAATCCAATAAATATAAATTGTTAACAAAAACCCTATAAATTAAATATTTTGAGTAGACAAAATTTTGGTTCTGCTCCTCCCTCTTATGAAAACAGACATCTTTCAAAAATGTTTATTATAATCTTAAGAATTTCATCATAAAACTGTCTCACTTAGAATATTCAATATTATTGGATATCTAAGTTACTCTTTAGAAAATTTCAAGATATGTAAACACATTACTAAAAAAAAAGTTTTAAGAGAGACTGTGCTTCGTCAGTACTCAATCATATTTTAAGTAAGATAGTTTTATGATGGAATTCTTAAGATTATGTTAAACATTTTTGAAAGATATCTGTTTTCATAAGAGGAATTAGCAGAAACAAGAGTTTGTCTACTCAAAATATTCAATTTATAGGATGTTTGTTAACAATTTATATTTATTGGATTTTATCTCATTTGGATGTCTTATAATGAATTTTTATTATATATGTCTTTTGATATAAGCGGTGCTTATATGACATTAATTTATTTCTTGAGGTTATAATATTAAATATAATTTTTTGAAATTATATATGTAGAAGGCTAACAGAATATATCTGTAAATATTAAATTATTTAAATAACTTTATAAACCTTCTATCAAGTATAAACCTCCATTTATTTTATTTTGACATTTCTATTATGAAAATATCATCACAATACGTTCACAAGCTATTGCAATACTGAAAGCTCATTTCATTCAAAATAATTCACACAGTTTTTATGTTTCACAATTCATTCAGAATCCTGACACTTGTTTCGGCCATCTTCGAAGGAGAACAAAAAGGATCTAAACTTAAAATTGAAAAAAGTTCTTTTATTACATTTAAGACATTTGTGTATTTTTTTGGTGCATGGAAATAAGAGCATCTAATATATGCCGAACAGTATTTGGGAATTTGTTAAATATTTCTCTTTCTCATTGACCGTACCTGTATATGGCCTAGAATGACAGTACAGTTTAACTTATGCGATTGAAACAGTGATGTCGAATCGAGGTAATGAATTGATAACACTATTAACATTTCGTTCATGACAAAGCACCATAGCGATATGAATATATCTGCACTTTCTTTATCTTTTTGGCTTCTAAACGGTGGGCCATCTAGAGTTTTCATTTGGAAGTAGTGGTTATTTCAAGTCTGGCAAAACTTCTGTCACTAGTTTAATATTTGACATTGACAAAATAGTTCGATGTACGTTTGAACAAAACTGGGAAATATTAAAATTATTTCCAAAGTGGAGAATCTTCTATGTAATTTGTTAGAAATTCACGTGGAAAATTCAATAGAAATAAAGTGCTCTCACCACAATTTGTGGATCAATTAAAAAAAATATAGGAGACCGTATCTTAATTTCCACAAAAATGTTTACAATATAATAATTGTTTGACCACGATGTAGCTTCTTCAGGTATCTACATTCTACGGGCTGAGGGTTTCCAGTCTAACAGAGGTTAAATACACTTAAGTACGTAACAAAATAATGGAAAAAACCAGTTATAAAAACGTAGTTTGTTTATTGGAGTTTGCCGCTAAAAAATGACATTAGGGAAAGATATTCAGTAATGGGGATTTGTCAACATATGTTTGTTGTTTATTCAAAAGTATTTTACGGGCATAACACCTGTTGATTTCAAGGAATTCTAAAAGTTAATCTAGAACTTTTGCTTTCGACAAGGATAATATCATAGTTATTGTTGAAATTATGCCTAAATTTCTTAAGATGTAAGTGCGAAATCCGATATGTAACTTCTCTGGTGATTTCGGATTCTTTTTTTGAATGATCTAACTGTCTGCCCAGTATATACTGACGTTCAACCGTTGCAAGTCAATTTGTTGACTCCAGTTTTATTTTCGTTATTTGTTCGATCCTTATTGTTTTTTATTTAAATACTAAAGTTTTTGACGATTTCAAAAGCTGCGTTGTAATCGAAACTTTTTTTGAAGTGTTGAGTAATATTTTCAGAAATCCATAAACATAAGATAGCCGAAAGTATTTCCGTGTGATATTTTCTTTTATGATTGGGTACACGAGATTTAATGTTCTTTTGTTTATTGAATACCATTTTGTCTATAAGAAAGGGGTTGTAACCGTGTTTTTTGAAGTTATCTGTTTAATAAAGTTTACTTCTTCGGAGAAGTTATCTGAATTCAGAGAAACATTCAAAAATCTACGAATGAAACTATTATATGCTGACGTCTTTTGGGTGGTGGGATGATTCAAAGTTTTATGTATGGTAATATCTGTATGTGGGTTTGTGAGAAATACTGAAATTATGTAAATTATCTAGTCTTGTTATTGTGAGGTGAAAAAAAATAATACTATGGTTCTTTCTTTGATTGAGAATTTGATTTTTGGAAAAAAAATCAAATTCACATAATGATATCCCGTAAATAAAAGATCATGGCATTGAATCTCGTACACTCAATCATAAAAGGAGACAATACACAGAAATACTTCTCATCATCTTATGTTGATGGATAATCTGAAATATTGCTAAACATATCAAAAATAGTTTCAATTACAACGCAGCTCTTGAAACCATCAATAACCCTAGTACTAACATAAAAAGCAATAAGGATCGAACAAATAAAGTCTACAAGTTGACTCGCAACGATTGCTCTTTAGTATATATTGGCCAGACAGCATTCAAGAAGACAATCCAAGAACACCAAATAAGTAACATAGCGGATTCCGTACTTTCGACATTTAATAATCATCTTAAGGAATCCAGACATAATTTAAACAATGAAATTATCCATGTCGAAGGCAAAAGTTCTAGATTAACAATTTAAGAATTTCTTGAAATCAACAGGTAAAATGCCCGTAAAAACCTCGTGAATGATCAAACAATTGTTGGCAAATCCCCATTACTGAATATCTTTCCCTAACGGCATTTTGTTGCGGCAAACTCCAATAAACACCCTAAGTTTTTATGACTTGTTTTTTCCATTATTTTGTCACGTACTTAACTGTATTTACTCTGTTACACTGGAAACCATCAGCCAGGAGAATGTAGATATCTGACATCATGATGAAACAATTGTTGTATTGTTAACTTTTTTGTGGAAATTGAAAAACTGTATCTTATATATTTTTTAATTAAAATGGGTGTTCACCAAGTGAAGGCCGAATCAATCAAACATTTGTGGATCAATTTGTTCGTGAAACTGTATCGTTATTTGATAAAACAACCTGTTTACTTTCTCGTGCATTAAGCATACCTGAAAGCATTGCTATTGTAGCCTTAAATGTTTCTGAATATCCAGCAACATCAACTAGTTATCGTGTTCAAGAACTTAAAATGTCTCGCACTTCCCTGTGGAGAATTTTACATAGAGAGCATATGAAGGTTTACAACTAGTGCAAGTCGTCTTCGCTCTCTTCGCACGGGCTAATGATCGCATGGTGGAAGATGACAATCTCATCAGAAAAATCATCTTCAGCTCATTTCACCTCGTAAGACTCGTTTTGTGGACATCCGTTGAGGGTAAGTATTACACTAACTATCCAGAAACACGAATGATGCCTTGAAACACGATATCGAAGTTGTCATTCATGAGAATGGACCTAAACAATCGAAAATGTACTGAAATATTAGGTTGATCCGATGAGATACTGTAGGCAGTAGTGGCGGTTATTTGAATGATATTGTTTTTCATTCCAAGGTTCAATCTTTTCAATTCACTCACAACTTCGGAAATATATTTATTAGTTTTTTTATATCCAATCAAAATTGCAAATTTCTAATGACCCACCCCTCACGTGGATAAAAGCTTCATCTTTCGACTCTACGGATTCATCTTCTAAAATAATAAGAAGAGTTTTTTTACTTGATAGAAGGATTATTACAAAATTTAAATATCAAAGAGATTTGATATGTTAGACTTCTATAAATTAAAATTTTAGAAACATTTTTTCAGAAACTTTTAGAATTACATTGATGTCTTATGAGTACTGATTATATTTAATAGACATATAAAATCTAAACTCATTATGTGAAATCAAATGGAATAAAAAAAAACCAAAAAATATACATTGTCAATTAAAATTAATAAATAAATATTTGAAAGAGACAAAATATTGTTTCTTATCTTATATTCATAAAAACTAAATCTTTCTCAAAAACACAAAACAGAATTTTAAGAACTGCTCTAAAACTAATTCATTTGAAATATTTAATTTAATTAAATATTTAAATAAGTTACTTAAAAAATCTCTCAAAACAACACAACCTCAAAAAACAATTAGAAATCAATTATTGTCTTCGTCAGTCCACATTAAAAAAATAAAATCAATTAACAATTGATAACTTACCCGTAAGACCTTGTGGTATCCTTGTTGAACAAATACTGAAATTAGAGACCTTTACAAATACGAGGTATTCTATGTTTTATGTTCATCACAAAAATCACACAAAGCTTGTAAGGTATTTCACGACCTGAGTTAAAACCACATGTTTTTTTTTTTTTTGAGTGATAGAACTTCAAATTGAAATAAAACACATTTAAATTAAGATTGAAGCCAAATTCTTTTTATTTGAAAGATAATTTTATGACATTCATGTTTTAAGAATAATTTCCGGTATTTGTCCACCACGATTAGCTCTGAGGAACCACATTCGACCAGACCAATTCTGGACCACTTTTTCGAGTAATTCAGGCCTGATTTCATCGATAACACGAGTTATGTTGGCTTCCAAAACGTCTATTATTTCTGGTTTATCAGCATAAACCAATGACTTGACATAACCCCTAATAAGTGGAGTTATGTCGCATGATCTTGGAGGCCAATTAATTGAACCATTAATTGAAATAATGTTATCGCCAAATCTTTCTTTCAATAAATAAATTTTTACGGTAGCAGCATGAGGTGTAGCACCATCTTGTTGGAACGAAAACACTGGGTCGATACAATTCAAATTTTGAAACAAATAATCATTGATCATCGATCTGTAACATAAGCTTCAGCATCGCTTTTAAAGAAATATAGACCGATGATGCCTCCAAAGTTTAAAGCACACCATACACTGAATCATTTTTCAGGATGCAATGGAACCTGCAGAACTTCTTGAAGATTGTTTTCATTCCATATACGGCAATTTTGCTTCTTTACATAGCCGTTAAACCAGAAATGAGCTTCATCACTAAACACAATTTCACGATAAAAAAGTGGATCAACTTCAAGCTGTTCTAGGGCCCAATCAGCAAACAAACGACGCTTATTATGGTTAAGTGGCTTAAGTTCTTGAACCAGTGGGATCTTGTGTGTGTGTAGACCGAGATCTTTACGCAAAATTTTCCATGTGGTGGATGCAAAAAGTCCAACTTGTTGTGAACGTCGACGAATAGACAAATAAATTTCAACAATTTGTAAACGTTGTTGCGGCGTGAGTTTTTCCATGATAATTTGTGAATGCTTCCTGAACAGAAATGTCAAAACAATATTCTACCTTCTGTTAAATCACAGTTATCCCTATCGAAAGTTCTATCACTCTAAAAAAACAACCGATATTCATATAGTGAAATCTGAAACCTAAATATAATATATATCAAATAAAATTATAAAATGAGGTTTTTTGTCTTGATAGAAGGGTTATTACAAAATTTAAATATAAAATCAGTTAGCTTACTCTAAATTTTAATTTCAAAAAATTTTATTCAAAAACTTTTAGTTAAAATAAGAAGGAACGGCTTTTTACTTGATAGAAGGATTATTACAAAATTTGAATATCGAAACAGATTTGATGTGCTGTCTTCTACAATTTTAATTTCAGAAAATTTTTTTGAAGGAACTCAAAGAATCAAATTAATGTCTTTATAAGCACTGCTCATATTTAATAGACGTATAAAATCAAAATTCATCATACAATATCAAATGGAATTAATAAAAACCAACGAATATAAATTGTCAATTGAAATTAAAATATAAATAAGCAAACATTTTTTGTTTCGTTCCAGACATGCGTACTGAACTCTTCAGACCAACGTACGAAGCCCTGTTTATTACAAAATGTATTGTTTTCTGATCCTTTATCTATGAAAAATAGCTCTTTCTCAAAAATATAAAACATAATTTCAAGAACTTTTCAAAAACTAATTTATTTGAAATATTCAATATATTTAAATAAATTACTTCAAAAAATCTCAAAACATGTAGCACATCCTCAGGAAATAATTAAAATTACGATAAGATCAGTTCAACTTTACATATAAAAAATAATAAAATCAATTAAACAATGTATAGACTTACCGAGAGCAACTTCAGAAATAATATGATATATGAACATGCAAATAGTTACATTTATATCCAAGATACTCTATGTTCCATGTTCAAAAAAAATCATACAAAGCTTATAAGGCACTTGGTCTCAGTTAGACAACATAAAAAACTTTTAGAATTAAATTAATCTCTTTTAAGCACGGCTTACATTCAATAGACATATAAGCAGTGCCAAATAGAACATTTTGAATAAAACATTTTTTGAAATAAATATTTATAGGAGGCTAACAGATTAATCTGTTTTGATATTTAGATTCATCTTCCCCTGGAACTGTGGAAGAGCAAATTCTAAATTCGCATTTGTCAAAACTCTTTTTTTCCTGAACGCTTTCCCCAGCATTTCGTGATTCGTTTCATCGAATGAACCCATCGCAGCAACGGAAATGTCAGCCTGACTCATCTGCATTTAGCGCCCCTTCTCCACGAACAACAAAGCTTCAAACAACAATACACCGATTGCATGCGGAAAAGTCGCAAAAGGCCGTTATCGCAGAAATGGAAAAAATCAGATACATTGGTAAAACTCTGTCACAATTTGGGCACGTGATTCTGGCCTCGTAACAACGGAAAATATCGATTTTCTTAGCCCGACTAGAGCGTGCAACAAGTTCGAAACCCGGCTGCGGTAAGCTTGGGTAAGTGGTTCAAGGGTAGGCCGAAATAGATGGATTTTATTGGAATATTATCCATATATTCATATGTGAGGTGCGGGGATAAATGGTGGTGGTGTTACGTTTCGAGAAACTCAGTTCATTTTTATGATTTAAAGTATAATATAGAATTTTACAATGAGAAATTTCATTTTGATATTGAAAAAAACCAGTATATTTAAAGAGCAATCAACAAATCTTTATTTCATTGTGAAGAGGAAAGTATGCCTTTAACAATGGGGAACGATATAAGCCAAATAGTTACCACAGCTACGATTGCAGTACCATATCCTTTTCATGAGATTTTCCATGACCATTTCGTACATTTTCCGCTGTATCTCCTCGATAACTTAACGAATTCCACATTAGACGTCTTGAATCAATTGTGGAGCGTTGGCATAGACCTTAACTTTCACATGGCTTCAAAGGAAAAAGTCTAAAGAACACCCCAGTGAGTACACCTGAAAAAGTAGCTGCTGTAGACCAAACTGTCGCTGAACATCAGACAACATCACCTCGTCATCGTGCTTAAAAAATGAACATTTCACGCACTTCTCTGAGGAGGGTTTTGCGTGAAGAACTCAGTATGAAGTCTCAAAATATTCGTGCGAACAGCTTAGTGGTAGATCATTGGGCTAGTGACCGGAAGGTCCGCGTTCGAATACTTTTCAGATGGAAAAGAAATTTTCTAGTTGGACAGGTGTCGGCCACCATTCCACTGTTGGGTCAAAAATTAACAGGGCTGTGACTTAAAGTGGTCTAAGATCGCAGTAACAAAGCCTACCCAAAACACAACTGAACTAACTCGCACAAGCTGAAAAAGCTTCTGAGGGATCTTCACAGAAGATCTATCGGGTGTTTTTTTTAGAGGTATAGAACTTTCGATAGGGATAGGTGAATTCTACCAGAATAGTTATTAGCTATTTGAGGAAGGCCTCTTTTTCCAAGTGACTACCAAGCAGTCTCCACAGTCCACCCCTAGAGGTAGAAAGTGTGATAAGGATTACGCCATATCATCGCGCGTGGCGAGAACCCCTCCGAAGAGATGAACCCACCAGCTTCCAGTTTGGGCCCTGACTCGAAAGCCAGAACCGTCTGACTGGTAGCAGCGAAGCACTATCCAACCTCTACTAGCTCAGCAGGTCAGTACCCGAGTTGGTTTGAGACGCAACTCACCCGCCGGAGGGAATTCTTATCCATCCACCCGAACGCAGTCCCATAAACTAAGATAAACTCAAAATTGACGACTACAATTGATCCTGGTACGAGCACCGTCTAGCGGACTATACGTCCTAACCCACCGAACCCATGTGAGGTCATGGCGTTAAGCACTAATGGCGGAGCCATTTCGTCGAGATCCACAAACCCTAAATAGTTACGCACAGATCCAGGGGCCAGGACAGGCCAGTCGAGCCGTCAAGTCCCGTTAAACCCCGAGTCGTTTCATGAGAATATCCCGAAAATAGGGCTCTGCGAACAGATAAATGAAATACCCTCTAGTCCAGCATGCGGACTTTCAACCACTGCCCCCTCGAGTCCAACACCAATTGGGGTGGCCAGGTGGTACAAGTAACACCTGAGGGCAAGACCACCCCCCCCGAGGTAACGCAGTATGCTACATTACACAGAATCCGGAGATTTATACTGCGATAGGGTAGAGTACGCTAGTTTTAAGGGAGAAGCCCTGTGCTGCGACAGACTCCCTTGTCACTGAGTTAATCAATCGGCTCAGCCCTCCATTTCACCTGAGTAAAACTAGGGCCCCATTCGGAGATCTTCCACCATACAGGTCCAGTGACTGGCGCGAAATGGCATTACGTTAGACACCAAGACTTAACCCTCCAATTCGCCGGGACGAATCTAGGGTCCTAGTCAAGAGAGCACCCCCATCACGTCAAGATCTAATGCCTGGGGGGCGTTTCGATAGGGATAACTGTGATTTGACAGAAGGTAGAAGCCATGTTGTTTTGATATTTCTTGTCAGTAAGCATTGACAAATTTTCATGGAAGCACTTACGCCGCAAAAAAGTTCACAAATGAAAATAGAAAAAGGCTTTTTACTTGATAGAGGAAATATAACAAAATTTGAATATCAAAACAGTGATGCATAGACAGGTAAGGCTACAATGTTGTATAAAGTAGGTGTGAGATTACCGGAAATAGAAGGGAGGCTAGAAGGGGCACATATGTGAGGGTCCAGGAGAAATAATCGAGCTGCTGGGAGGAGGCTGGATGGATTAGAAGATTAATCAAAAATATGGAGTCATGGAAGAGTGCAGCCATAGGAAGATAAATTACTTTTTAACCCAATATCACGGGCCATGGATTTTTCGGCGCCTCACAGACCATATAGGTAAGGTGGATGATGATATGCGAGATGGAAGCGAGAAAGAGATTAGTTGAGCCATAGGTTGGGAGATTTGCTGACAGTGAATGATAAAATCTCCAAAATACGCGAACGAGTGAAGTTATGTATACGGCGAATGTGAAAAGAGTAAATATTGTAAGAAGGAGTAAGCTTGGAAAAGCCGAAAGTACGAAAGTTGTCATGGATGGTTTGGATATTATAAACACCTATTTTCGATTGAGAGGGAGATAGATCTTTGAGGAGGGAGATTAATTAGGAGTCACACACTACGCTTGCAGCATTACACTGCTCCTCCATGGGAGAAGACTGGGAGAACCTACTTCAACCTAACGACACAAAAAATGTTCTATCACCGTAATATATATCCATTGGGTCATGTTCTCCATGGGAGAAGACTGGAAGAACTTACTCCAACCAAACGATACAAAAAATCACCAACTATCACCATAGTATATATCCACTGGTCATTTTCTTGATTTCAGATACCAAGTCTCGTCAAAAAGTTTGCCGCATATACAGAACACCGCTGTGGATTTGGCATTAATTTCATTCAAGTTCAAGTTCCAATTCAGTTTTTTATCCAAGGTGACTCAGATACTTAGTTTCCCCGGAAAACTCTTTTTCTGTATCTTTCAACACCAGCGCTGCAAATATGAGCTTTTGTCGACGTGTGAAACGAACGGAAAGAATGGGTTTTTCATGTGACCTACCTGCCCTCACAGCCCCTATGGGCACGGAACTGGGATATGCCTCATCAGCGCTCAACCCGTCACTCCCAGTTTCTGAAACTTGAGTAGGTTAGCTTTCGACTTGTAAACGGAACTCACACGTCGATGAGACGAATTACCTCTAGTGCACCATGCGCGCTTTCAACCACTACATCCCGAAAGCTTGTCCAAATAGGAAATAGGACAGAAATACACCAGTAGGCACCGCTCTCTCGTGGTAACAATTATGGGGTCATTGCTAGGACATACTTCGGAAACGCATTCCCCTGCGATTTTAGAGCCTTGCAACCCAGGCCTTGATGAAGTTAGCAAGGTTAATTTAGGATTGCACCCCCCAAGAAGAACAACCAATATCACCAACCAAAGACCCCCGAAGGAGAGAAAACTCGATTTGCCAATTTTCCCCCTTCTCCACATGGAGATGAGTCTACACACACCAACCTACTTCCACAGCTACGAACACCTCTACCCCTCAGCCAAAGACCGCCCAGGAAGAAATACCTCAACGAGGCAATATCTTCTCTTAAAGAATACCGCTTCAGAGACTTTCCATTCTCTCATACATTTCATACGTCCCAATCATCCAACTTATATCCTTACATCATCATATTCCCATTCAATTCTCTTAACATTCCCCTTAAATTCACTCTTGGCTTCTCCAAATACTCTTCACATTCATACAAGACATGCTTCAACTCTCTATCTCCCCATACACCTATCATTCTCGGAGAGTCCCTTTTTATACAAACACTCATTCAGGCTCCCATGGCTCTTGATGAGGGATCCCAGACATATATAATTGATTTTCACCTGAAAAACGAATCCTCGAAATGAACCTATGAGTGAGTTTTCCAACTAGTCTCTCATTCCATCTTCTCTGCCACTTTATCTGCATTCTTGCCCTCCCCTCAGTCCCTCCCTCCTCTATGTCCTATTACCTGTTTGAACTCCACACCGAATTTTTTCGCCAAGATCACACAAGATCCCATGAAGGAACACCTATCAAAACATTCATGGTATCCATAGATACCATAGATCTCAAGGATGAATACAGAACCACTCTCTGACACTCACCATTTTTCGCATATCCATACTTCATTGACTCATACCACACATTTACGTATGAACCAAAAAATAACTGTAATAGTTAGATTGACACTGAATCCGTTCTGCACACACTAATCATGAATGAAGTCAATGACGGGTCACGACCGACGCTGCTACTTCGAATTTTCCCTCAATTATGATCGCTAGGTCATCGACCTAACAGTAGCAGCTATAACTCCACTCAGTGGATCTTCAGAATTCACGAACCTAAAAGAAAAATTCTTTTATCAATTGATCTTAAATCACCTATAACTAAAATTCGCAGATGGGATTAGTTTGAGCGCAAAAAAATAGGTTTTCACGTTTGTTCTTTCAATATTTCTAGTTTTCTCTTAATAAGAACGATCCTCGAACAGCAATGAATATTCAGAAAGTAAAACAACCAAATATTTCAGTTATCTTCGAGTTTCACGCTCAAATTTAGCCACCCACTTTCATGATGACGATTGTGAGTAGAGTAAATAGGGAGTTTTTCGAATCGGGACAGTGTAACATACATCTGTGTTACAGTTCAAAACTCAAATACAGCCGAATAGGTTTCGCTGATCGTCAGGCATAAGTTGCAGACATGCATGTTTCATGGCTTTTTGGCTGTTCATCAGTGCATTTCTCTGATGCCATCGAATGCAATACCACACACCTATATCCGCTTTTCTCTTAGACACTACTGTTTTTACAAACAGTGCCATCTATTCCACACGAATACACATATGCAGCATACAACCCCAGGCTAAGCCAAGAATCGAACTGCATTCCCAATTACTTCAGTCGTCACAGACGCAAGTAATATCCAATTAGGCCGCTATGCAGGGCAGATATAGGTGCGTGGCTGTGTTGAATTCAATGGAATGCTCATACTCGTTATATATATTTCATAATAAACATGTGCCACTTCAATCGATTCATTCTCTTTCATTCCTGAAGATGAAGGAGACGCTGATAATAACAAACCTAAATGTGCGAATATAAACCGCTGATGCACCAGTTCAGAAGAAACATGGCTCTCATAGTCATTAACAATTTTTATCAGCAGAACACACAAAAAGCTGAAATCAAGTATATTAAAAATTTAAATTTCATTCCCTCAAGATGTAATGAACATCTAATCACTTAGCAGAGTCCCTTTTCAGTTCATTTTCTTACCGATTTGCAAACAATCGTTCCCCAATTCTCATTGAATTTACAAGAGAAACTCCCCGAAAAGTGATCCGTTATCGTCAAAAACTCCAATGCGAAATTTAATTTCCGAACACGGCCGAAATATATAAAGCGGAAATTAATTTAGGATGAGAGCGACAGAAATGAACGGTCGAATTCAATCGAAAAATGGAAAATGCAAAGGACTGCCGGAATCCCGGAGGAAAATATCGCCCGGAGTTGAAAGAAGCGGAAGTGCCATTCAACAGTTCTTTTCCACCGATTCGGTACGACAATCTGGAATCGAGTCATCGTGGGAATGTCACGTGAATACTCTGATTTATCTACAGAAATACACTTACAACGCGGACACCATATATAATTCCATTCCTTTAGAACTAAATATAGTTTTCGAGAATTTTCTGAAGAAACACTTCATACATTAACTGGATCAATTCTCCAAAGCCTCTCAACAATCTCTCAAAAACTCTTTACGATAAAATTAAATGAAATGTCTTAGAAACACTGTTTTTTTATTGACATATAGAATTATCAATACATATGTGCGGCAGTTAGCCAAAAATGAATTAAAAGAAACTATAAAATATTGACAACAACCCTCCAGTTAACATCATCCGATCCTGTTTTGAATGGATATTCACAAATTCCATTCACTTAAAATGATCCACGTAGAATTAGGAAAAATATTTTCTTCCTTTTTTATTTACAGCACATTCTCCAGAAAAAGCTTAACTATATTCTCATCATTCGAATATTTTAATATATAAGTACAACTTATATCAAACGATATATTAAATAACCATTCATTATAAGAAATCCTAATGATATAACAGAATTCAATAAATAAAAATCGTTAACCAAAATCCTATAAATTATATATTTTGAGTAGACAAAATTTTGTTTCTGCTCATCAATCTTATGAAAACAGATACCTTTCAAAAATGTTTAACATAATCATTAAACTATTTTACTTAGAATATTCAATGTTATTGGATATCTAATGAGTTACTTTTTATAAAATCTCAAGATATGTAAAAAAATTTCTAAAAAACAAGTTTAAGAGAGACTTTGCTTCGTCACTACACAATTATATTCATATTCAATAAAATATAACATCAATCAACAAAAATAGTTTTTCACCTTTTAACCATTCAGAAAGCTTCTGGTAAATGAATACTGAAAATTTAAATGGAATGTAATGTTAACTCAAATAAATAATTCTGTGGTTTACCATTAAGCTAAATGATTGAATGGCTATTTAACGGTCTCTGTTATAGCACAAGGACTATCTGTATAAAGAATGTTAAGGTGAGAAAATATTTTTGTTGATTTATGTTATATTTTATTGCATATGAATAAATTGAGTACTGAGGAAGCAAAGTCTCTCTGGGAACTTGTTTTTTAGTAATGCTTTAAAATATCTTGAGATTTTATAAAAAGTAACTTAGATATCCAATAATATTGAAAATTCTAAGTGAGATAGTTTCATGATAAAATTCTTAAAATTATGTTGAACAAAATTTTGTCTACTTAAAATATTTAATTTATAGGATTTTGCTTAACAATTTTTATTTATTGGATTTTGTTATATCATTTGGATTTCTTATAATGAATCTTTATTTTATATGTCGTATGATATAGGTGGTACTTATATGATACTTATTTAATTTAGTTCCTGAAGTGATAATTATTAAATACAATTTTAATATCAAAACAATTTAAAATATGTTTATCTTCTACAATTTTAATTTCAAAAAATTTTATTTTATATATAATATATAATTATATTTTGGCTTCAATAAATCTCATTATGGAATGTCAATGAATTTAAATAAGCCTTAAAAATAACTCACACTGTTCTTTGATTCTGTTACAACATAGATCAATCTTGAATTATAAAGATGATCTATGTCTCGAAACATTATTAATTTACACGTGATACGTTGTTTGATATAGGTTAGTTTTTTGATTTTGATATTTTGAATATATTTCAGGACTGAAGACGGAATTGCTTAGAATTATATTTGTATTTTGAAGATATAGTGCATGCTTTGAGAGATTTCTGAATTTAATTATTCGAATATTTAAATATATTAAATATTTAAAATAAATTATATTCTTTGAGAAGTCCTTTAAGTGTGTTCATGTTTTTAAAAGGCAAATGGCGTTCTGAAGGTAAGACCAGAAACAAATTTTGTCTCCTTTAAATATTTATTTATTAATTTTGGTTTATTTATTCCATTTGACATTATATATTGAGTTTTGATTATATACGTCTATTAAATGTAAGCGGTGTTTGCTTTAGATATTAATTCAATTCTAAAAGTTTTTTTTGAATAAAAATTTTTTGAAATTAAAATTGTAGAAAATAAACATATTTTAATTTGTTTTGATATTCAAATTTTGTTATATTTCTTCTATCAAGTAAAAGGCCTTTCTATTTTAAATACAATTTTTTCAAATTAAATATGCAGAAGGCTAAAATTAAAATATTTAAATAATTTTATATACCTTCTATCAAGTACAAACCTCTATTTATTTCATTATATTCTCATCAGTCGGAAGTTATTGGGATGATAGATACAAACAATCAAAAGAAAATATAACTACATATTTTCATTCAAGAAATATTCTATTCAGAAGCAAACTGAAATAAACATGCTCAGCCAACCGAGTAGATCCTGGCTCTTCCTAAGAAAATTCTTGAGAGGAGAATATGAATAGAGTCAATATCTGAGAACTGCCAAGACTATGTGTGAAAATAGAATATATAATTATTATGTCTAGAAAAAGAGACAGTGTTTTTAAGACATTTAATTTAATTTGATTTTAAATAGTTTGGAAAACAATTTTGAGATTGAATTTATAGTGGTTACAGAAAATTGATCCAATTATTGTGTCAAATATTTGAAGGCACCAATTCAAGTAATTGTCAATTCATTTTTGTTCATAATAATTTTTATTAGTATTTTAACACACGCGCAGTTTTCGAGTTATTAGTCTATGATCTTATTTTGAAAAATTTTTTGTGGACTTGCCTAGTTTTTTGGATTCTGCTCAGCTGGCTGAGCAAAGTTCAGTTCGCTTCTTAACAGAATATTCGTTGAATGAAGGCATGTAGGTATAGTTTTTATTGATTTTTTTCATATAGAATCATCTATTCTCGGTATAGGTCCACATGGCGAAGGCTGCTGTACGGAAATGTGAATTCGAAATGAATACTTATCCTCCGTAAAGTCCAGACTTGATTTCCAGTGACTAGTGCCTATCCCCAAATGTGAAAAAATATCTTCGTGGAAAACGATATTCTGAAGATGAGGAACTAAGGGTAGCACTAATAACACCTTATGTAAATAAAAAAAACATTCTACAGAACAAAAACTATCAAGGAAGAATATTAAGGTTCTTCCATTTATGAGATTTCAAACTTGAGGGTAGCGTGTAATTGTTTGAAATAGATTGCAAATAATTTTCCACTCCGAAATACGTATAAGTAAATGAAATAAATAAATCATTTATTGGTCTCTTCAGACATGAAAAAATATATGAGATGAGTCAAAAGAGGGTGATATAAATAAAGTTAAACATCAAATACATCATTTAAGAATCTGTTGATGGGGCGACATTTCGAGCCTTTCCGATTTATGGTTAGGTATAAACAATACTCCCCTACTTCTTGTATGGTATTTATCAAAGCTATCACAAATTATGGGATGTTATTTTCTCACTTCTTAATATATATTATGGATTTGAGAATAAAAATTCAAAATAATGTGAGAATATTATTTAATGAAAAACTAGTCTACAGGACGACCTTGGACTTATATCATAATCATGCACAGGATACATTTTTGGATAATAAAAACCCTACCAACTTCTGATGAGTTTCCCCAAAGAAGGATATTATATGACAGATGGCCATATACTAAGCCGCAATGAATATTTATCAAAATGAATATCAAAACAGATTTAATCTGTTAGTCTTCTAAAATTTCAATTTAAAAAAACAATTTAAAATTAATTTAATGTCTTATAATGAGCACTGCTTATATTTAATGGACGTATAAAATTAAAATTTATTATACAATATCAAATAGAATATTAATCAGTGACATTATGGGTGCCACATGTCTTACTCTATTTAAAGCATAAAATGGGCTATTTAATTTGCTACAGACTAAATCAGTATGGTTGAACCATCTCAAATTTTCATCCAAATAAATTCCTAGAAATTTTGTACAATCTTTCGATGTGGTTACAGTATATGAGTAGTTGAAAACTAGTTTCCTTGGAGATTTACCTATTGCAAAGAGACTACATTCAGTCTTTTCGATGTTAATTACAAGATTATTTGTACGGCACCATTTCACAAAACAATCTAGTAAAAAGCTGCACAAAATTTGAAGCTCTTCGAAAGAAGGAGCCCTAATACCAAACGATGTGTCATCAGCAAACAAAATTATTAGGCACATTTTCGAGAATGACGAAGTGTGATAAGTATTACGGCATAGCATCGCGCGAAGCGAGAACTCCACCGAAAAGATGAACCCACCATCTTCCAGTTTGGGCTCCGACTCGAAAGCCAGAACCGTCTGACGGGTGGCAGCGAAGCACTATTCAACCTCTATTAGCTCTCTAGGTCAGTATCCGAGTTGGTCTGTGACGCAACTCACCCGCCGGAAGGAATTCTTATCCAAGTATCCGAACACAGTCCCATGAACTAAGATAATCTCAAGATTGATGACTTCTATTGATCCTGATACGAGCACCGTCTAAAGGCCTGCACGTTCTGATTAACCGAACCCATGTGAAGTCATTTGATTGATCCTGGCGTCAAGCACTAACGGCAAAGCCTTTTCGTCGAGATCCACAAACCCTAAATTGTTACGCATTGATCCGGGGCACCGACAAGCCGGTCGAACCGTCAAGTTCCGTTAAACCCCGACTCATTTCATGAGAATTTCCCGAACATGGGAGCCTGCGAACAGATAAATGGAATACCTCTCTAGTCCAGCATGCGGACTTTCAACCACTGTCCCCTCGAGTCCAACACCAATGGGGTGACCAGGTAGTACAAGTAACACCTGAGGGCAATCCAGCCCCCCGAGATAACGCAGTATACTACATAACGCACTCGGCCATTACACAGAATCCGGAGATTTATACTGTGATAGGGTAGAGTACGCCAGTTTTATGGGAGAAGCCCTGTCCTGCGGCAGACTCCCTGTCACTGAGTTAATCAACCGCTCAGACCTCCATTTCACCAGAACGTCAAAATTAGAGCCCCATTCGGAGATCTTCCACCTTACAGGTCCAGTGACTAGCGCGAATGGCATTACGTTAGGCACCAAGACTTAACCCTCCATTTCGCCGGGACGTAACTAGGGTCCTAGTCCTGACAAGCGCCCTCGTCAAAATCTAATGCCCGGTGGGCGGATAGATTGACACAGTGTACAAAATGTTGACACATCACTGGACCCATTGACTTCAGAATTTTAGCAGAAACGAAATTTGAACCTGTTGGAATTATATCGCTGAACAGAGCGTGGATATTTAAAGCACAGTTGAATTTATAAAACTCTTTATTCACTTCTATACATATCTAAAGCACATCTAGTAATACATCTAAAAGTACTCGTAGGTACCAAATCTAATAACGCTAACAGCGATTGCTAGGGTTAGAATAGCAATGACTTTCCTCTGTAGGTTGGCGCCTACAGAAGATCACAGATAGTGGACAGAATGGTAGTTCAGTTTACTTACGTAAACATACATTGATATCTCAAACAAAGCAGCATTCTTACAGAACTCGAACTTTTATTATTTTTTAGTGGCATTATAGTGTCAGCAACTTCGAACTCAGATACTGGATGAAAGAAAAACTTTGAGCCAGACATACATGAGGTGGTACACGTCGTGGACAAACTGTTGTTTTAATAATAGAGAATTGTTTTCTCAGTAAACGACAAAAAATAATTGGCAAAGATTTCTGTCACTTTATCAGCGTTATTATGTTCGACCTGAATGATACTGTCCTGAAACGAGAGATCAAAAAATTTTTGAAAGGACTCATTAATCAAATGTTATCATTATTTTGGAATCATTTTTGACAGTAATTTCAGTTAATTAGTGGTTTCTTTTTTTATTCCTATTCTTGTATTCTTATTTACATCCAAAAACGAATAATTCTCTTGAAATTCTTGATTAAATGTGAACCGTATGGTGATGCGCGACAGCATAACAAAATCATGTATCATGATATAAATCCTTAATTCAAACTCGATAATAGGACTGTCGAAATCGTTCCGGTAGCGTTCAACGCTGTTCTGCTCAAAAATATATATTTCTTCAATCACTTAATAATACAATCCCCACTAAATTTGCGCGAACACTATTCTACATACAAATGGCAAATTTCCGACCGATCCGACCTGATATTTCGAGAATATTGGAAAAAATAAGAGAAAGAAATTCTGCAAATTATTCAGGCCCCAAACTTATCCTGAATGTTTCAAGTGTCTGGCTCCTACTGTTCTGAAGAGTATTTATGGACACACCGGCAGGACAGAATCGGATTCTTCATCAATGAATCTAACCTATCTCATAGTCATTTGTGACCACTGTGGTCTCAAAATTCGAAAATTACAGACATTTCGGTAAAGCAGTAGCATGATGTTCCCTAGAACAAGGGCGCTTGAATGTCTTTAATGAGATATGCAGTGAAAAAAAAGTACCAGGATATACTGACAAGTTCTAAGCCCACTATAGAAGCAAACAAAATTTGAAAGTCAATAAATTTTATTGCTCAATATACTCAGGTCCGAATGGGATACATCCATCATATTCTTGATAGGAAGTGTGAGCTATGGTAATGGAAAGTTCTATAAATCGAGACAGTGTGACATACATCTGTATAACAGTTCTATACTCAAATAAACCGGATAAGTTTTTTTTGATCACTGAGGCAAATGCAAGAGATGCGCACATTTCGAACTTGCTGGTTCTCGCCATTGTAATGAATGCCAGCGACTAGAAACCTCTCAAGTACCTATATTCGCTAAACACAGAAACACTAAGGTATTAATCATGTACTATTGCCCTCTAGAGTATGTAAATATTCCTACAAGACATACCTTTGCGAGCTAATTCAACTAACGCCGAAAAAACATCCTCATGCTCAATTCAGACCATTATATGCCGTAATGCTCATAATTGGCATATTCATATTCAAATAATTCAATTCGGCTGATCTGTACCAAATATCATTAACAAGGAGTGTGAGTTATGGTAATAAGAAGTTCTGCATATCGAGACAGTGTAACCTACATCTGTATAAAATTGTGTACTCAAACAAACCTGATAATGTTTTGTTGATCAGAATTAGATTAGACCTTTCTACTACCATAGTTTACACTCCTCATTAATGATATTCGGTACATTTCAGCCGAATTAATTTATTTGAATATGAATATGCTAATTATGAGCATTACGGCTTGAGCATTAGGAAAGTTTTTTTCTGGGTTTGTAACGTAAAAATATCGAGAATACATTTCTTTACTTGAATTAGCTCGCAAAGGTTTGTCTTGTAGGTATACTTGTATACTCTGAATGACGCTTCTATATGATTACTACCTAAGTGTTTCTTTGAATAGCGTATATAATAGGTACTTGATAGACTTATAGTCACTGGCATTCATTGTACTGACGAGAACCAACAAATTTCAAACGTGTGCATGTCTGCAATTTGGCCAAGTGTTCAACAAAACCTTATCTGGTTTGTTTGAGTATAGAATTGTTATACAGATGTATGTTACACTGTCTCGATTTGTAAAACTTTCTATTACCATAGCTCACACTTCTTGTTAATGATATTTGGTACAGATCAGCCGAATTGATTTATTTGAATTTCATATTCATTGCCGACATTATATTCAAATTCCTTCAAATAGTTGCTGTTTGTTGTATGATGTATTTGAAGAGCAACTATCCTGATGTTCATGTATTCTCCTCTTGAATGGTCATCCGGTTTGATCAATTTAAACTAATGGGCAAACTAAGTCCTAGCTGCTGTGTAATTGGAATTTTTTCAAAATAATTGGCAATATCATCAAATATTTCTTTGACATAGGTGAATCTTATGTATTTTTGTGAGAAGAGGTCTTTTTTAACGAAATAAACAAGAGTAAAGTTTTTTTCTGCGAATCAGTTAAATATGAATAAATTTAAGTTATATATTCTGTCAATTTTTTCATTTATAGATTTCCTTCAGGTTTCTTAGGATTTTATGCATTCTTTGAAGAATTCCATTGTCTATCGAAATAAAAACATAATTTTCTGAGACAGCATCGATTCAACTTTTGAAGTGAATACGTGAAGGTTACATAAATTTCTGCTTCTATATTTGAATTTAATATAAACCCCTATTAGGTATAAACTCAACAAAACTGATTTTATTTTTATATAAAGCAAAAATATTTTCACATTGAAGTTTTGCTTTTCATCTGTTGCTCAATTTTGTGAGATATTCTAGAAATCTGGAACTCACTTCGATTAATACCATGTCTGGAACACAGATCAACTTTTATATAATTGAAATAACCTCATTTGTTAGTTGATATATTTCCCTTCAATGTGTAAACACTGTTATTCCAAAGTATTGTGTGTTGATTGTATTCAAGTTTCTTTTCTGGAGTTTTTGCAATTTTTTAAGATTTTTAAGATTAGAGCACATCGAAAATAAATTCTCAAATGTTGTTTTGAGAAATATGTGATATTTCAATTTATGTTTAGCATTTTCTGAGCCAAAATTTATTAATCAGTTTAAAAGTTTGATTTTCCTGTCTTGTTCTGAAAGAGTGTGATTTATGTTTTGCATCAATTTCTTGATTCTATTGATTTTCTTTATACTTCTTCGAATTTTGTGCATTATTTGAAGAATTTTGAAATCTAGCAGAATAGGAACTTATTTTTGTGAGAAGTAATTAATTCAGATTTTCAAACTGAATATCACAGGTAACAAAAGTTTTTGATTTTATTCTTAAATTGAATATAAATTAATAAAATGATATGGATTATTACCACAAATTATTATATTAACGACAATTTTTTCGCCAACAGTGTAGGTTCATAAATTTTATATTTTCATAATTATGAACAGTGTTGGCAAAACAATTGTGGTTAACTCAATAAATTGTGGAAATAATCTATATTATTTTATCTAATTGAAATGAATTTTCGTCAAGTAAGGACCGATTCTATTCAATTTTTGAATATTAATCATTATCAAATTACAACTCAAGTTTACTCTTTCAATAGATAAAACATACGGTACACTGTACTACAATTGCTTTATCTTTTGTTGGAAACACCTCGTACATCGTATACCCGATTCAGTCTAGACTCACCTGCTTCACCAATACGATGTCTTCGGTGAAACTTTGAACATCTATTGCCAGGGGAATGTTCATTGAATAAAAAAATAGAAGTTACGGTATTAGTTCCTTTTCTTTTTTCGATATATCGTTCTGTTCTTTTCTTCGGAAACTATAACAATTTGTTGGTCTCCCTTTGTTATCCGTTTGACCTAAGGTCATATCCTATGGCATTATCCTTCCTTTCATCATGATTCTAATTTCTCCTCTCTGTTAACAGGCTGAACATCGTCTAAATATTTGACGGAGATATCGAGTTCGGAGTTCAAGGTTGAGATATCGGATATTGAAGACAATTAACATCGAAATTGCCCTCGTTGAATTGCAAATATAGGAGCGATATGTAAGGATTAAGAGAGACGGATGATTTCGAAGAAGTAGGACAGTACCAAGAAGTTACAAGCTGGGACAGATGGAACATTAGCTGTGATTTGTGTTGAATTTATTCCATGTTTTTTCGAGAAATGAAGGGAGTGTTAGGTCCTTCAGGGAATTTATGAGGAAGATTCCTTGAACGGTGATTTCAATTTTCAGCTCTCCCCGAATGTCCATAAGTCTGGATTACAATATTGTTACAGAATGTTTGGCGAGGGGTTGAAAGTCTCAACTCAGCGTTTTATATTATTTTAACTGCTGCATTTGATTTTGGGTTATCAATAAAAATGAGGATCAGAGCAGGTTTCATCACATTATCTGTGTTCCGTATTCTTGGATATTCTGTTTCTGGGATAACGTCGATTTATTTTCATTCATCATTATTCAAAGACTCCAGAGACATGAAATTTATTGATATTTTGACGAAACAATATTTTCAACAATCTAAAGATAATACTTTCGTACTGCTTCATATTCGAGAAGGGAAACTTTCTATTTTTAAATCATCTCTCCATATTTTTGAAAGTTCCCTCCTGCACTGTTTTTTGTTCAGCTGAAGCACAGCCTTCTCAAATATGAGCAGCGTACTAGAAATCTGGAAACATCAGGGAGTTCCACGCTATACAACAGTAGTATGAAAGATTTTTTAGGTTTATTGTGTGTTGCTTAACGGGTGTAAATAAATTCAGGAGTGTAAAAGTGGTCAGTTCTTGAATGTTATTTATTAATGTAGTACAAATTCGGTGAATAAGTGCATCTAGGTGAACAAGTTATTTGCTGTCCCATATTCCCACATTCCAAATGTCTGGACGTTTTTATATTCAAATTTTGTACTATTCCTTTCATCAAGTAAAAACTTCTTTTTATCATTTTATTCCATATATAATATATAATTATATTCAAGTTTAAAAAATCTCATTATATAAATACCTAGAATACAATTTATTTCTAAAAGTTTTTGAATAAAATTTTTGAAATTAAAATTATAGGAGATCAACATATTAAATCTGTTTTGATATTAAAATTTTGCAATATTCCTTCTATAAAGTAAAACCTCCTCTTATTATTTTATTATATATACTTTTGATTGGAAACGTCTGTTCAATTCTATATGTCACGAGTATTGCTTCGTGAAGGTTGAATTGACAAATTGAAAATCATGAAATTCTTAGAGCATGTAAAATTTTATCAAGGGAAATACAAGCTTCATCTATGAAAAACCCATAATGTCTTTAATTTTTATCATTTCGTAACTATTATCAGAATTTTCGTAGTTTCAATTTGTTGATTCAGACTCCACTAATTTCCATTCAGAATGAAAATCAAGAATACTTAAGTTTGTCGGTCTCAAACTTGGATAAGGGCGAAGGGTTAAAAGGCCAGGTTAACAAATAGCCTAAGCAAAAACTTTACATTCTTCATGGATCCATACACCTGCCTTGAAATGGGATGAATCCAGTGATGGCGACATTTGACAGAGAACGGAAAACGAGATGAGAAAGAAAGATTTTCTACGAGTTGAAACCTGAAATATATATAGTTTAATAAAAGAGAACAGGAAGTACTGGAGGAACTGAAAGAGCATAGTATTGCATATATATGACGTACAAGAAACAAAGAAGAACGGGAAGGGGCAGAAAAACTACCAAGACTGCACGCTCTTATAAAATTTGATATCGAAAATCAAGAGCGGGCTGAAGAAGAATAGAAAATATAAGTCGAATAAACAAAAATGCTCACACATATCATCGGGACCCCAGAATCACACGTAGAATACAAAATAATTCGCGATGAGGCAAAACTACTCGTGAGACTAGCTCAAGCAAGGCAATGGGAAATTTTCTCGGAAAACATGGAAAGTGACTTTTAATTTTGATTAATTTAATGTTTTAATAGAGCCCAGCCACATATCAAAGCAATACTGGGATGAATATCTTAAAAATCTATAGGGATAGGAGGAAGAAGTCACTGAGCAGAATGATACTGCAGAAATAGTTACTAGCGATAATATGCAAATATATAGAAAGTACAGACTTGAAATTGGCACTTAAACGAATAAGGAACAGAAAAAGTCCTGGTCTGGATAGTATCTCCAACGAAAATTTTAAATAGGTGGACAATCTTGTTTAACAACTGAATTAACTGGCTGATATTATTGCTGAACACTGAACCAAAACAAAAATTTTTTCTGGTTGTAACATAAAGCTGAATAGGATATTATGGTAGAATGGATATATCCAAATACGAAAATAAGGAAAATAATGTTATAACACAGTGTTTTGTTGTTAAATTTGTTGAATCACATTTAATGTTACAATAAAATAATAAAAAGAGGTTTTTTCTGGATAAAAGGATTATTACAAAATTTAAAATATCATACAAATTTATTCTGTTAACCTACAAATTTTAATTTCGAAAAAATTTTCATTCAAAAACTTTTAGAATTAAATTGAATAAAAGTTTTCAGAACACACTTTGTCAAGTCTATATGTCTACTAAATTGACACAGTGTGTTCTAAATACATTCATTCAATTCAATTTTAAAGGTTTTTCATTCAAAATTCTTTTGAAATCAAGATTTGTAGGAGGTTAACAGAATAAACAATGTTAAGATATCCGATCTGTATTGAGAACAATGATTTCAGAATTTTTCAACCGTATATATCGACTTTATTTAATTTCACACCTACTTAACGTACCTCTAATTTAGGAAAAACACAAAAATAAAAATTTTTGACTTAAAATAATAATTAAATTCTATTTTTTCCTTTTATGAAGGGTCATTATATCTTCTCCCTTCAAAAAACAGCAGTAATCACTCATCATGGCTGGATCCCATCATACTTGATAGCGAATTTCCATTGTCCTCTTGGTGGAATCGTTCACCCAGCTCGTCATTGCCAGTTCCCAAATTGTCAGGAAAAAATTACAGATATTATTGGAGGAAATGAATTTTTAATGACAGTAGGGTATCAACCGATTTGTAGGCATTTAATAGTTTATTAACTAACTGGTAAGTTGCTCTGTAAAATTAACGTCATTGTGCATTTTCTGATTTGTGGTCCGATAAAAATGCCTTCCTTTAATTAGGCATCACTTAGCTTGGGGAAAACCTGTTTTAAGTATTTGAATCCATCACCATCTTTATTAATAGCCTTCACAAAGATTTCATCCGTTCAAGTTTAATGTGAAGAGGAAGCAAAAGAACTTTTTTTGGGTCTACAAGATGTATAAACTTAACATTTTGAGATCCCGGTTGAAATACACTTGTTTCTGGCCAAATTTTTGTTATATAATGCTGATTTACTGCACGAATGAACCGTAGACAAAGAAAACAGCTATATTTTGTGAATCCTCCCTGAAGTTTCACTAAAATTCCGTTAACATTTAAGTCCCCATATATCTGCAATTTATACTTGTTGTAGTTTATTTTAGTTAAAATATTGAGCATATTTTCATATCTTTCTTTCATCATTACTGAATGAGTAACCGGTATAGAGGGTTTTAAATGTCCGTTATGCAATAACACAGCTTTCCAATTGTAAAAAACTTGAAATGTTCAATACGAAGTTCCTGCATTAAACCGTCAACATAAGTACACGCGCACAATGAATTTTTCATACTGTAGAATGCAGAAAACGGAGCATTTCTTTTTCTGAAATTTGTAATCTCCGTTTCGTTGCCTAATAAGTTACATTCCTGAAGACGAGAATCAAGAAGTTCTGACTGTTGCTTTGATACCCCAAACCATGTAATAAATCATTCAACTCTCTTCGAACAATTAAATGTGGCTCGCCGAAACTGGGATCTGAAGTAAAAGTAAGGAAGTTGCATTGTTCTTCGGAGCTGCCTGATGATGCATTGTCTCCAATATCTTCCAAAACAACATTTTACGGATCTAAAGGGCACTGGTAAATCTGCGTTATGAGGAACGTATTGCAGACTGCAAATCCAGAAAGTCGATCTTGTGCTTTCCCTTTTTGGAATAAACTTCACTCTTTGTCAGGCAAAAATAGCAATGATCTAAATGATTAGAGGGTTCTCTCCATACCATAGGAACTACAAAAAGCATGCTTTTTCTCTTCCCAGTCGTCCACAACGATACGCTACAACTAACACAGCACAAACTAGAAGCCCAGTGCTTGTCCTGATATCCAATTAAAACACCAAAATATTGGAAGTTGACTTATTCAACATTTTTCGAAAATGGCTTAGCTCGTGAATTTACCATAAACTCCTCACAAATATAAATTTGTCAAGAGAGATTTTGCAACTTCGGCGCGTCTGCCTAGACATTTTCGTCCTTAAAACACTATCTTATCTACACACAGGGAACCACTCACTTCGAAACTCAACAGAAGCTTGATATTTAATCTTAATTTTATGTAAAATATGGTAAACAATACAGTTTTGGTACTTTTCCTGTTATAAAATGTATCAATTTCAATTGTCTCCTATAAAATTGAGAACTTGCTAATGTGAAATGGTCTGATTGAGCTATTGAAAAGTGGTACGTGCTGGGGCTTAAGGAATATTTTTTCCATTATTAGAAGGGTTTTTCCATCAAAAAAATATAGATCTGCTTTGTGTTACAAAAATATTGTCGACCAGTGTAATCACAGGTCACCTGATGAATGGAGGAAAAGTATTATTATTCTCTTGTTGGAGAAGATATATAAAAAATTAACAGAAAATTACAGAGGCATTAGCTAAATGACATTAACACTGAAGTTGATAAATAAAGTTTTAGGAGTACAAATAAGTTTCCGCCGTTTTTTAACACAAATTAAATTTAAACGATGTGAGACTGCTTGCTGAGTGACTTCTAATGTTAAAGCAAGTTCTTTTTGTGTTTGAGATAAATCTTCCTCCAATAATTCCTCCAATTCTGCATCCTCGTAAATTTTTGGCCTTCCACTGCGATCTTTGTCTTCTACGTCGAAATCACCGTTTTCAAACTTTTGAAACCACTCTCGACACGTTCTCTCACTCAAAGCACCCTCACTATATGATTCTACGTGCAATTGATGCGCCTCAGCAGCAGATTTCTTTAAATTAAAGAGATAAACTAATATTTCCCGCAAATGACGCTAACTTGGCTCAAATCTTGACATTTTCAACTTAAAAAAATATATTTTACCAATATAAAATCAATGATATAAATAGGTTATGTTATTCTTGAATGTCCAAACTATTTTTAAAGCCGGTTATCATCTGCGAAAGCTAACCGAAACTCCGTGCCGCGTCATCTACAATAAAACGGAAACTTTTTTGTACTCCTAATAATAACCAACAAGATAAGTATTATAATCTTCCAATCAGATGAACAACAGGGATTTAGTTCGGGTATCTTGCACAAATGCGGTGTTTGTTATGAGCCGAATTGAGTGAAATATACCTGCTTACATGTGCTTTATATACTTCCATAAAGCATTCGACCGAGTTGAGCTACAGGATGTTGTACATTTGCTTCACAGTAGACAAGAACATTACAACTTAATTAAAGTCATTCATTAAGATCGTATATAGTGCCAACCAATACAAGTAGGAATCTATCGAGAATTTATCGAGCAAGAAGGGCGACTCGCTGAGTTCACCACTTTTCAATATAATTATGGACGAGACTATAAAGCAAGTACGACGTTCAAGGAGATATAAAATGGGAAACCACAATATAACAATTCTATATTAACTAATGATGCTGTGCTTGTTGCGGAAAACGAAGATGGTCTCCAAAGATTGCTTTATATGCTTTACCTGTGAAGCCAAGTCTATAAACATGGTAATTTCTGCCTCCAAAATACAAAACTTCACAACATCTACTCTCTCAAATGTAGACTTGTCGGTGATCAGATCATACAGCAGGAATTCAAATTGAAAACCCAGGCATAGATCACGCCAGATATGGTGAATCGGAATTAAGACAACAAATAATGTAGCTGTGTGTTTGTAGTTCGTACGGCACAATATGGAAGAACTAATACCTGCATACTGAGACTAAGGCACGAATACATGAAACTGCAGATACAACTAAAACCAAAGGTTATTGAAAGCTAGGGAAATGAAAGTCTTGCGAAAATTCTCCAGAAAAACTTCAATAGATAGAGAACGAAATGATAACAGTAGAAAGGAGGAGTGGAATAAATATATAAATCGAATGAACCGAAAAAGAATGGTAAGAATAGCTCGTGACGAACCCCTATGAGGGGAAGAAGTACTGAAAGAACGCGGAAGAGATGGAGCGATAATCGTACCGCCAATACGGACTAGGCAGGCTACGAAGAATGAATAGACAGTTGCCTATGATGATGAAGAGAGACAAAGAAGAAGAATTTTTAAAAACCACATATGAGAGTCTTAGTAAAATTCGAAACAGCTTTGTTACAAATTCTTATTTAGTTGATTTGAACTTTTTAATTTTTTCAGTTCCAATTTTCATATACAGCATTGTTACAAATTCTTATTTAGTTGATTTAAACTTTAAAACTTTAAATTTTCATATACTAGCATAAAAAATATAGGTCTAAATATTTTTTATGTCTGTTTGGTAGTTCGACGATCCATCAATAGAAATATGCTCTAAGTTTTTTAGTTTTGGTTTGTTTAATCCAAAGTGAAATTTAGAGAAACGTTAGGCGATTTTCCATAAAATAACAGCCAATCATTCATGAATATGAACGAGTTAGCTTAAAATCCTTACGTTCATTCATAATTTCAGTACGAAAAATGTATATCACATTTTTTCCTATGATTATCTACATTGCTCGATTTTGAAATGTCTTTAACTATTTCGAAGATTCTTTTCGTCAGTATTTAAGTTAATTGTACGATTTACTCAATATTGTTCATATGTTATTGGATATGCTTTCGCAGACATATTTTCGGCAATTTTGATTCTTAAAGAAATAAATTTCATGGAGAACGCTTCAAAACTTTAATGTATATTCCTTCTAATTTTGTGGGTAATAATTATGCACATGTGACCTGCATATCTCAAAAACACTTGACACTTATTCTTTCCCAAAAACTGACACATCATTTAGACAAGAGTAAAATTAATCCAAGAATTCATACTAACTGACTTAATAATTTTATTGTAAATTCTCTTCAATTCAATTACTACTTGCACATTCCTATATCTAAGGTAATCTAATGAAACATGCTAACGAAATTAAAATTTATTAAAATACATAATACAAAATAAACGACATATACAATCATATGACACAATAAAATACTAAAATTGCAATATACATAAACCTAAACGTTAATAGCGTCATCTCATTACAATTATCTAAATATCGTTGTAAAGTCGACTTTTCGTTGAACAATTCCCAGAAGGAACTAGCCATCACGGATACGAAACATAAAACCGTTCTTCGTGACCGTTCTGAAGTTGAGGTATCCGCGATGCTCCCCGGAAGGGTCATCCTAAGGTCACAGAGACAAATTCTCCAAAATGTCAGCAGCAGGCCGTGCATCTTACCAGGCCCACTTCGTCACAGTTCATGCATTTCAGAGCGACGAATTCCGCTGTGAAATGGTTCCGGTGGACCGATTTCTTACTCCCGTTACAGACTGTGCAGGGCAGGAGGCGGTAACCACCGCAGACCTTGCAGGCGTGGCAGGCGTCCATGCTCTGAAAGATAAAAATTCTATCAAGAAAAGTTACAAATTTCATACTAAGAGGCATTCTAGTTCATATAGATTTTCTTGGAAGAACTTTCAGTAATGCAATGAAAATGTGGGAATTTTTTACTTTGTATGATGTGATGGAAGTTGATTAAGGCAGTGCGAACTGATCTAGAGCAATGAAAATTAATGAATTTTTACTTTGTATGGTGACGAATAGTTGATTAAGGCAGTACAGAGGAATCTACTGAGGTTATTAAAAGTCGAAAGGGCATCGATATTTTCAGTTTCTCACCTACAGAAGGAATTAGAAGATAATAATGGGGCATTCTCGATCTTGAATTTCTCTCGGCAGTCAGAGAAATGAGGAGGTAAAAGTAAAGCGACAAAGAATTATTCTGGTCGGTTCTTTCAATTTTAACTTAGTGTATATTTCGTAAATATCTTTTTTGTATAGTTTTCTGGCAATCATACTGTCTATTATTGATGACGAATAACCATTATTGATTGGTATTTGTTTAGTCAAATTCAATTATTGATTGAAATTTCACGGAAAAAAAACGAATTCTCAATAATGTATGTGTTATGCTATGATATGCTGATATGATAATTAATATTGGGTTGGACGAAACGAGTTTTTTTGGAATTGTTATATTTCCATGAGAAACTTATAAAAACAAGAAGAATCATTTCGTTATTAGCTCTTGTTATTATTAAATCCAAATAATTTAATGATTCTTCAGTTCCTACTCAATACTTCTATGTAATAAGGAAAACCTTCAAGTTGTCCACTGGTATACGATTATGTCATCTACATATTTGTGTAAATAAACCATCGTGTTAGCGATTCTGTTTCTAATTTCGTGAATAGTCTCTCCTATAGGACCCATAAAAATATTAGCTGAAAGTGTGTTCTGGGATCTCCCCATGATTGAGCTTTCTGCTCAGTTACAGTTTTGATGGTAAATTTTGCAACAGTGAGGAAAGCCTTGATTATGGGTAGTACCTTGAGTCCACTTTCAGATGATATTTGCATGGATAAATCGAAAAAAATTATTCAAGAAAATTAAAATAGAAGAGCTTAAAAGAAAGCTCATTGGTACAGATATGTAGTAGACAATCGTATGCTTTAAACGTAAAAACTCTAGTGTACCCTGATTCAAAACAGAAACCATTCAAATACTCCATGTTACCAAATATTAGACCAGTACATGAAGAAATTACTACCCATCATATCAATAATAAATGACATATATATGTATGTACAATGGATTTCTATCAAGTGAAGGCCAACACGATTCGAAGCTGACTATTCTCTATGTGTAGTGGGATCAGAAGAGTTTATCTATTATGAGTAGCTAAAGAATAGTGAAACCATTACCACGTCTACAAACAGCAAATTCAAATCAGGCATCTCAAGAAAAATGATCGGTATATGGAAAAAGACAACACATAATCACGTTGCTCCATAATAATAAAACCGGTTAGGGAAATTACCAAGGCGTTCAGTTGGCAAAAACGGGTGTTTTTTTTAGAGTGATAGAACTTTCGATAGGGATAAGTGTGATTTGACACAAGGTAAAAGTCATGTTGTCTTCACATTTCTGTTCAGTAAGCATTGACAAATTATCATGGAAAGACTCACATCGCAACAACGTTTACAAATTGTTGAAATTTATTTTCAAAATCAGTGTTCTATTTGCCAAACTTATAGAACATTTCGTGAAATTTATGGTTTACAAAATCGTCCATCAGAGTAGCTTATTCGTCGAACTATCGATAGATTTCGGACAATATTTTTTCTACTCGATGCAACAACAACAAGACAAAGAACTGTACGTACAGAAGAAAATATCGCTGCTGTAAGTCATAGTTATAATGATGATCCAGATTTGTCTATTCGTCGACGTTCACAACAAGTTGGTCTCTGTGCATCCACCACATGGAAAATTTTGCGTAAATGTCATGGTCTTCACCCATACAAGATACAACTGGTTCAAGGACTAAAACCACTTGACCATAATAAGCGTCGTTTGTTTGCTGATTGGGCCCTAGAACAGCTTGAAGTTGATCCACTTTCTTATCGTAATATTGTAATTAGTGATGAAGCCCATTTCTGGTTGAACGGCTATGTAAACAAGCAAAATTGCGTTTATGGAATGAAAACAATATTCAAGTTGTGCAGGTTCCATTGCATCCTGAAAAATGCACTGTACGGTGTGCTTTACACGCTGGAGGCTTCATCGGTCCATATTTCTTCAAAAACGATGTTGGAGCTAATGTTACAGTGAATGGTGCTGGTTACAGACCGATGATGAATGATTATTTGTTTCAAAATTTGAATGGTATCAACCCAAAAGTGTTTTGGTTCCAACAACATGGTGCTACACCTCATGCTGCTAGCGTAACAATTGATTTATTGATAGAAAAATTTGGCGATAACATTATTTCGAGCAATGGTCCAATTAATTGGTCGCCCAGATAATGCGACATAACTCCACTGAATTATTTTCTTTGGGTTTATGTCAAGTCATTGGTTTATGCTGATAAACCAGAAACAATAGATGCTTTGGAAGCCGACATAACTCGTGTTATTGATGGAAAAAAGTCTGAATTACTCGAAAAAGTGGTTCAAAATTGGTCTGGTCGAATGCGGTTCCTCAGAGCTAGTCGTAGTGGACATATGCCGGAAATTACTTTTGAAACATAAATTTCATGAAATTCTCTTTCAAACAAAAATAAATTTGGCTTCAATCTTAATTTGAATGTGTTTTACTTCAATTCATAGTTTTATCACTGTAAAAAAACACCCAATACAAGCACTTGCGGCTTATTCTCCAGACTTCGCTCCGTCCGATTATCATCTATATGCATCACAGGGAAACTCCCTCGCTGAAAAACGTTTGAATTCATATGAGAATGTGAAAAGTGACTCGAAAACTGGTTGGCTCAAAAAAAAACTCTTTTTTTGGTGTGGCATTGATAAGCTGACGAAGAGGTGGAAAAGGATAACCTTCAATGTTGTCAAACAAGAGAAGTGTTTTTCTCATGAAAAATTCCAGTTTCATATTTCTACACCTGGTATATATATATACATCTATATTATTCACAGTTCATGTCCATGTTCTAAAGAATTTTTTCTGGCCCGTAAATTCTTTTGATCATGGTAAACACAATATTGAAAAATAATGCGATTCCTGAAATTATTTGAAAGATAAGAAACTGTTAAACCTTTGTGATGTCATTTGCTGTCCTGGTGCTGTGCGGTGAAAGTGATTACAAATTAATCTTACAACCTGCTAAGAAGTCACTGAACACAAAACGTTATGTAATTATTGTTTTTGCCACTGCATTGGGGACTACTCAAAGCGTCATTTCTCGGCCATGAAATGGTCAATGGACGATTAGGTAAACCATAAATGTCACGAAGTGCTCTGTAAGTTTGGCGAATAGAACACTGATTTTGAAAATAAATTTCAACAATTTGTAAACGTTGTTGCGGCGTGAGTCTTTTCATGATGATTTGTCAATGCTTAATGAACCGAAATGTTGAAACAACATGGCTTCTACCTTCTGTTAAATCACAGTCATCCCTATCGAAAGTTCTATCACTCTAAAAAAACACCCGATACATTGAAGGAAACATCTTCTGGAAGCGTATTCCAAGGTCAGTTCTATGGAAGAAGGAACTCCGATAAAGAAGAGTTTTTGGAGTTATTGATTAAATTGCATATGTATGTGCTGGTTGCGCAGCTTTAGTACTGCGTGTGGATCTGGTAGCAGCTGGTATCATTTCCTTCAGCAGCGTGGAGTATCTACTGTGATAATATCTACCACTGCAACCTGGTTGTTGTAGTTCGGTAGCCAATCAATCGTACTGCTCTTCTCTGAATGGAATCCAAAAATTGAAATGAATAATTGAGTGCTGGACTCCAAATATTCTACAAGCAGTACAAGTTTTTTACATTAGAAGAACCTGATCTGCAGATAAATATTTCCTAGCCTCAATCAATTATCCCAGCTTATTTGCAGCAGACTTCGCAATGCCATTCACATGTTCCCACTAACAGACCGAGGAATTGACAATCACACCAAGAAGATGTATGGAATGGCTTGGCTGAAGCACCTAGTTTACCATCATCGAGTCAGAAGTCACGAACTGAGTTTTCTGAGAGAAAGTCGTTGTTTGGTTCTTCGAGGTATTGAATTGCACCAAATTCTGTTAAACGCATTCACTTATCTTTTTGAGTTCTTCGTTCAGGAAATCAATTTGCTAGCATCTATGGAGGTGAGACTCAACGGTATTCAAAGGTTGTCACTAGTGCTCTCATTCACGGAGCTCACAATGTGGTTTTTGTTCGTACTGCGGAGATTACTTAGGTGGATCAGGAAGGTGTTGAGCGATTAAACTGAATCTTGGAGCCATCCAGCATTCACGTTGAAACCACGGATACCGACGCCATCCATAACCATATGAATGTTCCTCTTGGTGAGGAAATTCTCCATCCAGTAACAGAGACTCATGGAAAAACCATACGAAGATAGCTTATTCAGAAAATCTTTATGCCAGGCACGATTGAAAGTCTAAGATATGTCCAGAGCAACTGGATATTATAGCTATTGGGCAGTAGTTTGAGAGAAAACACTTCCTTTCCTTCTTTGGTGTAGGCTGCACTCGAGCACTCTTCTATAAGCCAGAGAAAACTTCTTTCCTGTTTGACATACAGAAAATCTAACAGAGAAAAGGTGTGAGCTCTGATAACTTGAGATCCTATATTGCTAGTCGAACTATGGACTTTTTCAAGAAGCCCGTGTTGATATTTTCCGTGGCTACATCTTTTATTGATTCCAAATGTTATAAAAAAGGTTTAGTATATATTCGGGAGGAATGGTTCACTTTGTACTATGCTCCACAGACTCTTATGCGGTTGATTCACGAAATTAAGAATGCTTGGAACCAGGTGTCTTAAGTAGACATTGACTATCTCATGTTGTCGATGCAGTAACATGATATTATTTGATTCCATATCAATCAAATTTGTTTCAAATTTTATTGAATCTAGCACATTGTGATTAAATCACATTGAAGAAATTTTTCTTTCCCATATCATTGATAAAGTTCAAAGAGATTCGCATTCTTCAGGATATTGATGTTAAAAAACATTATTTAAAATCAAAGTACAGTCTTCAATAATTCGGCAATCTTTTGAGATTTTATGAGGATATAATTCCTCTGGTTCCCAACGCCCCACTTCGTAATTATCGACACTCATAATACGGAAAACTTTTCTAATATAATCTTCAATATTAATGAAGTACACTCACCTTGAACGGCTTCAAGATTCTCCTCAGTTCTCCAGATTCATTCAGCTTCTCTATGGTCTCCGCATCCTGAAACGAGAGAACCGTTTTAATTAGTCGGGAAAATTCAATATTTTCATTCAACATCCCATCGTCCCACCAGCAATCTTCACCGTTATATTATATATAAAAAAGTCCCATCTCATCTCTATCGAAGTTTTCTTTATGTGACCCTCTCCGGATCGTCGAAGAATTCCTGAATGAAAAACCCTCGGTATGGAATTAGCAACAGAACGAGAAAGATTTCGTTCTAAGTATGTTTGGAATGGTATTGTGAGTTATCTTTTATGTTATCTGAGGAGCATTGTTGAAATGGGAATTGTACAGGAAGCTCTTCGCCTGTGACCATTGAGGAATGAAACACGAAGTTCGCAACGACATCCAGCTAAAATTGTTCTTTTAAAGCCACTAACGCACCAAATTAACCACTAATGTTTTGAATGACAGAAAAAGGTTAACACCTATATATGTTCTAATATTTCTCTACTTTTCGAGGTGTCATATCGTATTGTGATTGAATCATCGGATTTATCTATTGATTTTTCGATAAGGATGCGCCACCTAATTTTGCCGATTTGTATTTGGCGCCAAGCAATGAGGGGAAGTCGTAGAGGGGTGGAATTGGTCTCATTTAAAAGAGAAGGTCCTGCAGTTTTGTCTGCCATCTTGATATTAAACGACCATGCTGTGGACCGGTGAGCTGTGAGTGTTTGACATGGGAGCGTACTTTTCTAACAGCCACTCTATTATCGTCTCTCAAAGTGCCTTTCGTTTCCGTATAACGATTCTCTATAGACCCTGTCTCAACTTGAGGGCAACATACGCTAAGACATTCCTCGAGATACTTGAAAAATTGGACGAAATTTTAGAAGTCAGCTTGCTCAGAGTATTTAATAATGGGTATCGTCACTTGACTGGAACAATCTTTAAAACTGTTCTATAAAAAACTTCAAATAATGATATGTTACACATAATTAATCCCCACAACTCTTTTCATTAACCTTTCAATTCAGCAGAGTAAGCTGGCGCACCATGTAAAATTCACCCGATTTCTAACTTTATCTGAGAAGGGTCAAACCGTACGATCACGTAAAGCCAGTCGATAAGAGAGTTTCCAGATGACTCAGAAGATCTTAACGCACTATGATTCAGCCTCAACGAGTAGGAAGAGAAGAAGGTCAAGAATACACAGCGGGTAGTTTTGAGCATTCCAGAGGAACCACACAGCTGCAATATCGCCGATTGTGACTTAGGGTCCGTAATCGTCCGTAAATCGTTAACCAATCGATTAAAGAGCATAGCAGAATGGTTTGAATGCATACAGTATTGTAGAATACGAAGTTCTTAGTTTTCATCATCTTCAAGAGAGGTGCTTCCTCTCACAACTGAACAACAACATGATCGTCTGTCTCTAAATGCATGGTGGTTGGACAAAGGTGAGAAGGCGAGATGAAATATGCCATTAACTGGTTGACAGAGAGCGCCATGTTTACTATTGGCATTATGGTAGTAGATCAAGACTAGTTTTCATTAGAGGCAGCATGACATCTAGGTGCTTAATTCAGGAAGTTATCTAAAACTCCATGTTTCAACAAGATTATGCCGTATATTTCCAAAGAAATGAATCGATATAATACGAACGGTTCATCTTGGCTTCCGAGATCACCTAATCTGTCTCTGATTGAGCATGTCTGGGATATGATTCTCTCAAGCTATTGGCTTTGCAGTACCCTCCATACACTTTGGCAACCCTTTTTCATGAAGTAAGGGTAGATTGGAATGCGGTACTCAAGGAAGACATCAGCCATATTGGAACTTGATTAATTCTGTTTGGAAACTATCTTAAAGTAACAATCTTAAGATTGCCTATCTTATAAAAATTCTCCTCAAGTTTTACAATTACATTTAAAGATTAAAACAAATTGTAGAAATTACTATGTTTTACTACCAATAAAAACATATTTTACACATTTTCTTGTGACTCGAGTTTCGGGAAATGAACTATCCCATCATCAGACAACTGAAGACCTAACAGTGGTACAGAGGTATTTAAACAAAAGTGATAAATATTTAGAATATTTCAATAGATAACGCCTAAGAGTGGTAGTATCTGTTAGAAGGCCCCCCTTTTTTAACCGGGTTTTTATCACGTTCCGCTTGTAAACCTCTGTACCACTATCAGGTGTTATCTATTGAAATATTCAAAATATTCATCACTTTTGTTTAAATACCTCTGTACCACTGTTAGGTCTTCAGTTGTCTGATGATGGGATAGTTCATTTCCCGAAACTCGAGTCACAAGAAAATATGTAAAATATATTTTTATTGGTAGTAAAACATAGTAATTTCTACAATTTGTTTTAATTATGATCAACTACCAAATAGTAACGGCTGAAACAATTCAGTACATTTAAAGAACATATTGCTCAAATGGTGGAAATTGAGCTCAAAATTAAGAGTCGCGTTCGAGCCGAGAAAAAACTTATTCAATTCAACGGAGTTCTTAGTGGTGGAGTACCCGTTAGATGACTGTTAATGGTGCATTCCTTTCTACGTCTCTCGTAGGGGGCGTTATCTTCAAATCACACCAGAATAAACACAGGGTCATAAGCTAATTGATATCAGGTGGTAGGGTAATAGAAAAGATCTGAAATTACTGTTAGAAACTGTAACCATTCACATTAACGTTGGCTGTTTTCCAGAAATCAAAAGAAAATTCTAGAACTTTCCAAATCGAAACTACGCAAGTGGTACTACTCTCAGAATAAGTGCGTGAAATGAAACTAAGTAGCTTAGAGAAGGAATAGGAAAAAAATTAAAATTCATCAGAACCTTGCCATCGTGTGCATAAAAAATTACGTTTCTCCAGTAAGGTATCCGATGAAGCCCAAATTCTACTCATTTACCCAGTAGAAGGCTTGAATATATATAAGAAAAAATACTAAAATTGGATGATCTCACCCCTTTTTGTCAGTCAATATATAAAATGTTAACACGAAGTGTAAGAAATATGAAGGATTATCACCGATGTTTATGTATTTTAAGAGAGCCAATGGTCAAGTGAATTTGCAGCATGATAACTGAACCAGATGTTGCGAAAATGGTCGAGACATATTGGAAATGTTGAAATGACTACATAACCCACTGTAATCTACAGACGTTATGAATTGTTTTCCAATAAGAGGTTTCATTCTGTCATTCTGAAGCTATTATCTTTTGGCAAGTAAAAAATACGCCATCATTAAAAATGGAACGATACACGCCTTAATTACGCAATTGAATTGTTGAAATTTATTACAAAAATGGTGAAAATTTTGCAGTCACAGTTCGCCAAACTAAAGCACTTTCGGGTTATCGTGAAGCACTTTCACGGCCGGCAATAGAGAAACTAGTGGAGAAATTTGAGCTTTTGGGACAAGTTAGTGATGTGAAGAATCGAAATCGTGTGCGTCGTTCAAGAACAACTGAGAATATTGCTGCTGTAGCCCGTAGTGTTAACGAAAACCCAGGCGTGTCGGTTCCTCATCGATCTTTGGAATTAGGCATTCCACAAACGACATCATACCGACTCCGGCCTAAAGGCTTTCAAAGTTCAGTTAATACAAGAACTGAAGCCGCTCGATAACCAGCAACGTCGTATCTTCGCTGATAGGGTCCTGGAGATGCATCAATATGATCCGGGTTTTCCTAGAAAAATCATCTTCAGTGATGAGGCCCATTTTCAGCTCGGAGGCCACGTTTATAAGCAGAATTGTCGCATTTTGGGCTCGGAAAATCCATGAATAATTATTGAAAAGCCTATCAATCCTCATCGTGTCACTATTTGGTGCGGTCTTTGGGCTGGCAGTGTGATTGGACTCTACTCATTCAAAAATTAGGCTGGTTACGTAAAATGGATTATGCTACCAAGCTTTGATTAACGATTGTTTATGACTGGATTCGAATATGTTGATGAGGACGCCTTTTTTTTAACAAAACAACGCTACGTGTCACACAAGCCACAAAATATTCGCAATTTTGCAAGTAAAGTTTCCTGCCTGTGTTATTTCTCAAAGAGGTGGTCACAGTTGGTTACCGAGATCTTGTGATTTAACACCTGTAGACTTTTTTTTGACGCCACGTGAAAGTCACAATAGACTCAAGACCTGAGAGAGGGAATTCGTGAAGTTATGGAGGACATACAGCCCCAAATGTGTGAATTGTTCTTGGAAAATTTCATGAAAAGGATATGGTGCTGCAACCATTTGGCTGATACCTTTTTTCATCATTAATGGCATACCTTTCTCTCTACAATGATAAAGACCCATAAGCAAATGCAGAATTCTTGAGTTTTCCGTTCGTGATGGGATCATGAATTGAGTAAGAACTCTTATTATTTCTGAACAACATGGATTTGTTCCTAAAAGATCTACTGTATCTAATCTGGTCCTTCATTCAGAGTATACTCTTGAAGCAATGGACAGTCATATGCAGGTTGATTTTGTGTACACTGATTTTTCGAAGGCCTTCGATAAGGCTGATCATAACATCTTGATTTTCTGAGATAGGTGTGCATGGAGACTTTCTACGTTGGTATGTATCCTCATATCCCAATAATTGATCTCAAATTGTTGTCATTACCGGATATTTTTCATCATCTTTCTGTGTGACCTCGGGGTGCCTCAGGGGTCTCTCCTTGGGCCTCTTTTATTTATAATTTATATTAATGCTATAAGTGGATGTTTTGAATTTTTTAAATTTGCGGACGATGTGAAGATATTTTTCCGTATAGCTGACGCTTTGGACTGCTTTAACTTCCAACATGACTTAAATGCATTGAATAACTTTTGCATCAATATTTGATACAAAAATGTTGTTTGATTCACACATCGATTATGTGTTGACCAAAAGGAGCCGGATATTGGTATTTGCGATGAGATCTTGTAGAGATTTCACTTCCACTGAGGCCTTGAAGGCGCTATATTTTGCCTTCGTTTGCACTAGGTTATTTTGTGCATCAGTTGCTTGTCCGCCACAATATGAGGTCTACAAGCACAGATTGGAGATGTCGCAGAATAAATTTCTGAGATATTCAGACTGAGAGGTCACAGAAAGTTACAGTTTAGTATGACTAGCCTTAAAAAAAATTATGGGTTTGTCTCATTGGAAAACTGTCGGAAACATAGCGATGTTAGGTTTTCGTATAAATTGTTGAATGGTTACGTCTCCAACTTTTCTGTCCTACGTGAGCATGAATGTTCTATCTAGACCGCTAAGAGGTTAGGCCGTTTTTGAGGTTACGTTTCATAGTACAAATTTGAAAAAGCACTCTTCGGTCAACAGAACCATGAAGATATATAATTTCAAAGTATATGGACAATAATATATTTTTCCTGTCAATTGGTTCATTTAAGAGAAAAATTAAGTTGTTAAATTAAGATTTTTTATTTCTTACGTATCATACGATTTTTTTAAATTGGTGGGATGTGTAGATTGGGGGTTGATCTGATGTTGAATATATTGTAGAAGTTTTTGTATTTTGCTGTGAACGTCATATTGGGCTTATACCTGTTGATATCCTATTTGACCAAAAATAAATAAATAAAATGAATATAATCATCCATTGATTTCTCCCGAAATATACTCGTTTTTTTAATATTGAGATGAAACCTCTTATTGGAAAACTCTTTATTTTATGACCATTACCTTCTTAAATGAGAGTAGACGTCCTGGCTGATCAGCACTTACTAATGGATGAAAAAATGATCATAAAATCACCTATCCTTCATAAGATGAGAGAAAATAGTCGCTCACAATGGATCATACACTCAAAACTAGTTTTTCACAAGGAAAAAATAAGTGGAAGTCAAGGTTAAACCTTCAAAATACACTGCATATGCCCGACAATTTTAGAACCCCCTAATACTGCTAAGATTTACAACTCATCGACATCAGCTTAGGAAATAATTTCAACATGTCCGTCAACACTGTACGTTTCTGATATCGAGTTTCTCACATAGTCACTTACTCATTACTAGATAATGGCTCTATTCCTATAATCAGAACTTCCAGACTGAAATATGGTCCAATTCAGGCAGCATGTTCATTAGTCTTGTGATTCCCGGCGTGTATTATCCGCTTTCATTTTAGTCCTGTTTCTGCAGATCAAAGGGTCCCGGACGTACACTGCTAATCTTGAAGTATTAATTTGGCTGCGATGTATGTACGACAAACATTCGTTTAGTTTTCTGCTGGATTTTGATATAAAACGCAATCAACTTCTTTCCGGGAACTAATTACTAGGTTTCTTCTGAAATTTGTTAGTTTCACGGCATTTTATTATCGAGATATATTTTCATCCACAAATTTCACTCTCTTCTTTGAACGCAAAACTTTTCTATTCAATGAGCTAAAACATACTATGTGGAGTACTCTAATATATCAGGTGTTAAACAGAGTACACAAATATATCTGGGATTGTACGGAGTACTCTAAAGAACGCTAACCTTTTTATCCTGATCATCTAGTGGCGGGAGAATAGGACATTACGTTGTGTAGAAAATCCAAGTTACACTTGAACGAGAACGAGGAACAGTGACGGGAAGTTCAGAATGCAAGGATAAGTAAAAATACAATATTTGGTTTTGGAAGGCAGGGTCCCGCACCTGACTCTATGTATGAGAGCGAGGTTGTACTTTAGGACAAAAAGAGTCAGGGATAAAAACCATGACCTCTCTTCAGCTTACATACTTTCTTCAACCCTATCCTTCCCTTTATTCATAAAATTTAGATTCCAGAGTTAGACAACCTCTCTGATATCCTAAAACATAGTGTGCAAGCAGAGGTAAATACACCAATCAATTGAGTGAATACACAGGTAACATGGCTATAGGAACATGTAACAAACATCTTCGAAGTAGTTTAACAATGACCTTTTGGTCAGGAATTCCCCATTCCCACGCTTGCTATCTAATTAGATTATTATAATCTGGACGCATTATATCGTTGCCCAGGAATGTCTTGTTGCGGCATTCTGGAGACACAGATGTTGTGGTGTCTGTTATGTGACTACCTATTCATTTCAATATTTATACCTAATGATAAAGTTGTTTAGGAATGCCTTGTTGCGGCATTTTGAAGACACAGGATTGTTATGTCAGTATCTAATTGTGGATCCAGATTTCATTAATTCTGAACACTCAAACAACGTACTTTTGTTAACCACCTCTAGTTTCAAATAAATGCAATGAAAACAAAGACGCTCACATGTATAAAACTATGTTGAATAATCAATTCAGATTGAAGTTCACAGGTCTTCCCTAGCTGGAGTATCAATACAGTAAAATCCGCCCATGAATAAAGAATACATAATACAAATAATACTTACGTTGACCCCAGGTAATTAAAATCAATACAATACAATAACTTTACATATGAGAGCAGCTTAGTCGACTTCCCTTTGTGTCTACCTTTAACTTTTAATGAACAGAGGACAATGGCGTTCTATTTCTAACAAAGGAAAACTGGAGGATCTTAAGCCGGCACTCAGTCGCTAAAAATTATCACCACCATTCTGGAGAGAACAGACGCTCCTCTCTCGGGGTTATGTTTACACACGCGCGGAAGTCTACGAAGGGACCATAAACTCTTACTCCTAGCATCCACAGTGACAGGTAGATATTAAATTTCCTAGGTGGTTCTTCCCGCCTAACTTTCCTTTAAAAAAATATGTGGATCGCTTCAACAGTGTGGATGAATTAAGATGCTCTTATAGGGCAACTACACCAAAGGAGGGTTCATGAGGGACTTTGATTTACTGAGAAAAATCTTTTCTTATTCTGAAGATTCTATGTCAGTTGAGTATGACCTTAACGGTAAAACAATCTTTCAAACACCTTCGACAGTCCTAGTTATCATACAGTCAACGATTGGAAGAATTACACAACGTGATGAAGTGATTCGAGTATAGGTGAGTAATAGGAGTCAAAGAACATAGACGGAAATCATCTTAATTCGATATGATAGTAAATATCGTTGGTCATTTGCAAGCAGTGTGAGCTATACTACTTTGTCAAGAAAGTACCGGAAATTTTCAATTAAAACAACATTTTTACATTTAATCGTCAAAATTTATTGGGTCGCCTTCAAAATAGGCTCCATTTGCTCCAATACATCTATGCCAACGGCACTTCCAGTTATCGAAATATTTTTTTCCGGGATGGACTTTAGCTCTCGCGCCGAATTTTGTTTTATGGCTTCAATCGACTCAAAACGGGTGCCACGAAAGGGCAATTTTAGTTTTGGGAAGAGGAAAAAGTCGCAGGGAGCCAAATCCGGCGAATACGGTGGTTGCTGAAGCACGTTTGTTGAGTTTTTGGCGAGAAGGTCAGTCACAATCGTAGCTCGGTGAGAAGGCGCGTTATCGTCATGCAAAATCCATGAGTTGTTCGCCCACAAATTTGGCCGCTTCTTACGGATACGCTCACGCAAACGTTTCATAACGCCTAGGTAATACTCCTTGTTTACCGTCTGACCCTCTGGAATGAATTCGTAGTGCACCACGCCACGGATATCGAAGAAAACAATGAGCATCACCTTCATTTTCGAGCGGCTTTGGCGTGGTTTTCTCGGTTTCGGCTCATTTTTTGCCACCCATTCCGATGATTGCTGCCTTGTTTGCATATCGTACTCGTAGACCCAGGTCTCATCACTAGTTATAATGCATTCCATGAATGTAGAATCGGAATTACAGCGATCCAGCATGTCTGAAGCAACCTGTTCGCGATGACGTTTTTGAAGAAAATTCAGGTCTTTCGGTACGAGTCGTGCGGCCACCTTTCTCATGCCCAAAATATCAATCAAAATCGTACGTGCGGACTCGTGGGATATCTTAAGATCATGTGCTATCTCTCTCAAGCTGGTACGACGGTTTTCCAGCACCCTTTCCTTAATTTTATCGACGTTATCTTCGATCGAAGCCGTCGATGGGCGTCCACTTCACGACCGTCCTTGAAGGCTCTGTACCACTGAAATGCACGAGTTTTCGATAGAGCATTATCACCAAAGGCCTTTTGCGACATTTTCAATGCATCGGCACTCGAAAATTCATTTGCAACACAAAACTTTAAACAAATTCTTTGCTCAACGTAATCACCCATAGTAAAAATCGGCACGCACTCTGACATCGACTGACTTAATCAGCTGTTCCAAACACACTAGTTGACAGATCCCGCTCAAGCTTGGCATAGTAATTAAGGACAGTGGTACCAACCTAGAAAAAAAAATTTTTACCTGCCTCATTGCCCCGCCAGATTTAAATCGATAATTCCCGGTACTTTCTTGACAGAATGTAGATAGTAATTAAAATTATTACGAATCGAGACAGTGTAACATACATCTTTATAACAATTGTAAACTCAAACAAACCCGACAATGTTTTGTTGATCACTGAGACATAAGTACAGACATGCGCACGTTTCGAACTTCTTGGTTTTCTTCAGTCCACTGCAATGCCCAACGACTACAAATCTATCAAGTGTCCATATTCGCCCCACACATGAATACTGAGACGTTAATAATATACTAGCGCTGTCTAGTGCACGCAACCAAACATACAAGACATAATTTTGCGTTCTAATTCAAGTGGAGAAATGTATTTTCGATATTTTCACGTTACAAAAGCAGCAAAAACTTTCCTCATGATCAAGTCACATCATAATACGCCGTAATGCTTATAACTAGCATATTTATATTCAAATAAATTAATTCGGGCGATCTGTAGCAAATATCACTAGAAAAGAGTGTGTGAGCTATGGTAATAGAAATTACTACAAATCGAGACAGTGTACCATACATCTGTATACCAATTCTAAGCTAAAACAAGGTTTTGTTGATCACTGGGACCTAAGTTCGCACATTTCGAACTTGTTGCTTATCTACAACTATCCATTTTCGCCTACACAGAAACACTAAGGCTTTAATCATACTCTAGCTGGCGCTATTGTTTAATATGGTGATTATTATAGTGTTCCAGCTGAATTAATTTTTGGGTTTATTGAATATGGATATGCTAACTATTAGCATTACGGCGTATTATGATCTGACTTGAGCATGAGGAAAGTAATTGCTGCTTTTGTAACGTGAAAATAGTTATCGAGAATACATTTCTTCACTGAAATTAGCACGCAAAGGTATGTCTTGTAGGTGTGTTTGCGTGCACTAGATAGCGCTACTATATGATTAATTCCTTAGTGTTCCTGCGTAGGGCGAATATGGGCACTTGACAGATTTGTAGTCGTTGGGCATTGCAGTGCACTGAAGAGAACCAACAAGTCCAAAGCATCCGCATGTCTTTACTTATGTCCCAGTGATCAATAAAATCTTGTCGGGCTTGTTTGAGTTTAGAATTGTTATACAAATGTATGTCCTTATCTACTGAGCATAGAAGTCAAGGCTAAAATGCAATACTTAACTAGTATATTTTTAAATATTGGATGGAGTAGTCCGTTACTTTGTGATAGTTCATTTTAATGGAATGAAATAAGAAATTACTTTGTTTTCTGTCACTTTTAATTATAACCGTAATTGTTTACTACATTTTCAAACTGAATTCAGTTTGAAAATATGGTAAACATTACGAAACTCGAGTCACTGTATATTAGTTATAATTAAAAGTGATAGAAAACAAAGTAATTTCTTATTTCATTTCATTAGTATATTTTTGTTTAAACTCCTGAGTACCTACATTATTTTTTAACCAAAAGATCAGATCTTCATTTAGTGAATATAAGAATTGATTAATTCAACCATCATTGTTTTTGTCAAGATATTCTGCAGATGAAATTTGAAACTGTTTAGGATGATTAAGTTCACATCGTGTTTGAATTTTTGTATTATTTAGTGAATCTCTGTGATTGGGTTTCCTGTTGGGATTCCTGTTTATGTGAATAAATTAATCATACTTCGAAATTCGAAGGATGATTTTCATTTTTGGCCCCTTCATTCTTGAATCATATTCTACTATAGCTTCATCTTTCGATTTCTGAATTTCAAAAAATATTTAAGTCGCAGCTGATTATTTCTTGATGAGAACTCTTTTTGCTTTTTCTTTTGTATAGTAGCATCTATTTACAGTTCGAACATTTCCAGATAACTTTTGTATAACTAATATTATTTTCATATTATCCTGTAGTAAGCGAATTAATTGAACATACATGTTAATTTTTGGGAGGGGTGGAAGGCAGCTTACGGTTATCCCTTTGTGTATAAAACTTATTGTTTTTGTGCACAATAAACATCATTGAAATTATTTCACTATCGATAAGAGAAACAGCACCGATCGTCTATTTACAGTTCGAATATTTCCGGATAACTTTTGTATAAATAATATTATTTTTATATTAACCTGTAGTTAGTGGATCAATCAAATATCGATGTCAAATTTTTGGTGAGGATAACTAATTCATTTCTTTTCGTGCACAATAAACGTTATTATTAGTATTTCATCAACGATAAGAAACACGGGTGATAATGAAATCAGGACGATCAAACTGACTTCGGCGAAATTTTAATGCTGCAGATGATGTAGTCATTATATGAAATCATATCATACACGTAACTTAGTCATTCTTCCGTCGAAAAGCGTACTTTCTCCACGCACTCTCCACTATCCTCTAAAGTCTAGATCATTCAGGTGCGCGTCATCCATTCTGATAAGCGGAAGAACCTCGCTGACCACTCAAAGCACCTGCGTGGAATTTCTAACCTGTCTTCGGACAAGGTCCCAGAACGCACCGTCCAAGAATGTAGGTTAAATATGTCCCACTTAACGAAGATCAAATTCTCAGCGCTTTCTAAAGCGTTTTAGACGTCGAAACGTCTTCCAACGACACTTTTTCCAGTCTGCTTAGACGGTTTTGCTAATTAAACAAGGCATATTAGCGTCGTCTTAATTGGACATTACTGAAATGTCGTCTTTGTCGTTTGACACTATTGTTTCCGGTTCATATCGAGTTAATCTCGACGGGTGGCTCGAGTTTCTCCAGACCTGAGATTAATTGTTAACGTTGTGTAGATTTTTGATTGAATTAAATGGTTAATTGCAGTTTGCGATTGAGTTTTTAAGAGAAGGAAATTTTATGCGAGAAATAAGTTGAATGAAACTTTCCTGAAAGTGGAAACATGCTTTTTGAGATTTGTCTAATCTAATTGAATGATCTCATCTTCTAAATCTTTCGTTTAAGGCTTGGACTTTTAACACTGATCCATATTTTTTTGAACTGGAAACTAAATAACCAACCCAAAAGTTTTTTTTTGCTTCCGAATTTTTTGGGCTATTTGTGTTAATGATATTCAATCGGAGTATTATACTTTTCTAGAAGGGAATACACTAACTTACAATCCCATATATATATGCCTTTTCATTTTTTTGTGTCTGCTCGTAGCAATCACTGTTATGTTGTATTTCCATATTTTTCCCATATTCTTCCAATACTGTAAGGTAATAGTCACATTGGGCCAATGATTCAATAATTTTTATGATAAAAATCAATTCTTTTTGGCGACTCCTATGTCAGCACAACTCAGATTTGGATTATGCAGAATTGTGTTAACCAAGAAGTTTTTAATCAATTACTACAAATGTAGAAACTCATAAGAGTATAAGTCGATTGCATGCAAAAAAAAGGTTACGCGCTAGTTCATATCATCGACGATCCTTACAGAATATTTTGTTGTTCTTCTAATTATACGATCGTCACTAAATTTTTAATGAATTTGTGCCTTTATATTTCACTTCTTGATGCGCTTAATTTCAGATCGATCAAGTCACATCGTTTCAAAAATAACCTGCTTATAAATGATGGAGAAGATTGTAATTAATCAAGAGTTATTTATCTCTATGTCTATTGAAGTCGACAGTTTTCAGCACACAATTAGAAAAATGCAAACATTTGGATAAAATGATAACATAAATATTCCTATATATTGTATATGAGACATGTTATTATTCAATGAGTTAGAAGTAAACTATGGAATAAGAACAAACAACTTTCTAATTTCAACAAAAAAACATAATGAATAGAAACACTTAATCTAGAATAAATCAAAACATAAAACATAATTATTAGTATATTCGAAAAAGAAGAGTTGTTATATAATATGATTAAAACATAATTCCATCGGTTGTATTTTTTTAGAGTGATAAAATTTTCGATAGGGATAACTGTGATTTGACAATAGGTAGAAGCCATGTTGTTTTGACATTTCTGTTCAGTAATCATTGACAAATTATCATGGAAAGACTCACGCCGCAACAACGTTTACAAATTTTTGAAATTCATTTTCAAAATCAGTGTTTTATTCGACAAACTTATGGAGCATCTCATGAAATTTTTGGTTTACGAACTATCGATAGATTTCGGACAACATTTTTTCTACTCGATGCAATAACAACAAGACAAAGAACTGTATGTACAGAAGAAAATATCGCTGCTGTAAGTCATAGTGTTAATCATGATTCAAATTTGTCTATTCGTCGAAGTTCACAACAAGTTCGACTCTGTGCATCCACCACATGGAAAATTTTGCTTACAGATTTTGGTCTTCACCCATACAAGATACAACTGGTTCAAGGACTAAAACCACTTGACCATAATAAGCGTCGTTTGTTTGCTGATTGGGCCCTAGAACAGCTTGAAGTTGATCCACCTTTTTATCGTGAAATTGTGTTTAGTGATGAAGCTCATTTCTGATTGAACGGCTATGTAAACAAGCAAAATTGCCGTATATGGAGTGAAAACAATCCTCAAGAAGTTCTGTAGGTTCCATTGCATCCTGAAAATGCAGTGTATGGTGTGCTTTACAGGCTGGACGCGTCATCGGTCCATATTTCTTTAGAAACGATACTGTAGCTAATGTTACAGTGAATGGTGCTCGTTACAGATCGATAATCAATGATTATTTGTTTCAAAATTCGAATGGTATAGACCCAGAAGTGTTTTCGTTCCAACAAGATGTTGCTACACCCTATGCTGCTACCGTAACGATTGATTTATTGAAGGAAAAATTTGGCGATAACATTATTTCAAGAAATGGTCCAATTAATTGGCCTCCAAGATCATGCGGCATAACTCCACTGTATTATTTTCTTTGATATGTCAAGTCATTGGTTTATGCTGATAAACCAGAAACAGACCCTTTGGAAGCGAACATAACTCGTGGTATTGATGATAAAGCCTGAATTAATCGGAAAATTTGGTCCGAAATTAATTAGTCTGATCGAATGCGGTTCTTCAAAGCTAGTCATAGTAGACATATGCCGGAAATTATCTTTAAAAAATAAATGTCATAAAATTATCTTTCAAATAAAAACAAGATTGGCTTCAATCTTAATTTAAATGCGTTTTATTTCAATTTAAAGTTCTATCACTCTGAAAAAACAACCGATATATTCTCAATCTAGAAGGGCTAGTTAACTTAAGTTTTCAGTTGCTAAAAGAATTTTCATATAAAATATATTCGAGGTATAAATGGAAAAAATAAGGACGATAATATTTTCGCAGTTTTTTCTTCATTTGAAGGTAACTGAATTAAAAATAGTTCTGAAAATGGTCTAGGGAAAATGGATATGAAATGCCATTATATTTTTTGAGCGATCACAGAAGATCTTTTCCAAAGACCTAGGGTTATATCAAGCATCTTTCGATTATATGAAATTTGAAATATTTTGAGGTGGAATTATGAGAAAACTGAACAAAAGTACTCGTCTCCATTTGAAATCTTTCAGGCTTTTCACGTCATTGGTTTGCTGAGATAGCCAAGATTCAATGAAAAATTATTTCCTTGTTTATCTATTCATATTTCTAAGTTATCAGAATTTCTACAGTCCATAAAATTTTCCATGATATTTTCTCTGCCAGCATTGATATTACTGAAAATATTCAAAGTTTAATTTTTATGAATTATTTTTCGAAGTAATTAACGTTTTCCTATAAGATAATCGTGAAATACTATACCTGAAGCCGAAAAGCAGGAGAGTAGACACTCTGGAATCAATAGAGATTCATAAAGATTCTCCTCATCCAGCATAAAAACCATTGAACGAGCCAAAAGCCTGTGGTATTCTTCACTTTCCGAAGTTCTTCACAAATCAAAGTCTTTCTTAAATAAATAAATCTTCGAAATACGATTTGTGATACATCAGTTTGAAAATGTAATGTGACTACGAAACTTGGGTCACTGTATCCTATATCATAAAAAATGAGAGAAACGAGGTGATTTCTCATCTATTCCATTCTTCAAATGAACTATTCACAGAATAACTGATTACTCTATGCAATATTAGAAGAAAGCTAGTCCACATTATATTTCAAGTTGCGTCTCCAACGTCCAATAATATCTCAAAATACCTAGTGTACCCTAGAGTACTTCAGAAACATTTATCTAACTCAAGAGCAACACAAATAACATCCAATCAAAAAGAACAGTAAAAGCAGAAAAATACTGAGAAACATATTAGAAAATGATTTAGCTTGAAAGACAGCTTGTTCATACATGTAATGGTTATGTATACAGAACTTTCCTATTAATTCCAACTTGTTGAATTTGAATTATTTGATGATAAAACCAAACATACTTTCTCAAAAATAAATTGAATAAACTGAATAATTCAGACAAAGACAATTTAAAAAACTACACCACCTAGCAGATTCTTAAATACCCATTGTTTTCCAAAGAAGGAAATATTTTGAAAATAGTCCGAATTAAAATTCAGACACATCGAGCATTACCACTGAAACATTAATTTGCCAAACCAAATTAACATAATTTAAATGGAATGAAATAAGGAATTACTAAGTTTTCTGTCACTTTTTCGCGATAATTTACATTTGAAAAGGAACTATCACAATGTAACGGAATACCTCATCTAAATTAGCATGAATTGACACACCAGATTCATACCTAATGCAAGGAACGATTAAAAAATTACTTAGTCAAAGGAACAATACAGAATCAAGAGATCATAAAGTAAAATCAATACTTAAATTAATACAAACCAAAACTCGAAGTTTGAATATCAAAACAGATTCAATCTGTTAGTGTTCTACAATTTCAATTAAAAAAAAATTTTATTCAAAAAACTTTTAGAATTAAATTAATGTCTAAAATAAGCACCTCTTATATTCAATAGACGTATATAATCAAAATTCAATATATAATGTCAAATGGAATAAATAAACCAACAGATATAAAAACGTCATTAAAATTAATAAATATTTGAAGGAGACAAATTTTTTTTGTTTTTGTTTTGATATTCAAATTTTGTTATATTTCTTCTATCAAGTAAAAGGCCTTTTTCTATTTTAAAACTCAAAGTGATAATTTAATACTGACAAAAGCCGACAAGGGAAATTCTGTTACTCTAACCAAAGAAAATATGACCAAAAATGGGCTCAACTCTTAGCCGACTGACGCTAAAACCTTTTTATCTTTCCTCGAGAACAAATTTCTAAATCAACGTATGCAAGGCATATTACATTTTGGTACAGATATATAGACGACATATTGGTTTGATTCTGTGGAACATATACAACCAGAAAACAACTGGCCAAAAAATTCGAAGGGTTGATAAGTTAAGTTGTCATGAATGCAGTTGCGCATATGTAGGGAAAACCCGGAGATCATTCATATGAAATGTAAAAAAAATATCAAGCATCATTTCCATCGAAAAAATTACTTTTATTTGGCGAAAAATGTTTTAAAAACATGCCATATTTTTCAATTAGATAGTCTTAAAATAACCGAAAGGCAAGAAAATAGATATCCTAGAATCAACTGAGATTTCTGAAAATTATCACGATCTAGCACTGACACTATTAAACCAGCTGTACTTGTAGTATTCCTCACTATTCGAAATTCTTCACAAACCAAAGTCTACCTTAAATATACATTCTGTCAAGAAAGTACCGGGAATTATCGATTTAAATCTGGCGGGGCAATGAGGCAGGTAAAAATTTTTTTTCCTAGGTTGGTACCACTGTCCTTAATTACTATGCCAAGCTTGAGCGGGATCTGTCAACTAGTGTGTTTGCAACAGCTGATTAAGTCAGTCGATGTCAGAGTGCGTGTCGATTTTTACTATGGGTGATTACGTTGAGCAAAGAATTTGTTTGAAGTTTTGTGTTGCAAATGAATTTTCGTGTGCCGATGCATTGAAAATGTTGCAAAAGGCCTTTGGTGATACTGCTCTCGAAAACTCATGCATATCAGTGGTACAGAGCCTTCAAGGACGGTCGTGAAGTGGTCGCCCATCGACGGCTTCAATCGAAGATAACGTCGATAAAATTAAGGAAAGGGTGCTGGAAAACCGTCGTACCAGCTTGAGAGACATGATCTTAAGATATCCCACGAGTCCGCACGTACGATTTTGATTGATATTTTGGGCATGAGAAAGGTGGCCGCACGACTCGTACCGAAAGACCTGAATTTTCTTCAAAAACGTCATCGCGAACAGGTTGCTTCAGACATGCTGGATCGCTGTAATTCCGATTATACATTCATGGAACGCATTATAACTGGTGATGAGACCTGGGTCTACGAGTAAGATATGCAAACAAGCCAGCAATCATCGGAATGGGTGGCAACAAATGATCCGAAACTGAAAAAACCACGCCAAAGCCGCTCGAAAATGAAGGTGATACTCATTGTTTTCTTCGATATCCGTGGCGTGGTGCACTACGAATTCGTTCCAGAGGGTCAGACGGCAAACAAGGAGTATTACTTAGGCGTTATGAAACGTTTGCGTGAGCGTATCCGTAAGAAGCGGCCAAATTTGTGGGCGAACAACTCATGGATTTTGCATGACGATAACGCGCCTTCTCACCGAGCTACGATTGTGACTGACTCTCTCGCCAAAAACTCAACAAACGTGCTTCAGCAACCACCGTATTCGCCGGATTTGGCTCCCTGCGACTTTTTCCTCTTCCCAAAACTAAAATTGCCCCTTCGTGGCACCCGCCTATAAAAAATGTTTCGATAATAGGATGTGCCGTTGGCATAGATGTATTGGAGCAAATGGAGCCTATTTTGAAGGCGACCCAATCAATTTTGACGATTAAATGTAAAAATGTTGTTTTAATTGAAAATTCTCGGTACTTTCTTGACAGAGTAGTATAAAAACCTTTGAAATACAACTTATTATACACCAGAGTGAGAATACAGTAAGAATACTAAACTAGGTCGTTATATTAACATAATTTCTTATTTATTCCATTTTTCAGTTGGAGGAAGGGTAAACGATGATCCTATTGGGGAGCTTGACTTTCTAATCAGATTCAAAGTATTCTTTGCCAGATATGTTTCGTTTTAATGATAAATTCCTTTAGCGATTGAGTGATGAAGATTATTTTGTTCTAATAAATTTGAAAATCTATTTGTTTTCTAGGATGCTAGGGTACATATTGCTTAAATCAAACCAGTTGGAAGATGTAAGATACATATATTGTTTAACTAAACTGTCAGAAATTGATGAAAAATAGTTATCCATTTCGTGGTGCGGATTTTACAGTCCTGTTTTAATGACATACTACTCTGTCAAGAAAGTACCGGGAATTTTCAATTAAAACAACATTTTTACATTTAATCGTCAAAATTTATTGGGTCGCCTTCAGAATAGGCTCCATTTGCTCCAATACATCTATGCCAACGGAACTTCCAATTATCGAAACATTTTTTATAGGCGCTTTCCGGGATGGACTTTAGCTTTCGCGCCGAATTTTGTTTTATGGCTTCAATCGACTCAAAACGGGTGCCACGAAGGGGCAATTTAAGTTTTGGGAAGAGGAAAAAGTCGCAGGGAGCCAAATCCGGCGAATACGGTGGTTGCTGAAGCACGTTTGTTGAGTTTTTGGCGAGAAAGTCAGTCACAATCGTAGCTCGGTGAGAAGGCGCGTTAGCGTCATGCAAAATCCATGAGTTGTTTGCCCACAAATTTGGCCGCTTCTTACGGATACGCTCACGCAAACGTTTCATAACGCCTAGGTAATACTCCTTGCTTACCGTCTGACCCTGTGGAATAAATTCGTAGTGCACCACGCCACGGATATCGAAGAAAACAATGAGCATCACCTTCATTTTCGAGCGGCTTTGGCGTGGTTTTTTCGGTTTCGGCTCATTTTTTGCCACCCATTCCGATGATTGCTGGCTTGTTTGCATATCGTACTCGTAGACCCAGGTCTCATCACCAGTTAAAATGCGTTCCATGAATGTAGAATCGGAATTACAGCGATCCAGCATGTCTGAAGCAACCTGTTCGCGATGACGTTTTTGAAGAAAATTCAGGTCTTTCGGTACGAGTCGTTCGGCCACCTTTCTCGTGCCCAAAATATCAATCAAAATCGTACGTGCGGACTCGTGGGATATCTTAAGATCATGTGCTATCTCTCTCAAGCTGGTACGACGGTTTTCCAGCACCCTTTCCTTAATTTTATCGACGTTATCTTCGATCGAAGCCGTCGATGGGCGACCACTTCACGACCGTCCTTGAAGGCTCTGTACCACTGATATGTACTAGTTTTCGATAGAGCATTATCACCAAAGACCTTTTGCAACATTTTCAATGCATCGACATACGAAAATTCATTTGCAACACAAAACTTTAAACAAATTCTTTGCTCAACGTAATCACCTATAGTAAAAATCGGCACGCACTCTGACATCGACTGACTTAATCAGCTGTTGCAAACACACTAGTTGACAGATCACGCTCAAGCTTGGCATAGTAATTGAGGACAGTGGTACCAACCTAGAAAAAAAATTTTTACCTGCCTCATTGCCCCAGTAGATTTAAATCGATAATTCCCGGTACTTTCTTGACAGAATGTATATTGTTTAACTAAACTGTCAGAAATTGATGAAAATAGTTTCATTTCGATATTTGACATGATTTTCAAGAGGCAAAACTAAAACAGTCTATTAAGCCACTTTAACTTCTGTACATCCTTCTCTCAAAAGTGCTTGGATTGTTTCAGAGGCACGATACCTATATTCAACTTAAAAACTATCCAGAATTAGAGCACAGCTGATTTATACCACAGTTAACGAAGAAATATATCCCAAACTTCACAACAATACACTACATCTCGAAGTTTTAAGTACTCACGGAAGAATATCTGAAGCTTTCATAGCCAGCTGTAGATAAATTTTCAACTATCAATAACATGGAGAAGGTTTCTTTGCAAGTAACTCGAAAGGAGGAAGAAATGTTCTTAACTAGAGGAAAAGGTGGATACACAGCTGTTATTAATTTGCTTAATGTGGGGATGCAATCTAGGCGATTGAGAGGAAAATCCATATTAGGGAAATTGCAAATTGAGATTTGCGAAGGTCGTAAGGAAATGGAGAATCTATATTACGAATAGAAATGGAGAATCTGTAGAACGAAATAGAGATCACTTCGGAAACCATAATCACAGCTCTTTCACAGTTTCGGTCTAAATTGCTTGGTAATAAGAACATATTGAAATATTTTCAAAGGATATTTACTTGTGAGGAGAAAATAATCTGAATATGAAATAATTCTTTCAAACCTACAGTGAGCATAAATGTGATTATTCAGTTCATATAAAAACTGAGTGGAAGTTCCTGTTTTTTGGTAGTTAAACATAATACTTTCGACCAATTTAAGTTGAACATCCATAACTAGAGGAATATTATTCAAATGTTCAAATAATTCGTAAGTTTAAAGTTAGAATCCACATTGTTTTTAAAAACAATATTGGACACTCTCTGAGTAGGAAAAACAGTTTTGGGACAATGATATGCTGTGTCTAACGACTAACAAAAAGTGAAAAATCGAAAAAAATCCAATACAAAATTGAGATTGAGAAGTTCTGTAACTTTGAAAGAATTAGAGATAATCTGTCCAACGAAAAATAATGACGTGAAGTCAGATGCTTTTACGCGCTTGTTCAATAGTCCATTTTCTTGAAAATTTCAAATCTGAGAATTAGTTCTTGAAGCAGCTGGTAAATAAAACCACAGAATTCTGTGTTCTATCATCAAGTCACATAAACGTCATTTTTTTTCAATTTTAGAACTATTTTCCTGGGGAAATAAAAGTTTAGAAGCGAACTCGGCTAAATGAGGTGAACTGGGCTATTTCACAGGAAAATATTATAAAGATTATACGTTCATGAACTCAATATCTGAAGTGTTTGTTATAATTATAATATGTAATGTAGACATGCGCGTGGCAATTTTTAGATATTGTGCCTGAGTATCATATATTCAAATTTTTTTCTGTGGAAGAGCATAGTTTTATAAATGATGATCAGTTAGCTGAACACATTTATTTGAGTTCGACTTTGAATATATATTTGGTGAATAAGGGCATATATATATTTTTTATTGATTGTTTTAAATTAGCATTCATATTATTTATATATTTTTTATTGATTGTTTTAAATTAGCATTCAGATAACTTCCAATTGATGAAAATATGGGTGAGAATTTCGAATGCTTTTTTTGGATAATGTGATATACAGAGTATCCCAACGAAAATTTGACCCCCCCCCCAGAACTTAGAAACAAAAACTTTTCGGAGATTTTAAAAAACAGGTCAACTTTTGTTTTGAGGGGGACGAATTTCCATCATGAGATTGTTCCGAAAAAAACACTATCATGAAGGTGGCATCAACCCCCAACATTTTTTGAATAGGGAAGAGATGTCGAGTGTTGATTACTTTGAAAGCTACTTATGTTCTGTGAACAACCCAGTTAAAATTTTCAAAATCGGTTCACTATTCACGAAATAATGCAATATTGAACTTACCCTCAGAAGGTGATGTTGAGACAGTTGAACTTAAGTGTTTTGAAGAATCCAAAAATAATTTTCAAGTTCTGTATTAGGGGAAAGAATTCCCATGACGAAATTGTTCCGACAAAAACACCTGAGAGTGGCAACAACTCTCAATTTTTGTTTGAAAATGAAAGAGATGGCCGTTGTGTTTCAGTTAAAAAGCTTTATTTGTTCTCTGAACATCCTAGTTGAAATTTTCAAATTCGGTGACTTTTTTTAAAGCAATTTGATATTGAAGGGTAACTCAAACAGAAATCCAATACATTTAAACACAGCAGATCGGTAAGTAATATAGGGAACATACACAAAAAAAAAATGTAAACTATTCAATGAACTAACGTATGCATTCTTCATAATAATCATCACCAACCTCCATACAATGATATGTTCCACTTTCACACCCTTCTTATATTTTCGAAAATGTCTGGTGTCAGAAATTAGCATTCCGTGATGATTCTTTGTCGAAGTTCTGCAAAATTTTCAGGTAGAGTTGCATAGACTTTGGACTTCAAATATCCCACAAGAAGAATCTAATGGCGATAGATCGGGTGATCTCGCTGGCCACTCTATAGGATTCCTTCTGTCAATCCACCGTCCTGGATAATGTTCGTTCAAAAATTGTCGAACACGATATCGAAATTTGGGGGTGCACCATCCTGCTGAAATGTGAGTTCATTTTGTGATAGGTTGTCGTCGTTCACCAGAATGTCAGTAACCATTGGATCAATAAGGTCGACTAATAAAGTCAAATAAGTTGTTCCGTCAAGATCCCCATCGATAAAAAATTGGTCCAACAATATGGTTTCCTAATATTCCTACGCTAATATTTATTTTTTGAGGAATTTGGGTATATGTCTCCATGAATATCTGAGGATTACTATCACTCCAGTACCGACAATTATGTCTATTGACTTCCGCATTCAACATATAGGTATTCGTTAAAAAAGATTGTATTTTGGAGTCGGTGTGGGTCATTATTCAGTTACTCAGTAAATAAGTCACAAAACTGAGTCCGACGATCAGGATCATCTTAATTCTACTGTTGCACCAGCCTTATCTTGTTAGGGTGAAATTTATGAGCTTTCACAATTCGATGAATGCTAGATTTCGGAAGAATAGACGCTCGTGTTAAAGTTCTTATTAGATTGCCGTAAATGTCTCAATACTTTTTATTTAATTTCATTATTTTATTTCGCTTTGGACGCTCAACTTCGTGTTTCTTATTCGGAATGGAACCAGTAGTTTCCAATTTATTCATCAAATGCTTTTAACAAAGTAGCGATTAAGATTTCTTTCTGGATGATTGTTATTAAAATACCTTGCAGTTAATCTAGAATTTTCGTCATTCTGATAGTATAACTTAAGAATTTCTATTCTTTCTTCCATAGAATAGACCATTTTCGCCCACGTGAGTAAGTCTCAGACCCAATTATGATGCAGAAACGAAAAACTGAAACATATTTGAGAAAGAATCTTCATAAAAATAGTATACATTGTAATGAATTTCATGCGTTTCACATATTTTCCCAACATGAACGATATGAATACTCAAGTATTGACTCACATTTTAATTTGATTTTTGAATTATGAATTAAATTCATATAGGGTTTGAAGATCCACAATATATTTCTTACTTATTTATTATTTTTGAAGTTCTGGTTATTTTCCTCATCATGCGTCATTATTTGTTGTGACTTTCTATGTTCCAAGTGCAAATGGTTAATGGTTAAATAGTGTTTCTGATACATTAATTTCAATTTAATTTTAAAATATTTTCAAGAGATTTTTTTTTATTAAATTTGTGGAGAATTTTTCGATATTGTTGTATTAATTGGAGAGCTGGACACTGAAGCGAGAATATCTAAACAGGTTACAACCCTTAAGGATGTTTTGTTATCGAAGAATGCATAAAATATCTCGAACACAAAGAAACAAATAAAGAAATGTTGAAATTTATTGGAAAAGATTGTGAAATAATGAAAAACTTCAAAATCAAAAAATACAATATGTAAGATTCATTATTAGAGTAAATCGATATGAGGTGTTGAGAAATGTTATGCGAAGGAAATTAAAGGGAAAACGAAGAGGGATGGTGGAGACATCTGAGAGACTCTTCAGTGAATAAAGTGAGGATGGCAATGATAAAAACCAATCTCCGATAAGGGGGGCACTCAAAGAAAAAGTAGAAGAAGCGCATAGTGCAACGCAAGTTTTGTCTATTAATAATTTCAAGTATCTTGTTAGCCGAATGTATGCCAATGGTAAAGTGTGATTTGAAATCAGTAGTCGCTAATTTCAAGATACGCTTCACGTGCAGGAATATGTTAATTAGTAAAGTTTCCCTTCGGGTGAATACCACTGTTCAGAAATTCATTTGACATAATTCCCAGTACTACTAATATTTGCTTCTCAAAGTGGGTAAAATGGTCCAACTTTCGTACAACGCAAATGTTGTCGAACTGTGCGTGAACCCTTCACCATCCTTCACCCCTTTATTCGTACAAACTAATTCCAAATCCGAAATATGTCCCCCAACTTGTTCATTTCCGCTGCCGAGAAACAAAAAACAAGACTTTCCCGGGAAGCAAAGTTCCTCGAAAACCGACAAGATGAAAAAATATAAACGTAATTACATGTACCAAGTTCGAGGAAAGGCCGGTGGCTGAGATTTATGCATGGCGGCGACGAAAAGTAAGAAAAATAATGTTTCAGAAGATGCGAGTTGCGAAGTTGGCCGGGCCGACAGGCGCGCGTGCGCTTAACGAGCTTTCGGTGCCACAGGTGTTCGTTTATGGACAGCACGTTCCGGTGACTGGGAAAACGGAGTCCTTTATCGTGAGCGGAATCTTAAGGTGGTATCACACGTAGCAGCTTTGGATGACTGCTAGAAAGTGGGAGAGCTTTTTCTACATTTTTTTTGACCTTTTCGATTATTCATTATAATCAAGCTTTGCTACAGTTTTCTTATGATGCGGATTGCTAACTATATGGAAAACGTTTGTTGGGTTGGGTTTATGTTTTAGGACGCAGATACACAAAATTTATCACCTATCTACAAAATCCTCCAAAGAAGGTATTATTTCTTTTATTGGCAACGGTGAAAAAAGCGTGGTTTAAATTTTTACATCGGGGAAGATGGCCCAAAATGATACCTGCGGGAATAACGATCTCCTTTTTTTGTTTTTAAAACAAATGATGCCCGCTGTGATTCGAGCTCGTACCTACGCAAACTTGAGTCGTAATGATCATCTGAGCATTGAAACGAACTGAAGTAACATCGTTTCATAAAAATATTTGTTAAAACGTGTTCTTTGTGCTATCTGATAACTTTTGGACTTTTGATCCATTGTAGTAGTTGTTATAGTAATAGTAACATTAAGTTTCTGAATATTTTATGAAAACACATAGTTTTTTCTAGTGTTTGACGAGTTCACTAAAATATTGAACAGAGCTCTAGTATTAAGTTAGCATTATCTAATACGAGATGTACACTGTCAGGGTGAAAAGATCCCTCACTGTGTTGGGTAAAATGATCCGGAATCATTTTGCCGCCCGACTTCATTCATTTGATTTTCTCATATTTTAACGAATTTTTAAGTACTCTTAGCAGAGGCTGAATGCTTTATTGTTTTTCTCGTTGCAGATGAAGCATGGTTCAAAAATATAAACGGAAAACTGAAAGGCAGTTATGGGACGAAGATAAAATGCGACGAGTAATAGAAGCGGTCCGTAGTGGTTTAGCCTTCAAAACTTCGTCCAGAAACTTTGGTGTTCCGCTAATGAGCTTGAAGAAACGCTGTAAAGGAACGAACAAATTAGCTGTCAATGCTGTAAAGAAGTTGGGAAGCTTAAAAACGGTTTCACTGAGTAACAAGAACAGCAATTGGTGACGCATTTACTTGACATGGAAAGCAGAATGTACGGTCTTGCTACTAAAGATGTATAATTGATTGCTTATCAACTTGCTGAGAAAAATAATATTCTTCAATTCCTTTCCAAGGAAATCTGTCTAGCTGGTAAAGCTAGTTGACCGATTTTCGCAAGAGGCACCCTCAACTTCCATTGAGATCACCTGAGTTAACATCCGCGGCTCGCGCTTGTGCTTTTAACCGACTTGTCTTTACCAAATAATTCACGTTGCTGAAGACGGTGCATGATGAAATACAATTTCCAGCGCACAGAATCTTCATTGTTGATGAAACATCTTTAAGTACGGTCCCAGGTGAAAATTGTAAAGTTCTACGTCAAAGAGGCAGAAAATAATTTGTCAGAGTTGTCTATGCAGAAACACGTATGTCCACAACTGCCCTAATTTGTATGCCTGCATCCGGTTCATACGTTCTACCTATGCTTATTTTGGTCGTAAGAGAATAAAAGAAGAGTTGAAAGATAGCACACCGCCAGAAACAGCATTTTATTGCAATTTTCTGGCTGGATGAAACTTGAGGTTTTTGCGGTGTAGTTTGATCATTTTCTTTCCTATATAAAGCCTTCTCAACAGGATCCATCATTGTTAATTCTTGATGGCTACCTTTCGCATACAAAAAATTTTAGTATCATCAAAAAAGGCAAAATTATGTGACTGTTTTATGTCTACCGCCACACACCACCCACAGGCTTAAGCCATTAGACGTGAGTTTCATGTATCCGCCCAATCACTATCACGATAGACCATGGGAAAAGTGGCTAATTAATCACCCCAGAAGGGTTGTAACCTTTTTTTCAACTATCACAAATGTTTAAAGAATCCTATATGCAGACCAGTAAACCCCTTAAAGCCATTAGAGGAATTTTTCCGTGCAACTCCGATATTTATTCTAACATTGAATTCGAAGCTGCTGAAGTAACTTAGCAAAACGACACTAGGAATGACAATGCCAATAGGAAAAATGATGTGGTGCAGGAACAACATGAAGAAGTCAATAATGCCGTCCATGAGCAGCATGAGGGGGCTAATGAAAGCATCGGGCTGAATGTTGTTTCAACGTCTACTATAACACAATCCTCAGAATCGGTGAGTGAACTCTCAACATCAAGGGGAACAAGATATTTCAATATTCAGCCAAAAGATGTCTATCCACATCCTAAAATGGCACAAGAACAACGAAGTTCGTAAACAAGAAGTTCTGGAGCACTCCCTCCAAAGATCAATTGTTGGAGGAGCAACAGGGGAAGGAAAAACAGGCCATAAAAAAAGATTTAAAGAACAAAAATAAACTGACAGAAAGGATAGTTCCAAAAGAAAAACATAAAAGGCGAATACTGATATAATATGTGTATAATAAAGAAGAAAACGGAACAAAAGTGACGAGGAATCTTCGGAGTAAACAGAAGAAGATACAGAATTCCTTATTTGTATCGAAACGTTTCTACAGTCTCATTCAGGAGAAGATTGTGTGAAATGCACAATGTGCTATCGTTTGGCACATGATGAGTTTGCGGGAATCGACGATAATGACTGTGATTTATATAGTTGTGACTATTGCATTGACCATTCCAAAGTGAATAAAGTGCGTAAAGAGTTAGCAGATGACTTGTTAAGTCAACCTGTTCTGCGTTTCAATATTCTTTGTATTTTGTTGTTTCTTAACATCAATTTTTGTTGTACAGCGATTTAATATTCTTTGTTCACTTGAGTGAGCCGAATAAAGTTAATTCGATTGGTATTAATTGGGTGTTTCATTACATAAAAACAATTAAAGTGCATCTCCACCAAGGGATCATTCTGCCCATTCACAGGGGAAATTTTGCCCAACCTATAAGGGTAAAATGATCCATTTGTGGATATGTACATTACTAACCACAAACACTTGAATCCACATTATAGCGAAAAATACATTAAGGTACAATCCTTTGACTATAAAAAAATATATTTGAACTTCTGTTGTATATTTTGCTTTTTACAGTTATTTGAAGCTTAGGGAAATCATTTTGGGCCACCATCCCCTATACTTCATAACAAAAATTTTCATATAGAAAACACAATAGACATGATATTTTGTTTTTTGTTCTAAGGGCAATATTATTATCTAATTTTGAAAGGCTGTTGGCTACTATTTTACTGTTGATCAAAACACTGTGGAAATATATTGCTTTTTCCCATAAAAGAACAATTTTCAATATCTCATTGAGGACGGCCCTTTTAACATTATAATATAATACCTTTGTCATGTGCTTTCGAAGACAGCAGACACTTTAATCTTTCTGTTTATAGGAATTATGAAATTGTCAGCGTGATTTTATTGAACTTTACGTTTGAGTTACGTTAATTTATTGGTATTGGATACTTAGCCCATCCATTTTATTAACTATATATGACCCTTGGAATGTTGCGATCTTTACTGCCAGAGCACTACTTAAAAAGGACATATATAACAACATTCATTCTGTCCTTATCTATAAGCGGTTGATCTCAAAATTCCTTTCATAACTAATCGAAAACTTCATTTCACTTATTACGTCAACTCACAAATATAATTTCTGATCAATTTTGTTATTTTCTCCTTTTTTCTGAAAGGAATACTATTCATAAGTTTTTAAATACTCTGTAACACTTCAAAAATCATTATTATTCGTCCGGTGACAAGATTCTCACATTATTATTCTTATAATAGTCTTTTTCACCTGCTGTCTCTTTTGACTAAGATTTACTCGAATAATTAATCTTGTATTGATCAACTTTGTCGCCTGTTTCACTGCGGCTCAAAGATTGAAATTATTGTTTACACAATAATCCACATATTTCCGATTGCTAAAGTATTGGCTAACTCATAACTTTTATTCTCACTCTAATAATCATACTCTTCATCTTGGTTTATATACACTAAATCAAGAATTATATTTCGTTTATATTTTTATTGTGGGAATTTTTCTTCTCTTTCTTATCGTCGCTGTTTCATCATCAAGATAACTATATTCAAAGTGCTACTTAAAGTTGAATCACCGTCACAGTACTTAATTAATTAATCGATGCGATTAATTAATTTCCCCCTGTTTATTTTTCCTAAACACTGAAACGATAAAGAGAGAATTTGGAATTTTTGATCGGCTATAAATAAAAAACTAAGAATATTTGCTCGATTTTGTGAGTTAGTTAGAAAAATTTGATATTCAAGAATGGGAAAAATTATCATTCAAATGACCGTCTTGACTGGCTTTACAGTATTCCATCGATAAACTCAATTTCTCAATGGTTACTTCGATTTCTTGTTTCAAAACATCAATAGTTTCTGAATGGTTAGCGTAACACTAATTGTTAACGGATCCACACCAAAAATAGTCCAACGGAGTCAAATCACTCTTCAGAGGCGGCCCATTGATAATAGCATTTTGACTAAGAATTTGTTTTTCAAGAACAGTGAGAAAAGATTGATGGTTACGTTTGCTATGTGCCAAATGTCGTCCACGCGTTCCTCTCTATTCCTTCCTTATTTTTGCTCATTTCGAAAATTATTTCTTCAAAATATATTTCATATGAATTTAATATTCCTTTCCACTAATTTCAATGAAGTTTCTTGTAAAATGCAAATTCAAAAGTATTTTATTTAAATCACTTTTTGTCGAGATGCTCTATTCCTGACAATTTGATTTGTAATTGTTCTTTGAGTTGAATTTTAAATTGTTCTTTCCGCATCAATTAAATTTAAATAATGCATGTAAACATAGTTTTTAATAAGTAATTAAATATATTGCTTATCATTAACAGTCTCCCAAAAAATCACTGATATTATTCAATGTGAATGGCTTATTATGTGAAAATCCATGACAGTATATCATGAACTGTGTAGTCCTTCAGATAGGTAAGCAGAAAGTTATCTCAGGACAAACAAGGTGGAAAAGCCTATGGTGGGTTCCAACCCTTAACGATATCTATCATCCGTATCATTTAAGAGTTTTCCGTAACGATTTCCTGACTAAGCGACACTTTTCTCCGCTAATCGAGAGAGTTTCAAAAGCCTGAGAATGTCGGTAAAAACGTTTTTCTTTTTTGGCTGCGTTTCCGCGATTTTCGTGGAATGTGGTAAACGTGGGATAAAAGTGTGGGCTGACGTTGAAAGAAAGAAGGAAGAAAGAGTTTCAAAGTTCTAATGAAGAGGTTTTTCAGCTATTCCTCTCTTTTAATGGATGTCCACGAAACATAATGCAAAAATTCAAGAGTTATTCTCTAGACTCTTTTGGGCATATTTCAGTGGCGGCTCGTTGATGGAGACTAGAGAGACTTAGTGTTCTCAAAAAACTTCCCTACTGTAGACCACAAAAATCCAAATGGTAAATTATGAACAAGTGATTCATAAACGTATTAAAATTAAAATTCTCTTATGCGATTCAACTTGATATGTTCTACATATGTAGAGAAGGATCGAACTCAAAGAAAGTTCCATGGTTTCGTTCATCAAAGCATAATTAGGATATATTACGTTTTAGTTGAAGTTACCCACGCTCAAATTATCGATAGAAATTGGTATTTTCTGCACTTCCACGCAAAGCTGGAGAAACTTCTTGATATAATGAAGGGTACACATATATCTATTTCATTTATATTTAATTGGTTATGAAGTACGTTTCCTCCATAATGGTTGACTTCATCTAGAATTACTTTTGGCATGGTTAGTACGCTTTTTCACTTGTTGTCATACCGCACGCTGACGTTTCCGAATACCGTGCTTTTAATTCCGGACGAAAACAATAATTATTCAAAAGCTGATAACAGGAAAGAATATTCCTTGATTCAAATTGTAGATGGAGGCAGTCCGCTATTTCTAAACAACTTCAATTCGGCATGAAAACGCTCAGATTCAGTAGTTACCCGTGTGGAGTTTGAGTTGTATAGAACCGCCAACCAACAGACTGACTCCTTCGTCGAAAGAGGGTTCTATGTCATTATCTACGACTAACGTTTCTGTAACCCAGAGGGTTGAAATTTGTAGGACCAAACTCCTACCACACATCGGCTTCACTTATTCCAGATTCTCCGCATTCATGGTTACATAGGAATGATAGGCTGCAAAGGACAGCGAAATGAGTCTGGAATTGGCCTTCATATTTCTACTTTCTATGGTATTGTTCGTAGCTGGATGCTGTGATGGTGATGATATTGGCTTTATCATCTTTTGATTATATTATTAGTATCACCATCCCTTTCATTATTCACATTAATTATTATTCAACCGACAACACTGCAAATCACAGACTACATATTTTAGAGTTGTAGTCTGAAAATATTACTGAATTTTTTTCTGCATCCTACTTAAAAGCAGCTTTGAACAATTTTCAATTAAGTGGTTATAAAGGGTGATGAGCAATTTAAAATTTGTATTTCTGGTCGGCTATAAATAAAAAACAAATGAATATTTTCTCTAAGTTATGAGTTTATTATAAAGGCTGAACCTTGACATTTACGAATGGAAAACAATATTATTCAAATAACTGTCACGACTGACCAAACAGTACCCCAACCAACGAACCAAATTTATCAGTACATTGTCGATTGTTTGGGGCTCATTCTCATGAATGGCAACTTCGATTTCTCATTTCAAGGCATCATCGTGATTTTCACCTGTGCGTGCGTGTGCGTGGCTCTTTCACCAGGTGATTACTCAGCAGTCTCCACAGTCTGCCCAGGAAGCAGGTATGATAAGGGTACGCCTTATCATCTCGCATTAGCTAGAACCACTTCGAAAAGTGAAACCCACCAAGCTTCCAGTTTCGGCTTCAGTCCGAAAACCGTGACTGGTAGCAGCGAAGCACTATTCAACCTCTGCAGTGTCAGTACCCGAGTTGTTTTGTGGTGAAACTTACTCGCCGAAGTGACTTTTTATCCACCCATTAACCAAGATAGTATGAAGATTTAATGCCTCATTTGATCCTGGTACGCCCGGAGCGCCGTCAAATCGACCTGTACGTTAAGACCCACGAACCCTTGTGAAGTCTTTCAATTGATCCTGGCTTCAACGGTCTAAGCCGTATCGTCGAGATCCACAAACCCCAGAAACGTCTCGCAATCGATCCTGGTTCAGGACGAGGCCGTTCGAACCGTCAAGTCCCGCTAAAGCATTTCTCAAGATATCCTGAACATGATTTACTGCGAACAGTTAGATAGAATACCCTTTTAGTCCAGCACGCGGACTTTCAGCCAGTGCCCCCTCGAGTTCAACAACAATTGGGTGGCCAGGTCGTACGAGTACTTCCCGAGGGCCTCTACTCTCCTGAGGTAAAGCAGTATGCTACATAACGCACTCAGCCATTGGACAGAAAAATTCGAAGATATACTGCAATAGGATAGAGTACGTTAGTTTTAAGGGTGAAGCCCTGTGCTGCGATAGATACCTTATTTCAAGGCATCACTCGTTACTGAATGGTCAGGATAACAGTATTAACCTTAACAGTTCCCAACAAAAAGTTATTCAACGAAATCAAATCACAGCTTCATCGCTGAAGATGATTTTTCTGGGAAAATGCTTCTCTCTGGCTATGGAATCATCAGCCCATTGAGCAAAGTAGGAACGGACAGGATGGATTAACATTTTGTACTACTTGAACTTTGTAAGCCTTGAAACCAAGTTGTTCAGGTTAAATTATCCTCAGGGAGAAGCTAGAAATGTTCAGTTCTTGAGCACGATAACAAGTTGATTTTAATTGATGCTCAGTCACATTTTGGCCCACAGCAGCAAAGTTTTCAGGTGTGCTCATTGGATGAGAACCCGAAAGGATTGTTTCATCAAATAACAATCTAGCTTTCACGAACAAATTGATGCACAAATAGTTGGGAGGGCATTCATTCCTATTAAATTTTCCACGTAAATGAAACAGTTTGGGGAGAAGATTCGCTATTTTGGAAATGGGTTTTCAATATTTCCCAGTTTTATTCAAGGGTAAATCGACCGATTTGATTAATGTCAAATATTAAACTATCCTTCTGATAAAACAAGAATGACAGAAGTGTCGCCAGACTCCAGATAAACATTACCTCAAAATGCAAACTCTAGATGCCTGTTCCTTCAGACCCATCTGTCATTTGTGTTTGAAAAATATTCAGAAAATAGGAGAAGAATTCGAATGTACATAATTCCAAAACCATTGGAGACTGCTTCTGCCATAAAGGCACATAACCGTGGTGTTTAGGGCCCAAACACACTCTGAAGGTACCTATTTCGGAAGTTAGAGTTTCGAGTAAGCGCTCAACGCTGCTTATATTATTTTCAACATCTGATGATACGATACCCACGAAATTTTGCACGAATATGCACGTTGTTATTCTACTCACAAATGCCAAATTTTAAATTTATCAAATTTTTAATTTGGAAAATATTGAGAAAAATAAGAGAAAATTTCGAATGTGATTAACTTCGAAAACGATTTTGCTGATAATTAAACTCAAACGATATATTAAAAACATGAACCTAACATCAAAGTTTCAAGTCACTAGCTCTCTTCGTTCAAAATGAATCCTGTTTATGGACGCTCTATCGAAACGGCCGGACAGAATTACTTTTGATCTCGGATTCTTCATCAGTGAGTCCAACCCAGTTGTTTAAAACCATTTTCATCGCAAAATTAGAAATGAGAGCACGCTGTATCCTTTTACAAGCGTGCAAAAAGTAATATAAATAATATTATGGAAATCGCTATTTGGAATGCAGAAAATATTTCTCATTCCATGGTTTGCGGTACGAAATTCGAAGCTGATTAGTGAATCCTATTTCCCGTGTATGACTCCCTATGGACGGGATATAACTTCGTTTTCCCACAAAAGCTGCAGCAATTGCAGATCGATTTTCCGCGGAAAAGAATGGCTAGAAGTCGTGAAAATGGGGTGAAGGTATCTCAACACGACAAATACGAATTTCCTCACCGGCAGATATTTCCCGTCGTCATCTGAACGTTAAACAATCTGACGCGAGAGGACAAACAAGCCACCTAACGGGAGGGTATTTTCCTGAAATGTTGATTTTTCTCGATTATCGGAGAACTCTGAGTGCAAACGAAGCTCCGGTTGACAATGGCGTCGAGCAAATAAGGCCGATTGATCCGTTATTTCGTTTCATTCCAGTCGTTCCAGAAAACGACGCAAGTTGTTGCCATCGAATTTTCACAAAACAGGTAGATTTGGAGAGAAAAGCAGCGAATATCTGCGCAAAGAGATCGGCTTTGGCTTTTGGAGTACAAATGAACTACCTTCTTCTATAAGAGGGGGAAATCTTGAATATGAAAAAATGTTGCTTGCCAATTTTCTTTGACATCGATCAAAACTGGAGCGATTCACTGGGGCACTCTATGAGTTTGTTTGTTATTTTTCAATTATGCGCTACTTTTGGCACATGAATGGTCTGTTTGCATTCGTTTTCATAGTGAAAGTAATTAGCACGTGTTTAGTCAGATGCATCTGACTACCACCATCGGTAGGTTCTATCTTTTGCGGTTGTGGCTCGTCTAAATAACTTCCAAATCATGGCTTACTGTTTGAGAGTCGTTTGGTTACATTTGGAATAGAAGTGTCAGTTCCCAAAAGTCCCGCATCTGTAATAATCAACAATGTTGTTCATATTTCCTGTATTGAAGCATGTTCCATTCCATGAATACAAGGCATAAAAATCACACGGAGTATCCCTGTCTGCTGTAGTATAGTGCCAAATCCTACGTGGTTTCCTAGACGCAACAGTTTGGGTTTTTGGAACCTGAAGCAACGCTTTCACGAAGCAATGATCTGAATTGACCAGTGGTGCGAAAATATCACCTTTGTAGCGCTTTGCTTCCCTTTTCTAGTTTTCAACATCGTTAAAACTTTATACAATATATCTTCAATCACTGCTTGCTATGCTCAAACAATATGGTTTCTGGTTTTGATTCATGACCGGAACATGTTGGACAACACATGTTACTTTTTCCACACATCGTCCAACGCATGGGAATAGACTGCAATCGACACAACATTTCAACAACGTCGATTACGAGAAGACGTCATAATATCTTATGGGGCCAAGAAGTACAATTATGCTGATCAGAGACATTTGCTTACCCCAAACACAGATAAACGATTACCCTAACACCAACTTATACTGGAGAAAGAATATTTCAGAACGTAGCAAAGACGACATTTTTTACCAAATAGAATATCTGGGGTCTGGAATCCTTTGGACGGTGAAGTGATCGATGCTGTGTCAGTAAATATTTTCAAAAACAGACTAGATATCACATTTCGATTTTTATTATAATATGATGAGACACTATTATTTTTTCTTTTAAAGCAACCACCTTCTTCGCTCCTCGTCCAGAAACCTTCCTTTCCCTGTTTGCAGCTTGACCGGAGTATCATATAGAGGACACGACTAGTCTAAAAGTTTCTGACCCGTTGAGTTCAAACGGGGCAAGGTACACAGCGTTCGACGACCGTTGTAAAGCGAAACACATGGACACAGGCGTCACAGGCAGACATGCGCACCACGCCTGTCTGAAGAGTTTCAGGTGCGCATGCTCAGAACGAAACGAAATTAAGAGAACGGCATTGTTCTCAGCCTTTAATTGTGTAAAATAATAATCATAATGTCTATGAAACTGTTTCAAGGTGATGTTCTTGAAAGCAGAGAAAAAAATTCAATTCATTCAGCTACCATAATAATTCAAATTTGCTACTCACCCCAACATGTTGTCCGTCGACGAACACCTGGGGCACAAGGATATAATCACACCTCATACGCTCCCTTATTTCCTGCTGGCATTCGCCGCTCATGAACACGTCTCGTTCTTCAAACTTGATCAGTAGCGTACGCAAGATTTGCTTCACTTTCATGCAGGCCTGATAGGTGTCGCGGATGATGCCCATGGTTGTCGTATAGACCACCACTTTACCGGCTTCTTTCTCCTTGTAGTTCTGGAAAAAAAATTTATTTGTTAATATCCAATAAAAATAATTTTTTTGAGCGGGGTTTTGAAATTAATGTTAAAAGGGACATTAATGTTTAGAGGATCTGTAGAAACTCAACCACTGTCATATAATATAATAATATATATACTATAGGAAATAATATAGTAAAATCGTCTTCTGTAGCAATTGACGAGAATACAAAAAAAACTGATTACGATTTCAGTAGATCGACAAATATGGTAATCGGGAGCAAAACTCCATCAATATCGATAAAGAACTCTAGAATATTAATAATTTTTGTATTCTTCTCCTCAGATTCCGGTATCAATTATTCGATCCTCCAATTATTTTTCGGATTTTGAAAAAAACAATCAATAATTTTATTATAGATTTTCATAGAAAAATTTGCTTGGATGTTTTGTTTTACTTACTCACTTTTTCAGGTGTATAATACTAACATATATGGACTTAATATAAAAGGGATGGGACATTTAAAATTTGCTTTTTTGATCAACTATAAAGAAAAAACGAATGAATGTTTTTTCGCAGTTTCAGTTTGTTAGAAAGGTTGAACCTTGACATTTTCGAATGAAAAATAATTTAATTCAGTTGATCGCCAGTTGGCTGCAGTACCCCTGATGAATTCAATTTTTTTTTCAGTACATTGTCGATTGTATGCAACTCATTCTCATGTATGGTTTCGATTTCGCATTTCAAGGAAGCAATCGTTTCTGGATGGTTAGCGTAATACTTAACCTCAAAGCATCCCCACAAAAACTAGGTAAAAGATGATTTTTCTAGGAAATGCTCATTTTTGGTTGATGAATTTTGGACGCATTCTGGGCAAAAGCAGGAATGATTTCAGGTGTGCTCATTGAGCGATAACTTGAGCGGATTGTTTCATCAAATAACGATCCAATTTTGAAGAACAAATTGATTCACAAATTGCCGTGAGGGCATTTCAATTCTATTGAATTTCCCACGTAAATTTCTGACAAATTGGATAGAAGATTCACCAATTGGAACAAATTGTAGAAATTACTATGTTTTACTACCAATAAAAATATATATTACACATTTTTATTGGTAGTAAAACATAGTAATTTCTACAATTTGTTTTAATCATGATCAACTACCAAATAGTAACGACTGAAACAATTCAGTATCTGAAGATTCACCACTTCGGAAATAACAAATACAACAACACAGGTGGATTCATGATTTTTATATATCATATGTAGCTTCATTAAGAAGTTATCCGGTGTTTTTTTACAGTGATAGAACTTTAAATTGAAATAAAACACATTTAAATTAAGATTGAAGCAAATTTTTTTATTTGAAAGATAATTTTATTTAATTTTTTAATTTCCAGCATATGTCCACCATGACTAGCTCCGAGGACCGCATTCGACCAGATCAATTTTGGACCACTTTTTCGAGTAATTCCGGCCTTATTTTATCCATTACACGAGTTATGTTGGCTTCCCAAGCATCTGTTGTTTCTTTATGGTTTATCAGAATGAACCAATGACTTAACATAACCCCAAAGAAAATAATCAAGTGGAGTTATGTCGCATGATCTGGGGGGCCAATTAATTGGACCATTTCTCGAAATAATGTTATCGCCAAATCTTTATTTCAATAAATTAATTGTTACGGTAGCAGCATGGGGTGTAGCACCATCTTGTTGGAACCAAAACACCAACTGTAGAACTTCTTAAGGATTGTTTTCACTCCATATACGGCAATTTTGCTTGTTCACATAGCCGTTTAACCAGAAATGAGCTTCATCACTAAACACAATTTTACGATAAAAAAGTGGATCAACTTCAAGCAGTTCTAGGGCACAATCAGCAAACAAACTACGCTTATAATGGTCGAGTGGCTTGAGATCTTGAACGAGTTGGATCTTGTATGTGTGTAGACTAAGATCTCTACGCAAAATTTTCCATGTGGTAGATGCAAATCTGGATCATCATCAACACTATGACTTACAGCAGCGATATTTTCTTCTGTACGTACAGTTCTTGGTCTTGTTGTTGCTGCATCCAGTAGAGAAAATTTCCGAAATCTATCGATAGTTTGACTAATAAGCTGCTCTGATGGACGATTATGTAAACCATAAATTTCACGAAGTATTCTATAAGTTTGGCGAATAGAACACTGATTTTGAAAATAAATTTCAACAATTTGTTGTTGAGTGAGTCTTTCCACGACAATTTGTCAATGCTTACTGAATAGAAATGTGAAAACCACATGGCTTCTACCTTTTGTCAAATCACAGTTATTCCTATCGAAAAAGTTCTATCACTCTAAAAGAAACACCCGATACGTATTCCGATATTTTTTTCGATTACCACAGCAGAACTTTTGGCCATTCATGAAACCCCTTCCTTCCTTAGTACCAGTAAAATGTCTAAAGCGTTTTATCACTCTAAAAAAGTACCCGATATTTAGAGATTTGAAATTTTCAGGGGAAATGAAGTATTGAACAATCACGAAAAAGCTTCTGATTTAATGGCAATGCTATTCTACATTTCTTAATAAAAACCTCACTTGTGCCGTTACGAAACTATTTCATAAATACGCGAACACAATAAAATTGGAATATTATTTACCGAACAATTTGATTTAAATAACTCAACCCTGTTAAATATATTCAGATAAGCTGGAATTCTCAGAGACCTTCTTTGGGTTTTAGTGCTCAATAAAAAATTTTTATGCCTACTGTAATATAAATAGCAACCGATTTCGGAAACAAGCTTAGTTATTCAAAATGTAAACGTACCTGATGGTGCTACTGTGACAGGGAAAGAATTGTTGTATTTAATTACAAAAAAAAATTGTGAAAAGCAGAATAACCTTATTTAATATTGATTTTCATCAAGTAAAAACTGAAACAATTCAATATTAGTCATTATGTTTCATGTATTGACTGAAGTAATTAAATAAAATTCAAAGAATGTTATTCTGATTTTCACAAATTTGTGAAAGTCAGAAAAATCTTATTTGAATATTATTTAATATGGATTTTCATCAAGTACGGACTGATTTAATTCAATATTGAAGTAATTAAAATACGATCAGTAGAGTGTGATGGATTTCGCTACAACATTTTGTGAAGAACAAAATCTCAAATAGGAAAATTGCATGCAGAATAATAACCGTGTTCATGTCTGACCTTAATTACTGGTATTTAATTCAAAACTATGCTAAAGATACTCCAACATCCTTAACTATTCCATCTGAAATCCGAATTGCTCAACAAAAAACCAGATGTTTTAACGAACAACGGAACACACAGTTCGAAAAGCCTCCTAGTTACTATTCCGAGAATCGTTTAATTAGTAACACCTAGTTATTCCGAAATTAAGTATAGAAGATCAATTATTTCGGTACCATACCATAGAGTTTCACTAGAAACGGACATCCAGATATATAATCAGCGTCAAACGCAAATTGGATCGGTTTTGTTTGCTCCGTTGACCCTGATGGTTTGGTTGAAATTTACATTATTTCAAGAAATAGTAGTACACGCTTGCCATATGACTGCTGCCGCATACTCAGATAAAAACGGAAACTGGGTTAGACTATAATTGTGAAAAAAAAATTTCCATCCAATAAAGGAGTTTCAAGACTGGTTTGCTCGAAACAAGTTGCATCGAATGCCTGGTGGATATACTTCCTCATTATAACTCAATTAATTTTCGACCAAACGTGGTTTTTTACTTCGCATTCGATGGTGGCGCTGTAGTCGATTGGCATTTGTTAAGGATTAGACCTCTGTTGCATAAACTCGAAACGTGAAACTATAATGACATAATAATATAAACAATATATAGTCCATCTAGAAAGTATCCGATGAAACAAAGCTCAATTGTGATTATTTAGTATATATTTTTAATTCTTGAATTATAAAATTATAACAAAATATTCATCTTATTTACTTATACAATCTCCTTTCAACTGAAAACACTTGACTAAAGTCGAAGTACACCCGAAACTAGATCACCTTCATAATTTTCGGTGATGGTATGTCCAGAAACAGCAAAACTGACTGCATTAAATCATCGTTATTTCGTCGCGCTGCTCGTTCCACTTCAATCTTCATTAGTCCCCATGTTTTCAATGGGACTAAAATCTGATGAAGCTGCCGGTCATAAAATGGTTGTCACTTGGTATTCTTGCATCCAAGCTTGAGTATAGGCCGGAGTATTGCATTATCCTGTATAATAAGCATGGTCCGTTTCAAGTAGAAAATCGTTTAGAATGCCACAATACATTTCACTATTAATGGAACCATCAATTATACAGAGAGGCCTTGTATCACTCTGAAATATTGCTCCCCAAATCATTACTTTGGTGGGAAATTTGGAAATTTGATCTGTAACAAATTGTTTTGATAGGATTTTTTAGTGATTTCCGCCAAGTTGGAAACAACTTTCATGAGATATAAAGACATTAGTAAAATTTTCTCCTCGAAAACGTTGACAAAATTCTATCCTTCGTTCCTTTTGTAAAGGTGTAAAGGTGTCATTATAGAGATTTTTTTTTTGGTTATCTTGATATGTAGCCTTGTCTTCTCAGTGACATTCGAAAGGTTTCTGGATATACTTTTATAGTTCGTTGATTTCCAAATCGGTTAGCCAATTTGCGAGACCCCAGGCACGTATTGTGTCGTCCTAAGGCCAATAAAGCGTTTAAATTATTTCCTTTAAACTTTCGCGGTTTTCCTGAAACTGGTCTATGCCTGACATCCATGATATGTTTTATCCTTTTTATTAAATAAAACAGAAAAAGGCTTTTATAGAAGAAATATAACAAAATTTGAATATCAAAACAGATTCAAACTGTTAGTCTTCTACAATTTTAATTAAAAAAACTGTTTTGATATTCAAATTTTAAGAATCCTCTTTATTGTCTCATATACAGCACTTTTTTCCAGTTCAGTCAATTGCACTTATTTTTTAACGTTTCGAAAACCTTTTCTATGCAAATATTCTACCTGCTTTCTTTTTCCTAGTTGGGACATTATTTCATAAATTGTGGACAATCAACAATTAGTGTTACCATGCAACTTTGGCCAAAACCGACTATCTGCACAACCTGCATTTTATACATTACTTTTGTCTTAGAATGTTACAGAAAAAAAGTTCATTGAAATTATGAAAAATAATACTACACTATTCTACTATGTGAACAAGGAAGCCGAGGTTATAAAGTGTGGGGCACTGGATGCCCCAAACGAACCACATAGAGTAAAGAACACCCTATGAGGTTGGTTCGTATGAGCAGACTATATCGCCAAATACGAAGTCTTGTACTTTTTCTGAATGTTCACAATGGTTGATACTTTTCATAGCTGAACATCGACATAGACCTCTGATCTTATGTAGGAAGAGAATTCAGTGAAACCAGAAATTAACTCAAGTGATGTTTACTGACGAGTCTAGTTTCAGCCTGGCTCTGAAAAAATGATATGGTAAAATTTGCAAAACGAGCTGTTTTCACCGCACTTGATTTTACTAGAGGTAACAAATCAGCCCTGTGAGTATTAATCGTATTTTTGCTTTCCTAACTTCCCTCATTGGTCTTTGTCCTGTACCCTCGGATACCAGTTCACACCACTTATTTTGTTCATGCCATCCGACCAGTGTAGGGAAGGCCTGCCTACACTTTGTTGCGTCTCCCTCAGTCTCTATTTTGACATCTTCAGCGTCCATCCTTCATTCTCTCCACATGGCCCGCCCAGTGCCACTTAAGCTCTGCAATTTTTTCGATTATATTCTTCACCTTTATTCTTCTCTGAATGTCATCATTTCTTGCTCTATCCCTTAAACTAATACCGAGCATAGATTTGCTCTTTCCATTACTCGTAATCTCTTGGCATCTATTTGGATGAGGGCAATCGTTTTCATACCGTTTGTTGCAACAGGCAGGAAGCAGAAGTCGAAAACACGCCTCAGATTCATGGGGATATCTCCATTCTTGAGTATATATGATAGTCTTCCAAATGCAGCCCAAGAGAGTTGTATTCGTCTCTAAAATTCCCCATATTTGTTTTCTTTCCCCAGTGTTATGATACCACCCAAATAATTGTACTTACTCATTTACATGTTTTAAGACTTATTTTTTTCGCCTCCTCATTCAACTTTTGAAGCATCAACTCGATTTTCTTGATATCGTCTGATCAGTAATATGTCATCAGCAAACCTGAGGTTATTTCAATATATGCCATCGCTCTAAATCCCCATGTTTTCAATTAAGCTTTTTAAGGACATCTTCGAGAGCCAACGTCAACAATTTTGGGGAATAATTATATTGGGTTATTCTAAAAGAAATTTCTTTTTTTGCTTGAACAAATAAAACACAATTTTCTTATATTGAATAAATATGTTATTAAATTATATATTGGTTATTCTGGTCTAATCCCTTTTGCCATCTTTCTGGTAGTAACATGATTCCACGCTCAAAAAATTTTTGATCTCTGGTGGCAAAAAGCTGATTCAAGTGATTTTTCAGCTCTTCATTTGCAGTCAAGGTTTTACCGTCCAAAAAATTTTGCAATGACTGGAACAAATAATAATCCGAAGGCAACGGATCTGGAGAATATGGTGGGTATGGCATTGTATCCCATTCAAGCTGTAAAAGCTTCTGGAGAGTGACCAAACTGGTATGAGGTCCCGCCTTATCTTGATGGAACACTATATGTTTTTTGTTGAAGTGCATCTTTCAGTTTGTCTAGCTGATGGCAGTACACTTCCGAAATAATTGTTGTGTTATCCGGCAAAAGCTCAAATAAAACGATTCCTTTAAAACAGACAGCATCACCTTTTTTCCATGGATATTGGCTTTCGAAATGCTTTGAGCCGGTTGTTTTTTTTAATCCATGATCTCTTGCGTCTCACATTGTTATATACAACCTACGTTTTGTCCCTAGTAATGATGCGCTTCAAAAATAGATCATTTTCGTGACGTTTGAGGAGCGAATCACAGACATCAACTCGACGACACAAATTTCTCTCCGTGAGAACATAGGGAAGCCAACTATCGAGCTTCGAGGTTAAACCTAGGCCTTTCAAGTGGTCATAAATAGTTGAATTCGATTAATTTAACCTCTCACTGATCTCATGTGTTGTTATTCGCCGATTTAAATTTATCGCGTCTTTATCAGCTTTAACCGACATTCCGTAACTTGGTGCATCTTCGACATCAAAATTATCGAATCGAAATTTGCGAACCTGTTCTGGCTCTGACGTAGTCTCAACACATCTTATGCATACAGATCGGGTGATTTATTTCTGTCTTGAACAGCATTTTTACCTTTTCTATAGTAAAAAAGTGAAATATGACGAAAATTATACTTATTGCTCTACATATTTGAAAAAGCACTAACCAAAAACTACTGCGTAGAATTAATTGAATTCTTTCATACACAAGCCTAGCTATATCAGCTCCCAAAATGTGAACCTACCTGATGATGCTACTGTGATAGCGAAACAATTTCTGTAAACATAACTATAAAAATTATGAAAATCAGAATGACCTTATTTAAAAATTACCTTATTTAAATATTACATACAATGATTATGCGGCTTAAGTGTGAAGTTGGGTTCGAAAAAATACGATTGAATCCCCTTTCGGAAAAAATGAAATTACTTCCGAGCAACCTCATCGAATGTTGGAGTTCTAGTTCAACTATTTTCATTTTGTCCTTCATTTTGAGAATTTTTTATCATTTTGGAATGATTGATTTTTCTGTATATGGGTGTTTATATAATATCTTTGTGTCATGTCGTAAAGGAAAAGATTGTGCCCTCAGATACTGAAAAATATTTGATATTGATTATATATTGTGATATTATTTTATTACTTCAGTGTCTAAATTTCAATATATATTGTAGAAGTTGCAAGATATAATTCTCAATTCAAAGTTAAATGCACGTTTTGCTCCCCGCTTTTTGAATAATGAAAGAAAACTGCTGACTCAATCTTAAATGCAAAAATAAACTACTCAAAAGTTAGGGATATTAAATAAATTTGTGCTTTCTCTTCTAAAAACAACATTTTTTGAAATATGTATATGTAGATAGTTTCAGATGATGTGTTACTATACCACCACAAGTATTAATAACTTGCTTGGCATCTTTTCTGCATGCTTTTCACTAAGTTATTCAAAATATTCTGCCAATTTGTTGCTTAAATTGGGACAAAAGATCTTCGAGCTGTCGAAGCATTTCCGGCTGTAATCGGGCATTAAGGATTCTTTGTAATTGGTGCTAAGCGTAATCGATTGGATTTAGGTCAGGGAGGTAATTCTAGATGTGAAATACCATGGTTTTCTCTAGCAGTAATCACCTGCTGGGATCTGTGTGGCAGTGCACCATCATCCAGAAAAATGGAATAGCCAAGAGCCGCTTGAAATTGTGGTAGTACTCCGTTGATAACTTATGCTTGAGACGTCATGACTCTTGGAAGTACTGATAAGTCTGTTCTACCATCGAAACAAACTCCACCTCAAACCATAAGTGTGCCTACTAGAAAATGATAGTCTTTTTGAACAGAGCAGCGGTTCCTTCTTAGGAGTGAACGTGTCCATACCTGTACTCGTCGACTATCAGAAAAACGTCATTATTTGGACTCGCCAGTAAATAGTACATATCGGCATTCATCTCGCCAGTGTACCCGCTAAGTTGTCCACTCTAAACAATGACGCTTGTGTGCACGAGTAGGTGGAACTCATCTCAATAAGCATTTTGATAATAGATTGACTTCATGGAGACGTCTTCTGACTGTGCTTAGGAAACTTGAAGTACCTGGAATCTTGAAGACGTGAACTTGCCATTCTGCAAGTGCTGAGAAGCTGTATCCTCACCGAAAGAGTTAAAATATGGTTTTCTACTGGCGTTGTAACACGTAGTCTACTGCTTCTGGGTCTTTGAAAAACAGCTCCAGTGGCAAGATACCGTGCCAGTGAACATGATATTACACTTTAGCTAACATTGAAGAAATTTGCCACTTCCACTTATGTTCGAAAACGAATTACATAGTGAAGGGAAAGTCATTAAGTATTTCTGACACATATCAACAAAAAATGAGTACACTTAATGAAAATTTACTTCACGATGAACCAGAAGTCATTTCTATAATGCCTGATTATTCCAAATTCTTAATTGTTTCGAAAATTCATCGTATATGTTAAGTGTTTTTTCTTTAAATCATTTTTATAATCGTTATAAGTTTATTCAATTGAAAAAAAAATTGGGGATGATCTTCGAAAAACCCCAATATCCCTTCACTTTTGGAGCAGTATAATTATGTCCAGTTTTCACACGTGCAGTCTCTTTTATTCCAAATTTTCATTTTGAGATGATTTCTCTCTTTTCTTATGAATAAATCTCCTAATTTGTTTGTTTCTGTTTGTAACAGCTCTCGCCGAAATGTGTTCGCTCCAATTCGCAATTAAATCGGTGAGAATGTGGGTGGAATAACAATTAATGGGAAATACCTTTCTAAATGAAATATGGTATGAATTCCCGAGCCTTTGGATTCGAAATTTCACGAATGGTGAATATTTGTTCGCGGCATAAATTAACCATATAAGCAAGGATTCTCACGGATATATAAACGCCCCTTCAAGAAGAATGAACATGAAAAATTTATGCTAAAGGAAAACATACATGACCGATATGTATATATAAAATTCCAATTTTCTTCGAAATTGTAGTTCAATCGAATATTCTGACGGAATTGAAATATGGCTTAAGTACACTCATTACTTTGAGTTACAATGTTTATATTCACAAATTCTAAACTACATTTATCATGATTCTCACAATATCATTGATTATCCCGCTGAAAAAAAATTGAGTTGAAGTGACCCTCCAGGAACCTTAATTGCTTCAAATTTTGTATATTGATAGCGGCCATACTGTTGAATGAATATCTGTTTAATTTCTTATTCATCGCTATCAGAAAAAATCTTACGGAAGTTCATATCATTTGAAAAACATATTCAAAGGAAAATTATCCTTAGACATGGATGGTTTCATGGGGACTTTATGGAATGCTTAATTATTATAGGGTGGTTAAGAAAAAACTTCCTTCATTTACAATATTTTATCAAACTTTACACTGAATTCCGCCACATTAAACCCTTCATGAAATTATGTGCAAAACTGTCTGTTACATAAAATTTTCAACGACGCATAACACATTGAATAAAAACTTTATTTTCGTTGAGAAATTGATGAAATAATGCTAGGAACCATGAGAAAATATTTTGCTGCTAATTATTATTAAATGTTAGTTTTAATGTATATGGTAAAGGGTCTTTCATTAACAGCGCCCCATTTAGTTATGTAAATAAAACACATTATTTATTTGAAAATCAATGAATTTTTCATTTGATTATAAAGCACAATGGATACTATTAGTTATAAAACAAAATATCATTCATCAACAACAAGACATCACGGGAACGCTGGTAGGAATTAAGTCGTTGAACCCAATTTTCCATGGCTCTCTCATACAAATCAGGTCGTATGTTAGCAATTATTCGTCCAATATTGATCTGTAAATCGTCCAAATTCGTGGATGATTGCTGTAAACCAATGACTTAATGTAACCGCAAAGAAAGAAGTCCAATGGAGTCAAATCGCAGAAATGAGGCGGATAATTTATCGGTTCATTTCTTGAAATGGTCGAATCACCGAATTTTGGTTTCAATAAAGTCATAAAATCCGCTCCAAACAGTATGTTTGTTAGAATAAAATGGCAGTTCTTGATATTCTCCAGGTTTATCACCACTCCAGTTATGGCGATTCTGTTTGTTAACATAATCGTTTAACCAGAAATGAGGTTCATCGCTGAGAATGCTTTTATTATGAAAATCTGCATCATCTCCGATTTTTTCTTAGCACCAATTACTGAAAACACAAGGCTTTGAATGATCTATCGGTTTGAGTTCCTGGGTTTAAACAATTTTGTATGGATGTAAACCAAGGTCTTTTCGTAAAATTTGCAACAAAGACGTCTGGGACATGCCTAGTTCTGTGAACGTCGATAAATCGATAAATTTTAGTCTTCAAGAACACTTTCAGGTACGGCAGCAATATTCTCTTCACTTCTTGCATTTCTTTATCTCACTGGCATTGTAACATTATGAAGTGTAAAATTTATTTCAAACTTTTTGACCTAACTTTCAACTGTTCTTTTACCCGCACGACTATAAAGACCAAAGGTTGGAGTTAAATCACGTAAAGTTAGAGTAACAGATCGTTATTTTCCATAATGAATTTGGATTATTTGTGAACGTTGTTGCAGTATGTACCTTTCCACGATTATATGGTAGATATTGACAAATACAACTGTGAATGCCACAAATAAACAAAGGCTACCATGCATGAGAAATGACAATTTAAAAATGGGGCGTTCCCATTGAGAAACCGATTAGTAAAATATTCGCATATTTATTTTAATTCTGTATATATGAGATATTTGTCAGATTTTTTCAACTAACTCTATTGTATGCCTGACCTAATAGGTTATTCCTGTTTTTCGTTAAAACAATAACATAAAAATCGTCATCTAAATGGGGAGCGGACAGTAGCTCTTCTGCAGCATTTGAACTCAAATCTAAGAACCAGGACCGAATGAGCAGCTAGACAATTGGGTATAAGTGACAAAACCCTCATAAAATTTGAAAAAGAATCGTCTTCAGCAATTTCACCTTACCCTTGCTCAAAATCTGTTAAAACCAGATTATGAATGCAGAGTTTAATTTTGTAGATGGTACCTAAATCTAGATACTTGGGGACATTACCAAATATTCTCGACCGAGCACGCGACATTCACACGCTCTGAAATATTTAATTTCCAGAATTTCCATGGTTGGGCCCATAATAATCCACACGCAACTGTTACAACTCATAGCCAACACGAGTTTAGGATTAATGTTTGGCTCGCCATGACAATGTATGAAATTTCTGCACCGATAATACTTCCATAGCGAATTCTGCCAGTCTCAGAAATATTTCGGAAAATGAAATTTTTGATTCATTGGAAGACATGCCTCTGAATCAACGAATAAAAATTTGTTTTCAAATGGGTGACTGTCTACCACACAATAGTGAAATAGTTAAAAAGTGGAAGAAGGTTTATTTTGAAGAGAAATGGATAGTAAGATTCGGACCGATCAGATGGCCTGTTCGAAGTCCCGAACTTACAACTCTACACATCTTCCTTTGGGATGTATACTACACTTATTCCTACTCGTGATCAACTTATAGAAAGAATACATAACTGCTCAAATATGCTAAGTTCACGATGAAATGAATTCTATTGATTAACAGCACTTGAACTAGGCGCTCATAAAATTTCTTCTCAATATTCAGCTTCAAGCATCACCCTCCATAAAACATTAAACATGAATTTTTAATTCAATTGAGTTTTCAACGAAGAAACTGGAGGGTTTTACAATAGGAAGTTTCATTTTAAATAGCCCGCTATCTTCACAGCTGTCGCTTTTGAAGCAGTCATCTTCTGATATTTGAAAAGTAAAATCAACGCCATTACTAAAAATGCAACGATACGCGTTGAAATTGTAAAAATTCACTACAAAAATGGTGAAAAATTTGGAGTCACAGTTCGCAAAACTAAAGCACTTTTGGGTGGTCGTAAAGCCCCTTCTCGGCCAGCAATAGTGAAAAAATTTGAGCTATTGGGACAAGATAGTAATGTAAAGAATCGAAACCGTGTGCGTCGCTCAAGAACAACTGAGAATATTTCTCCTGTAGCCTGTAGTGTTGATGGATTAAACTACCGAGCTATGATTAAAGATTTTTATGGCCAGAATTGAATTAAATTAATGTGGACGTTGTTTATTTTCAACAAGACAGCGCTATTTGTCACACAAGCAACGAAGGAACCGCAATTTTGCAAGCCGTGTCACTTCGCGAAGAGGTGATCACAATTGGCCACAGAGATCTTGTGATTGAACACCTTAAGACTTGTTTCCTTAGGGCCACGTGGAAATAAAGTTCTATGCCAATACTTACAATTTTAGCTTGTGAGTATGTTTATGAGTTGGATTTTTGATATTTTTGCCTGAACTGATCTAATAAAATTGATTTTGATATGATTACACTCTAACAAGTCAACATATATACAACGGTGATTCTTTTCCTTGGATTTTATTGATTTTTTATTATCTGAGTTTTTGAATAATGATTGTTTATAACACTTTTACAAAGTGTAATTCATAAAATTCATGACAATATATTTTATATATATATATAAATAATAGTAATATATGTAATTGACCCTGAATTGAACGTTGGATCCGCCCTTGTCCAGTGTGCCAATTTTTGGACTTTAATTTAATTGTTAAATTCAAAGACTCTCCTAACGTTTTCAAGTCCATTCTTTTCGAATTTATCGTGTCGAAATACTGAATGGAGAGCGATATCGACGTATGGAGTATATAATTGAAATTTCAAATCATTTAAACTGCCTCTTATGGGATAGTTTAAGTTGATTTTGACTCAAAATTCACACAGTTGGAAGAAATGATAGGCGTTTTAGATAAACGCGATAAAAGTATTATAATGGGTATCCACCTTTAGCAATCGCCGAGCTGTGGTTCTGAAATCTCCGATTGCAAAAGCATGTCACGATACGCGATTTAAAGTTCAAGGTGAAACTACGCCCTAGGCCAGAAGATGGCCCAGAGTAAGAGTGAAATCTATCAATTATGATCGATGGTACTCATTGGATCTAAGCTGTAATTACCGAATGACATATTGCGTAAACTTATTTGCCTACCATGATTTCATGTGTGTGCATGCATGAGTGAGTCTCCGATTGGCATGTGAAAATTTCGTTATGGTGCCGAGCGTAACATTTCATTCCCCGTCAATTATGGAACTCGGTCACGATGTCTTACCAGGGTGATTTGGAAAGTAAATGCGACAACTGAGAAGAGCAGTTTTTTCAATCTCAGAACTGAAAACTGTCTCAATTGGAAGATTTTAAGGACTCTTCCGTTCTAGGTTAGGAACCTAAGCTGCAAAAGAAGAGGTTTTTCAACCTCAGAACTGGAAGCTCTCTCAATTAAAAGATTTTAAGGTCTTCATAAGTAAAGTTAGAACCATTCAGCGTTTGCATTTTGAAGTAGTGGTTATTTCGAGTCTAGCAACCCTTCTGTCATTCGTGTTTCTACAGAAACTTAGTATAATATTTGACATCAACGGAATGGATCGATTTACCCTTGAAAAAACTGAGGGATTTAAAAACTCATTTCCAAACTCATCTCCACGGAAATTTGTGAAGCGACTTCGTGGAACTGGATCGTCATTTCATAAAACAATCCGTTCACGTTCTCGTCCAGTGAGAACATTTGAAAACGTTGCTGCTGTAACCCAGAATGTGGCATTCATCCATATCAACCCGTCATCGTGCTCAGGAACTGAACATTTCTTGCATTGCTCTGAGGAGAATTTTGCATAAAGGCCACGGTATGCAAGCTTATAAAGTTCAACTAGTGCAAGAAGATACATCATAACCATCCAATGCGTTTCTACTTTGCTCAATGGACTAATGATGACATGGCAGAAGATGAACATTTTCCCACAAAAGTCATCTTTAGCGATAAAGCTCATTTTCACCTCAGAAGATATATGAATATATGAATGAACAAACCATTTGGGGATCAAAGATTCCACACGTTATTAGGTAAAACTCAATGCACCCACAACGAGTAACAGTTTGGTGAGGTTTTCGATCCGTGGCATCATTGGCCCATTTTTCTTCGGAAATGAGCAAGGAGCAGACGTTACGCTCAATTGGAAACCTAGCCGTGCAATGCTCAACCAATTTTAGTTTCAACAAAACTTGCCACACAGCCAACGTGACCATCGATCATTAGTCCAGCTGCTAAAAAAGAGAACATCTTATTCTCATTCTTTTTATCCATTCTAACACGGAAGGGCGCGTTAAATACCCACAAAGCTCTTCTTTGTTTTTCCCCAACTTCACCAGTATCCTCTTGTTGCTCATTAGATCCATTTCTCTGATCTTCAGTACCGGTGTTTTATAAGCTCCATGACAAACTTTCGCAGATGATAGCTGTGAAAATTCTAATAAAAAATTTTCTGTTAACATAGGTCCGATTTATTTTCGTTTAGAAAATATTTTTTCATGCTCAGATTAAAAGTTGGCTGACAAATGACAATACCAGTTAATATGGCAAGTTGTTTTGTTTTGATTATTCATTTGACACTAAGCGTACGTCTGCATAAATAGTGCAGTTTTTCTCAGCTCAGGAGTATGCAGATATTATGTTGATTTATGAGTATTCTAATAGAAACTTCAGAAAAACAGCTCAAGAATACCGAAGGATGTATCCAAATAGACACCATTTTGCCCACACAGTATTTAGTGCACTAACTCGAAGACTTCGAGAAATAGGTGTTCCGAAGAAAGCCATTCGCCCAACTGAATGTAGAAAATATATAAGAACTTCTTGGAAACTCTTCAGTTATTATTCGGCATATAACTACTAGTGATAATTTTTCACCGAATGTTGTATGGTGTGTCTTAAACAGAGAAACGTTGCATTCATTTCATAGACAAAATCTATGAGCTTCACATACTGGAGGTGCCCCACAACAGTTAACATTTTGGTTACTTCAACAATATGTACAAAAGAATAGATTTATTTCTCTTGTCATTTGGTCTAAAGAGGCTTGTTTCACTAAGGATGGTATGGACAACAATCATAATGAACATATGTAAAATTGCAATATCCACATGCCTTTAGACCAAGACGATTTATGTAGTGTCAACGTTTGGCGTGGTATGTTCAACAATGATTTAATTTCAGTACATGTTATAAATGATCGTTTGCATGCAGGTTTGTATGAAAATTCTTTGAAACACAACCTTTTTGTGTTGATTGAGGAAATCAGAAGTGTTGGAAATATGTGCTATCAGCACGACCTTTACATAGCTGTAGACAAGAAGTTGCTTGGTAAAATGAACATTTTCTGTATAGATGAATAGGTCAAGGGGACCAAAAGTATGGCCACCTTGTTGACTGGATCTTAATTCTTTAGATTAACATAACTTGTCCATTATGTTGAAAAAAACTCACCAACAATTACTTGATAAATTCAAGATAACCAACTAAGAAACGACCAGACTAATCAGAAAGGAAATGACCTAATTCTCATTCGTCGTGTAACGGCATTTTTAGTTCGTAGATGTGAGGCTCCTATTCAAGCCGAAGGTGAACATTTCGAATAATTCCTATAATCTTGAGATCTGTTATTCCCATTCATCATAATTCTTATCATTTATTATTATAGGAGATTGACTCAAGTTCTAAACCTAAAGATAGTTGTGACTAAAACAAGAAACCATGTTTTTCCAAATGTTATATTTTATTATTTATTATATCGGTTAAACGAAAACAAATCGTACCTATGTACATGGGAATTTTTTTTTAGAATAAGCACGTCTGCTAGAGTTTCTCATAGAGTTTATAAAGTATCATGTATAGCGGCAGTCCTACGCCAAGTATCTTCGTTCCTATCACGAAAAGAGTCAAGATATTCCGGCCTTTAAGCTGCTCCAAAAGTTTCAAGTCTTAAACTCTTTTCGTTATAAGGTTAGATTGTTTTCAGTTTACACCGTCCGGCATTTAGGCAAAATAATAGCACGCTTTTCCTAGAAAAAGTGTGCAAAAAGGTTATGGTTTTACTGAAAGGAAAAAAACTCACAATAATTGAAGAAGTTAAAATGGATAGCAAAGAGAATGAAGACCAAAGTGCAAGCATACTCGTATGCTAGGAAATTATCAGTAATATTTTTTTGTTTGAGTTAAGATAATTCCTCAATTTAATCTTCAATATAGGCTGGCAGCTCAGTGGTAGAGCTGGAATGTCGCGGGCTTGAATCCTGTTCAGGTGGAAAATTTTTTTTTAGTTGGACGGGTGTCGGCTACCATTTCACTGTTGGGTCGAAAACTAACAGTGTTATGACCTAAAGTGGCGTAAGATTGCAGTAACAAAGCCTACCCAGAACACAATTGAACTCCTAACTCGCAGAAGCTGAAAAAGCTTCTGAGAGATCTTTACAGAAGATCTAGGAGTTGCAGGATAATATTCATCGAGTCAAGTGGCAAATCTTCCTATGCAGACGACTATAAACCTTCGAAATATGATAAAAAACATTCCTCTGAGTCAAACTTTTTGTGCAGGAGGAATTTTCTGGCTAACCTACTTATCTGGTAGGATAGTGAAACTCTTTTTATGGTATACTTTCTTCATCATTCTAACACACATAAAAAGAGGACATATTTGCTTCCTCGTACAGAAAATTGGTCGAATCTAAGTGGTTTTTCTACAAAATTACCTTAAGAATATTGCTTTGTACCTTTTTTAATGGATTAAATTATTAAATCATTCTCCCTATGCCATGATACAATATTTTAAGAAAGATTCAACAACAGCGTTTTGAATATACAGTAAATATTTCCTTTTAAACGTATGCCTCAATGTGAAGAACTTATAAAAAAAACAGTACTATTTCTAACCAAGTAATTTTCCTGTGCTTTCCAAATGCTGGTCAAATTTATCCTCGGGGTATTTAACAACCCTATTCTTAACAATCTGTTATTTCAAACAATATCAAAAATCACTGAAAACATCATCATGCACCCCCAGAAAATCCTTGTCTGGTTGACCAATAATTGCAGCAGAAAAAGTCATGATTTTTAAATTTTTGTGCTTAGGCTCAGGAGGTTCTCACTCAAAAAATTGCATATTTTTACATAGCTAAGTTTGCTTTCTCGAATACCTGTACATCCAACCAAAATCTAGCTCAGAGGAAAACTTTTCACCTGGAATTACCGCACATGTTTTACGAAATAAGAAGGTGCAAATATATGACATATATAGATTATCTTTTTGCATTCTCAAAAACTTCAACCTGCGCTTGATGAATGCAGATTAATTTCAGCATTAAGATTACAGCATTAAGATTACAGCGAGTAAAATGGAAGCCGAATAACTTCTAATGGAAATATTCCATCTGGAATATTTCTCGTATATAATGTATAAGTTCCATTAAACTAACTGATCAAAAAAACGAAAATACTGACGATCCATAATCTTCAGCAATCAGTGATATTTCATTTTAATACTATTTTCATAATAACAACTTTGCAAAGGCTGAATTTTTCTTTAAGTATTCTATTTACTGAAAACGGCTTCCTTGAAATGTTCATTTCCATTGAAGAAATGGAAAAGAGCTCTAGTAAGGAGATGCGGTAGTTGCTCGATGAGATTTATTGAATTTTTGGCAAGAAATTCGTTTACAACGATAGTATTATGACTCAGGTCTTTTGACACTAAAATACCGACCGACACAGCGTTCTATGCGAGAGACAAAAAATCTTTTAACGGCTACCGCCCTAAAATTTGAACGACCTTTTCAGTCGCAATTTTCTTTACTTTAGTGATCTTCAGTATTGAACATTGACAGTTGGCTATAAACCTGAGCCTTATGTAAAGCTTCCCCACATGAAATTCCATCTCCATTTTATTCGATATTTTCATTCGTTGAAAAAATCGCGAACTACATTTGAGCTAACTGAAAAATGGAGCACTGTAAAAAAATAAATGACAGCAGATGCTCAAACTCTGCGTCAATAAGAAAAACATTTGTCCTAACTTGGCAACAAAAATGATTTCATCGATCAATTACTAGTACTTTTTCTCAGAATAATGAAACTTTAATGTTTCGAGGCGCCAGTTAATGGCTACAAAAACAAAGTTGGCAAGAACTTTTTCAATTGTGTAAATCTTCATTTTACTAATTCGAGAGATAGCTGGCTCTCTCGAATTAAAAGTCTCCCACAATCAACCGTAACATAAATAACTTCAAATGTCCCACGTGGTAATATCAGACATTCAAAAGGCAATTAGGAACCTCATTAAAGCGGCCTGTTTAATTCATCCCAAGTCATTTCTTCAGGTTATAATGACTGTGGAAAAACGCGAAAATTGTCTTGATAGAGCGCACGAGTCCTGTACACAGACGTTGCTGCAAGTATATTTAATTTCTCGCAACTTCGTGCGTATTTACCGCAAGTAACCGTTAGTTCGTTACTCGTTACGAAAGGCATGCCAGATCGAATATAATATGAACCGTTCGAACGCAACTGTATATCGGAAAATATTGGATGGAATTGCACCCGAGGTAGTTGCAGGTTGATGTATTTACGTTTTGTGGGACTTCTGGGAGGAAATTGATCTGAGAATTGTGCACCCTAGTTGGTTTTCTGCATATACGTAGTTTATTCGTCTCCAGGGATGTCATATCAGCACATTCAGGTAGGAAAACTGTTATATATGGAATGGAAATTTCTATAACTTCTAGCAAACTCATTTAATGTTTAGAACAGTGGTATTCGTTTCTACATCCTCGTTTCATACTTTTTTGTTGTGATATATTCCAGTCGAAGACCACTTATTATTCGATATAGATAATCACAGATTTAGATATACAAAATCTTCAGTTTTAGAAATAAATTCATATCAATGACGTTTCAGTTTTATTATACTTAACAGGTCTTTCAATAGGGACTTCCAAACTTTGACTGTTGATAGCGGCTACATTGTTGAAACTACATCTTTCGAAATGTTTGTCATTCATTCAGAGAAGATTATTCATATTATGGATAAATTTGAGTCCACTGGGCCAAAAACAATGAACCAACGACACTTGTAAGATGACGAAAGTTAAGTTCTGCGTAAGACCGGAAGAGAATCCGAGGCAGTCGATTTCGCGTAGTTCATAAAAAACTCGACTTTTCGCACAACACGACTTGCCGAAATTCAACTGACCAGGAGCTGAAGGAAAACAACCATAAACAACGACGTGTGTTCGCTGAAGTATTTGGAAACTGCTCTTCATTTTCACCAAAAAATAATCTCCTGGGATGGCACTAATTTCTGGATGAATAGGTATGTCAACAAACAAGATTATTGAATTTCGAACGATATCAATCCCTATATATTCCAATGCGTTCAATGCATATCGAAAATGTCACCGTTTTTGTACAAGGTGGGCGTCAAAGGTCCATATTTTTTTGAGAACGACGTTGGCCAGGCCATCACCGTTAACGACATGTGCTATAGGTTGACGATTACCAATTTCTTTTGACCTGAATTCGATTATATGGATACTAAAAACATATGGTTTCAACAGAACGGCAATATATGCTACATTGAACATTCTGATTGAGCGATTTGTGGGCATGGTCATCACTAATGGAGATAAGTTGAACTGGCCATCAAGATAGTGCGACTCCATTAGACTTTTTCCTGCAGGATATGTGAATAAGCAACAAACCATGCCATCGGTCTAAGTCGGCCTGAACCGCGTTGTTAAACCCAGTGACAAGGGTGTCTGTCGCAGCACAGGACTTCACCTTTAAAACTAACGACCTCTACCCTATTGAAGCAAATCTCCGGATTTTTCTGTCCAATGGCCGAGTGCGTTATGTGACATGGTGGGTGGAGGCGCTCGGGAAGTATTCGTACAACGTGGCCACCCACTGTTGGACTCGAGGGGGCAGTAGTTGAAAGTCCGCATGCTGGACTAGAAGGGTATTCTATCTATCTATTCGCAGAAACTCATGTTCAGGATATCTTGAGAAGCTTCTGGGTTTAGCGGGATTTGACTGTTCGACCAGCCTCGTCCTGAACTAGTATCGTTTGCGAGACGTTTCTGGAGTTTGTGGATCTCGGAATAAGTCTTAGACCGTTGGTACTTGAAGTCAGGATCAAATGAAAGACTTCACAAGGATTCGTTGAGGCATCATTTTTTGAGACTATCTTGATTCATGGGGCTGCGTTCGGGTGGGTGGATAAGAAGCTCCTTTGCCGAGTGAGTTGCATCACAAAATAACTCGCGTACTGACACTGAGGTTGGATAGTGCTTCGCTGCTTCCAGTCACAGTGTCGGTTTTCGAACTGAAGTCGAAACTGGAAGCTTGGTGGGTTCAACGCTCCGGTGTGGTTCTCGCTAATGCGCTATGTTAAGGTGTATCCTTATCGCACTATCTGCTTCCTGAGCAGATTGTAGAGACTGCTGAGTAGTTATCTAGCTCACATGCCAGTAACTTAACTCGTAGAATTCACGATCTCACACATACTGTTTTATTTCAATGTAAAGATAGGAAGCGCCTAATAAAAGACCCTTTATAAGGACGATTTTTCCGAAACTTTCTACCATTAGAAAGCTTCTGCAATATTGAAACTGAATTAATGATTTCCAATGCCTTTCATAAAATCTTGGATTCAAAATTTGATAATTTAGACGTGCTAAATTTGAAGGATTTATCTTTTGTCATCATTTTTCACTCCCAGGATTTCGGTTAATACACAGTTAGAAATATACTGAGACAAGGTAAAGCTTGCAGAAATATTTAGTCATTTACTATTATCATTAATAAACAAACGAATATTTCAGATTATTTTGGACAGATGTCAAAATCATTTAAAATTTGCATTTTTGATCGACTATAAATAAAAAAATAATGGATAAATTTTCAAAGTTATCAGCTTATTATAAAGCTTGAACCTTGGCATTCACGAATGAGAAACAATGTCCTCAAAATGACCGCCACGACTGGCCGTACAACCCAATTTTCAGTACATTGTCAATTGTTTGGGGCCCAATCTCATGGATGGCAACTTTATTTCGTGGTTTAAGGCATCAATCATATTGGATGGTTAGCGTTACACGTTTTATTAACGGACCTTAATAAAAAATTGTCCAATGGAGTCTAATCACAGCTCCGAGGCGACCGATTGCCATCAGCATTTCGACTGATTTTTCGATTTTCAAGTAAAGTGCGCAAAAGGTCGATGATTATGTTGGAATGGACGATATTACTCTCGATAGGACTTGATCCTTTTAACGTGAAGGCTTTTGTTTATTAATAATGTATGATAAGCATTGGTTAACTACTAACTTCATTCAATAATTTATTTTGTACATTTTTACACGTGTGTATATATTAAAACTGTTGTAGGGAGGTTATCTTGTTGCCTCTCTGTCCTAGATTCATAGAATATAATAATAAATAGAACAGGTGAGTTCCATCAACAATCCTGTTGAGAGTAAAAGTCATCCACGCACTCCTCATGAATTTTGGAAAATAAAAATTGGTTGAGCATGGAACGGTAACGTTTCCCATTGACCTTGACAGCGGCTCCTGGCTTATTTTCAAAGACAAATAGCACAATGATGCCACGGGATCAAAAACTGCACCAAACAGTTACTTGTTGTGTGTGCATCCACTTTCCACAATAACGTGTGAATTTTCTGATCCCTAAATGCGAGAGTTTTGATTATATCTATATCCTTCGAGGTAAAAATGAGCTTCACCACTAAAGATGATTCTTCTGGGAAAATGCTCATCTTCGGCCATTAGATCATTAGCATATTGCGCTAAGTGGAAACACATCGGGCGGTCACGAGGCTTCACTTCTTGCACTTGCTGAACTTTTTAAGCCTTCATACTGAGGTATATATGCAAAATTCTGCCCAGTACGAGAAATGATCAGTTCTTGAGTACAATGACGATTTGATGTTAATGTATGTTCAGCCATATTCAGCAATGTTTTCAGATTTGCCTACTGAACGAGACCTTTTACGGATTGTTTCATCACGATCCAGCCAATGTAATTTCACGAACTCGCTCCACAAATTGATCCATAAATTGCCGTGAGGGCATTTAGTTTCTATCGAATTTTTCACGTAAATTTCTAACAGTTTGGATAGAAGATTCACCTCTTTGGAAATTAAGTTTCAATATTTCCCAGTTTTGTTCAACCTTAAATCGACCAACTCCGTTTATGTCAAATATGAAACTAACATTTTGTTGATACACGGACAGAAGTATAGCCATGGTCGAAATAAATACTACTTCAAAATAGAAACGCTGGATGGTCCATTCTGATAAACAGGTTTCAAATGTCAATTTTTTTGAGGTTATTTCATAGTTTAGACATATTCAGTCATTTACGAATAGAATCATGAAAAAAGTAAACATGGAGCAGAGTATTAAAGTGATAGAAGCCCATTAGCCCTTAAAACAGAAGTGCATTGAAGTAGAACTCAAATATTTAAGGAGGAATCCCGTGGAATTGTGAGAAAGAAAGATGAATAAAATCAATAAAATTCATAACGAAGAAAATAAATTGATAAAAAATGAAACATTAAAAAGATTAATCATCTATTGGGATAACAGTCTTTTTAATGATTTCTTGAAAGCTATGATGTTAACAGATAACAAATTCAGCCGCTCAGTAATATGATTGTGCAAATGAATCATCCTCTGAAGTGTAGAATTTTGGGCGCATCTAGTATTTGGAAAGGTAGGTTGGAAAATACTCGAGTGTCTGTCGTGAAACACGTGAAAACGTGGCCAATATTCTTTAAAATTTAGATATTAATGTCAACTATAAACCGCAAAACCAAATATCGTCTTAATTAAAACCAAAACTCAACATGTAACAGTAAATGTATAGGTCAGCCCGAACATCCATTCAAACTAGATGCAATGAGCTTAAACTGAAGTTCATAAGAAGTGAGCTTTGTTCCATATTTGCCTAGAAAATGGTCATCCCTTTCTTACAATTAACAATTTAAAAATCAAAAAAATGTATAAGAGACAGTAACTTATTTCCACAAAAATGTTTGTACTACTACAACAATTGTTTAACCACGATGTGGCTTTTTCAGGTATTACATTGTACTATCTGATGGTATTCAGTGTAACAGAGTTTAAATACATTTTTAGGTACGTGACCAAATCATGGAAGCACAAGTCATAAAAACTCTAGGTGTTTATTGGATTTTGCCGCTAAAAATGGAAAAAGGAAAGATATTCAGTAATGGAGACTGATCAACATCTGTTTGTTCGTTCAAAAGGATTTTATGGGCAATATACCTGTTGATTTCAAGAAATTCTAAAAGTGTTAATCTAGAACTTTTACTTTCAACGTGGATAATTTCACAAGTATTGTTGAAATTATGCCTGAATTCCTTAAGATGATTAGCATATGTCGAATGTACAGAATTGAATATATAACCACTTTGGTGTTCTTGGACACGTTTCTTGAATGATCTACCAGTCTGGCCAATGTATACTAAAGGGCAATCTTTGCAAGTCAACTTGTAGAATCCGGATGTATTTTCTTTATTTGTTCGATCTTTATTGTTTTTTATGTAGGTACTAAGATTATTAATGGTCTTAAAAGCCCCGTTATAATTGAAACAATTTTTGAAATATTTAGCAATATTTTCAGATAATCCATTGACAGAAGATAAATAAAAATATTTCTATGTATTGTCCTCTTTTACGAGATATGGGTACACGAGATTTAATGCCATTTTCTTTTGTTTATTGGATATCATGCATATGATTGATAATTCTGTATGTCTAATGAAAAGAAACATGACATTTCATTGGATTGAAAATTAAAAATCTTTTAAGAGAATTTGTGGATTGAAATTTGTAGAGGTTTCAGATTATTATTCTGATTAATATTTATGATATTGAAAAAACCATTTTAACCTTATTTATTTATATGTAACTGTAAACATAACAAAAGGTACTATTGAAGTAGATTCTAGGTAAAAAGCAGATAGCCAAGAATGCAAGTTTCATAAAATTCAGTAAAGAAAATTGATCAATAAATGTTATTGAAATACACTGAAAATTTAAAAATCAATCGATGAAAGAATCAAAAGAAAATATATTTGTTCAGTAACTAATTTCGTTTTTTTTGGGAAAATGAAAGACAATTTTCCTATAATGAATAAATATATTACTAAATTATATATTGGCCATTCTTACTGGTAATAACATGATACTGCGTTCATCAATTTTTGGTCTTTACTGGCAAAAAACTGGCCCAGGTGATTTTTGACTTCTTCATTTGAAGTTTGAAAATTTTGCAGTGACCGGAACAAATAATAATCCGAAGGCGCTAGATCTGAAGAATATGGTGGGCGTGGCAGTGTATCCTATTCAAGCTGTAAAAGCTTTTGGCGAGTGACCAAACTTGCATGAGATCTCACATTATCTTCGTGGACCATTAACCTTTTTCTGTTGATTAATTCTGGCCCTTTTCTGTTGAAGTGCATCATTCAGTTTGTCCAAATGATAACAGTAGGCTTCCGAATTAATTGTTGTGTTATCCGGTAAAAGCTCAAAAAAATCGAATTCATTTAAAATCCCACGAAACAACCAGTATCACATTTTTTTGATGGATATTGGCTTCCGAATTGTTTTGAGCCGATTCATCTTTTTTGCTACATGATCTTTTGCATTTGAAATTGTTATGTACAGCCCATTTTTATGTACAACCCATTGTTCGTCCCCACTAATGATGCGCTTCAAAAATGGATCATTTTCATGACTTTTGAAGGCGAATCACAGATGTCAAATTTCTCTTCGAGGTTAAACACAGACCTTTCAAGTGGTCCTGAACAGTTGAATTCGATAAATTTAACCTCTCACCGATCTCACGTGTTATTATTCGCCGATTTGCATCAACTAATGCCTTCATCATGTCTTTATCAGCTTCAACCTGTCTTCCGAAACGTGGTGCATCAAAATTGCCGCATCGAAATTTTGCAAACTAATTCTGGCACTGGCGTACTGTCAACACATCTTTTCAATACCCATCTTTCAATTTCTTTCTGGCTTGAACAGCATTTTTACTTTTTCTATAGTAAAAAAGTAAAATATGCTGCTTATTGCTCTCTATTTTTAAAAGAACACCAACCAAAAACTACTGCGTAGAATTAATTGAATTTTTTAGCTCTCGAAACATATAATGATTATGCGGCTTGAGTGTGAAGTTGGGTTGGAAAAAATACAATTAAATCCTCTGTCGGGAAAAAAACGAAATTACTTTCTGAACAACTTTATAGAATATTGATAGGAATTACCTAGCCAACTTCATTCGGTACAGGCTGTTTCGAGAATGTACCTTATGAATATCAAATTCTATTCCAATTTTTTTAAAGAAAAACTTTTATAATATTCTATATGATGTTTGCAAAAATTATATACCAAGATAAAAAATCACCTCTCAAGATGTTACTCTCGCTGCGAGATAAAAACAAATGGAAGTGTAAGTGAAATTTACGCGATTCGCTCTCACGATAATAAATATTCATTATACTAATTGTTGTTATTCCTAGGAATAATAAACCCTTAAAATCTTACTGAAGAGCTCTACGTTATTTGCTCGTCTTCGAAGGTGAAGGACAAACTAATCGATGAAAATGTGAGAAGGGTCTCTATTGTGCTCAGATTTTCTCTTTGGCAATATCTGGACAGGGCGGAAACAATAATAATTTTATCGATATCGTTGTGAGCATATTTTCATTCGGGTCTATTCAGTAATTTGTAAATAAGTAGTCGAACGGAATGGATATTTATTTTGTCTGCTTCAGTAATATTGAAATGAACAATGACCAATGTGGAATTCTAAAAGTTTCTATAGAATGAATAATAAGTTTTCTTTCAAAAGTCCGCTTTCGAAACATTGATATGATGAGTCTAATAAATAACGAAAAATTTAACAAAACAATGAAAATGTTAAAATTATTTCCCATATTGATTAATAATTCGAAAAATTTTAAGTGGGAAAATTTATTCGATGAAGAACTTTTTGTGTCTAGACTGTTCCTGCCGAAATTATTAGTTAGATTACAAAGTAATCAAAAGATGCTTATTCTCTCTCCATCTTGATTATTAGAAGTTATAATTTATTGAGGAAAATAATTAGGATCCTCTTAAATTCAGTCCAACTCATTTCAAGTAGGTTGGTGTCTAATAAAACCTTAGTAATTAAATATATTTCAGTCGTTTCAAGAACGTCCATCTTCACTGCCCGATTCTGTACTTGATGTTTGGTCATAATAAAAAAAAATACCCATTTCTGCAAAAAAATTGAGATGTTTATATGTGTCAATAGACCGTGACCATTTTTGTTGAAGGAGTTTTGAAATATTATATTATGAAATAATAAAAAGAGGTTTTTTCTTGATAGATGGATTATTACGAAATTTTGAATATCATAAAGACTTATTCTGTCAACATCCTGCAAATTTTAATTCAGAAAAAAAATTTTATTAAAAAATTTTTAGAATTAAATAAATGTCTTTGGAACACACTGTGTCCATTCAGTAGACATATAGAATTAATACTTATTACACAGAACCAAAGTGAATGAAAGAAATTTAAAAAAATATAAATTGTCAACTAAAAATTAATAAACAAATTCTTGAAGAGTAAAAAATTTTGTTTCGTTTTATGAAAACTAAATTCCTTTTCAAAAAAATCTTTGTTTTTAAATTGAAATTTGTAGGAGGTTAAAAAAATAAATGTGTATGATACTTAAACATTTTTTTATTATATTATGACTGAAACCGATGTTGCCAGCTATTATTTTCATAATTTTAATTCCGTAATTATTTTTAAATAACGATATTTAGTATCAAACACTTAATTATTTGTGAATATGGGCGGTTGCGGTGTAAAGAAATACATATAGAATGCTGAGAAAAAAAATTGATTATTCTTGGAGTAGATGGCTGTTGTGATCGATATCTCGTGAAGTAACGATCCAACAAATTCAAAATTATGCTTGTTATCAAGGTGACATTTCACACTAAAAAAATGTTTTTGATGTTTTATGTTTGATCCATTCATTCGTGCGTTACAGTGTGTTAAAAATTAAAGTCAACTAAGAGAAAATTCGCTACATTTCACAGTTTTTATTCGATGAAGGCGGAAATGCAAGCCAGGTGGCTGAAATTATGAATAGTGAATATGGTACCGTAACTATCACAGCTCATTACGTGAAATTTTGTACTCATCGATTCTGTTCAGGTATTTTTTTTGCTAAAGATGCACCTCGACCAGGCAGGTCCATCGTCTAAATGTCAATTAAATCACAGAAATAATCGAGTTCACTAGCATGTTAATAGTCGTAGCATCGCATAGGAACTAAATATCGACCATGAAACAGTTTTAAACCATTTGCGCAAATCAGGATCGAAAAGGCAGCTCTATGTTTGGGTGCCACACTAACTAACTCCAAAAAACATGAAGGATAGAATTTCCATCAGCGAAGTCTTGGGCAAACGGAATGGAATTGACCCATTTCTTGAACGGATGATGACTGGGGATGCGAAATGCGTCACATACGACAATATTGTGCAAAAACGATCGTGGTCAAAGCTGAAGCGGTGAATAAACCAGGACTAACGGCCAGGAAGGTTTTGCTATGCATTTGGTGGGACTGAAAAGGAATAATTTATTACGAGTTGCTTCTATATGGCCAAATCATAAATTCATACCTCAACTGTCAACAACTAGACCGTTTGAAGCTAGGAATTCACCAGAAACGGCCAGAATTGACCAAGAGAAAAGGTTTTGTGTTCCACTAGGACAACACCAGGCCACACACGTTTGTAGTGACTAGCCATAAACTACAGTAGCTTGGTTGGAAAGATTGATTGTATGGCACCAAGCGATTATCATCTTTTTCTCGCATTGTAAAAATTCGTAAGTAATGAGAAATTGGCATCAAGAGAAGAAGTTTTTCGTCAAAAAGGATCAACACATCTATGAGAAAGGCATAATGAGGCTATTTTTGAAATTCCAACAAATTATAAAACGAAACGATGCATAATAAACCCAAATCAGACATCGCGAATTCTACCGGTTAGGTTACTGGCATGCGAGCATAGCTTTTTCACCAGGTGACTACTCAGCAGTCCCCAAAATCTGCCAAAGAAGCAGAAAGTGTGATAAAGAACTTTTTGTGTCTTATCACGCCTTATCATCGTGCATAGTGTTGAACCCACCAAGCTTCTAGTTTCGGCTGCAGTCCGAAATACTATCCAACCTCCATTGGCTCTGCATGGTCAGCACCCGAGTTTTTGGGACGCAGCTCACACACCGAAGAGGCTTCTTATTTACTCACCCGAACGCAGTCCTATGAACCAAGATTGATGCCTCAATTGATCCTGATGCGAGCACCGTCAATCCGGACTATACATCAAGACCCACGAACCCTTATGAACCTTTTCTGATGCATTTCTCGCGATATCCTGAACATGAGTTGCTGCGAAAAGATAGATAGAATACCCTTCTAGTCCAGCATGCGGACTGTCAACCACTGCCCCCTCGAGTCCAACACCAATTGGGTGGCCAGGTCGTACGAATACTTCTCGATGGCCTTCACTCTCCCGAGGTGACGCAGTCTGCTACATAACGCACTTGGCCATTAGACAGAAAAATCCGGAGATTTACTGCAATAGGGTAGAGAACGTTAGTTTTGAGGGTGAGGCCCTGTGCTGCGACGGACACTCTTGTCACTGGTTTATCAATGCGGCTCAGCCCTTCATTCCATCTTCACGGTGAAACGAGGGCCCCATTCGGTCGATCTTCCACCACACGGGTCTAGTAACACCCAAATCGGACATGTGAATTCTACCATCATAGTTATATTGGCATGTGAGCGTGGCTCTTCCACCAAGTGACTACTCAGCAGTCTCCACAGTCTGCCCCTAGGGGCAGAAACTGTGATAAGGATTACACCATATCATCGCGGGAAGCGAGGACCCCTCCGAAGAGATGAACCCACCAGCTTTCAGTGTGGGCTTCAGTTCGAAAATCTACAACCGTCTGACTGGTAGCAGCGAAGCACTATCAAACCTCTACTGGCTATGCATTGTCAGTACCCGTGTTGTTTGGGACGCAACGGATGGGCTTCTTATGCATTCACCCGAACGCAGTCTCATGAACTAAGATAATCCCAAGATTGATGCCTCAATTTATCCTGGTACGAGCACCGTTAACACGACCTGTACGTCAAGACCCACGAACCCATGTGAAATCTTTCGATTGATCCTGGCGTCAAGCACCAACGTACTAGCCGCTTCGTCGAGATACACAAACCATGAAACGTTATGCATTAGATCCAGCTTCAGGACGAGGTCAGTCGAACCGTAAAGTCCCGCCAAACCCTGAGAATATGGGAATATCCCGAGCATGGGGGTTTGGAAACAGATGAATGAAATATCTCCCTAGTCCAGCATGCGGACTTTCAACCACTACCCCCTCGAGTCCAACACCAATCGGGTGGCCAGGTGATACAAGTACCACCTGTGGGCATCCACCCTCCCGAGGTAATGCTGAATGCTACATAACGCAGTTGGACATTGGACAGAAATACCAGAGATTTACTGCAATAGGGTAGAGTATGCTAGTTTTAAGGGAGAGGCCCTGTGCTGCGACGGACTCCCTGTCACTGAGTTAATCAACCAGCTCATCCCTCCTTTCCAATATAAAGGCAAAACTAGGGTGCCATTCGGAAGATCTTCTACCACACGGGTCCAATGACTGGCGCAAAGTGGCATTACGTTAGGCACCAAGACTTAACCCTTCATTTCGCCGAGATGAAACTAGGGTTCTAGTCTTGACAAGCGCCTCCAGCGTACCACGCTTTAATGCCATGGGGGCGACCCAAATCAGACAATCCGAAACATGTTGAATGGAGTCTTGAAGCAAAAATAATAGGTTTTTTCCCCAACCTTGAAACCAAATCGCAAATCCATCATAGCAAAGGATTTGATAAAAAAATAAAAGGAAGTAAAACTAAATAGCTTTAGTTGGCACTAGCGATTTCGTCCGTCTGCACATGAAACATTCTATTTCGTAAAATACCTCATAGTGCGCCAATGAGAAGATAAATAAAGCTTGTCTTTCCCGAATGACTCTCAAATTGTCAATTTGGCAGTGAAAATGCAATCTCTTAGCTCCTATCCATTTATTTCAACTACACAATTAAAATAATGACTCTTGTTTACAATATAATACAGTTTTACAGTTTGCTTGGGATCCGAGATTTACCTAGGAACTTTGAGGCTTCCTGGAATATTGTTTTCCCAGGTCGGAGTAATAGTGCTCTTTGTCCAACGATAGTTACTATTCTGCATATAATCAGTAGGTCTTCAGTTTCAATTTGTTCCAAATGACCAGTAGAGCATTCGGAACTAAGATAGTTCGGTAATTAGGTACTCTAAGTCCGGCACAAGGAAGATTGTCTGGTTTTTTAAGATAATCCAACCCAAAAGAAGGTCCCAATATTATCCAGTTCTGAAATTATCGAGTACTAAGATCATCCGGTACTAAGATCATCCGGTACTGAAATCATACGGTACTAAGACGCTTTCCGATTAGACGTCTTATAAGAACCAGTAAAAATTCAGTAGTCCACGATTTTCATCGATAGAAATACCACAAGGTGTGTCTTCGTGCAACCTCAGCATGAAAAAAACTCTCGGAAATCTACACCTCTTGAAAACAATACAACTCTGCAGCACATGCGATAACAATGTCGACTTTCATTGCGAAAACTTCAAACTGGTCTTAGTTAATCACATTATTGGAGCGTTTTTTAGCGATTGAAATTCAAACCAAATGTGCAGCGTTTTTTTACGTTACAACCTGCTATTAGTCGTTGTGGGTTTTCTGAACATAAAGAGTTCAATTCTATCGATAGAATCATCTCGATACGATATTGAGAAATGTAATTCTGTTATTTGATTCCCCTCTTGATTTCAATTTAATTTTATGGTGAATACTGTTAAACTTGGTCCAGAAGAGAACGGCTGTATGTAACAAAAGTTCATCCACGAGTTCGTCCTTCTTACACAAGCAATGATGCATAATTTTTACGGGTAGTTTAGCATGAAAACGGACGCGCATGCCTTCCTAATCATGTCCCATCCATTAGAACCGCAGGCTGTACATCGCCAATTAATACGATATCAGTTTTAGGATTCCAGTGAAATTACTTGATCGGTTAATGACAGGACAAAATCCCCACCAGCTTTTTCGATGTAGATGAAATTTCCGATTTCAATTAGCTAAAAGAGATTAAACTCTCTTTAAATACTACAGAGTCCGTTTTTCAACAGTAATTCAATTAATTTGGTTGCAGCTGTAATCGGTTGTAGTTGTGGTTCAGTATGAATAAATGATAAAAAGGAAAAGAGATTGAAATCTATAATTCATATAACAATATCATACGAAATACATTCTGTCAAGAAAGTACCGGGAATTATCGATTTAAATCTGGCGGGGCAATGAGGCAGGTAAAAATTTTTTTTCCTAGGTTGGTACCACTGTCCCTTATTACTGTGCCAAGCTTGAGCGGGATCTGTCAACTAGTGTGTTTGCAACAGCTGATTAAGTCAGTCGATGTCAGAGTGCGTGCCGATTTTTACTATGGGTAATTACGTTGAGCAAAGAATTTGTTTAAAGTTTTGTGTTGCAAATGAATTTTCGTGTGACGATGCATTGAAAATGTTGCAAAAGGCCTTTGGTGATAATGCTCTATCGAAAACTCGTGCATATCAATGGTACAGAGCCTTCAAGGATGGTCGTGAAGTGGTCGCCCATAGACGGCTTCGATCGAAGATAACGTCGATAAAATTAAGGAAAGGGTGCTGAAAAACCGCCGTACCAGCTTGAGAGAGATAGCACATGATCTTAAGATATCCCACGAGTCCGCACGTACGATTTTGATTGATATTTTGGGTATGAGAAAGGTGGCCGCACGACTCATACCGAAAGACCTGAATTTTCTTCAAAAACGTCATCGCGAACAGGTTGCTTCAGACATGCTGGATCGCTGTAATTCCGATTCTACATTCCTGGAACGCATTATAACTGGTGATGAGACCTGGGTCTACGAGTACGATATGCAAACAAGCCAGCAATCATCGGAATGGGTGGCAAAAAATGAGCCGAAACCGAAAAAACCACGCCAAAGCCGCTCGAAAATGAAGGTGATGCTCATTGTTTTCTTCGATATCCGTGGCGTGGTGCACTACGAATTCGTTCCAGAGGGTCAGACGGTAAACAAGGAGTATTACCTAGGCGTTATGAAACGTTTGCGTGAGCGTATCCGTAAGAAGCGGCCAAATTTGTGGGCGAACAACTCATGGATTTTGCATGACGATAACGCGCCTTCTCACCGAGCTACGATTGTGACTGACTTTCTCGCAAAAAACTGCTTCAGCAACCACCGTATTCACCGGATTTGGCTCCCTACGACTTTTTCCACTTCCCAAAACTAAAATTGCCCCTTCGTGGCACCCGTTTTGAGTCGATTGAAGCCATAAAACAAAATTCGGCGCGAGAGCTAAAGTCCATCCCGGAAAGCGCCTATAAAAAATGTTTCGATAATTGGAAGTGCCGTTGGCATAGATGTATTGGAGCAAATGGAGCCTATTTTGAAGGCGACCCAATAAATTTTGACGATTAAATGTAAAAATGTTGTTTCAATTGAAAATTCCCGGTACTTTCTTGACAGAGTAGTGTATATTGATTTCTCGCAAATCACTTGACGAAATATTTTGTATATTATTAAGATAGACAAATTTACTTGGCTTAAGTTAAACAAAACCTAACAATTTATATACAGGTGTATATGAATGGTTGCGAAATAATTTAGGAGGTGATTCCTTTTCAAAAAATAGGTTGGATCTTTCATATAAACTTTATTTTTTGAGCTCTCTCTGCTTAGTTGCAGCCCCCTGAAGAATACGCCCGAAAAACAGTTTATAATGTTTTTCTCAAAACCCAAAAAAAAGACCAGAATAAAATTAACCAGATATTTTATGCGGACGAGAAGGCACTCTAGAAAAATTTTGGTGGTGTTCCTCTATGATTGCAAGGGGTAGAAAAAGCCACCCCTAAACTTTGTTTCGCAAGAAAGTCTTTTTCCGATTCATACTTTACCATAAGAAGATTTGTTTGCGATAGCTTGATACATTCTCAACAAATAAGATCTGGTGTCATGCTGAAATTCACAGTTTTTGAGAAAGAAATAATGCATCAACAGATAATACGCATGAGTCGTAGAGGATGCAATTATTTTCGACCTTATATTTATCCATTAGGCGGATGTCAAGTTGACATTTTTATTGAGAACTGGTATAGATATTGAACAAATGTAACAAAACAAAATTTCAAACTTTTCACAAACTAAATATCATATTAAAGAGAGAAGGTACACGCCGAACGGCCAAATGCAATACATCACAAATAGCAAGAAAATATTATTCATCGATTGCCACCAACAATTTTGTTGATTTCTTTCGAAGAATATTTCTTTCTTACTATTTGTGATCATATTAAATGTTCAAGCCGTTACACAAGAGTCTAGACGTCGGCGTGAAGGTTGGGTTACCCGGTCAAACAATCCGGGATTATTTTGAATAACCTCACATGAAAGAACAATGCAGTTCCTTAAGTCTTCCATATCTTGGACAGGAGTCTTGTAACCCAGGTTTTAAGAGGCCCCAAAAAGTAAAATCCAGAGGATTTGAATCTGGTGATCGGGCAGGCCAGAACTGAGGTCCACCTTGCCCTATCCATCGCTTTGAATATTTATGATTCAAGCTGACGTACTCCAATACTGAAATGTGCGGAGGCCCCATCATGTATATACCACATTGTCCTTCGAACACGCAAAGGAATATTTTGAAGAATTACAGGAAGTTCTTCCTCTAGAAATTGAACGTATGTATTTCCATTCAATCTAGGTGGTAGAAATTTTGGACCAATTAACTGATCTAAGCCAGACATTCAGAGAAAATTGTTCTTGGTGGTGAGCTACAGTAATAGTGTGAGGGTTCTTTTTCTCCCATATGTGGTTATTATAAAAATTACTTATTCTTGAGTTTGAACTTATTCTTGACAGTTGAACCAAGTTCAACTGTCTGTTCAACATCACCTTTTGACGGTAAGTTCAATATTATATTATTTCGTGACTAATGAACCGATTTTGAAAATTTTAATTGGGTTGTGTACAGAATATAAATAACTTTCAAATCAACTAATACTCGACGTCTCTTTTCTATTCAAAAAATGTTGGGGGTTCATGGGTTTTTTTGAAACGAACTCATGATAGAAATTCGTCCCCCTCAAACCAGAAGTTGACCTTCGTTTCTGAGTTCTGGGGGGGGGCAAATTTTCGTTGGGACACCCTGTATAATGAAATTCATATATATTTGTATATTTGGAATTCCAATTCAAAGAAAAAATGGATTAATTTATTCATAGAAGTATGAGTTTAGATTGAGAGATGCCTTGTTTCTTTCATTTATTTTATCGAATCAAAATTCAAATTCATATCAAATTGAACTTTATCGAGCAATTATTTTGTGAATCCCCTGAAATAAAGAAAAAATTTCAACATCAAACATTCAATCGAGAATTTCACATTTTTAAAATTCAAATTAAAATAACACACACACACACATATTGTTTGAATAATATTTTCGTAAAAAGCATTTCAGTACAAAAGTTTGTGGTTATAACCATATTCGGAATCCTACTGATAACTATGTGACGTGAGCAAAATCATTTCTTGAACAAATATTGAATATTTTCAAAATTAACCGCGACTCTATCAATCTTCAAGTTTTCAATATTCATAAGTTGTTACGTCAAAATCTTATAGGTATCTATTTTATGAATATCATTATCTGAGCTAAACAGACAAAAACATGTCTAATCAACTCTTGTGATATGTCGCTAAAAATCAGGAGTGTATGTCGAGTTTCAACTTCCTCAATATTCATTAGCTCGAAAGGCATCGAAAAAAAATTCGACAAGGCTGACTACTCGCAATATTCGTTCAATTGAATGAATTTTAATTGGCTTGAATGTATAATACTCTCCTTCGAATCGAACAATTTGAGTAGGATTTGAGCAGGTGCAGAAGGAATAGAAAGGATCCAATTTTGAAGCAGCGAAGGGTATAATATCCGCCTCTATCTGCAGGAGCTTTCGATTCTTTTTTCTTTCATGAAATTGCGCTTTAAAGGAATGAAAAAGAAGCGTTAGTATTGATATGGCATATATACTTCAAGGAACGTAATATTCCATCTGCTGAGCTTCAGCAACATAGATGTATTGAAGGCTGTCAGGAAGAGGGTGAATTTTTTTTTGACACTACTGATAGGTTTAAATATCCCAGTGCCGGAGTCCACTGTATATAGCAAAAAATCTGGTTTCTCATGTATTTGATTGTTCTACTGAACACAAATCTCAAGTCAAAACTGTCTCAGTCTCAGTTTGGACGTTATTTGCCATCAAAGTACAATTCTCATCTACGGGTTACCTTTTTCATCATTTTGTTAATGATTAATTGAAGTTTATTAAAAATATCAAATTCTTACTACAAGAAAAAACAAAAATATCGAAAAACCATCAGATCCCATTATAGCGAATTTTACTAATTCTTGAAGTAAAGCTTGGTATTAAAGTTTCAATTACATTCTAAACTTATCATAAACTAATTACGATGGGAGATTCGAAATAAATCAGCTGATATCTTATGGATTATATTTGTTATAATTTAAATGGAGGAATACATGAGACATACACAATTTGGATACGAAATATCATATTATAATTAAATGGTAGAATATGAATAAATTTATTGATATGTATTAAAGACTTTTGCAATATAAATTGAATAAATATTGGCCCAACCGATTGCTACAAAGCCATTCAGAAATTCATCTATGAATTTCATCGCAAATATTCAGAAAATTAATTTTTTAAATACTGAAAGTAAAACATGGGATTACCACGAATTTAATCTGGAATGATTTCAAATCTAAAGAGGGTTGAGATTGGCGACAGAGAGAGCTCCTCATTCTGAAGTGAGAATGCGAGTTGTTTGAACGAACTCTAGCTTTCTTTTCTACCGTATCCCACAAATTCGCAATAGTACTAAGATCAGGTGAAACAGCATAATAGCCTCATATTATTACACTCACCACCTTCCTGCATAAATTGAAAAACCTCTTCAAAAGAACCCCTCTTGCTGTCGCCCCAAACCTACATATCTATTTTGACATCAACTTTGTTGCATGACAATTAACCTCTATACTGGCTTTACAGTGTCAGTGCCTGAGGTATGTGAGACGCAACTCAAATGGCGAAGGGGTTTTTTCACCATTTAGTCATGAGTTCAGGGCCCCAAAACCGCCGTCTTCAACTGAACAGAATATCGCTTACGTCAAGGAAATTATGACTAGAACTAATCTTATTGAGAGTTTTTATGCCGATTCCCGAGAATGCATTACAAAATTAATCTGACCTACTTCAAAAATGAACAGCTAAATTTGAAAGACTAATACATACATTCTGTCAAGAAAGTACCGGGAATTATCGATTTAAATCTGGCGGCAGGTAAAAAATTTTTTTCCTAGGTTGGTACCACTGTCCTTAATAACTATGCCAAGCTTGAGCGGGATATGTCAACTAGTGTGTTTGCAACAGCTGATTAAGTCAGTCGATGTCAGAGTGCGTGCCGATTTTTACTATGGGTGATTACGTTGAGCAAAGAATTTGTTTAAAGTTTTGTGTTGCAAATGAATTTTCGTGTGCCGATGCATTGAAAATGTTGCAAAAGGCCTTTGGTGATAATGCTCTATCGAAAACTCATGCATATCAGTGGTACAGAGCCTTCAAGGACGGTCGTGAAGTGGTCGCCCATCGACGGCTTCGATCGAAGATAACGTCGATAAAATTAAGGAAAGGGTGCTGGAAAACCGTCGTACCAGATTGAGAGAGATAGAACATGATTTAAGATATCCCACGAGTCCGCACGTACGATTTTGATTGATATTTTGGGCTTGAGAAAGGTGGCCGCACGACTCGTATCGAAAGACCTGAATTTTCTTCAAAAACGTCATCGCGAACAGGTTGCTTCAGACATGCTGGATCGCTGTAATTCCGATTCTACAATCATGGAACGCATTATAACTGGTAATGAGACCTGGGTCTACGAGTACGATATGCAAACAAGCCAGCAATCATCAGAATGGGTGGCAAAAAATGAGCCGAAACCGAAAAAACCACGCCAAAGCCGCTCGAAAATGAAGGTGATGCTCATTGTTTTCTTCGATATCCGTGGCGTGGTGCACTACGAATTCGTTCCAGAGGGTCAGACGGTAAACAAGGAGTATTACCTAGATGTTATGAAACGTTTGCGTGAGCGTATCCGTAAGAAGCGGCCAAATTTGTGGGCGAACAACTCATGGATTTTGCATGACGATAACGCGCCTTCTCACCGAGCTACGATTGTGACTGATTTTCTCGCCAAAAACTCAACAAACGTGATTTGGCTCCCTGCGACTTTTTCCCTTTCCCAAAACTCAATTTGCCCCTTCGTGGCACCCGTTTTGAGTCGATTGAAGCCATAAAACAAAATTCGGCGCGAGAGCTAAAGTCCATCCCGGAAAGCGCCTATAAAAAATGTTTCGATAATTGGAAGTGCCGTTGGCATAGATGTATTGGAGCAAATGGAGCCTATTTTGAAGGCGACCCAATAAATTTTGACGATTAAATGTAAAAATGTTGTTTTAATTGAAAATTCTCGGTACTTTTTTGACAGAGTAGTATGTAGCCTGATATTTGTATTTGCGAGGAAATATGACATATTGCCCCAGAATCAATTTGGTTTCACAAAGTTTTTTAGTACGGCACTATGCTATCAATCGTAATGGATGATGCATTGGAAGCTCATAATAAGATAGCTAATGCATTGGTTTTTCGACAGCCTTCGATATCATTGGTCACGCAATTCTCGTCTCTAAGCTCAAATATTATGATGTGCACCATGGATAGATAAGGGGACTTCCATTTATTATTCACAACATGGATATTCTTAGTTCAGTTACTCATTGTAAAGCTCACTCATATGTCTATGATATTCAGTTCTTTTGAGTTCAGTTGTTGAGGAGCGTTTGAATGATTAGATGGCTAATCCTTCAATGAGTTCCGAGTGGCATGAACCTAAACTCAACTAGTTTTCGTTGGAAATTCTATATTTGCTCTGAGCGAGTCGACAAAAAACATGGGGATACATTTGGAGGTTCATTTGAGATTTAACCAACATGTGAATCACTTGATGAGAATATCCTTTACAAATTTTAAGCTTCATTGTAGTAGGCATGTGTTGAATCTTGTATTGAGAAAGAAGCTGTGAGTCTCTGATGTTGTCAAACTTTATCTACCACCGACTCCTCATATAGTTCTTGTCTCTAGCGATTGGAGTGGAATCCCATCCAGAGGGTTCTTTAAGGCTGTGAAACTTGGAGCGCGTTAATTCTGCAGTGGCATCTAGAGGTTAGCTCAGGATGAGCAACATAAGAAGACTTACCTCCCAACTTTCACAAGAAAATTGATAATCTCTTTATATTCATCACGATATCTTATGAGTAGTTTTCCTCAATGGAGTCGAAACAAGTAGAAGCACAAGATTCGGGGCTAAGTTCCTTGTTCCGTGTCATCGGACTGTCATGTTTTGTTGTAGGTCTTGTATTCCTTATCAACTTGTTTCCACAAGAGCTCAGAAAATTGCACATCAACAATTCAAAATTTGAGTATAAACTTCATCTATTGCGTTGTCAGGGTTTGTAACTTGTTCAACGTATTACCGCACCTGGGCTATACATTAGGAGGCTCAATTCTTATTCATTTATAATAAATTTCGTTTTCTCTACCTTGTGCTAAGTTCTTGTTTTTACCTGCTTTAATAATTGAATATGAATACTCATGCTACACTCCGTCACATACTGGTAATATTTCGATCTTTGCGTGTAATTAATTTATTTTGTTATATATTGATGCAAATATTTTGTGCTAAAATATTGATTCTTAAAATGAAGAAACACTGTCACATAAAAATAGATTTCAATAAAAACAACATTTTGTTATGAAATTTTCCAGTGAATTAATGTTTGCATAAGGTACTGAGCGATTGTTTATAATTTTGGTGATATTTACGGAGTCATACAGTGATACAGAATCACGTTAAAATACCACTTCACTTCGTTCACTCTCCATTTTTTCCTGCGATAATCGACCTCACGTTGCATATCGCAACAATCGAAAGTTTGAAACTAGATCGCCGCAATATGTATATCGCCATAATATCTAGATTTTCAGCTTAAAAAGACAGATTCCACACGTTCTTGGTAGTGACGAAAAACGCAATATTACAGGATAGCAATGTGGTCGATTGTGATATAATCGTCGTACCATGTAATGAAATTCATATTGAAAAAAGTTGCTACTTTTACGCAACTTGATTTATACGTATCTCGATTGTGATCTATATTCATAAAGCAGGTTCTATCACTCATATATCGTTTTTTTTTTCACTTATTATACTTATGTAGACATGACTGTACAAGGGAGTAGTCGGTTCTATTGTTTTCAATGATATTATTCCAGGTTGCATGCGATTAGATTATTATAATATTGGGTCAAAAAAGTCCTCGGAATTGATCATTGAAAAAGGCCGCTAAAGGTCTTGACGCATTTTTTGTGTCACTGAACGTCATCAATTTTTGTAGATGTTAATGGAAGTAGAGTTATTATAATTTTTATTCATTATATTCCTATACTCAACTCAAAGCTTGTATCATTGACCTATAGAGATTAAGCTCAGATCACATTGTGAACTTTTGCTCCATATGGCAGGCATTCATTCCCATTGCGATTTTGAATTTAAAATGATCTTCCACCCTAGGATCTACAGTCACTGCTCATGGGCATGGTATTCGAATACGCCAAATTAACCTTTGAAAGGAGTTGGCCCCTGTTCTTCCGAATCTAGGCTAGACTGGTTGCTTTGAAACACTATCCTATCTCTATCAACTCTGTAGTGTCAGTCTTCGAGATGTGTGGGACGCAATTCGAACACCGAAAGGACTTATCCACCACACAGTTGCGGTTCGAGACCGAAACTGGCGTGCCCAATGGATTAGCTCCAAGAGATAGATGCCCCAGGCAGTTCAGGTCCAAAAACTACGAACCCAAATAAATGCAATACCCTTCTAGCATAGGATGCAGGCTTTCAACAACAGTCCCCATGGGTCCAACCTCAATTGGGTGAATAGGAGCGGATGGTAGCCTTGTTACCATAGAGATCCATTGAAAACTAACGGTCATCAAGAACACTTCAACAGTATGCGAAAAACAACGAACTTGAGCAATCTAACACTTCATCGCTTTCATTCATTTAAAGCTCTGTCGCTCGTACGACAGAAAACCTTAATTTGGGTGGAACCACGCCAGTTCAACTTGTAGCAGATATTCAGTATAATAGATTACTGGATGTCTGAGTAGGTTTCCTTCTGTAGTCCCAGTTTGGTGAGCAGATTCTCGGGTACTACTCCGGTAGAAAATATGATTACTGGAATTATTTCCATTTTTTCGCAATGACACATTTAGTTGATTTCAGTAGTGAGATCCGGATATGTTGCCACCTTCTCCTGATATTTGCTACTCTTCAATCCAATACCAGAAAATCTGGTATTGAGATTCTTAATGAAAAAGTTCTTCTAACTATTCCTATTGATGAATTGATCCTAAAAAGCGGTCATAAAGTACTGTAGTAGACGAGTCAAAATTTACAGGTAACATATATCGGCTGCTCATTTTAGAGTGATAGAACTTTCGATAGGGATAACTGTGATTTGACAGAATGTAGAAGCCATGTTCTTTTGACATTTCTGTTCAGTAAGCATTGACAAATTATCATGGAAAACTCAAGCAGGAACAACGTTTACAAATTGTTGAAACTTCTTCTTAAAATCAGTGTTCTATTCGCCAAACTTATAGAGCACTTCGTGAACCATATGGTGTTTTGGTTTCAACAAAATTATTTCTCATGCCCCTACCGTAACAAATGATTTATTGGAGGGAAGATTTGACGACAACATTATTTCGAAAAATGGTCCAATTAATTGGCCCTCAAGATCATGCAACATTACTCCACTGGATATTTTCTTTGGGGTTATGTCAAGTCATTGGTTTATGCTGATAAACCAGAAACAATAAACGCTTTGGAAGCCAACATAACTCGTGTTATTGATGAAATAAGACCTGAATTACTTGAAAAAGTGCTCCAAAATTAGTCTGGTCGAATACGGTCCTCAGAGCTAGTCGTGGTGGACATATGCCGATTTTTGCAACATAAATATCATAAAATTATCTTTCAAATGAAGAAAAATTTGGCTTCAATCTTAATTTAAATGTGTTTTATTTCAATTCAAAGTTCTATCACTCTAAATAAACAACCGATATATGTCACAACTTATCTGTAAAACGCATGATATCCAAAACGCAATTGTAGAAATGAGTGAACTATTTCGGCCGTTGATATTTAGTAGTTGATTAAACTGAAAAAATTATTAGAAATACTCTATTTTATAACTAAAATTTTGAGATGTTTACACATTTTCATGACTGCAGTTTGGAAGCAATACTTCATCTCCAGACAAGTGAAGACTTAGCTTCAGTTGTTTGAGGAAGAAACTGCAGTTACAATGTGAAAATATCTCAACTTTTTGATAGTAAAATATTGTGATTTCTGAAAACTTTCAAAACTATTTTAAAACTTCACAACTGATAATATAAACATGAATTGGATATAAATTCTACAGTTGAAACTAAGACACACAAAGAATTAAATGTCAGACGCAAAATACAAAAATCCTGACAAAAACGTAGTTTTCGGGAAATATCGAAAAGGGAATGTCGCATTATGACATTAATACACCGAAATTTAATAAGAATTGAAAACAGGGAACCTCATATACCTTGTTTAGACTCCAAAAAAATTTCCATTTCGTAATCTATCACGTTCAATTCATTTTTGGTCAGAAAAACGGCGGTCCAAAATATATATGGGAGACTCAAACCAATTTTAGGTCAATTCTGTTGCTAAAACATTTCTTGATAGGTTCTATTAACGAAAAGGGTGAGTTGAGAATGTGTGAAGATATACTACAGATATGATTCTGTGGAAGACCATCTTGTGCTGGCTTTAAGGGGAGGGATACAATGACGTGTTAGGTTCCACAAGTTCTTGGTTTCTGGTATCGAATAGAACTCCTCGACCGATAGCCTTCTAGGCCCCTTTTGGAAACAAGACTACCACAGGACGGGTGGATACCCGAAGGAATATTCGTATAGTTGGCCACCCAACTTGGTGTTGGACTCGTGACGGCAGTAGTTGAAAGCCTGTATACTGGGCTAGAAGGGTATTCTTCGGTTGTAGTTATTGAGCTTGGGTAGTCCGGGACTGCGATCGGAGATATAGAGATCTCGATCGTGCTTAAGCCGAGCTTGAAACCAGATCGACTGGAGAGTCCACGGCGGGTCCGTACTTGGAGCGGCCACTAGACGGTGCAAATGAGAAGCCCCTTGAGAGTGTGAGTTGCGTCACGAAAATGTCGGGCACTGACAGTGCATCATAACCTGTAAAAATAGAATAGTGCTTCGAAGCTACCAGTCTGTATTTGAAGCAAAAGTGGACTTCTTCGTTTTGCGTGCTGATTAAATCCCTAATTCCGCGCCCATGGAGGCTGTTCCGCAGTTGAGATTAAATTGGATCTTTCTGTTCTAAAGCCTATGATCAATGCCCCCATGGGCGCGGGATTGGGATACGCCCAATCATCACGCAAAACGAAACAGTAGTCCCCCCTTTTCAGTAGAGATAGAGATCTCGATCGTGCTTAAGCCGAGCTTGAAACCAGATCGACTGGAGAGTCCATGGCGGGTCCGTACTTGGAGCGGCCACTAGACGGTGCAAATGAGAAGCCCCTTGAGAGTGTGAGTTGCGTCACGAAAATGTCGGGCACTGACAGTGCATCATAACCTGTAAAAATAGAATAGTGCTTCGAAGCTACCAGTCTGTATTTGAAGCAAAAGTGGACTTCTTCGTTTTGCGTGCTGATTAAATCCCTAATTCCGCGCCCATGGAGGCTGTTCCGCAGTTGAGATTAAATTGGATCTTTCTGTTCTAAAGCCTATGATCAATGCCCCCATGGGCGCGGGATTGGGATACGCCCAAACATCATGCAAAACGAAACAGTAGTCCCCCCTTTTCAGTATAGATCGGTAGCTTCGAAGCACACGTTTCAACAACAAAACTATTGAATCAGTAGACGGACCTTTGGCACACCACAATTCTCGAATTTTTGCCGAAGCCTTTAACGAATGTATATAATATTTGATATAAAATTTGTTTTTATGTAGTTTTGAATTGTAGTAAACACTACGAAACTCCAGTCGCTGTAGACTCAGTTAATAAAATTTCTTTCACTTTTACCTTCTCAACTTTAAAACAGAATATTCAATATATTATAATATTTATTCATATTCTTTCTACACTTCCATTTAATAATTTCGTATTCTGTAAAACTATAATTCAGACATTATCTTCATGTACCTTAAGAAATTTTCCATGCAGTAACTTAAAAAACTGTCTCCTCCTTACTTCCTTTCTAAATCTCCCACACTCAACATATTGTGAGTAGACAATTCACATCATCCATTCATAATTAGAGAGACAAAAAAACGTCCTGTCCATTCACTACCACTTCCTTCCGTCTGGGAAAATAACCAGAACAATGCCTTCTTAATTCCTAATTCGTCGAAAGTAAAATAAACAATAATAACCGACACAGTCCATTATAAGAGCGTTATGGTCATAATGATCTTCTGTGGTCTTCTCGCTTCTTGATCTGTGCAAGGTTGGTACTTTCTATCTGTTTGTGCTTTCTTAATGGCCAGGTGAATGCAGTTTTATTCGTTTTTCGCGAGAAATTTTTAAATATAGCTAGACGTGATTAATTATCCTTTTAAGAATGGGTAATGGTCTAGAATGTGGTTGTTAATTAGGAGTTGCTGTATGGAAATTTTATCGTGATATAAGGCTAATTCTTGAAAAGGCAGTTTAATAAAAAGTTACATTGGATTGAATATTCTCCTTCGGTTTCATTTCGATGAAAGATTATGCACATGAACAGAAATAATTGCACAGATTCAACCTTGAAAGGATTGAAATTATTCCTTTTCCCGAATCTGTTCTGCTGAATCATAACATGAAGTTCATACTGAATTGTCTGAAACTTTGAGAACAGTATGAACAAATTTATTAAAAGTGAGGTATTTCATGAAAATGGTATGACTTCTTTCGCTTTAGTGAAAGAATAGTCTTGTAATAATGTGGCATCAATAATATCTGAGATAGTAATGTTGGAAGTTCAGAATAAAGCTATTGGAAAATTAAGCTTTATTTTGCCATTTTTCGAAAGATATGTTGATGACATTTTTACATCTATTCCATTTGACCGAACAGATGAAATCTTAACAGTTCTCAACAGCATTCATCCTCGCTTAAAATTTACCATTGAATTAGAAACACAGAACAACTCGCTACATTTCCTAGATATATTACAAATAAGAAGAAAAGATAAAATAATAACAGACTGGTACCAAAAACTAACATTTTCTGGATGAATTCTGAATTTTCACTCAAATCATAATATGACACAAAAAATAAACATCATAAATAATTTGAAACAAAGAGCGTTAAAACTTTCGGATAGAGAATTTCTCAAAAATAACATCACTATAATACAATCAATCCTAAAAAATAATGGCTTTCCCTCCAAGTTCAAAGGGAAAGAAAGCCCAAAAATATTTCAAAATAATTTACATAGAAAATTTGGCAAAAAGAATTGAAAAAATAGTCATTACAACATAAACGCAGCATTTACATCTGACAACGGGGCTAAATAATTTTTCACAAAAACTAAAAGTGAAATTCCGAAGGAATTAATTAGTGATACCTTATATAAAATATTCTGCAACGACTGTCAATCAACATACATTGGTTAAACTGGTCGGTATCCAAAGGATAGGATCTCTGAACACAAAAGAGACTCCTTGAATATCCTTAATCCACTGAAAAACAAAAAAGAAAATAACACTGCTTTAGCAGAACATGAGAAAAACACCCTCCATTTCTTCAATTTCGATCCGGGATGTATCAAAATTTTAGCCAAACAAAAAATTTTGAAAAAACGGTTAATGCATGAGATGATATGTATCAAAAAAGACCCAAACTCAATTAATAAGAAAACCGATAATGAAAGTCGAAATACGGCATATTTTCATTTACTCTAGAAATTTAATAAAAAAATAAAATAATTTTTCAAGAGATACACGCTTTTGCCGAAAGCCGTAGATTATTCCACCTCAGTCTTTTGACAGTCTCCCATGCGGCAAGTAGTTGTCATTTCCAAAATTTTACATTTTCGATACGACAAAAAGCAAACGACGTAGAAATGTAAGTTAAAGAAATCTATCTAATCCATCAACAAAAAAACAGGAAATATTCTTCACTTATAAAAATCTTGTATTTGATTTTAATTGATTTAAAAATTGCATTGTAATATCGTAACTTAAAAGTATTTTGTAACTGTAGTTCATTTGTGTTTCATTTCAGAGCCCTGATGAAGATTTTGTAATAAAATCGAAACTAATTGGCCTTTTTCTCAAAAAGTTAGTATAATTATAACCCTGGACCTAGAACCTATTAAAGAATTACTGAATTGTTGTATACATAGCTTAATTAATTTCAACTCATAATATTAGCTTATCTTAGCGTGATTAGAACCAAATTTCAAAACTCTGCATTCTAAAACTTTGAACCAAACAAAAATATGGAAGATTTTTTCAATTTATTTACCTCAATGATCCTTCTGTTACCTAGAACTTTCAGCACCTCAGTTTTTGACGGAAAGCAATTACCTGTACCGATCTCTCCCCGGCCTACTATATCGTTTTCATCGTCTGGTGAAATGATATGAGTGCATACGGTGGAGATTACCTAAATTAAACCTAGCAAAGCAAAGAAAACAGGGCGAAAGATTAAACGTACACGATTACGTTAAGTGTTCAGTGATACATAACGCTAGAAAAAAAGTGTTACGATTGTCATTGTACTGCTTTTAAAGCTTCTCGAAGTTGATCCTCTTTTATACCTTTGAGCATTTTATACACGTTCGTTCAGCTCATGGTTAACATAAACATCCACTAAAATACAATGAGTTTTGGCAGCCTTTTTCTTCATATGAATTAATAAAGTAAAACTACCCCGAAAAACACACTACTCGGTACAAAAGTTGACATTTTCAGAGCACACAGAAAATATGTTGTTTACACTTCAACGAAATGATAGATTATAAAAAGAAAGCCCAATAACGACACTTCAGAATGAAGGTGTTATCATAACAGCACGAACTTATTTTTACTCTTAATACTAATCTAAGCATGGACCAGGTTAGCAGGATTATCATTCCAATGAAATCTTTCACTTTATTTCAACAGCTCCTATTTTCTCCTGGATACGTCTCTGTAAACCGAGAACCGCTGGAATACATGTTCCACTTTCCGAAAACAACAGTGATACATCAGGTGGGGAGTGACGAAAAGAGCTCCATAGAATCGCTCTTGTTGTTCTTGGGAAGTTCTGTCCATAAAACGCATCAGCGAGTCGTCTAACGATAATAGTTCTAACCACCACAGACCCCTTTCTTTTTTGCGAAGTGCAGCCCGTGAAAGTAGTGCCAAATCATGTGAATCCTGAAGACGAAATCTAGTGATCAATTTTGTACGATTTTAATTGCTTTCTACCATTGTTGTCGTCAGTTTTTTTCGATCGTTGATGTCCGATGAACTGTGAAAGAAAGTGTGGTTTGACTGAGATCGAAGGAGACAAGAAGACGCCAAATACATAATTTCGTAGATTCGGGATTTTTTGATTATTTGTGAAAAAAGATTAATGGTTTCTGAGACGCTAGCCTGAAATCACTGACCGTAGTAAACATGAAAAATATTAAGAGAGCTAGTTGTTAGTACAAAAATGCCATAGTTTTTAAAAAAATGTTCATTTTGTTCGCCAAACTCCTTGAATGTTGGTTGGAAAACTGCAAAAAATATAATGCAGAAGAACCAAAATTCGAGTCTGCAAACATTTAAAATACAAGTAGGTAAATGGACTCTAAACCTGATATATGTTCTAAATGTCCCATCCCTAAATTGCTGAGTTGATTGAATACCGATGTTTTTCAAAGAATTTCACCATTTTTATGGTGAAATCATTTAACTATATGGTAGTTAGCTATCATTTAAGGAAATGTATGGCATGGCTGGATTCATGTAGTGTCCAAAAAAAAGATGTCACATCAAATTATCAATAATTGAATTTATTTATTAATGATATTGTAGCTTGATGCATTGGGAGCGCTTGCTTGACTAAGATCCTAGTTGCATCCCGGTTAAATGGAGGATTAAGTCTTGAAGCCTAAAGCAATATCACTAATGGCAGTCACTGGAACCGTGTGGTGGAAATTCGACCGAAAAGGGCTCTAGTTTCATCGTGAAGGTAGAATGGAAGGCTGAGCCATTCAACTCAGTGACAAGGGTGTCGCAGCATACGGTTTCACCCTTGAAACTAACCTACTCTAACCTAATGCAGTAAATCTTCGGATTTTTCTGTCCAATGCCCGAGTGCGTTACCTCGGGAGGGTGGATGCCCTCAGAAAGTTTTCGTACAACGTGGCCACCCAATTGTTGTTGGACTCGAGGAGGCTGTGGTCGAAAGACCGCATGCTGGAATAGAAGGGTATTCTATCTATATGTTCGCGGAAACTCATGTTCTTGATATCTCGAGAGGTGCTTCAGGGTTTAGCGGTTTCGATCGGCCTCGTCCTGAACCAGGTTCGATTGCGAGACGTTTCTTGGGTTTGTGGATCTCGACGATACGACTAGAGCGTTGGTGCGTGAAGTCAGGATCAATTGAAAGCCCTCACAAGGGTTCGTGGATCTTGACGTTTAGGCCGGATAGGCGGTGTTCGTACCAGGATCAATTGGGGCATCAATCTTGAGACTATCTTAGTTCATGGGGCTGCGTTCTGGTGGGTGGATAAGAAGCCCCTTCGGCTTGTTTGTTGCGTTCCAAACAACACGGGTACTGACACTTCAGAGCCAGTAGAGGTTGGATAGGGCTTCGCTGCTACCAGTCACAGTGTAGATTTTCGGACTGAAGCCGAAATTGGAAAGTTGGTGGGTTCAACTCTTCTGAGTGGTTCCGCTAAGACACGATGTTGAGGCGTATCGTTATCACAGTATCTACTTCCTGGGCAGATTATGGAGACTACTGAATAGTCACCTGGTGAAAGAGCCATGCTCACATGCCAATAACCTAAAAGGTAGAATTCACGATGTACCAACAAAAATATCTCAACATTTTGGTCTCTAGTTGAATAAAATAATAAAGATTATTTCCACAATTTATAAATTCACAACTGTTTCCTCAATAATGTGGCTTGTTCAGGTTAAGATTTTGAATTAATTCCAAAATTAAAAACTTCACATCTTACATTGCTATGCTGGAAAAGAAGAACGTGTAAATTACAATCAATTTCTGAAAATTACAGACAAGTGTAAATATGTGAAAGAAGGAATACACATAAAATATATTGGGGTTAATCATCGAAAATACCCAGCTAAGTGAAAATATTCAACAAGGGAAATCTGTCCAGATCTGTTTGCTCGTTGAGAAGAATTTTAAGGTTCATGTACCAGTTAATTCCAACTGCTTCCAATATTATAAGTCTAATATTATTTCATTATGGATAATTCCGTAGTTAACGTGTCAGATGTCTGACGTATAACTCCTCTAGTATTCATGAATTCTTTTCTTGAAGCATCTACCTGCTTGACTAAAATATATCATTCCTTAGAGAAATTATTATAAGTCAACTTATAAACTTATTGCCTTTATTGTAGAACTCCTAAATTATTAACCGCTTTGAAAATTGTATTTCGGCAAAATTTTATTGTTGAATACTTGCCAATACTATCCGATATTCTTTTCACGTAAGTAACAGAAATGTATTTTCAGTCCAATCCTCTATAACACGTTAGATTGATTCATTGCTTTTTTCTTTTGTTTAATTTTTTTCCGTGGTAATTGTTCTTTAGTCGTTATTGGATGCATATGGTTTAATAATATTCAATACAATAAAAAAGCTATGGCGATTCATCTATTCGTTAATTAATTAATTAATATATATATATATATATATATATATATATATATATATATATATATATATATATATATATATATATATCACATTGTGATGTGCTGCCATTTTTTGATTGATGTGTGATGAATAGTGATATCTGCATACGAAAATTACTAAAGTCATGCAAATCACCCTTTCTCAAAATTTTAAGATCAAGGGTAATTAAACTAGGGCTTTTTCTTTCTAAAAAGTAAATTTAATGTTTGGATGGATATTATTAATGAATTCATTAAAATTCCATAGTTTTTTATTTGTTTCCTCAAAGAAACAAATGGTTTCATCTACATATCTAGGCCAATAAAAAAATTTTCTCAAGGGATTCAAGTGATTTCTTTTTTCTGAATTATTCATTAAAGTCGGACAAATTAGATTTCTTTAAATACATATTAAACTGAAATGTAAATGAATATCATTAAATTGAAAATAGATAAATTTTCAGACAATTGAAAATATAATTTTTTTAGTAGATAAAAATCATTTTCAATCCAGTTTTTGATGTTCCTACAGATGGAATACTAGGAAATGAATTATGTACATCAAATAGAATAAACTCAAATTCATTTTAGTTTAATGAACGATAAAAAATATCCCCACATTTTATTGATTAGCAACAAATGCTGTTGTTGGCGAAGTAATTGTTAATTAATAATCGTGGAAATATTCTCTATTATTTATTTAATTAAAATGAACTGAAACTTCTTTAGGTAAGTCAACGTTCTTATTCTTGTCCATAAGTTTAAAACTACTTTAATTAAGTATTTAGCAAGACCTCATGTTCTGTTTGGATAGTTGAAACTAAAGCCATGGAAAATTGAACGCCAGGCTCAGCTATACAGTATAAGCTCAGCTATATAGTATAAGGATTACAGAGATGAAAGTTGATGAGTCTATGGGTTGATATATCGGTATATTCTAACAAAATGCTTACAGATTGATTCATTAGTTTTTTAGTTTCTTTCTGAAAGTATTCAATGGGATGTTTTGTTATTATTTGAAATTGACTGGAGTTCAAGAAATAAGCAGATTTACAGATATATTGTTTTCTTGGAATGGCTATAATAATATTTTCAGCAGCAGTGAAAACCAAATCATTTTAAATGCTTTTGTTCTCTATCGATTCAAGTAGGTTTTGCGATTCAAAAGGATAAACAAATTTTCTAATATTTCATTCATTTCAAATGAATTTCCATCAAGTAAAAACCGATTCAATTCAATACTTAAAATTCTATTCGAACGAGTCAAGAATTAGGTCAAGGGCATTGTATTCTCTAATTATTCTTCTAGAAGAGGTGGTACTTTTCATGAATCCTCATTGGTAATACTTTTAATATGAGTTTACGGTAATACGAAAGCAGTAATATAATTAAAGTGAGTTTAGGAGTGTTCTGTATGCCAATACAGTATGTTCCAAATACAAAATGGCATAGGCGTTTGAAACAAACCATCTGGGTTTCATAAACGCATAAGCAGCTATTGATTTGCAACTGGCAAAAAACGAATCAGCTGAACTCTTAACAACAAACAAACATAACTTTCATTTGAAAATGATGTGGCAAATATGTAATCCATTTCCATTCTCCTTTTTGCGTTGCGAGTATTAATTTGTTTATGTTTCTACATCTGTTCTGTTATATTCACAAAATAATCTTAAGGCAAAGAACTAGAGAGGGTCGTGAGAGGGGATTTGAACAATGAAGAAGTGAAATAGCTAAAAATCAGCTTTAGATTTGATCACTTTTAGCTTCGCAGCATAAACTAAAACAGTTTTGGTCCTTATGTAGTGATCGAAGAACAAGAAAATCGACTGAAAAAACTTAACGAAAGAGGCCTCTATAACTAGAGCTGCTTCTTAAATGAAACCCATCTGAAAAGCAACAGTTGACAAAATACTTTTAGAGAGCAGATGCTGGATATGAAGGATATAATTTTCATTATTCGCCACCACCAGAAAAGTCGTCCTTTATTTTGTGCTGAAACCTTGGCTTCAAAGGAGATAAATAAAAACAACTTTCAACAGCATATAATGAAATTGAAAAAATCTGATCGCAGTGTAGGAAGGCTTCCTTATAACCTAGTCGTCGGTCTTCAAGCTGATCTAATGCAGGAAAGAACAAGACCTAACTAGAATTGATAACTTGACAAGCATTAATGAATGATAAGTAAGTAGCATATACGATCAAAAATGTTACCATACCGAAGAACTTAATTTCATCTAATCTTCTAGACCGCAAAACCAAAAGTAATCCGAACATATTATACATAATTGGCTTCGAAATTACTGTCACCTTAATGTTTATATAAACAGTCATCTCACTTATTCACAAACCGTTGAGAATGACCCACAAATGTCCTAGCGATGGAATTCGGATCTGTAACAGTTAGGTGCCTGCACAGTTGTTAGCGAGGATGGCAGAAATTATTATATTCGTATTTTTTATTCTAATGGATTATATCGAACGATGTTTTAGTGTCACTGTGTCATCGAGCTTCGAGTTCGATATTAATTTATTCAAGGAGAACAGGTGATCGTTCTGCAGTTATGTGAATTAGATGGAGGAGACCTTTCGAAGAATCTTTTATTCTAATGAGATCTTTCTTTACGATGACGTACTTGACAGTTATGAAAAGGAAATTATCTCTTTATACTAGGGATACTCAAGGTAATGAAGGAGGATGTGCTTTACATAAGAAGGGAAGCTAAATGAAGACGAATGTAGGCAAATTATTGACAAATAATTTTTGTTCACTTCGTCGATAAATTTGGTCATTTCAGATGATCATTTTCTAAATAATCTAATTATTGAAAAAGTAGTTCTGAAATGAAAGATATACGAACAATAATGTTTTTTCCCGCAGAGTAAATTATTCAGAAGGTCAAAATACGATTGCTTTTATTTCAAAATAACCATTGAATTGCTTAAAAATTGATTCTACTGATTTCATTCAGGAAATAATTTTATTCAAGTATTAACGAATATCGATTGGAGAACGGATAGTGTACCTTATATAGAATAGTTTTAGGTGGAATATGTATAAACCTCTCACTCCAAATTGAAAATCAAATCAATTGAATTGTAATTTTAAGCGGTGGGATTTCTATATATTTATATTAACATGGCCAATATCTTCAAAACGATAATCGATAAATAAAAAATTACAAACGAGTTTTGCTGATTGAAAAGGGCAACCAGAGCAACGTATTTTTAAGCTTCTTTTAAGCTCTCCTCGATATATCCCACAGGCTGTAACCACACCACCATCTCCAATGACAGTATCGGTCATGTAGTAGCCTGTTTGAAAGGTCTATTAATTCTCTTAACGATTTTACAAAAAAGAGTTAAAAAAGTTTCAGATGTTTTTCATATCCATTCGCGTTTTGATGATATTGGCCACTGACAATTTCATAACACGAGATGAAATAAGTTTTTTCCTAGAAGTGAAAACAAAAATATTAATCGGATATATCAGAGAACAATTTCAATGATTCAGTATATACATTTTTCAACATTATTTGGAAGATATTTGCTAGGTATTCGCCGCCAATATTCCAAATTTTCTTTTGATTTTTTACCGGTTGGCTTTCCCACATATATTTTGATATTACTATATCTCTATAAAAAACAGTGTTCCTTAGGTATTTCATTCAATTTAATTTTGAAAATTTTTAAGAAATTTTTCAGATTAAAATTTGACTTTTTTTCAAGAATTGTACTAGTATTATAAATATTTGAAATATTTTGCGAAGCTTTCTAGAAAAAATTGCAGAATTCATTTTCACTTGGAAGCAAAAGAATAAATTTAAATTTATAGTTATTTCTGGAAATTTCTACACTCTATATCTCTGAAAATCATATATTATTTATTGAAATAGTATCATAATATGTATAATTCATATAGAGTAATCTTTAATATCTAAGATATAATAAAATGTATAAATGCATCCTATATACATATGTGCGTACATAAGCATACATATACAAAAAATATACTATTTCAAAGTTATATAGAAATTCTTTAAATAAAGAATAGATTGAGAAAACAGTTGAACCAGAACATATGTCAATTATTTGTATGCTTATTCTCGCATAAAATTTACGCTATACTGTAGGGGTTGTATTTGTACATTTTCATATATACGTCTTATGTCATAAAGTGAAAAGGGTTCGTTTTGGATGTTAAAAATATTTTATATTAGTTATATATATTGCGATACTTGATACGTTTTGAAAGTCTTTCAATATCTAATTTATTAATATATATGTATGTATATTTTAGATGTTTCCAGGAGTAATTATTAATTTTAATTTTTCTGAACACTTCTATCAACTAGCGATTCCGATGTAAATTTATTTTGTGAATTATGTACATTTTAGATAGAATCCAAAATTTATACGAAAATATTAATTGTTCTTGTTTTCATTCATAGGACTTTGTTCTGTGTTGGGCGTACATGTGTTTATGAATCATCCTAAGTTATCTCTCTAGCGCCACCAATACGTTAGGCATGTTTTGGGTTGATTCATTTCGTAATTTGATCTTTTTGGTATATCAAAATGTGTTTTTATAATTTATGTGAATCCGAATTTAGCACATTTCTAACTAGATCCATTTTTTCAGTCGAAACATTGAAATATTTTAAAATTCTGATTCAACTCTTTTGTATTTTATCCTTCATTTCAAGAATTCCTATAAAATTTTGGAAAAAAGCGTTCTTCTCTTATATGTTTGTTTATGTACACACGCGCATATATATTTATACATTTGTTTATATACAATTTAAGTAATTAAGGAAGGAACGTTTCTTCATAAACGTTAAAAATATTCTACATTAATAATATGATTATTACGACACTATTTTAAAATCTTCATATTCCATTTCTTTGAATATAATATTGAAGTTTCCAAAAATAATTTGGAAATCGGTTTTCTTCAAAAACATCCATTAAATATCGAATAGAAAGTTAATTTATTTCGTAACAAGAATAAATCAAGAATAAAAGAAGGAATATGATATTGTATTACAGATGAACAAACCTAAAACTGAACAGATGGAAAATATAGGAGTTACAGAAGAAAAATATGTATAGTTTCATAACTGTAATAATAAGTGATATCCATCAAGCACATTAACGAAACTTTAGGCGCAATTCTGTTGTGAAATTTAAGAGAATATATCTAATAGCTTGAATTGAAATAATTTAAGAAATCGAGAAAAACGTTGAAGAAAAATTATTTGAATCAATAAGATGGAAATATAGAATTTCCAAACTATTTAGCATAGTTGGCCTTTCGGGAGATTCTCATCGAGCCACTAAAAAATAATTGCACTAAAAGTACTATTTCTGTAAAAAAATTATAAGAACAAATAGAATTCATTGAAAATTTGTAATAATGCCTGACACTACAATAAGGAATAAGGCAAAAATGAGTCTTAACATATAACTTCCAGTATTATGTTAGTTCCATATTTTTCCTACATTATTATTATTATTGAAACAAATTGTAGAAATTACTATGTTTTACTACCAAAAAATATATATTACATATTTTCTTGTGACTCGAGTTTCGAGAAATGAACTATCCCATCATCAGACAACCTTATTACTATTATATTATATTATATATTATATATCTAGCCATCTTAAGCCGCAATTACCGTCAGCGAATACGCAAGAATTTATTCTTGCTAAAACAGAGTAACAATGAATGATGATTTAATCACCAGTTTTAAAGGGAAATCATAAAAATTACAGGAAATATCAATTCATTATTATTTGTCAGAAACAATATCTTAATTTTTTCATAATTTTTCCAATTTTTTGTTTTTCATTCTGGATATTATATTCATATAAGTGGAAATCATTTCTTTTATCCTTTTTTTCACGTTGTGTTAATTATTCGACTCAACATTTTAATGAAAGAAAATATTATATAAGGATGCAAGACTCTTGAAAGCCAGTGCATGATGATTTTTTCTGGAAAGAATAAAATTGAGTTTGATTTTGGAATTCGTTGAAGTGATATAATTCATGATTTTTTTTTAAAATTGTTTTTGCTCTAATATTAATAGATAATAATGGATGATATTGCCATAATACAATTTATGTAACTTTCAAAGAAGAATTTTCTGCTATGAGTTTCTAAATGCAAGTCTTTAGAATCATTCCATTCGAAATGTTATTATTTGAGATCCTCTAATTTTTTTATGTCGATTTTTTTTAACCCAGTTAGAGGTTAAATTAAAAAAATTGGAGGACTTTAGTTCTACTCCATAATGGCATATACTTCAGTTTTCACCTCTCTCGTATAAAACTAATTATCTGAAACCCTTGAAGGCTTTTTTTCACTTCAGACGAAGCAACGTAGGCGATAAGGTTTTTACTATAGACGTTGTGATAAGTCAATATCCAGCATTTTGCGCTTTTTTCGTAATAACATGTGAAGACTTCTTGTACAATCACCTTAAATACCTAGACTACAGTCTAGGTATATGAGGAGGGGTTTTATAATAGCGATTAACGGAAATTGAATCAATAAGCTAAGTCTGAGTATAAAAATGGCTGAAATGCTTTCCTGAAATGAATAGGAGATTTACCAGCAATTTCCGAAATTTCAAGCTTTCACCCCACGAAATAACAAAGGCATACGGTAAACTTGTAAAAAACCGAGTGGATTGGTTCCATTGCTTGCTGTACTTTAATCTGGCAAATTTCCTCCTCTAAAATATGATGATTGAGTCAGTCTACTAGCTGGTTTCCAATAAAGAACAGATTCCATTGGAACGACGTATTGTTGAATAAATTGTACAAATTTTCACTTGCTGTGCGCTGATGTGTGATACATGCATGTTAACTTACTCATCAAGAAGTTTTATCGCGTACAAAATGTGGAAACCGGAGACTTGAAATTAGCCAGTTGAATATTAATGAGAGAAAAACAGCAGTAATGTTTTCTTCCATATACTCGTGAAATTATGAATCAATACAGACCTCTTGAGTTAGAATATGTTGTCGTTTACGGAACATAACTTCTTTCAATAAATTTCAAATATCATACAAATTTCTTCTGTTAACCTCCTACAAATTTCAATTTCAAAAAATTTTTATTCAGAAACATTTAGAATTAAATAAAATAAGGGTCTTTAGAACACACTGTGTCAATTTAGTACACATACAGGATTAATACTTAATACACAATACCAAAGGGAATAAAAGAAATTCAAAGAAATTGTCAACTACAAATTATTGAATAAATACTTAAAGAGTAAAAAATTTTGTTTTGTTTCTTGTTTGATAAAAACTAAATTCCTTTTCTAAAAATGCAAAACATGACCTCAAGATTTTGTTCGAAAAAAACTTGCTCCAAATAATTTCCTTCAAAAAAATTCCTAAAATATGCACAACATCTTAAAAATGCAATTTAGAATAATTACAACTGAAACTCATCAGCTCTACTTCCTATTAAAAAACAAAAATAATTAACGAAAAAAATCTGAGCAAACAAACTGAATGCAGCTTACTGGACAAACACAAGAATGAAGTGAACTTTTAAAAATCCTACGTATTCTATGTTAATCACAGAAATTACATAACGTTTGCAAGATATTTTGTGAACTTCTTTAGAACCAAATGATAATATGTTATAAGTGTGAACAAAAATATATAATTATTCTCTATACAGTAAAATAATGAAAAGAAGTTTTTTTCTTGATAGAGGTATTATTACAAAATTTTAAATATCAAAGAAATTTATTGTGTTAACCTCCTACAAATTTTAAATTCAAAAAATTTCTATTCAAGAACTTTTAGAATTTAATTAAATAAATGTCTTTAAAACACACTGTGTCAGTTCAGACACATATAGAATTAACACCAATGGAAATAAAAGAAATATAAGTTGTCAACTAAAAATTATTAAATAAATACTTGAAGAGTACAAAATTTTGTTTCGTTCCTTGTTTTATGAAAACTAAATTCCTTTCCAAAAAATAATATATTTTATAAATTTTAATTGACAATTGATATTTCTTTTATTCCCTTTGGTGCTGTGTAATAAGTCTTAATTCTATATATCTACTAAATTGACACAGTATGTTCTGAGGATATTTAATTAATTTAATACTAAAAGATTTTGAATTGAAATTTTTTTAAATTAAAATTTGTAGAAGGTTAACAGAATAAATCTGTATGATATTTAAAATTTTGTAATAATCCTTGTACTCTTTGAATAAATATTGATTATTATTATATAATATTACATAAACACAAGAACTGAGAACAATATTTGTAGCTCTTAAGCATTATAACGAAATAAATCAAAGCAATCCGCAACAAAAAAAAACATGACAGGAAGAAATAGATCACACATCTACGATTTATTGTTCATAGAATTTAAAAACTATAGACTTTCATCGATCTGAAATTCAACATTTCATAATTTTATCCGATTGGTCTCCGCTGAAGTTTAATGATAAATCATAAATATCACTGGAGTATCATCTCCAGCGATGGAGGCAATTTTTGGCTTAATGGCTTTGTGAATAAGTACAATGTAGTTTATTGAATGGCAACAATCCCACATGTGCTTGAATTGAGTATATTCCAAACAACAGAAACTGACTGTGAAGTGTGTTTTATGACGGAGATATGAACGTGTTATTTCGTGGATGAAAATCGTTATTAGGGGAAAATCAATAAAAGTCGTGAACGTATCATAGAAATTTGCAGCTTAATATCAATGTATTTGGTTTTATTAAGATGATGCTGTCAAAGAATTGATCCATTTAAAAGGACGTTCGGTAGCCCTCCAATTTCAAGAAATGTTCGATCGAAGGATTTTCTCACTTACGCAATTTGAAGGAGGATTTTAGACGGAATAACAAAATATTGAAGATTCCATATTATCTTTATCTGTACCTGCTGATAAGGGCTTCATAAAAACAACATTAGATGGGAATGAAAACTGATTCAGTCCCCTTACTCAGGAAATCAAATAGTTTTTTATATTGTTTTGTTGTTAGTAAAGATTCGCGAGGCAGAGGTAATACTTTGATGTGATATTTAGTATGTACAAGGTTTACATTATTATAATAAATATTCGAACTGTCTGCTACCTTCTCTGGTACATGCGTGACATCTAAAAATGAACGCTCTCTTCAGAAGTATCGAATGACATTGATTGTAAATCTTTGAAGCAGCTCGCTGAACACGGCTTCGTTACTCTTCAAGATTTCTGATTAGCATATAGTAGACTTCGTCTTTTAGGTAACTTCAGTAAAAAAAAAAATCCAACAGATTCAGGTCCGGGAATGTGAAGGGCATAAAATGGAACCCAGACGGCCAATCCACTTATCTGGGTAGGTGGCGTCCAAATAAGCACGGACACTGCATAGTGCACTAGTCACCCATCGTTATGGAACCAATGAGATTCTCTCATTTCTTTGGGCCTCTCTTCCAACAAAGTTGGCAATTCGTGTTGATGGAATTCTTGATAGTTTTCGACTTGTCCGTTTGTTTGGATGGGCCAATAATCTTTCCATTCAGTACTCCAGTCCAATAATTTATTTTGAACTGGTGATGACACCTGTCTTCTCATCAAATGAGGATTTGGAGTTTGTCAGCTATGCAGGTTGTGCTTGTTGTAGAATCTATCTCGTTTCAGTGTGGATGCATCACTCTACAGAATATTATCGAATAATTATAGATTTTCTTCAATTTTCGCAAGCATCTGTCGGAAGAAAAGTAATCTTGCTTCAGTGCTTTGTATTTGTCTTTCCATGTAATACTTATCGATTCTTATGAATAAGCGATAATCTGGGTGACACATGTTAGTATATCTATCCCTATAAAGGACTGCAGCTTCAATGGAATTACCTCTGTACTCACTATAAATGAAATGCATATTTGCGTATCCCTGTAATGATTATTTCGTGGCATGTTCAAAGTCGTAATGAAATCACCAAACTTTCAAAGTAATAAATTAGTAAGCGAAACGATAATGTTCAAACAAATAATTAGGTGTTGTTTCCACTCGATTCTTACCCAAAGAAACATCGACACATTAACATATCGGAGCAAGAAAAATAAAATAAACAGTAAAATAATAAGAAGCGGTTTTCACTTGATAGAAGGATTATTACAAACTTGGAATATTAAAACAGATTCAATCCGTTATTCAATGAATTTTGATTTTATACGTCTATTGAATATAAGCAGTACATATAAGACATTAATTGAATTCGAAAAGTTTAAAAAAAATTGTTTTTAAATTAAAATTGTAGAAGACTAACAGATTAAATCTGTTTTGATATTCAAAGTTTTTGAAATAAACAGTGTTTTCTGTTCTTTTCAGGAAGCGCTCATCATCCAATACACATTCACAGGAAAAATTATTGAATCATCAATATTTTGATATTCAGTCAAATTTGCTTCTTCTGTATACTAATACCAATAACTTCACATTTACGTAGGCTATAAAGATGAATTGAACCATTTTGAAATCTGCATAAATTTCGCATTTCTTTGATATAGTCACTTGGGCTTTCTTGCATTTTTTTCACCATAAAGGTTGGAAATGTCACATTTTATGATGAAATTGGAATTTGGTATTTCTTTCCAAAAAAAATGACAACACGTATTCATACGGTTTTCTGCATATCTATTGAAATTTTGATGAAGGATATTTTTCCATGATGAAAATGATGTTGAAAAATATGAAAGAGACAGTATTTTAACTTCCACAACAATGCTTATAATACAACAATTGTTTCAGTACGATGTGGCTTCTTCAGTTATCTACATTCTACTGGCTGATAGTGTCCAGTGTAACAGAGTTTAAATACAGTTAAGTAAGTGACAATATACTGGAAAAACAAGTCATAGAAACTTAGGGTGTTTATTGGAGCTGGCCGCTAAAAAATGCCACTAGGCAAAGATATTCAGTAATGGGGATTTGTCAACATCTGTTTGTTCATTCGAAAAGAGTTTACGGGCATTGTACCGATTGATTGATTTCAAGAAATTCTGAAAGCGGTAATCTAGAACTTTTGCTTCCGACGTGGATAATTTCATAGTTATTGTTGAAATTATGCCTGTATTCCTTAAGATGATTAGCCAATGTTGAACGTACGAAATTCGATATGCAACTTCTTTGGTGGATACTTTTCTTGAATGATCTGCCTGTCTGGCTAAAATATACTAAACGGCAATCTTTGCAAGTCAACTTGTAGACTCCAGATTTATTTTCTCTATTTGTTCGATCCTTATTGTTCTTTATGTAAGTATTAAGATTATTAATGGTTTTAAAAGCTGCGTTATAACTGAAATTATTTCTTAAATGTTTAGCAATATTTTCGGATAATCCATTAACATAAGATAACGGAAACCATTTCTGTGTATTGTTCTCTTTTATGATTGGGTACACTAAGTTTAATGCCATATTCTTGTGTTTATTGGATTCTATTTTGTGTATAAGAAAGGGATTGTAACCGTTGTTTGAGGATATCTGTTTAGTAATAATTAATTCTTTGGAAAAGTTATCTAAATTCATAGGGACATTCAATAGGCTATGAATAAAACTATGATATGCTGACATCTTTTGGTTGGTGCGGTGATTTTAAGTTTTATGTATTGTAATATCTGTATGTGTGAGTTTGTGAAAAGTCTAGTCTTGTTATTGTGAGGTCAAGAAATTGTGGTTCTTTTCTTCTTCGATTGTGAATTTGTTTTTTGGATTGAGTTTATTAATAAAATTCGTGAAGATGTCTGGTTGTTTGTCGGTGCATTTAAAACAACAAAAAATATTATTTCCATATCTATACCAATAAAGGAAATATTTGCTCATCGGATTTGATTCTAAATCATCCATGAAAATTTCAGCTGAAATGGAACAGAAAGAATTACCCATTCTTATATCTTTGTTAGGAGCTGAAATTTTCATTTATGATTGAGAATCAAAAATACACCTAAATCCGATGAGCAAATACTTCCTTTATTGGTATAGATATGTAGATGTTATATTTTGTTGTTTCAAAGGCATCGACTGACAACTAACTACATATCTTCACGAATTTTATTCATAAACTCCATCCAAAATTCAAATTCACATTCGAAGAAGAAAAGAACCACAGTATTTATTTTCTTGACTTCAAAATAAACAGACTCGATGATTCACATGATTTTAGTATTTTTTACAAATCCACACATACAGATATTTCTATTCATAAAACTTGAAATCACCCCACAATCTAAAAGATGTCAGCATGTAATTGTTTTATTCGTAGGCTGTTGAATGGCTCTCTGAATTCAGATATATTTTCCAAAGAATTGAACATTATTCAACAAACCCTTCAAACCCTTTCTTATAGACAAAATGGTATCCAATAAACAAACGAACATGGCATTAAATCTCGTGTACCCAATCATAAAAGAGGACAATACACAGAAATGCTTTTCGTTATCTAATATTAATGGTTTATCTGAAATACTTCAAAATAGTTTCAATCACAACGCAGCATTTAAAACCATTGATAAAAAATAATACTATAAATAATAATGAAATAATTAATCTTAGAACTTACATAGAAAACAATAAGGATCGAACAAATAAAGAAATTGAATCTGGAGTCTACAAGTTGACTTGGAACGATTGCCCTTTAGTATATAATTACCAGACAGGTAGATCATTCAAGAAAAGAATCCAAGGACATCAAAGAAGTTACATATCAAATTCCATACATTTTAAATATGCTAGTCATCTGAAGGATTTCAGGCATAATTTCAACAATAACTAGGAAATTATCCACGTCGAAAGCAAAAATTCTATATTAACACTTTTAGAATTTTTTGATATCAACAGGTACAATGTCCGAAAAATCCTTTTGTATGAACAAACAGATATTGGCAAATCTCAATTACTGAATGTCTTTCCCTAATGGCATTTTTTAGCAGCAAGCTCCAATAAAAAAACCTAGGCTTTAACTAGTTGTTTTTTCATTATTTTGTCACGTACTCAACTTTATTTAAACTCTGTTACACTGGACGTCATCAGCCAGCAGAATATAGATACCTGAAGAAGTCACATTATGGTGAAACAATTGTTGTCTTATGAACATTTTTGTGGAAATTTAAATACTGTCTCTTATATAATTATATTATATATCAATTAAAATGAGTTTTCACCAAGTGAATATCGAATCAATCAAATAAGAAACTGATGAATTTGATTTATTTGTGAGCGTGTTACACAGAAACGCAATGTGAGAATATTTTTGTTGTTGTTTTTTCAAAGCGCCCAATAGCTCTTCCAAACAGGATTATCCATTCATTCTGGAACAAGTATGTTATTTTTTTGCGAACCTAGTCCTTCAAAGTGGATTCACAAAGCCACAATCGATCATGAATTATGAAAGCCACTGCACAACTCATAGGTTATAAAGAACATTCCTGTCCTGTTACAAAATCCTTATAAACTCAATTTTGGTGTTTAGGCACATATAAAACAGAGACATAATAAATAAAATTATCAGATAAAAATTGATAAAATTCATCCTATTTCCACATTATACCTATTTCTGGTGGGACTGATTATTTAATACCTTGTTTGAGGATACAAGGTCGAACATCACTCAATATTCATCGATAATTCCTCGAAAATAAATTTCTCGTTAATCTCAGTTTGTGCCTCTTCGAAAATAGCATTTTCGACCGGATCATCCATTTGACCTAGGTCACCAATGAATATTCATAATCCTGAAAAAATCCACGTCTGTTCTGACAAAACAGCGGCCCCATCTGGGACGGATAGCTCGATTCCAACCTCAGAGCGATTTAATGCGTCCGCTTAACAGCTGATATTCATCACGATATTGCGGGTTCAGTCGTTAAATTGATGTTACGTTACCTTCCTGATGCGACATGATGGAATTCTCATTTTTGCAACTTTGGTAAGTGGTTGTCGGTCCCGGTTTCCAGTCGTTCACCTTTCATTGTGATTGCATCTGGCTTTGTACCGTTTGGGATGAGGACCGTTCTCTCAGTATCAAAGTAGTCATACAATTTGAAGTACATTGAAAGTACCTTAGAATTTTTGGGAAACGTAATCAAGTGATTGATAGTGAGTAAGAGAAGACACGCTTTATACTCGGTTAAATTGCCTCCAAATGACTGACTGCAATTTATTGTGAGACATGCTCTCAATTACTTGTCTGCAAATATTTCCAAATTTATACTCTCTGACATCAATGTTGCACCCAGACACTATAATTTCTTTGACCTCATTGTTTGGCAACCGAATGACTATGAAAAATATGAAAATCAAAACAGATTTAATCTGTTGTCTTCTACAATTTTAATTTCAAAAAATTCTTTGAAGAAACTTTAAGAATTAAATTAATGTCTTTATAAGCACTGCTCATATTTAATAGACGTCAAAATTCATCATACAATATCAAACGGAATTAAGAAAAACCAACGAATACAAACTGTCAATTAAAATTAAAATATAAATAAGCAAACATTTTTTGTTTCGTTCCAGGCATGCGTAATGAACTCTTCAGACAAACTTACGAAGCCCTGTTTGTTACAAAATGTTGTTTTCCGATCCCATATGAATGAAAAATAACTATGACTATATTTAGAACATGACGGTCAATTCGTTTGAAACTTTAACACTAAGAGATCGAAAATTTTTCTTAAACCCAACCAAGGCATGCTAAAACTCCTTAGGGGCCTTCTCGACCTAAGAAATCTTTAAGTGATATAAGTTAAGCAGGAGATCACCAATGTTTTCTGAAAACCCTGTCGTAGAATGCCTAGCAATTCGAAGTCGAAGCAGAGAGTGAGTTCTCCGACCCTCAAATCGTAATTAATGAAGAATCGAATATTCTTAAATTATTACAAATTGACTGAAATGTGGATAAAATACCTACGAGTATATTGAAATGATACCTTAAGAAATCTGTTTCTTCTAGTAATGTATTATACCAACTCATATTATAGGTTAGGAAAAAAAATATTAACTTTAAGTGAAATTCAAGACTTTATTTAACATGTTTCGGATTGTCCGGTTTGGGTCAAATATGCAGCGTTATGTTTTATAATTTGTTGCCTAATTGAAGGTAGTTCTCTAATGCCTCTCTCGTAGAAATATTTTCAATTTTCACAATATTCTCTTGATGCCAATTTCTTATCACTAGAGAAGTTCTGTAATGCGAGGAAATGAAGATGATCCCTTGGTGTCAGGTCCAGCCAATATGGTGGATGCATTAAAATTTCCCAGCGAAGCTTACAGAGCTTCTGACGAATCACTACAGACGTGTGTCGCCAGGAGTTTCTGCGATAGAACACAATACATCATCTGTTGGTCAATTCTAGCCGTTTCTGGTCAATCTCTAGCTTCAAACAGTTGTTGACAGTAGAGACACGAATTTAATATTTGGCCCTATGTAAGCAACTCATAATAAATTTTTACTTTGCACTTCCACCAAATGAGCACTAGAACCTTCCTGGCCGTAAGTTCTAGTTTGGCCAGTGCTTCACAGCGCTTTGATCACGATCGTTTCGCACAATATGTCGAAAGTGACCCATTTCTAATCCCCAGTCACCATCTATTTAGGAAATGGGTCGATTTCATTTCGTTTGCCCAAGGTTTCATAGATGGAAATTTGATCCATCGTGGTTTTTGGTGTTAATTGGTGTGGCACCTGAACATCAAGCTTCTTTTTGAATGTAGCTGATATAAAATCGTTTTATGTTCGATCTTTAGCTCCTGGGCGATGATACGACTACAAACATGCCGGCCAACTCCGATTATTTCTATGATTTTATCGACATTTTCGACGACGAGCCCGGTGCAACTTCAACATATGCATTACCTGAACGGAATTGACAGAAGTAAAATTGCACCTAATTAGCTATAACAGGCCGTAAACAGCCAAGTTTGAATTGAATATGGTCTTATCAATTAAATTATATAAGAAGATGAGGAATTTATGGTCAGCGGTTTGTGAAAAAGATGACTGTCAAAACAAGTAACATGGAGCCTTTTCATGGTAGGTTTGAGTCCAAAAAAAAAATGGTTGTGGTCGTAAATGTAGCCATCAATTCTTTTCCACTGGAAATACGCACAACGAAATTTTTGTTTCATCTTTATTTAGAAAATTACCAAAGTTGAAATCAAGTACCTATCATGAAGTCAAATTATAATTTAAATATTAAGTCATGATTTCAATGGAATAATCATTAATAAGAAATATAAGCTGTGGTAATAGAAAGTTCTAGAAATCGAGACAGTGTAACTAATATATATATATATATATATATATATATATAATATATATATATATATATATATATATATATATATATATATTCAACTTCAACGATGATTACGTACGCAAAAAAAAATTTCTTCTGAATACTCAAAAAACAAACGTAGGACGTAAGTGAAAGACCTGCTATATAAAAGAAAACATATAAAATTTCCCTTCATTGTTTGTGCAATGAAATATTTCTTCTCAGTTTTATTGGTTCCTAAAAATATACGTTCGACAAATTCATACTGCTAACACCTTATAGTAACCAAAATGATTCCACGATAAAAAGTACATAATTATAAAATCCTAACAATACGTTAATAGATGCTGACATAACTAAAAGAAAAATTTCTTACCTTAATGGTAGAGTTGATTTGCAGGAAAGTAGCAATCCCAGCACGTACCCTATTCTTAACACCCCGCACTGTACCTTTAGCACTTCTTATAGTAGCCGCCCCATCACCCAATAGATCCTTGTAACCCGCAAAAGTTTCATCAACTTCTATATTCTTAGCAGGCACTACCGCATCACTCGGTACTTTTTCGTTCAGATGAAAATCGTAGTACTTATCCGTATCGTACTGTATATTACATCCGATAACGTCATCGCACTTCTGCTTTTTTTCTTCCTTTCTCTCTTCATAGGATTTTTCTTGTATGATAATTTGTTTTGGTACAGGTTGCTCCACTGACAGTTTGGCATTTCTTATGTCTTGAAGAAGAGTCTGCGGTAAGAAACTTGAGGAGTTGCATTTTGTTGGTACGAGGTGGCTGGTGTCTATAATTAAGGGTAGTTTTCTGTTGGTGTACGACTCATAACTGGTGTTACTTTCATTGTCATCGCTATCTACTTCGGTACCACTGCTATTTAAGCTCGATAAACGTTTGGTCTGTTCGCCGATAATCGTCACAGATATCCCTGTGTTCTTCTTTGAACTCAGGGGAGGTGGAGTACCGTCCAAATCACTACAGGTACCGGAGTCAAGGGTGTCACTAGGGGAAATCTGACCGCTGGACATAACCTCGCCGTGATACTGGTCGTAGAAGAAGTATCCATTGGTATCTGTCGATGAATCCACCATAGTCTTGTTGTGCACCATTTCACCATCCGAAGTATTGACGCTGATCTTGATGCAAGGCGACACTACGCACGTCACGCTGGTCGTACCGGTTGTACCATTGGCGTACGTATCCTGAGAGGGATTGATCTGTATCTTGACCACGTGTGTGTTCGATTTGGTCTCCTGTTGAACGCCGAGAGTGCTCGAGAACCTGTGGTTACGGCTGTAGTCGTCTTGGATGATGCAGTTGGTCAGTACCGTTGCACCGGATGCTGGGGGGGACTTTCTGGCTTTGGGCGGTAAAGGTGGAGGTCTCGTGGTCGGGTCTTCCATCGCGTGCGATCCTGAAACGGACGGTATGGGTCAGTTGTTTGTTCAATCGTAGAAGACGTGTTATTCTGGTTTGGTTCAGACTGATTTTATGGGATGTTATCGGGAGAATTTAAGAAGATATGAGTCTCTGCAATATTTTCTTCAAAATTTACATTTTACTTACATCAGATCTGATGAAATATTGTTCGAATCTCCTCATTATGAATAAATAATTGTAGTATTACTTGGATGTTCTTGATAGAAATATCAAGATATTAGCAGGGCACACAAAGGAATGTTCGATTACTTTTCTACTTATATTGACTAATAATTTGGTAATGTTGTTACTATATTGTAGGTTAATTTATATAAAAAAACAAGAAATCCTTTGTCTAGGATTTCTTCACTTCTGGAGATTGATGTTTTTGGAGTTCTTTTGAGGGATCTTCTTCAAAGAGAGTTATTTTCGACGAAATTCTTGAGATTATGTTGTGCATATTTGGAGAGCAATTTGGTTTTTATGATACATCGTTGCAAAACAAACGTTTGTATCCTTCGAGTATTTATTCACTATTTTTAATTAATAATCTGTATTTTCTATATATTCTTTTTTTCCCTTTTGGTGCTTTGTAATGGGTATTAATTCTATATGTCTACTGAATTTAAACTGTGTTTTATAAGATATTTATTTAATTTTAAAAAGATTTTGATAAAAAATGTTTACATAAAATTTATAGCGAGGTTGGCATAATTAATCGGTGTGATATGTACGATATTTTTGAAGCCTAGTATCAAGTGAAAACCCCCTTTTTATCATTTTACATATTACTGCAATATATGGCTTTTATTTAGTGGGATGCTCAATTTTCTTTTTCGAAAATACAGATAAGTTTTCAATTCACTTAAGTAGGAACAATTACCCTTTGAGCTCATTGAATTTGTATTATCTAGTCCATAGACTATCTTTATCTGAGAGACCTCCGTCATCATCAAGTGCATCAAGATTTTTGTAGTAATAGACTACATGATACTATTAAGGGTCTGAATAATTCAGTTTCAAAAGGAAAGTTAGAGAATTTATAATTGAATTGTCGGATTATTAAAGTTAGTTATTGTAGATTGACTCTTATGCACCTACGATATTATTGTATTTACATACTATGAAATAAAGCATATTATTATTGTATTCTGAATATTTCTTTGTCATATATTGAAACAATTTCATTTTGGATTGGATAAGAAAACTACTCTAATTTCAATGGAAATCTTTTATTACCACAATTACCCTACGGAATCAGTAGAGATTCTTAAGTTTTTGAAGATCTCCACTGATTCCAAGATGTTCAGATTCAGTTTATAACCTTTCCGTTCCACAGGTTGGATATCGATGTTATCCTATTCTTGAAAGATAATCTTGATATCCTTTAAATGAAACAGAAAAATAAAAAACTAGACATATTTAAATCAAAAGATATCTTCAGGAACTTAAATATCTCTATCGATACGTAGATGTCCGCTTTTTTGTTTTCTATTTCAGATATGGATACTGGACCTCTTGGAATAAATATAGATCTTTAAGTTCCGCAATAATTTTTATATAAAACCCTTAAATGGACAGACTGACTTCTATAATTTTCCACGGTTCCAAGTTTACAAGAAAATCAATATTCCTCGATGGGACACCTTCCAAGAAAACTTATAATGTACAGTTTGAAGTTGTATAATAATTCTATTAATCTCTGTCACTGTTTACCTATCTAATAAAAAGTAATAGAAAAGAAAGTAATTTCTATCAACTAAAAACCTCTTCTTATTGTTTTATTCTATATATAATATAATATATAATTATATTCAGGTTTAGAAGAATCTCATTCTATGAAGATCAAGTGATTTAAATGAGACCATATATTACCTTACAAGCTTTATGTGATTTTTATGACGAACATAGAATACCTTGGATTTTCAATTTACTTCAAGCGAGGATACCACGAGGTTAATTGATCTTATTTTTTAAATTAAAGTAGCACCGATGAAGACCTTATCTGAATTTTAGTAACTTTTTGGGGATGTGAGAACCTGTTTTGAGAGATTTTTGAGGTAGCTTATTCAAATATATTAAATATTTCAAATAAATTATTTTTTGAGAAGTTCTTAAAATTATGTTTTGTATTTTTGAAAAGGATTTAGTTTTCATAATTTGAAGATCAGAAACAAAATTTTGTCTCCTTCAAATATTTATTTGTTAATTTTATTTGACAATTTATATTTGTTGGGTTATTTATTCGATTTGATATAATCTATTGAGTTTTGATCTATCTATCTATTAAATATAAGCTGTGTTTTTAAGACATTAATTCAATTCTAAAAATAATAGATAAAATTTTTTCAAATTAAAATTATAGGAGACTAACAGATTAAATATGTTTTTATATTCAAGTTTACTCATTTCAGTTGAAATGAATGAACACAAAGTAAAGAAACTGTCTTCATTTGAACCGCCCCATTATTTCAACTTTTTAATAAAACGTCACGTGGACCTCAATGTGGTTGGAAATGGATACCTTTGGATGTTTTCAAAAAAATATGTGTTCAAAATCTTTTGCTCTTTTCGTCCTGAAAATAGGTGAAATATAAGTCATCTCATTGTCTTCTCAAAAATTTTATATTTTGACAGTTTTTCAGATTCAAATGTGCATTTTTGCAACATTTAAATTTTTTTCTTATGATATATGAATATCAAAATACGCATTTTGATGTCTTATATACATATAATAGACTAAAATATAATGCTTCTATATTACTACCTATACTATTACGACCTATATATAAATGTTCACCAGTATCTAGAATTTTCGAAATTTTCTTGATAATTAGTTTTACTATAAAGATTTCTATACATATTTATTCCATATGTGCGAATTTTTTTTTGCTGCAATATATAAAATATGGGTCTTTTTCCCAAAACAAATTCTGATGCATTTAGTTCTTTCTTTCCATCTTTCTAATTGACATTCTGATTGTATTGGTCAATGGTGTATTTTTATATTTTCTTCCCTCTTTACTCAGTATTAATGGAAATTTTTAATAATTTCTGCAACAATTGAATTTTTTTGTGTATCGGTAAAAGTTTTATGTTTGATGTTGTGTTTGAATTTAGTAGTGATAGATATCAGTACATATTAGTAACATCACAATGCTGATCACTAGATTGCGAGAGGTTGGGGTGCGCGGCTCACTTTTCTGCATTGATTTGATGCGTACTTGAGGCAAAGGTCACAATATGTTTAACAACAACCTACTTACACATAGACGATACTGCGTACCAGCGAAAAATCAATCATTGTTTTGCATTTGACTTCGAGATAATACTAATTTCCTGCTTAGACTTGTCGAAAGACCTGAAAATTTTGATTTATATGCTAATAAAATTGAGAATCTCCTCAACCGGGGACGAAACGTCTTTTTAATATAAATTGTACTTCTCTGTTTCTTTTTTGAAATCCAATATCCTTAGAAAAACTAATATTATTACATATAAAATCACTGAATACTTGAAAATTCGTAAGTTTCGTTGATGACTAAAAATGTCTCTAAAAATTACAAACAACAATGTTTGTCATATTCTCCAGAAGAAACTCAATAGTCTTATAAAATTATGTGAAGCAAGTGGCCTCATCTAGAATTCAACTTAATGTCATGTATCGGGTGTTTCTTTAGAGTGATAGAACTTTAAGTTGAAATAAAACACATTTAAATTAAGATTGAAGCCAAATTTTTTTTTATTTGAATGATAATTTTATGATATTTGAGGTCTAAAAATAAATTCCGGCATATGCTCACCACGACTAGCTCTGAGGAACCGCATTCGACCAGATCAAGTTTGGACCACTTTTTCGAGTAATTCAGGCCTTGTTTCATCAATGACACGAGTTATTCTGGTTTCCAAAACGTCTATTTCTGGTTTATCAGCATAAACCAATGACTTGACATAATCCCAAAGAAAATAATCCAATGGAGTTATGTCGCATTATCTTGGAGGCCAATTACTTGAACCATTTCTCGAAATAATGTTATTGCCATATCTTTCTTTCAACAAATCAATTGTTACGGTAGCAGCATGAGATGTAGCACCATCTTGTTGAAATCAAAACACTTCTGGGTCGACATCATTCAAATTTTGGAACAAATTTTCATCGATCATCGATCTGCAACGAGCACCATTCACCGTACCATTAGCTCTAGCATCGTATTTAAAGAAATATGGACCGATGATGCCTCCAACGTTTAAAGCACAACCATACAGGGCATTTTTCAGAATGCAATGGAACCTGCAGAAATTCTTGAGGATTGTTTTCACTCCACAAGCAATTTTGCTTGTTTACATAACCGTTCAAAGAGAAATGAGCTTCATCACTGAACACAATTTTACGATAAAAAAGTGGATAAACTTCAAGCTGTTCTAGGGCCAAATCAGCAAACAAACGACGCTTATTATGATTAAGTGGCTTTAGTTCTTGAACCAGTTGGATCTTGTATGGGTGTAGACCAAGATCCTTACGCAAAATTTTCCATGTGGTGGATGCACAGAGTACAACTTATTGTGAACGTCGATAAGTAGACAAATCTGGATCATCATTTACACTATGACTTACAGAAGCGATATTTTCTTCTGTACGTACAGTTCTTTGTTTTGTTGTTGTTGCATCGAGTAGAGAAAATGTTGTCCGGAATCTATTATAGTTCGACGAATTAGCTGCTCTGATGGACGATTATGTAAACCATAAATCTCACGAAGTGCTCTAAAAGTTTGGCGAATAGAACACTGATTTAAAAAAAAAATTCCAACAATTTGGAAACGTTGTTGCGGCGTGAGTATTTCCATGATAATTTGTCAATACTTACTGAACAAAAAGGTCAAAGCAACATGGCTTCTACCTTCTGTCAAATCACAGTTATTCCTATCGAAAATTCTATCATTCTAAAAAAACACCCGATAATATCCTTCGCAAGAAATAAGAATAGTATACATTTTCCATACTGGCTCTATTACTGGCTTTATTACTGGCTTTATTAGTATTATACTGATACTTCTAGATCTTCTGTGAAGAACCCTCAGAAGCATTTTCAGCTTGTGCGAGTTAACAGTTCAGTTGTGTTTTGGGTAGGCTTTGTTACTGCGATCTTGCGCCACTTTAGGTCACAGCACTGTTAATTTTTGACCCAACAGTGAAATGGTTGGTGGCCGACACCCGTCCAACTAGAAAATTTCTTTCCCACCTGAACAAGATTTGGACAGACTTACCAAATCTGTTATCTCTATTTTTTCTTCATTTGACTCATTTCTATTTAATTTGAATATTTTTCTTTTAGTGTATATTTTTTCTTAGATAAAGAAACACTAATCTGCGTTGTGAATTACCTGTATGTGTTCCACTGTGAATAAATAAATAAAGGAATAAACTTCTTATATATAATAATTTTTTTGGAAATGGTAGAAATGATTATTTTTAAAATGGTATCTCTGAAAATTCATGGTACAGTAAACATTAACCTATATTTGGAGTGAATGTTCATTCGTGTGTCAGTTCTTTAGTTTTTGAAGGTTAATTGTGACATTTAATACCTCAATTAAACTACCTCTCTGCAGAAATCATTAAAGGAAACACGGCCACAGTGTCATGATGTAAAGTTGATACAGTATCCTTGAAATTACCACATAGGAAAAATATTTAGGAATATTCCATTCCTAAGGATGATGGCCTTTTGTGAACACTCCCTCGACTGGATCCTGCTCTTTTATTGTCACTAAAATCGATTCCGCAACCAAAGATCACCAAACAACTTAACCAGCAACAATAAATTAACCACTTGACACTTTCAAAATCCACTGATACTATCGGATTTGATAGCGGTCTGGAAACCTACCATGCAAATGTCGACCTTGCTTTTTGCGTCAAACGCTTAAACGTTATATAGAAGGTGATTTTGCAAGTGTTTCGCAAAAAAAGTACTGTATTTGACGGCCTGCCGATTCTACTTGTTTGATTAGTGTGATTTGAAAGGAAAGGAAGCAGTTGTTAGCCGGAATTTGATCGAAAATGGAAAGTGTGCCATGGATCGATTGTAGAGTCGAATATTAATTAGGCTTTTTGTTGATTGGCCTAATCGGATAAAATATTATAATCTACTTCTTTGTATATAAGTGGAATGACAGCTGGAAAGTTGGTTGAAATAGGAATTGTAATCTTTTATAGCTTTAATTATATAAGGGTAGTTCTATCTGCTTCCACCATCTGGTATTTCCCTAAAGACCCACTGAAATCGAGTTCCTAGCATTCTCACAGTAGTGAGAAAGTACTGCACGTTGGTCGATGGAACACAATAATAAGATCAGTACTCAGTCACTTTAAAGCAATATTTTGATATTTCCCAATTTTTTCAAGCGAAAATTGACCCATTTTGTTAATGACAAGTATCAGACTAACTTTTTGTCAAAATACTAAAGACAGAAGTGTTACCAGAATTGAAATAATCACTACTTCAAAATGCAAACTATAGATGGTCAACTCTTCACAAGGATTGTGAATGAATTATTGAGGGAAATTTATTAGTCAAAATTACGTAAGTATTAATATGATATAATAAAATAGAAGAGGGTTATATTGAATGGTTTCAGCCTCTTCTATGTGGTAATTGATCATTATCAAAAGAAATTTTTATAAATTATCATATTTTACTACCAACAAATTTGAATATTCACACATTTTTTGCAGGTGAAATTTTGAAATTGTACAATCTTCAGATGATTCTGAGATAAATGAAGGCTAAAGAATGTTTATAAAGAATCAGGTAAAAAATAACGATAAGAGGAATGTTATTAATTGTCGCCAAAGTTCATGGAACTGGCTAATAGATGTCATTGAAATATGTTGAATATTTGGGATTTACATAGATGCATATGGTTATCCCTTTCAGATTATTTTCATTTTGCCATATTTAAATTTCAAAAAGCGAAGCCTTCTTCTGATTCGACATGTAAAATTTTTAGACTATCTGTTGAATGAAAAAGTATTTCTTATGGAATGGATGAAAATAGGAAAATTTGCTTGATTTTGGTGAAGTTCATACAATTTTATTGAACCTTATCTTAAATAAACGTCCTGTTTACTATTCGAAGTTGAATATGTTACCTCTTAAATTGCACTCACAAAAATGTGGATGGAAGGTTATAATTTAGAACCCGGTTTTTGAACTCATCAGTGGCATGAAAACATCATTGAATCCCACCTTGTCAGCTTTATATACTTATATCGGAAATTTCACCTGATAAGAAAATTCTGGAATGAAAATTGTGTATTTATAGTGGCTCTATAATAAGGAAAATGAAAAATGTCAGGAAAAAACTGCATATACATATTCCTTTTTTAATCAGATGAGTTCCATCAAAGATTTCAGGAAAAAAGGAAAATATTGAAGTTGAATTTTCCATCACTTACTGCCAACTATAATGAAATTAAATAAGAATGAATAACTTTGTCGAAGTAATCTTTTATTTCATTCCATCTTAAAGTGAACTGTCATAAAGTAATGGACTACTCTATCCATTATGAACCAATTACGATTCTTTTATTTGAATTGAATATTTCTGACGTTCTTTGTTTTAGCATAGTCCATTTTAATTCGTTTAATCTCATTGCAATGGGAAAATCATTCGAATTTAAAAATTTTAAGAATTACAACTTCACATTTTATTTTAATTCATTTTAATGTTTCTAAAAATTAAGATTCATCATTATTAAGTACTATGACACTCTTAATTCATCTAAAATTCATGAGCATGAGGCTGTAAAGTTGAATTGGGAGGATATTAGATTTTAGGTATCACCCAAGGATCTGTTTCTGGGACAGTTGAGAACGAAATATTCAAATTTAGAAATCAATTCTAAATGTTGTCTTGTGGGCCACCAAAGGTTCCACACATCTCCAAGAATCTATAGAGAAACTAACTCCATCAATCTAAAAGCTCCAAATGCATATATTACCTTCAGAAACTTTTTTCCATAATCGATGCAGATAAACAAAAACTGGTTTCTAGCAGTCACAATCGAACTAATTAAATCACAAACAACATCTGCGAACCACGGAAAACGAAACGCAAAGCACCGAATATCGGGAACACAGATACGACGCTCGCGAACCACCGACGGGAGACTGGCCGACGTACTCGTCGAGTCACCGATTTTGGAACGTGGAAAAGTAGAAATCGGAGTTGGCTGGCGGTCGTACGGCTCGGATACCTGAAGAAGTACCTGTTGATCTATTAATTAGCGGTCAGTCGGCTCTCGTTCGGCAACACCGTTAAGGAGACTTCGAAGGTTGCGCGAGGCCGAGACTAGAATGCGAAGAGGAAGGAGGGCCCGGACCATAGACTGGGCGATTTGACGGTTCAGAGAAAATTGATATTGCCGGTCGTTTTCGATGGACGATTTCATAAATATTTGGCGATTTAGATGAAAGTGATTCGTTTCACGGGCAGTTGGACAAATCGAAGCCTACTTCCTCCTAGGAGTTTTACGTAATGGTGGAATTGAGAGCTGGGTGTTGGAAATAAAAAAATTGAATGTAATGCAAAGGAGTTATTTGTATTTATGCGTGAAAATATGAATTTCCTGTTCGAATATTAGTTATACTGTCGACTATGGACGATCCATGATAATTGTTTTTTTGGATCTATAGGGACTTGAAATTGTATTATTTGGATCCAAAGTTTGATTTAACTTATTTATTAGGAAAGATATTTGTTATAAAAATAATATATTCTTTTTTTCTACAGGTTGAAAAACCCAATTTGAGGTTAATTCATAAAAAAATAGAAACGATCAACTTAGAATCTTTGTTTAATAATGGTTGACGATTCATGGAAAATATCAGATATCTTACAGAAAGAACTGAATAATGTACACATGAAGTTGCACAGAAGAAGTACTACATGAAACTTGGATACAGGCAATGCTATGAGGCAGAACAATAACGACCTCATACCAGGATGAGGATGAGGATGAAAGCGCATTTGCACAAAATCGGTCTGGCTGAAGACGATGAATGCAGGCTGTGTCTTGAGGAGACTGAAACAGCCATGCACATGTACATGTAAGATGATTGAAGGATGCCTGGAAGCAATGAACTTGCAGAATTTGTGCTGAATAAACTCCAGTGGTTATTTATGACGCGAATATAAAAGTTGCCAGGTGAATTAATTACTCCAGCACAGTCCTCATTAAAGTGTTAAAGCTAAGAATCAATGTCTCAGATTTTGAAAAGTATTCTCCCTTAAGAATGAATTCAAGTTATATGAAAGTAGTACTCCATAAGTTATGAATTTATGGAACATATGTCAACTCAATGGAATATAGTGCTTTATAGTACATTGAATACGGCTCACAGTGTATTTTGAGAAAAACTTGAAATTGTACATGACCAACAGCATGAATATAGTTTAAATGATCTATATATAATAAAAACAGAAATGGTCCCCAATTCGAGCCCTGGGGCACACCAGTATGGGGTAAGTAATGAAAAGACTGGAAACCAACGCACATATTGCTTACGGTACAACACGTAGAGCCAGCCAGAAGTGTCTGTTCCAAACTGAATCTATATTTATCCTTTAATCTTTTGAGCTAAATTTATTGATTTACTCTGTAAAAAACTTTCTGAAAATCTGTACATATAACGTAAACTTGCTCTAAACCAACCAATAACTCGAAGAAAAACTGAGAAAATTACATAAAATCGGTGATACAGGATCTCTCAGACATAAAAACATCAGGACTGATATAGTTCTCAGGTAGATGTTGTGTGTGTAAGTGGTAAATTATTAGAAATTTAAGCACTGTCCTCAGTCTCTGGTAGTGGTATGATTTTTACGATCCTTCAAATAGATGGACCATAATGCCAATAAAAATGTTGAATGGCACAGCAAAAGGTAATGCCAACCTTTCAATAGCGTCCACCATGAAAAAATTGGGAATATCATCCGTTCTAGCTGTCCTTCCATCTTTCAGCTTCTTGACTGCCTCTACTATATCGGATTAACTTATGTTACGAACAGTTATACCGAAATTAACTGACTGAAGAATGTCAAAAAGTCACTGAAACGTTAGGTTTCTGTTTTCATTTTTTTACTCAGCTTTTCTTCTTTTTGCCAGCTTGTTTTACAGAATAGCGTGCTATCGTTTTGTCCAAATACGTATCTAGCTGTCCGGAAACCTTCTGAATTTCGAACGAAAAGAGCGAGAGCTAAAAATTTTAGGAGTGAATTTGGAGACCAAATATCTTGGCGAGGTTATTGACATTTGAACCTCTTTTTTCCAATAGTTCTGAAATTACTACTGTGGATGAGATCAAATATTTATACAACGAGTTACTCCACATTTTGTGAGTCTGGTCGACGATTCCAGGTGAAAATTCAAATTTCAAACGACAAGATCTTGAAACTTTTTAGGGTACGTAAGAGTAGGGTACGTAAGAGTAACAGTCTCAACATATTAGTTATGTTGAAAATTGGATAGAATCGGCCCAATCGTTCTTGCGGTAATCTGATTTGACATATTATCTTTCAAATATTTACAAAATTATAATACAAATCTGATCAACTAGAAAGCTTATACATAATCTCCATAAGACAACTGTCGAGATTTCGAGACTTTCGAATCTTTGAGAGTAGACGTTTGAAACCTGCAAATATATCTTCAAAGAAACCGACAATTTTTAATAGCTCAGGTAGTCAAAAAGCTAACAAGTTATCAAATCAATTAAAGAATCAGTGTTTTTTGTTCCTCACATGTTGCTTATTTACGAAATAGTTCACAGGAATGTTCAGGCTCTCGTTTTATCGAATTAGTTGAATCATTCGTTTTTATTTATTTAGTCAATTGGATACATATTAAATACAAAAAACTTGTATTTAGTGAGGTTGTACTTTTGAATTATAAATTGAAAATTTTAATCTAATTAAGTTTGATTCGATGCAATGGCATGGGTTGTTTTTTGAATTTCTAATTTATTTTCTGAAACTATATTGAAAACAAAGTAATATGAAATCTGTGAACACTATCACTGCTTCTAAGTTCTAATTAATCTAACCTTAAAATTTATGCCGACATTAGAAAGATTACAAGACGGCCTTAAAAATTAATCGAAACGAAAACGAATACAACTATGTGAGCTATAGAAATAATAAACAAGTAACATTTAACAAACAGATGCAGCATAAGAAACAGTATTTATGATTATTGTCAGATTATGGAAGGAGAGTTGGAAAATGACTGAAAAATAAAAATTGCGTAACAACTTGCCAACGTACCTTCTTGCCAACCGTCTTCCACCCTCATTCTCTCAGGTCTCTAGTTCAAAAGCTTCCTTATTTCATAACGCTCCCATTTAAGAATTCCGCCATATATTTTATTGAATATGGGCATATATATTATGAAAACATACTTCTCACCAAAAAAGAAACGACTGTAACACCACGCGACCAGTTGAGCGAAAAAACTCCAATTTCACTGGAAAATATTCGAATTCACCTCAGTTTTCCATATCTTTCACTGCAACAAGATATGGGAATAATTTGTCGAAAAGAATTTAAAAAATCACTCTCCGTCTGTATTTGTACACCAGTTTGAATTTCGAAGTTCGACTAATTAGGCATTTGGATACTTGAGCTTTAAATTCTGTAATATAGGTTCATTCGAATGTTTGAAAAACTTTTTTAAAGATTTGAAAGTTGGAACAGTTCTCATTATTACCTTCGCAAAATTAAACCAGAGTCTTGGTGTCGTTTTTTTTCTGTCCACTTTTTGAACATAACTGAAACATACTGCTTAAAAACTATTTTCCATTTAACTATAAAATTTACGAACAATTAAACGGCCTAGCTATGGGCTCACCACTGAGTCCACTCCTTGCAGATATATTTATGTCCGAAATAGAAAATAAAATCTCCAATTCAAAATTACCCGTGAATATCAATTTCTAGTATAGATTCGTAGACGATATACTCACGTTTTTTTTTCGGGACTTCCAGACAACTGAGTCAATTTTTGAATTTCGTGAATAATATTCACCCAAAAATTAAATTAAAATTAGAAAATGAATCAAACAATAGAATTACATTTTTAGACCTTCCGATATCGCACTCGAATAGTAAAATAAAATTTAGCGTGTTCAGAAAACCCACATCCACTGATTTATGTATTCTTATTGACTCCAATCACCCATATTCACAAAAAATGTCAGCGAATCAATCGATGATCCACAAAGATTTCGCATTACCCCTGTCAAAAAATAACCGCAAAGCTGAAATCCAAACTTTAAAATCGATAGCCGCGAAATCGTTTTCAACCCCAATATAATAGATACTCAATTCGACAAAAACAATCTGAAATAGCTATAAATCAAATTTATCCCATCATGAACACAAAAAAAAAACAAAAAATTCATTTTTTCATCTTACTTCGGTAGAATAAGTCAAAAAGTAGCTAATAGTTTTTCAAAATTAGCTGTTAATATTGCTTTCAAAACAAATTATAATCCGTATTATTTAACGCAAAGGACCCAACTCTAAACATACATAACTCGGGAGTTTATGAGTTATCTTGTCGGACGTGCAGTAATAAATATATAGGACAGACGGGACATTCCTTCAAGACGCGGTTCAACGAACATCACCTGAATTTCATGAAAAATGTACAAGCTTTTACTTTTGCCACTCATTGTTTTTAAAACGGCCATTCTTTTCCGTCAATAGATAATCTTAAAATTTTACATGTAGAATTAAATTGATTATTTAGCATCTGTGGAAATTCCCAAATTAGTTCACAATAATAATAATGTGAAAATAATGAATTAATGTACGGATCTATGTGAATCCAAAATATTTGAAATATTTAAATAAGAAACATCTGCTTACCATTCTTCTTTGGCGTGCCGACATTCTAATAGTTGTTAGGCGGCCTCTGTTTTTCAACCTGTTTTTATCACCTCTTCTACTATTTATGCATAAATACCCAGTCACTGGACCTGTATGGTGGAAAATCTCCGAACGAAGCACTAGTTTTGCCGTTCTGGTGAAATGGAGGGCTGAGCTAGTTGATTAACTCAGTGACAGGGGGTCTGTCGCAGCACAGGGCTTCTTCCTTAAAACTGGCGTACTCTACCCTATCGCAGTATAAATCTCCGGATTCTGTGTAATGCGTTATGTAGCATATTGCGTTACCTCGGGAGGGGTGGATGTCCTCAGGTGTCACTTGTACCACCTGGCCATCCCATTGGTGTTGGACTCGACAGGGTAGTAGTTGAAAGTCCGCATGCTGGATTAGGGAGGTATTTGATTTATCTGTTCGCAGACCCTCATGTTCGGGCTATTCTCATGAAATAACTCGGGGTTTAGTGAGACTTGACGGTTCGACCGGCCTTGTCCTGAACCTGGATCAATGCGTAACATTTTAGAGTTTGTGGATCTCGTCGAAATGGCTTAGCCGTTAGTGCTGGACGCCAGGATCAATCAAAAGACTTCACATGGGTTCGTGGGCCATGACGTACAGGCCGTGTTGACGTTGCTTGTACCAGGATCAATTGAGTCATCAATCTTGAGATTATCTTAGTTCATGGGACTGGGTCCGGGTGCTTGGATAAGAAACCCTTCCGGCGAGTGAGTTGCATCCCCAACTACCAAAAGCCAACTCGGGTACGGACTTGCAAAGCCAGTAGAGGTTAGATAGTGCTTCGCTGCTATCAGTTAGACGGTTTTGGCTTGGGCCGAGGCCCAAACTGGAAGCTGGTGGGTTCATCTCTTCGGAGGGGTTCTCGCTTCGCGCGATGATATGGAGTATTCCTTATTACACTTTCTGCTTCTGGGGGCAGACTGTGGAGACTGCTGAGTAGCCACTTGGTAAAAAAAACCATGCTCACATACCAATATGACAACCTGGTAAAATTCACGTGTCCTGCTTGTTAAATTTTCATTTGTCTTAAGATGGGATAGTTAATTCCCGAAACTCGAGTCACAATTAAAATGTGTAAACTATCAATTTATTGGTAATTTAAAGTACAAATCTACAACTTGTTTCGATAACTGAAACATTTATATTCTGAATCCACTCTTAATCTTTCAATTCTATTAGGTCTTTTCGCACGACAATTATCATTTTCATCTCCAATATTCTGACCAAACAGCCGATGCTCCCGAAATTTAGCACAAACTTTCGTTTTGTTAAGCGTCAAATTATTATCAAATTACCTATCGATCAAATTAGTATGTTTGGAACAATCGAAAAAATAAGGAAACATTTTAGATGAATAATAACAGAACTAATAAATCGATTTTGCATTTTGACGAACTAAACCAAGATATTGGAGCCACAAACCCATCATGAAAGTTTCAAGTCCCTATCTCTTTCGATTTGAAAGTAGGGGGAAATATTTTTGTCGGGAAAAGCTTTTTTGCTCTGATCAAAATTTTTCTTTTATCCTCTTATTATACTTTCTTTACGAAAGTTCGCATAAAAATGTGTGACACATTCTTCTAAATACCAAATTTCAATTATATCGGATCTATAGTATACAAAACATAGGAAAAATAAGAAAAAAGTTCAAATGAGAATTATTCAGAAACCACCAGATATAGTTGATCCATTAAAAGAATTAGCCAAGATAATAATGCCTGAAACCCAACCCAATCCCTGAAACATGAAAATTTCATGTTTTCAGATTGACAAAGTGAGCATGGCTCTTCACCAAGTGACTACTCAGCAGTCTCCATAGTCCACCCCTAGAGGTAGAATGTGTTATGAGAATAACGCCATATCATCGTGCGAAGCGAGAAGCCCTCCGAAGAGATGAACCCACCAGCTTCCAGTTTGGGGCCCGGCTCGAAAGCCAGAACCGTCTGACTGGTAGCAGCGAAGCACTATTCAACCTCTACTGGCTCTGCAGGTCAGTACCCGAGTTGGTTTGTGACGCAATTCACCCGCCGGAAGGAATTCTTATCCAAGCGCCCGAACGCGATCCCAGGAACTAAAATAATCTCAAGATTGATGACTTCGATTGATCCTGGTACGAGCACCGTCAACACGGGCTGTACGTCTTGACCCACCAAACCCATGTGAAGTCATTTGATTGATCCTAAAGCACTAACGGCTAAGCCATTTCGTCGAGATCCACAAACCCTAAAACGTTACGCATTGATCCGGGGCCAGGACAAGGCCGGTCGAACCGTCAAGTCCCGTTAAACCCCGAGTCATTTCATGAGAACATCCCGAACATGGGGGTCTGCCATGAGATAAATGAAATACCTCCCTAGTCCAGTATGCGGACTTTCAACTACTGCTCCCTCGACTCCAACACCAATGGGGTGGCCAGGTGGTACAAGTAATACCTGATTACACAGAAAAATCTGGAGATTTACTGTGATAGGGTAGAGTACGCCAGTTTTAAGGGAGGAGCCCTGTGCTGCGACAGACTCCCTGTCACTGAGTTAATCAACCGGCTCAGCCCTCCTTTTCACCAGAACGGCAAAACTAGGGCCCCATTCAGAGATCTTCCACCATACAGGTCCAGTGACTGGCGCGAATGGCATAACTTAGGCACCAAGACTTAACCCTCCATTTCGCTGGGACGAAACTAGGTTCCTAGTCCTGACAAGCGCCCCCATCTCGTCAAGATCTAATGCCTGGGGGGCATACTCAGAATTGTACAAGTTGACGTGTGAGCAGAGCTGTCGAATAACATTAAAGTGCAATTGTCATCACCGTTGTCCCGGGTTTCTGCTCAAGTTTTGACACTCCAGCAAACCCCCGATAAGCTGAAAGAGAAAGATAGGAATTTTGAAGGAAGTTTTGTAGAGAACTTTGCGCCAGCATAACTAGGTGAGGGACCCCCACAAGTCATTTTCCTCGTCCCAAGACAAAAGATCGCCGTGCCGATCCCAACACTCAGTCATTTGAGCAGAGTGTCTCTATGGTTATGAAAGATTGAAGCAACGAATCAACACAAATAACAGCTTCCCAGCATGGACCCCCGCACATAGGACCGCTGTTGCTGTTCACTGCTAAAAGTGAGGCTCCGAAAAGGATGGGCTTTAGGATCAAATAGGACCCTCAAACCTCGTCGAAACGTCGTAGTCTCCCTTTCCCTCTAACAGACCACTTCCGACCCCGCACTGGATAAGATAAGCTTAAGGATCCACGAATGGGGCCGAAGTTAGGGGCGATCAGAGCGAATTTCCCAAGGACAACCAACTTGTTCAAAACGTCGTAGTCTCCCTTTGTCCTCAAACGGACAAATCAGGAGCCCGCAGCAGGGGCTTTATGATCTAAAAATGGAGCCAAATTTGGGACCGAGCAGAGCGAATCTCCCAAATCCAGCAACTTGTTCAAAACGCCGTAGTCTCCCTTTTTCTTTCAGCAACCATTTAAGATCCTTCAGCGGATAAGAGGACGAAGGTTGGAAAACCCACGCTTAGATTCAGCAGGGTATCGCCTTCGACAATGAAAGGATTATTAAACTCTAATCGATCGCAGAGTCGCGTGACTCTGTCACAGGTCAAAGCCATAACTCCCCTGTACGATTCCAAGCCTTGCGGTAGGAAAAAGATGGAGTGGGACAAAATGATGGAATGGTATTATGCAAGAAAGAAGGAAAGTAGGGAAGTTTGTATTGCGAGTCATCTGCTTTAGGCATCATAACCATATCCTCCATTTCATAAATGAAACTAGGACACTCTTATGACAGGCTTCCCCACTACGACAAGGTTTAGAGACAAAGGGGAGATGCCTGGGGGGGCAGTTGATATTGACCCGATTTTTACATACAATATAAACAATATTAAAGTAAAATGAGTCTTAATTTTAAAGGTTTTCTATTTTACGCCATTGGATTTTTGTCTGTGGAGTTTTCTTAAGAACAAAGTTTATCCAACACAGCTTTCGAGCATCGCAGACCTTAGAGAAAGGATAAATATTTATGAATAACCAATTCAATAACCAAAAGAAGGGATCAAGATTCGAAGTATAATCATAGACTGCAATTATTAATGACATAGTTTGTCAATTTTATATTATTGAAAATCCTTTCGAGTTGTTGACAACAGTATTCTATTACTTTCTACAAGATATGTCTACGTTTACTAATGCTGAATATGTAGATAATCTTTTTGTTTATGGATACAGCAATGGTAAAGCTTCCGAAGCACAGAAAGAATACTCACATAGATTCCTAAAGAGGCGTATTCCTCACGTGAGTGTTTTTTCATCAACCTACCGCAGAATTGCGGAAACAGGTATTGTGCAAATGGCTAAAAACGCTGGTGCTCCAGGACATCGAAACTTTGTTGATGAAGCAATATTTCAGGCAGCAGAAAAAGCTCCTACAATAAGTACACTGCCAGTGATCTTGGAATGCCTAACAAGAAAGTATGGTCATTGCTGAAGAAAAACCGTTTGCATCCATGTCACTACACTCCAGTACAAGGATTAGAACATGGTGAGTGTTGTAGAAGACTTCAATTTTGCCAACATATCCTGAATGCTGACAGAAAGAATGCTAGAATTCAAGGATATTAATGACAGACGAAGCTAGATTTCCTAAGAAAGGGGTGATTAGTTTTCACAACCTACATTTTTGGTCGAATGTAAATCCCCATTTGAAAATGAAAACATCATTTCAAAAAAAATTAAGCGTTAATATTTGGATGGGAGCAATAGCTAATCTATTCATCGGTCCCCACTATCTACCTGATGTTCTAAACGAAAATTATGAAGAATTTTTGAGAACGAATATGGACAGTTTTTTGGAAGAGGTGCCCTTAATTATAGGCGTGAAATTCAGCCTAACACGATCAATGTCCCGCACCCTATAGGCTAAACATTCGTATGTTTTTGAACGAATTGTTTCCTAATCGGTGGATAGGTATGGGAGGACATATTTCGTGGTCAGCGAGAAGTCCGAATCTAACACCGTTAGATTTTCATGTTTGGGGCATAAGAAATAGTATATGTAACGGAAATACATACACATGCATAACTTGTGGAGAGAATAGACGAAGCAGCGAGTAGATTGATAGTAAATTTCAGGCGGAAAGTAACAACTGAAGAAATTAGAAAGAGAGCACGTGCTTGTATAAGGAGTGGTGGAGGTAATTTTGAACATAATTTATGAATACATTTTCTAATGAATTTTGAGTTTAATAGCAAAAAAAAATATTTAAATGAATTTAAATTCAGAATTATATATTCTAACTTCTACATTATATATTGAAATTATATACAAAAACTATCAAATTGATATCCTCATATATAATCAATATAAAATAAAATTTTTTTTTGGATATTAAAACAAATTTTTTTTTTTTTTATTTTACAATATAAAATATTTTTCAATGTCTCGGAAAAAACCTTTTTACATCCCGACTTGAAATGTATTAAAAAAAAACTATATAAGAATGTATATTAACATACAAAAGAAAATCCACTATTCCAAAATTATCAAAATAAAGGATCAAATAAAAATAATTGAACGAGAACTCGAACATTTGATAGCTATTTCGGCCTATATGACCTCATCAGAAATGTATTGAATTCAGATTCAAATATATAACAAGATCAAAATTCAACTTACCAAAATAATATGAAACATGGAACGAATAAACTTGAAGTAAGTATCCAAAATAAAACAAAAATGATCAACGTATTGTTACGTATAACCTATAACTATTTGTACTCGGAAGACAGAAAAACAATAACAAAACTTATTCACCCAAAATAATGTCCCATGATAAAAAAAATAACAAGAATTTCAAAAATAATAAATAATTGAGGAATATATTGTGGATAAAAAGACTCCAAATGAAATTATTTCATAATTTAAAGAACCAATTTTAATGTGAGCCAATACTTGATAGAAGTAAAATTTAAATGACTATAAATTCAGAATTATATAAAGTAAGCGTCATTTGCGGGAAATATTAATTTACTTCTTTAATTTAAAGAAATCTGCTGCTGAGGCGCATCAATTGCTCGTAGAAGCATATGGTGAGGATGCTTTGAGTGAGAGAACGTGTTGAGAGTGGTTTCAAAAGTTTAAAAACGGTGATTTCGACGTAGAAGACAAAGATCGCAGTGGAAGGCCAAAAATTTACGAGGATGCAGAATTGGAGGAATTATAGGAAGAGAAGATTCATCTCAAACACAAAAAAAACTTGCTCTAACATTAGAAGTCACTCAGCAAGCAGTCTCACATTGTTTAAAATCATTTCTTCTATAATAAATATTTAATTTGTGTTAAAAAACGACGGAAACTCATTTGTACTCCTAATATATTCTAACTTCTACATTATATATTGAAATTATATACAAAAACTATCAAATTGATATCCTTATATATAATCAATATATAAAATATATATATATATATATATATATATATATATATATATATATAATCAATAAAAAATATTTAATTTGTAGCTTTTCTTTCTTTTCACTTTCAAATCAAAATCTGCTGAAACGAAACTAGTGCCTGCAAATTTGGTAAGTTTTTAAAATAATTTTGTCATATATAAATTGTTGAATTCGAAAGTTGCAGGCAGAGTTATATTAGGAATTGACTATTCTTCATATACCAAATTTCAAATCATACTAATTCTTTTTCAACATCTAATACAGCATAGTTTTGCTCTTTAACTTTACTTTTCTGATGAAAATAATCCAAAATTCTTGTCAAACTTGGTTAACGTAGAGAAAATTTACGAAAAATGTAGTAAGGTGAGACATTTTTCAAAAAACACAAGAACTCAAATATGTCGGAAACTGTTGTTTTTCGGTTATCAATAAATATAGCTCAAACGACAGTATATGAGTACTACTAACACCTCCTCCAAGGTTCACGTCTAATTTGGAAACACCTGTATATTGTAATACATTGAAATTAAAGTAAAACTGAGCTGGCCATCTGTTTCCTCAGCATGAAAGCTAACGCACAGAAGAGAATCTTACTTAATATCTAAGAAGCAGTAGCTTCTATGCATCAAAATCGAAGATCTCATCAGACAATAAATTTTTAATTCTGTGAAAAACGATAAAGCATTTCTCCATCGAAATAATGATGAAATGAAAGAAAATGAAGCTTCCTTCCTTTTCTAGAACTACAATTCCTGATTTGTTTGTAATATTTTGATCGTATAATTCTAACGATTTCTTTTTATTCTGAAATTCGAATGATCAGAATCTAACACGATACAAACACATATTCCGTTCGATGATTGTTATACATGATGAGGTAATTCAGTATAAGTTGCAATAATTCTATTGATGAAATACAGTATTTTCAATATATTTCCCAACGAAACCAACATTGTCTGCACTAATTAACTATACATCTATCATTCCTCATAGCAATTGTGAATACACATGATCACGCCATTTCTGGTGAGAATTTCATATGGGAACCACTATACTACGCCTTGTGAAATCATGCAGTCACATAATCTCAATCAACAAATAATATTTCAACTCAAAACACTTATACTCAGGTTCATTTTCGATAATAAACAAGAGAGAGTGTGAGAGTCAATGTCATTAGGTAGAAGCACTTGTGTTCTACCTGCAACTCAGTATCTGTAAGGCTGAACACCCACTACACTATTCGTAGTACGAGTAAAATTAAGACTGGGATGCATCATTTAGGTTCATTTTTTTCAAATAAAAAAGTTTATAACACTCCACATAAAAATGTCCATAGCATTTGTTTTGAGATGAGTATGTACGCAAGTTACAAAAATAATAAAAGTTGCAGCTTGCAACGAATAAGTAAGTATCCCAACGGATAAATTCTAGAATCTCAGTTGAATGATTCTATGAGTTGAGATGTTAGCACATTTTATCTCAATATATTGCTCTATTTGCTTGCAAAAATCGATCTTTTTGAGTGGTAGTTCCAGGAAATAGTATGCTTCCGTTTCGTCCAAATGTCTGTAATTTTCCAAATTTGAGACGACTAGGGGACGAGGGGTGTTCAATGTATTCTCGGTATAAGCATAAAAGAAAACTCAGAAAATTTGAAAGTGATCTATTTATCAATCTTATCTCCTACAACTTCAATACATTTGATAGATCGAGAAATAAGCTTCTCTAAACCTTGTAAAAAATATTCTTTCAGGTACTTCTCAAAATAGTAATTAATTGCTACCTTCAGTTCTTCATCGGTGAAAAATCACTTTTCACGAATATATTCTTCACATTTAGGAATAGGTAGTAGTCACTGGGAGCCAAGTCTGAACTGTAAGGAGAATGAGTAATTTCTTAGAAGTCACATTCCCGCACTGCAACCTCTGCCACGTGGGCCTTGTGAACCAGCGAGTTGTCGTTAAGCAGCAACACCCCCGCTGTGAGTTTTCCTTACATTTTTTCCTCAATTGCTTATCTTGAATTACGCAAAGGGGTTGCGTGTGATGCTGCTGTGATGCTTTCACCCTTTTCAGTGTATTAAATCAATAAGATACCTTCAAAATCTCAAAACACCGTAGCCATTATTTTTGCAGGGATGGGTGACTTTAAACTTGTTTGGGGCTGTGCACCCTTTTCAATCCACTGCATGGACTTTTTTTTACTCTCGTAGTGACGAACCCACGCCTCATCCCCAGTAATCAGCCGGTTCAAAGTAGTCGATGGGTCTTCTCCACAGAACGCTAAAAGCTCCTTAGAGAACGCTAAAAACTACTCACAGAACTCGACTCGCAATTGATTCTGAGGTGCGATGAGCATTCTCTGTTTCCATCTTGCACTGACCTTTGAGAGGTTAAGATGGCCATGAAAGATAACATGCACTGATAGGTTTGTCATATCTGCTAACATCTTGATTTTTATTCTGGCATATTCAAGTACTAGCTTTTCCACTTTTTCCACTGTTTCTTCAGTGGTGCCGCTAGCGGACTCTCCCGAGCGAGGATTATCTTCAATGCTTTCTCTGCCTCTTTTGAATTCATTTGGCCACTTTTGAACTTTGAATAACGATGGGAAACAGTCTTGGTGAACAGCAGCCATCTCTCCATGAAAGATTTTTCGACCTTTTCCCTGCTTAGTGAGGAAATTTATAACGGCGTGATGCTCGATTTTCTTCATCACTGTGGCGTCAGTCATTCAGGTCCTCTTTCACTGAGGATACCTGTAAAACTAATGATCGTAAATTAGCGAAATTTTATATGTATACCCTCAGATGGTGTTATTAGTGAATAAGATAATTAGAATACTCACATTATTAGCAAATCACCCCGATACCGAAAATACATTGAACATCCCTCGTATGAACTAGAAATCAAAAAGTCCTGACCTTAGTGATTTTCACCTTTTTGCATTTGTTTGCAGAAACGTTGAACATCATTCCTGTTACTTCAATCAATTAAAGTATTGTTCGATGGATATCGTGAAATAATTAGGTGGTGAGTTTTACATTGATTTCAACAAATATTTTTAGTTCAATATTTGCAGTCATGATTTTACGATTAAGTCATTTGATTCTATATGGGTCACACACTATAACAATTCGAACATTTATTATTTTTAACCTCGTAACATCATGTTGAATTTTCTGCTTTGTTGTTCAAATGATCTTATTCGTTTGATCTAGATATTGTTTTGGATCTGACGAAGGCGTTTGATACGGTGAGTCAATCACTAATGTTGGACTCTTTGGAAGACATAGCAGTAAGAGGTACACCATTGGATCTGTTCAGTAGTTATTTGACAGATAGGCTTCAGAATGTGAGAATTAACGGAGTAACAAACGGTTCCGAAATAGTGGAATACGGTGTTCCCTAAGGTACGGTATTAGGACCTGTACTCTTCAACATATATGTTGATACGTTGTTCAACTTGGATATTGTTGGATTCGCTGACGATATCGTGATATTTTATCAGGCGAAGGATTGGTATGAATTCAAAACAATAGCGGAAAATGATTTTAATATCATAAAGACTTGCATGGATTACAAGCTCTCAACTATAAATTTGAACAAAACAAAGTATTTGTCAATAAGCTTCAATTCAAAGAAACGCCCGTCTTTTGACCTCGAAATATTGAGTATAGGGGAAAATTATAAAATTGAAGGTGTAACGAATGTTAAGTATCTAGGCGTCACGGTAGATTCAAATCTGAAATGGTCAGAACATACTACTCTGTCAAGAAAGTACCGGGAATTTTCAATTAAAACAACATTTTTACATTTAATCGTCAAAATTTATTGGGTCGCCTTCAAAATAGGCTCCATTTGCTCCAATATATCTATGCCAACGGCACTTCCAATTATCGAAACATTTTTTATAGGCGCTTTCCGGGATGGACTTTAGCTCTCGCGCCGAATTTTGTTTTATGGCTTCAATCGCCTCAAAACAGGTGCCACGAAAGGGCAATTTTAGTTTTGGGAAGAGGAAAAAGTCGCAGGGAGCCAAATCCGGCGAATACGGTGGTTGCTGAAGCACGTTTGTTGAGTTTTTGGCGAGAAAGTCAGTCACAATCGTAGCTCGGTGAGAAGGCGCGTTATCGTCATGCAAAATCCATGAGTTGTTCGCCCACAAATTTGGCCGCTTCTTACGGATACGCTCAAGCAAACGTTTCAAAACGCCTAGGTAATACTCCTTGTTTACCGTCTGACCCTCTGGAACGAATTCGTAGTGCACCACGCCACGGATATCGAAGAAAACAATGAGCATCACCTTCATTTTCGAGCGGCTTTGGCGTGGTTTTTTCGGTTTCGCCTCATTTTTTGCCACCCATTCCGATGATTGCTGGCTTGTTTGCATATCGTACTCGTAGACCCAGGTCTCATCACCAGTTATAATGCGTTCCATGAATGTAGAATCGGAATTACAGCGATCCAGCATGTCTGAAGCAACCTGTTCACGATGACGTTTTTGAAGAAAATTCAGGTCTTTCGGTACGAGTCGTGCGGCCACCTTTCTCATGCCCAAAATATCAATCAAAATCGTACGTGCGGACTCGTGGGATATCTTAAGATCATGTGCTATCTCTCTCAAGCTGGTACGACAGTTTTCCAGCACCCTTTCTTTAATTTTATCGACGTTATCTTCGATTGAAGCTTCAAGTCTTCGACCACTTCACGACCGTCCTTGAAGGCTCTGTACCACTGATATGCACGAGTTTTCGATAGAGCATTATCACCAAAGGCCTTTTGCAACATTTTCAATGCATTGGCACACGAAAATTCATTTGCAACACAAAACTTTAAACAAATTCTTTGCTCAACGTAATCACCCATAGTAAAAATCGGCACGCACTCTGACATCGACTGACTTAATCAGCTGTTGCAAACACACTAGTTGACAGATCCCGCTCAAGCTTGGCATAGTAATTAAGGACAGTGGTACCAACCTAGGAAAAAAAATTTTACCTGCCTCATTGCCCCGCCAGATTTAAATCGATAATTCCCGGTACTCTCTTGACAGAATGTATAAAGAACTTGACCAATAAATTATTACACTTTTTGTCATAAAAGTTTGGGTTTCTTACCAAGGTACTCCCTACACCACAGTTGAAAACGCTGTGCTTCGCCCTCATAGAGAGTCAGCTCTGATATACTATAACTTGTTGGGGAGTTGCTGTGAAAACGCATAATGAACCACTGGAACTTCTGCAGAAGAGAATCTTAAAGTTGATATTCAAGAGACCAAAGCGTTATGGAACCGACGCTTTGTTCCAGAAAGCGAGTGTTGGATTCAAGACATCTCTACTAATTACAAGCCGCTATTAGATACCACCCCACAGTATCGTAGGAAAATATGTGACTCGTGCACGAAACCATGATAGGGTCCCTTTGATGCTGACGAGCCTTACACAAAGGAGTTACCCTTTCCTTGCGCCAACTATATATAAGACAATTCCAAAATCAATAAAAATGCTCAAAAATATATGTGGTTATAAAAAAGAAATAAAAAGACTAATATTGTCAGTGCCCAGAAAGAGGTTCCACGATCTGGTAGGAACTAGGCGTTTCACATATCTGATATGCGTGTTTCAGTGCCGTCGTTACTTTCAATATAATTTGTTGTCATGTTCAGTAATGTATAAGAAGGTGTGTTTAAATTCACAAAACAAGAAAAATTGTTTATTTTGTTTGTGTTGAGCTAATAGCTCAAAACAAGTGTGTATTCACCTCCAGAGTTTTTGCTGCTTTATTCCTGGTTCTATTAGCAACTATATATATATATAAAAAAGTCATATGTACATGTTGCAGAAATAAATCATTCGAACTCAAAATTCATTGATGCTTATAAACACCCTAATTTTTGAGCAAAATATAGAAACTGCAAATTTCTTTGGTACAAACCCAAATTATAAAATCAATTTCGTAAATGGGCAGAATCTTTTCGTGGGTTCAAAAATATGAAATTCTGTTATTTCAATACCTGAAAAATATCGGAAGGAGTTGAAGTTAAGAGATCAGATGTAGAATGATGATTTGAATGCTGATGCAAAATTCTGTGAGAACCCTACCAGGAAATACTTATTTGAATAAGTTCTGTGTTTCACGATAATCGTTCACTAGATAAAGCTGTGAATTTATGTAAACATATAGGATGTAATGAAATGAGAAATCTGGGAAGTATCAACATATTTGTTTTAATACTCGAATAAATAATGCTTTTCCGAAAATTGCAGTAATCCATGGTTATATATAATGTTCCGTGTCTACGCTTAACATAATTTATTATTTTGTTATCGATTTTGTTATACCTAGGTCTTTAATGTTGATAATGATGATGATATATTTAGTGTGCTTTTCAATGACATATCAACTTTTGTGCTAGCTGCATATCCTCTGCCATAATATCATGGCTAAGAAGTTAACAACGAAAAATTGAAATATTCAAAATTTAAATTTGCTTTATCTTGAAACTCTATGATGGAATATCAAAGTAATTCTCATGAAAATCATGAATTTACCTGTCGAATCAAAATGATTCAAAGGAATAAAATAAATTTTAATATTACCGATTTTATGAAAAAAATCTAAAGAAAACAGATTACTTCTACTTATAACAATTGTTCGAATTGTCCGCCACCTTGTTCAATTCATTTAACATATCGTTTACGCACTGAATCTACAACACTGCGAAGTTTACAACGTTTCTGACGCTTTTCTACTTAACAAAATTTCAGTCTTTCGATCAGGTCCTCTCGAGTCTGAACGTGAATTCGATACTCCGCGTAAGATCGGGGCTCCTTAGTGGTCATCTCACCAGACCGTACCTTTCAATTCAATACAGCCCAAAATATTCATTCATTCAGTCCCGTAAATTCCGGCTATTATGAGCTGGGCAGCCATCCATTTGAAACCATACATTTTGTCTGTCAGCTAGGGGTATTTTATCCAATATGTCTGTTAAGATGCTTTGGATTAATGCAATGAATTCTTCAGCGTCCAGGCGATCGGGAAGTATTACTGGTCCGAAAAGTTCATCTCTCATGACTCCCAACCACACGTTGATCCTTGACTCATGTTGGAAATGAGAAACAATCGTCGCACGGGGGTTTTCTCCTTTCCATGCATGGTTATTTCGCAAATTTATCACACCCGATTCCGTGAAAGTGGTTCCATCAGTCCATAATAACCTATCGCCTCTCCTAACTCATTCAGGTACCACCTATAAAATGTTAGCCTCGTCTCAGCATCTACTTGTTGTGGGGTCCTCTTGGACAGCTTGAAGTATAGCAGGTGCATGCTGCCCTTGTTGAAAATTTCGACCACATTCTCTGATTCGGAAACCACCAAATAAGCCTGTTTCACCTAATCGCCTGAACACTTGTACAATGTCTTTCCATTTGATTGTCGTCTGTTGGGAAAACGCAAACCGTACTCTTGAACCTCTGTGCAAACATTTCCATTCGCAAATCCATAAATGAACAACATATTTGATGTTTGAAAAACAGGCATAATTTTCTCGATTCTTTCTAGAATACTTATTATAAATTGAGTTTATTGGTTAGATTCAAGAAAACGTACTAATACCCAGCGACATAAACTGTCAGATTTTAAATTCAATGTTTACTTCGATATTTAATCACAAGAAGCTTCAAGATAGGGCAAATTTAGGTTTGGAACATTTCAACTTTTCGTTTTTATCTTCTTAGTCATGATGTTATGGCAGAGGACAAGCAGATAGCAAAAAAGTTGATATGTCATTCGAGAGCACACTGAATGAGGTATTTTTACTGAAAACAAAGCATTCCGTAATTGATAATTTTTCATCGATAAAAACATTTTAAAAATATGACTGATTTTCTTCACTCCAGAATCGTGATATTTATCTCCTCATCACCCCCGCAATAATTTTTTTGGCACATAGTACTTCTAATTTTGTAGCAAATATAATGCCGTTTCCAGATATGTGATCAAATTTGATGAGGCTACAAGGATAATTGAAGTATTTCTGATTTTTTGAAAGAACTTGAAATATGTCGTGAATTCAGGAAAAATAACCTTCACCGACCATGTGTTATATGACGTTTTTTGATGAAAATAATTTTTATGATCTCCCCTTGAAGTTTGGCTTTTTTGAAAGTAGGCACGCTGTATATAAGTAGGATAATAAGCCGCATATTGGTGGAAAACCTCGTGAGGATCGTACTTTTCAAATTTTTTCCATCGAACTGCAGATTCGATCGATCTTAAATTTCGCATTTAGAAATTGAAATGCAAAATTTCTTGATGACCGTATTACGAAGCCGAAAATATATATATATATATATATATATATATATATATATAAAATTTCTTTTCTACCTGAATAGGTAGAAAAGAAATTTTCTAGTTGGACGAGTGTCTGCCACCATTTCACTGTTGGGTCAAAAATTAACAGTGCTGTGACTTAAAGTGGCGCAAGATCGTAGTAACAAAGCCTACACATAACACAACTGAACTCCTAACTCGCACAAGTTGAAAAAGCTTCTGAAGGATTTTCACAGAAGATCTAGGAGTATCAGGATAATAATAAATAAAAATAAAAAAAATATATATATATATAATCTCTGTTACTGTATCCTCACGCCGCCTTAAAACTGGCAATGTGACGACCAGTTTCATAAAAAACATCAAAAGGCTCCTTTATGATGAAGTCCTTTTATGAAAAAGGATCCTTTAAATGGGACTATCAGTTTCATAAACGCACATCGACCGTCCTTTACTTAAAGCTTCCTTTAATGCGCCGGTCATATGTTTCCGACTGTTGGCTATCCTAAGAACTAGTGATTTTACGAATATAGTTGGTGATATTCTGTAAAAATTGTGAGTTATGCGTCGGAACTTGTAAAAATAAAAAAAAATTAAGCATAAATCAGTCTGCATGAACATGGTTATGCGCAGAAGAAGGTATATTGGAATTTATATCATTATTACGTGCGAATTGCTATATTTTAGTAAACGTGAGTTATATGAATGAATATGGAAGAAAAGAGAAAAAGAAGTATTAATTTAAAACATGAGGAGGAACTACGTCTCTTGGAATTGATTGAAAAAAAAATTTTTAGTGTTATTGGATAAAGTCTGACAGAGAATAGCAACTGCTTTCAATGCAACAGTTCTCCATTGGAGAAATGCGGACCAGATCAAATCCAAATATGACAATATAAAAACCAAAAACTAGAAAAGTGGTAGCTGCTCAACGCAGTAATATTAAAGGCACTGGTGGTGGGCCTCTATTGAAATTGAGGCAGCCAATTTCCAAACAATTGAGCCCAACACTACGAACCCACTTGCCGGAGCGAAAGAGATGTATTATAAAAAAACAGCTGTAGTAGAAGCTCAGATAGTAGCTATCAAGGAGGAGAATAGAAGAAAAGAAGAGGAGCATTCGAAGCTTAAAATATTAGATTTGGAAATTATGGGGATGAAGAGAAAATTAAATAATAATAATTAAATCTGTTTTATTTTGAATGCACTTTCTGGGAAAAGCGGTATTAGAATTTTATCAGCATTGCTGCAGACTATGAAATCCCCTCAAAATTGAATTAAAAACAGAAATTTCAATAAAACATAAGATTTTTGTTTCTTTATTCTCACTTGAAACTTTTTCAGATGTTACCTGAAGTAAAACAATGAATCAGAAATACAAACGTAGAAACCTATCTAAATACATACCTGTAAAATCTTATAAAAATTATATGAAATCTTGTCATGTTGAAGACACAAATTGAATATGAAGAATAGTTTCACAAGTGACAAGCAAATTTATTTTCAATTATCACACAAATATAAATTTTAAATTAGCAAAATGTTCATTAATAATAGACTCTCTCACTTGACGAGCTGCATTAACATTAGTTGAATTTGTTTGAAAGTCCTCTTCCTCCTGCATATCATGCAACCTTTCATTTGGAAATATTTCGCTCATATCTACAGCTATATTTTGCAATACAGCGGTAGCAACAATAATTGCCCTTATGGTTGTTTACTTAACACTCATTCCTTCAGAAAGTATAGGAAAACGACGTTTCCAAACTTTGTCATAAGATAAGTCCGCAAACTATAACCACCATCACCAAGTAACAAATACCGTCCAAATTTACCACTCTCAAATTGTCTCTTCAAGACACTGTTATTAAAGATGATTTGATCGTGTGTGGAGCCAGGTCATCTAACTACAATAATTTTGATTGTCAAGTCTGAATTACACACGGTTTGAACGTTAAGGGCAAAATAATGTTTTCGACATCGAAAAATCTCTGCATCATCTCGACCCCGAGAAGTGATTTTATTAATGTGCAATCTATATCACCAATGACACGTGTAAAACTAGCAATTGCATAAAACTTTTCTGCTGCTTGCATTTCATGATCACCTTCACACATCTTTATATATTGTGGACACAGGGATGCGATTGCAAAAAAAACTCTTGGAATAATTCTAGAAGCAGAAGGTTTAGAAATTCCCTTGAAATCTGAAATCTGTTTGATATCAGCATATTTTCAGTTCCATAGAATCTCAATATAAAAAGGAGTTGGTTCATCGGTTCAATACAGCTGCCTCTGAACATTGTCAGTTCAATGATTTGGTATACAGAAAATTCTATCAACAAAATAATAAATCGAAATTTGTTTACTTGTTAGATGGGAAGTACAATTGATCTGCAATTTTTTCAAGCAAAGTTAAAACAGTTGGGTTTGTCAAGCGAAAACGATCGAAGAAATCTAGATCATCTTACGTGGAAAATGTCTCTCCTTCTGTAAATTTTTGGTCTTCTCACAACAAGAACTAGAGCATGAATCAGCATTCAACATTTGGTGCAACATATTTCGTAGTACGCTAAAATCAAACAAAATGGGCAAATGTGACAGAGGAAGGTTATGTCCACTGTTTTCGTGTTTATCGAGCACCTTTTCCAGCCGTAAAGGGCCGATTTTCTCACTTTAAGATGAAGGACGCTTTTAAGTTCTCTCAAACCTTAAGATTTGCTTATGAAACAAGCTGATACATTATTAAAGGAGACTTTTTGGTAAAAAGGAGTCTTTAATTTCGTTTATGAAACTGGCCGTTAATTTTCGACTCAACAGTGAAATTTTTCGGATAAAGACAAAATTACTCTTCTCTCTAGAGAAGACCTGAATCCGCTAAGTTTCTCATCCCAGTCCAGCGCTCCATATCGGCACTCTAATGTATACTTTGACTCCAGAGTTACTATGAGACTCTTTTGCCTCTAAATCCTTTCGCTCGAAAAATACTATTTTCATCTCCAGTCGTTGTTAGACTGGACGTCAATCAAGTTTGGCACAAATCCTCGTGTCTATTTACTTCACCTGAATAACAATTCTGATTTCAATCAGAGCAGTATTTTCAGAACTATAAGGCAGATAAGGAAAAATTTTAAATATGCATAACTTCGGAACCATGGTAGTGGTTGTGCTCATCAAGACATTATTTATTATATATTACAGAATAATTGCTGGTATTAATTCACCGAAACCTCTACAGATTTTAATTCAAATAAATCTGATGAAAACATTCAGTATTAAATTTCAAAACATGTCCTTAATACACTGTATCACTTTTTAGACATATATATTATCATCGCATGTGATGGAAATTAACGAATAAAGAATCAAAAGAAATATAGAATAATGATCATATTGCTTAGACATCACCTTACACATACATGTTTCGAATGGATGTTAAAGAATTACAAGTTCCATCAACAAAAAATGTTGAACATATAATTCAAAAAGGCCTTTTTTTATTTAGCTTTTTTAAATAATATATAGCATATTCTCCAGAGAAAGAACCTGATACATTCGGACCGAAAATCTCATCGGTAAGGAGTTATTTGAATCAACAAAATAATCATTTAAAAATATATGAAAATAGCTTCTTTAACACAACACATATCTGCAACAACAAACTAATTTTGGTATAAGCAAATATACAATGAAAGAAGATACGACTTAGACTCTGGGTTAGATAACCGCCATGTGCATGTGATGTAATACAAAGAAACTTCTCAATTATTAAAGTATATAAATTGAAAATTATTATGGAGAAGTATTTGCATATTATAGAGTAATAGCTGGAATTGATTCACCAGAACCTCTACAAATTTTAATTCAAATAAATCTCATGAAAACGTTTATAATTAAATTTTAAAACATGTATTTGATTGATTCGGTCTTTACTTGGTGAAAACTCATTTTAATTGAAAAAATATATATGAGACAGTATTTTATTTCCACAAAAATGTTTGTACTACTACAACAATTGTTTCACTACTTATGAGTGTGGATAGCTCAGCGGGAGAGCATCGGACTTGTGACCGGGAGGTCCAGGTTCGAGTCCTGTTCAGGTAGAAAAGAAATTTTCTAGTTGGACGGGTATCTGCCACCATTTCACTGTTGGGTCAAAAATTAACAGTGCTGTGACCTAAAGTGGCGCAAGATCGCAGTAACAAAGCCTACACAGAACACAACTGAACTCCTAACTCGCACAAGCTGAAAAAGCTTCTGAGGGATCTTCACAGAAGATCTAGGAGTATCAGGATAATAATAATAATAATAATAATAAAAACTACGATGTGGATTCTTCAAGTATTACATTGTACTGTCGTTAGACAGTTATGAAACAATTATTGTTGTAGTACAAACATTTCTGTGGAAATAGAATACTGTCTGATATATATTTTTCAATTTGAAAAATGTTCTTAATACACTGTATAACTTTTTAGACATATATACTATCATCACATGTGGTGGAAATGAACTAATGGAGAATCAAAAGTAATATAAAATAATGATCAAATTATTTAGACTTCATTTATATGCATAAGGTGATGTCTAAATAATTTGATCATTATTTAATATTTCTTTTGATTCTATATTAGTTAATTTCCACCACATGTGATGAAAATATGTAAGTCTATAAAGTGATACAGTATATCTAGGACATGTTTTTAAATTTAATTCTTAATGTTTTCACGCGATTTATTTAGATTAAAATCTGTACAGATTCTGGTGAATTAATTCCAGCTATTATTCTGTAATATGCAAATACTTACTTCTTTATAGTAATATTCAATTTATATGCTTTAATTATTTGTTATTTACTAATAGTAATGATAATTTTGTAGAGGTCCTATGATAACATTTCTATAAAAACTGTTGATTTGGAAAGTATACTCATAATTCAATAAAATAATAAGATGCGGTTTTTTACTTGATAGAAGAATAATTATAATAAAAAGGCACGTGGTACGTATGTTTTGCCCTTGACAAACATTTGAAAACACATTCAGTTTCTGGTCTTATATTTATGAAAACTATAACCATAAAATGCCTTACAATCGTTGTGTGATTTCTGTGTTTAGCATAAAACTTAGATTTTTAATTGTTTTTGAGGATTTGCTATATGATTTTGAGAGGTTTTGAAGTAACTTATTTAAGTATTTAAACATATTAAATATTTCAAATAAATTAGTTTTGGAGAAGTTCCTAAAATTATGTTGTGTATTTTTGAAAAAGATTCAGTTTTCATGAATATAAGACCAGAAACTGAACATGTTTTCAAATGTTTGTCAAGGGCAAAACATACGTACCACGTGCCTTTCTGAGAAGTTCAGGTGCGTATGTTTGGAACGAATTATTCGATATTACTTATTTTTAATTTTAATTAATAATTGATTTTTTTGGTTTTTTTATTCCATTTGATATTGAATAGTGAATTGCGATTTTTATACTTCTATTAAATATAAGTAGTGCTCATTTAAGACTTTAATTTAATTCTAAAAGTTTTTTTTTTGAAATTTTTTTAAAATTAAAATTGTAGAAGACTACCAGATTAAATCTGTTTTGATATTCCAAGTTATTCATTATTCATTCGTACTCATTCAAAGTAGTAAAATTAAAACTGTTCTAGTTCATAATTCCAAGTGGACAGAAAATCCAGTCAGGAAACCCCATCAATTTCTCGAACAATCTGAGAAAAATAATGAAGTAAACCGATTCAAGGAATCTTCGAAAGTACCTACTTAGCAGCCATTTTCGCGAGTGAAAATTGATACCATATGTTCATCACGATTTCATGTCCATTTAAAAGACATCAAAGAGACGTGTTGCAGCAAATCTGGGACACACGGTACGTACAAAGGTACCGTAAGTCAGCTCAGGACTACACTCGCTCGAGTTCAATTGTAAGAGTAATTCTGCTGGAATTGGAGCTTAATTCCAGAACTTTTTTGAACCGTTCTTTGGTGGTTATTATTGTTTTATTAATGGCTGAAATGAAATAATAAAACTTTTTCTCTGAATCACAAAATTTATGAGAATAATTGAATAAATAGTCCAATATACTTTTGTATATTTATAGCTGAATTAATTCGATTGATTTTCAAGACACGTGTATTTAAAATTGGTGAATAAATAGATAAACTGGTGTGTAGCTGATTGATCTGTCTATTCGATTGATGAGTATAAACGATTGATAAAATGTTTTCGGGTAGTTCAAATGAACGGACAGGTCAAATGAACCGGCACCACATTACGGCGAGAGGGGATTGTCTGTGAATTTGAAAATTGGGCGGAATTGAGGAAGTTCACATTTCCTTTTATCACAGTAAATAAACGGAGAATTTTACAGAACTAAAAATTATTTTATTAGTTAGATCTTGCAACATTCGATCTGTGCCCGCATATACTGCAGGCCCTGTAGGTAAAAAGTCTTTCGACAACAAAAAACATTTTTGGGCATTTTTCTCTTCTATGGTCGGTTACCATGACAGTTAGTTAGTTATTCAATTATTTGATGATGATAAATTTTTCAATGTGGATCACTTATAACTAGTTGAAGTTTTTTTATCAGAGATAGATATTGAAATAAAATCATAAATAAATCTGGTCAACAGTCCAAGAAAAATTCAGAATTTGTCGAACAGAATTTTTGCGCTGTACTTTCAGCGTGCTATCGTTTTGCCAGAAGGTCTGTAATTTTCGAATCTTGAGCTTGAATTGGTCTTAAGCAACTATGTTGATGAAGAATCCCAGGTCGAAAGTGAATCTGGGTGGCCAAAAACACGTTAAATTAGAAGGGAGAACGGTAGAGCCCTGAAACTTTGAGGTAAGGTTTGGGGCTTAAACATCTCGGCTAAGTTTGTGGATGCGCAATATCGGTTCATTAAATACATAACTTCTTCAGATTCGATCGATCTGAAGTTCAGCAGTTAGAAATAAAAAATTGCATGTTAGTGCGAAATTTACTGAGGATCGTATGATTAGAAAATGAAAAAAAATTGTCAGCGAAGAGCGCTACTTTAAACACTATAACTTTCGAACGAGAAAAGATAGAGACTTGAAAATTCAAGAGTAGATTTGGAGCCTTAGTTTCGTGATTGAGTTCGGCTATAAATATAAAACTACTTGATATTTTCGCAAAGTTGTAAGTTTATTGAAAAGTTTAAACCTTGAGACGAATAAATAATATCATTCAAATGACTACTACTACAGGCTACAGTACCTGATCCGATCAACCCAATTTTACAGTACATTTTCGATTGTTTGAGGCTCAATCTTATAAATGGTAACTCTGATTGCGTGTTTCAAGACATCGGTTTTTTCTAGATGGTTAGCGTAACACTAATCTTTAACGATCCTCACAAATATTAGTCCTCCGAGGTGAAAATGGGGATCATCGCTAAATATGAATTTACCATACTTGTCCATGCGATCATTAGTCCATTGGGCGAAGTGGAAACCCATCGGTTGATCACGAAGCTTCACTGTTTGTACTAGTCGAACATTTTTGGTCTTCACACCGAGGTATTATGAAAAATTCTCTTCAGAAAAGTTCCAGAAATGTTCAGTTCTTGAGCAGGATGACAGGTTGTTGATGAATGTACAGCCACATTCTGGGCTACAGCATTAACATTTTGAAGAGTGCTCAATGGGCGAGAACGTGAACGAGTTATTTTGTCAAATAAAGATCCAGTTTTCACGAACAAAATGAAACACAAACTGCCATGAGGGCAATTCATTTCCATTGAACTTTCAGTGCACTGTTATTTTTCTCTTAAATTTCAATGAAGTAGAATTTATAATTCAACTTATTTCACCTTGAAGGAATTTGAATGGAAAATTATGGTTTTCAAATAACTTCCTTTGTTCCTTGATCTTTTGTTTTGAATTGGATGAATTCAGCATATGACTTGTAGATATTTTATGGATTTTTTATGTTCATCTACTTTAATGTTGATTGAACGACCAATTTGACCTATACAAGAAGTAGGGCACTCCCTGGAATGCAATTTTAAGACAATCTTTATTTTTAACTAAAATTGATCGTATATTTTCCTTAAAAACAACATCAAAACCATATTTACAAATAAGAAAAATCTAGGCTCAATTTTGGTCAAAAACAAAGATTGTCTGAATATTGGAGAAACAAATAGCATATATATAGCTCAGACTGGTCGTTCAATCAACATAAGAGTAGACGAACATAAAAAATCCATATTGCAAAATAAAACATCTACTGGTTTTCCTGCTCATTGCATAAAAGAAAACCACTTCATTGACTTCGGTAAAACCGAAATTCTACACTCAGGCAAAAAGAGCAAAATGCTGGATATACTCGAATATGTAGAAATCTATTCTGGCGATAATAAATAATGAGTTGGAATTTCATTTATCCCCATTGTTGACATCAGTTAGTAACAAGTTAGCCTTTGAAAATAAGCAAATACTGTCAACAGGTATAAATTACTGTAAACATCTCAAATGAAAAATTTCGTCTCTTCCATCTGTTGTTAAGATAATTCAACCCATTTCAGATAGGTTATGAATTAAATACATTTAAAAAAAAGTTCATATACATGGAGTGAATTTAGTTGATTTTTGAGATCATTTGTATATGTAGTGCAGGTTTTTGTGTGATTTGTCTTTTTTGAAATTTATATAAATAATATTTAATGTTTGCATGTATTGAATTACTGGAAACACGTGGTCAAACATATTTCTGAATTAACCTTCGGTCCACTTGTTCCGTATAATTTTTCGTGAATCGTAAATTTGTATAATGCTTGAATATTTCATACTTCTTCGAATAAATACAGCTTTGTCCTGATATTATTATTATCATTAATCAATAACAATAATTCTTTCGAGGGTCTTAGAATTCATTTCTCTGAAAATTTGAATAAATTGGTCACCCTTATAAAGTATATATTCGATATATTCATTTTGAACATTTGCATAAGGAATTAAAATTATCCTTGCAAATATCAAGCCTTATTTTTGTGAGTTGTGTTTACTTTAGGATGGTTGATTTAATGCATTGACATAATTAATTTTGACGATGAATTCGTCATCAGAGAAATCTATATAATTATGTGAAATAATTTCTGCGCGAAATAAGCAGAAATGAGACAGTCGAACAAAATGAAATGCGAAAGAGCGTACAAAAGCAGATATCGGTACATTTTCAATAGCGAATGGTAATGTGGAATTTATTATCTGACTGCAGTTCAAATCGGTAATTAACTCCTCAGCTAGCCTTTTATGTATTTAAATGAAATATAACCACGTTCGCTATTATTAAAAGGTTTATTAATCAATAAAGTTTGTAATTAAATTGTTATACGTTGATAATGGGCGAAAATTTCATAAGTAATATTTTCAAGAATAGTTTAATTGTAAAATGGATTATGGAATTTATGTCATTTTTAATAATTCAAAAAGTGTTTTAACTGATCTTATTGATATTCAAAATTTGTACAAACAGTGAAACTTAAGCCAAGTTGTTTTTATTTACTTTATTAATTTAAAAATGTTTTACCAAATGGTATGCCAGAAATCAATATCAACTATAGTCTTGACATTTCAAGGGTGAGTTTGGAGTTTTAATATGAGGTATGTTCTAAAATGAATAGAATCAGCTCAATAGTTCCTGAGTTATCCCCATTAGAAATTTTACTTTTCGCATGTTTTCGAATGTACAAATCCAATCACGCTAAAATTTGATATTCAAATGTGAAAAAATGAATGGACGGCTCAGATTATTTTTTAAAAACAAATTGAGGGAATTTTTCATATAATTTTTCGTTATCTGATTTCAGCAAAAAGTATGAAAAGTATATGAAGTTCACTTCAATATAATACTCTTTTTCTATTTTTTTTTGACAATAAAGCATTTTGAAGGAGCCCTTAGACCATGCACTGTGTTTATTCTTTAAATGTAGCTTCCTTTGGAATTATTTTACAGATTTGAAATTTCCAGATAAAATGGTCTGCTGAACAAGCGCGCAAAAGCACGTCAGCGCATTATATTCACCTGTTCAATTTAGAGTTGAAAATTCCATTCTGATCCTCTCGAACGTAAATCCTCCACTTGAGGCCAAAATTCTGATGATTTCCATTTATGTGAGAAAGTCGATTACTTCATGTGTGAATGTTATAAGCATAAAGAATTCTACCAATTGAAGAAAAAATCTTAGCGAAAATGAAATTCTTCAAAAACTCTCAAAAGTAATCGTGATTCAAAATCTATGCAAAATTACATGATATACTGTGCCGATCTTAAAATTAGGATCATCGCGAAATTCGCATTTATTAGCTTTATCGTATTTTTTGTTGTAACATGGCTTACTAACTTAATGCGCTAATTTTGTCATGATTGTTTGAATAAATAAGTTTTCGTTGTTTTAACATAAACAGAGGTTAATACTTGATAGAAGGTATATAAAATAATTTAAATATTTTAAAATTAGCCTTCTACATATTCACTTTCAAAAAATTTCCTTTAATATGTGTGCATGTGAGGAGTTTATTTGCGGCAATGAACGACGTTGTTGGTAATCGACTCGCTTGAGTTCTTGTGTTAACTGAACTTTAAAAGCCTTAAGACCCAAGTCTTTATTATTTAAGTATTTCAATATTAGCCTTCCACATATTCAATTTCAAGAAATCATATTTAATAATTATAACTTCAGAAATTAAATCAAATTAATGTCATATAAGTACCATTTATATCAAAACGAGATATAAAATGAACATTCATTATGAGACATTCAAATTATATAACAAAATCCAATAAATAAAAATTGTTAACCAAAATCCTATAAATTAAATATTTTGGGTAGACAAAATTTTGTTTCTGCTGATCAATCTTATGAAAACAGATATTTTTCAAAAATGTTTAACATAATCTCAAGAATCTCAACATAAAACTATCTTACTCAGATTATTCAATATTATTGGATATCTAACTAAGACAATTTCTATAAAATCTCAAGATATGTAAAAATATTACTGAAAAACAAGTTTTAAGAGAGACTTTGCTTCGTCAGTAATCAATTAATTCATATTCAATAAGATATTATATCAGTCAACAACAAATATTTACTCACCTTTCAAAAATTCAAAAAGCTTCTGGTAAATGAATACTGAAAAATTCAAATGGAATTTAAAATATTTAAATAATTTTATATGCCTTCTGTCAAGTATTAACCTATATTTATGTTATTTTATTCATAATATATAATTATTTGGTTTCCTTAACATTCTTTATACCTTGTCCTTGTGCTAAAACAGAGGCCGTTAAATTACCTTTCAATCTTTTAGGTCAATGGTAAGGCACATAATTATTTATTTGTAGTTAACATTGCACTCCATTTAAATTTTTCAGGATTCAGTAATGTTTTTACATATCTTGAGATTTTATAGAAAGTAACTTAGTTAGATATCCAATAATATTGAATATTCTAAGTAAGATAGTTTTATGATGAAATTCTTGAGATTATGTTAAACATTTTTGATAGATATCTGTTTTCATAAGATTGATCAGCAGGAACAAAATTTTGTCTACTCAAAATATTTAATTTATGGGATTTTGGTTAACAATTTTTATTTATTGGATTTTGTTATATCATTTGGATGTCTTATAATGAATGTTTATTTTATATATCGTTTGATATAAGTGGTACTTATATAACATTAATTTAATTTAATTTCTGAAGTTATAATTAGATATAATTTTTTGAAATCAAATGTGTAGAAGGCTTATTTTAAAATATTTTTGTTTTGTTGTTTTGTTCCAAGTCTACTGAAACGTTGAAAATCTAATTCAATATGCTGAAACAAAAAATTCTGTAGCTATTATTTCATGCCCTAGCAATGATAACAGCTTGCAAACGAGGAGGAATTATCTGGATCAGATTTTGGATCACGTACGGGGAATATTGTCCTACCAGTATGTCGCGAAACACTCTGGAAGCCAATACATGTCTCTGTATATGTGTGCCTATCTAATTTTTTTATGTTTAATTGCCCGAGGAAGGAGAAACTTGTCACCTATTTGGGGCCCCCACCGTAAAGTTGTGTCCTCTTTACTCTCGTTAAAGATTATACACTGAGGGAAACAAATCAACTGAAAACGTATTCCACAACTGGCCAATTCGGTAGAAGAAAGACTGCTGACGGACAGAAGTTCTCGGATTTGTTAATTCAACTGCGTAGGGATGTGCTTGTTGCACAGTCCTAGTTGCGCGTGTGAATCTGGCATCGACCGTAATATTATCCATAGAACAAACACAAGTTCACAACTCTCCTTTTATGTTCCAACGACTGCAAACTGGCTGTTATTGAGGGCAGTCAATCAGTCGTACTTCTCTTTTCTGGATGGAATCCAAAAGTTCTTAGGAATACTTGGGTTCTAAGCTCAAAGTATGACAGGAGTATTCGAGTCCTGGTCTGTTCTGAACTTCATTCAGTAATAATAGAAGAACCTGATCTCCAGAGAAATATTTCTCAGTCTTAAACAAATATCCCAGCATATTTACAGCAGTCTTTATAATGACAGTCACACGTTCCCACTAGCAGAACAAAGAGTCACACCAATAAAATTCCGGGTGTTTTTTTAGATTGACAGAACTTTAAAATGAAATAAAACATATTTAAATTAAGATTGAAGCCAAATTGTTTCTTTATTTGAAAGATAATTTTATGACATTTATGTTTTAGAAATAATTTTCGGCATATGTCCACCACAACTAGCTTTGAGGAACCGCATTCGATCAGACCAATTTCGAACCACTTTTTCGAGTAATTAAGGCACTATCTCATCAATAACACGAGTTATGTTGGTTTCCAAAGCCTCTATTGTTTCTGGTTTATCAGCATAAACCAATGACTTAACCATAACCTCAAAGAAAATAATCCAGTGGAGTTATGTCGCATGATCTTGGAGGCCAATTAATTGGATCATTACTAAAATAATGTTATGGCCAAATCTTTCTTTCAATTAATCAATTGTTACGGTAGCAGCATGAGGTGTAGCAGCATCTTGTTGGAACGAAAACACTTCTGGGTCGATATAATTCAAATTTTGAAACAAGTAATCATTGATCATCGATCTGTAACGAGCATCATTCACTGTATCATTAGCTCCAGCTTCGTTTTTAAAGAAATATGGACCGATGATGACTCCAGCGTGTAAAACACATCATACAGTTAATTTTTCAGGATGCAATGAAACCTGCAGAACTTCTTGAGGATTGTTTTCACTCCATATAGGGCAATTTCGCTTGTTTACATAGCCGTTCAACCAGAAATGAGCTTCATCACTAAACACAATTTTACATTAAAAAAAGTGAATCAACTTCAAGCTGCTCTAGGGCCCAATCAGCAAACAAACGACGCTCATTATGGTCAAGTGGCTTTAGTTCTTGAACCAGTTGGATCTAGTATGGGTGTAGACCAAGATTTTTACGCAAAATTTTCCATGTGGTGGATGCACAGAGTCCAACTTTTTTCTTCTTCTGTACGTACAGTTCTTTGTCTTGTTGTTGATGCTGCATCGAACACAGAAAATGTTGTCCAAAATCTATCGATAGTTCGACGAATAAGCTGTTCTAATGGACGATTATGTAAACCATAAATTTCACGAAGTGCTCTATAAGTTTAGCAAATAGAACACTGATTTTGAAAATAAATTGTGAGTGTGGATAGCTCAGCGGGAGAGCATCGGACTTGTGACCGGGAGGTCCAGGTTCGAGTCCTGTTCAGGTAGAAAAGAAATTTTCTAGTTGGACGGGTATCTGCCACCATTTCACTGTTGGGTCAAAAATTAACAGTGCTGTGACCTAAAGTGGCGCAAGATCGCAGTAACAAAGCCTACACAGAACACAACTGAACTCCTAACTCGCACAAGCTGAAAAAGCTTCAGAGGGATCTTCACAGAAGATCTAGGAGTATCAGGATAATAATAATAATAATAATAAATTTCAACAATTTGTAAACGTTGTTGCGGCCTGTGTCTTACCATGATAATTTGTCAATGCTTACTGAACAGAAATGTCAAAATAACATGGCTTCTACCTCCTATCAAATTACAGTTATCCTTATCGAAAGTTCTTTCACTCTAAAAAAACACGCGTTTCATGGAATCCCTTGGCTGAAGCACCTGGTTTTCAATCAAGTCACGAACTGAGTTTTTCGAAAAAAAAACTGTTGTTTGGTTCTATGAGCCATTGAAGTGCACTAGATTCCATTGACCCCATTCGTTCATTTTTTGAGATCTTCATTCAAGGCATCGATTTGCTGGCTTCTATGAAGGTGAGACTTAACGGTGCTCAAAGATTTGTTACTCGTGAAAGCAGACATCAGCCTGCTGTTATCCGCGATTTTTCATCATGGAATCCAACCTCAACTTTAATACCAAAATCGAAAACGGCAGTCATTTGAGCGAAAAGATAGCACGCTGTTTCCTGGAACAAGTGCAAAAAGAAGGGTTATTCTGTTTAAAATAAAATAACGAACAGTCTTTTCTGAAATTTTTGTGATAAATAACAATTGTGCCACCAACATTATGAACGACGAACACATATTTCAAAATATAGACTCACATTGTTGGCGAAACAATTGTTATTCATTAATATTTTTGTGGAAATTACTCTCCTTTATTTTATTTAGTTGAAACGAACAACATAATATTTATTCTGAAAATGTCTCTGCAAGATTCTTCGCGAGTCCGGTAGGAGGTTGAAGATCCATCCATCGAACCATAAGAAAACTGTATTTACCAGATAGCAGGACCACCTTGCTTACAAGGTGAACTTCATTGTTGCACCTGTCTATCGACATTTCTTTCATAGTCCTCTAGAAGACAGGTACGGCTTTGCACAAAGATACTTACGACCTTTGCCTGTTTAATAAAATTACTTCTTCATACACGCACTCTCGAAATTCTTGCACTCTCTTTGTGTTTGAATTATAATAATAAAATACATGATGTTTCTACATTGAAGTTTTGAACGAATAATAATTATTACATAGATAACATCAAGAATTAAAGTCTCAATTTTATTTAAAAAAAAATTCACACAGTTTATTCAGAATTCTAACACGTGTTTCGATCTTTCGACCATCTTCAAAGGAGAACAAAATGTAACTGAACGTAAAATTGGATAAAAGTTCTTTTATTACACTTAGGACATCTGTGTATGTTTATGGCGCATGGAAAAAGTATAGGGGTGTTCTCAAACAATATTTGGGAAATTGTTAAATTCTCCTTTTTTCTCAATCACTTTTTCGAATGAAAGAATCTCGAAATACATCTTTCTGATTAAAAAATTATTATTTTTTATACAATGTTGTGCAAAACCAGTTGATTTCTATCCTAGCTATCCTAACTTTACAATAATCACATTTAATTAAATCCCCGATTCGGAAAACTTGTGGTTCCTTTCTTTATTGTCCACCAAAATGTTAGCTGAATTATTTCTTTATAATATATATAGGGATGAGGAAACAAGGGATTACCTGCCTTCTTTACACCTATCGTTGTTGTATCACCTGGCTGAGGAAATGTACTCAAGGCGCTTCACACAAAGTTGTTCAATTTCACTTTGTTTCAAGTCACTTCAAATAGACGAAAACTGATGCGACAATCGCGATGAATTTTCAGAAGATTGGGTTTTCGGTTCAAAAACTTTCAAAGCGTGTTACTCCATTGAAACATTTTTAGAGAATTTTAGTCAAAAATAGTAGGTGTACCTTTCTGCCGCAGGGCGTTACTAACTATCGGAATAAGAAACGCCCAGCGCACTTGAGCTAGGCAACCCAACATTCATGAGTTAACAGTATCAATAGTAAGTTTTCTAAAAATTCGAACCTATTATTACAATGACTTATATTAGGATCGAAGAAGTTGATTGAAGATATTCTTATATTTCTGTTCTGAATTTAATATTTTCATTTATGCTATTCAGATAATTCAAAAGTTGCGATAGCAGCCGGTCCGAATGCAAAATATGTCATCTATACATCTTGCCCAAAAATGAACAAGTTTTACTAACTTATCATTTGTAGTGTTGGCGAATAATAATTTTTTAAAGTAAGACATAAATAATTCAGCTAAAAGTGGACTCATTAGACTTTCTATTGGTAAGACATTGATTTGTTTGAAGAATTTGTTGTTGAATTTAAAATAATTTTATTCTAAACAAATTTCAAAAATTTTTCTTTCACAGTTTGAGTTTGAAAAAATTTATTCAAGAAACTTTAAGAATTGAATTAATGTCTTTATAAGCACTGCTTATATTTAATAGACGTATAAAATCGAAACTCATTATACAATATCAAATGGAATTAAAAGGAACCCAACGAATATAATTTGTCAATTAAAATTAATAAATAAATAAATGTTTTTTTGGTAGGTTCCAGACATGCGTACTGAACTCATCATACAAGCGTACGAGCCCTGCTTGTAACAAAATGTTTTGTTTTCTTATCTTATATTTATGAAAACTGAATCTTTCTCAAAAATATACAACATAATTTTAAGAACTTCTCCAAAACCAATTTATTTGAAATATTCAATATATTTAAATAAATCACCTCAAAAACTCTCAAAACATGTAGCACATCATCAAAAAATAATTAGGATTCAGATGAGACCAGTTCAACTTCACATTTAAAAGATAAAATCCATCAACAATAAATAAACTTACCGAAAATTCCCTAGGAATATGTGTTTGTTGAACGTTAAATGTTCTATGCTCACAATAAAATCACACAAAGTTTATAAGGTGCTAATAGTCTTAGTTAAAACATTCAACACTGCATAAAAAATTCCTTCATTTAAAAATCTGATATAATTATATATTATATTAAAATAAAATAATATGAAACGGTTTTTTACTTGATAGAAGGATTATTACAAAATTTGAATATCAAAACAGATTCAATCTGTTAGTCTTCTACAATTTTAATTAAACTTTAAGAATTAAATTAATGTCTTTATAGCACTGCTTATATTTAATAGACGTATAAAATCGTAATTCATTATACAATATCAAATGGAATTAAGAAAAACCCAGCGAATATAAATTATCAATTGAAATCAATAAATAAATAAGTGTTTTTTGTTTCGTTCCAGACATGTGTACTGAACTCATTAGACAAGCGTACGAGCCCTGCTTGTAACAAAATGTTTTGTTTTCTGATTTTTATGAAAACTAAATTTTTCCCAAAAATATCAGATGTCCAAAGAGTACTAAAACTAACCTCTTTTCAATTTTAAGTTAAGTTACTTTTTGTACTCCTTTGAAGATGGTCGGCAGTCCGGAACACGTGTCAGGATTCTGAGTAAACTGCGAAATATAAAAACTGTGAATTTTTTGAATAAAAAAATTATTATCAATTTCAAAATTTCTAGGTGTCTTATAGGAGACTAAAAAGTTTCAAGACAATTGATTTTTGATTGTCTAGGTCTTTACTTGACGGAAATTCATTTTCAATATAAGAAAAACAAATGTTAACTTCCGCTATTTTATTGATTTACACGACAATTGTTTCGTCCTACCATGACTTCATTAGGTGAGTATTTAAACTGAGGTATACAATGCAAAACATGGCCTTAAATACACAGCTCTGGTAGAAAAAATAGAGGGGTGGAAAGAGATGGTATACAATCAATGAAAAATATTAAGTAGGGTGGATCTGTTTAAATCTATTTGATCATTCAATAAAATTTGTCTTTTATTATATCTATTGATCTCTAGAGTTTCTAATTGATTTTGTTGTCTAAATTATTTCGGTGTTTGTCGTATAATACATAGCAAGAATTAATTTCATTTGAGTATTAATAAACGAGGACGCATCTCTCACCGTGTCTGGACTTTTATAAATATTTGCTAATTTAGCTGTGTAGGCACAATAAAACCTATCCCCAAATTAATTAATTCAAATCAAAATCGTTCATCAGGAATATTTAACAAAATGTGTAATGATCGCTCCTCTGAAAAATAAATCATTTTTAATTTATGCCACTCATAAGTTTGATTCTTCTGGCATACGAGTCTTTGTGCATGGGCGTTTCTAATAGGGCGTAAAAGATATAGTTGCGAAACATTCGCTATATTATAATCATTTATGAATATTTATTGATTTTCCACCTACTTCCAGGCAGACAACGGAATTCATTCCTAATCATTACTTAGGAGAATTCAGGTGAATAACTGGATCTCCTCTAAGATTCATACTTTTATATGATAGATAAATGATTGATAAGATTTGATGAAAGGTAATTTTCCTTTTTTGAGAGTGTGCGCTAGCAGACTGGAGATATTCCTTCGATATAAAGATTTTTAATGGTAGAATTTGGTTGATCATTTGAATTTACTTTAGGAATATACTTCGGACAATCTGCGCACCGATCAGATTGTCTTATGGAAACTCATTTCATATAATCGATAAAATTGGAAACTTCATTAATACTATCATTGCATTCGAAACACATTGTACTGCTATTGCTTAAACATTCCTAAGGGATGAATTTTTGGCTCAGGCCAACATTAAGCGCAACCAATGTGCAAATTTTAGTTTGATGCTAGATGGTATATTGAATGACTTTCTCATTAACGAACATCTAAAAATTGCGAACAAGATGTGGCACAGAAAAGTTCGCGATGTAGCCAAGGATCGCAATTTCAAGTTTGTCTGGGTTTATGATGGAAACATACTGGCACGAAAGGACGAGAGAAGTAGAATAATCCAGGTATACTGTTATCGTATTGAACCTGACTATAGCGGTTCATGTTGTTCATTCGAACGTCAGAAGACTAAGGAGCAAAATTCACGAATTCAAGAGGAACTGCTTGTACAATAACCATGTTATTCTGTTTATAACATGGCTGAATAGTGCTGTGTTTGATAGTGAACTGATCGACTTGGATTAGTATACCATGAATCATCTGGGTCACTTAAAAAAAAATCGGCGGCAGTGTATTGTTTGCTGGTAGGAGTGAACCTCTCGAAGGAAAACGGGTGTTGCGAGGGAGCTTTCACCTCTTCGTTCGGGAGACGGCGTTTCGTTTCCGAGCATGCACATCTGAAACTCATCAGACAGGCTTGATGCGCAGGCTCTGCCTGTGAGGCGGGTGACCATGCGTCCGCTTGGAGCGCTAATCGTCAAACGCTGTGCCTTGCTCTATTTGAACTTGGCGGGGACAGGTAGTCACGATTCTTTAGACAGGTCGAGTCTTCTACGCCGGTCAAGCTGCGACAGAGCAAGGCAGGTTTCTGGACGAGGAGCGAAGAAGTTGTTCGCTACAAGAGGAATTCGATGCCTGTTTGACACCGCAACTTCACAGTGATGCGGATGACCTGTGGGTCATCGTGAAGACTGGAAGTGGTTTCGTGTTATGTTTATCTCTTCCCAGGTGATATAATTGCTTGTGCGAATTTTGCATAAAGCATGTAATCGAGAATGACTTAGTTGTTGTGTGCGGCGACTTCAACTGTGCCAGCGTCCAGTGGGTAGCCGACTTGAATTCCAATGGCTCCTTCTTTCAACCAAGTAATGTTGAAATTATTTATTTCGACTTTATTAATGCTATTACTCCATGCAAATGAATGCAATTTAACAGTTGTTATTACGCCAAACAGAGGAATCTAGCTTTAATTCTATGTAACCAACGCGTTTTGTTTGATATAAGTCCTTGCTGAAGCCCTTTAGTTAAACGGGATAGTCATCACCCCCCTCTGATGTTTTTTGTGAATGCCAATTACAAATTTATTCCTAAATAAATAAAACCTATTTATGACTTCAAAAGGTGTGATTATGACAGTATGAATGAAGAAATATCAGCATTTTTTCGGTCCGATCTTATTTTGATGTCTTGATGTAGAAAAAGATCTTGACTGATTTTACAATTTAATTTATGATATTGTAGATAAGCATATACCGAAAAGACGCGTCAATGCTAGATTTTCAGCGTAATTTTCTAGTTTCACTATTAGATTGGTGAAGCTTTAAATTAAAACTTATAAAAAGTATAAAATTTACAAAAATACAAGATATCTGTAGCAGTTCAGATACCGTCTAGGCCTGTCGAAAATCATGGTTGATCAAGATCATTTTAATTACATGAAACATGTGAAGAAAGCACTGCCTTAAAACCCATAACTATGGTTCAATTTAACTCATTCAAAAGGAAAAATATTAGATTTCCATTCCCAATGTCTTTTAATGACACCTCCAACTATTGCTGGAGGTGAGAACATTTGCAAGATTTTTGCAAAATTTTTCCAGAGTGTATATGTACTTACAGTGCATATGGCGGCTTACGTTACGTATTATGCATATTGCGGCTTACGTCGCCCGCAACCATTAAAATAGATGCTTCACCTGCTTACATCTCAAACATGGTGATTACCCAAATGGAATTTGAGAAGTCCATAAGGTCCTTAGATCAGAGCAAGGATGCTGAAATGGAATCCCAACATACTTCGGCCGCCACTGTCCTCTTTTGTGTGAGCCGTTTCATCATATCTTTATCCTTTTAATCTGTTATTCATCTACAATTTTAATTTCAAAAAAAATTTTTAAAAAACTTTGAGAATTGAACTAATGTCTAATAATAAACACTGCTCATATTTAATAGACGAATAAAAATTAAATAAAAGTGAATTTTGATTTTTATACGTCTATTAAAATATAAGTGCTTATTATTAGACATTAATTTTTTTGAATTAAAATTGTAGAAGACTAACAGATTAAATCTGTTTTGATATTCAAAGTTTGTAATTATTCTTCTATCATGTAAAAAACCGCATCTTATTATTTTATCTCTACCCTTTCTTTGAGAACCGGTATTTTTCCACGTCGTTGGAAAATAGCTACTGTAATCCCAATATTCAAGGAAGGTCATATACACTCTATGGATAAATATCAAGTGTGTTTTCCAAGATGTTGAAAATAATGTTTTTATAGTCACTTATTCCACATTGTGAAAAATTAGATATTTCCCGAGAAGCATGGATTTCTGAAGGGTGGGTCTATTGAAACTAAACTCCTTGATTTTGTCACCTTTCTGCACGGGGAGATGGATGAGAATCTTTAAGATGACGTCGTCTATAGGGACTTCATACCAGGGTGAGGTCAAGGCCGCGAAAGGTTGCTCGAAGGAGGGCAATCTCACACTCTTAATGTAGACCCTCCTCGTCGATGACCTCCTAGCGATTATCTCGCTGTGGGGAGTCGATGTTCAAGCATTTGCTGATGATCTGGCAATAATAGTGAAAGGTAAATCGGAGGTGCAAATATTGACCGTTCTTCAAGAGATACTGAACACTATATACACATGGTGCACAAGGGAAGATATGTCTCTTAACCCACAAAAGGTAGTTATAGTACTAATCACCAATAAACGGAAGCTTGATAGATTAGAATCGCCGAAAATCCGTGGTGAAACAACATAATTCTCTGATGAGGCAAAATACCTGGGAAAAGTCCTGGACAAAATTCTCAATTGGTATGCAAACAAAGACAGAGGTTGTGATGAAGCTAAAATGGGATTCTGGACCTACAGGCGAATCTGCGGTAAAACCTAGGGTTCGAAACCCAGGCAGATGTATTGGTTATACACAATTTGACCACAGATAGCGCGGATCTACAGATAAAACGGCAAATCCATCACGGCTAAATCAAAATATTCAGAGAAAGTCAATCAGCACTTAAAGCTTTAGAATCCAGATGCTGTACATCGAAAACAGTATGAAATTACCGCACGACTCTAAGCAGGCTCGGTATGTCTAACAGAATCACTCTTTTTTGTATACTGAGGCACTCAAACTATTTTGGTAACGAAGAGACAGATCGGCTGGCCTTCTGCTGAAGCCACGCTGCTTCTGGTAGAACTGGAACCATTCCTGGGAATATCATTTAACGTGGATAAGCACACAATAACAGCCAGAATGAACTTTAGACTAGAGTTTTTATGGCTGAGCCATCCAGGCCTTAAACATTCGAAGGCGTTCCTTAGAACGGCTTCGATTGAAAAGATGTAAGACCTAGCGCTAGGTCTGGAAAAAACTAAACTCAGAATACTTGTCGGGATTATGACAGGTCACTGTAGGCTGAAAGTGCATTTGCACAAAATCGGTCTGGCTGAAGATAATGAATACAGGCTGTGTCTTAAAGACACTGAAAGAGCTATGAACATCGTCCCAGAATGCCCAGCGGTGAGTCGCATCAGATTTGAGGTCTTTGGTAAGGCTGTTATACCCCACTGTGAACTGGAAAAAATACATCCGAATAAGATTATCGGTTTTATCCAAAAACTGGATCTCATCGGGGAAATATAAACTAGGAGTGAGCCACAATAGTCCGCGCGGACGCAGTGGTAGGATGGTCGGACGCCCGCTTACTATAAATAGTAATGATGAATAATTCCTTGTACCATGAATAAAAAAAAATTAAAAGTGCTTTTTGCTAGTGATTCACGATGAATCAGATGATTTGGAAGAGTTTCTAGTATAAACAATTGAAGAGAAAGATGTAGAAGAAGATCTGCAGCAATTGGCAAAAAATGGCAAAAAGCGCCAACACGAGGTTAAAAGCTTTAACGTGAGTGTTCAACAGTGACAATTCAACAGTGACAATTCCATGGCAAACTGCAAATTTCGAAAATTAGAATGATTTCTTGAAGAATCTGTCAAATAAAGATTTAAAGTACAGAATGTTATATTATGTCAATTAAAAGTAACTTCTTTCAATTTTTACAATTTTAGAAATGTTCTAATGAAGAAACGGAAAATTTCATGAAAATGAAATATACCTACATGGTTAAGAGTCCCCATTCTTCTCCCTTCGATTTGCATTGACACATATTGGCAAGAAAGAATAGAAGAATAATATAATCAGCCAACTATCATATATTTTACGTCTTTTTTTGCGGAATCAGATGAGGAATGAATTAAAAATTTCGTGATTTACATTCTGTCAAGAAAGTACCGGGAATTATCGATTTAAATCTGGCGGGGAAATGAGGCAGGTAAAAATTTTTTTTCCTAGGTTGGTACCACTGTCCTCAATTACTATGCCAAGCTTGAGCGGGAGCTGTCAACTAGTGTGTTTGCAACAGCTGATTAAGTCAGTCGATCTCAGAGTGCGTGCCGATTTTTACTATGGGTGATTACGTTGAGCAAAGAATTTGTTTAAAGTTTTGTGTTGCAAATGAATCTTCGTGTGCCGATGCATTGAAAATGTTGCAAAAGGCCTTTGGTGATAATGCTCTATCGAAAACTCGTGCATATCAGTGGTACAGAGCCTTCAAGGACGGTCGTGAAGTGGTCGAAGACTTGCCTCGTTCCGGACGCCCATCGACGGCTTCGATCGAAGATAACGTCGATAAAATTAAGGAAAGGGTGCTGGAAAACCGTCGTACCAGCTTGAGAGAGATAGCACATGATCTTAGATATCCCACGAGTCCGTACGTACGATTTTGATTGATATTTTGGGCATGAGAAAGGTGGCCGCACGACTCGTACCGAAAGACCTGAATTTTCTTCAGAGACGTCATCGCGAACAGGTTGCTTCAAACATGCTGGATCGCTGTAATTCCGATTCTACATTCATGGAACGCATTATAACTGGTGATGAGACCTGGGTCTACGAGTACGATATGCAAACAAGCCAGCAATCATCGGAATGGGTGGCAAAAAATGAGCCGAAACCGAAAAAACCACGCCAAAGCCGCTCGAAAATGAAGGTGATGCTCATTGTTTTCTTCCATATCCGTGGCGTGATGCACTACGAATTCGTTCCAGAGGGTCAGACGGTAAACAAGGAGTATTACCTAGGCGTTATGAAACGTTTGCGTGAGCGTATCCGTAAGAAGCGGCCAAATTTGTGGGCGAACAACTCATGGATTTTGCAGGACGATTACGCGCCTTCTCACCGAGCTACGATTGTGACTGACTTTCTCGCCAAAAACTCAACAAACGTGCTTCAGCAACCACCGTATTCGCCGGATTTGGTTCCCTGCGACTTTTTCCTCTTTCCAAAACTAAAATTGCCCCTTCGTGGCACCCGTTTTGAGTCGATTGAAGCCATAAAACAAAATTCGGCGCGAGAGCTAAAGTCCATCCCGGAAAGCGCCTATAAAAAATGTTTCGATAATTGGAAGTGCCGTTGGCATAGATGTATTGGAGCAAATGGAGCCTATTTTGAAGGCGACCCAATAAATTTTGACGATTAAATGTAAAAATGTTGTTTTAATTGAAAATTCCCGGTACTTTCTTGACAGAGTAGTATATTCATGCAATTATGCATTAGCCTGGGTGTCGCTATTTTACGCTTATTAACTGCATTTGAATTCGATCGGATTTCTATCTTCGATAATGTTTCAAAAATAAAGTAGTTCAATAACTGAGAACCTGTTTAGTCTGATTTTGTGAATTTTTGAGCATAACTAATATATTCACACTATCTACCCAAAAAAATTTATTCTCTGAATCTTTTTGTCCAGAAATTGATATTTTTTCCCTCCAGTCGTTTGACTACACCGACGATACTCAAAAATGTATGAATATATCTTTGTGTGGTTATTATACATCGATGTGAGAAGCTCACAAGGATAAATAGGAATCAACATATATTTGTCTTATTTAATTGAATTAAAGGACAATAAGTCACGTTTTTAACCTTCCAAATGTAACTACCCTGATGTTTCACAAACTTGACACAATTATTAGGAAATGAGTAACACCAAGAATACTAGTGGATCTAAAACTGTGCCTTGGGTAATACCAATATAAATTTCTTAGTAAAAACGTATCAAGGCAATTATGGTAGTAGTGTTATTGCAAAGAGAAATCTTATCAACTCTCTGAAGTTTTCAGTGTTTACTTCCTTTATTAACGCCGGATATGAACTAATAAACAGGATTTTTTGATCCCTGAAGATGCAATCTTTGTAATAACGTGTCTGGAGTGATTTATAGATGTAGTTGTATCGAGCGTCGCCCTCACATTTTATCCCTTGCTTATAATTTCAAATTCGGTCTATACCCCCGGAAATTCCGGCAGTTGATGGTCTTAAGCGGGAGTTTCCAACCCTCGTACAACCGGATTTCGTCGGGAAACTTTTCAACGTACGTCGCGCCCTGAGATTCAATTTGGTTTAGGGCCGTTGATAAACTTTTACCTACGTGTGTGCCCCGAGTCACTCACCTTCCCTATTCGTAGCAGGGAAAAATGGGGTGGTTAACCCCGTCCGGACGTGGACATATGGTGTATAGGTATACCCTCTGGTTTTTGTTTTGGATCGTTTCCGCTCTTATGGGATTCTTGAAGTGATTGGCAGACGGGTTGGCCATCTGTTGATAGAATAATGATCGCAGCCGGAATAATTTGTGCGATGTACATTTAGTCAAGAAAGTACGAGAATTGATCACTTAAGGAGCGGATCATAGAAGTTTTTTTGTCGTTAAGTGGACAGAACTCTATTATATACTTACGCGAAGTTTCAACGTAATCTGTCATTTAATTTGTTCCCAATGTCTCATTTAGTCAGGTTATCTCAGGTGTAATGATTGAAAAGATTAAAAAAGCGGTCGCTCCATGCAGACTGTTTATCTTTATATTCAAAGAAAATAAATAAAATTATTGGAAAAAATTAAAATCATATAATTCTCAATATAATCAATCATTATTTTGAAACAAGATTTAATCACGCAGAGATTATAAATCACAGATTAATAATTTTATTTATATTATGCGTTCAGTGATGTACATAGGCAGCTTAGTCACATTCATTATAGAGAATAACTAAAAAAAATTAGAATCGGTTCTTCTCAAAAATGAAAACAATTGAGAATTTTTGTGAACGATTTTACATTTTTGTACCATTTTTTTCCAAAATCCAAAAAACACATTTTTCCAAACTTTAACTTTGAATAAGATTTTTTGCACACATGGGATCGATGGAAACTTTTTGTAATTTCATTATAATGGTGTTCCTACGTTCATACTGAGTTTCAACTTGTTTGGAATTTATGCAAGGGATCCCTTATTTTTTCGGCTAAATTGACCCCACTAATACGTCAGAGTACGAAAAATCCACGTTAATGTCGAGCAGAAGTGAAGGTGATGTTGACTGTTTAGCGGAGTTGTGCCCACGGAATTCTTATCAGAATGTCAGATAGTGAATGAAGAATTCAACCTAAGTATCATGCGGTGTTGAGGGGAGCAATGTAATTGAAACAACCAGATTTGTAGAAAAAAACTCATCTCACCAACTCAGAAATACATCATTTAAGAAGGTTTTCATTGTGGACGAATTTCTGCCTAAAAATCAACAAATATAATCAAACCGTGTTCACTTGTTGTTCGAATTCTACATCGAACATGGAATTTTTGATTTTTACTAGGCAGGTACATAACAACTACATCCCCAGGATTCAGAAATTTAAGCCTCTCAAAAATGTCTATATTTTTTCTAGAAACCTAAATGAGACAGTAGAAACGAAAATAGCCAAATGTCAGTTCGGAATTCTACCTGCTCACGCTAAGTATCGAAAAGAATCGCTTAGGTGCTGTTGAAGGCACATCCCTCGAAGTCGCGAGTTTTTACTCGCATGCCAAATCGTCCCATTTTGTGTTTAGGATGAATACATCCAACTAGGGGACAATGTTCGGATTCTATATGAAACCAGGAATTTTTGATATTTACTAGGCAGGTACATCACAACTACGTTCCCAGCAATCTGAGCCTCTAAAAAATGTCTGATTTTTTCCTAGAAATCTAAATGAGGCAGTAGGTAGAGTAGCCAAAAGTCGTTTCGGACTTCTACCTGCTCCCTCGAAGTTGCTCGATGGCACTCGGCCTACAAACACACAAACACACACATACATGCACACACACACACACACGCACACACACACACTCTGTATAAACAAGTGATCTCTAATCACATTTTCTCTTTTCCTCAACTTTCAAGTCTTAGTCACACATTTCTCTCTCTGGTCTTCAATAGGTTTATTTTCAATATATATTCGCATTGTCGGAAAGTTGTTATAAAAATGCCTTGGATCCAATAGAAAAATGACAAAACAATATTTTGTGAGTTATTTTGAAAAAGAATCGCCTCTATCCGACTCATTTACTTTACGAAGAAGCAATCTATCTGTCAGAAAAATATATGTGTACCGGTCAATGATATGGGCAAGAAATGAATACTGTGAAATGTGTACTCCTCCTTATCAAACCAGACGAGCTATTGTTTCGGAGATCCCTCTTTATAAAAAGAATTTTACTCAAAAAATTGTGAGGGTTTTTATCTAGTTGGGAGGAATTTTCATCCCCTGTGGTCTCGATTTTTATCAATGTCTTCTTTGATCACTGGATTGAGCATTATTATTATTTATTTTATTATTTTTTTTTTATATATATTCATTATTTTTTGTATTTTTGAAAGTAGTTGAAGTTCCTTATCGTTGCGAAAGGGGGCTAGACGGAAAAAATTAAGACCAAAAGTTGTAACGACACTTTTTGCTATAGTTTCAAGCCATGCACGTTACATTATATTTGTAAATAATAAAAAAAATATTATTATAACTTAAAAAAAATAAAATTTTATTACAACTCCTTCACTAATTAATCGTTAGGAACTTCGTTATATCCGGGTGTTCCTTGAAACCTCTCAATTTTTTTTCTTCAATACTTTCTCTAAATATTATGGTCAGTATTAGTGTTATTTAGGCGTTAATATTTTTTCACACAAATAGTTCGAACCTGGAAAATTAGATCACACACGAGCAAGAGTTCAGATGAAAAATTTTTATATTTTATTTTAATATTTTTTTGAGTGTTCAGAAAATACTCAACTCCATACCTGAGTTCACATGAAAGGATTTATTCGATTTTTTCTCTTTTTTTTTGTTTATATAACTCAGTTGTGTGAAATTTGATTGCTTTATGAAATGAATAAATGGAAAATGGGAAAAATTTACTTTACCTAACCTTCCAAGGTACACCCTCACTCGATATCACGCAATAAAAGGCCTGTATTATGTACATTGTTTGTAATTAGATAGTAGTAAATGTGTAAAGTGAATATAAAGTGTACCCATCAGTGAACCTTGTGAAGGTGAGCCCAGTGAAAGTGAGTAACGGTGAAAAAGCTCATAGATCTACTACTCTGACAACAATAAAGTGTTCAATACTACACCTTAAGAACTTTTGGGTGAAACCAATCAAAATTTCACATTGTAATATTTGGAGCTGAAAATAAACCATTTAAGTCTAATATACATCTCTTAATGCCCAGTTGGAAGTATGCTTATATTAAAATTTGCCTAATAATTGATTGAGGTTATTCAATTACTACCAAGAATTCATAAAGATATCTCTACATATCAAGCAGTTCTTTCACTTGTTACGAATACACCCACTTCTTTCTCTCTTTCCAGAAATAAAATTAGCACTTCGAGGCTTCTGCGGTTAGTCGCAATGCGGCCTAAATGAGAATTCGCGACAACTACTGATGTCTATTTCTGAGAATGCGTCCAAAATTTTTTGTCATCTCGATTATTCGTTAGCGCAAGTGAATTATTTCAAAAAGTGGACAACTTTTCGGGCGATCAAATAGATATGGATCAAGAATATATCTTTCCGTTTCATTCACCGATTCTTGTTACTTTTTCAGCACACATTGGTCATTTTTCCAATACCACATGAAAATGTATTTTATAGAGTTTCTGAAAACCTTAACATTTTTATCGTTATCGTCTAATGTAGGACGCTACGATGTGTAGACAACCAGAATTACATCTGAACGAGGACAAGGAAACAGTAGCGAGAAGTTCAAATATTCAAAAGAAATTACAGTTAAATAGTGTATTTATTCAGCCTGCTGGTATATTACATTTACTTTACTCAGTGGACCTAACAGCACCCCGGATTTAAGGGAACTTATTAATACATATTGTTAGGTTGGTGAATATCTCATATATGATTTCATTACTACACAGCGGAGGTATCTTACAGTCAGTGTACAGCTACAGCTGTAACTCCTTCAGCCACTCTGAATTAACAGGAGGTCCAGATACCAATATGAAAAATCCGCACACTACCTGAAGTGTCACAGGAAGTGCTAGTATGGCAAGCACAATACCTCGGTAACAATAATCATTCACTCACACATTTTAAACAGCAGCGTTGGATATCCAGAGTATTAACTGTCTCTATGCAGAATGTTGTCTCCTACCCAAAGATTCACCCGAAAGATGCTTTTTAAAAAATTTCTCAAATTAAGTGGGCATATGAATATTGCACACATATTACATAAACTGCCTAAGAGATTATAGAATAGATACAGCCACCTTCATCACTCTGACTTGTTAGTGAATGTAAATGGGTAATTTCGTTTTTTTTTTTGGAAAATGAAAGATAATTTTCGTATAATGAATAAATATTTTATTAAATTATATATTCGTCATTCTGGTCGAATATCATTTGCTATCTTTCTGGTTGTAGCATGATGCCACGCTCATAAAATTTTTGAACTTTGCTGGAAAAAAACCGACCTAGGTGATTTTTGAACTCTTCAATCGAAATAAAAATTTTACCGTCCAAAAAATATTGCAATGACCGGAACAAATAATAATCCGAACGCGCCAGATTTGGAGAATATGGTGGGTGTGGCACATACCCCATTCAAGCTTTTGGTGAGTGACCAAACCTGTATGAGGTCTCGCATTATCTTGGTGGAACACTACAACTTTTCTGTTGATTAATTCTGACCTATTCGGTTGAAGTGCGTCATTCAGCTGATAACTGTAGACTTCCGAATTAATTGTTGTGTTATCAGGTAAAAGCTAAAAATAACGATTCTCTTAAAATCCCACCAAACAGACAGCCTCACCTTTTTTTGATGGATATTGAAATGCTACGGCCGGTTCTTCTTGTTTGCTCCATGATCTCTTGCGTTTGACATTATCATATTGTAATATACAACCCATATTTCGTTCTCAGTAATGATGCATTGCAAAAATTACTCATTTTCGTGACGTTTGAGAAGGTAATCATAGACGTCATTGCGGAGACACAAATTTATCTCCGTTTGAATATGTGAAACTCATATATCAAGCTTAGGTTAAACCCATGCCTTTCAAGTGGTCATAAACAGTTGAATTCGATTAAGTCAACCTCTTACCGATCCCACGTAATGTTATTCGCCGGTTTGCATCAACTGATGCCTTTATCGTGTCTTTATCAGCCTCAATCGGCCTTCCGAGACGTGGTGCATCTTCGACATTTTTATAGTAAAAGAATTAAATTTGACGTAAATGCGGCTTATTGCTTTCCATATTTATAAGGGTACCAATGAAAAACTATTGCATAGAATTAAGTGAACTCTTTTACACTTAATCCTTGCTATATCAGCTCTCAAATGATTTAATGATAATCATTAATGAGGAGTGTGAGCTATGGTAAATAATGATATTTAGTACAGAAAAGCTGAATCAGTTTATTTGCATATAATGATCATGCGGCTTAAGTTAATTACTGTACCAAGTGTTTCTAATTTTCTGCAATATATTCATCCAATCATCTTTTTTATAAAATCTCGACTGCATCTTGGTACTACCACAGAAGACACATTTCTCTTTAAACCTATAGCACGAAAAATTTTCAATGAAAACTTCGGGATGCATGGATAATAACTCAAGGTTGACAGAGAAATACTACTGTGAATTGCTTCGTTACAAAACATAGAAAATGTCTTGAATTTTTGGCGTTAAAATATTAACATTTTAAACATATTTTCGTTATTTCATTCGGAATGATTGAGTTAGGCCATCAGTCTTTGATAATTCACTTGAACTTACCCCTAGGCCAAAAACGTTTTTTTCTTAGAAATCAAACGCAAAATCAACAAATAATCAATCTCATCTCACCGAATATTTTTTGCTCGAGTTCAACCTTGTATGTTCTGAGATATCCATCGAAAATTTTTTGTTGTCCCTGTAACGCTTCCTAGGACAAATTGAAGAAGCCATTTGAATTCATCCCATTAGTGACACTAATTCTTTTATCAATTCATAAGTCACCACATACGAGTATGAGTTTGACAACATATAGTTTACCCTTGTGCCAAAATAATGATAAGTTTATTTTTGAAGTGTTATTTCGAGAACGATTTCAGCAAGTTTGCGAGAGATGGTCTGAACGATAGAAGGAAAAGGCGTGAAATTGCCGAGTATTTTAATACAGTTGTAGAAGGTTGTACACAAGGTATATATAATTATTGAGTTCTACTAAAGTTCCTGAAAAATACAGAATGTAACTATTCGCGAGTTTGATTTCTTCTGCATCTAATACTCTGAAGAAATAAAAACATATATGGATTTTGTTGACTCATATTCAATTTTATTGGTTGTTCGAAATATTATTTTTCAAAATCCAGATTTATGGAGGTCCGAAAAAATATGTGATATTTATCGTAGATTTATTTCAGTATGCCTATAATTTTTAACGCTATTTGTTAAACTAAGAACGGAATAAATAAGAACTTGCTTCGTTTTCTATCACTATTTTATTACTGAGTACTGAAGCATTAGTATAGACCTTATCTTTCACGTGCTCCCAAAGAAAAGTCTACCAAGTTCATGGTGGCCAATTGCGATCACGTCTTCGAGAAATATCATGGCCAGGAAATTATTCTTCCCAAATTGTGATTGTTTCGTTGCTTGTGTGGCACATAGCCCCGTCTTATTGAAAATAAACACATTAGATCAATATCTTCCTATTCCGGTCATAAAAAATCATGTATAAACCATTCACCGTCATAGCTCATCAGCTGCATCAGCCTCATTTTCTCATTACTTAGGTCCAGTTAACCGCTAGCCCAAAAACCGCGCCAAATACTGACACGATGAGGATGGTGAGGCTTTTCAACAATCATTCTTGGATTTTCCGAAACCCAAATGAGACAATTCTGCTTATTAACGTATCCTCCGAGGTGACAATGGGCCTTATCACTGAAGATGGATTTTCGATAAAAATCCGGATCATTTTGATGCAATTCAAGGACCCAATCAGCGAAGACACGACGTTGCTGGTGATCGACTGGCTTACGTTCTCGTGTTATCTGTACTTAAAAGCTTTAAGACATAGGTATTAACGCCAAAGACGGTGTAATATTTGTGGAATGCCTAATTCCAAAGGTCGCCGAGGAAACAACAAACTTGGATTTTTGTCAACACTACGGGCTACAGCAGCAATATTCTCAGTTGTTTTTCCACCAGTTTCAGTATTCCCGGACAATAGGGTGCTTCACGACGATCCAAAAGTTCTTTAGTTTTGAGAAATGTGATTGCACGATTTCCACGAGACAGGTCTAACGCCTACGCTTTCAATAGTTTCACTACTGTATCGTTATAATTATTATGAAAGTCTTAATTCCAAAATGCCTGGTTTCATGCCTTTCAATTTCAGGTGTAGTATTTTAAAATTATCTAATTCAGGGAACATGACTAGCTTTGAGAAATGCTTCACCAAATTGGAGCTATTTCTCCGATGCTTAAATGTTGCTTAATATTCTTTGAGCTTTTTGTGAAAGTTCTCCGAGTTTGTACTACGTATACAGGTATGGAAAAGAAAGTCGGAAATATAGTAAATTCAATGTTTATCTAGAGGATAACGAATCCAGTGGAGTAGTCGCAATGCGATGACGAACAAACGACTGTTCTCTCAGTGGCAGTGACTAGAGGGGGGATGCATCGTTCGAAACGAGGCTTTGCACTGCTTTCTGTTCAGCAATCAGAATCATTCGCACTTCAAACGTGGGATTCGTTTGTCTTTATCGGTTGAAAATTAGTATGACAATCTTATCTCATTGTTTGCGAGGAATTTATTTGCCACGATTAACGACACAAATAATTTCCTGTGTGAAAATGGGAACTTAGGTTCTTTATCACCAAAACTGGCTTGAAAATAAAATAAATTTTACAAAAATAAGAAATTCGAAAATAAAAACAAATTCTAAAAAATGCGAAATCGAAGGTCCACAAATTCGAATTAAATGTCCAGATAATCCACCTTGTTGAGCCAAACAGTAGCCAAATCTATTATAAAGGGATAATCTCATATCTTTGAGCAGATTCGGCAGATATGAATAAAAATTAGGTAAGTATTACAAGATACTTGATACTTGAGTATCTTGTAATACTAACCTGAAGAAGTCATGGTATGACTTAACGATCGTAGTGTAATAAAATATTAGCGGAAATTAGAATATTGTTTTTATTCATTATTTTCAAGATGAATTTCCGTCAAGTAAAGACCGAAGCAATCATAGATTCGGCAAAGTTGCTAGTATGGCACAAAGTTGAATTATTTTGAACCCTAATTCATTGAAATTCGTCGCTCTATCAATTTACTGCCTATAAACCGAATTTTTTAGATATCCCCAAAGAAAAAATCCTTGGTGGATAAAGCTAGTGATCTGGGCGCCATTTGATCGTGCCATTTGTATAAACTCTTGCGTTATGACTTGGGCAGCCATTCTGTTGAAACCAGACATTAACGAAATTAATTGGTAGCTGTCGAACTGTCGAAATAATTTGGTTTTCTAAAAGCTCCAGATATTTGGCAGCGTTTAGGCTACCATCGATAAAAAATGACCCTATGATGTAATTTTCCAATATTCCTGTCCAAACATTGAGTTTACTCAGACGCTCATTCTTCCAAGACCAATATCTTACTACTGATAGGTTATGTTTGCTCTTCAAGGAAAACCGATGAATAATGGGCGAATAAGATGTTGTTAAGGAATGAACTGTTTTCATTTACTTTTTCCATCTTAATTTGAATATCAAAACAGATTTACTCTGCCAGTCTTCTACAATTTTAATTTAAAAAAAAAATTTTATTCAAAAAACTTTTAGATTTAAATTAATGTCTACATGAGCACCGCTCATATTTAATAGACGTATTTAATCAAAACTCAATAAATAATGTCAAATGGAATAAATAAACCAACAAATATAAATAGTCATTTAAAATTAGTAAATAAATATTTGAAGAAGACAAAATTTTGTTTCTGATCTTACCATTATGAACACCAATTCCTTTTCAAAAACATAAAACACAACTTAAGGACTTCTCAATGAATATAATTTATTTAATATATTTAAATATTAATATTATATATATTTAAATATTAATTCAAAAATCTCTCAAAACATGCACTATATCTTCAAAAACCAATTATAATCTCTTCATCGGCCCTAAATAATATTTAAAATATCAAAACCAATAAACAATCAGTATATCTTACCTCAAAGTGGTAACCAGAAATTGCTTAAACAGACTAACTTTAAAAATCCAGATAGTCTATGTTCGTCACAAAATCACAGAAAACTGTGAGGTATTATAAGGTTTTCTTTAAACCATTGACATTCCATAATGAGATTTATTCAAGCCTTAATATAATTATATGTTACTAGCTTTTTACCCGCGGCTTCGCCCGCAGTGGAGTCATTAAATAAGTATGAAAGATAAAGGGTAAGGGTATAATAATGGTAAAACTTCATTACTGAAGTAGCTAAATTTGACGATTTTTTGACAAACAATTGTTTTATCTTTCGTAAAAAAATTTTTTTTTTTTAAATATAAAGTACCCTATGTTACTTCTAATACCTTCAAGAGTATATGTACAAAGTTTCATGATGATCGGTTCAGTAGTTTTTGCGTGAAAGCGTAACAAACAAACTTACATTCGCATTTATAATATTATATAGGGATATAGTAGGGATAGTAGGGATGTATAATAAATATAAAATATATTTTAATTTAATTCCAAAAGTTTTTTGAATAAAAATTTTTTTGAAATTGAAATTGTAGGAGACTGTCAGATTAAATCAGTTATGATATTAAAATTTTGTTATATTTCTTCTATCAAGTGAAAAGCCTTTTTCTATCTTATTTTCCATCTTAGTTTCAGAAAATTCCATTCGTTTGATATTGTCTTCTGGAAAAATTTCTTGGTTTGTTTGAACTTTATAACATCGACAACATTCGTTTTAAAAATATTCCGAACACTTCTATCGCTCATATCGACTGGTTCAGCAATTTGTTTACTCGAACATGGTGCACTGGTTTCAACACCAGCACACACATCTACTTATTTTTTTAGACGACTTTTACTAATGGCTTTTGGTGGTTAATCAATCTTGCAATATTCCTAAACACCCACATTTCTCGACTTTATAATTATTTCAGAAAAATCCGAACTTTAAGGAATCGGTCTATCTTCAAAGGCAACAATAAATGAATTTATTGCTCCTCTATATTAACATAGAATTTCCCATGTTTCCGAATGACTTTTCCATACCTGTATACAACAGCTCTCAAGATAATTCAATTTATAAACCTTAAATTATTAGGCCTGCTGTTTTATATTTAGCAATAAGAAAAGATTGGAATTTTTATGTAAGGGCATGAAAACTATTTGGATATTAGTTTTTGAAATTATTTTAGCTGTTTCTCGTGAAATTCGTCGAAAATATATTAATTATACAATTGTTTCGTGATTGTTTTCTGTTTTGAGAGTGGGGTATAATTGTTTCAGAATGTGTTGTTCTTTCTATTTGCTCATGAGATAATTTATGATTTCTGCTTCAGAATAATTATTTATAGCATTTTAGACTTCAAATCGTGTTCGCCTTTACTTGATAGAAATCCATTGTACACTTCAGTTATATAATACACATATGTTCATTTTCATTTGTTATTGTGAGTTGCTCACATAAACCGTCTTGCTTGCATAGTAATTTCTTCAAATGCCTTAAAACGACTGGTCTGAATCTTGGTAACATACTATATTTAAATTGTTTCTGTTTCATGATAAGGGTACGATAATTTTTTTTATTACACTTGATAAAACCACTGGGTCTCTGGGAGAATGGATCCAATAGGAGTGAATTAGAAAACTCGGTTTTTCCATTCAATAAACTCCACCAATTTCTTAAGCGGTTTATTTCTAAACCTTTTAACAACTTAAGTTTTCCTCAAGCAAAATCTTAAAACGCTCATCAAAATTATATTCTCTTTTATTAGATGTTCTGCATACGTGAAATCTAACATAATATTGAGGAAAGAACGTCGGTGATCCTTCATTCTACTGCCAAAGGCTATTCCGGTTTGTTCAGCATAAGTTCTTAGTCATGTACTGTATGATAATTTCTAAACCTAATAAATAATATTTGTTCATTTTAGGTTTAGAGTTTCTCTAAGTTATTTATAATGAATTATTGGTTCTGAATTTTTTTTTTATGAGGAATTCCTTTATTTTTAAAGATGATTTACGATAGAGGGTAAGGGATTTTTATTGTACCTACTACGAAGGGTTTCAATGTGTTCTCGGTATCGGGGTGATTTGCTGATAATGTGAATAAAAATCAAGATGTTGGCAGAGATGCCAAACCTATCCGTGGGTACCATACATGCTATCCTTCATGACCATCTTAACCTCTCAAAGGTCAGTGCAAGATGGGTACCAAGAATGCTCACCTCACCTCAGAAGCAAGTGCCAGTTGAGTGTGCTCTGAGGAGTTTTAGAGCTCTATGGAGAAGGCCTATCGACTATTTTAAACCAGCTGGTTACTGGGGATGAGACGTGGGTTCATCACTATGATCCTGAGAGTGAACAAAAGTATTTAGAGTGGATTGAAAAGGGTGCACAGCTCCTAAAGAAGTTTTAAATCATCCTACCCTAAAGGTATTTTATTGATAGAATACATTAAACAGGGTGAAAGCATCACTTTGCGTAATTCAGGAGAAGCAATTAAAGGAAAACGCGAGGAAAACTTACAGCGAGGATGTTGCTTAAAGACTACGCGCCGGTTCACAAGGTCCGCGTGGCTTCGAAGAAATTATTCATCCTCAGTTCAGACTTAGCCCCCAGTGAATACTACATATTCTCAAATGTGAAAAAACATCTTCGTGGAAAGCGATACTCAGACGATGAAGAACTGAAAGTAGCAATTAATACCTATTCTGAGGAGAAGCCGAAAGAATATTTTATAAGGTTCAGAGAAGCTTATTTCTCGATTAAACAAATGTATTGAAGTTCTAAGAGACTACATGTAAAGAAAAACAATGTTCAGAATTTTCTGAGCTTTCTTTCATGCCTATACCGATAATACATTGAGCACCCCTCGCATGGTAAACCATCACAACAAATAAGGAAATTTCTCCATTATATAGACATTTCAGAACCAAAAATTCATTGTTCACTGAACCAGTGGACCCAAATTTATCCACCAGATTGCGAAGCGCGCAAAACGTTGCGAACTTCCAATTTTATGCAACAATTTCATCATTTGCGCATGTTTTTGAACGCAATTTTGGTCGGTTGTGGCTTGGCAAGACAGACTGAATAAGTAACAGACAAGTCGACAGATGTAGCTTCAACAGTATGCCTGCTATCGAATGTCAAATTTCAAAAGCACCTATTGGAAGACCCGTTATTTATGTGTGTTAGTGTCAACTAACGGTGATAGGGGAAACCAGGGTTAGTTGCCACATGGGTTGGTTGTCACAATATTTAGATATTAGGAACGCTACAATAGTATGTTGCATGGGGGTTAACAAATAATTCTCGACTCTTCTAAGAACACGTGTATGTAGTATGAAAGTTGTCACCGATGAGTTAAGGTCGAGCGGATAAAAATTAAGAAAGTGAATTTTGGCAAGTGATATAACTTGTATTTTCAAGACAACAGTTCCAGTTGAAAAAAACTATGGAAAACGTTTTATTTTTCAGTTAAGTAGCTTCAATCTACCGTAAGTTTTGACTTTGTTCTCTCTGAATTAGTCGAGTTATTAAGCTTTGAAAATTAATTATGTGGTAAGGCAGGTTACCTCAAGGTTACTGGGGCTGATTGTCACATGTGGCAACCAGCCCTAAGCTGCGCTAAACCATTGGCTTTCCACATATCTTTCCACTCAGGTAGATATTATATACTTTCCATTGTTTTCAGTTTACATAACCATGTTTTGAAATTTTAAAAGGAAGACTGAGAAGCTAAAAGCACCGGCTGATATACTTTTAAGAGCTGCTAGGTGGGTGAAAGTAAATGAATCCTCAATAAGAAAAGCGGCAGCTGATTTCAATATAAATTATCGTACTTTGGCAAGATACTGTTAAAAATTCCAGAGTCTGACTTACAGAATGAACGAGTGGTTACCCCATCCATTTCAGTTGGCTACATCAAAAACCATTTAGTATTTAATCCTAAGCTTGAAGACCAACTGGTTGAAAATATAATCAAAGCATATGACATTTATTTTGAATTATCACCTAAGGCAGTACGTGCTCTGGCTGTCAGTTCGTCAGCGCAAATTCATTGAAAATATCAGAAAAATGGTACCGACTGGTTCAGTACTTAAAGCGTCATCCTGTAACTTATATTCAAAAACTGGAGGCAACCAGTTTAGTAAGGGCCAGCAGCTTCAGCAGAACAAATGTAAACGTCTTTTTTGACAATTTGACTTCAATTATGGAGAAACATAAATTTGACGCTCACGAAATTTGGAATGTGGACGAACCTGGCGTTACAACCATTCAAAGACATGACCGCGTTGTCGCAAGACGAGGACTCGAACAGATTGGTTCAATTATTTCATCAAAGCGAGGATCTCTCGTAACTATAGCAAGTGCAGTGTCAGCTATAGAAAATTCCATAACTATTTTCTTTATATTTCCACGTGTATATTTAAAACCCCATTTTTTAAATTCGGCTCCACCTGGATCACAAGGTTCAGCAAATCCATCAGATTGGATGCAAGAGTCACATTTCCTGTATTTTCTTAACTTTTTTCATCTTCACGTGAAAAGTACCGTGGAAAGACCTTGGCTGCTTCTACTAGATAACCATGGTTCACACTTGAGCATAGAAGGACTTGATTTTGCCAAAGAAAATGGTATTGTTATAATTTCTGTTCACCCACATTGCTTACATAAACTTCAACCACTTTATTTGGCCCTTTTAAGAAATATTCGAATACATCCCCTGATGCTTGGATTTTGAATAATCCCGGCAAAACCATGACTTTATATGACATTCCTTCAGTTGTCTCCATTTCTCACCCCCTCGTATTTACTCCAAAAAATATCCAGTCTGGGTTTCGGGTGTCAGTTGTATTCCCATACTACAGAGACATTTTTACAGATGATGAGTTTGTTGCAAGCTCTTTCACTGATAGGCCGGATCCGAGAATCTTCAGCGAAGGAGCTAGGTCAGATCTGGATATCTTCCATAAAGAAGCTAGGCCTGATCCGCAAGAATCCACGTCAGAGCCTGGAATCAAAACGCCAAAAGAAACATTCAAACTAGTGTTCATGATCCGTACATGGAATATAATAACTCCAGAAAGTTTGGGAGGCCTTATCCAGAGGCGTCGGAAAGAAAAATTAATAGAGAGAGCACTCGTGAACGAGTACTCATAGATACACCAATTAAAGGCAAATTAGAGAAGTAGATAAATAAACGCCTGAACGAGAAAAAAAAGACAGAAAAAAGAGACGATTTTGATTAAGGAAAAAAGAGAATTAAATCTAAAAAGACCGAAAAATTCAAGACCGCCTATTCGGATAGCGAAACCGATGAAGAATGCTTCTGCCTAATTTGCCTTGAACCATTTTCCAACAGTGTGCCGAATGAAGACTGGTTCAACTGCATATCCTGCGGTGGTTGATCCCATGATGCGTGCACTGATGGACAAATTATTTACACTTGTTCTAACTGCGCTAGTGACTGATTCGTATTGAAAAAACTCATTTTGTAATAATATATGTTCCTAAAATTATTTTTTAACTTATTTATCATCTGAGATATACGTGACAACCAACCCCATGCAATGTGACATCCATTCCCGGCAAGGGGCAAGTTGTCACATATGTGTCTATTTTTTGATACATTCAAGTTTTACATTTGGAATTCATGTACAGCCTTATACATTTCAACTTTTATTCCCAAAAAATGAAGCATATTAGTGGTGCAGTATATGCACATTTTTTGGTTTTTTTAGAAAATAAATACTTAAAATTGTGACAACTGGCCCCAGTTTCCCCTACAATACATGTCATATTTCACATAACATATTAATTGCTTTGAAATGTTCTTGAAATGACACTATATTACTGAGATCTAAGGCATTTTTTAGTTTTACGGGTAGTACTGTAGATAGTCCCTCCTCTCTATAGTCAGGATTGCTATGAGGATGTGTTTCACACTTTGTTCTTTATTACTGGAGATACATCCTAGTGGAATTTCTTGCTTCAGAAGATATTGTGTGGCCAATTCCGAGTCGGGTAAGAATAATTTGAAGTTACACGCTGATGTTGTATCGAGTCTCAAGTCAGGATTTATTGTTTTCAGTTTGTTGTTCTCTGAAAAAAAACCATTGAAATAATTGCCATATTTTAAAAATTTCCAAAATGTTGAATTCTGAATTTAAATTTCGACCTTCTCTTTTCAATATCGGTAAATATCCGAAGAATATCAAAAGCCACCAGTTGACGTTATTTGTTCGAATTTGACGAAAATATATGCTTCCGATTGCCAAGTATAATGTCCCAAAAATCAGGTAGAATGTTCACAATGGAATAGAACAGTTTGGCCGCTGTTAATTCAAGGTAATTAACGATGGGAAGGAATAATATAATTCAGAACAACGTGTTTTAATAATGGAACAATAATTCAAAAATAAGGTAAGCTTGCGAGATACAGTTCGAAAATTTCGTATAAATATAGTCGGAATATTAATTTATCATCACCTGTGGAGATAATTGAAAAATTATGGATATTTTTTTTTTTAAACTTGAATATTAAAACAAATTGAAATATGTTTATCTTCTACAATTTTAATTTCAAAAAAATTTTTTATTGAAAAAACTTTTAGAATTAATTAATGTCTAAAACAAGCACCGCTTACATTTAATAGACGTATATAATCAAAACTCAATATATAATGTCAAATGGAATGAATAAACCAACAGATATACGAAAGTCATTAAAATTAATAAATAAATATTTAAAGGAGACAAAATTTTGTTTCTAATCTTACCTTTAAGAACACCAGATGCCTTTTAAAAACATCAACACACTTAAAGGACTTCTCAAAGAATATAATTTATTTGAAATATTTAATATATTTAAATATTCGAATGAGTTAATTCAGAAATCTCTAAAAAAAAATGCACTATATCTTCAAAAAACAATCTGTGTTCTGAAACATTCGTCCTTTTACACGTGCTGAGTGTTTGGATATAGGTTAGTTTTTTGATTTTGATATTTGGAATATTATTGAGGACTGAAGACGGAATTGCTTAGAATTATATTTGTTTTTTGAAGATATAGTGCATTTTTTTAGAGATTTCTGAATTAACTTATTCTAATATTTAAGTATATTAAATATTTCAAATAAATTATATTCTTTGAGAAGTCCTTTAGGTGTGTTCATGTTTTTAAAAGGCAACTGGTGTTCTTAAAGATAAGATCAGAAACAAAATTTTGTCTCCTTTAAATATTTATTTATTAATTTTAATGACTTTCGTATATATGTTGTTTTATTTATTCCATTTGACATTATATATTGAGTTTTGATTATATACGTCTATTGAATGTAAGCTGTACTTGTTTTAGACATTAATTTAATTCTAAAAGTTTTTTGAATGAAATTTTTTTTTTGAAATTAAAATAGTAGAAGATATATTTCAATTTGTTTTAATATTCAAATTTTGTTATATTTCTTCTATCAAGTAAAAGGCCTTTCTATTTTATTTCATATATAATTATGGATATTCCGGTGATAATAAACAAACTGGTCGTCCAATAACAAGTCTTTGAAATGCCGATAATCAGAGTCTGCGAGAGAGAGAGAGAGAGAGAGTGCGTGATAAAGTTCATTAAATAGTGAATTGCTTCAGCCGTTACTATTTGGTAGTTGATCATAATTGAACATGTGAACCAAAAATAATAAAAAAACCTTGGTAGTAAATACATAGTAACTCCAATCTATTGTGTTTCAATAAAGTTCATTAAATTAATCAACTCAACGAATTGATTGACAATAAATTTAAGAAGCTCCCTACAGTGTATACTCACTGAAAATATGTGCTTCCATGCTCTCAAACTTCAATTAATACAAAAACTGAAGCCTCATGTCCATCACAGCACAGAAAGTTAATTGAATAAATTATTTAACATCAACAAGTGGATGCTGTCATTTTGAATAAAATCCTCCTAAGCAACGGAGCTCGTTTTTCTGGCTTCGTTAGTTCTAAATTGTGTAACATTTGGAGTCAAAAATTGACAGTACTGTGACCTAAAGTGGCACAAGATCACTGTAACAAAGCCTACCCAGAACACAATTGAACTCTTAACTCGCACAAGCTGAAAAAGCTTCTGAGGGATCTTCACAGAAGATCCAAGAGTATCGGGATAATAATAATAAAAATTAATTTGAACAATATTTGATTTTAATGTGTCGATACAATATTCAATACAGTTGCTCTAACAATTCATTCATTGCATAAAACTTTTTCTGGTCATTTCCAAGATTAGAGTGGGCTTACTAAATCAAGTGATTTAGTACAAGTGAATTGTTTGTAGTGAGGTTTTTTGAACTCAGAAACTTATATCAACAAGCTAATAATAACTCATTGGTTGAAAAAGGATGTTTAACGCTGTATCCATGAAATACAGCCTCATTCATGTAAAACTCTCATTGAAAATTTCAACAAAAGTGTACAAAGCCATTAAGGCGATTTTCCTGAGGTATTTTATTCCATACATGACCCCACCTTGAGTACGTTGTGATGCAGTAAAAAAAACAATTTCATGAAAAAATTTGTGTTTTCATTTAAATATTGCCTAAATTTTGGGGTATTCTTAACTTAGACAAAGTAATGGCAAATTTTTCAATATCTTTGACAATTGCTATTGCCAGCTATTGTCATTCCTAAAATGGATGTCATTATTCAAAGTAGCTTCGACAAATTCATCCAGTATTCTAAGAATACCTTACGAGATCGCCAGAAACGCCAAGAGGTAATTGACTACCTCCACAATGTCATCAAAGGTCCATTGAAATATCACCATATGAAACAAGCTTTTTTTACTCTTTACTTCCTTTCTAGGTAGATCCAGCCAGAAAACGGCGAAAGAAGCCTTGACATGCATCCTCCGCTACCACGACATAATGAGAGATACCAACAATTCCATATGCCTTATGGGCAAATTCCACAACGTCCTTTACGTCGGCATGAAGCTAGCTTTTGATTGGCAAGTCAAGGACTCCGGAACAATCGGAGCCTTACTGGAACAGATTTACTCCTGCGAGAAAACCTTCGAGCGTCTTTTTCTTGGTGCTATTTTTGGAGTTAGAGCACCCTACTTTATAGCCGGTTGGAAGAGTGACTTCAACGATCCCGAAGAGAACCTCAGGGCCGTCGTATTCTTTCTAGATCACGCGTGTACAGCTAGTTTAGATTTTCCCAGTGATACAGGTCTGCTCATGAGGATGATCGATGTACCACTGGAAAGCTGTGGGTTTACCACACCTCTAATGATCTGTGTGCAACTCGGCTTGGCTGATAAGGTACATATTTTCCTCAGGTTTGGAGCACTTTTACGAGCTGGCGATAAAGACAGAGAAAACGTCAGTGTGGTCCAAAATATAATCTTGAAATTGTCGGAGTTCGACCATAAGTATCCCTTCAACTTCATAGCAATACTACAACTTATTCTTAGGGTTATTCCATCTTTAACTCCGCATCTTAATGGGATGCTGAGTTACCTGGCAGAAGAGCAGAGGAAAATATTGCTTAAGAAATTTAATACTCTCATAGAGGATGGATTGATACCTATTAGTAGGTCTGGCATTATGCCTCCAGAATTGAAACATTTGTGTAGATGTGAAATTAGGAAGAGCTTGTGGTATAACCATCATCTACCAGCAGGAATTCAAGAACTTCACATACCTGAATGTTTAAAGAAATATATTGATATATTGCAAGATTAAAATTATTCAAAAACAGCTTTTAAAACTTCTTTCGGACCTTTTACCCTCTTAAAATTATTTCCGTAAATACATGGACATGCAGATATGTTATGTAATTTATTTCGAGAAATCATAAATCTGTGACTTATGTACGATAAGCTCATGGAAGCACAGCTTTTTTTTGCACAATTTTAATTATGTCGCGAATACTGATCTTGACGATATTTCTTCATCCACCAACTGAATTCAACGTATTTCTAAAACACACTTCCACTGATATTTGCATTCGTATAGACACTAACTATCCATATTTCCAAAAAATTTCAGCATATCGATCATTTATACAGAGAGCATTCTCATTACCTTTATCAAAAATTTACCATTACTTTTAAGTTATAACTATGAAATCAATAGCTACAAACAACTAATAAAACAATGATATAATAGACGATTTAGTTGAACAGAAACAAACATGCTGTAGGCATGTGGATTTTGTTGTATGAAGACTGCCTCTTCGAACTCGTGCTTTTTCTTGATATGTTCCCGGTGGACAATCTCCATTTGGTCCCATTATGAATGTTATGATGCTTGCCCCTAATATGTTCTGCTATTCCTATTTGGTTGTTTCAATTTTAAAGGTGTGACTTTTACGTTTCTTAACTCCGATTTCAACAGGTCGTTTCGCTTTTCTTATATAATATGTTCCACATTCACAAAGTATCGAGTAGATGCAGTACTTGTTGGTAAATGAGTCTTTCGGTTTGATTTCTGTCAAGAAACTTCTAAGTGTATTTTCCGTTTTGAACGATATCCCAATGTTGTAGTCTCGGGCTTTTATGTGGATATTCCCTGACAAACTTCTCACATAAGGTATTGATATTCTTGCTTGGTCCTCAGCAGTGTCTGAGTTATCCGTACGCTGGTTGCATGTCTATATGGTGGCCTCTATTAATTTAGAACTGAAGCCATTTTCCAAGAGAAATTTTGTTGATATTGAATGATTGGAGTTACAATTTTTTGTAGACTCTGCAACTTGCAACATCGTGTTGGAAAGTTCAGAAAAGCATCTAAGAAAAACTAATCGTCAACTTCTAATTTGTATAGCTGAAAGTATATTGTTGCTCAAGTATTTACTGCCCAGCAAGAAAACGTTTTTTCAGAATATTTGTTGACTTGCAGCAAGATGCATTATGTATTATCCTTGCAACAATTTTTAACATTAGCATATGAGTATGCAAATATCCAGAATCATGGAAAAAAACGAGCCGGGAAAGATTGGGAAGCAGGATTTAGAAACATAAATCCGTTGCTCAGCCTAAGAAAACTACAGTAGATTAATTTTTTGATGATTTAGAGAGTGTAATGGTACGCTATAAATTCACTCTTGACCGTATATTAAATTTGTATGAAGCAGTCTTACCAACGCCTAAAGTTTTGTCTGAAAAAAAACAGAGGCAGGTAGAACAAATTGTATCATCTGAATGTGGAGAACTTGTGACATTTCGTGGAATAGTCACAGCAACATCCGTTTATGTTTTTCCTTGAGTCCATTTCAAAGACCCGTTTTTAAATGGGTCTCCTTAAGGCAGTTTTGGTTTGGCAAACAGGAGCGGCCAAAGATAACTCAATTCTAATTATTTGTGACAACCACGAGTCACATTTTTCTGTTGGAGCTGTAAACTATTGTCGTGACAATGGGATTATCCATATTTTTTTGCCACCACACACGTCACAAATTACAACCCCTGGATGTCAGCGTTTTTGGTTCATTTAAAAGTAAACTAAAAATAGCATTTAATGATTAGCACATTCGAAATATAGGTAAGACTTTATCTATATATTACATTGGTGAACTTTGAAAATCTGCCTTTTTGGAGTCTTTCACACCCAAAAATATTACAAGCGGTTTTTCAAAGCCAGATATCTGACATCTAAGAAAGGAAGAGAGAAGTAAAATCGAAGGTTTATACCGACACACCAGGAAAAAAATCGGTTTCAAATATTACACGAAGAAAAACAAGGAAAACGGGAAGTTAAATTGATGAAGTAAAAAATAAAGGAGCAGAAAACAGCAAAAAATTTATTGGGCCTTACAGGAAATAAAAATCGAAGAAGAAAAAAGTCTGTCTTGCTTTGCAGCTAATATGATACTGATTGATATAGTTACAGAAATTTCTAAGAACTCATTTAATGTTGGTGTATGATCTTCCTTTTGAAAAATATGAGAAACCACTGGCACTTTCTTGATGAACTGTATCGTGATTTCGAAGAAGATGAAATAAGGAACTTAAGAAATCGATTAAGAAAACTATATCAATATTCTTTAGCCTCTGCTAAAAAATTGGCCACGGAAAATTTCTTCAAAAATTTCGAGCAGGTTGTATTTTTATCAACAACAATGGAAATAATAAAGTGCCTACAACATCAACCATTTTACCTGAAGAATTCAATGCCCATTTTTCTAACGTGGCACTCAACATAGTGAAAGATATTGCGAGTTCTAATTATGCCAACTTTGAACACAAAAATTGAGTAGTACATTTAGTTTTGAGGAAGTATCTTATACTGATGTTAGAAATATAATCAATTCTTTGAAGAATTCATCATCGAAAGATTTTTATGGACTTTCTGGACCTCTCGTAAAAATAATAAATAAATGTATTGAAAATTAAGTATTTCCCGATGTCTTCAGGGTGGCTTGTGGCCCTTATTTGAAAATGGCGATAAAGATGATATGTCAAATTACAGGCCTATTTCAGTATTGCCTATATTCTCTAAAATATTTGAAAAAGCTGTGAATATGCAGATAATGTCTTATTTTGAACAGAATCAACTCTCTTTTAATAGCAAATTTGGCTACAGAAAAATAGGGACACGGCTTCGGCCATTTTGTTCATCAGTTATATTATTCAATGATTTCAAAAGGATTATACGTAGATATCATTGTTAGATTTGAGCAAAGTATTCGACTGTGTCTCGCTGCAGATTCTTCTGGCTAAGCTCAAGTACTAACTTTCTGTCAAATCACGAATAACAAAAGTGTTAACAGACTCGGAATAACCACTAATTCAAAATACAAACCATAGACGGCCCACCCTTCAAAAACGTATTATGATCACCAGTTTTGTGTGTGATATAAAATAGAAAGGCTTTTTACTCGATAGAAGAAATATAACAAAATTTGAATATCAAAACAAATTGAAATATGTTTATCTTCTACAATTTTAATTTCCAAAAGAATTTTTTTATTCAAAAACTTTTAGAATTAAATTAATGTCTAAAACAAGCACCGCTTACATTTAATAGACGTATATAATCAAAACTCAATATACAATGTCAAATGAAATAAATAACCCAATAGATATACGAAAGTAATTAAAATTAATAAATAAATATTCAAACGAGACAAAATTTTGTTTCTGGTTTTATCTTAAGAAATACTACTTGCCTTATAAAAACATGAACACACTTGAAGGACTTCCCAAAGAATATAATTTATTTGAAATATTTAATACATTTAAATATTCGAACAAATTATTTCAAAAAACTCTAAAAAATGTGCACTATATTTTCAAAAAACAAATATAATTCTAGATAATCCCTTCATCAGCCGTTTTTCAATAATGCAAATATCAAAATCAAAAACATAACCTACATCACTCACGTGTTAAAAGACTTAAGCTTCGAACTACAGATCAACTATATATTCAAGATTGATCTATGTTCTAACAAAATCAAAGAACAAAGTGAGTTATTTTAAGGTTTACCTAAATCCATTGACACCGTATAAAGAAATTTATTGAAGCCAAAATATAATTATATATTATATATAAAATAAAATAGAAAGGCTTTTTACTTGATAGAAGAAATATAACAAAATTTGAATATCAAAACAAATTGAAATATGTTTATCATCTACAATTTTAATTTCCAAAAGAATTTTTTTATTCAAAAACTTTTAGAATTAAATTAATGTCTAAAACAAGCACCGCTTACATTTAATAGACGTATATAATCAAAACTCAATATACAATGTCAAATGAAATAAATAACCCAATAGATATACGAAAGTAATTAAAATTAATAAATAAATATTCAAACGAGACAAAATTTTGTTTCTGGTTTTATCTTAAGAAATACTACTTGCCTTATAAAAACATGAACACACTTGAAGGACTTCCCAAAGAATATAATTTATTTGAAATATTTAATACATTTAAATATTCGAACAAATTATTTCAAAAAACTCTAAAAAATGTGCACTATATTTTCAAAAAACAAATATAATTCTAGATAATCCCTTCATCAGCCGTTTTTCAATAATCCAAATATCAAAATCAAAAACATAACCTACATCACTCACGTGTAAAAAGACTTAAGCTTCGAACTACAGATCAACTATATATTCAAGATTGATCTATGTTCTAACAAAATCAAAGAACAAAGTGAGTTATTTTAAGGTTTACCTAAATCCATTGACACCGTATAAAGAAATTTATTGAAGCCAAAATATAATTATATATTATATATAAAATAAAATAGAAAGGCTTTTTACTTGATAGAAGAAATATAACAAAATTTGAATATCAAAACAAATTGAAATATGTTTATCTTCTACAATTTTAATTTCCAAAAGAATTTTTTTATTCAAAAACTTTTAGAATTAAATTAATGTCTAAAACAAGCACCGCTTACATTTAATAGACGTATATAATCAAAACTCAATATACAATGTCAAATGAAATAAATAACCCAATAGATAAACGAAAGTAATTAAAATTAATAAATAAATATTCAAACGAGACAAAATTTTGTTTCTGGTTTTATCTTAAGAAATACTACTTGCCTTATAAAAACATGAACACACTTGAAGGACTTCCCAAAGAATATAATTTATTTTAAATATTTAATACATTTAAATATTCGAACAAATTAATTCAAAAAACTCTAAAAAATGTGCACTATATTTTCAAAAAACAAATATAATTCTAGATAATCCCTTCATCAGCCGTTTTTCAATAATCCAAATATCAAAATCAAAAACATAACCTACATCACTCACGTGTTAAAAGACTTAAGCTTCGAACTATTGGGTTATTTATTTCATTTGAAATTGTATATTGAGTTTTGATTATATACGTCTATTAAATGTAAGCGGTGCTTGTTTTAGAAATTAATTTAATTCTAAAAGTTTTTGAATAAAAAAATTCTTTCGGAAATTAAAATTGTAGAAGATAAACATATTCCAATTTGTTTTGATATTCAAATTTTGTTATATTTCTTCTATCAAGTAAAAAGCCTTTCTATTTTATTTTATATATAATATATAATTATATTTTGGCTTCAATAAATTTCTTTATACGGTGTCAATGGATTTAGGTAAACCTTAAAATAACTCACTTTGTTCTTTGATTTTGTTAGAACATAGATCAATCTTGAATATATAGTTGATCTGTAGTTCGAAGCTTAAGTCTTTTAACACGTGAGTGATGTAGGTTATGTTTTTGATTTTGATATTTGGATTATTGAAAAACGGCTGATGAAGGGATTATCTAGAATTATATTTGTTTTTTGAAAATATAGTGCACATTTTTTAGAGTTTTTTGAAATAATTTGTTCGAATATTTAAATGTATTAAATATTTCAAATAAATTATATTCTTTGGGAAGTCCTTCAAGTGTGTTCATGTTTTTATAAGGCAAGTAGTATTTCTTAAGATAAAACCAGAAACAAAATTTTGTCTCGTTTGAATATTTATTTATTAATTTTAATTACTTTCGTATATCTATTGGGTTATTTATTTCATTTGACATTGTATATTGAGTTTTGATTATATACGTCTATTAAATGTAAGCGGTGCTTGTTTTAGACATTAATTTAATTCTAAAAGTTTTTGAATAAAAAAATTCTTTTGGAAATTAAAATTGTAGAAGATAAACATATTTCAATTTGTTTTGATATTCAAATTTTGTTATATTTCTTCTATCAAGTAAAAAGCCTTTCTATTTTATTTTATATATAATATATAATTATATTTTGGCTTCAATAAATTTCTTTATACGGTGTCAATGGATTTAGGTAAACCTTAAAATAACTCACTTTGTTCTTTGATTTTGTTAGAACATAGATCAATCTTGAATATATAGTTGATCTGTAGTTCGAAGCTTAAGTCTTTTAACACGTGAGTGATGTAGGTTATGTTTTTGATTTTGATATTTGGATTATTGAAAAACGGCTGATGAAGGGATTATCTAGAATTATATTTGTTTTTTGAAAATATAGTGCACATTTTTTAGAGTTTTTTGAAATAATTTGTTCGAATATTTAAATGTATTAAATATTTCAAATAAATTATATTCTTTGGGAAGTCCTTCAAGTGTGTTCATGTTTTTATAAGGCAAGTAGTATTTCTTAAGATAAAACCAGAAACAAAATTTTGTCTCGTTTGAATATTTATTTATTAATTTTAATTACTTTCGTATATCTATTGGGTTATTTATTTCATTTGACATTGTATATTGAGTTTTGATTATATACGTCTATTAAATGTAAGCGGTGCTTGTTTTAGACATTAATTTAATTCTAAAAGTTTTTGAATAAAAAAATTCTTTTGGAAATTAAAATTGTAGAAGATAAACATATTTCAATTTGTTTTGATATTCAAATTTTGTTATATTTCTTCTATCAAGTAAAAAGCCTTTCTATTTTATTTTATATATAATATATAATTATATTTTGGCTTCAATAAATTTCTTTATACGGTGTCAATGGATTTAGGTAAACCTTAAAATAACTCACTTTGTTCTTTGATTTTGTTAGAACATAGATCAATCTTGAATATATAGTTGATCTGTAGTTCGAAGCTTAAGTCTTTTAACACGTGAGTGATGTAGGTTATGTTTTTGATTTTGATATTTGGATTATTGAAAAACGGCTGATGAAGGGATTATCTAGAATTATATTTGTTTTTTGAAAATATAGTGCACATTTTTTAGAGTTTTTTGAAATAATTTGTTCGAATATTTAAATGTATTAAATATTTCAAATAAATTATATTCTTTGGGAAGTCCTTCAAGTGTGTTCATGTTTTTATAAGGCAAGTAGTATTTCTTAAGATAAAACCAGAAACAAAATTTTGTCTCGTTTGAATATTTATTTATTAATTTTAATTACTTTCGTATATCTATTGGGTTATTTATTTCATTTGACATTGTATATTGAGTTTTGATTATATACGTCTATTAAATGTAAGCGGTGCTTGTTTTAGACATTAATTTAATTCTAAAAGTTTTTGAATAAAAAAATTCTTTTGGAAATTAAAATTGTAGAAGATAAACATATTTCAATTTGTTTTGATATTCAAATTTTGTTATATTTCTTCTATCAAGTAAAAAGCCTTTCTATTTTATTTTATATATAATATATAATTATATTTTGGCTTCAATAAATTTCTTTATACGGTGTCAATGGATTTAGGTAAACCTTAAAATAACTCACTTTGTTCTTTGATTTTGTTAGAACATAGATCAATCTTGAATATATAGTTGATCTGTAGTTCGAAGCTTAAGTCTTTTAACACGTGAGTGATGTAGGTTATGTTTTTGATTTTGATATTTGGATTATTGAAAAACGGCTGATGAAGGGATTATCTAGAATTATATTTGTTTTTTGAAAATATAGTGCACATTTTTTAGAGTTTTTTGAAATAATTTGTTCGAATATTTAAATGTATTAAATATTTCAAATAAATTATATTCTTTGGGAAGTCCTTCAAGTGTGTTCATGTTTTTATAAGGCAAGTAGTATTTCTTAAGATAAAACCAGAAACAAAATTTTGTCTCGTTTGAATATTTATTTATTAATTTTAATTACTTTCGTATATCTATTGGGTTATTTATTTCATTTGACATTGTATATTGAGTTTTGATTATATACGTCTATTAAATGTAAGCGGTGCTTGTTTTAGACATTAATTTAATTCTAAAAGTTTTTGAATAAAAAAATTCTTTTGGAAATTAAAATTGTAGAAGATAAACATATTTCAATTTGTTTTGATATTCAAATTTTGTGTGTGAATCCTGAATTAGTATTTAATCGAAGAAAATTTCACATAATTCATCACTTTGTGGGGAAAAACCTTGTTCTAAAGAATATTTCTCTTAAAGTTTTTGGTGAGTAGGATTTGACAATTCCAAGTAATATGAAATTACTTTGCAATTACCTACAATAATTATTTCATGATGTTTTAAATCTAACAGTATTGCTTATTGCCTCAGAAATTCGGTTCCACCAATGAGAAATTTTAAATTTTATCAACAAAATCAAAAAATCAGCGAAATAATTTAACACAACAAATATTATATTATACTCCGATTACAAAATAATAATCTGTATCGAAGGATAAGAAAAACAAGAGTGGATATTTAGAAAAAGTATTTCATAGTAATTTCATATTATTTCAATGTTTAAAAAGCCTTTATTAATAAAAATCTTTTCACATTAATATATATTTGAAGATTTGTTATCCGTCTGAAATATCACTTTATGTTGCCATGAAATCACATCAGAATAAAATTTGAATATCAAAACAAATTAAATGTAATATGTTGTCTTCTACAATTTTAATTTCAAAAAATTTTATTCAAAAAACTTTCAGAATTAAATTAATGTCTAAAATAAGCACCGCTTTCGTGTGATTGACGTATATAATAAAAACTCAATATATAATGTCAAATGGAATACATAAATAATAAATGGTTTATATATTCCATTTGACATTATATATTGAGTTTTTATTATATACGTCTATACACGTAAGCGGTGCTTATTTTAGACATTAATTTAATTCTAAAAGTTTTTTGAATAAAATTTTTTTAAATGAAAATTGTAGAAGACAACATATTATATTTCATTTGTTTTGATATTCAAATTTGGTTATATTTCTTCTATCAAGTAAAAAGCCTTTTTCTATTTCACATCAAAATAATTTGTTCAAGTTTCATGAGAATGCCGGTCGACTATCAGATACTTCTTGAAAACTACGGTAATTTGTAACTTTCAAATAGGTGAAATTCAAACATGGCAGCGTTAGAGACAGTAATTGAAACCGAGGAAAATGGTGAAAATAAAGATGTTTAAGACGTCACAGAGGGAATAAATTTCAAGGAAGCGGAGGAAAAAATAAGAAAAAGATGAATAAAAAGAAAGCGGGATATAATCAGTTAGATACACAGTCGAACGATGGTCAACAGACTCAATCAAATGAGGACTCTAATAAGAATGGCGAAATTATTCCTGAAAACGAGGAAATAGTAGAAAAGAAAAAAAGAAAAGAAACCGGAGGAAAGGAAATAGAAAACCCATTCAAACTGATCCGCCCTCAATTGCCATTGTTGAGCTTTTTCCCGACCAAGAGGGACAAATTATGGAGCATCCTGTCAAATGCGATGATCGAACAGCTAAAGATCGTTTTACAACCGAAGAGAAAAAAGTTCATAGACAGACACATCAACATATACAAAAATGGATTACACCCGGATTGACCATGATCGAAATCTGAGAAAAGCTAGAAAATACTCCAAGAAAGCTGATAGCAGAAAATGGTCTGAAAGCTGGCCTGGCCTTCCCAACTGTTTGTTGGAATCACACATAAATGGAAGGATTATAGATTGCGCTTTCACTCAAACTTTTAATTCAAAATATGTCAAGTTGGTACAAGCGGTCAAAGATGCTACCAATACTAGGATAAACGCCTCAGACATTGATGTTCAGCTCTGTGAAATAGGAGGTGCAATCCAGGAGGTTATGGAGTCTTACGAGGTAGAATTGGATGGAAGCACCTACCCAGTTAAATCCATATGTAACCTGAAGGGTCATTCAATAATAATAATACATGCCGGCCAAACTGTCCCTATTGTTAAAGGAGGAGAGGCCACAGATATGGCCTCTCCATAGAAGAAAATGAATATTATGCAATCGAAATATTTGTTTCAACGGGTTGAGGGGTTGTTCATGATGATTTGGATGAATACCAGATGGCGTTGAGGGAGAGCAAAACTGTCCCTATTGTGAAAGGAGGAGAGGCCACAGTTATGTAAGAAAATGAATATAACGCAATCGCAATATTTGGTTCAACGGGTAGAGGGGTTGTTCATGATGATCTGGATGAATACCAGATGGCGTTGAGGGATCTGTGTGACAAGGGAGTGGTAGATGTCTACCCTCCATTATGTGACATCAAAAGTTGCTATACAGCCCAGTTTGGGCACACCATCATTCTTCTTCCCACTTCCAAAGAGATCGTATCCAGAGGCGATGATTATTGAAACTGTTTTTTCTAAAAGTTTTCAATGAAAGATGATTCGAACACTTTTGAACATTACAAATTGTCGTAGCTCAGGGAGTATCTGATAGTCGATCGACATTGCTATAAAAAAAATGGACAAATTATTCTGATGTGATTTCACGAAACGATTAAGAGACATTGGAGACGAAAAACATTAAATATTAATGTGAAAAGTTTTTAGTAATGGGGGCTTTTTAAAACATTGAAATAATATGAAATTACACCTTCCGTAAAAAAAATTTACTTGACACACCTAATTCGGCCAAGCAATTTCAAACATCTCCTTGTGTCCATTTTGGAGAGGACAAACGCAGAAAAATCAAATTGTAATTCTCCAGTTGATTTCATTCTATATATCAGAGCATACAAGAACGAATGAAACAGACCCTAAAGTAGCCGCTGCATTACCCCACAATTTGTTTCAAATCCGAAACGCAATGTATTTGACGTTGACAATGACAGTGAAGGTCCAGGTTTAGCTAGCGAATTAGATAAACAGATGCAAAATCACGTTTTACACCGATATGCACGTTTCTGAATTTTATATTTAGGTATTTTCAATGACGTCTTTGGGTATATTCAGTCAGGTATTTGACAGTCGTACAAAATATTAAAAGATAAAATGGATGAGTTCCAGAGAAAGTTATTTTTCCTCGGAATAAATTTTTTTCGCTTCTCTAGAGCAGGTTCCATAAAAAATAAATTGGAAAATGATATATACTCTGTAAATCAAAGATGTTACACCCAGAATGAATAATTGTTTCAATTTGAGTTCCTGGAGATTTGGTATTCTAACATGGAAAATAAATCGATAATATTTGCAATAAATTTTACCATAACGTATTCGAAAAAATAATAATGTGCTTGGAAACGTCATAGATGAAGAATACACCTTTTCCTTGAAATGATTCAGATGAAGAAAAAGGTTTTATCTTCACACACCTTCAATAAGGGTTTGTCTACATCTTTTATGACATCCTGGGCAAGAAGTTTTTGCGTTGCTTTCTAATAGCAACGCATATTGAGAGGTGTTTAGGAATTTCTTCGTACTGTCCACAGGATATACAGTTATATGATCTGAAAATTTGTAATTAAATTTGGCATTAAAATTCAATATGAAAATTTTTAGTGCCAAAGGTGTTCCCATGAATAGAGGGGACCAATCTTTGAATATACTGTGTTGAGAATTATATAATTCAAAGAATTTTATTTTGATCTGTTTCAAGCAGAACAACTGCACGAAACTTCCCTAGTTGAGTTGAGTTTTGGAAATTCGATTTCAGCTCAATAATGGTTTATAAATTTTTAACCGAATGTGTACTTTTATGGGAAAAATATGGGGAATAGTCTTCAAAAATCAATATACAAATTCTGTGATCTCAACTGTCACCTTCAAATAATATAAATTTCTCAATTTGAAGCAGAAGTTCTTGAAAGAAACTATATTCTGGAATATCTGTGTCTTGCAGTAAAAACATCGTGTACTCTTATGTATCGGGTGTTTTTTTTGGAGTGATAGTAATTTAAATTGAAATTTAACACATTTCAATTAAGATAGAAGCCAAATTTTTGTCACCTGAAGGATAATTTTATGAAATTTACGTTTTGAAAATAATTGCTGGCAATCCACCACGACTAGCTCTGAGAAACCGCATTCGACCAGATCAATTTTGGACCACTTTTTCGAGTAATTCGGGCCTTATTTAATCAATCACTTGAGTTATGTTGGCCTCAAAAGCGTCTATTGTTTCTGGTTTATCAGCATAAACCAATGACTTGACATAATCCCAAAGAAAATAATCCAGTGGAGTTATGTCGCGTGATCTTGGGGGCCAATTAATTGGACCATTTCTCGAAATGATATTATCGGCAAACCTTTCTTTCAATAAATCAATAGTTACGGTAGCAGCATGAAGTGTAGCACCATTTTGTTGGAACGAAAACACTTCTGGTCGATAGAATTCAAATTTTGAAACAAATTATCTTTGATCATCGATCTATAACGAGCACCATTCACTGTAACAGTAGCTTCAGCATAGCTTTCAAAGAAATATGGGCCAACGTGTAAAGCACACCAAACAGTGCATTTTTCAGGATGCAATGGAACCTGCAGAACTTCTTGAAGATTGTTTTCATTCCATATACGGCAATTTTGCTTGTTTACATAGCCGTTCAACCAGAAATGAGCTTTATCACTAAACAAAATTTCACGATAAAAAAGTGGACCAACTTCAAGCTGTTCTAGGGCCCAATCAGCAAACAAACGACGCTCATTATGGTCAAGTGGCTTCAGTTCTTGAACCAGTTAGATCTTGTATGGGTATAGACCAAGATCTTTACGCAAAATTTTCCATGTGGTTGATGCACGGAGTCCAACTTGTTGTGAAAGTCGAGGAATAGATAAATCTGGATCATCATTAACACTATGACTTACAGCAGGGATATTTTCTTCTGTACGTACAGTTCTTTGTCTTGTTGTTATTGTCGAGTAGACAAAATGTTGTCCGAAATCTATCGATAGTTCGACGAATAAGCTGATCTGATGGACGATTATGTAAACCATAAATTTCACGAAGTGCTCTATAAGTTTGGCGAATAGAACACTGAATTTGAAAATGAATTTCAACAATTTGTAAACGTTGTTGCGGCGTGAGTCTTTCCATGATAATTTGTCGATGCTTACTGAACAGAAATGTCGAAATAACATGGCTTCTACCTTCTGTCAAATCCTTATCGAAAGTTCTATGACTAAAAACAACACCCGATACTTTCTGGATCGAATCAATCTGCTGAACTCTTGGTGAGATGTATATTCTTCTATTTGTTTATTTCAAATCTTTTACCAGGTTCATTTTATTGATTCTTACTAGACTCAATATTGGAATAAAAACTAAACACTGTTTTGATTTGAGGAAGTACGGTTGACCTGGTCTGTCAAAGATTTCAGAGCAAATTGATACTTTTGTAGTTTTCATTCTGGAAATGATTTTTTTAGACTTAATATACGTCTACAAAATGTGTCTGTATTCTTCAGATACAAGCTATACGGAAACGGTTCTACCTTTGTGTTGTTTCTTTTTCGAAGAAATTTCTTCGAATATTAGTTCATCACTTTGAATCAGCTTTCTTCACTTAGTTAACAAATTTAAGTTAGAATATAGAATTCTGAATTTGAAGTCATTTAAATTTTTCTTCTATCAAGTATTGACTCACATTCAAATTGATTTTTAAATTATGAGATAAATTCATATAGAGTCAAAATATCCACAATATATTCCTTAATTTCTCGTTATGTTTGAAAGAGCGGTTATTTTTCTCCTCTTGGGACATTATTTGGGGTGAATAAGTTTTGTTTCGTTTTTCTGTATTCCGAGTATAAATAGTTATAGGTTATACGTAACAACACGTCGATCATTTCTGTTTTATTTTGGATACTTTAAAGCTTACTTCGAGTTTATTCGTTCCAGGTTTTATATTATTTGGTGAGTTAAATTTTGATCTTGTGATATATATGACTCTGAATTCAACACATTTTTAAAGAGGTATAGAGACCGAAATAGCAGCTATCAAATGTTGGAATCCTTGTTCAATTATTTTTGTTTGATCATTTATTATGAGAATTTTAGATAATATTGGATTTTCTGGTATTTATATATTTATATACATACTTATATAGTTTCTGTTAATACATTTGTTTTAATACGTTTCATGTCAGTAAAAAGGTTTTTCCGAGACATTGAAAAACTTCTTATATTGATTATATATAAGGATATCTATTTAATAGTTTTTGTATAAAGTTTCAATAGATATTATAGTTAGAATATAGTATTCCGAATTTAAAGTCATTCAAAATGTGTTTTTTGGGTTGAATTACTTCGTTGATTTTATTATTTCGATTATTATATGTCAGTTGATGAAATCCAAAATTTGTCTTTGATGAAAGAGTGTTTCTGAGACAATAATGTGTTTCGAAAGATATGAAAAATATCGTAAGATATTTATTAAGGTATTTTATAATGATTCATATTATTCCAACATATTATCATTAACATATGAAACGTGTTATACCCGTCGAGGAGTACGGAGTTGCCATTACTAGCATGTATGTGCACATGAAAATTCGCATGCTATTAGGCCTAGAAGCTTCCAAGGAGAATTTAGTGGCTTGGAGCAACTCTCCGAACTCTCCGTTTCCTGATCGAGTAATATATACGAATGGCAGAATTTCGTGGCCTTCCAGATCACCAGATTTATCAGAATTTATTTAATTACCATGAGATTTATTTTATTACATCGGAAATCATTTGATATTTGTGGAATTTATTTTATCCCTAAAGATAATTGAAACAATTTCTTTCAGAAAAGAGATTATTTGTTGCGTTTATTGCAACAAATAAATTCCTTACACGCTGAGGAATGTCGTAAACGAACTCTCAATCAGTAATTCGCTCTAATATTTTCGTACTGACGATGTAGTGTCCGGTTAGGCTAGCAGCAGAATGCTAGGCAGTGCGAAGGGGTGGGGAAGATTCATACAGCCACCCAGTTGAATAGTAGTCATCATTTATAACGTAGAATGCAGATATTTATGTGCTGAGCGACTGCCTGAATAGCTCCTCTTGTAAATGCATGGTGAATCCCATATTCCGAAAATTATTTTCCTTATCGGTATGTAGCAGAAAGCCAACTGCCTCGTGGCCACGCGATGGATACAACGGACTACATTTTTCGTTTTTAAACTGTGTCTATAAGCAGTAGATTCGAATTCAGTAGCAGAGTAAAAGTTTTTAAAATTTTTTCACGGAATAATTGATATGAAAAAAAAAGGTAAATGAGATTTATAATTGTTTTTATCTTGTTTCAGTCAATCAGAGCATAACCACATTGAGCCGAAAATGCTCCCAGACGATTAGGCAGGACTCACTGATGAAGAATTCGAGGTCAAAATTCATTATATCTGGCCTGTCCAACCATCAAAACACTAATTTTCGAACGAAAAGAGCTATAGACTTTAAACTTACAGGTTAAATTTGAGGCCCAAATTTATTCTGAAAAGTTTGCCAGAAAGTAAGGTCAATCCAACGATTCCGCAGTTATTTGAATTTGAAATTTAAAATTTATTTTATATCGATATGGAATTTTCCTTTTGGGAGTAAAATAATAACGTGCATATTCCAGAAAAATTTCGAGAAAATCGTAGAATGGAAAGATTTAGAAATAAATGTGTTTGCTAAGCAGCGTTCATAGCTACCAGAACTACAGTCCCAAGACTGAGTTCAAAATCAACATGAAGATGTGAAATGAAGGAAAGAATACAAATTTCATTAGAATCGGAATGCTATGAACAATCATGCGAAAGCATGCTGGCTGAAATTTTCATATATAGAGTTACGTTCAAGATTATCTTTTATCAGTATATTAGAAGTAGCAACAGTTGCAAAATGAAATGAATAGCTGAAAAAAAAGAAGCTTTTCATTTTTGAATTCAAGATGAATTTCCGTCAAGTAAAAACCGAGACAATCGAATATTTATAGTTTCAATTTGACTTTTGTGTATCATTGAAAGTTCTAAATTTTGCTAGCAATACATGGTAAACTTTATGAAAGCTTGCTTTAATGATAATGCTACCAAATTGTTAACTACAGCTGAAAATGTTCAATATTTTTATTGAAAATTTGTCAACTTTATGTTATTGTTCAATTTTTGCGAAATTAAACAAAGTATGTTATTACAAATGGAATTTAATTCTGCACGCAGCTGAGGATTGAAAATATTTATATTTCATAGTTTTCGTAGATCGTTTGAAACCAGACTCAGAAACGCATTCAGACCAACGCCACACGTTTGACTCCTAACAGAGTCAGTTTTTGCCATTCTCGCGCTAAGCACATAACTTTGGCAGTCGGTCTAAACACATCGACACATGCTCTCTCGTTATGCTTAAACCCAACGGTCCCGTTACATTCTCTATTTATCGAAGAATTAAGTTCTATTCACTTTCTCTTCCTCTCTCTCTTTGCTCTTTGGGCAAATAAGCTCTATTCTCTCTCTGCTCTTTGAACAAGTTTATATTCGCATTCACTTTCAACTTCTCAAGGAACACCCTCTCGTGATAACACAATAATGCATTAAAAGACGTGGAAGTGAATGTGTAAAGTGAACCGAAAAGTGAACCCAGTGAATGTAAACAAGGGGGAAAAAGCTCATCGATCTACTTCCTCTACGAGCAAGATGTTTTCACCATAATTCAAGTTCAAAACTACACCGCAACAATTCCCTCAAATCTTAGATGAAACAACTCAAACTTGTACACTTGTAATATATGTGTTCAGGCTGTAAATAAACCAATTAAATTTTATTATATCTCTACTGTCCCCATGAGGTATGCTTATCGCAGAATTTGCATCCTAATTTATTAACGTTTAATCAATTAATAAAGAATTCAAAAAGGTATATCTACATACCACGCAATTCTTTCAGTCATACTTCAAACACCTAAAATGAAGTTGGCGATTAGCGAATTCCTGAATACCCGAATAAACTTTAATTACCGAAGTTACAATCCATTGAAATTTATTATGCCATAAAGGTGCGAGCGCGTTAAATCTTCTGACGCAATTTTTCCTGATTTTCATCGATAAGGAACCCCCATTTCTTGAGCCTTCTCTTGGATGCACGGGTTTATTCTTCTCGCTAACGCGTTCTACGAATCATTTGCCGCATTATGAAAATAAAGAATAGTATTACTATTATTAATTCGATCTGTATAAGCCGCCATATCTAGATTTAATGGCGTAAGCACCCATTAAAATGTCATCATGACTGCCAATCCGTAAAATATACCAATCTCCGACCAGTTCGCTCGGAACGAGCATTTTTTCACATCCACAACTCACAATCTGTCCTACCTTCTGGAGGAAATGGTCTCGGCTCTTTAATTATTCAAATCTATCGCACGATATTGTGCAGAAACGCGAAAACTTATTATGATTTACCTTCGAAACGTTTGAAACGATCGAAGGTATGTAGGTCGCTTCGTTAATTGTCCTTTCCAAATTCAAGATATTCGAAAAAAGTCACGTGGCACATAAATGGAATATTGATATTTAGAAAGCTGATTTAACTCGGGTTGTTAAATTGATTCGTTTTTTTGCTCGGATAATAGAATGGTAATTGCTTTTGAAGTATTTGTCGAATGTCTATTCGATTGTGTAATTGGTATCCCGATTAAGTAGCATTACGAGGAACTGAAAAATTTACAAGAAAGAGTCGAAAAAATGGTGAAAATCCCTGACGCTAAGTTGAAAGCTTTTGCCCCTGAAAAATTCAAATCCTTCTCGAAGAAGCTTCATAGGTTTTTTTGCATCAGCATTTATTAAAATTTACAATTCACTTTTCACAAGTATTAAGTAAATGTGGTGTGTTGTAAAACGATATGAAGAAGTTATGAAACATTATTGATTACTAACGAATCATCTTCAAATCATTATGTATTGTCAAATTAGAAATATAATATAAAGCATTTATTAATGAACGTAGTATTTCAGATTTCAGTTGCTGTATAATTTGAATATTGAAAGTCTTAGCACATTTCCAGAACTGCATACCTCATGTCCATATTAATTTAATTATAGCGTTTTAGACCTAATCACCTAATTTCGGAAAAAAAGTTTCTATTTTCTACCTATTAGCTAAAACATTTGTTTATGTTTGATATTTATGTGTGTCTTTTCAGCTTGAATGTGTTGTTTCCTAGTGAGGCGTTGGTCCAAATGAATGCTCAGATATTTTGCTTCTGTTTTAACTGTAATGTGTTTTTCAAATATTTTAAGTAGCATTGAATGGTGAATGTGACTTGATTTTGTTTCGTTGATGATAAGGCGTCATTTTCGGTACCATTGCCCAGGTTCATTCAGATGCTCTTGAAAGTTTTTGAAAGTTTTTACTGCGTTCTCATGGCATGTCAATGTAGCTATGTCATCTGCAAAAGTGGCTAGACTAGTGTTCTTCTTTTCTGGAATGTCGGATGTATAAATCAGATAAAGCAGTGGACCCAATATACTTCCATTGGGTTAGATAGAGCATTGCCATATTTTACAGGAAAGTATCGATCGGATAGGTACAAGTTTAAAATCAGATAGTAGGGATGTGGATGAAGTTTTCTTCAATTTGAAGAGTAATTCACCATGCCAAACTTTGTCGAAAGCTTGAGATGAGTCTAAGACTACATCAGTACAGTATTTTTTCTCTTCGAGGCTTGTTGAAATGGTGTTTATCACCCGGTGTATTTGATGTGTTGATGGTTTTCCCTGAAACCATCAACTAGTAAGTTGATGGCTTGGTAGAAGTTTGAATTGCTCGATATGCTCCCTCAATTTTTTGAACAGAAGCTTTTCAAACAATTTTCAAATAAAATGATAAGAAACGGTTTTTTTACTTTATAGAAGGATTATTACAAACTTTGAGTATCAAAACAGATTTACTCTGTTAGTCTTCTACAATTGTAATGAAAAAAAAATAAAAAACAACTTTTAGAATTAAATTAATGTTCTATAATGGGCACTGCTTATATTTAATAGACGTATAAAATCAAAATTCATTATACAATATCAAATGGAATAAAAAATTCAAAAAGAAATTGTTGATTAGAATTAAAAAAATAAGTAATATTGAATGTTTCGTTCCAAACATACGCACCTGAACTCGTCAGACAGGCGTGGTACGTATGTTTTGCATGTAAAAAACATTTAACAAAATGTTTAGTTTCTGGTCTCATCTTTATGAAAACTGAAACTGTTTCAAAAATACACCACATAATTTTAAAAACTTCTCCAAAAATTATTCATTTGAAATATTTAATATGGATATTAGATGTACCTACCTAGTAGGAATTTGCATTTACACAGTTTCCAAAAATTGTTTGGTAGGTTTATAAGTTTATTTATTTTTATTTGATTGTATCTTTCAAATGTAAAGTTGAACTGACCTTATCTGAATTCTAATTGTTTTGGGGATGTCCTACATGTTTTTGAATTAACCTATTTAAATAATTAAACCTATTAAATACTTCAAATAAATTAGTTTTAGAGAAGTTCTTGAAAAATGTGGTGTATTTTTGAAAGAGATTTAGTTTTCATGAAGATAAGACCAGAAACCAGCATGTTTGGAACAAAACATTCAATATTACTTATTTTCTAATTTTAATTAACAATTTTTTTTGTTCGGTTTTTTTATTCTATTTAATATTGTATAATGAATTTTGATTTTATACGTCTATTAAATTCAAGCAGTGCATATTATGAGACATTAATTTAATTCTAAAAGTTTTTTTAATTAAAATTAAGAAAAAGATTAACAGATCAAAACTGTTGTTGATATTCAAATTTTCTAATAAATAGAACTTTATATTACCACAGCTCTCACCCCTTACTAATTAAACAATTTTCCTGAAATTGGTAATAGGCTTATCGGTATGTAGGATCTTACATACTATTCAGGTTTGTTTGGTTTTGGTATCATAATTATCTCTGTATATTTCGAGAGATATAGTGAGAAAATAAGATATACTCATAATTTAGTTATATATCGTATTAGATATTATTATGGCTTTCTGAAGCAGTTTTTCTCAAATTTCTGCTGTGACCATATTAAAACCTGGTGCTTTTTTATTTTTTAGCTTCTTTGGGTTTGAAAGAGTTTATGGGAAGAGACATTTGACAGGCACTATCTAAGAATAACTCAGTTTCAGTTTCGTAGTTTCATGGGTAAGGATTGTCTGGGTGTGAGTGCTTGTGACAAATGTGTTGCAAATACATGTAATTTCTCCTCATCAGATTTGGCCGATGCCAAATCTGATGAGGAGAATCGTCTCCATTAATTTATTTTATCGGAGATTTTCGATGTACAGGCCTTCTAGAAAGTGCTGTAGGAATTGTGAGTTGAAATATAATAATCGCCCAAGCGATTGTGTTATTGTTTGTTCGCCAAGTTGCGAGATTTCTGCCTTCTGCCTCTAGCTTGTCTTTACGTAGCTATCAGTTCACGAATTTGCAACTGTATTTTCTCTTCTGTGATAGTATGCTTGATTGAGATGGTGTGCTTTCCTGGACTGCAGTTATATGCTTTGAAGCTGCGTCCAAGTCTTCAGTATCTTTTAGTATAATATCTACTCTAATGTTGTCAATTAGTATTTCTTGAAAGAGGTTCCAATTTGCCTCCTACCTGTTGTAAGCGTAGTTTTATTCTCCTGGTTTCTGAGGGTCGTACTAAGGATAATTAAAATTGGTGTATTATACGATGATAAATCTGGAGTCAATTATATTTGTTTGTAGTTATTTATGATATCGTTTGTGACGAAAAAGTCCATGATTTCTGTGATTTTATTAGCATCAGTCGGGCAGTAAGTTGGTGTTCCAGGCAACACTACATCTAGATTTCTGATTGTTATAATCTTCATCAAATTGCATTCTTTGCGGGTTATCCTTCTTGATCCACAGTGTGTCCATTATAGTCTTAGACCCGATTGTCCTAATTAATAATCGTAGAGGAAGCTTTCTGTGGGAGTGAAGATTGAAATTGTACATACCGTTTTTCACAGATTTGTTGTTACAAAAATATAGTGTATATTTTGTAGCCCATTTGCAAACTGAGCTGTAGTAATTGTTCGAATTTGTAGTACCTCTAACCGAATGACACGGTCCTGTAGGTGATAATTTATTGTCCTATTCTCAGTACATCGGTCTCTAGCCTCTTCATATACCATATTTTGTCCTTATCCGACAAATGATACTGGATGCTGTACTTAATTGCTTTTTACGCCATAAATGTCGTCTTCACATCTTGCATCCCCAGCTTGACATTAATTCGAATACTAAAAATTATTTGAAACCATGCACAAGTGTACCATAGTTTCAAAATACCAGAAATATATTTCAATAGAAATTTTGAGATAATATCTAGGCTCCCAAAAAATTAGTACCGTATTTAACCTTTTGCTCCCTACGTCATTGTAGTGTATTTGTGATTAAAGCAAACCTTCCTTTGTTTGAAATTAAAACTTCTGGAAATAATATTTCGAAAAACAAATTGTTGAAATGTCGATATTAAATTAATTTGCAGAATTGAATTCAGTGACCCCAATTTTCGCTAACCTTTTACAATAAACCAGGTGCAATAATAATTATCCTAATGCAGCATTCTCAGTCTCTAATTCGACGTATAATCGCCTTTGGGTATCGCGTAAGGTGAAGTTTATTTAGTATTTTCTCATCAATTCCACAAAAATACAGAAAATGGATATGTTTACCATAATCTTCATGAAAATTAATTAGTAGTATGAAGAGGTTCGTGCGGTTTTTTGTCGAAAATCAAAGTTTTCAAATAAAAAATTGCTTTTATATTCAAAGTGCTTTTATATTCAAAGTGTCCGTCGCTAGCCGGTACTTTTTTCCATCTTTCTGGCAATAAGATAATCCCATCCTGTAAAAGCGCCCGCTCTTTGGCCGGTATCCATGCATCGATGCATTTTGTGACTTCATCGTAATTGGAGAAGTGCTGGTCAGTCATGCCATGTTTCATCGATCGGAAGAGATGGTAATCGAAAGGAGCAATGTTTGGGCTGTACGGCATGTGGAATAGAACTTCCCATTCAAGCGTTTCCAAGAATGTTTTAACGGGCGACACAACATGTGACTGTGCATTACCAATAATTTTGTCTTGTCTGTCGGCGTATTGTTTTCGTTTTCCTCGCAATGGTTGAACGGTTTGAACGCATCAATTGTCTTCGGTATACCTCCCCTGTTATCCTTTCATTCGATTGTAGCAATCCATACGCCCCCCAGGTATTATATATTGACGAGATGGGGGTGCTTTTCTTGACTAGAACCCTACTTTCGTCACAGCGAAATAGAGGGTTAAGTCTTGGTGCCTAACGTAATGCCATTCGCACCAATCAATGGATCTGTGTGGTGGAAGATCTCCGAATGGGGCCCTAGTTTTGCCGTTCTGGTGAAATGGAGTGTTGAGCCGGTTGATTAACTCAGTGACAGGGAGTCTGTCGCAGCACATGGCTTCTCCCTTAAAACTAGCGTACTCTACCCTATTGCAGTAAATCTCCAGATTTTTCTGTCCAATGGCCGAGTGCTTTATGTAGCATACTGCGTTACTTGTACCATCTGGCCATCCCATTGGTGTTGGACTCGAGGGGCAGTGGTTGAAAGTCCGCATGCTGGACTAGGAAGGTATTTCATTTATCTGTTCGCAGACCCCCATGTTCGGGATATTCTCATGAAATGACTCAGGGTTTAGCGGGATTTGACGGTTGACCGGCCTTGTCCTGAAACCGGATCAATGCGTAACGTTTTAGGGTTTGTGGATCTTGATGAAATGGCTCAGCCGTTAGTGCTTGACGCCAGGATCAATCAAAAGACGTCACATGAGTTCGTGGGTCATGACGTACAGGCTGTGTTGACGGTGTTCGTACCAGGATCAATTGAAGTCATCAATCATGGGATTATCTTAGTTCATGGGACTGCGTTCGGGTGCTTGGATAAGAAGCCCTTCTAGCGAGTGAGTTGCGTCACAAACCAACTCGGTTACTGACCTGCAGAGCCAGTAGAGGTTGAATAGTGCTTCGCTGCTACCAGTCAGACGGTTCTGGTTTTTGAGTCGGGGCTTAAACTGGAAGCTGGTTGGTTCATCTCTTCGGAGGGGTTCTCGCTTCACGCGATGATATGGTGTAATCCTAATCACACTTTCTACCTCTTAAGGTGGACTATGGAGACTGCTGAGTAGTCACTTGGTGAAAGAGCCATGCTCACATGACAATATGAAAACCTGGTAGAATTCACGTAGCAGCCCATAATACACCACACCCAGCTGGCCTCACCAAATACACACCATGATCTTCTCGCCATGAATATCAGCTTGAAAGTCGATGATGAGATATTCATACGTTGCTTGATGTTTCAATCGCCAGTCACAATTCGATGCAAAAACTCCTTTTTTTTGCCGTTGGAACAGTTTTTCACACATGAAAAGAGTGATCGCAAGTTTTTTGCCAGTTCCTTTTGCGAGCCTTCAACTCTTCCTCCTCAAACTTTGGTGGCAGTCCGAATTGTTCTTCGTCTTTCAAATAAAAATTTCTACTTTTAAATCGGGCAAATATCATCTGATACGCTCGTGCATCTAGAGCATAGTCACCATAACCATTCACTAAATTACGATGACTTTTGACAGCCGTTTTCTTCATATCGAAGTAATGAAGTGAAATTTTCCGCAAAAACTCATTATTTGGTACAAAAGTTGACATTTTCAGAACAGACACAACTATGTTGTTCACACTTGACAGATGACAGATACTGAAAAGGAAGCCTTATGATTCCACTTCCAAATGAAGGTGTCTCCAGATGAAACAATGGAATAATAAACTACATTTATTAATTATGCAACAACAGATATATTTTCTATGATATTAATTTGAAGAAATTTTTGAGACATAGCATCAATGTAATTACTCATCAAGCGAAAGTTTATCAGAACTGGATTCATATTTATTTGAAAAAAATATTGAAAGTCGTGGATTACCTACTGTAATTTTGAAGTTTCCACAAATATGAAATAATTGGGATGGCAGTGTACTTTTTGCATCACTTGCTAATTTTATATTATTTTTATTAATTTCCATCTCAATATATTTTTCATTCACCAGAGAAACACTAAACTTTCCTTATATTATTTTCAAAGAACACGACGATGTTGGAATCATTTATAGAAAGCTGCGTGGCCTGCTACACATCAATCTGTATTGTTGGTTGCCGATTTCAATTTACAGGCTGAAATTTCACTTTCACATGGCTGAGCAGATTCCATAAATTCGTCACTTTCTTCACATCCAGCCAGTTTCCTGAGACGATATGTTTTTAAATGTTTTATTTTTAAAATAAAATAGAAAGGCTTTTTACTTGATAGAAGAAATATAACAAAATTTGAATATCAAAACAAATTGAAATATGTTTATCTTCTACAATTTTAATTTCCAAAAGAATTTTTTATTCAAAAAACTTTTAGAATTAAATTAATGTCTAAAACAAGCACCGCTCACATTTAATAGACGTTTATAATCAAAACTCAATATACAATGTCAAATGAAATAAATAACCCAACAGATATACGAAAGTAATTAAAATTAATAAATAAATATTCAAAGGAGACAAAATTTTGTTTCTGGTTTTATCTTTAAAAAATACTACTTGCCTTATAAAAACATGAACACACTTAAAGGACTTCCCAAAGAATATAATTTATTTGAATTATTTAATATATTTAAATATTCGAACAAATTATTTCAAAAATCTCTAAAAAATGTGCACTATATCTTCAAAATACAAATATAATTCTAGATAATCCCGTCTTCAGCCCTTTTTCAATATTACAAATATCAAAATCAAAAACATAACCTACATCATTCACGTGTTAAAAGACTTAAGCTTCGAACTACAGATCAACTATATATTCAAGATTGATCTATGTTCTAACAAAATCAAAGAACAAAGTGAGTTATTTTAAGGTTTACTTAAAGGTAAGTAGTATTTTTTAAAGATAAAACCAGAAACAAAATTTTGTCTCCTTTGAATATTTATTTATTAATTTTAATTACTTTCGTATATCTGTTGGGTTATTTATTTCATTCGACATTGTATATTGAGTTTTCATAATAAACGTCTATTAAATGTGAGCGGTGCTTGTTTTAGACATTAATTTAATTCTAAAAGTTTTTTGAATAAAAAATTCTTTTGGAAATTAAAATTGTAGAAGATAAACATATTTCAATTTGTTTTGATATTCAAATTTTGTTATATTTCTTCTATCAAGTAAAAAGCCTTTCTATTTTATTTTATATATAATATATAATTATATTTTGGCTTTAATAAATCTCATTATAGAATGTCAATGAATTTAAGTAAACCTTAAAATAACTCACTTTGTTCTTTGATTTTGTTAGAACATAGATCAATCTTGAATATATAGTTGATCTGTAGTTCGAAGCTTAAGTCTTTTAACACGTGAATGATGTAGGTTATGTTTTTGATTTTGATATTTGTAATATTGAAAAAACGGGATTATCTAGAATTATATTTGTTTTTTGAAGATATAGTGCACATTTTTTAGAGATTTTTGAAATAATTTGTTCGAATATTTAAATATATTAAATATTTCAAATAAATTATATTGTTTGAGAAGTCCTTTAAGTGTGTTCATGTTTTTATAAGGCAAGTAGTATTTTTTAAAGATAAAACCAGAAACAAAATTTTGTCTCCTTTGAATATTTATTTATTAATTTTAATTACTTTCGTATATCTGTTGGGTTATTTATTTCATTTGACATTGTATATTGAGTTTTGATTATAAACGTCTATTAAATGTGAGCGGTGCTTGTTTTAGACATTAATTTAATTCTGAAAGTTTTTTGAATAAAAAATTCTTTTGGAAAATAAAATTGTAGAAGATAAACATATTTCAATTTGTTTTGATATTCAAATTTTGTTTTATTTTTGTTTAGTTTAGGTTGGATTTCCACCATCAAGATATATACGTTTAAACAACAATAATTTACGGTTTTTTTCCTAGATTTGATTAAATCAACCAATCTTTCATTCAAACTCAACGTTAGCTTCCTCATTTTCAGACAAACACAAAATCAGATGTGTTATTGCTTCGGTGTTCACTTGACGGACTTGATAAAACAGACAATGTCCGGCAAAAGCTCTTCCTGTTTTTCAAACGTATACATATGCGAATGTACGGCAATTTAACGTTTATAAAATTTAGTGCTACTGGGGGCAACTTTCATGAATTTTCATTAAATTTTCTAACAAATTCTTATTTTCAAATGAGATACTGAAATTATTGCTTTTCTGCGAACATCTAGCTATTCATTCTCAATACGGTCCTATATAAAAAATGGCTAGATTTTTTGAGAAAAGCACAAATTTTCATATATGCTTTCACCTATTAGACAGGTCATGATTCTTACCATAAATTCAGAGGTCTCTGCTTAGAAAATAAATCAAAAAGACTGAATTTTCTTAAGGTACTAGAACTAAATAGGTAAAAAAACATTGTACTCAATGTCACTTTATGGTATGCAATTTGGTCTGGAGGAGTGATTAGCCCGTACTTCTTTGAAAATGAAGAAGGTGCCAAATAATTACGGATTTTTTTATCTGGGCTCCTGAACCAGGATCGATTGCGAGACGTTTCTGGGGTTTGTGGATTTGAACGATACGGTTTAGACCGTTGGTGCTTGAAGCCAGGATAAATTGAAAGACTTCACAAGGGTTCGTGTGTCTTTATGTACAGACCGGATTGACGGTGCTCGTATCAGGATCAAATTGTTTTCACTTTCAAATCAGTTTAAATTTTCTATTTTTTCGCTAATTCCTGAATGGCAACTTCCAAAATCATTGAATTGAATGAAAGAAATATTTGTAAACTCTGTCAAAATGCTGCAGGAAGATATGTTTGTCGAAAATGTAATATCCTTTACTGTTCATTGAACTGTTATCGTTCGATAAATCACAAAACTTGTTCAGAACAATCCTACAAAGACAGTGTTATTGAGAAACTGAAACTGAGTGAAAACAATCCGGAAGATCAGTTAAAACTAATGTCAATTTCAAAGTCTAGTGCAAATTCTCAACTATTTAACAATGTCGATTATCCCAATGAAAATGAATTAGAAAATCCTCTTAATGATACAGATGAAATGGAATCGGATGATGATGAAGATTGTAGAAGCTTGCAAGAACGTCTGGATAGTATTGATTTGGATGATACAGAACAAGTTTTGGGCAAGTCTTGATGAAGACGAAAAAAAAAATTATTGCATTGACACAGGAAATCAAATCAAGAAATATAGTACATTATTGGAAACTTTATTTATAAATTCAATTGTCCTAAAGTGAACGACATCTTTAAATTCCAGGATATTTGCAGACAAAATCCCCATATTAGTGTCAAATTGAACTTGTATAATATATTGGCTACATAAACCTTTGTGATTAGGCATTTTAACGGGGAATAACACTTGCTTCCCACAGAAACCATTCGTTTTGTTGGAATCATCGTTCCTAGTTTACGTTGCCATCAGAATATTTAGAATTTTGAAGCTGGATTTGTATCGGTGGAAGATGAAATTATCGAGAATACCTGGATTAACAGTGAATCAGAAAGTCTAACAGTGATAGCATTCTACATATTTAATTTCAAAAAATTATATTTAATATTATGAGTTCAGGAATTAAATTAATGTCATATAAGCACTGTTTATATCAAACGACATATAAAATAAACATTCATTATAAGACATCCAAATGAGATAATAAAATTCAATCAATAAATTGTTAACAAAAATCCTTTAAATTGAATATTTTGAGTAGACAAAATTTTGTTTCTGCTCATCTCTCTTATGAAAACAGATATCTTTCAAAATCGTTCAACATAATCCTAATAAGGGTTGGGTAGAAACAAAATTTTGTCTACTCAAAATATTTAATTTATTAGATTTTTGGTAACAATTTACATTTATTGGATTTTGTTTTCTCATTTGGATGTCTTATAATAAATGTCTATTTTATATGTCGTTTGATATAAGCAGGGCTTATATGGGATTAATTTAATTCCTGAAGTTATAATATCACAAAAAAAATTTCGAAATTAAATATGTAGAAGGCTAACAGAAGATATCTGTAAATATTGAAATTTTTAAATAATTCTACATACCTTCTATCAAGTAAAAACCTCTATTTATTTTATTTTATTCATAATATATAATTATTTGGTTTCCTTAACATTCTTTATACAGATGTCCTTGTGCTATAACAGAGGCCCGTAAATTACCCGTCAATCTTTAAGATCTATGGTTAACCACGGAACTATTTATTTGAGTCCACATTAGACATAATTTAAATGTTCAGTATTCATTTGTCAAGATGCTTTCTAGATTGTTAAAGGTGAGTAAATATTTTTTGTTGATTGATATTATATTTTATTGAATATGATTGGGTACTGACGAGCAAAGTCTCTCTTAAAACTTGTTTTTTAGTAATGTTTTTACATATCTTGAGATTTTCTAAAAAGTAATTCAGTTAAATATTCAATACTATTGAATATTCTAAGTAAGATAGTTTTATGATGAAATTCTTAGGATTATGTGATACATTTTTGAAAAATATCTGTTTTCATAAGAGGGATGAACAGACAGTAAATTTTGTCTACTCGAAATATTTAATTTATAGGATTTTGTTAATGATTTAAATTTATTGGATTTTATTTTCTAATTTGGATGTCTTATAATGAATGTTTATTTTATATGTCGTTTGATATTAGCAGTGCTTAAACGACATTAATTTAATTCCTGAAGTCATAATATTAAATAAAATGTTTTGAAATTAAATATTTAGAAGGCTTACAGAATATTTCTGTAAATATTAAAATTTTTAAATAATTCGATATACCTTCTATCAAGTATAAACCTCCATTTATTTCAGTTATAGTAGAAGACTTAAAAAAAAATCTCTGGACTCTCGGAGAGTGATGTGAATTATTATGTTCTGTCTGCCCTCTGCGATATTCATAACTTGTTAAGGAAATCACTATCAAAAAAAGGGAGGATGTAATTGTTATATCCAGGGCATTCATAGATGAGTATTTTCTTAGATTAAAAAGTAGTTCAACCAAAGAATTGAGGCTCTTCAATAATAGAATTGAACACTTTTTGTCGTATGTACAAAACTTTTATAGTGGTTTAAATTTTTCTGAATTTATTTTTTCCTATGATAATACAAGGAAAAATAGATGGATGATTAAATTGATTTTGCCGAAGCTTGTTCTAAATTATTTATAATTAACATTATTAATGAAACACATGGTTTTCTTTTCTTTCAATGATACAGACATATGTGTAGTCTGAATTTGACAGATTTTATCAAAGTACAACGTATATAGTTTTGGATATTTGTATATGAATTTCCCGAAAGAGAAAACATATATCACAAATGAGGCATCAATCTTGAGGTTATCTTGGTTCATAGAACTGAGTTCGGCTGGGTGGATAAGAAGCTCTTTCGGCGTGTGAGTTGCGTCCCAATCAACTCGGGTATTGACACTGTAGAGCCAGTAGAGGTTGGTTTGTGCTTCGCTGCTACCAGTCACGGTGTAGGTTTTCGAACTGAAGCCAAAACTGGAAGCTTAGTTGGTTCAACTATTCGGAGTGGTTCTGGCTACTGCGCCATGATGAGGCATATCCTTATCACACTATCTGCTTTCTGGTCAGATTGTAGAAACTGCTGAGTAGTCACCTGACGAAAGAGCCATGCTCACATGCCAGTAAACTACCCGGTAAAATTTACAAATCCTCAGAATATTGGAGATCTAGAAACCAACACCCGTCAAGTTATTGGTGATGTATTGCCCGAAATTTGTCGGCAAGTCATCAAAAATTTCCTCACAAAGATTGAGTCCTGTAAGAGATGCACATAATGGTAAAGTCTAAGCATTATATTGAGATAAAAAATTGATCGAAATTCTAAATGAAAGTGTGTTTTAGTTACGTTTGGTTTCGGAAGCACACAAAGGATAATACTGCATATATATTTTATTGATTGATTTTATCTGAATAACTCCCAACTTATAAGAATGTGTTGTCTATTTTGCAAAAACAGAAAATAAAAATGAACTTACTGAATTCTATGTGCGACATTTTTGGTGATTGAATCTGTTATTCGTTAATATCCATCCGAAACAAATTTGTCTTAGGTGATGGATCCAGCTAATTTTGGTCAATACTTTTTTTTTGATTCTCTATTAATTAGTAGCTGCTCACATGTGTTGTTAGTTTTTTATTTATTTTAATTCTGAAAAATTTTCGGGAGATTTTTTTGATTTAATCTGTATAGGTTTTCGGAGAATTTATCTAGCTGTTATCTCCAACATACCATTTCACCTCGAATTTCTCTAAATTCATTCGATTCTCTTCATTATTGAAAAATCCATTATTTCCTGACGATGAAACACCAGCTATTCCTCCAAATTGGAACACAATAGTTGCTTACATCACAACCGTTGTCAAGAAAGATCTGCCTTTGAGCCATCGATCAAATACCTGCTTTCCTTGCAAATAAAATGGCGCCGCAATTGCGAGAATACTCGCACCCTGATATCATTCAGCCTGTGAATCCAATCGTGAATTTTGTCGCTGACAACGATTCAGTATCGCTGTCTGATGTCGAAATCTGGAGCAGTGATTTGGAGTCTGAAGACGAGAACGCCTCTTTCGATTGGACTGTTCCGGTGCAGAATGATTTGAGGGACCTTCTGGTGAGAAAATATCTTTTTATGGGTTTTCTATTGAAAGAGTCATCTGAACTTGAATGAGGTTCTTCTGTTTTTGATGAAAATCGATGAATAATTTGGAAAGAAATTAATAATAAGACACTAAATTTTATGTATATGCACGAATATATTGTAACACACAAAGTCGTTTACCCTTGATATAAGGGTGGTTGTTATCTCAATATATTAAGGGTAACCGTGTGAAACTTTTTATATTTCCTACTTTCGGCAAGAATATAGTCAATTTTACTTTTTAAACAATGAATAATTTTTTTTCTCAAAAATTTCGATCAGATGGAGGAACGAAATAATACATTTTTCTTCCCATAATAAACTTTTTCTAACTATTATATCATACTCATTTTTCCTGGATCTAGTACTCAACTCGGAAATATATCAAATCACATATTTACTTTGCTAAACTTTCTCTTTAGAAAGAACTTGAGTTCGTCTTTTGCGTCATAAATATTTTCTGAGGATATTGATAGAGTAAGAAATAACACATATATCACATATAATGAATCAACTGGTGTAGATCTATATAATTTTAAATAATTACAATTCTTCGCAGTCTCCTGAAAAGAGATTAATTTAAAACTACATTCTAAAATCAAATCATAAGTATAATTTACATTCTGTCAAGAAAGTACCGAGAATTATCGATTTAAATCTGGCGGGGCAATGAGGCAGGTAAAAAATTTGTTTCCTAGGTTGGTACCACTGTCCTTAATTACTATGCAAAGCTTGAGCGGGATCTGTCAACTAGTGTGTTTGCAACAGCTGATTAAGTCAGTCGATGTCAGAGTGCGTGCCGATTTTTACTATGGGTGATTACGTTGAGCAAAGAATTTGTTTAAAGTTTTGTCTTGCAAATGAATTTTCGTGTGCCGATGCATTGAAAATGTTGCAAAAGGCCTTTGGTGATAATGCTCTATCGAAAACTCGTGCATATCAGTGGTACAGAGCCTTCAAGGACGGTCGTGAAGTGGTCGCCCACTTCACGATCACGATCACTTCGATCGACGACTTCGATCGAAGATAACGTCGATAAAATTAAGGAAAGGGTGCTGGAAAACCGTCGTACCAGCTTGAGAGAGATAGCACATGATCTTAAGATATCTCACGAGTCCGCACGTACGATTTTGATTGATATTTTGGGCATGAGAAAGGTGGCCGCACGACTCGTACCGAAAGACCTGAATTTTCTTCAAAAACGTCATCGCGAACAGGTTGCTTCAGACATGCTGGATCGCTGTAATTCCGATTCTACATTCATGGAACGCATAATAACTGGTGATGAGACCTGGGTCTACGAGTACGATATGCAAACAAGCCAGCAATCATCGGAATGGGTGGCAAAAATGAGCCGAAACCGAAAAAACTACGCCAAAGCCGCTCGACAATGAAGGTGATGCTCATTATTTTCTTCGATATCCGTGGCGTGGTGCACTACGAATTCGTTCCAGAGGGTCAGACGGTAAACAAGGAGTATTACCTAGGCGGTATGAAACGTTTGCGTGAGCGTATCCGTAAGAAGCGGCCAAATTTGTGGGCGAACAACTCATGGATTTTGCATGACGATAACGCGCCTTCTCACCGAGCTACGATTGTGACTGACTTTCTCGCCAAAAACTCAACAAACGTGCTTCAGCAACCACCGTATTCGCCAGATTTGGCTCCCTGCGACTTTTTCCTCTTCCCAAAACTAAAATTGCCCCTTCGTGGCACCCGTTTTGAGTCGATTGAAGCCATAAAACAAAATTCGGCGCGAGAGCTAAAGTCCATCCCGGAAAGCGCCTATAAAAAATGTTTCGATAATTGGAAGTGCCGTTGGCATAGATGTATTGGAACAAATGGAGCCTATTTTGAAGGCGACCCAATAAATTGTGACGATTAAATGTAAAAATGTTGTTTTAATTGAAAATTCCCGGTACTTTCTTGACAGAGTAGTATATCAATTTTTGGGAGGCTTCGGGACTGTTAATTGTAATAAATCATATTTTCGTTCTCACTTGTAAACAATTTCCATTACAAGTCGATAAAAGATGTCAGTGAAGTTATAGGCAAAAAAAAATATGTTCTTTCCTCTTACTCAAAATTTTCTTACGTCGACTTTTTCCAAAGTTCCCATACCTTCAAAACACCTACACACGTCTAGACCATCCAGGTCTTTTGTAGATTTCTTATCTCGACATTACTGAAAATTACCAATATTATCCTTGAATCCTTATCCTTTGTGTCCTTTGTGCACTAAAATCATAATCTCGAACTTCCGTTCCCAAGATCTCTTGGTGTAAATTCAAATGAATCGATCCATTGATTAATACATTAATGCTTTAAGATTCTCGCCCGTTGTTTATGCTAACTTTCAACTGCAACTATAAATGCCTCTTATCGGCTACGGTCCTCAAGCATATACTAATAATATATTTCCCATGGGGTATGATGCATAAAAACACATGTGAGGGTCGAATAAATGTAATTTTTTGCTATCTTAGAACAACTATCCCGGAGAATATCTCAAAAAAATGAAAATATATAGTTAAAAGGCTCCATTATTCTCCCTTCGATATGCATGGTTACAGATTGACAGCAAAGAGTGAGATAAAAATATTATGAACAAAACTTAATTGACTTATGATACTTCTTGACGAAATCTCGTAAACTAACCTTTCATGTATTTATTTCACATCTAGGTACTAAATTCAAACCCAATCAGATTCGTAATTTCGAAAATATTTTTGAAGAATCAAATTCAAATGATAATAACTCAGAAATTATACTAACTAACAAAGAAACTGCAACATCCAGAAGGAGCTGTTTAAATTTTAAATTTTTTTTTGGTAAAACATAGATAGTATGGCAAGGAGTAAATTATTAAAATTTGGAAAAGAAAACCGTGAAGGTCTTTTCATGTAAACATTTTTTGTTACATAAATATATAGTCGTTTTTTGCAATTTTTAAAAATTTTACAACAAGCCAGCTATTCGAAGAGATCCAAAGTCGATGTTTAGTTGTAGCTAAAATGCCTAGAGCACTTATACGCGGAATTTTTCGCCAGCTAAGTTAATTTGAGAGAGGTCGAATTATTGGTCTACGGGAGGCCGGGTTGTCATTTCGAGAAATTGCTAACCGTACGAACGGAAATCCAACTACTGCTATGAGATGTTGTCAAGTGTGGTTTGATAATAACCGGACAGTAGGCGTTATGGTATGGGGTGCTATTATTGCACAAGCAAGTAGGTCACCTTTAGTCTTTATTCCAGGTAACATGACAGCGCTGCGTTACCTTCAGAAATAGTGGAGCCATAAGATCTGTCTTACCTTAACCGGCTCAAGAATCCAATATTTCAGCAGGATAATGCTCGACCTCATGTTGCTAGAGTTAGTTCAAACTTTTTTGAAGAGCCCATGTGGATCTTTTGCCATGGCTGCACAGATCCCCCGATCTTTCGCCCATAGAGCATGTTTGGGACATCATGGGTAGAAGGCTTGGAAATTTACTCCAGCCCCCATAGACTTTGGCGGCTCTAAGGTAGCTTGCGATAGTATCCCTCAAGAAGAATAGACCACCTTAATGCACCAATGCCAAGACGTGTATAGATCGTCGCGGTGGACAAACACAATATTAACAAATTTATTGAAAAAAATTGTAAATCCTTCGTTTTTTTCTTCAAATTCAATCAATTACTCCTTGCTATACTATGTTTTACAAAAAAAAAATTGAAATTTAAACAGTTCGTTCTGGGTGTTGAAGTTTCTTTGTCAGTTAATATATTATATACACAGGATGAATCATTACTATTGGGACATAGGCTGAGAACAGATTATTTGGACCAAAATACGACGATTAGATCAAATATGCTCCAATGAAAATTTGCTGTCGAAATAGATACGGGGCGTTAAATTTGAATGTTTTTGCTGATAATTTCACTGTTTATTTCTCAATTGTTATCAAAATCGGCAAGGAGGCATAACTTTGGACAAGGAATATTATTTTATGTATTATTTCAAATTTCGTTACAGGGGGCGCCACGTAAATCCTTCCTGATGGTGAGCTAAAGTGGTACACCTTTTTGACAAAATTTGATAATGATCTCGACTAGATAACACGATTTAAAAATAATTTTTACTGGTACTCTTGTTTGAACACGATTATTTCTCCCGTTTTTGATAAAATTGATGAGTTCATTGTCTGAGAAGGGGATTTCAAATATTTTTCCATATGAAATATATCCTTTAGACTCTCATGAAAATTTTGCTTATAAATGCCATATCTTCTCAGTGAATAAATTTTTCTGTAAGATTATAGTTTATTATTGTATTTTTTAACGTTTTTTGGATGGAGATTCCTTGTTACAATAATTATACGAGAAATGACTGACATGATTTCTTTATATGCGCAAGAAAACTTTTGCGGTGGTTCTGCAGCTTATATCCAGGCAATGAAAATTATAAAATTTTTTCAAATTATTTCATCTTTGGCTGGAAGACTTCGGTCGATATCCATTTGATTCGAGAAATAATTTTTATTTCCACATGTTTATTTAAATATAGAAATTGTTATGTTTGTTGTTATTTCGTCGTTTGTGTGAAAGCTGGTCGTTTCGTAGTTGAAACCAGGGTGGTTATCCGAAAAAATTCACACCTAATGAAGAAGAAGAAATTTTAGTTTAAACAAAACACCAAAAAAATCAACTTTAACGCCCTGTATTTTTTACACATCTATATTTTCTTAGAGCATATTTGGTCCAACCGCTGTAACCTATATTCTAATTGTTATGATTTAACCTGTATATACACAGACTTTTATAATTTACTCAGACTATTGGAATTATTCACGAAATGTTCCATTCTAGGGGTCCAGTCACAATAGTTAACCCTGAATATATTCTGTTCGATTAGATTCCAAACCTAGCCATAAAATTCAAAGTCTTTAGGTCTTATTGGAAATAACTATTTTTACCTTCACTCAGTCGACCAACAACACGAAATTTGGCATCAATATTCGTGTAGTTACTACACATCTAAATACCAAAAAAAATCCCGATAAAACCGGTTGTTAGAATAATTACGAAACAATTAAACAGATTTTTGTGGTGTTCTTCATAACAAGAGGTATGGTACAAGTAGAAGGCATTATAAAAAGCAAAATATACATTTTGATGTTGAAACACCATTCGACGAAAGAATTCGGAAGGTGTCAACTCTAAGAGAAGCAATTATTCAACAGGACTCTGATACAAACTCGCAGGAACTATTGGAATATTTCCAGGTTAAAAACTATTCTGGACAAAAAATTTCTAACCATTTATGAGGCATTTGCATGGCTAGACGTTGGGTAATTGACTGCTTTCAAAACATGTAGATGATAAAAGCAGAGAAGAAAACTTTAAACAACTAGTGGAATGCCAAAATGTGTGAAAGCAGTTATTGGAGCCAGAGAGGAAGAGAGCATATTTCCCTAAATAATATTTGAAATATCAAAATCGACTAACAATCAGTATATCTTACCTCGAAGTCGTATCGGATAATTGCTTAAAGAGACTAACTTTAAGATTCAGGATAGTCTACGTTCGTCACATATTACAGAAAACTGTAAGGTATTATAAGGTTTTCTTTAAACCATTGACATTTCATAATGAGGTTTATTCCAGCCTAAATATAATTATATATTATGTATAAAATAAAATGGAAAAAGGCTTTTTACTTGATAGAAGAAATATAACAAAATTTGAATATCAAAACAGATTTAATCTGTCAGTTTTCTACAATTTTAATTTAAAAAAAAATTTATTCAAAAAACATTTAGAATTAAATTAATGTCTACAATAATCAAAACTCAATATACAGTGTCAAATGGAATAAATAAACCAACAAATATAAAAAAGGCCATTGAAATTAATAAATAAATATTTGAAGGAGACAAAATTTTGTTTCTGATCTTACCATAATGAAACCAATTCCTTTTCAAAAACATAAAACACAACTTGAGGATTTCTCAAAAAATATAAATTATTCGAAATATTTAATATATTTAAATATTCAAATAAGTTAATTCAAAAATCTCTCAAAACATGCACTATATCTTCAAAAAACATTTAGAATTCGAATAATCTCTTCATGGGCCCTAGATAATATTTAAAATACCAAAATCAACTAACAATCAGTATATCCTACCTTAGAGTGTAACTGGAACTTGTTTAAAACAGACTTACTTTAAAAATCCAGATAGTCAGTTCGTCACAAAATCACAGAAAACTGTAAGGTATTATAAGGTTTTCTTTAAACCATTGACATTCCATATTGAGGTTTATTCAAGCCTAAATATAATTATATATTATGTATAAAATAAAATGGAAAAAGGCTTTTTACTTGATAAAAGAAATATAAAAAAATTTGAATATCAAAACAGATTTACTCTGTCAGTCGTCTACAATTTTAATTTCAAAAAACTTTGTATTCAAAAAGAAGAATTAAATTAATGTCTACACAACCGCTCATATTTAATAGACGTATATAATCAAAACTCAATATTGTATATTATGCACCATTTGATTATATACGTCTATTAAATATGAGTGCTTATGTTGACATTAATTTAATTCTAAAAGTCTTTTGAATAAATTTTTTTTGAAATTAAAATTGTAGAGGACTGACAGATTAAATCTGTTTTGATAGTCAAATTTTGTTATATTTCTTCTATCGAGTAAAAAGCCTTTTTCTATTTTATTTTATTAAAACTCATTATTATTTCAAATAGAGTTCATAATTAGGATATTCCAATGAAAAAATTAAAGATCAGGTTCTGCTTTCTGAAAGTCGTTATGTAGATATTGACGGCTTCTAGTTGTCTGCGTGATTATCAGTTGTGTGTTTCATCATAGCGATTTGATCCAACAGTCAGGTTGATGTGCACGTCATGTGCGTGAATATATTTCAATTGATTTAGGCGGCAAGTAGATTTACAAGCTTTAATAATATGACTCCATAAAGACTTTAACAGTTTTGTCACATCATCCTAAAAATGATAGTGTTTGTCTACCAGCTCTGTATTATTATTTAAAAAAATAATTTATCATACTATCTTTAAATGAGTTCATTCTTGAATCATAAACATCTGAACCGTTTTAATTCAATTTTGTCCAATTTGCAACAGCTCAAAGTTACTGCGACCGAAGACCTCCAGACAGTCACACAAGTGAAACTAAAGGTCATCACTCGAGAAATAAGCCTTCAGCAACTTAGCATTTACACCCCAGCTCTGAGGGAATTGATCTTGGATGGAAGCTATGTATCTTCCTTGAGAGATCTAGGTTGCGAACTCAAAAACCTCAAGGTTCTCAGACTGAACAGGTGCAACCTTCACCATTTGGACTCTGTATCTGGAATCGAACAACTCGAAGAATTATATGCTACTGATAATCACCTGACTGATATATCTTCTTGTGCGTTCCTGCCACATATCAAGGTTATTGATGTAAGAAGGTAAGAGAACATTTCTATCGCAGAATATTCTTCTCATTTTGTATTTTCTCAGGAATGAAGTAATATCGACTAGATGCCTCTTCTTCTTGTCTCTGTGTACTGAGCTTCAACATCTTTATTTGGAGGGAAACGGGGTAACAGAAGTCGAAAATTTCGCAGAAAAAATCAAAGAATTCATACCCACCCTCAAGTTCTTAGACGGCCGTCACTGTACAGGTATCATACACTATTCGACACTCAGTGATGTTCTGCTGATCTTGTTTATTATTTCCTTTTTCTTCTATCGAAGGCCGAGAGAGTAAAGGACGCCATGAAGGATCTAATGGAAGTGCAGGAGTAAGTATCATAAGAGTCGAGTAAGCTCATTCAACATAAGCAAAATATGAAGTTTTTGAGCCATATACATTGTGTCTATGGAAATGATATGTGTACCTATTATAGTTATAGTAGTTAACCTGTAGAGACAAGTGCTTTCGAAAATTAATTTTTGTACGATAATACTGCTGTTATGCCGAATAATTGATGATTGTGCGGGAAACGGTAGCTTAGGTTAGAGAAAAAATTAACTAATAGGTTAAAAGAGATTGCGTGGTATCAAAAAAACTCACCTTTAATCCATGGTAGATCTATCATATGGTGAAGAGAAATGATCCTGGTAGAAGAATGGGCAGTTCTCTTACATTCATTGTGTCTAAAGCGAATTACAACTCAATTGTCACCATCAGTACTTCAAATAAGAGCAAAGTTATTCTATAGCAAGAATTAACATTGAGCGAATTAATGAGGGGCTGTATAGCTGAGCAATTAGCGGTTCATAGTTGGAATGATCAGCGTTTTTCGATAGATATGCGGGTATGTTTTCAATGCGGATATCTTGCTGCTATTTCTCTTAGATGGAGCAAAAATTCTCGAATCACCATACGTTTCCTGGACATTTTGCCGCGGGAAAAATACGATAACGCAACATTTACTGTAATGAAAAAAAAATCTTGATTGCGTATGCACTAGAATTGATAAAAAATGAACAGTTATTCTGATTTGCTGTTGGCAGTAATCACTGATCACCAGGGAGCAGGTAAAATTTCACTTCTGAACGCATATTATCTCATATTATAATACGGCAACAAAATAACATTACTTCGAAACTGATTGTGAGTATAATGATAATTCTCATCAATCCTGGCATCATCTAGATCAGCAAGGATATCCAAAACTAGTCGGGAATGACTTAGAATAGTAGAAAAATACTCGGAGTCTCCGCCAAGACCATCATCATTACTATCACATGATAAATCACATACATTCTGTCAAGAAAGTACCGGGAATTATCGATTTAAATCTAGCGGGGCAATGAGGCAGGTAAAATTTGTTTCTGTCAACTAGTGTGTTTGCAACAGCTGATTAAGTCAGTAGATGTCAGAGTGCGTGCCGATTTTTACTATGGGTGATTACGTTGAGCAAAGAATTTGTTTACAGTTTTGTGTTGCAAATGAATTTTCGTGTGCCGATGCATTGAAAATGTTGCAAAAGACCTTTGGTGATAATGCTCTATCGAAAACTCGTGCATGTCAGTGGTACAGAGCCTTCAAGGACGGTCGTGAAGTGGTCGAAGATAACGTCGATAAAATTAAGGAAAGGGTGCTGGAAAACCGTCGTACCAGCTTGAGAGAGATAGCACATGATCTTAAGATATCCCACGAGTCCGCACGTACGATTTTGATTGATATTTTGGGCATGAGAAAGGTGGCCGCACGACTCGTACCGAAAGACCTGAATTTTCTTCAAAACCGTCATCGCGAACAGGTTGCTTCAGACATGCTGGATCGCTGTAATTCCGATTCTACATTCATGGAACGCATTATAACTGGTGATGAGACCTGGGTCTACGAATACGATATGTAAACAAGCCAGCAATCATCGGAATGGGTGGCAAAAATGAGCCGAAACCGAAAAAACCACGCCAAAGCCGCTCGAAAATGAAGGTGATGTTCATTGTTTTCTTCGATATCCGTGGCGTGGTGCACTACGAATTCGTTCCAGAGGGTCAGACGGTAAACAAGGAGTATTACCTAGGTGTTACGAAACGTTTGCGTGAGCGTATCCGTAAGAAGCGGCCAAATTTGTGGGCGAACAACTCATGGATTTTGCATGACGATAACGCGCCTTCTCACCGAGCTACGACTGTGACTGACTTTCTCGCCAAAAACTCAACAAACGTGCTTCAGCAACCACCGTATTCGCCGGATTTGGCTCCCTGCGACTTTTTCCTCTTCCCAAAACTAAAATTGCCCCTTCGTGGCACCCGTTTTGAGTCGATTGAAGCCATAAAACAAAATTCGGCGCCAGAGCTAAAGTCCATCCCGGAAAGCGCCTATAAAAAATGTTTTGATAATTGGAAGTGCCGTTGGCATAGATGTATTGGAGCAAATGGAGCCTATTTTGAAGGCGACCCAATAAATTTTGACGATTAAATGTAAAAATGTTGTTTTAATTGGAAATTCCCGGTACTTTCTTGACAGAGTAGTATTCTTCCTCATTAGAAAAACAATCTTGTTCGGAATCATAATCAGATCTTTCCTCTTCTGAATCAGAGATTTCCTCCTCTCTATCTTCTTCTTCTAGGGGTCGTATTCGTTCCGAAGTTTGGCTATCATCAAAGCTATGCGTAGTTCTGATACTGTATATCTAAACAGTTGGCAGTTGTTGCAATTGTGCCATTCTCTCAAGTTTTTCAACCATGAATTCCTTCTTCTTGCTTTGGATCTTTTGCCCATTTTCTTTCCCTGGATAATAAATTGATATTCATAAAATCTCAGACTCGTCATTCGGAATACTTTTTCCTCGGCAGTCTAACCAATAAACTCAATTTCTTTTTCTTTGAATTTCATCAACTCCATCTGCGGTAAGCTAGCATTCAAAACAGTAGGCGCTCGCACAATCAAAGTTCTAGTGTTATCTGGGTCAGCCTATGCATGACTATCATCTTCAAACAATTGTACGTATATTGTTTTAACTAAATAATAATAGTCCGGTCTATTTACACATTCAAGTTTACATAAATTCCCATAAAGCTGAATATTGGCATAGTTGTTCAAAACATCATTATAAAGAAAATCTCAAAAGTTCTCATCGTTCCGAGGTGTGCTAAAAATTTGGCACGGGGTCAAAGGTCAAAAAAATGAGTTTTTCGCGATTTTTAGCGAAACGGTGAGTTTTTTCGCAAAATTACCCCAGTACAAAATTGTAGATCACAAAATTCTCTACAAAAAATATATCAATAATTTTTTTCCTAAAAGCCACCATTTTGGAGATATAATGTTCCGAAAAGTTGGATCAGTCGTAATCCCTCTATTTTGCACACGTTTCCACGCCACCTATGAGGTAGTGTACAAAGCGCGTTTTTTTTAACGTGGTTTCCCCAGTAGGCCTATTCCACGGGTCTGCTGAGATTTTATATGTTTTAAAACTATTGCAAAATAATATTATATATTATAGTGGGCAAAAACAACGGCGGTGTAATTAAATAAAATACTTAAAATAAAAAGTTAGTCGTCTGATTCATAACTGTCCAAGATTTCTGTTTCTTCTTCTTCTTGATCTTTTTCTCCTTCTTCTTCCTGTTCATCCTCTTGTTCTTCTTCTTCTTCTTGTTCTATTTCACACGTAAACTGCCCCAATAGCGATTCCTGATCGGTATCAAACGAATCTTCAAGAGTTGGTGACTCAACATTCGAGCATGATCGGCCTTGACAGTGTGTGCATGCCAGGGAACAAAACAGTCCAACTTTTCTGCAACCACATTTTGCACTACAACGTTTCTTGCAGTTGCAAAATATTGTGTTGAGAAGTTTCTCAGGTGCTGGTGGAAGTAAAGTTTGAACTGGCTCTAGTGTATTGTCGATCAACTTCCAACCCCAGTCTTTAGGGTCCAGCTGATTACCAAGCCACACTTGAACTTGGTAATATACCCGAAACAGATGTTGATGAGCAGCTACTGAGGTTGGAGGAAGAGAAGCTAAGTTGACTTGTTTTTTATTACGCGTATTTTTCACGAAAGATGTGTATCGCAACTTATCTAAGCAAGTGGTTTTTTTGGGGGCTCCGTACATAGCAAGAAGAAATTGAACTCCGTTGGTGATAACATGTTGTTGAGTTGAATTACTATTTTTGAAAACTTCCGCACATTGTAGTAAATCTTTTTTTTCAAACATTTTGAAAACTGTTGTTTTTCCTCTCCTGTAAAAAGCAGATGTCGTATCGCAGCCAGTTATTGCGTGTAGAAACAATACATGATTTTGACATTTAGGAAAATTGGATAAACTGTTTGATGAATATATTTCCGATTGATTTTGGGCTTTTCCGGGTTTAAAAAAATAAATAATTTTTTCAGTTGGAGTTCGAGCAGTAAGCAAGACGAGTAAATCAACATCCTCACCAACAACAACAGTTGTATTTGTCACACTGAATTTCTTTATCGCTGTTTCAATAATCAATACATCAGCATCATCATTAGCTTGTTCAACGGATATATTCTCAGCAGTAAATTTGTATGTATTTCATATATTGGGCATGCCAACATAAAGCAGGTATACGACCCTAACCACGCGGACAATAGAATAAAAGACAGATGTTATCCCAAGGTTATACTGACGTACAAATTTAGGAACGGGGTTTCATTATACCTGAGATTCTCGTAGTTTAACTTATATTTTACATAAGCAAGTTACAATAAATAATAGCGAACTTATTTTAGTTCTATTACACCTTTAGTGACTTTCATATGTGGCGTACGTGTGCAAAATAGAGGGATTACGACTGATCCAACTTTTCGGAACGTTATATCTCCAAAATGGTGGCTTTTAGGAAAAAAATTATTAATATATTTTTTGTAGAGAATTTCGTGATCTACAATTTTGTACTGGGGTAATTTTGCGAAAAAACTCACCGTTTCGCTAAAAATCGCAAAAACTCATTTTTTTGACCTTTGACCCCGTGCCAAATTTTTAGCACACCTCGAAACGATGAGAACTTTTGAGATTTTCTTTATAATGATGTTTTGAACAACTATGCCAATATTCAGCTTTATGGGAATTTATGTAACCTTCCTCCTGATTTTAGGCTTAAATAGACCGGACTATAATCCGTCAGAAAGTTCCCTCGATAAGAACCTCCAACATAAACATCGGGATTGGATATTAATTACCACCAAATTTTTCTATAGGCTTTATATTTCCTGAACTTTTCCATTTCATTCGAAGACTGAACACAATACTATATTTAGAATCAGCTGTTTTAGAGGTCAACAATCTTTACACATCGCGTATGTGCGTATTGTAATTTATCAGAATTCAAGCGATAATTAACTGCAGATTTATACCACATGTAGATATGATAAAACAAAAATCACGTATAATATGGCGGAATAAAACTACCGGCTAAAAATTATTTCTCAACACTTTTGAAGCGCTCAAATTGCGATTCTTCGATTAGATTGCGTGCTCCTTATGAACCCTCTGCAAACAAAAACCTCATCAGAACTACTTACCTCATCAAAACATCGACCACTTCATCAGACCCAAGTCTGATATTTGAGGAATCGCGGGTGGCCAATACAATATAGCACTTTTTTCGTTAAGTTCTGATGAAGCTCAAATTTTTCACATTCATTCACACCATTCATACTCGTTCTCACTTTTGGCCTACAAAACACATCAAAGTAAGCTGTTCACAAGCATACCACATGCATATTTAATCTGTCATTCTACCACACACCTCTGTAGACTGTAATACATCAAAAATCTAAACTTACAAGAAAAATATCACAACATCAAACATTAACTCCAACCAACTTTAACTCCTAACCAGACGCAGATGAAGAATAGTAATTATTACCAAGCATTTGAGAATATTTAGATACTGCCACCAGGGCAAAAACATATCCAATGGGTGATGGAAACTCTTTCCAAGGGTTTGACATACTCTAAACTCACTGTTATCAGATCGACGATGGTAACTTTTCCCAAGCCTTAGACTCCCAAAACCTGGACAGCCAAAACTCTTAGCCTATGTCTAACCTCTGTTTCTCAGGACATTCCGATGGGCATTTTGAAACTATGATAAATTCAAGTCTAAGCAAGGTGCACTAAACATTTGTACAAAAATGTTTAAACTCAAATAAGCGTTTTTTTATCCAGTAATATATTTTGCAACCAAATTTGAAGTGTTTGTTCTTTCAGAGACTTCCTTATAATCTTTCTCGTGCTTCCTGAAGTCTTCTGGTAATTTTTTATATCTCATTAATTTTTTATAGAAAAAAATCGCAATTCCGAGCTGACGCAGGCATAACGAGCCAAGGCTCTTTATTTTTATTTCTTACGAGAAGTTTCTTCACTAACTTCCATAATACTTAAAATATATTTCATACTTAAAATATTTTCATATTGTAGTTAAGTGGAAGCAAGCTGACGACTTCGAGAATTCACCAAGGAAGGGAAACAAGAAGCTTCTTGATACAGTTTCCACCAAAGCTACTTGTAGATTCGCCAAGCAAACCCAATAGGACGATGTAGTGAAAAAAATTACTATTAAGAAAGTTATTAGTTTTTTACAGATGGAAAGAAATGGCTGAAGAATTTAGCTTTTACGAATATATTTTCTGAATATGGCTTGAAAAACTATTTGAAAAGAGAATGGACGTTCTTTCTTTCTAAGGATATATGTATCTTGAACAAATATGTAGGTTACATTAAGATGCAACAACAGTTTTAACAGATTCAATTCAGATGTAGATAGTTAGATTATTTTAAATTTCAAAGCTACGAAATATTGCTTTTAATGAAAAATATATGGCGAAAACTTATTTTATCTTTGTAATTTTCGATGTCTCTCGTGATAAGTTGACAAAACGTTTTCAGGATTCATGCCTGAGGATAGGAATGAAAACTATATATTATGTATAACAGTCCACATTCGGCTTCCAGTGGAACATAAACTTATATCATAATAAAATAAAACTGAATTTATTACTCATTTCACTTACACAGAATAAACTTCCGTGTGATTGGAAGTTAATCACGTTGAAATAGTTTAATGAATAACAAGCATACAATTAATATGGTTAAAAAAAAAACAAGCATAAAATTAATCATAAATAAATTTGGTGATCACCTACACACCTCCGCGCTTTCAATAATATCTAATCTTGATATTTGCTGAAAATAAATGTTTATGAAATCAAGCAATTTTTATTCCATCTCATCATGCTATTGGTTGTTTAGTAATACTGTCTTTCCTGGCATAATATCTGTTTCTGGAGTGCAATATGTAGGATAGAAGCATGATTAGACCTGCTACTATCAATCCAAGTAATGCAATGGATACAGCCAACCACTGAGTAGAAAACTTTCCTGAAAAAAAAACCAAAATGTAACTGACGAAACAATTATTGTATGAACAATATGTATATATATATATATATATATATATATATATATAAACGTATATATATATATATATATATATATATATATATATAAACGTATATATATATATATATATATATATATATATATATATATATATATATATTAGCAGAAATAATGAGTTTTACCTTAAATCAAATACATGAACGTTGGGAAGTGAATTCCTTCGTGCTAGTTAGGAATTAAATCTTGCCTGACCTCACAGGCCTAACATACAGTAAGGCAATATTATTCATGAATATTATTGATTTGCGAAAATTTGCAGATTTAAAAATATTATTTCTTTTTTTTTTCTTCTTCCATCATAACATAAACAAATATTTAAAATAGGGGTCAAAATAATACCAGGAAAAAATGTTTCAAAATTTGTTTCGAAGGCAGCGAATTATACGTTTCTGATGAACAAAATCACAATATTGTTTAGAATATATGTTGAATGTCTACAGCAAGGAGTTGTGTATTTTCTAGTGATTTATGTAGAAGATAGAAAATCAGTTCTTGTGGTAGGCATACCAGACACAAAGAAAGCACATTTTCACCATTGTTGAAGAAAGATAAAAGAATAACCTGAAACTGATAAGGAACTATATGTAATCACAATCACGCGGTCGTTCAGAAAAAGACTCTTTTTGACTTATAGACAAAGTTGATGCACTATACTTTCTGTTGGAAAATGTACACTAGTAATACTCTCGTTCAACATCGCTAGATCTCGATATGCTGAAAATTATACAGGTTGGTGAATTGCATATTTCGAACATCGGCAACAATTCTAGCAGAAGTTAGAGTCAGAAGAATCACGTTGAAGGACAATAGTGGATCGAAGACTACGCCGTTCGTTATCATCATCATCCAGATCTTCATCATAAGCTTCTGTCATTGATCTCTTTCTGTGACTTGCATATAATTATTTGTCACTCTTTTAATAACATCGGTTCATCAGGTAGATGGTCTTCCTCTACTACGAGTATCGGCTCTTGAATTTCATTCCGTTGGTATCTTTGTCCATCAATTATTATTCACCCTGGCTATATCATCTGCCTAGTCCTATTTGTGTTGACATATTCTCTCCGTCTCAAACCTTCATTGGTAACATGCTCCCAGCTATGCCCAGCATTGACCTCTTCTCTATCTTGCGTTGTGTAGTTCCAAATGTTAAAGTTGGAGTGAATGCAGCGTAGGTCACAATTGATGAAATACATTTAACTCAATTTTCTCTATTAGGCATGTTGGGAGGCTGCTTTTGAACACATCATGAAGTACACCAAACGCTGCCTAGGGCAAATATATTCGTTTCTTTAATTCACAGGTTTTATGTTGCCTTGAGTTTCTAATTGCAAGTCTCAAATACGCATATTCTCAATAATTCGACAAAGTTTCTATTGATTTGAAGGTAATTCGGTACTAGGTTAGTCATATGTTTTTTATTCAAGAAGTTGATATTCAAACCTGCAACACACAGTCTGCAGTTCCTGAAGCAACAGTCTTAATTCGTCAATGTCATCTACTATGAATATAAGTCTGACACTGTTTGTATTGTACATTAACTACACTGAACAAAAATGAAAGAATTATTCCTCTCTTCTTACCCCTTTTTTCCACAACAATTACATCTAAAGAATCAGGGTGAGGAAAGTCCAGACCAACTCCATCAGCCAAGTTTATTTCTGTGCTATTATTCTTGTCCTTTCCTACACGAACAGGATCTTCCAAATTATATTCTTGAAGACTTTGACCTAAAAAAAAACATCCGTTAGAATGTTTATACATTCCTGCTTCTTACATTAAAGTTCATTGACTCCTGTTGATATCCAGTATTTCCGAGAAGATACAGAAGTTTTAGAAGCTTGGATCCAGTGATATATGAAAAGAAAAAAACATTAAGTTTGAGAGACTAACTGAAATTCATAATGTTGATCAATCGAAGTTGATATTTTTTTATTTTCCTTAAAAATGCAATCAAACGTATCTTTAATAATGTTGTACCGAATACTGTCAGGATTAATAATTAACAGCGAATATTTAATCCAAAAGTTTACCTTAGTTGTCTCTTTGATGAATCCATGTAAGGAAGTAGTTTGAAATTAACTAGTTTTACTAGTATCGGGAGTTATTTTAGAGTAATAGAACTTTCGATAGGGATAACTGTGATTTGACCGAAGGTAGAAGCCATGTTGTTTTGACATTTATGTTCAGTAAGTATTGACGAATTATCGTGGAAAGACTCACGCCGCAACATTTACAAATTGTTGAAATTTCTTTTCAAAATCAGTGTTCTATTCGCCAAACCTATAGAGCACTTCGTGAAATTTATGGTTTACATAATCGTACATCAGAGGAGCTTATTCGTCGAAGTATCGATAGATTTCGGACAACATTTTCTCTACTCGATGCAACAACAACAACAAGACAAAGAACTGTACGTACAGAAGAAAATATCTCTGCTGTAAGTCATAGTGATCTACTGATCTAGATTTATTTGTTCGTCGACGGTCATAACAAGTTGAACTCTGTGCATCCACCACATGGAAGATTTTACGTGAAGATCTTGGTCTACAAGATCCAACTGGTTCAAGAACTAAAGACACTTGACCATAATAAGCGTCGTTTGTTTGCTGATTGGGCTCTAGAACAGCTTGAAGTTTATCCACTTTTTTATCGTAAAATTGTGTTTACTGATGAAGCTCATTTCTGGTTGATCGATTATGTAAACAAGCAATATTGCCATATATACAATGAAAAGTATCCTCAAGAAGTTCTGCAGGTTCCATTGCATCCTGAAAAAGGCACTGTATGGTGTGCTTTACACGCTGGAGGCATCATCGGTCCATATTTCTTTAAAAACGATAGTGGAGCCAATGTTACAGTGAATGGTGCTCGTTACATAGCGATGATCAATGATTATTTGTTTCAAAATTTAAACGGTATCGATTCAGAAGTGTTTTGGTTCCAACAAGATAGTGCTACACCTCATGCTGCTACCGTAACATTTGATTTCTTGAAATAAAGATTTGGCGATAACATGATTTCGGTAAATGGTCCAATTAATTGGCCTCCAAGATCATGCGACTTAACTCCACTGGATTATTTTCTTTGGGGTTATGTCAGTCATTGGTTTATGCTGATAAACCAGAAACAATAGACGCTTTGGAAGCCAACATTACTCGTGATATTGATGAAATTAGGCCTGAATTATTGAAAAAATGGTCCAAAATTGGTCTGGTCGAATGCGGTTCCTCAAAGCTTTGCGTGGTGTTAATTAATAATTTAAATGTGTTTTATTTCAATTTAAAGTTCTCTTACTCTAAAACAAACACCCGATATTTGCACTGACGACATTATTATTTCTACTATAAATTTAACTGTATAATGGCTTTGATATTATAACTTGGCCAAGACAGACACAGTGCAGATCGGGCACTGGAACGAAAAGAATGGAACTGATAATAAATCTCGATATGGTTAAACATGTCTATAATTTTTGTTTGACTTGTATCGTTCACACATGAGAAGGGGAAGATTTTATAGTCATGCTGACGCCAAATATAAACATATAACACACCGCAAGCCAATGGAAGAGTGAACCGCTTGCAAAGTTTCAGAATTTTTGAATGCATGTTATTTAAATGAAAGAAAACGTGTTACAACCGAGGTGTATCCCAAAAGTATCCGATATGAGTTCTTATATTCGCGTCAGAGCGCTGATGCGACCTGTGCGAGGTATGAGCGTAACCAATAGTTCCTCACGAACTCCCAAAATGTTGTAGTTACTGATCAGATAGATACCTTGGGTAACGCGCAGAGTATGCGTGTGTTCAACGTGTTTTTTTCCGTTTTTCGCATTTTTTACTGTTGAAAATGATAGAACAGATCAACGAATTTGCATCAAGTTTTGCTTCAACTTCGACAAGAGTTGTGCGGAAATAATTGAAATGATATAGAAAGTCTTCGGGAACAAAAAGATGGGCATAACACAAATAAAGGAATGGTACAAATGGTTTAAAAACGGCCGCACATCTGTTGATGGTGACTCTCGTTCTAACCTTTCTTCGCTGGCAACAATACTGGAAAATATCCAGCGTGTACTACTTGCGATTGAAGAGGATCGATGATTGATTGTTCGTGAACTAGAAAATGAGAAGAAAACGACCACGTTTCTGATCAAGCGGTTACTGATTTCTTCACCACGAAAACTCGCACGCTTATTCATCGAACCTTGTGCACTCATTTTTGGCAAAACACAATATTGTACAGCTTCCCCAGCTCTTGTGAATTCCCGACATAAATCCCTGCAACTTTTGGATAATCGCAGAATTGAGAATGCTTGAGAGAGCGGTTCGACGATATCAAAGCGATTCAGGCTAATGCGAGGGGCTGAAGGCCCTTTCAAAATATGCGTTCGAGGATTGTTTTAAGATAGTGAATTGCTTCAGCCGTTACTATTTGGTAGTTGATCATAATTGAAACACAATAGATTGGAGTTACTCCAATCTATTGTGTTTCAATCATGATCAACTACCAAATAGTAACGGCTGAAGCAATTCACTATTTGAAAAGTGCCTGTACGGCAAAACAAGCCACCCTATACCGAAGACTACTCACAAACTACAGAACATGCAGTCAGAACATCTGGTTCAATCAACAATGTTTACGAAGAAAAGTAATTCCAAATTATGTTCAAGTCCACACCAACACAACATCCAGAGCAGCGGAGTTAGCCATCAAAAGTGCGGAAATAAAATGGATAAAAGAAGAAACCATATCAATCTACCGAAAGAGGGACATCATCCAAACATATATTAAGGTATTGCACTCTGAATTAACTCATAAACTACATCCTATAGAATTTGACATTTTTGATGATAAAGTTAGATCCAAAATAAGTAAATTCATTCACCTGAAATATAAAAAACAAATAAAAAAATTGAAACTACTAGAAGAATCCCAAAATCCCGCATCAAATGGTACAAAAACTAAAAATAGCTTACCCGAACCAAGTAACCGTGTCATTAATCTTTCAAAAGTTGAATTTTCTAAAAGTGAAGCAATACTGTTAGAGAAAGGTCACAAATTTGCACCAAATATTCAATTAAAAACTGTAAAAGAAAAACTAGCTGTGGAGTCAACAATTGCACTGACTCATGTCGAAGAAAAAGACATAATCTCCTCAAAAACAAACAAAATCCTCAAAAATTATGAACTAAAATTCGATGAAAATTTAACCGAAACAATAAAAATATTGAAGAAAAAAGTCAGAATAAATGATCTCACTATTACTAAAGCAGATAAATCAGACGCTATTGTGATATTGCCTAGATCACAATATATGGAAAAAATGAATAATTTCATAGAAAAAGAAAATTTATCTAAAATTCACAATGACCCCACAGCTAAAATTCAAAAACTTCTAAAAAGTACCTTATCGGACATATCCTGTCCCATCCTTACAAAATCGCCAAATTTTTTCATCAATATGAATCCTAGCCCACCGAAACTTTATGGTCTGATGAAAACCCACAAAGAAAACTGTCCAATACGTCCAGTTGTCTGTTTCACTAGTCATCCCACATATAAATTAGAAAAAGAACTAAATCAAGTGTTCAAATCACTGACAAATTTCACTTCAAAACATTCCATAAAAAATTCCATTGAATTAGCTAAAAAACTGAAAAACTTCACAATACCAAATAACTCATATCTATTAAGTCTAGATGTAGATAATATGTTCCCAAATATTCCAAGAACTGATACAATGAATAAAGTATCTGAAATCCTAGAGCGTTCACATGTTAATCCATTATTGCACTGCGAATTCATAATTCTTTTGGAACTATGTCTCCAAAGAAACTATTTTCAGTTTAATAATGAATTATATGAACAACCGAATGGTCTAGCTATGGGCTCTCCACTAAGCCCACTTCTTGCGGATATTTTTATGTCATCTATGGAAAACAAAATATTTGATTTACCAGTGAAAATTCATACGTAGACGACATACTTGCGTGCATCAATGGAACAGCTAGACAACTAGATCAATTTCTAAAAATAATCAATAGCATTCATCCGACCATAAAATTCAAGTTAGAAAAAGAAAAAAACAGAAATATTTCATTCTTGGACCTTTCTATAACACATTCAAAAAACAAAATTGAATTAAATATATATAGAAAACCTACCTACACGGATATTTGCATTCCCATAGACTCTAATCATCCATATCATCAAAAAATTGTAGCCTACAGATCCATGATACACAGAGCATATTCCTTACCTCTCTCAAAATCTAACTTCGAAAATGAAATAAAAACCATAAAAACAATAGCTAAGAACAACGGTTTCAGTGAAAATATAATAAATAAATTATCAGCCAAAAAATATTCCCAAGTAGTATCATATCAAATATACCCCCATACAAAATTATATAATAAAGAAAAAATTATTTCATTGTCATATTTTGGAGACGTAAGTGAAAAAATCGCTAATATTTACACAAAATTGAATTTGAATGTAGCCTACAAATCTGTTAGCAAATTATCCCCAATTTTATTCAACGCGAAAGACACCACCCCAAAAATAGAAAAATCGGGAGTTTATGAGTTAACCTGGTCAGATTGCAATAGTATTTACATAGGTCAGATTGGACGGTCTTTTAAAACTAGATTCAGAGAACACCAAACTGACTTTAAAAAGAATAAAAAATCATCAACATTTGCAACACATTGTATTGACAATGGTCATTCATTCCCATCAATTGAAAATCTGAAAATCCTCCATCTTGCATCAAAAGGGAGAAAATTAAATTATCTAGAATCAAAATTTGAATATCAAAACAAATTGAAATATGTTTATCTTCTACAATTTTAATTTCCAAAAGAATTTTTTTATTCAAAAACTTTTAGAATTAAATTAATGTCTAAAACAATATCTAGAATCAATTAACATATTCAAAGGGCTGCATAATGATGATATCGATATAATGAACGACCAGACTGATCTGTGTAAATCAAAAATATTTAATGTTTTTAAGTAACCGAAATAGCTTCAAAAGGTACCGACATTTGCACATAATTATTTTCTGCTATTTCTTACTTGCTACCTGTTGAAAAAGGGATTGTTCATGTACCATCATAAAAACCCATAACACCTCTGTAATCCTTGTTATTGCTTTTCACTGGAAATATTTATTCTGAATAATTTGTAACATCTGTTATACAGTTTTTGTACCAAATGGAACATTACTTCAAAACTGAATCTGTAACTAGTGCTTTAGTCCTCTGTTACGTCTGAAGATGAACGGTCATCGTTCGAAACCGCGGTAACATGTGAACCAAAAATAATAAAAAACCTTGGAAGTAAATACATAGTAACTCCAATCTATTGTGTTTCAATTGTTTTAAGATGTGGAAGCAACGCTGAGAGGGTGTAGTCCAGTCAAATGGAGACTACTTCGACGGATTCCAGGGCCGGGTGATGAAGAATAACACCAACTTGAACTGGGGTCTAATACTTTGCATAAAGTATTTTCTAAACAGAAGGCTATATCCATTTTCCGACGAGTCATTATTTCGTTCATATAGGTGAAAAGTTTGACTTTCGATATGAGGACAAAAAGGATCATACTTTTATTATAATTTATCAGCCTAGACTACTCTTTCTTCAGAGACAGGTCATTTTGTAGCATTATTACAATGGCAATATCAACTTAACAGATTATACTAATAGGACAAATGTAGTAACATTTTTAGTGCCGATAAGTTCGAAAAATGCAAGAGTAATAGGTGACAAGTTTGTTTTACTCAATGACGCTTATCGACACTGCAGAAGTATATTGAAAAGAATGTCATGTGATCACAAGAATATAGTAACCACCGTGTTCCTTGAATGAGAAATGCATTTAGCATGCTTGGATTAGAATATCATAGTGATCCCAGTGTCTTATACAGCATCCATGAAACTCTCAGACATTGTAAAATGTATTAACCCTTAACTACTGCGGGTCTGTAAGACCTGCTGAAAACGACATTGTCCCTACTTGTATTTGCTAATTGTCGGAGGCTCTTTGCCTCTAGGTATTCTCATGTTAGTTGATGACGAAACGTCCGATACGAAAGTTTCTAAAATTTTATCTGCAGTTATCACCACGGATCGTTTACTGGATCACGGTGACCCGTCTGTAGTAAGAGTGTAACTTTTGTGGTGGAAGTTCTACTCATTTTGTGAAGATCAGTAGGAAGTTTTACCTTGCAAGATAGTTTGGATGGTTCTTTTCCAAAAAATTTATTCTATTTTATTTAAGGGATGTAATATGGCTGACAAAAGACCTTTAACATTTGAAGATTTAAATGCAGTTGTACAAGATGAGAGGTTTTGACAAGACCTGGAGACAACAGATAATATTGAACTTGAGGATGTTCTAGAAGTAAGCCATAGACTAAATGCAGCAGAACAAATTTTTCAGAATGGAAACGTTTAGCGACTCTGAAAAAAGTAATAATGAAGAATTGAGTGACCACTGTACAGATTCTGAAGTGTGATGGGACCCATCAGACGTCGAAGAAGATTCTGAAAAAAATATTAATGAAAAAGAGCAAGATCAAGATGAAACAGAAATCCGTGTGAATAAAAAGGCTCCGAAAGAAGCTGATAATGGTCCACGTATCGAAAGAGATCATCAAAAGTGGTATGGAAAAGATAGAATAGTATGCTCAAAGATTCCTCCAACTAGAAGTAAAATTGCGCAAAAAAATATATGTACCATACTTCCTGGTTTATCAGGTTCAGCTAAACAAAATCCACCATTATTTAGGACATGTTTTTTTAAATATAATTCTAAATGTTTTCATGAGATTTATTTAGATTTAAATCTATAGAGGTTCTGGTTAATTAATTCCAGCTATTATTCTGTAACAACCTTGAACTTGAATTCTTTTGAATGAGCAAACAGATGTCAAGATTTCCCTTTTGAATATTTGTACCTAGTAAGGTGTTTCCGATAATTAATCCCAATATAGTTGGCTGTTATTTGCATTCCTTTTTTCAAAGTTTTTACCTAAACCATAGTTTGTGAATATGAATAATAATTTGTAAGACCTATAGTGACAGGAAGTTCTTCTAATCGGGACAGTGCACAATACAGACATGCACTTGTTTCAGAGCTTATTGGTTTCAATCATCAGTGCACTGTAATGTCCAACGAATACAAACCAGCAAAACACCCAAACCGCTCTGCATAGGAACATTAATGTTATACCAAATATTAGTGACATCTTATGTACGGATATATACATACACGACAAACCCCTGCACATTAATGTTTCTATGCAAGGCGACTATAGGTACGTGGCTGACTTGTTTTCGTTGAACACTCATGATTGAAGCCAATAAGCTTCGAAATATGTGCATATCTTCTGCTTGTGTACCAGCAATCAACAAGAGCTATTCGGACTTATTTGAGTTTTGAATAGTTATACCGATAAATGAACCACTGTCCCGATTCTAAGAACTTTCTGTTACCGTGACTTAGACCCTTATTAATCTTATTTGGAAAATTATCAGCCGAATTAATTCATACCGTTGGGAGACATGATGTTAGTTTTTTAGAGTTAATTCAAAATTAAAATCAAAATACGCCGTAGTATTAGGGAAACAATAGCTGTTCATTCAATGAATTTGTGTAAATATTTTCAATCAATTCATTTAATTCTCTCAGACGAATTAATTCCTTTGAATCAAAATGCTTATTCATCATCGTTCCAATTGAAAGTTTTCCCGTAAGTTCAGACTTTTTCTGCAATAGTTTTCATTTCGTTGTCGATGAAACTTGTATATAAGATATTTTCCCAAACTTGTTTAGAATCGATTGTTTGAAACGAAAGAATTTATTTCGATACAGAAGAACAAACAAGTTCAATTCCTTGACCTTTATCGTCAAATCAAGATTTCTCAAAATCATCACTATATTACAACCAATGAGCAACGTTAAGCTCCATGTTGATTTCCTTTTATGAAACAGAGGCGACTTTTTTTTGAATGGGTTTGATTCGTTTGGTTCTACCGCCTACAAATAAAAGACTAATTCCTTGAAATGTCCTGCATAGAAATTGCCTTTATCTCAATTTTATTCCCCCGATTCTTTGACTACTTCTGATTGACTTCAGAGGTTTTCTGTCCTCCTTTCATATAGCAATGAAACAAGCACTGGAAATTTATCAGCCTTATGATAAAGAGTATGAGCAATGGTAAATAGGACGTGTTTCAAATCGAGACAGTGCAACTTGCATCTATGATACAGTTCAAAACTCAAATGCAGCCGAAAAGGTTTTATTGATCTCCGGGCATAAGTAGCAGATATACATATTTCAAAGATTTGTGGCTTATCTTCAGTGTAATATTGTAATGCCGAAGTATGCAACAGCGTTGCACTGAAGATAAGCCAAAAAGGTTTAAACAAGCATATCTGGTGCATATCTTGGCGATCAACAAAACTTATTCGGCTGTATTTGAGTTTTGAACTGAAATACAGATGCAAGTTGCAATGCCTGATTCGAAAAACTTCCTATTCATCATAGCTCTCACTCCTTATTATATTTCGGAATGAATATCCGTCGATTCAATTAATTATTTTTTCAGTCTTTTCTAAAACGCTGCAATAGGCAATTTGGGGACATACACAGACTCAAATCTGAAAGTACTACCGTTACCATTGAGAATCCTCAAACGTATGTGGTTGAATACAATCAGTCCATCTTCATCTTTGGACACGTTCATACACAAGGAATTATTGAGACCCTTCTGTTCAGATCTCCAAGTTATATTCACTATGTTTGGATCGCTCCTTTCTATATAGGCATTAGGAGGAATATCATAAGTTTTTCCCTACAAAAAGATTTTGAAATATCAACTATTGCATTCTAATCATTATTCGTTGTCTTACATGATCTTTTATCTTTATGTCCACCGGAATTTCTGTTCCATTATGACTGCTGTTTCCACCTCCATTTGAATTGGTGGTATGGACCAAATCCACCATATCCTTCATAGCATCCATGAAATTTTTCAGAAAACCTTGGACGAAAGATGATTCTATTTCATGGTCAACTGAAGTATTTGTCATATCACCCGTGGTTGGTACGAACATGTTATCTTGTGAGGGTGAATCGTCATCGATCCTTATGATAGTGAGAACCCCAACCGGCTCAGCAACTTCATCATCTATTCCACTGGTAGATACCTTTTGGTCAATTTTTTGCATTGAATCAGGACCAATAGACATTTTTGGTCCGAATGGAGGATATGGCATTGTATCATCCATAAACTTGAATAAATTCTGTAGGGGATTCTTACCATCCAAACTTGAATCTTCGTTACTATCATCTCCATTTAGAGATATGCGGAAGTTTGGGATAGCTCTAGTATCTTGGATTTGTCTTGATTCATCGAATATATGATCAAAAATACTTGGATTCAATGGATGTGGAAATACACTGAATTGGTCGTTGATTTCAGGATCCATTTGTACTCCAATTTTTTTTAGTCCATTCTGGATGATTTCGTTACGTTTCATGAGTTCTTCAGTTTCTGGAGAGATGTCAATGGAACTAGAATCTGAGTCAGTTGGGCTTGGCAATTCCTTATAAAGATGTGGAGATGATGGTCTCTTCAGCAAAACATCCATTTGAGACTGCACTCCTAGAATGAAACATATTGTGAGTAATTCCAATAGTCTAAGTGAATTTTAAAATCTGTGTATATATAGGTTGACTCATAACAATTGAGAAAAATTATTTAAATAATTTAATATTAGCCTTCTACATATTTAATTCCAAAAAATTATATTTAATGATTATAACTTCTGAAATCATTAAATATAATTTTTTGGAATTAAATATGTAGAAGGCTAATATTAAACTATTTGAATAATTTTATATACCTTCTATCAAGAATTAACCTCTATTTATGTTAACTGAGACAAAGGTTGAAGACAGGTTATTTGGACTAAAATATGGCGATTGGACCGAATATGCCTCCTAAAAATATTGCTGTGGAAAAAGATACATGGCGTTGAATTTGTATTTTTTTTTCAATAATTCCAATATATTTCAGTATTTATTTATAATTTGATATCAAAATCGGAACAGAGACGTAACTTTGGATGATTCCTGAGATTGTGGGTTCGAATACACGGTGGGGCTCCCAGCATTGCCTATGGGTACTTGTGTATGTCTAATAATGAAACATTTCTAATAATGATTTGAATGTGTATGAATGAGCTGAAAGAGTTTGTTAATTGAATTTAAGCTGTGTAAATAGCCCAAGTTGCCAAGGGCATATAGATAAATGAGTAAGTGACTTTGAATGAGGAATATTATTTTTTGTATTACTCACCTCTTTGCTAAAAAAGGCGACACGTGAATCATTTCTGATGATGAAATTGAGTGGAAGATATTTTTGACGAAACTTGATGATTTTGGTTAGGAAATACGATTTAAAAATATTTTCTTCGTGATATTTTCACCCGTTTTCGAGAAAAACCCAATTGAAGAGTTCAGTGTCTCAGAAGGGAATTTCAAATAACAAACAATATAGAAACTTATAATGTAAGCCTTCTGTTTCAACAGTAACGAAGAATTTAAAACCATTTAACATAAAATGATCAAACTTAAAATAAACGCCCCACCACTTCTAAACATTTCTACTTCTTAAGATAAACTTCCTAATGTCAAAGAAAACATTATACTATCTCCTTATAAAATAAGCCATTTTTTGGATTCTGCTCCAGAGTTCGTCTAGAGAATTAATTTCATAGACATAAACTAAGAACTTCATATGTCCCCAATCATAAGAACCAAGAGGCTTACAATCAAGACTTTTTACTGGCAATTCAAAATCACTTCCTCTGCCAATACATCCATTAGACAAAAATTAATTGGAAATGGATTGGAGCTCCATCCTGATAAATCACATTTTTCTTCTTACATTTTGTAACAATTCGTCAAAAGTATCACTTCCAGTATTTTTCAAAAAAAAAAGAAAACAATAGTTTGTAAGGCGAAAGTTTTCGAATAAAAATTTTTTCCGAATTAAAATTTATGGGAGGTTAAGAGAATAAATCTACATGATATTTGGAGGTTTGTTATAATCCTTTTATAATTCTATTGTATATATAATAATTATATATTTTAGTTCACGTATATTACATACATTACATTGGGTTTTAAAGGAGTCCATAAAATACCTTACAAACTTATGTGATTTCTGCGACGAACATAGAATACGTAGGATGTTTATAAGTTCATTTCATTCTAGTGTTTGCCCAGTAAACAGGATTCAGTTGATTCGGTAATATATTTTTTATTAATTATTTTTATTTTTTAAAAATGAACATCAGTTGACATCAGTTGAACTGATGAGTTACCGTTGTAATAATTCTAAATTCCTTTTTGAAGATGTTCTGCATGTTTTGTGAATTTTTTCAAAGAAAATTATTCTGAGCAAGTTGTTTTTGAAGAAATACTTGAGGTTTAGTTTTGCATTTTTGGAAAGGAATTTAGTTTTCATGAAACAAGGAGCGATACAAAATTTTGTATTCATTTAATAATTTTCAGTTGACAATATATATTTCTTTGCATTTTTTTCATTTCCTTTGGTACTGTGTAATATGTATTAATTCTATATGTCTAATGAATTGACACAGTGTGTTCTATACACATTTATGTAATTTAATTCTAAAAAATTTTGAATAAAATTTTTTTTGAATTGACATTTGTAGGAGGGTAATAGAATAAATATGTATGATATATTTCAAATTTTGTAATAATCCTTCTATCAAGAAAAAACCTCTTTTTATTATTTTATTATCACCTCGAAACTCGTTCGCCACCGCATCGCAGGGTAGGAGGTCGCCTCAAGTGGACGTTTCATCGACGATCAGTAGTACCCGAAAACAGCACCCAGATTGTATAGAGGGCGCGTCGACTGACGCGCGCACATCAACCTTCTGAGCCCTTTAAAGAGAAGACACCGGGCTCTAAGAAATCACAAAATCCACAAGTTCTCAGTTCGACACCAACTCGCTTCCGCTGCGAAACAAGCCTGATGGACTGAAAAGACGTAACCCAATTACAAACATCCCCGGATCTAAACCGATCGCCTCCGTTGCGGAGCAACCCGGTAGATTCCCAGTACCCGAACGGAAGTACTCGTTTGCTAGTGCGTGAAATCTACCGCTTTGCCGTGTATACTCTGTAAATTTTGTGTTAATCAAGACGCCAGTGGAGCAGTGGAAGAATCAACACCTCAGAGCGATGCGATGACGAACAAACGACTGTTCTCTCTCAAGGATAGTGGAGAGTGAAAGCAGACTGCACAGCCTTTCGATTGAAGTATCAGCACTGCGTACTGCTACTGAGGGAAAACAATCACTTATTCTTTATCACAACGCGCTGAGGTTTTGATTCTTCCCCTGCATTGTTATGTGTAATTATTATCCTGATACTCCTAGATCTTCTTTTAAGATTCTTCAGAAGCTTTTTCAGCTTATGCGAGTTAGGTTTTCAGTTGTGTTCTGGGTAGGCTTTGTTACTGGGATCTTGCGCCACTTAAGGTCGCAGCACAGTTAATTTTTGACCCAACAGTGAAATGGTGGCCGACATCCGTCCAACTAGAAAATTTCTTTTTCACCTGAACAAAATTCGAACCAGGACCTTCCAATCACGAGCCCAATGCTCTACCACTGAGCTTTCCACACTCATATTTTCAAAAATATTATTAACACTGAATTTTCTATGTTTCCGACTGCCTTTTCCATACCTGTATTTGTATATTGTATAGATGTAAGGATGTAAGTAGAAAAATGAACATTACTAGTTGTTTAAATAAAAACAACCTTCACATGTGGTGCCCAATGTGGGGCCAAGAGCTTGACAAATCCCGAGCAATATAGGATCCGCGAAAGAGAAAAAAGGACAATAAATCGGTTAATGAACCCTGTTTGTCGAAGTGCAAGACTAAAATCAAAAATAGCAGGAACTGTGCCATTCACACTATAACAGTTCGAACAACTGTTGCGTTCGGTACATAGTGCACAACATACCGCGGGCACCAGAAACTTTTCCTCGTGTATGGTCCGGTTCCATGGGGAACAGGATGCATCTAAGATAACCGAGTTTCTGTACCAGGTGAGGTTCTTCAAATCCATGGAGGAAATCACGGATGAAAATGCCCTCTAAAGATTACCCTTGCTACTGGGAGTAATAGCAGCGACATGGTGGATCTGATACCAAAAACAGGTAACTTCATGGGAAGATGCACTAGACCTACTTAGGAAGACGTTTGTCACTAAAAGACCATCATACAAGATTTACCTAGAAATATTTCAGTTCACACAAGCAGAGCAGAAGATGAATTTATCTGTAAAAAGCGACCTTTACTCGCAGAAATTCTAGAAGTCGCCACGAATGGGTCCACGTGGCTGGACATGGTATTTGAATTAATGAGGCACAACCTGCAATCCGAAATAACCTGAGGGTTGATACTAACCTTCAATGATTTACTGGTGCAAGGCAGGGAGATCGAAGGAGACATGCGAGAGCAGGCGAACCTCCAAACCCGTTACACCACAAAAGCTTCAACGACCAAGGTGTAACTAATGCCAAAATATGGGCCACACGGAAGAAGTGTGCTAAAAGAAGGTGATGCTACCGAGCGACGACAAATCCCAAGTTCAGTTCAATCGCTGGCCTGCTATGGATGTAACCGGCCAGCAATCCTGCGACAAAATTGTGTGCATTCCAGCTTTCGCAAGTGTATACGATGACATCCAGACCCAGTGCCAGTCTATGTATCCAAATCCTTGACGAATATGGACTATTTTTCGATACTGGAGCTAAGATGAGTGTAGCAAGCCACCAGCTGCCCAAATATTGCTGGCTTCAGGAGTACAATTTCATCAAGTCTAAGCATCCAACCGCTACGCCGATGGTAACCTACGGCAGGACCAAGTACTTATCACAGGGGTGCATGTTATAATCCACGGCAAGACCCGATTTGTTGTGGAGCATGAACCACTCAACTTTGGGATGAGTATATGGACCTCAATAATATAGAGATCGATCTCCGTCCATAGGAAGGATCTGCCCTAAATCCACGAGAACGAGAACTGAAGTGGTTCACACTCACCAGGAGGTATTTTCTGATACAGATCAAACCAAACACCGTTATCGATACTGGAGATTAATTGCCCGTATCGACTATCGGCGGAGAAAACCAAGATTCCTCGGGCAGAAGAGGAGGGAATGCTAAGAAAAGGAATTTTAGAGGAAATTAATGCTCCGTGGGCCTCCACAGTAGTGATGGTGCCTTAACCAAGGGCAGAAATCAGAGTTTGCTTTGACTATCGCAAGTTAAATGCTATCAGAAAATCAGATTGCTACCCACTTCCTAGGATTGATGATCGACTGATATCGCTCGAGGATATATCCATATGAGTACTATAGAACTTTGAGCGGGATACTGGCAAATGTCGGTACGGCCAGCTGATAAAGAAAAAACCACCTTTATTACGCTATTCGGAACATACTTGTTTAACCGGTTGCCGTTTGGTTTACGAAATACTTCTGCATCCTTCCAAAGATTAATAGACCTACTGAGAGTAATGATATTAGCCTACCTAGGCGTTTCGATAATCTTCACCAAAAGCTTTGAGGACCACTTAAGGGACCTAGACAGTGTGTTTTGAGCACTTCAACATTTTCAGCTTCGGATGCGCACAAGTAAAATTCCTAGGACACTTGCTGACTGCCACTGGACTGGTCGTTGACACAGAAAAAGTAGCAGCTATAGTCAATCGGCTCCCTCCCGCAACATAAAAGACGTACAATCGTTTCTACATATCTGCTTATGATTCATCAAAAACTTATACACGATAGCACGACCTTTGAGCTCTTTAACCAAAAAGAACGCACCTTGGAAATGGGGTAAAGAACAGCAAACAGCCTTCCAAGATTTCAAGGAGAGGCTAACTACTACTCCGTTCTTACGACAGGCTGACAATTCACAACCATTTACCCTAGGAACAGACGCAAGTCAATATGCTCTGGGAGCTGACCTGCTCCAGGGGGGTGGGGGGAATAGACGAAGGAACTATTGAGTACGACAGCCAACTACTCACTAGTGCCAAACAAAACTACTCCATGATAGTACGAGAAGCATTGGCTATGTTAAATTCCGAGGGTGCCTCGAGGACTCCACAACCGTGGTTGTCACCGGCCACCAACCGTTCAAAGGTCGCTCTGTGCCGATTTTGATGACAATTAAGGCAAGAACGGTGAAATTATAAGCAAAAAACGAAAAACCAAACATATTTAGCACGCTTCATCGTTTTGCACAATTATATTTTATTGAGGCATATATAGTCTTTTCGTCATATTTTGGCCCAAAAGCATAAACTGTCATTGATAACTAAAAATGTGTAAAAATAAAAATGTTATTTTTAGGGAAAACAACTTTCTAACTTCTATGTTCTATGTTCTATGATCTATGTTCTATGTCTGAGAATTTAACCTAAAAGTGTAACATGTTATATTTAGTTAGCTGTTAGAAATGTAAATTGAGAAATCCGAAGAAATAGCATTGTTTTTGATTTCTTTTTGGTTAGTAAGCAATTTTTTTATTTCTTTGTATGTTATCATTTTATTTTGTGTATGCTATTCTGGTATATTTTAAACTAAAGAAAATAAATTCTTCCAGAATCATGACATCAAATCGTCTATTTCTTCAATTATAGAAATGAGAATTGATTACATTCTTATAAATCAAAAACGTAAGCTATAATGACGACATCCATGAAGCTTTGCATCGCTTTGGAAGCATCCAATACTGATAAGAAGAAAAATACATACAAATTGAAATGGATTCAAACTACGGGAACGGAAAATACATATTATGAAATACCAGAGGACAAACAGGATATATCTGACCATCATGAACTTTTGGCTCTACGGAAGGTGAAGAATATCGATTAAAGTAAGAGGAGGTTCATTTGGTACGTGTGTAATTTCATTAACTCCGGAATTGAAAGAAATATATTTTGATGCGAAGAAGGTGTGATGTTTAAAAATGAATATTTACAATTGATTTATTCACCAGCATACGTGAAAACAGTATTTGGACAAGAATCACCAAAACCACAGAACTTCAAGGATTTCAAGAGGATAAAGGAGGATTATGTGCTGAATAAGTTTGATGGTAAGAGTGTTTCAGTGAATTTATGATTAGAAAAATTCGAGATGTAATGCACGCGTTGTGAAGAAGAAGAAGATAAAGACAAAATTTTGATTTTACGGTTGTTTCTGGATGGAATAGAAAAATAGTGGTTTGATTCTAAATTAATAACATTAGGTTTAGACAAAAGTTTTCAAATATGGAAAGATAACTGCTTAGAGAGTTTTTGTGAAACGAGTTGGCATAAATATAGAGAAGCCTATCCATTTAGGTACATGAAGAGAGAAAGATGGATTGTGTCCATAATAATAATAATGATAACAATGATTACACCATCAGTTTCAGTGAAGGGATACCAACAGAACTTTTCTAAGCTAAATTAGAATATTTGGAAACAAATCAGAGAAATCAAATTGAAGTTTTAATAAATGGATATGACCATATTTTTGCAAAACACAAGTTTGATATTGGTCAGCTGCAAAATAATGAGGCATATATAAAACTTTTAGAACACAAATTTATAGCAAAAAACCTTACTGATGTTCAATGGATGATCAAAAAGAGATAGAATTCCACATAGGAAGATTGTTGAAAGTGAATCTGATCGAGGAGTCCTCCTCACCTTTTGCATCTGTCACTTTAGCATATAAGAGAGATGAAGGGTCTAAAACCAGATTATGTGTCGATTTTCGTGAACTCAATAAATTAATTGTTCCCAAACCACAGCCTTTCCCATTCCTTGATGAAATCTTAGCGAATACCCGAAATGCAAAATTCTTCACTACATTAGATGTAAATTCTTCCTTTTGGTCGATTCTTTTTCGTATCAAAGATAAGATTGCTATTGTGACACAGAATGGTCACTGGCAATGGAAATGTTTAGCCTTTGAACTTAAAACATCCCCGGCCATATTTCAACGTATATTGAATAATATTATCAGAAAATATAACCTGAATATATGTGCCTAAATTATATAGATGATGTTCTAATATTTTCTTTAACATTTGACCAACATATAGAACATTTGGATTGTCTATTGAAAGCAATATGTAATGAAGGAGTCAGACTCAAATTTATCAAGTTTAATTTTGCAGAAGAAGAAGTCGAATATTTAGGACATATTGTAGGAAGCAATACAGTACGACCTATAAATGACAATTTAATTCCCATTAGGAATTTTTCTGCACCAGATACTCGGAAGAAGATAAGGAAATTTTTGGGTAAAGTTAATTTTTATTACAAATATATAAAAGATTCAGCTGGATTATTAGAACCGTTGCGTAATTTACTGAGAAAAGATGTAAAATTCAATTGGTCATTGGCTTGTCAGGAAGCTTTTAATGAGGTTAAGGACATCCTTTGTTCTGAGCCAATTCTTGCAATTTTTGACCCAAATGCCTATACTATTAGATATACCGATGCCAGTATTCAAGGAGTAGGAGCTGTTCTTAAACAAAAACAGATTAATGGTGAAATGAAATATAGCGTATTTTTCTAAAAGACTAAATAAATTTCAAAAGCACAAGAAAGCAATATTCCTAGAATGTCTGGAAATTGAAGAGGCAATTAAATTTTGGAAATATTGGCTAATATGACATAAATTCATTGTTGTTACTGACCATAAGCCATTAGAAGGGAAATAATTTCGTACAAGACCAGATGAAGAGCTGGGCGACATGATGAATTTTCTATCGCAATTCGATTTTGAGATTAGATATGAACCAGGAAAAGGAAATGTAGGAGCAGTTTGCCTTTCTAGAAATCCAGTTCTAGAAGAAGCTGAGAATATGGACGAATGTATAAAAACAGTTAATTGGTGGAATTAAATGAAATAAAAAACGATCAATAGAATAATCTCTTGAAGATAAATAATATGAGAAGAACTGTTGTACAGAAAGAGATACATTACAAATTGCACAAAAATAACAAAAAAATCATTTTATCCAATGATTTCGGAAAAGAGTTGATCAGAAAAGTGCACAAGCATTATGGCCATATTTGTGCTAGTAAGATAAATAATAAAATCAGGAAGTTTTATCACATTGAGAATATGGATTCACTGACAAAAGAAGTTTGTGGATCATGTGACATATGTTGTAAAAATAATGTATGATCTCCTTTCTCAATTGGGCCCAGCGAAGGAACCATTTGAAATATTGTCGTTAGACACAATTGGAGGTTTTGCTGGAAACCGCTCTTCAAAAAGATACCTTCATCTTCTAGTGGATCATTTTACTCGATATGCATTTGCCAGCACTTCAAAACACCAAACAACCGAAGATTTCACCAAATTAATTGATAAAATTCAAGATAAACGACTAATAAAAACACTAGTAACAAATAAATACCCAGGAATAAATTCGGAAAAATTCAGACAACATATGAGAAGTTTGACTATACAATTGATTTTCACAACAGTAGATTGTCCTTTTTATAATGGTCTGAATGAACGACTAAATCAGACATTAGTGAACAGAATAAGGTGCAAACAAAATGAAAATAAAACTAGGACGTGGAAGAAAATAGCTGATGAATGTATTGAAGAATACAATAAGAACAGACCATTCTACAACTGGATATAGCCCAGAATATTTACTTTGTGACAAAACTGATTCCATTGCTCCAGAAGAACTTATTGAAGAGAGAAATTTACCAAAAGATAAGGAAATAGCATACAAAAATTCTTTACGCTATTATGAATACAATAAACGACTGATCGACAAGAATAGCAAACATTATGATTTTGAAATATGTAACTAATATGACTATGTTAACGTTGAAAATAAATCAAAATTAAATGGAAAAAAACTTGATGAAATAAGAATAGGACCTTTTCCAATAGTGAAAAAATGTTCTAACACTATATATGAGATAGATATTGGAAATAAAAGAAACGACAATAACTATTTTAATGTAACTAAGTTGCTCCCATGTGGAAACGCAAACATGTAATGAGAGGTACATAGTTTGTGTGGGGGGGGATGTAAAAATAAAACTGTTATTTTTAGGGAAAACAACTTTGTAACTTCTATGTTCTATGTCTAAGAGTTTAACCTAAAAGTGTCACATGTTATATTCAGTTAGCTGTTAGAAATGTGAATTGAGAAACCCGAAGAGATAGCATTGTTTTTGATTTCTTCCAGGTTAGTTAGCTATTTTGCATTTCTTTTTATTTCTTTGTATGTTATTATTTTCTTTTGTGTATGTTTTTCTGGTATATTTTAAACTGAAGAAAATAAATTCTTTCAGAATCATGACATCAAATCGTCTATTTTTTCAATTATAAAAATAAGAATTGATTACATTCTTATTAATTTAAATGATGAAATATTTTTAATTAAATGAAATAAGAATTTACTTTGTTTTCTATCACTTTTAAAAGTGATAGAAAACAAAGTAATTTCTCATTTCATTCCATTAAAATGAACTATCACAAAGTAACGGACTACTCCATCCAATATTTGAAGATATTTTTGCTTAAAATAGTTAAATTTTTGAGCTCAACGCGGATGTACAAAAGAACGTTATATTATAATGAATCTTTGAATTTAATACTCGAACCCAATAGTTCTTTTGTCCTGAAAAAAAGTTCATATGTTTAACCAATTCTTTTCATTTCGATATTTAAATGAACTTTTATAGAAAAGGGTTTCTCAATATGGATGATAGTTTTTTAAATAGAGATTCTTCGGTTTCCAATATTTTTTATTTCCACATAGAACATTTAGTATAATGTGTAGTTTGACTCGTCTCGATCATTTGGAAATATTACCAAAGTAATAATATCAGTTGTGGACACTCAACGTTTATTTACTCAAGAATTGAGTTAAAGTTATCGGTACTCTGCACAGGTTATACGCCACACTGTCGAAAAGTTTGGAGATGAATTAGTTTAAGAGATGACAATAAGCCTCCAAAAAGGTAACGAAACGTGCGAAGAGGCTATGATTGCAGCTGCAGCAGCTAGTGTTATTAATGAGCCAAGTTTATAGATTTCGGGACGATATCAGCATCCTTATAAAGCCGTTTTTAATAAAGAACAAAAGCTTGATGAAAAGTTTGCGTCAAGAGCTTACTGACTGGGTCTTTGAGCAGTAGCAATACAATCCTGATTTTGACAAAATATCATTTTCTCAGACAAGACTTATTTTTGGTTAAATAGCTATGAAGGGCTGCTCAGCTGAATATTCTCTATATAAAAACTGAAATGTATTGGAAGCTGTATTATATAAAATCTTACAACATGACATTTACTTATATTGAGTTCCATTTAATTATCGTTACACCATTTCAACACTACTCAACTCATCCATATACGAAATAATTTAAAATCGTCAGCAGATAACAAGCACCTCAAAAATGTTACTTGTTATTTTCAAAAGTAAGTTCAACATAATAACCTGACAGTCTTAGTGATAAAATTGTAGTGAATTTAATGAACTGTGGAAATACTCTTTATAATTTCATTCAATTCAAATTGATTTCCATCGAGTAAGCAACGATTCAATTGAATTCTATATAAAAATATAAATACAATTTAGTAGTTGTGTCTCCTTTTTTTTTCATGCTATGACCCAGGTTGAGGTGGTATTAACTGTTAATAAACAAAGATTCCAAAACGTCAGTGATTTTACTCCCACGATGAGATGTCCAGAATAAAACAATGGGCAGGTTTTCAGTGTTGCTATTAATTGATAATTATAATATGAAATAACAATTTATGAAAACCATATCTGAATTCTAATTGTTTTTTGAAGATGTGCTAAATGTTTTGAGAGATTTTTGATGTAACTTATTTGAAGAAGATTTAAATATATGGACTATTTTAAATAAATTACTTTTGACGAAGTTCTTGAAATTATATTTTGTATTTTTGAAAAAGAGTTAGTTTTCATGAATATAAGATCCGAAACCAAATTTTGTCTCCTTCAAATAATTATTTATTAATTTTAATTGACAATTTATATTTGTTCTATTTGATATTGTATTCCATTTTGATATTGTATAACGAGTTTTGATTATAAATGTCTATCAAATATAGGCAGTGCTTATTAGACATCAATTTAATTATGAAAGTTTTTGAATGAAATTTTTTAAATCAAAATTATAGGAAGACAAAAAACCTCTTATTATTTTATTTTATATATAATAAATAATTATATTTAGATTTTTGAAAATTTCATTAAATAAATATCGTGTGGTTTAACTAAGATCATAAAATACTTTACAAGCTTCGTGTGATGTTTGTGATGAGCATAGAACATAGAATACCTTGGATTTTAAAGGTCTCTCAGGTTAGTGTTTGTTCAAACATGGATATCGCGAGGTCTTAGGGGTAAGTTATTTATTGTTAATTGATTTAATTTTTTAAATGTGAAGTTGGGCTAAAGAAGACTTTATCTGAATTCTAATTGTTTTTTGAGGATATGCTACATGTTTTAAGAGATTTTTGAAGTAACTTATTTAAATATATGAAATATTCCAAATGTATCAGTTTTGGAAAAATTCTTAAAATTATGTTTTGTATTTTTGAAAAGATTCAGTTTTCATAAATATAAGATCAGAAACAAAATTGACAATTTATATTTGTTAGATTTTTTTTATTCCATTTTATAATGTATAATGAGTTTTGATTTTATATGTCTATTAAATATAAGCAGTGCTTATAAGACATTAATTCGATTCTGAAAGTTTTTGAATAAGATTTTTTGAAACTAAAATTATAGGAGGATAACAGATTAAATCTGTTTTGATATTTAAAAAACAATTTTTTTCTGAGTAAAATTTTTCATTGTTTCTATATTGAATAATTTCACGTGAGTTGGTTAGATTAGAAATCTTAGAATATATTCACTAATTCTCACATTCTCACATTCGTCAAGTTTGGGGATTTAGCGTATTTGTTCACTATTATTCATGGCTTGTTATCAGATTATTTTCAACTCTTTAAAATTTCTCAATATTTTCGATTGGTCCAAAATATCTCAAATGAAACAAATTATTTTCGGAACTCAAATCTGGATCCTTCAGTTGCTGTTCAGATCTAACAGCCACATAAGCTATCCATACGAAGACCTTAAAACCTTTATTGAATCATTTGTCATATTTGAAATTATCATTTTTTGTCAGATGAATCCTGATAAATGGAACTTTAACCTGCAAAAGGACAAAAACAATCGTCATTTCGACCCCTATCTATTCGTTCTAATTTTTAATTATGGTTACTTCTTGAAATTTCCAAAATGAAATTTTTTAACTTGATTTTTTCTCCCTTGGTTTAAAACTTGCCTCTGAATTTCGGTATTCTTAGTTGTTTGCTTCAAGTATTTATGGTGTAAAGGGCTTAATAATCCAGCAAATGGAATTTGATCACAAATTGTGTTCATCTGCAAGTCCATTGCAATCGTTCAAGATCTTATTCGGCTAAAATGTAACAACATTAATATTGCGACAAAATGATATGCGCTCCGGCATGAGTAAAAAATAACGGATATCTGAACAAAATTTTGAGTACCCTGGTAAAATCGAGCAAAAAATTGATTATCCGTTCGATACGATCCGTTCGATCCACATATCTAAAAATAATAAAACAGCGACCTTGACTTGTTGCTAACTATGTAAGTATATGGAAATATAATATGTTTACCTCTCTTTTACTTACCAATCTCTACGCTGAAAAGTATGAAGAATAGGCAACCATTCGTGAAGAGAAACATTTTAATTTGACCTTGTCGTAACTGATCCAGAAACTTCTGAAAACATCAATATTATCAAGAGGCGGAAAAACGGTAGGGCAGCAAAAGAACTTGTTTACGGCATCACGAAATCGAAACAGTGGAAAATATCAATTTCTGCCAGTTTGAGCGATGATTTTTTAACGCAGAAATAGTGTCCTACTAAGCTGAAAAAAATAGAGTTTTCCATTCGGAGCATTCAATTTTTTTTAGAATAAAGACACTTTTGTTATCGATGCGACCGAAAAACGTGCTATATTGCAATCAACTGAGGATAATTTTCTCCGTATCCTTCAAACAAATACACTTATCACCAAAACAAATATTTTCTTTTCGATTGTTAAATAAGCCGGTAAAACCAGAAGCTTCAAATTGAGATACGACAGAGAAATAATAATTGTTAAATTACTTTAGCACTTTCTCCAATAATGTAATGAATATTCACTGAAACGTTTTAAGCGTTAATGTTAAAAATGTTCTGAATGACGAACGTTCAACGAGGTTCTAGTACCGAACAATTATGTTTTATCTACCTTTGTTTTTTATCAATTAGACATAGAAACGTAAAGTTCGAATACTAACAAAATAATTGAACAATGAAATCATTCCGTTTTAAAATGGTTATTTGAATCATTCGCTGACCAGTACTATGACTCTGCCAACAATAATATCGATAGACCAAATTTACACTATTTATTTCTTGGAATTTTTCTTTATTGGCGATAGCACTTCTTACGTTACTCACGATAATATGATATAAGGGGAATTTGGGCTTACAAATTCGTTTTCACTTTACAGGATGTTTCTAAATTGATGCAAAAACATTTCACATGCAAATTTAAAAACAATTATTCAAAAAGTTAAAAAAAATAAAAATTCCATAGACCAATAGGCTCCTAATCAGACCCGTGGTAAAGCACTCTCAACTAATTGAAGTGTAAATGTCTCAGATACTTGAACTTGTAAATCAGCAAACACAAGTTCCTATAATACAAATGGAGAAGACTGGTGCATCCCATTTCAGATGAGTATTTATTACAACACCTAGATATTCAAATTTTTCTCTACAGATTGTAAGGCCACTGAACGATTGCAGCTGTGTGACAAATTGTAGGATTGGTAGTAACTTCTATTCCAGCCAGTATTTTATAAGGTTATAGTCAGCCTCAATGGCGGTCTCATGATCTTCCCAAGTTTCTGCCTTGTAAAAAATTGAAATAAATCCAAGTCTTTCCTCTCTGTTCTCCAAAGAATATATTCCATTTATGTAAACATGATTACTCAGGATATCTTCGATTCGCATAGACTGGTGTCTATTGGAGGAAATCTCGAAAAATTTAAGGGGGTTGTCTCCTCTGTCTTCCATATTTTGCAAGAGAAAACGATGGTTTACCGTATCAAATGCTTTAACTGGGTCGACAAACACACAAAGGCTTTTCGTATTCTCATAAAGCCTTCCGATATTCTTGTAGTGTTCATACTGGGTAGAAATTCCCTCCTGGAATTCATATTGCTTGCTGGATATTAGCTCAAATTTTAACAAGTAGGATGAAAATCACTCCAACAGAACTTTCTCCAATATCTTAGCAAAATTGGTGGTTAACGATATTGGTCTATACTTAATAGCCAGATTGTCAATTCCTCCCTTGTAAACTGATACCATCACCGACATCCCCATCAATTTGATTGAGATCAGGGCATTTGATTATATATAGCATATTGTAACCCGGAATGTTATAACACTGGGGCACATGGATATCCCAATTCTCAGTTAACAAAATAACCATCCTTCAACTTCTTCTCAGTTACATCTTTTCAATAAAATTACCATTGCACTTTGAATACATAATGATGGACGTGTCGTCATATTGCAAGCACGTGCAATTAAAGTTTATGTTGATAGGATCCTTTTTATTAATACGAAAAAGTATTCGCCCCAATACGTATCCCTGAGGCATCCCCATGACATACATTTTCCTCTGTGGAAGTAACACCATTTGCAGTAAACTCTTGGAATTCCTTTGCTGAATAAGACTTTCAATTTTAGAACATTACACCTAAATCCATGAGCGTACAGTTTCTTCAGTAACACCACATGTAAAACTAAATCAAAAGCTTTGCTGAATTCGAAATTAAGCATCATCACAAATTCACCATTATTCATAGCCACAACAATTTCATTCAAAGCATCCCTAAGTATTGGTGCTTGAGCTCTTCCTATAGCTTTTCTGGTTTTCGATAAGATATCTTTTCTTTTGCTTCCAGTTCCAGTTTATCATTCTGTTCTTTATAGTTGTTTCAAAAATATTTGAGAAACATGACAGAATAGCGATAGGTATCTTACCATTGAAGTTATTTTTATTTCTTTTTCTATTATCAATGGGCATTATTTTAGCAGTTTCACATCAGGAAAATAACCTTCACTTAAACATTTGTGTATAATTATAAAATGGCTTTGGCGACTTCCTCACTGATGCTCTTCAAAATACCAGAGACAGAGACGTTATGAATATCAGCTGCCTGTTTCGAAAAGTAATTTTGTTATTTTTCTAACTTTGTCTTTTGTTCACTCAAATGAATAGCAGGATTTATCATCGCTAGAATTTTATAATTTCGGCATTCCAGTTATTTCATGAGTTTGTGGTCTTGATCCTTCACGAATTTCTTTGGCAATACTAGTGAAATAAATGTCCATTCAACTCATAAGTGTGGGTTCTGAAATTATATTTTTCTCTTAGAATTATCATTATCGCTTATGATCTCTCATTATTCTTTTTATTTATTTTTGGATCTGCGCTAATACTCTTCGTTTTTTCCTTTTATTACTTTATCTATTTAGATACTATGTTCTTTTTTGTATGCTTTATATTCAGATGAATTATCTACTTTGACTAAAGCTGTGTTCTTTTTTGTATGCTTTATATTCAGATGAATCATCTACTTTAACTATAGCTATTATATTGAGAGCATCTATTGTTACCTTCATATCTATAACTTTCAGTTTTCCATTTTTAATTTTTATTGCTTCCTACTCTTATTTTCTCTGTTTTGCACAGGAATTCTTTGGTCTGTTATATTCAAACAAATCTAGACTTCGAGCAGGTCGAACAAATCTCGCGATTTGATACTAATCAATATAAGCACATACTATCCAAGCAGTGTACCGTGTATTATCATGCATCAAGATTGCGTCTTCTCCTAGAATAACCATGAATGGTACAAGATGGTCTTTCAGAATTTCTATCAGATACCTGTTGGCGGTCAAAATCAAATTTTGGTTAAAGACTAACTCCGTGCGAGCTTCAAAAGACACGCCATTTATGCTGTAACTGAGCCTACACCTTATTAAAGTTGTTTGATAGTTCATTCTTGAAAATATATCTCGTCTTAAAGTCACGACACTTTCACATTGTTTTTCTGAGCCAATAAAACAAAGTCGTAATTCATCGCGAAATAATAAGCAACTGATTTCTCTATTGTCCAAGTCAACTATTCTCATTCAAATTCGCGTTATAGTGACGGTCCAGTAGACTTAGCTAAACATTATGATAATGCAGAAGTAAGTCGCGTCCTAATTGTCCACTCACTCTTGTTTATTTTTTTTATTTCTTGTAGATGATTTCGAAGGAAATTGCCTTGACCATTAGGTTTCTTATAGCACTAGAATGGAGACATCTCTAGCTATTAATGTCCTGCTCCGTCCCGAGCCAAGTCTTTTTGGAGCAGACTAGTTCCTTCCTAATATTGAAATACTCGTTGCACACAGAAAAGATTCATTAAAAATTTCTTGCAGTTTAACGCTCACCACGGCCTTCATCAGCCGAAATTCCTGCTGCAGCAACGGTACTTATATCCATTTCAACACTTATATGGCGACACAACTCAATCAAACTATTATCGATAGACATACTATGTATAAAACCACTGAACCAAGAATTTTCAAATACGCGTATGTCGCCGTATGTGTAAGCTGTGATGATTTCACTTTTTAGAATATTTATCATTAATAGTATTATATGAAATATATGTATTTGACTAAAAAAACTATCAACGTATTCGATCGATCTTCGGAATGGTTGGTGAAAAAGAACAACTAAACAGAATGATGTGAAAATCCGTTTCACTCGGAGAGAAGGTCAAGTTACACATGTCAGCAGGACCAGATGAACTTGAATGTTTAATGAATTCCAGGAATCCTGCTTCAATGACACCCCAGGAGCTCACGAATGAAGAAATTCTTCCAGAAGCAATGAACTTTAAAAAGTCCATACAGAGTGCAATGGAAACCATAAAGATTGAACTAAAGTGCATGGAGTTTGAGTTCTTATCCATCATTGAAAAAAAGAATGTCCATACAAATTGAATGGAATGGTAAAAGGCGGTCTTTAAGAAACTGCTGAATTAAATCCTGATTTCCTTAAGCACCTAGTAGTGGATCTGATAAAAACTAAAATCGGCATAATAATAACTGAAAACGATATAAATAATTTTCATAGATTGGGAATTAATCTACAAGGACGTATTAAACCTAGACCAATAGTTGTTAACTCTGTCAACAAATGGAAACGCGGTATGATATTCGTAAAGAAGAAATTTGAAAAACAGTTATATTGTTTTCATGAAGAAAAGCAATTATTGTATGCTAACGGTTACCATTAAACTAGATAAAAAGGCAAAAGAGTGTACATATTGTGATAATAGCGACAGGAGACTTTGATCTACTCTCTGAATGCTTAGTTTAGGTGGTAGAGGAAGGTGGATTATGGAAATCCTGGATGATTCGAGTAGTGATTCTGAAATTCCCGCTCATTTCACTAGCGCAGCTTTTGTTTTCCAACTGGATATGGATTAACATAGGATAAAAACAATAGGATGAATGATGGAACTATCTTCAATTTTGCACCGTGTTAATGAGAAAAATGTTTTGACATTATGAAAGACATTAAAGAAAGGCCACAGGTACATTCTGTCAAGAAAGTACCGGGAATTATCGATTTAAATCTGGCGGTTCAATGAGGCAGGTAAAAATTCCTAGGTTGGTACCACTGTCCTTAATTACTATGCCAAGCTTGAGCGGGATCTGTCAACTAGTGTGTTTGCAACAGCTGATTAAGTCAGTCGATGTCAGAGTGCGTGCCGATTTTTACTATGGGTGATTACGTTGAGCAAAGAATTTGTTTAAAGTTTTGTGTTGCAAATGAATTTTCGTGTGCCGATGCATTGAAAATGTTGCAAAAGACCTTTGGTGATAATGCTCTATCGAAAACTCGTGCATATCAGTGGTACAGAGCCTTCAAGGACGGTCGTGAAGTGGTCGCCCAGCGACGGCTTCGATCGAAGATAACGTCGATAAAATTAAGGAAAGGGTGCTGGAAAACCGTCGTACCAGCTTGAGAGAGATAGCACATGATCTTAAGATATCCCACGAGTCCGCACGTACGATTTTGATTGATATTTTGGGCATGAGAAAGGTGGCCGAACGACTCGTACCGAAAGACCTCAATTTTCTTCAAAAACGTCATCGCGAACAGGTTGCTTCAGACATACTGGATCGCTGTAATTCCGATTCTACATTCATGGAACGCATTATAACTGGTGATGAGACCTGGGTCTACGAGTACGATATGCAAACAAGCCAGCAATCATCGGAATGGGTGGCAAAAAATGAGCCGAAACCGAAAAAACCACGCCAAAGCCGCTCGAAAATGAAGGTGATGCTCATTGTTTTCTTCGATATCCGTGGCGTGGTGCACTACGAATTCGTTCCAGAGGGTCAGACGGTAAACAAGGAGTATTACCTAGACGTTATGAAACGTTTGCGTGAGCGTATCCGTAAGAAGTGGCCAAATTTGTGGGCGAACAACTCATGGATTTTGCATGACGATAACGTGCCTGCTCACCGAGCTACGATTGTGACTGACTTTCTCGCCAAAAACTCAACAAACGTGCTTCAGCAACCACAGTATTCGCCGGATTTGGCTCCCTGCGACTTTTTCCTCTTCCCAAAACTAAAATTGCCCCTTCGTGGCATCCGTTTTGAGTCGATTGAAGCCATAAAACAAAATTCGGCGCGAGAGCTAAAGTCCATCCCGGAAACCGCCTATAAAAAATATTTCGATAATTGGAAGTGCCGTTGGCATAGACGTATTGGAGCAAATGGAGCCTATTTTGAAGGCGACCCAATAAATTTTGACGATTAAATGTAAAAATGTTGTTTCAATTGAAAATTCCCGGTACTTTTTTGACAGAGTAGTATAGACGATATCAATATAGGTATTCTCACTACAAATTCATATACCTCTTCTTTGTTACTATACATTAACCATTTTTATAATTTTTGCATTGAAAAAACTATTCATTCAGCTTTATGCAGAAAATCTAAAAAAATTTCACGGTCAAAGAAACTAAACCTCGCTAATATTGGGGATTTAAGACATACCAGCATTCTGCAACCTTTTCCAAAATTTGGGAAAAATTCTTGGTAAGCGAATCCAAGAATACCTAGATATAAATAAGGTCATTTCAGTATCAGACTGCGATACTGCAGTTCTCGACTTTACCGATGATCCAGGGTTATCCATTTTGTGCTTCCGAAAGTAAATGTAAATAAAACACTCTTTCATTTACAATATCGATCAATGCTTGGAGCTTACCATTATGTGTAGAATACATCATCATTCAAATGTCCTCTACCTGATCTCTTATAGGACTCGATCCTTGTGAGGTAATTTTCGATGACTCGCCGGCACATTTCAGCAATATTTCAGCAATAACTTGACGAATGTTGGTTTTCAGATCGTCCTTAGTCTGAGGATTATGGGCGTAAACACGGTCCTTCGCATAACCGACAAAAAATCCAAAGGCGGATAAATCCCAAGATCTTGGTGGCCAGTTCAGATTGCTAAAACGAGAAATTACGCGTCCTGATAATTTTTCTTGCAATAAAGCCAAAACGGTCGTATTGTGTGGCTTGTTGCACCATCTTGCTGGTACCACATATCTTCCAATTCCATATCATTAATTTTAAGTCAAAAAAAATCGATAATCATTTGACTCTAGAGAGGATAATTGATGGTTTTAGTGACATATTCTTTATTTTCAAAGAAGTACGGGTCAATCACTCCATCAGACCAAATTGCACACCATACCGTTACTTTTTGTGGATGTAATGGTCCTTCAGCAGTTACATGAGGATTGTCTCTGCCTTAGGTGTGACAATTATGCTTCTTTATATAGCCACCGAGTGAAAATTTGCTTCGACGCTGAAGAGAATTCGATGCGAAAAATCGTCATCCAAACGTTATTTTGTTCAAGCACCCAATAAGAATATTTTCTACGCATTCTATAGTCAGCTCGCTTCAGTTCTTGTGTCAAATGAACCTCATAAGAATGGAGATGTAAATTCAGATGCAAAATACGCCAAAGATTGAAGTAAGAGAGGCCAACATTTGTGCGTGCCGATGAATTGATACATTTTGATCGTCTTCAATACACTCACCTACAGTTGAAATTTTTTCAGTCGAGCATTTATCTCGATGATGTATGGACCTTAAGAGATCAGCAACAGATCCACCCTCTTTGAATTTTCTCACTGTGTTACCAATTGTATGCTCAGATGGACGATTACCTCGATCATAATCTGCCTGTAATACACGAAACGTACTTACTACAGAATCTTTGTTCTTGTAGTAAGTATTCACAATTTTCACACGTTCAGCAGTAAATAAACGATCCATATTCGTCACCAGGACTTCCTGAAGAGACGATTAATATATGAGATAGATGCAGCTAAAATTATGGAGTATAGGACATACAGAAATTACCTTACTAAATTAATAAAAAATACGAAAAACAATTTCTATTGGAAAAAAATCAAAGATGCGCAAAATAACGTTAAAAAGGTTTGGCAAACAATCAATCAAGCAACTTACGGCGGGAAGAAGAATAAGAGATCAAAAATCTTATTAGAGAATGAACAAGGTGATACGTCGAGAACGGATAGAGAAGTGGCAAACTGTTTCGGCAAATGTTTTGGTAATATTGATGAACAAATGTCTGGTAAAGTAAAGAAAGTGAGCCAAATATCAGCCGAACGAAATTTAATTAGTAGTTCAATCTTTTTAAATCCTGTTTCTGGGAATGAACTTGTGTCTATAATTGAATGTTTAAAAGCAGATTCTGCTCCTGGTCCAGATGGTGTATCAGTACGTCTGATAAAATATTGTCATTTATATCTTCTAGAACCGCTTATTTTATTATTTTTTTTTTATTTATTTATTATTATCCTGATACTCCTAGATCTTCTGTGAAGATCCCTCAGAAGCTTTTTCAGCTTGTACGAGTTAGGAGTTCAGTTGTGTTCTGTGTAGGCTTTGTTACTGCGATCTTGCGCCACTTTAGGTCACAGCACTGTTAATTTTTGACCCAACAGTGAAATGGTGGCAGATACCCGTCCAACTAGAAAATTTCTTTTCTACCTGAATAGGATTCGAACCCTGGACCTCCCGGTCACGAGTCCGATGCTCTCCCGCTGAGCTATCCACACTCACAATTACTCACAATTATGTATATAATACATCTTTGTTTTCTGGGGGGCTCAGCACCACGATAGTTTCAGGTATCAATAATATTACCCATATATGAGGCTGTAAAAGAAAAGCAACCAATTATAGGCCTATAACGCTGATAAACAACTTCGCGAAAATATATGAAAACTGTCAAAAGTCCCGATTTGTAACTTATCTAACAAATAATGAGATCTTGAGTGAAAATAAGTCTTCTGAGCCTGAATGTAAGCAAGACCAAATTAATTGCTTTTTCGGCCACAAATATTGAATTAAAACAAATTGTAGAAATTACTATGTTTTACTACCAAAAAATTTATATTACACATTTTCTTGTGACTCGAGTTTTGGGAAATGAACTATCCCATCATCAGACAACTGAAGACCTAACAGTGGTACAGTGGTATTTAAATAGAAGTGATAAATAATTTGAATATTTCAACAGATTCTCGGTAACACCTAATAGTGGTACAGAGGTTTACAATCGGAACGTGATAAAAAACCGGGTTAAAAAAGAGGGCCTTCTAACAGATATCGCAATTCTTGATTGTTTCGGTCTCTACTTGACGGAAATTCATCGTGAATGATTTGAAGTAAAACACTTTATTTCCGCTTATCTTTAATTTTTCAACGACAATTGTTTCGTCAATTACATATTGACTTCGTCAGGAGAGTATGGTAACAGATATCGGAATGTCGGCAATCGACAAAGAAGGTTGTTAAACAGATGGTACCCATTTAAATATCCCAAATAATTTTTGGGGTTACATAGCTCCGTACAGTCATTCATTATTTTTGCCTTATTTTGTTGTTTATCTCAAATATTTGGATTTACAAAGCTCCATACAGTCATTCATTATTTTTTACATTATTTTTATTGTGAACGAATTTGAAAATTTCAATAATCAAGTTTCTTTTCTTCTGAATCTACATGTAAAATTTTCTTAAGATTTTCTTTTGTTGAAAGGAATTACTGTTTTCTAAAGGATGAGTGGCAAAGTTGAATTTTTGTTTAATTTTCATTACATTCATTTTATGTTCGTTGAAAAAGGTTTTAAACAGATATTACTTATCAAATATTGAGTTCATGAAAGTACATGACAGCCAATGCATAGGTTCTTCAGATTGTGATTGTCAGGTTATTGTCAGAGAAAAAGCTGTGAGATGTCTTGAGATTGAACTAGATCAACATTTGAATTGGAAAAAAAGGTATATAGCTTGGTCCAGAAACTCAGGGTGGTGATTTATAAATTTTATAGGTTGAGATTTATATTGGTCAAAAGACAACTAATTTATGTCTATAGTGCTCTTGTTGAGTCTATTCTTAGGTATTGTGTCCTTGCGTAGGGCTATAAAAATGCCTTGGATCCAATAGAAAAATTACAAAACAGTATTTTGAGAGTTATTTTGAAAAAGAAACGCCTCTATCCGACTCATTTACTTTACGAAGAAGCAAATGTTCTATCTGTCAGAAAAATATATGTGTACCGATCAATGATGTGGGCAAGAAAAGAATACCGTGAAATTCGTTCTCCTCCTTATCAAATCAGACGAGCTATTTTTCCGGAGATCCCACTTTATAAAAAGAATTTTACTCAAAGAAGTGTATTTTATTATGGCCCAAAACTTTATGGCCTTCTTTTCGGAGAATTTACCCGAGTTAAGAGTTTGATATCATTCAAACTACTTCTGAAGCGTTATGTCAGATCACATGGAGATATCTTATTGAGGGGTTTTATCTAGTTGGGAAGATTTTCGAAGTTTTTAGGACATTCGGTCTAAAACGAATAGTGAAACACTTCTATATCATCAAGCTTTCGGTAAATTTCATTACCTTCCTCTAGGATCTGTAATTTGAAGATAATTACCATCAATAGAACAAAGGACTACAGCAACAAGAATAACATGCATACGGTGTGATTGCTTCCTTATGTTGTTGAAATAATACAGACAGATAAAACTTTCTATTCAGTTTAGTCTCACTCTCACTAAGACAATTAATTTTAAATTTCATATTCCCTAACTGACTACTAAAGTTCATTATAAAATTTTTTCGTCACAAAATTCATTCATATCAGCAAATATTAAGTCTTAATTAAAAACAATTTGATACAGATGTCATGTTTACCAACAATAACAAATGAACCGTCATTTTTCATAGAATTCTTATTCTTATTGTAGATTAACCACATCCTGTGTTGGTAAACCACGAAGTGGCGGATGCGATCTCTTGGAAAGTTATGTTGAATAAGAATTGGTCGCGTTATGGCTACCTCAAAATTTAATAAATCATTCACCAGCCCATCATTGTATCCATTCACCCCGTTTCCGACAGCTCCCCGACTATCATCTAGTAGTAAACCGATACATTTGATGTATTCAGTTATCCCATTTTCAAACTGCTTTAAAGGTTATTGACAGCAATTAACTCTACAGAAAATTTTTTAGGATATTCGGTCTAAAAGGGTAAGTGAAACACTTTTATATTATCCAAGCTTTCGGTAAACTTCATTACCTTACTCATGGATCTGTAATTTGAACAATATTACCATCAGTAGAACAAAGGACTACAGCGGTCAATAACCTTTTAAGCAGTATATATATATATATATATATATATATATATATATATATATATATATATATATAAAACAAAATAAAAAAAAAATATATATATTTTTTTTTGTTTTTTTTTCTTCAATACCTTCGGTGAATATTATTGTCAATATTAGTGTTATTTAAGCTCAAATGTTTTTTTTACACAAATAATTCGAACCTGGAAAATTCGATCACACAAGAGAGAAAGCTCAGGTGACGAATTTTTGAATTTTATTATAATGGTTTTTTGAGTGTTCAGAAAATACTTCATCTGGGTTCAAACGAAAGGATTTATTCGTTCTTTTTCCTTTTTTTCTTTATATAACTCAGTTGTGTAAAATTTAATTGCTTTATGAAGTGAATAAATACTGCTAAATGGCTAACCTTCAACTAAACATATGAGCCTTCAGATCGCAGTTCTGTGTGATATTTCATTGAAACAGGGCTGTGAAATCTGGACCATGAAATGGAAAAACTCTTTATAATAAATGTGACGGACAGTGTTTTGATGACTGTTTTGATACTACTGGACTACTCGAAGGCATTTGGTAGATGAAAAAATAAAATGTTTATAACCATCTTAAACAGTGGCAGGACCCAGTAAATACATGACTCCTACCTGCAACTGATTTATGGCATCAGTAGGTTTGAACCCATAAGTCATAAGTTGAAGGCGTACAAATAAATAAATATGAAACAGAGGATAAAAATCTATTCGGGGAATTTTTTTCTTTCGATACTACAGAACAACCATATCCCTAAAACAGAGTAACTGAATATTGTCATGGATTGATCAGGAAGACGTCACTTTTGGATGTTCGCGGTACCCCTTTTTAGCTTAGAATTTCCCTTATTCTTCCAATTGTTTCTTTTTTTTTGTATGACTTTTTCCTAGTTTAGCTTTTGAAATGGCTGTCATGATGGTTACAGTAGCTGGCTACAGCTGCACTGAATTTCGCCTGGAGCATCATACCCATAATTTTCTCGTTATTGTACAGGTATGGAAAAGACAGTCGGAAACATAGGAAATTCAATGTTAATATAGAGGACCACGAAAGTCCAGTGTAATAGTGGAAGAATCGGAAACTCATCGCGATGTGACTACGAATAAACGACTGGTCTCTCTCAATGGCAGTGGGGGGATGCTTCGATCGAAACGAAGCTCTGCGCTGCTTTCAGTTCAGCAATCAGAATCATTCGCAATTCATGCGTGGGATTCATTAGTCTATATCCCTTGAAAATATAGTAAATCGAAATGTACAATGTAGAAGAAAAAATTTAGATCATAAAATGGTACTTTGGTGGTCAATCAATTCAAGAGGCAAAAATTAATTTATTGTTGCCCTTTAAGATGGGCCGATCGCTTCAAATTCAGCTATTTTTAAAATATTTGAAAAATTCCAGAAATGTGGGTGTTTACGAACATGCCGGCATTGAATGATTGATCAATCACCAGAATCCATTAGTGAAAATTGTCTAAAAAAAGAAGTAGATGTGTATGCTGCTGTTGAAACTAGTGCACCTTATTCTAGAAAACAAATCGATATGAGCGATAGAAGTGTTCGGAATTTTTTGAAAAGGAATGAGTACCGATATTATAAGGTTCAAACAAACCAAGAAATTTTTTCCGAAGACCATATCAAACAAATGGAATTTTGTGAAACTATGATGGAAAAAGTGAATGAAAATAATTCATTCTTCAACAATATCTTATTCACTAATATGTCATCGTTTTCTCGAATAGAAAACATAACCCATCAGTAGTAAGATATTGGTCTAGGAAGAATAAGCATCAGAGTATTCCTGTGCGTAACCAGTATCTCCAAAAACTTAATGTTTGGAATGAGATTCTGGGAAATTAACTGATAGGACCTTACTTTATTGATAGTAACCTTAACGGTGTCAAAGATTTGGAGCTGTTACAGAACAAAATTATTCCGACAATTCGACAACTCTCAATCAATTTAGATGATATGTGATTTCAACAAGATGGTTGTTCAAGTCACAACGCACGAGCAACCAACCACACACTATCTCAGGACGATTTTTTCGGAACGTGTCATTTCTACAAATGGCAGGATCAAATGGCCCTTCAGATCACCAGATTTATCCCTCAATGATTTTTTTGGACATGAAATTGGTAGAGCGACGAATATTAAAGAATTAAGGTACAAAATAATCCAACTTTGTGCCAAAATAGTAAGTATACCGAATCTGCTCACAGATATCAGGAACAGCCTAAAGACTCTAAAAGATGATATTCAAAGTTTAACAACACGATTGGAAGGTGAAATTCAAGAAAACTTCAATAGCCAATTGATTTTCTATGGAATTGAAGAGTCGAAAGATGAAAATCTATACAAAAAGATCTATGAAATTGTTAATAGATAGGTCCTAAAAAATACAACTGAGAAAATAACGGCGAACGATTTACGCATTGGCTATCGTCTCGGAAAACATCGATGGAAACGTGATATTGTTTTCCACAACAAACGATGTCTTAAGGGTTCCAGTGTTGTTATTGATGAAAAGTTGACTCCCAGTTAGTTGGACATCTAGAGGGAATATTTTTGTTATTGATGACAATTCAATTCGAAGAATTAAAACAGAAACAGACTTGAACAGTATGTAAGTATAATAACGTAATAACTATAATTTTTGTGGTTTTATGTTACAGTTGTTAAACTCTTGCCCTGCTTTGTATCATAATTGTTTTTTTTGCTATCTTTTCTTTTCCTCAATTTCATCGATTGTTTTCTACTCCATAAATCTTTCTCTTTCTTCAAGTTGAAATAGTTAACTCAGCCCTTGTGTTACCCATTGCTTAGAAATATTCGTTTGATTAACTCTTGTATCTTTTTTCTCCTCAAGTGTGTATTTACATAATATTGTAATTAATTTATTGTTGATTGTGTAAAAATTACTCCAAGGTCTGTTAATCATTCGTTCTCTTTAATTCAATAACGATAAAATAGATTAAAATCTTCACTGATATTAAAGATGTTTTGATTGAGCGGAAGTTTGACATACTTGGCTTAACAGAAACTTGGCTGAATGAACGAATATCCAGCGAGAACTTATTAATACATGGTTTTCATTTTGTCCGTGTTGATAGAAGTAGTCGTTGCGGAGGGGTTGGTGTTTATATTAAAAATACAATAGAGTTCAGCATATTAAAAAATAACGCTGGAAGTGAACAAATCTGGCTACTTTTAAAGGTTGGATGTGTTAAGGCTGCATTTTCAGTTATTTATAGGCCACCTTTTTGTGATTGCAAATTATTTCTGGATATTAAAATAAATTAATCCGGCTGATCTGTACCACAAACCATTAACAAGGAGTATGAGCTATGGTAATAGAAAGTTCTAGTCCAGGAGGAATCGGAGCATTTAGTATCGAAAACTATTCCACTTCAATTTTTTTATGCGATTCTCCTCAAATTACCCTACTAATGATATAAATGCATGTCGCCATGGGGCAACCCCTTGCCATATTATTTAAACCAAAATTTTTTCAAATAATTGCAAGAAATTGTTATTTTGCAACCGGACAAATTTTTTTTTTGTATTTTTTGTTGAAATACAATTAGAAAAGTCCTATGGTTCATTACGATAAATTAATTATTTTTCCAGATATGAATTTTTAAACGTTGAAGAAATCTAAGATTTGGTTACTTTTGACCCGTGAAAAATATATTGAAAAAAAAAATAAATTATATATTTTTTTTAATTCTTTATACAATAGTTAACAATATCCTTGATTACGATTTCAAGAAACTCAATTGTTTATAACTGTTTTTTAATCGTTAATTCCGCGCGCTCAAAAGTTTACTCGCTTACCTATAAGTATCGCCGTCTCTCTCTGACTCATACGCTGCGTCGGCCTCAGTGTCCTGAATCATTATTTATCATTTATCTTTTAAACTATCAATTTAATCAGAATTTTTTAGGAAAGCAATGTTATCAATAATTAAATGCTCTACAATTTGTTTCCAACAAATTATTTTCTTAAATCAGATTTACAAAAGTTATTTAAGGATAAAGGGGAACGTATAATTAAAATGACTTTTTATTGGTTTATATTACTTATTTGTTACTATCACAGTAATTAATGCTTTTTTCACAACAAAAATATAATATAATGGTATTTGAACATTTTTAGATATCCGAATTATAAATAAATTATAAAAAAAATTGTTCCGGAGTTGAATGTTCGAAATGAAAAATAATAAAATTCAAAAAAATATATCTATGTTCTATGGTATGTATATGATTGTATTGTGTCTAAATAAGGAGAAGGTTCTTTATTTTTGTTTCTTATTTTATCAATGTCATTCTTTGTAAAAAACTTCCAGATTTATATTTGTTGTTGTGACAAAATTGTTGCTTTTAAAGAGCACTTAAAACTAAAATACAAGTTAGTGCGGCTCAATTTTCATTCGATCGTATTTTGTTTTCTGCTCAGAGCTATTCAGTCTTTTTTATATAGTGACAGTGTTAAGATTGTTAAACGTTGTTGCATCCATGCAAGTGATTTTATGTATAATTAACATTTTTAAATGAATATACTTTCAATTTTATGGATTTTTCGTTACAATTATCGTGAGTGTCATGTCATTTTTAGTTGTTCCCAAGAAAATAAAATATTCTGAAGATACTCTACCCTGTATTTTTTGTGATCTTCCAAACAATACCGTGAAGAATCCGAAGCCTGATACATATATAACTGTACAACGTGCAGCTCATCGACGAAACGATGATGTCGTTATCCGTTTTACAAATTTGTTTAATTCTTCTCTTGACAAACAAACGTTCTCATGGCATTGAACTTGTTATGACAGTTTTACAAGTGAAGAAAAAATTAGACAAAGGAAAATACAACTTCACAAACAAGGTGAGAAATTTTCAGGAAATCTTCAGGAAATAGAACCGTCAACTTCAAGTATAATTCATACTCCTCGTCGGTTCACCAGAAATCCAGAAAACGACGGTGATCTGTCCATAATATGTGGTCAGTTATATATAAAATATAAAAATAAGATTATATTTTTGTTGTCAAAAAAATAATTAATTACTTTGATAGTAAGAACTAAGTAATATAAACCCATAAAAAGTTATTTTAATTATATGTTTCCCTTTTTCCTTAAATAACTTTTGAAAATCTGATTTTAGAAAATAATTTGTTAAGAACAAATTGTAGAGCATTTAATTATGATAACATTTCTCTCCTAAAAAATTCTGATAAAATGGATAGTTTAAAAGATAAATGATAAATAATGATTCAGGACACCGAGAGGCCGACGCAGCGAGTCAGAGAGAGACGGCGATACTTATAGGTAAGCAAGTAAACTTTTGAGCGCGCGGAATTAACGATTAAAAAAACGGTTATAAACAATTGAATTTATTGAAATCGCAATTAAGGATATTGTTAACTATTTTATAGAGAATGAAAAAAATATATAATTTATATTATATTATTTTTTCTAATGTATTTTCGATGGCTCAACAGTATCCAAATTTAAGATTTCTTCAACCTTCAGAAATTCATATCTAGAAAAATAATTACTTTTTCGTGATGAGCCATGGACCTTTTTTTAATTGTATTTCAACAAGGAATACAAAAAAATTGTCCGGACAAAAATAACCATTCCTTGCAATTGTTTAAACCAATTCGGTTTTAACAATGTGGCACGGAGTTGCCCCATGGCAACATGCATGTATATCATCAATAGGGTAATTTGAAGAGAATCGCATAAAAAAATTGAGGTGGAATAGTGTTCGGTACTCATGCGCCGATTCCTGTAAGATCACAGAGGCGCATGCAGACATGCGCACGTTTTGAACTGATTGGTTTTCGTCAGTGGTAGTAACTCCAAATCTGTCCAGTATCTATATTCGCTATACACAGAGACTCTAAGACATTAATAATACACTAACGCCCTCTAGAGTATGCAAAATACATAAAAGACATACCTTTGCGTGTTAATTCAAGTTAAGAAATGTATTCTCGATATTTTCACGTTACGAACGCAGAATTCGCCGCCTTGGGCATGTTTAGGGGAGATGGGTTTCAAAAAATGAAAGACTGTAAATTTGCCCAAAAGCAATGACAATATTGAAAATATAAATAGTCATTTTTTAAACTCTTTACCTGACTTACTTCCTAAATTGATGAATTTTTACTGTGGTATAAAAAATTGTGCTAATAATGATTATTAATTTCAGCTTCAAAAATGTAGTTGAAATAGAGGTGCTCACAATCATTAAATCCGTAAAGATTAAAGCAGTTGGTCACGATGGTATAAATATTCTTACTTTACACTTGTGTTTTTCCCACATTCTTTCTCACATAACACATATAATGAACACTTGTGTAAAATATTCACTTTTCTCAAAACGATGGAAGAAAGCTTTAGTCCTTCCCGTGCCAAAAAGTACCGATCCTAAGGACTTGAATGATTTGCGACCTATCAGTAAATTACCAACCTTATACAAAATATTAAAAAAAATTATAAGTCGGCAACTTTGGTTACATTTAAATCATAACAATATTATTTCATCTGTCCAATCAGGCTATAAAGATAATCATAGTTGCACCATTGCTCTCTTGCAAATAACTGATGACATATTCAGGGCCACAGATCAGGACAAGTTAACTATCCTTACTTTACTGGACTATTCTAAGGCTCAATTACAGAATATTCGAAGCCATCATTTCACATTGGTCTTTCCGAAGATGCAGTGCTGCTCCTTCACTCTTTCCTCGCTAACCGTCTTCAAGCAGTTTTTTATAATAAGAAACTCTCCAATGTTTTGTATATTTTGAAAAGTGTGCCACAGGGTTCAATTTTAGAACCAATTTTGTTCATCATTCATGTCTCTAAATTCATATGATTTATATTTTCCTGCTCAGCACACTACTATGCAGATGATGGACAATTTGATATATCATGTCATCCTAATGAAGTCAATCTGTTACTGCATTGAATTATGATTTGAACATAATACTTGAAATATCTAGAAAGCACTATTTGCAGCTCAACGCTAGGAAAAATCTTGATATAGTTTTCGGAAGAAAAATTGACAGATTAAGGTTTGAAACTTGTAACAGGTTAGTGATGATCGGTAACCAGAGTGAAAAATTCTCTATGAAGGTTAAAAACTTGGGTGTGTGGGTTGATCAGGATTTACAGTTCAATGATCATGATTCTGCTTGCTTACAAAAAGCATATGTTATGTTGAGGTTGATCTATTAGAACCGTGAGCTTTTTAATATTGAATTAAGAAAACTGCTTTTCGACTCGTTTGTTCTATCACATTTAAATTATGCAGATGCTGTCAACAATTTATGCATACGATAAACAAAGAATACAAAAATTGCAAAATTCATGCCTACGTCTGATTTTTGGCATGAAGAAATATAAAAGAATCGGTTACACACTTCGCACCGTCAACTGGCTTAATATGAATAATAGAACACTTTTTCTTTCTGCTGCCTTGTTCATGAAAATTATCAAGACCCCTCCGTACCTATATAATAAAATCACTTATCGTTCTGACGTCCATAATTTGAACATTCGTTACAAGGGCACCTTGAGGCCACATTCATTTTAGTGAATTGTTTAAACGATCTTTTTCATATAACATAGTGCAATGTATTAATGGCCTGCCAATGGATGTCAGAGCTATTACCAGTAAACGCCTTTTCAGGATTTCACTGTTCAACTTGCTGTTTGATGAACAGATGGGGGTTTTGACAGAGTAGGTTATAGGTTGTTTGATGTATTCTATGGTAGATTTATGAAAATATTTTTTCTCTTCCATTTGCATGTCTACAAATAAAATTTTATTTGGTTTTCTTCTAAGAATAAGATGGATTATTTTGTTTTGGCGGATTTTGGCATCGGCAATGCTGCGGATCACAGGTTAGAACGAACAGAGCACTTATTAAGTGCACTGAATCTCGCTTTTTCCTACCTTATGTTTTTTTTTTCTGTAAGTATATTTGTAACCTCTAACTGAAGAAATAAACGCCTCTATTATTATTATTTTTTTATCACAATTACATTGGTGGAAATGATGATAAACCGGGGTGTTGAACACCAACGATTTAATCTCTAGCCATTATTCTCCTTATTGTGGAGCAGGTGGACAAAATCACAGTCTTTTGCATAAGGCTTATTATTTTCGAATGCTGTTTAACCCGTATCAACTTCAAGGACCCAGACAGTTCTTTATCTACAAGGCCGTTAACAGACAGAATTATTGGCAAAACAGTCACTTTCATGAGTATGTGGATTTTCTTCAATTCATTAGCCATATCGAGGTATTTGTTTATTTTCTCCTGTCTAGCCTTTCTCCTATTCTCGTCAAAGGGTATGGCGACATCTATAACGAGAGCGCTGTTGCCTTCTTATTCATGAGCAGTATATCCGGTTTATTATGTTTGATTTCCCTGTCTGTTATTACCTCCATATTCATCGATTGGATCTCGACGAAATGGCTCTGCCATTAGTGCTTGAAGCCAAGATCAATCAAATGACTTCACATGGGTTCGGTGAGTCAGGACGTACAGGCCGCTAGACGGTGCTCGTACCAGGATCAATATTAGTCGTCAATCTTGGGATTATCTTAGTTCATGGGACTGCGTGCGTTCCGATGGACGGATAAGAATTCCCTCCGGCGGGTGAGTTGCGTCTCAAACCAACTCGGGTACTGACCTGCAGAGCCAGTAGAGGTTGAATAGTGCTTCGCTGCTACCAGTCAGACGGTTCTAGCTTTCGAGTCGGGGCCCAAACTGAAAGCTGGTGGTTTCACCTCTTCGGAGGGGTTCTCGCTTCGCGCGATGATATGGTGTAATCCTTATCACACTTTCTACCTCTTGGGGTGGACTGTGGAGACTGCTGAGTAGTCACTTGGATAAGAGCTAGGCTCAACACGCCAATAACATTACCTTGTAGAATTCACGTGTTCGATCCAGGCATCTCAACGAAATGGCTTAGCCGTTAGTGCTTGAGGCCAGGATCTATCAAATAACTTCACATGGATTGGATGGGTCAAGGCTTACAGGCCGTGTTTACGGTGCTCGTACCAGGATCAATTGAAGTCATCAATCTTGAGATTATCTTAGTTCATGTTACTGCATTCGGGTGCTTGGATAAGAATTCCTTTCGGCGGGTAAGTTGCGTCACAAGCCAACTCGGGTTCTAACCTGCAGAGCCAGTAGAGGTTAGAAAGTGCTTTGCTGCTACCAGTCAGACGGTTCTGGCTTTCGTGCCGGGGCCCAAAGTGGAAGCTGGTGGGTTCATCTTTTCGGAGGGGTTCTCGCTCCGCGTGATGATATGGCGTAATCCCCATCACACTTTCTACCTCTAGGGGTGGACTGAGGAGACCGCTGAGTAGTCACTTGGTGAAGACCCACGCTCACTTGTCAATATGAAAATCTGGTAGAATTGGCGTGTTCGATCCAGGCGCTCTAAGTCTGTTTTTGTCCATTTGATCACTCTAAAAGTATGTGAAATCACTGGAATTACCCAGTCATTGATTGCCGACGCAAGGTTTTCCGCGTATAACTGAGTTTTCAGTATGGTTTTCAGTCGTTTGATACAATTTCCCTCGATTTCAGTTTTGGTTGTTTTTTCATCAGTAGTTAGGCTTAGCTGAATACCCAAATATTTGTATGTCTCGTGTGGTAGAAGTACACCTAATTGCGAACCATCATCTAAAGTAAAACTCTGCGTGTTCTGTACTACTGCTCTTTCGCATGAAGGTATGCGCATTTTTCAATGCCAAATTCCATCTTTATGTCGTTGCTGAACGTACTGATGATTTATAACTGGTTCTGTAGTTCTAGTTTGTTAGCAGCATAGATTTTTAAGTCGTCAATATAAAAGAAGTGCGACAATTTTGTTCTGGTCGTTTTATTGATTAAGCATCCACGACCCTCTTTTTTCAGCATAAAGCTCAAAGGATTGACAGCCAGACAGAAAAGTAGGGGACTCAGAATATCTCCTTGAAAAATGCCTGTAGAGATTTATATGGGATCTGCTGAATTTATTATTATTATTATTTTTATTATTATATGAGATTATCTGTTTATAATAGATTTGGCTACTGTTGTGCTCAACAACGTGGATTATTTCAATATTTAATTTGAATTTGTCGACTTTCGATTTCGTATTCTTTCGAATCTGGTTGTGTTTTCGAATTTCTTATTTTCGTAGAATTTATTTTATTTTCAACTGAAACTTTTCATGGCTAATTTTGAAATTTTTTGAATTTCTTGGCAAGCCTTAATTGGTTTTGTGAGTATTACTACATTATCAATTTTCCGATGAGTTCTTACACACTTCAATTCCGAAAATAAACTTCGGAACATATTTTATATTCAAATTAATGAATTAAAACGATGGATATTTATTCAGAGATATGAGAAAGAGTATGAACTATGGTAAACAGGAAGTTTTTCGAATCAAGATAGTGCAACTTGCATCTGTATTATAATTCAAAACTTAAATGATGAAAAGGTGTTATTGATAATCGCAAATGAACAGCAGACATGTATGTTTTAAAGCTATTTGGCCAAACTTCAGTGCAATGCTGTAATGCCGACGAATGCAATACAGCCACGCACCTATATTCGCCCTATATAAGGACACTATTGCTTTCCGAACAACAGTGCCATCTAATGCGCGCGAATACACAAATGCTGCATACTAAATCAGGCTAGGTCAACAAATTAACTGCTTCCTGATTACTTTAAGCGTCAAAGACGAAGAACTTTTCCTCATGCTCAATTAATATCCTATTTTTATTCCTTTGTTTGTGAGGCTTGGAGTAATCGGAAATACAGTTCAATTTTTGACTTTACCTGATGTTTTTCCTATATGTATGCGCGTGCATATGATGGCGTTGCTGTTTGACAAGACAGTGGTGTCCCTGTGCAGAAAGTATATAGGTGCCTGGCTATGTTGCATTCGTCGGAATTACAATATTGCACATTGAAGAGTAGCCAAACACCTACAAAACATGCACTTCTACTGCTTATACCCGACGATCAACAGAATCTATTGGATTCATTTGAGTTTAGAATTGTAATATAGATGCAAGTTGCACTGTCCGGATTGGAAACACTTCCTGTTTACCTTACCTCACTGTATTGTTTGAATAGTTAAGTCAACAGTTAAATACGCTACCGAAGTCACGTACCGTATTCGGGAAACACCCTGTATATTTAAAATTTTATTCTTTTGTCCTATACATGTAATATTTTGAGACAATAGGTTTTTTCTATTAAAAATATTCCTGTTATTTGCGTTATTCCAACACAACAATGAATTGTTATGAAGAATAAACAGATATTTTTAAATCTTAAGTAGGCACCTGAATTGAAAAAATACGACCAATTTAGGATTGTCAACATTTATCTATTGAACTCTGACCTATCAGTTTCTTTCTAGAAAATATATTCGCAAATAATACACATCCGCGTTATTCCAGAGGTCTCAATGAGGTTATCTTATTGATTTAATTTTTCATGCATCAATATTTTATAATCTATAGATATCGTGGTGTCAGGCATTCATCTTCTGCTTTTTATTGAAAAGAATAAAAATGATAAATACAGAGATTTTCAGAAATATTTATTACGAATTCCTGAAGTTACTATAAATACGTATTTAACAAGTCGTTTAATTTCTTGAATTGACTTTCGTATGAAAATTTTCCTGAGATTATTTTTCCGTATTGCAATTTTTTGGAATAAACTCAAGAATTATCGTTTCTTTTTTTCAGACCCAAAATGATATCACAATCTGACGCAACTTTGATTACACCCTCCTGTAAATTTATTGGAATGGGAGTTTTATCTATAGGAACGACATCAAAGTGCTCCAGAAGTCTGAAGAAGAATATTTTCATTTGTAGAAGAGATAATTTCCCAGCGTTGCAGTTCCTTGGCCCGATACCCCATGGTAAATAAGTGTAGGGTTTGATTTTGAACTTGTTTTCCGGAGCAAAGCGTTCTGGGTCAAATTTATCAGGCTCTGGGAAATATTCAGGATCGTGGTGTAGAGCATATAAAGGTGCAGCAATGGTATCCCCAACTTCTAAGTGCACAGGACTCTCCTTCGATGATACAGGATCAATGGTGTAAGGTTTAGTGCATATTCTATCAGTCATTGTGACTGCTGGCCATTTCCTCATTGTTTCTGAAAGAAAATCAATTCAGGGTTATGGATACATGCTGTGAATAACTCACGTAGCAAAAGAGTACTTACCAGAAACAACCATATCCAAGTACGGCAGTCCCATTATAGTCTGATAATCGGGAAGTTCACCTTCGACTCTGATATCATCAAACTCCTTTTGTAACCTCTTCTGTACATCGGGGTTTACAGCCAGCTCGTAAGTGATGAAACCTAAAGTTGCTGCCAAACCATCCAGAGAAGACAGAAGAAACATGCAAAGTTGAGATGCAATTTCATTTTCGTTCAAATAGATTTTTCTCCTCTTTAAATTCTCCCCAAACTCGTCAGATTCTTCTTCTTTCTTCTGTTTGTGGAGAAGACCCAAGATGTCCGGTCTATGTATGTTGTTGTTTTCTCTTTCTACACCTTCACTAACCGTCTTCAAGAAGTATTTTTGGACATTCTTGTTGACTATGGAAGAAACGCCGAAAAGCTGGAGGAAAACAATACTGAGCATATGTAGCTTTACAAAGATTAAAAAATATACCATAGTAACTTATTTGGGATGAAACTTACACTTCATCATATGCTTAGCAAAAATATATTTGTTTCGCCAGCAGAAACAACACAACATAACAACAAAATTAAAATTTGTAGGAGGTTAACATAATAAATCTGTATGAATGATATTTGAAAATTTTTATAAATATATTTCATAATTTTAATTTTATTTAAAATAATTCACACAGTTTTTATGTTTCACATTTTTCAGTTTATGACACGTGTTTCGGTCTTTCGACCATCTCATTTGAAGATGGACTCTGAATAAATCATGAAACATAAAACCTGTGTGAATTATTTTAAATAAAATTTTCATAACGTTTCTCCTAGTGCCAACTACATACCCCATTCATGTTATATATTTCATCGATTTCAGGTACACATATAATGAATAGGGTGAAGTACTGAAAGGGAAAGTGGTTGAGCAGATATGGAGAATCTAGACCCTAATTAGGTACCGTGAAGAAGATTTCTTCAATTCTTATTTACTTTTGTTGTTTTTTTTGCGATTCTCAGTGAAATATAAATTATATATTTTTCATAAAAATTTCTTGTATTAGGAGTACAAATAAGTTTTCGCCGTTTTTTTACACAAATTGTTTATGAATCATTCCTAATGATTTTAAACGATGTGAGACTGCTTGCTGAGTGACTTCTAATGTTAGAGCAAGTTCTTTTTGTGTTTGAGATGAATCTTCCTCCAATAATTCCTCCAATTCGGCATCCTCGTAAATTTTTGGCCTTCCACTGCGATCTTTGTCTTCTACGTCGAAATCACCGTTTTTAAACTTTTGAAACCACTCTCGACACGTTCTCTCACTCAAAGCACCCTCACCATATGCTTCTACGAGCAATTGATGCGCCTCAGCAGCAGATTTCTTTAAATTAAAGAAGTAAACTAATATTTCCCGCAAATAACGCTTACATGGCTCAAATTTTGACATTTTCAACTTAAAAAAATTATATTTTACCAATATAAAATCAATGATATTAATAGGTTATGTTCTTGAATGTCCAAACTATTTTTTAAGCCGGTTATCATCTGCGAAAGCTAACCGAAACTCCGTGCCGCGCCATCTACAATAAAACGGCGGAAACTTATTTGAACTCCTAATATTTTCTTGTAATTAGGTTGTCTTAAAAAAATCCAATCGCCGGAATATTATCTTAAATGCTTTTCCAGGAACATAGACAGAAGTCATTCAAAAGAACGGTACAGTCATCTTAATTTAAAAGTGACAATTTCTTTATTGACAGTATAACATTTCCTTATAAAGGGACATGTGAAAATATGATTACTTAAAATGAATTTATATTAACAATTGCTCAAAATAATTTGAAATATTCATTACAAAGTTGGTCATTCATTGAGCGAAAAAGGTTCCTTTTCTGTTCAAGTTGTTCTAAATAGGACTATATTCACGAAATAATTGGAGTTTTCTGTGTAGAGTTATTTATTCAATTGAATTGATTTAACTTCAAGTTCGCTACGCATCTGATGTATCTAAAATATGGTTTCAGAAGTAAAATGAAACTGCGCTTGTTCCTGCAGAATTTCACGATAATCGCGCGATCATAATCAGAAGAGAAATGAAAAAAAAATTGTGAGCGGTGCAGCGTGAACGCTACTTTAAGCACTCATACGGAGATAGAGACTTGAAACACTCAGAATACATTCGAGAATTTTTTATTCATCAGGTGTAGCTTCTTCAAGATGTAATTTGAAGGTTTGTATTTTCCAGAGGAAATGGGCTGTTGAAAAACCGCGCAAAAGCTTCTGACTCCACGTCAATGTAGTAAAATATGCGAAAATTTTCTAAAGTATAGTTTCATTCCAATACTTGAGCTAGATTTCACGGAACCAAATCATCAATACTGTCTTTTAAAATAAGATTATTAATTTTGAGTCTTCAATTTAGTCTGAACGTACTTACAGGTGCGAATATAGGAGCAATGCAGGTAACGCAGAAAGAAAGAAGAGTCCATATGGAATCGCCTTTGAAAGTTACAAAACTGGATAGTTTTTTACGGAAGGTCCCCAAGTCGTTTTCAATACCAAAGTACGTACTAGCTGAAAGATCGCAAATGTACTTCCTGTACTCTGTTTTCATGTCCAAGATGTTAACCTCGCCATTTTTAGCATTTTGGAAACTTTTCGCAAAGTCTTCTGCAGATTTATTAAGCAAGGGATACATTGTCTCCACTTTACTTGCTGTGAGAACGAGGTTCCAGATACTCCTCACGTCTTTCCATTCTTGGCCTAAAAATTCCGATCAATTAGTTGTAGTTCTAGAATTGAAAAAATTTGTTTAAATGTGAAAATTTTCCCTCACCTTTAAGATAAATCAATGTTTTCGACATAAGAGCATCGAAATTCTCTGGAAACACAACACGTCGATCTGAAAAACTCTCGGCATCTTTAACAAAGAGTTTCTTGATTAATTCTGGAGACTTGATCATGAGGAGTGGAGTTCTAAGCTCGCTATATCCAATGTATCTGCGAAGTCAATAATTGTTATTATAATATATATGAAAAAATTATTAACAGATTTCACAATCTGTTCAAAATATACTTCGTGTCGAAAAATTACCCAGAATTGTTTGAAAAGAGACAAAATATTATTCATATATTATAAATTTATTGTATCACCTTCACCTGTATACAGGATGTCCAAATGAAAATTTGATCCCTCAGAACTCAGCATCGAAGAATTTTCGAAGAGATTAAAAAACAGGTCAACTTCTATTTTAAAGGGAACGAATTTTCATCATGAGGGGGTGGTTTTTTCGGAACAAACTCATAATGGAAATTCGTCCCCCTCAAAAACCAGATATTGACTTATTTTTTTTAAATCTCTGCAAACTCTTCGTTTCTGAGTTCTGGGAGGCTCAAATTGTCTTTGGGACACCTGTATAATTTAAATCATATACCATCATCAAGTAGAGCCAGAAAAAATCAAAAACCTTCACAGTAGGTACCTTTTGAAATAAGATTACTTACGTCAATGAATATTTCAATCATCAATACCTCTTTCGAGCGTGCTTTCAGCAGTGGACTCGATGCAAATTATTCTTTATATATTCTATGGACTAGAAACGAATTCCTCGAAGAAGTGATTTGAGTTTTGTGAAAAAAAGTCATCCTGGGCTCTATCGGGAAAATGAGACGTTTTTCGATAGGATACATGATATTGAATAGTTTTTGCCATTACTCTTTGTTGAGTCTTCATTTGACAATTCGTTCATAACAAAATCTAGGAGTACCAGGATAAAAACAAAAATTTTCAAGCAATCGTTGTATGTGGTACAAATTTATTCGCGAGATGAAGAAATTTTAGCGGGCTATCTCTCTGACTTGAATGACCATTTTGAGTCAGTCTTTTCTTTGCATTAGCGATGTTAGGAGATTTTTATTGCTGACCAGAGTGTGACAAATTTTCCACCACATCAAGACTACTTGTCTGATGATTTTGTCAATTGTGAAAGTTGCAAGAAATTTGTAGAGATAAATAAATCAAATGGAGTACTGTCAACAAATTAAATGACGAATGACGCTTAAACGTAACGTAAGGAAAATGGACGCTTGTGCCATCGTACAATAACAAGTCTTGACCATTCCCTTAAGAGGGTCTCTTAATGGTAAATTCTCGGTACCATCTTGCACAGGTTATATATTTGTGAGCTTTTAAACTGTTTTAAAATATATCGAGAATTTCTTAAATTAGAGAAAATTTTTGTGATCAAGAAGAAGCTTAGAACTAAAGGGTTTTCCAATGAGAGGCCTTATTTCGAATAGCCTGCTTTCACTTTTTAATCTATTATTTTTTTGACACTTGACAAGTAAAAATTACGGCATTACTAAAAATGAAACGCTTCAACAACGCATTGAAATTGTTAAAACTCACTACAAAAATGATGAAAATTTTGCAGTCACAGTTAGCAAATCTAAAGCACTGGTTAAAAATTTGAGTTGTTGGGACAAGTTAGTGATGTAAAAAGTTAAAACCGTGTGCGTCGCTCAAAAACAACTGAAAAAATTGCTGTGGGCTGTAGCCCGTAGTGTTGACGAAAATCCAAGGCTGTAGATTCCTCGTCGATCTTTGAATTTAGGCATTTCACAAACGATATTACACCGAATTTTGCATAAAGACTTAAGTCTCAAGGCTTTTAAAGTTCAGCTAACACAAAAACTCAAGCTGGTCGATCACCAGTAACGTCGTATCTTTGCCGATGGTGTTTTGAAATGCATCTCAATGATTTTCATCTTCACCTGAGTGGTTATGTTAATAAGCAGAGTTTTAGCATTTGGGGCTTGGTAAATCCAAGAATGATTGTTGAAAAGCCCCTTTATCCTCAACGTGTCACTGTTTGGTGCAATTTTTGGGCTGGCGGTCTGATTAAAAATTACCTACTCGAAAATGAGACTGGTGCAACAGTCACGGTGAATGGATTGCGCTACAGAGCTATGACTGATGGTTTTTCATGGCAGGAATTGAAAGACAATAATGTGGACGATGTTTATTTTCAAGAAGACGGCGCTACGTGCCACAAAAGTATGAAAACAGTTGCAATTTCGCAAGAAAAGTTTCCTGGCCGTTTTCTTTTTTTTTATTGAACACCAAAATCTTGTGATTTAACACCACTAGACTATTTCTTTTGGGGAGTGAAATCAAATGTGCGAATTGGTCACGGATGAAAAGGATATGGTTCTGAAACTATAGCTGTTGCGGTAATATGGCGTTTTCTTTTGCTAATGGCATATATATTTACAATGAATTAAACATCCATTGATTTCTCCTAAAGTAAACTCATTTTTTTCTAATATCAAAATGAAATCTCTTATAGAACAAATTTCACTATTACATCTATGTGTGAGATTTGGATTGAGTAACAATGAATTTTGGTGGGTAACAACGAAGAAACAGTATTATATATAGGGTTTTCGAAGGTTGTTAGAATCATGGAGAATAATTAGGTTAGTATTATTAAATTGATATTGGTGGAATAAAAATTTCATGAAGATTACTTATTGTTGATGCAATAGAGAAATATATTAATGTTTCTCAAGAAACGATAAATAATTCAAATACACGTGTGCACAGATACAGCCTTCTCAAACACAAGTCACGTGCACGAAATCTGGCAACAACCTTAAAGAGTCCTAGTGCGATATATGGTAGGATAATAGAATACAAGACGTTATAGGTTAAAAGAATTTCCGTTTGGCTTTCACGTGTTAACGCTTTATTGTGTGTTGTTATAAGAGTGCAAGGGTCTCTTCAATACACCACAAAAACTGGACCTTTGACAAAATTACGCTGTTTGTTCAATTAATTTCCAAGATAATGGGATCATCAGGTATGAGGTATTTACTCGTATACTAAAAAGGTGGAAAGCACTGACATGAAGGCAGGAGCTTAAGCGTGCTAGTTCATATCAACTATGATCTTCGTGAAATAATTTTTGTTTGGTCTTCTAATTACATATTACATCTTTACAAAATTTTGTATTAGCCTTCTTGACGTTATTTTACAGATAAATGTTAATTAAAATTCGATCATGGAAATCCACTCACAAAACTTTTGTGCTTGTTTTGAATCTTTTAAGCCTATAATCCTCATGAAATTCCACAGAAGCGTGTGCTCTACGATTACAATTCACACATGCGCGCCTCCTCTCTGATATGAATCTGGTCATGCCTAACTCTGTGTATGTTCTAAAGACGACCATAGAATGTAACAAATGTCTTATTCTAGTTTGTTTGAAGGAGGGCAAGGTATGTGATAAATTTTTTATTGATAGTTTTAATTCATTATTCAGAAAAGTCGAGTGACGGGTGCGTTCTTCAAATGCTGTTCTGGAAGATATGCTGCATATTTTCAAAAGAGCTTTCTTAAGAGAGTTAAGTTGGACATTTTTTCAATAGAATTTATAATTCATAAAGTCTTCCTGAAACACCGGTATCGCTTGAAGGTTGCTAGGTAATTTCGGTCAATATTCTATATTCTCTTTGGATTCTTTTATTTATTGTGAATGCTGTACAGTATTTAATAATTCTATATTTCTACTGAAAAATAAAAGTGTTTCAAAAGCAATTTTTATTCTATTTGATTTTTGAAGAGTTTCAAGGCAGTTTTCGAAATTAAAATTTGAAGAGGTTTGACAAAATTATTCTGCTTAATATTTAAGATATATCACTGCATCCTGCATCCTCAAGAATTGATTCTTTCCAGGCATTCAGTGTATTCCAAGACAAATTTTGAACACTTGTTGAAGGGAACATTGTGGTATCGTTTCGACCAAATACTGGCTAGCCGTAAACACGATAACTTTCGGACGGAAAGAGCTATAACTCTGAAACTTTCAGGACAGATTAAGAATCTGAATATCTCGACTGAAATCATTGATGAGAAAAATTGGTCAGATTGTTTTTCAGTAATTCGCGTTTGAAAATTTTTTATATTTTTCCAATATTTTCTGAAAAATAGACTGAATCAATCTGGAGTTCAGTATTTAAAACTGAAATAATAACATGTTCTTGAATTTTGTATGTATTATAGAAGTTTGAAGATAAACTTGTTTGTGAGTGAATCTGCGTGGAGCATTACCTTAAACACTATAACTTTTTTGGCATCTGAATATCTCAGATAAATTCGGTACTGGGCAAAATCAGTCCGATGGTTCCGGAGTAACTCATATTTGAAATTTTCTTTTATTTGATCACTTTTTTCCAATCCACAAATCCGATTGATCTGAAAACATTCAGAGAGTTGGGAGTCTTGATATCTTGGATAATTTCTTTAGTGGATGAAATCAACAATTTCGAACTTACATAAATAGAGGTTAATTCTTGACAGAAGATATATAAAATTATTCAAATATTTTAATATTATTATTATTTCAATTTAATTCCTGAAGTTATAATTATTAAATATAATTTTTTGAAATCAAATATGTAGAAGGCTAATATTAAAACATTTAAATGGTTTCGAAATTATTAACGTTTGAAATGTTTTCTTTCTTCCCCAATATTTTCGAAACGACAGATTTGATCGATCTGAAGTTTGGCATATACAAGTATCGGGTGTTTTTTTTAGAGTGATAAAACTTTCGATAGGACTACCTGTGATTTGACAAAAAGGTAGAACCAAGTTGTTTTGACATTTCTGTTCAGTGAGTATTGTCAAATTATCATGGAAATACTAACGCCGCAACAACGTTTACAAATTGTTGAAATTTATTCTCAAAATCAGTGTTCTATTCGTCAAACTTATAGAGCACTTCGTGAAATTTATGGTTTACATAATCGTCCATCAGAGCAGCTTATTCGTCGAACTATCGATAGATTTCGGACAACATTATCTCTACTCGATGAAAAAACAACTAGACAAAGAACTGTACGTACAGAAGAAAATATTGCCGCTGTAAGTCATAGTGTTAATGATGATCCAGATTTGTCTATTCGTCGACGTTAACAACAAGTTGGACTCACCCATACAAGATCCAACTGGTTCAAGAACTGGAGCCACTTGACTATAATTAGCGTCATTTGTTTGCTGATTGGGCCCTAGGACAGCTTGAAATTGATCCACTTTTTTGTCGTAAAATGTTTATTAGTGATGAAGCTCATTTCTTGTTGAACGGCTATGTAAACAAGCAAAATTGCCGTATATAGAGTGAAAACAATCCCCAAGAAGTTCTGCAGTTTCATTGCATTTTGAAAATGTACTGTATGGTGTGCTTTACACGCTGGAGGCCTCATCAGTCCATATTTCTTTAGAAACGATGCTAAAGCTAATGTTACAGTGAATGGTGCACGTTACAGATCCATGATTAATGATTATTTGTTTCAAAATTTGAATGGTATCGACCCAGAAGTGTTTTGGTTCTACTAAGATGGTACTACACCTCATGCTGCTACCGTAACAATTGACTTATTGAAACAAAGACTTGGCGATAACATTATTTCGAGAAATAGTCCTATTAATTGGCCTCCGAGATCATGCGATATAACTCTACTGGATTATTTTCTTTGGGGTTATGTCGAGTCTTTGGTTTATGCTGATGAACCAGAAACAATAGACGCTTTGGAAGCCAATATAACTCGTGTTAATGATGTAATACGGCCTCGAAAATTACTCGAAAAAGTGTTCCAAAATTGGTCTGGTCGAATGCTGTTCCTCAGAGCTAGTCGTGGTGGAAATTTGCCGGAAATTATTTTTAAAACATAAATGTCATAAAATTATCTTTCAAATAAGAAAATTTGGCTTCAATCGTAATTTAAATGTGTTTTATTTCAATTTAAAGTTCTATCGCTCTAAAGAAAACCACCGGTTACAATATTTACGCACATGCTCGTGCAAAATTTCATGAAAATATTTTGATCAGAGATTTAAAAAAAAGTTATATTGGTGTAATACTTTTCCGCGAAATAAAAAATTGAGAAGACCATAGAACTTAACGTATCATTTTTGAAAGAGAGTTGACTGTTGAATAGAGTCAGATTTCTAAATGGAAATATTTAAGATTTATTGAGTGCAGAACTGAATCGTTACGTATGTACTGAATACACACCACGGACGTTCACTTATTGGAACATTTTGTCATCTCAGAACTCATATTATTATTCTCTTATTTTATAAGACCAACTTTTACCTTGAATCTCCTGCATCATTGTAGATTTCTTGAATTAATTTCGGATAAGGTTTCTTGCTGAAGCATATTCCAAAAATAGCATCACCAATTATGGGTAAAATCTTGGTTGTTCGAACACCTTTTTGCGCCCAATAATTATGAGGCTTCATCAACAACGTGTAGACAACGGCGATCGTGACTAGCAGAAGAAGCCATACTGCAAGGGAGGACGAAAATCCACTCAAAATTCCGACGAGACTCATCTTAGGATGAGAACATATACTGATGCAGTTGGAGACGAGATTTGTGCCCAACTACTGATTGAGATAATTAGGCGTTATTAATCTTATCAGAGGTTATCAATAATATATTACCTTTTACTGATTTCAATTTTTTGCGGGATTTATTACAATATATTCAATAATATAACTGAATTTGTATGCGCAGTTTGTCTTTGAATTTTTCTCGTTGAAAATCATACAAAAATGTTGTTGTAAAAATTATTTAAGTATCGAAAAAAAAGAGTTATATAAAAAAGGACCCTTTTCTGACATTTTTCTTTCTTCTCTTTCTCTCCGGGTTCTTTGTTTTATTTTTCGATAATAAATGACACATAACAAATACCTCCTACAGAGTACTTACACTTTCCACCATATAATTCAAAAAAATATAAAAAATTATATTGCACTAAAAATTAATCACTTAGAATTCAATTGAATCGGTCTTTACTTGATGCAAATTCATTTAAATAGGATAAGGTGATTAACAATAATTTCTTTAAATTTACCAAATCAATAGAATTTATTTCAGCAACACAGATTTATATTTTGAACCAACTCCAAAAAAATTCCACCAAATCTTATATCGGTGTGGTTTAGGTGAAAACTTGAAAAGCGATTCGAAAAAAAGTGGAATATATTGGGGTGAATTATCGGAAATACCTAACTGAGTGAAAATATTCATCAAAATCGACAACTATTTGTACTTTCAGAATAATTCCATGGATTTGGTACCTGTTATTCGGGATTGGTGTGGTATTTTTCGTTTCAAATATCATACAGATTTATTTTGTTAACCTCCTACAAATTTTAATTTCAAACAATTTTCATTCCAAAACTTTTAGAATTGAAATGAAGAAATGTCTAAGAATACACTGTGTCCAATTAGTAGATATATAGAATTAAACATTTATCACACAATCCCAAAGAGAATTAAAGAATTCAAAGAATTATAAATTATCAAGTAAATCTACTGAATAAATACTTGAAGGTACAAAATTTCGTTTCGTTCCTTGTTTTATCGAAACCAAATTCCTTTCTAAAAATGCAAAACATAACTTCAAGAACTTCTTCAAAAACGACTTTCTCAAAATGAGAACATCTTCAGAAAGCAATTTAGATTCACAACAACAATCCTACGTATTCTATGTTCGCCACAGAAACTCCACGAAGTTTACAAGGTATTTTATGGACTCCTTTAAAAACAAACTGATAATATGTTATGAATGTAAACAAAAATATATAATTTTGTGTGGTGAGATATTTTCGTTAATTATTTTTATTTTCCTAATATGAAAAAGGTCTGGTGAGTTTCTGTTGTTATAATTCTAAATTGCTTTTTGAATATACTACTCTGTTAAGAAAGTACCGGGAATTTTCAATTAAAACAACATTTTTACATTTAATCGTCAAAATTTATTGGGTCGCCTTCAAAATAGGCTCCATTTGCTCCAATACATCTATGCCAACGGCACTTCCAATTATCGAAACATTTTTTATAGGCGCTTTCCGGGATGGACTTTAGCTCTCGCGCCGAATTTTGTTTTATGGCTTCAATCGACTCAAAACGGGTGCCACGAAGGGGCAATTTTAGTTTTGGGAAGAGGTAAAAGTCGCAGGGAGCCAAATCCGGCGAATACAGTGGTTGCTGAAGCACGTTTGTTGAGTTTTTGGCGAGAAAGTCAGTCACAATCGTAGCTCGGTGAGAAGGCGCGTTATCGTCATGCAAAATCCATGAGTTGTTCGCTCACAAATTTGGCCGCTTCTTACGGATACGCTCACGCAAACGTTTCATAACGCCTAGGTAATACTCCTTGTTTACCGTCTGACCCTCTGGAACGAATTCGTAGTGCACCACGCCACGGATATCGAAGAAAACAATGAGCATCACCTTGATTTTCGAGCGGCTTTGGCGTGGTTTTTTCGGTTTCGGCTCATTTTTTGCCACCCATTCCGATGATTGCTGGCTTGTTTGCATATCGTACTCGTAGACCCAGGTCTCATCACCAGTTGTAATGCGTTCCATGAATGTAGAATCGGAATTACAGCGATCCAGCATGTCTGAAGCAACCTGTTCGCGATGACGTTTTTGAAGAAAATTCAGGTCTTTCGGTACGAGTCGTGCGGCCACCTTTCTCATGCCCAAAATATCAATCAAAATCGTACGTGCGGACTCGTGGGATATCTTAAGATCATGCGCTATCTCTCTCAAGCTGGTACGACGGTTTTCCAGCACCCTTTCCTTAATTTTATCGACGTTATCTTCGATCGAAGCCGTCGATGGGCGACCACTTCACGACCGTCCTTGAAGGCTCTGTACCACTGATATGCACGAGTTTTCGACAGAGCATTATCACCAAAGGCCTTTTGCAACATTTTCAATGCATCGGCACACGAAAATTCATTTGCAACACAAAACTTTAAACAAATTCTTTGCTCAACGTAATCACCCATAGTAAAAATCGGCACGCACTCTGACATCGACTGACTTAATCAGCTGTTGCAAACACACTAGTTGACAGATCCCGCTCAAGCTTGGCGTAGTAATTAAGGACAGTGGTACCAACCTACGAAAAAAAAATTTACCTGCTTCATTGCCCCGCCAGATTTAAATCGATAATTCCCGGTACTTTCTTGACAGAATGTATTCTGCATGTTTCAAGAATTTTTTTTGAAGGAACTTATTTTGAGCAAGTTGTTTTCGTAGAAGCTCTTGAGGTTATGTTTTGCATTTTTGGATATGAATTTGGTTTCAATAGAACAAGGTATGAAAGAAAATTTTGTATCCTTCAAGTATTTATTCAGTAGATTCAATTGATAATTTATACTTCTTTGAATTCTTTTCTTACCCTTAGTACTGTGTGATAAGCAATTCTATATGTTTACTGATTTGCCACAGTCTGTTCTTAGACATTTATTTAATTCAATTCTAAAATTTGTAGGAGGTAAACAGAATAAATCTGTTTATTTGAAATTTTTTAATAATTCTTATGTAAAGTAAAAAACCTATTTTTATTGTTTTCAGTTGTTTTATAATATTATATAATAATAAATATTAAAATATAAAAATATTTTGAAGCGCGATCCTCAAGTTGAACTCATATTTAGAAATTACTAAATTTCACTACAAAAAAAATAAATTCCTGATATTTTTGGTAGTACAACTTAGACATTTAAGCCTATAATTTTCAACATATTCTTGTTACAAATGTTTTGGTTTCTGACGACACGGTTTCTACCATAATACCTTTAATCTTCAATTGTTTATTCAAAATTGGGTATCCTCAGCTCTACTCAAATCACGTTCTGAAATTGATTCAAATATCTATATTTCGTATGTTAGCTCATTTATTTCAGAATTTATGTTTTGGCAAAAAATAATCGATAATGTGTTGTTTTTGAACACTAATTAACTAGCTAAAAATATCAAGTATTATTTCCCTGAATATTCGCCGATCTAGTACTGAATGTAGCACATTGCTATCAATTTCTAATAAATCCAATTGATAGGATAAAAATTTTGTTATTCGATGGACAAATTTTATCGCGAACTTATCAAAAATGCTGCTCATACTCTTTGACCAATTTTAAAGTAGAAATACAGTGATTTCACAGTATATGAGTTGTGCAATTCATATTCTAAGAACTGAAAGGAGACCCTCAGCTATATTTTTCACTGCTAAATATAGCAGGAATTAACGCCCAAATCATTTATAATAGCTCTCATACCAAGTCGCCATAATTAAGAAGAATACTTTTGAAAAATTCATCTCTTAACTCAATGAAACCAAATATAACAAAACGAGCTACCATTTTTTTCGCTACTAACAAACATAAAAATCACTTCTGTTCTAATATACGGTTAAAGAACAGGTCCAAGAAATTCTTTCAAAACAAAAAATTAGGGGTCGCTGTTGTATTTTGACCAAAAGCAAAAAGATAAATACTTCAGTCACATGTACCACTTATAGAAAGTTTGTTTTTAAAAACTCGTTACCACCAATTATGAAAATGTTCAAAAATAATTAATATGACTAGAATAGTTGAAAGTTTCTGAAATATATTTTTATCGGCAAAAATACTAAAAAGGATTTTTAAAATTCGCATGATTAGTTTCCTCGAGAAGAATAAAATTTTTGCTTAAGAGCAGTACGGTTTCAGAACAGGGAAGTCTACGGAAGATGCCATTGGAAGGCGGGTAAAAAAAGTATATGGTTGGATGAGAGTAAGATGGGACTCTGCGTTTTCATAGATCTTGCTAGAGCATTTCCTTCGGAACTTTACCTGTGTGGCTTCCGGGGTTAAACATAAAAACTATTAAAAGGTTTCTTGGCGGATACATTCTGTCAAGAAAGTAGCGGGAATTATCGATTTCAATCTGGCGGGGCAATGGGGCAGGTAACATTTTTTTTTCCTAGGTTGGTACCACTGTCCTTAATTACTATGCCAAGCTTGAGCGGGATCTGTCAACTAGTGTGTTTGCAACAGCTGATTAAGTCAGTCGATGTCAGAGTGCGTGCCGATTTTTACTATGGGTGATTACGTTGAGTAAAGAATTTGTTTAAAGTTGTGTGTTGCAAATGAATTTTCGTGTGCCGATGCATTGAAAATGTTGCAAAAGGCCTTTGGTGATAATGCTCTATCGAAAACTCGTGCATATCAGTGGTACAGAGCCTTCAAGGACGGTCGTGAAGTGGTCGCCCAACGTCGATAAAATTAAGGAAAGGGTGCTGGAAAACCGTCGTATCAGCTTGAGAGAGATAGCACATGATCTTAAGATATCCCACGAGTCCGCACGTACGATTTTGATTGATATTTTGGGCATGAGAAAGGTGGCCACACGATTCGTACCGAAAGACCTGAATTTTCTTCAAAAACGTCATCGCGAACAGGTTGCTTCAGACATGCTGGATCGCTGTAATTCCGATTCTACATTGATGAAACGCATTATAACTGGTGATGAGACCTGGGTCTACGAGTACGATATGCAAACAAGCCAGCAATCATCGGAATGGGTGGCAAAAAATGAGCCGAAACCGAAAAAACCACGCCAAAGCCGCTCGAAAATGAAGGTGATGCTCATTGTTTTCTTCGATATCCGTGGCGTGGTGCACTACGAATTCGTTCCAGAGGGTCAGACGGTAAACAAGGAGTATTACCTAGGCGTTATGAAACGTTTGCGTGAGCGTATCCGTAAGAAGCGGCCAAATTTGTGGGCGAACAACTCATGGATTTTGCATGACGATAACGCGCCTTCTCACTGAGCTACGATTGTGACTGACTTTCTCGCCAAAAACTCAACAAACGTGCTTCAGCAACCACCGTATTCGCCGTATTTGTCTCCCTGCGACTTTTTCCTCTTCCCAAAACTAAAATGGCACCCGTTTTGAGTCGATTGAAGCCATAAAACAAAATTCGGCGCGAGAGCTAAAGTCCATCCCGGAAAGCGCCTATAAAAAATGTTTCGATAATTGGAAGTGCCGTTGGCATAGATGTATTGGAGCAAATGGAGCCTATTTTGAAGGCGACCCAATAAATTTTGACGATTAAATGTAACAATGTTGTTTTAATTGAAAATTCCCGGTACTTTCTTGACAGAGTAGTATAACTCAATTCCTGAAAATAGATAAGTAAATCAGTTAAGTGACATCTGTAAATATTGAATACCTCAAGGAACAGTATTAGGACCTATTTTATTAATTATATACATGAACATCCTATTATTGATGAAAAATGAAAGGTGAAGTCATCACTTTTGCAGACGATACTATCTTACTGTATGAAAATGATACTTAGGCAAAATCAAAATTAGGGGCTGAGAATGATCTTTCGAATATAAAAAAAAAGTAAACCATAAATGTGGATAAAACAAGGTACTCATCATTTGCCTCTTATGGATCAGGTTCTCCACATATGGGTAATCTACAAGTTGACAATAACTCATCAATCTGTGAAACTGGGCATATAAGGTATCTGGGTGTTACAGTAGAAAGACATTCGCAATGGGACAAATATATAGTGAGGAAATTGAGATGTTTACTTTCCAGATTCGAATGTCTGAGAAAATGTTTGGATGTAACACATTAAAGGGTAATATATTTTGCATTATATTAGTCTGAAATAAAATATGGTATTATAGGTTGGCGTGGAGCGTACCAATATTACATGAAAAGAGTTATCTACAGAAAACCCCTATTATTTCCATCTGATGTTTTCTATGGTATTTCTGGAGTGATGCATCCAATTCAGCTGTTTATATTGCAGATGTTGTTTGCCGTAAAAAATCGAGAAAATTTAATTTCAAACATCTGAATATGGGTATGGAACAGAAATCAAAGGAAAACAGTTTCATGTTCCTAGAGCAGAAAAACGTAGGCCAGAGATGTTACCCCCACCTGGCTCCATGCATATACGCTATAATTCCGGAAACCTTGAGAGAGATTAAAGGATTCAAGAATAACAAGAGAAAAATTAAGCTGTTAAGATAAGGAGCTGCTTCAGTTTGATTATAAATCCTCAATGCCCTTTGTTTTTAATTGATTTGGTAGAGTTTCAATGGGTAGAGTAAATAAAAAACATGAAAAGAGAATTTAAATAAATTAATTCGGCTGTTCTGTACCAAAAATCATTAATAAGGGGTATCAGCTGTGACAATAGAAAGTTCTAGAAATCAAGATAGTGTAACATACACCTGTATAACAATTCTTCACTCAAACAAACTCGACAAGGTTTTGTTAATCACAGAGGAAATTGCAGACATGCGCACGTTTCAAACTGATAAGTTTTCGTCAGCGCAATGTATGCTAGTGATTCCAACTCTGTCAAGTAACTATTTTCGCTACACACAGAGACACTCAGGTATTAATAATACACTAGCGCCATCTAGAGTATGCAAAATACATACAAGACATACTTTTGCGAGTTAATTCAAAAAAATATGTGTATTCCCGAAATTTTCACGTTACTAACGCAGAAAAAAATTTCCTCATGCTTAAATCAGACAAAAATTTGCCGTAATACTCATAATTAGCATATTCTTAGTCAAATAAATTAATTCGGCTGATCTGTACCCAGAATCCTTAACAAGGAGTATGAGCTATGATAACAGAAAGTTCTGCAATTTCCTCAGTAATCAATAAAACCTTGTCGAGTTTGTTTGTTATACAAATGTATATTACACTGCCTCGATTTCTAGGACTTCTCTATTACCATAACTCAAACTCCTCATTAATGATAAAAAGAGAAAACAACTGCTAAATATGGCACCCAAGATATATTGTATGGATGGGATTATTTTACTTGATTCAACTTTAACAAATGTGTTTTCTAACAATATCGCTTCGACTTATCAGAAATTGTTACAAATAAGGTTGCTGAGATCACCAGATTTCCCATGTATATTTACTCTATAGGTGCTGGTTTTGATTGTCTATTTTTTCACATGGATTCAGATTATTATTATTTAACATCATTTGGAATTTATTTAATTTGAATACTGGCTATTGTACTATATTTTTTTTCATTTCATTTTGAATCGCGTACAGGCCTCTGCAATTAATGTTTATCACTGTATATTTAGAATAAAGTATATTCTTATTATTATTATTCAGTATTTCTGAATTGGTTTTTTTCATCTGTTTCATTACATTTTCTTTTCTGATTTTTTGTAATAACTGAAGTTACCTTTACATTATTACGTAGATGCATCCTCTTATCTTAATATACAATATTATATTTATTTATTGGTATGTATTTTTTATATATATATAACCATCTATATTTGATAGTTAAAATAAATAAACAAAAATATAAGTTGTATTCATTTTGCATTTGGAATTATAATACAGCATTTTTAACCTTAGGTGCACGAAGTGCACCTCGTAATTACGTAGGTGAAAAAAGTTGGCGTGCCTACTTAAGGGCCTACAGTTGTGGGGTTTATAAACGACGCGACATATTTTGGATCAGAATCAAATAATAAGAAGCTGTTTTTAACTTGACCGAAGGATTATTACATATTTTGAATATCAAAACAGAATCAATCTGTTAGTCTTCTACAATTTTAATTTGAAAAAGTTTTTTCAAGAACTTTCAAAATTAAATTAATGTCTTATAGGCACTGCTTATATTCAATAGACGTATGAAATCAAAATTCATTATATAATTTCAAATGGAATATACAGAAAAACCCGAACAAATATAAATTGTTAATTAAAATTAGAAAATGAGTAATATTGAATGTTTCGTTCGAAACACGCGCACCTGAACTCGTCAGACAGGCGTGGTACGCATGTTTTGCCTATAACATTTGACAAACTATTCTGTTTCTGGTCTTATATTTATGAAAACCAAATCTCTCTCAAAAATACACAATATAACTTTAAGAACCTCTTCAAAATTAATGTATTTGAAATACTTTATATGTTTGTTTATTTAAATAAGTTACTTCAAAAACTCTTAGAAACATGTAGCATGTTTGGAACGAATCATTCAATATCACTTATTTTTTCATTTCAATTAACAATTTATATTTGTTGGGTTTTTTTATTCCATTTGATATTGTATGATGAATTTTAATTTTATACGTCTATCAAATATAAGCATTAATTTAATTCTAAAAAAATATTTTTTAAATTTTTTTTTAATTAAAATTGTAGAAGCTTAACAGATTAATTCTGTTTTGATATTCAAAGTATTTTGGATCAGATTTCAGATCACAAATTGCGGAATATTGTCGCATCCTGTTATTGTTGCAAAGCTATCTAGAACTTCTGAGAGATGGCACTCCATCTCATCCTGAACATATTCTACCAGATTTTAATGTTGACTATTGTTTTCAAGAAGCATAGAATTTCCCAGATTTCTTTCTTTTGTATTGTGGGTTTACACGAAGACACATTGTGGTATTTTAATCAAATTAACCTACCTCATCCACGAAGTCGTTCAGAGCCGTTCAGAGGCGGCAAGTAATAAGTAGATCGCGATTTAATATTTTCTGCTTTTGTGAATGGCATTCATTATTTTTGATTTATTTTATTATCTGCAGGTTATACAGGTTCAAATGTTGCTTTATATGATATTATGCATTTAACTTCCCTTCTCATGCTCTTATTCTTGTGTTCTAGATATTTCATCTCATGATTATTACTAACCGGAGATCCTAATACCGGAGATTTTAGTACATGATGCTCTTAGAAATGAGCAATCTTACTGGAGGGCCCTTTTTGCTTGGATTATCTAAATACCAGACAATCTTCCTTGTGCCGGTTAAGACTATCTTATTACAGCACCATCTTGGTTCCGGACGCTCTATTGGTCATTTCGAACAATTTGAGACCGAATAACTGCTGATTATATGCAGAATAGGAACTATTCTTGGAAAACGCCCTATCATTCCAACACCTTGGAGAACAATATTCCAGGATAACCTCAAAGATAAGTCCTTATGTAAATATTGGACCAAAAGCTAATTGTAAAACTGTAATATATTGTAAATAAGGGCCACTATTTTAATTGTACAGTTGAAATAGATATACATATATATACATAGTATAGGGAGTAAGAGTTTTCATTTCCACTGTCAGGTTGACAATTTGGGATTCATTCAGGAAAGACAAGTTTAATTTATCGTTTCCTTGGCCCAATATGAAGAGACATTTTATGAAGTAGGATGTTTCAAGTACGGAGGGACAAAAATCGCTAGCGCAAATTAGAGTGTTTTAGTTTAATTTTCTTTTATCTTGTTATCATAGCCTATGCTGTGGTGGGTTAGGGATTTTGGTTTCAACATATTCTATAACCTCTACAATTCGTGTCGTAATAAAAGTATTTATAGACATTTCTGGTATTTCACAGGCTGCAACCAATCGTAGTAATTTATTGCAGATGTTCGAACGATGCCTTATGAACCTAAAATTAACATGGTTAAGTAAAGATTAAAGTTCTTTCTCTGAAATAACCCGTTACAACGCAGTTTTAAAGAGCATCATGATACATTTATGCCTGTAAACTTCGTCGTCCCAACAGTTAGAATTGTAAACTGGTTCCATCCTGATTCTACTAGCTTTGATCTCATTATTTTTCTATAACCAATGAGAAGGTTTATTCATTCAGTCCACCTAAAGATAGACCTTCTAATAAATTTCGTTAATTTTTTCTTTTTGTTAGAAAGGATGCATCGAAAAAAACTAACCTTCAGTATTGGAATAGACTGAAAAAATATTATTCTCATAACAGTCAAACATATCGTATGTAGCTTTTGCTAAATTATGCATTATCATTCGGGTAGCCAAACTTGTCGCATGTAGCCTTTGCTACATTAAGCTCTGTCTCCGTATAATCAAACTCGTCGCTTGTGACATTTCGGTTCAAGCTATCTATTGTAAATATAGTAATCCAGTCGATTGCCAAAGTACTGGAAAATTGATTACATTTATTTTTAGTGTAATTAACATATATACCTTTCGACTTGGTTTATATAGAGTAAAATAAGAATTATAGTTCATTGTTATTATAATATATTACGAATATTTTACTTTAATTCTTCATCATTTTCGTTGGTTTACCATACTAGATAAACAGAGCTAGTTTATCATCGAGATAACTACATACATATGCCCTTGAAGTAAAATTATTCGCTTCACTACATCGAAATACTTCCACTAAACCCATCGAGGCAAACTACTGCGGTAAACTAACCGTCGTACGAGAAATTATGTTCAAAATTTTAGTAACTACTGCTGCATTGACGGTATTAAACTTGATTTGTTCTTAAAAGACGTGCAGCAAGCAAAGACAGACTCAATGCAAAACTATTATAAACTGTTTATGGGTACGATAAGATTTCGATATAGAAAAAAATTATTTATGCTCGTTTTTATTGAACTCACTATCATATAATTTTCTAAATAAACTACTCAACTTGAATTTCAAACTATCCATGAACAAGTATGTTATACTATTTAATGCATTTCCTTGAAAATATTGAGGAACGTATACAACCTCTTCAAGACCTAGAAAGAATAATTAAGTCAAAGGTTCAGAATAAAAATTCGAATAGTTACAAGAACAATCTCATATATTTACCTGTAAGAAAACTGCTAAATTGAGTGGATATAGTGGACCACATGCCAACTCTAAAGGTTTCTGCACTCTTATCAGCATTAACAATAATAATTTTCGGGAACTAGGATTCATTCTGTACCATTCACTTTCTGAAAAAATCTCATTTCCAATTCGTAGACTCTGGAAGATTATTGAATTGCCTGATTGATTTATTATGATAATATAACATCGATCTTGAGTTATTACAGTTTATATGAAAGCTATGTATAAAATGTGATTATTGGGCAATTTTTACCGCGAAAATTAATTGTTTTTGGAAATATAAACATGAAAAATAAGTAACTGACCATATAGATATTAGATTATTTCGACCAAATATCTGTATAAAGTTCATTCAATTCAGTTTTGTAAACAACTCATATTCGAATTTTTATAGTTTTTGCTTCAAGAAACATTTATCTTAACCCATGTAATGACATGTCTCATATGTTTCGTTGGTAATTGTTTATCCCATTCATATTACTTCAATGATTGAACTTTATTATCTTAACCCACTCTGTTAAGGCGCAAACTCCAGCTACTTTTTGTAATATCATGAGCAAATCACTTGCGCACGTACATCCTATAATATTTAAGTATTATTGTATAATGAATAGTCTGTATAATGTGATTGCTTCCAAAATAACTAATTTCCTCTATGAAAGAAGAATAATCATAGAAACCATATATCTTCGACATATTGGAATTGTGCCTACTTGATATTTTCTGTAGGCTATAGAACATAGATAATTTATTTATTTTAAGCTCTCACATTCAATCTCTTTCGGGTCATGTAATATCGTTTTTTAGTAATTTCTATTTTTCATTCTAAAAGTTGAGTGAAGATTCTGGATAAGAATTTCAAACGTTGTTCTGAAAAATATGCTTTTTAAATTTATGAGAAGCACTTTTTGGTTAGTTATAATATTCAGGAGAATTTTTACTGTATCAGCCATGTAGGTTATTTAATTTGTATCGACTTTCATCATTTTCTATAGATTCTTTTATATTTGGGAGTGTTGTACGGTATTTGAGAATTTTTATGTCTGCTCAAATAAGAAAAAAGTTTTTATTAGACATTTCGATTATGTTTCTCTAAAAGTAGATTATGAAGAGGTTTCACAAAATTATTCAGTTTATATATTGAAAATTTAATACTAGCCTGCATTAACAATATACTTTTTACATTGATTTTATTCTATTTATAATATAATATAAAATTTGAAATAAATATTTTTCTTTACATTAGTACAGTTGGAGTTTGTATCGTGCCAACTTTGAAATTTTCTGTAGTTTGAAGAACATATTGTTTTGACTCAACCTCTTACATTGAGCCTTACACATGTCAATTTTAGTCTTAATATCTCATAAATAAAAGTAATGTAATATTATTCTATGGTATTTTTTATTTTCCATTCCTAAAGTCGAATAAAACTTCTGGATGAGCGTTTCGAAGATTGTTTTGCGATATATTTCAAATTCATATGTGCCATTTCTTAGTACAGAATTTGGCAGTCAAAATATTTAAATCAAAAAGTTGACTGTATCGGCTATATGTCTTAGATTATTTCTTTCAATTTACTTTATTATCTATCGATTGCTCTATATTTTGGTGTGTTGATGATATGTGATGATTATATCTTTCTACCACTGGTGTGGTTCTACCAGAATGCAGGTATTTTGCTGATAAGGACGACAGAGTCAGTAATAGATCTGTGCTAGCTTTAGGGCGAGGACTACGATAATGTGTTAGATTCCTGAAGCTCGTAGTTTCTGTTATTGGGCAGAACTCTTCTTGGCGGCCATTGGCCTTCAAATGCTCATTTTAGAAACAACGCTACCATGGGAGAGTAGAAGTACACATGAGTACTTGTACTTCTGGCCAACCAATTGAGGTTGGACTCGGAGCGATAGTGGTTGAAACCCTGCATGCTAGGGCTAGATGGGTATTCCATTCATCTGAGTTCGTGGTTTTTGGATAGGATGGTCCAACATATATCCTGGAGCTTTGAAATTCTTGAGCATACGCTAGACGTTAGGTCTGAAACTAGATCGACTTGGAGAGTTTACGGTGGTTTCGTGCCGCCGCTGGGTGGTGGATAAGCCCCTTCGAGTTGCGTCTCACCGAACTGGGGCTTTGATAGTGCAGAGTCAGTAGAGTTAGATTAGAGCTTCAAAGCTATCCGTCTATAATGGAAGCAAAATGGAGCGACTTCGATTGCACGCTAATTAGGCGTTTTCAAATTCCGCACCAATGGGTACAGTGGCTAGAGACACTATGGTGAGAAAGTCACTTTAATCCTCAACTGCAATCGCAATTATATTTTGCTGCGAAATAAGGTACATAGTTTTCTCGGGGCATCTCTAATTTTTCAACTAAATAATGTAGAGGTTTTGAAGAATATTTTTGTCTTAATATTCAAAATCAAATATTATCCTCTTTCAAATATGAACTCTTCAAATCTATTTTATTGTTTATTATCAACTTCAATATAGAAAATTTGTTTTGGAATATAATCTCTTCAATTTTACATGCAACCTTGGATTTTTCACAGAAGATCCAAGTACAGGTTGTGGGAAGTAAAGACCATCGTTTTTGTAAATTGATAAAATTAAATAATACTCAACGGTGAAAAACAACATTTTTCAGAGTTGGAAACTGCGCTTCGGGAGGGCAGTACTAGCCGTCCATTTCCACTACTCTATCATATACACTTCTCAGAAATTGTAGTGGATAATTTGCGTTCATAAAATTATATATAGAGGGAAATAAAAAAGTGATTTTATTTATAAATACTGATGTATTAAGTTAAGTGTCTACATACGGTCAACTTGCTTGAAATAGCAACAGTAAACAAGATTGCTTTAGAGCAACAACAATGAAGAGGAATCAACAAATTGAAGTTTCTGTCTTAGTGGAGTCCGCAGGCTTAAAAAATATTTCTTCTTTTAGAAAATCTTAAAATCACGTTTTGATACTGATGTAGCCTCCTCTAACTCTTCGGAGTGCTCTTACTCTATTTGACACTGTGTCAATGAGGTAATCAATGAAGATTTGAGGAGTGTTTTTCCAAATGTCCGTCAAGACACTTGGAAGCTGTTGTAATGTTTGAGGTGGGTCAGTTAAGCGCTGTAATTGCTGCGAATTGCAGACCAGACATATTCAATACAATTTTAGCCTGGAGAGACAGCAGGCCAATCTATTCGGTTAATTCCATGCATTCCTGTGCAGTTGTTAATAATTCTTGTCCAGTATGGACGAGCATCATTGTCGATTAACGTAAAATTATTACCGGAAAGGGAACAATAATTGGTTTTTCACTCCAGTCACGAGGCCTTACCGTAGTTGATTGCGTTAATGGGGATAATAAGATATGTATCCTCATTAGAACAAATGCGTCCCTAAACTTACATTAAACCGCCACCAAAAAGAGATTTTCTCATCATGAAATGTTCAGTATACCGTTGAAACTATTCTTGCCACATCAACATTCGCCCATCAGACTAATAGAGTCAGGTAGAATCTCCATCTGTGCACGTTCCAGTTCTCATGTTCAAGAGCTAACGATAGCTTAAAGCCCGGTGCTCCCTACTCAATAACAGGTGCCTAGCGGATATTCTTGGCCTCGAGTTGAAACTGGTCAACCTATTTCGGATTTCGACTAAAAACTATCCTGACGATAACTTGTCGGAAGGAGTTATCAATTCAGGATGCTGTGAAAAAGGGATTTCGTCTTGTAGTTAACCATATTAGCCAATCTTCTGCGACGGTTGTAGTTCTTGCTCTTCCATCCGCCCACATATATTATAGCGATTTCACTCTTTACTAACTTTACTTTTCGAAACCCGAAGACGGTTAGTGATTTCTTGTTGAGTTGAACCTTCATGTGATAAACACACTAATTGTTCAAGTTGGACGGCTTCTAAACGCATGTAAAAAGACAATTAATATACAACTTACACTACACAACACCAAATCGGGTGCAATAGCACATTATCCCACATACGGATAACAAAATGAGAAGATTATGCACCTACAAGAAAAGATTATGTTGACATTTTTTGTGATTAAGCCCTTCAGTGTCATGGAGACCATACGTGTATTTTGTGTCTGTAACACGAAAACCTACACCTGCCCACATTGGTGTGTACAGCAATGCTGAAAATGTTATTCAAGTTCTAAAAGTCAGCTTTCCTTCGAATATCTACTTCAATTTTTGAGCAGCGCAAAATGCATGATCAATACCAAGCATTTTGAAATTAGTGCTGTTGTGGAATCGGTTTTAACATTATTTCTTCATTATATTTCAAATTCAAAGAGTGACGCTTCTTGGATTATACCCGTATTCAACTCACCTCATCCGTAAGTAATTGTGATTGCCAATGTAGAAGGAAAAGTTGAGAGAAAGTGTAACATAAGCCACCGATCTGCATTATCAAATCTAAACCCATATTCTCGAACTGCAAATTAAAGAAAAATCATTATTTTACAGACAGATGATGTTCATTCAAGAAATTAATAGAATTATATCATTGAGTATCTACTCGTTCTCAGTATGAAAAAGTTAAATAGTGGTTCACAATATTATCATAACATTTTTTGATAGCATCTGTGTTCTAATATCACATTTAATATTAATATAAATATTTTAAAAAATTTTAAACAATTTAAAAAAAGTCGATTTTAAAACTTGTTTTTCAATAATGTTTTGCATATCTTGAGTTTTTGTATAAAGTACCTTGGTTAGATATCCAATAATATTGAATAGTCTAAGTAAGATAGTTTTGTGATAAAATTCCCAGGATTATGTTGGATATTCTTGAAAGATATTGGTTTTCATAGGATTGATAAGCAGAAACAAAAAATTTTGTCTATTCAAAATGTTTAATTTATAGGATTTTAGTTAATAATTTTTATTTATTGGATTTTGTTATACCATTTGGATATCTTATAATGAATGTTTATTTTATGTCATGATATAAGTGGTACTTATACGACATTAGTTTAATTTATTTTCAGAAGTTATAATCATTGAATATAATCTTTTGGAGTTAAATATGTAGAAGGCTAATTTTTTAAAATTGTTTAAAATTTTTTAAAATATTTATATTATTTTATATACCTTCTATCAAGAATGACCTCTATTTACGTTACGACATTTAATATTTTCAAATATAAATATTGCTCATGTTCATTTTAATTTAGTTACCCAACTCTCTCCAAGAAATCCAAAACATGAGAATTGATTTTATAAAATGCAAAATTTAGTGTACCTAGTACGGATATTTCATTTGATTTCTTGAAAAACATTGAAGAAAACTTCGAATGAAAGGCCTAGGACGATGAACTACTACTACTCATGATACATTCTGTGAACCAGATTTACCAAGGAAACTTCATCTTTTTCAAAAAAAGTTATTGAAAAGCACTTTTTTTTTAATTTTAGAATTCCGTAAAAATTTCTTTCAGTTTCATACGTAATTCTTGTATGACGGTGGAACTATTGACTGACTGTTTCACATTGTTATTCAATCTAACTCTTAAAATAAGGAAACTAATTACATAATAATCAACTCACGTAAAGCAGACCCAGAAATCCTGGTGCGAACTGAATGCCATAAAATATAGTCGCTACGAATAGAATATTCCAGTACTGAGTTTTTATTTTGTTGAAACTTCTGCAATATCAAGATTAATTATTATAGTTCTTTTCATAATACCATTCAAATGAGATGATCAAATGTTCAGGCAACTTCAATTCATCGTTATATCCATACAAATACTATTATGAAAAGTAGGATTTGTTGTTCGTCGAGGTATTAAGCATCAGACATGTATCTTTCGATGGTTGCGCAATAATAGTTTTCTTAAATTCCTTGAAATTAAGAGATCGAACACCATGCGGCAAATGATTATAAAGTTTAATGCACTGCTACGTAGGGGACATCTCAAACTTGGCTGTATTGTGTTTTGGGATATACAATGTTCCCTCACTTCTGGTATTAAGGCCATGAAAGCTCGATATCTTAACAAGGTTTTTTTTCATTTTACTTCACATATACATTCTGTCGAGAAAGTACCGGGAATTATAGATTTAAATCTGGCGGGGCAATGAGGCAGGTGAATTTTTTTTTTCCTAGGTTGGTACCACTGTCCTTAATTACTATGCCAAGCCTGAGCGGGATCTCTCAACTAGTGTGTTTGCAACAGCTGATTAAGTCAGTCGATGTCAGAGTGCGTGCCGATTTTTACTATGGGTGATTACGTTGAGCAAAGAATTTGTTTAAAGTTTTGTGGTGCAAATGAATTTTCGTGTGCCGATGTATTGGAAATGTTGCAAAATGCCTTTGGTGATAATGCTCTATCGAAAACTCGTGCATATCAGTGGTACAGAGCCTTCAAGGACGGTCGTGAAGTGGTCGCCCATCGACGGCTTCGATCGAAGATAACGTCGATAAAATTAAGGAAAGGGTGCTGGAAAACCGTCGTACCAGCTTGAGAGAGATATCACATGATCTTAAGATATCCCACGAGTCCGCACGTACGATTTTGATTGATATTTTGGGCATGAGAAAGGTGGCCGCACGACTCGTACCGAAAGACCTGAATTTTCTTCAAAAACGTCATCGCGTCAAAACGTCTACGAGTACGATATGCAAACAAGCCAGCAATCATCGGAATGGGTGGCAAAAAATGAGCCGAAACCGAGAAAACCAAAGCCGCTCGAAAATGAAGGTGATGCTCATTGTTTTCTTCGATATCCGTGGCGTGGTGCACTACGAATTCGTTCCAGAGGGTCAGACGGTAAACAAGAAGTATTACCTAGGCGTTATGAAACGTTTGCGTGAGCGTATCCGTAAGAAGCGGCCAAATTTATGGGCGAACAACTCATGGATTTTGCATGACGATAACGCGCCTTCTCACCGAGCTACGATTGTGACTGACTTTCTCGCCAAAAACTCAACAAACGTGCTTCAGCAACCACCGTATTCGCCGGATTTGGCTCCCTGCGACTTTTTCCTCTTCTCAAAACTAAAATTGCCCCTTCGTGGCACCCATTTTGAGTCGATTGAAGCCATAAAACAAAATTCGGCGCGAGAGCTAAAGTCCATCCCGGAAAGCGCCTATAAAAAATGTTTCGATAATTGGAAGTGCCCTTGGCATAGATGTATTGGAGCAAATGGAGCCTATTTTAAAGGCGACCCAATAAATTTTGACGATTACATGTAAAAATGTTGTTTTAATTGAAAATTCCCGGTACTTTCTTGACAGAGTAGTATAAGACATTTGAAAATGAAAATGGAGGACAACGTTAAAATATCATTTTCTAAAAACACGGGTCTACAGGAACGTGGATGAACACCATGCGTAAGATCCGTTTTTGTAATATGAAAGCCATGCCAACCTCTGAAGAGTTTTCCCACAGCAATACATTATATGAGAGGTGACTATAGACTAAGCTATAATATATATCAACAAGAGATACTCTATTAATAACATAATATGAAGTATTCAATTTCTTACACAAATATTGAATATGCATAGATCACTTCAAATTGTTATCTACGTAGATACCAAGAAATTTAATATTATCCGTAGATGGGATGACAGTATCTGAATAGCGAATGACAGCTCTACGATCATTATGGCCAATTGTAAAATAAATACATACAGTTTTATAAATGTTGACCATCAAATTATTCTCCTGACACCAGTTCACAAAGCACTGTACTAAAAGCTCACAATGCATCTGACGCTCCTCAAAAGTAGGCGCCGTAGCTGCCATTGATGAATCATCAGCGAATAGGCCAATACATAACTTTTCTGGGAGTGAAAATATACTGTGACATCCCAGACAGTTACCCAAATTGATGAACATTCGTCGCAAATTATCGGGAAGATCATTTATAAAAAGTAGAAATAGAAATGGCCCGAGGGCGGACCCTTGTGGTACTCCCAAAGTTATATCCTACTCAGCAGGTGAAGGGTTCCGATTTTTGACAAACATGAATCACCCTTAAGATAGCTGAGGATCCAATCCAAAAACACACGTCGGAATCCCAAGTTGTAACATTTTTCAATTATGAATTTGAAGGACAAACTATCAAAAGCACGTGAAAGATCGAAAACTAAGCTCGCAACGTATAAGCCGTGGTCAAGGCACCCATTAAAGAACTCAACAAAGTGAATTGCCGCTGTTTGAGTTGAGTGACTAGATCCAAAGCCATGCTGGGCGGCATCAAGCATCTTGAATTTTTCTAGGTACTTAATAGTTCTATTGAACACATGTCCCTCCAATACCTTGGAAAAAACACTTAAAAGGGAAATTGGCCTATAATTTGTGATACTTCGGGTTTCTCGGTTACTCGCCCCTCATGACATTGTAGCTTGACGCGCTGGAGGGCCTTGTTGACTAAGATCCTAGTTTCATCCTGTTGAAATGGAGGATTAAGTCTTGATGCCTAAAGCAATGTCACTCGCGTCACTCTCTGGACGCGTGTGGTGGAAGTTCAACCAATGAGGCCCTAGTTCCACCAAAGAGGTGAAATGGAGGACTGAGCCGCGTTGTCCAACTCAGTGACAAGGGTGTCTGTCGCAGCACAGGGCTTCACCCTTAAAACTAACGTACTCTACCCTCTTGCAGTATATCTCCTCATTTTTCTGTCCAATGGCCGAGTGCGTTACTTAGCATACTGCGTTACGTCGGGAGGGTAGAGGCCCTGGGGAAGTGTTCGTACAACCTGGCCACCAAATTGGTGTTGGACTCGAGGGGGCAGTAGTTGAAAATCCGAATGATGTACCAGAAGGGTATTCCATCTATCTGTACGCAGAAACTCATGTTCATGTTATCTTGAGAATTGCTTCAGGGTTTAGCGGGACTTGACGGTTTGACCGACCTCGTCCTGAACCAGGAAAGCTTGCGAGACGTTTCTGGAGTTTGTAGATCTCGACAATACGGCTTAGACCGTTGGTGCTTGAAGCCAGGATCAATTGAAAGACTTCACAAAGGTTCGTGGGTCTTGAAGCACTGGCCGGATTGACGGCTCTCGTACCAGCAGCAATTGAGGCATCAATTCTCGAGACTGTCTTGGTTCATGGGACTGTGTTCGGGTGGGTGGATAAGAACTCCCTTCAGCGAATGAGTTGCGCCACAAAACAAATCGGGTACTGATACTGCAGAGCCAGTAGAAGTTGGATAGTGCTTCGCTGCTACCAGTCACGGTCCAGTCGGACTGAAACCGAAACTGGAAGCTTGGTGGCTTCAACTCTTCGGAGTGGTTATCGCTAATGCGTGATGATAAGGCGTATCCTTATCACACTATCTACTTCCTGGGCAGATTATGCAGACTGCTGAGTAGTCACCTGGTGAAAGAACCTGCTCACATGCTAGTACCGGTAGAATTCACCGATTTATGATCTCGATTACTGTTAATACTCAAGAAATATCCTGAAACACGTTGAACTTCAATTTTAAAGTGTCATTCTTCTAGGTAAAAATACGAACCCTACCTTCAACGTCCTTCGCAAGACAGGTATAACCCCAATTTTTCAGTTAGGATGTATGGGCTTGTGATACATCGTTTGGAAGGTCGCTCTAATCAGAAATGTTATCATTTTCATGTTTATTGCAAAAATCAAAATAGAAAATATAAAATAATGTGATTACCGAAATTCATTATAATATTCCCTCGAATATTCCCAAATCTTATCACAATAATACTTAACTTATTTAACTTCGAGATCTGATAGAAAGAAAATGAAAAAAACCATAAAACATTGTGTTTTTCAATGAAAACTACGTAAAACACTTTCTGTGGCAATGCTAGTTTCTTTAGAACGCCTTCGTTAATTGTTTTGTGCTGATAAGTTGTAGTTTATAAATTGTCTAATTTGTGTTTGAATTTCATTAGCTTCAATTTTGAAAAATGGTTAGATTAACGAAAATGCACAAAATTACAATTTTACAAATGATTGATTACGGAGATATTACCCGAACACAAAAAAGAAGTCGTTTGTGTCATGAAAAATTTCCGGATTTGCTTTCTTATGCCAAGGGACAATAAGTAAAATAGAGAAACAGTTTCGCGAGGTTGGACATGTAGGACAAATTGGAAGAGCAACTGATAAAACATTGTAGGAGGATGTGAAATCAGATATAATGCTTGATTTGAGGAAAATCCACAGAAATCGAGTAGAAATGCATCGATTCTAAACATATTAAAACAAAATGAAAATCCGCTACTTCTCTACAGAAAATCCTCACTGGATCAGAGAGGGATACACCAAAAGGTTTTTGGGCAGGAAATGTTCGAAACCTTATGATAGGCCCCTTTTTCATTAAGGGCAATTTGAATGGCGATAACTATTTATCACTACTTCAAAATGATGTCGTTCCAACTTTGGCAAATTTATATCCTGATCAAGGAAATCCTCAAGGTCCACGGAATACGATATAATTTCAACAGAATGGAGCACCACCACGTTACCAATGCATTGTCCGGCAGTACCTCGGCGCAATATTTCCAAATCGGTGGATAGAAAGGCGAGAAACGATCGAATGGCCAGCGCGATCCCCTGATCTAAACCCATTAGATTTTTGTTTATGGGGATATGTGAAGAGGATTGTGTAAAAAACTATATCGGTTGATTTGAATGACCTAAAAAATTGAATAACGCTTGCGATTAGGACGATCACTCCTGAGATGCTGAATAATGTCGGAAGGAATTTTTATTTGAGGTTAGGATGTTGCCAAGGCATTCGTGGTGAACACTTTGAACATCTATTCATTAACATTCATAATTTTTCTGCTGCATTTTGTATTACATTTTAGTTTTTGATTTTGTTCCAAATTTCGCTGATCACTTGATTTAATTTTGATTGTTGCAATAAGCATGAAAAGGATAACTCTACTGAATAGAACATGACGCGACCTTTCAAACAATATACCACAAGTCCATACTTTTTTTTGAAAAATTGGGGGTTGTGCCTGTCTTTTGCCAAGATGATTTTCCCGGAAAAACACTCATCTTTGGTCATGCGATTATGAGTGAAAATACATAGAATGGTCACAAGGCATCACCACTTTTTCCACATGTTAAACTTCGTAAGCCTTTATACAGAGGTCTTTTTGTGTAATTCTCCTCAGAGCAACAATCAGTGTATTGGCATGTGAGTCTGCCCCAAGAGGCAGAAAATGTAATAAGGGTTACGCCTTATCGTCGCGCATGGCGAAAACTGCTTCGAAGAGCTGAACCTACCAGCTTTCCGTTTAGGCATCAGTTCGAAAACCTACAACCGTATGACTGGTAGTAGCGAAGCACTATCCAACTTCTACTGGCTCTGCATGGTCAGTACCCGAGTTGTTTGGGACACAACTCACACGCCGAAGGGGCTTCTTATCTATCTATCCGAACGCAGTCCCATGAACCAAGATAGTCTCAATATTGATGCCTCAATTGATCCTGGTACGAGCACCGTCCATCCGGCCTGTACGTTAAGACACAGGAACCCTTGTGAAGTTTTTCAATTGATTCAGATTAATGGCGTCACCTGCCATATAGCTGATGATAAGATCTTACGACGAGAATTTGTGAATTATCCGCCAAGGTCATGTGATTTGACACCTCAGGATTATTTTCGTTGGGGTTATGTAAAACTATAAGTCTATGCCAACAAGAACTGTGGATCACTTGGAAGATAATATTTTTGAAGTATTGGCGAAATACAGCCGGAATTAATGCATAGGGAGAAATCGTAGCGATTGGCTGCGTCAGTAAAATATGGTTCAAACGTCCACCACACAGCCATGGTGAAAATTTGAACGATATCTGGTTTCCAACATAATTGCATTGGTCAAGCTTCAAAATAAAGCATGAATTAGGTTAACATGTCAAACCTTTGTTGATTTATTCGAAATTAAAATCCTATTATTCAGCAACTCAAAGACGATAACTCTCTGCGCATGGATGACATAGCGGAGTTATACCGAGATGTTATAAAAAATTTTGATATGCGAATCCACTAGAGCCGTCACGGATATCTGGCAGAAATTATCTTTCACACTTGATCTTATGATAACTACTATTAGCATGGAAAATAGTGATTTTTTCGAATCGGGACAGTGTAACATACAAGTGTGTTACAGTTCTAAACTTCGTTATCATATTCTTAATAAATATCCGCCGCATCAGTTAATTGATTTGGAAAGAAATCTTTATTATCGTTCATCACTTTTGCCACTATTGTGTTGATCCTTTATATAGGCCAAACGGAAATAACTTCAACAGAAAGCTTCACGGGATATAGTGCTCCATTCAGGCATCGAAAAAAGAACTCACTCTTATTTCTCTAAATGTTTTGCTTGACCAATCGTGTTTTTCCGGAACAAAGCAATCACGATATCCTAGATCTGGGCCGAAATAAAAAAAACTGTACATCTTGGAATCAATATATTTTTAAACGCAGTGATTATGTAGCCCTAAGCCTTCTGAGTGAACAAACGGACATGTGGAATTTGCTACTTCTTGAAGTTCTCAAGAAAATGAACATATCTCAATAATAATATCCTGATATTATCCTGATACTCCTAGATCTTCTGTGAAGATCGCTCAGAAGCTTTTGAGCTTGTGCGAGTTAGGAGTTCAGTTGTGTTCTGGGTAGGCTTTGTTACTGCGATCTTACGCCACTTTAGGTCACAACACTGTTAATTTTCGACCAACAGTGAAATGATGGCCGGAACCCGTTCAACTAGAAAATTTCTTTCCCACCTGTGCAGGACTAGAACTCGCGACCTTTCGGTTCTCAATAAGAGCCCTGTGCTCTTACCACTGAGCCATCGGCACTCATATTAAAATATAAAAAACTAATACACAACTTTTAATACATCAGTTGGAAAATATAATATATCTACGGAACTCGGATTACTGTATATCTTTCCAATAAAAATATGTTGGGGAACAAAGTGATTTTCTGCAAGTCTATGCCAACAAGCCAAGAACTGTGGATCACTTGGAAGAGAATATTCTTCAAGTTATTGGCGAAATACCGGAATTAATGCATTAATGCCGGAATTAATGCATAGAGTGATCAAAAATTGTAGCAATTGGCTGCGTCAGTGGACGTTCAAACGTCCACCACCAGTTCGTTTGAAATGAAGAAAATGAATAGATTACCAAATCTAATTTTCCTAATTTGATATAGTCTATACAATCTCACTTGGCAAAGTCATAAGAAGCTCCCTGCAGCAATAACTGCGGGGGCAAAGAAAATAATACTTTTCTTGCCGTAGTCATAAGCATGCGAGCACCTTAAGGTATTAGAGTTGTAAAGAATAATGACGTGAATGTATTGATTTCTAGTGTAGATTCTTTTAACGTTACTAATTTTTTATTTATTTATAAATTTGCGCTTCGACGAATTAGGTCATCACATATGTGAATTATAATTAAAATTGCTACAAAGAAGGAAACAAATATTTGTGGTCATACCTTGAGAATGAGTGATCTGATGTATAACAGTGTATTATTATTATTATTATTATCCTGATACTCCTAGATCTTCTGTGATGATCCGGACGCTGATATTGAGGCCTTCTATTTTGGTGCTAACTCTGACTTCCTTGGGATTCCTATAGTGGATATTTTGTGATTATATGATGCACCTTCATTTACATGTGGCATATGGGACACCATGAAGAAGATTATTGATTCACTAGCTAGGAGTGTGTGAATTTTATATTGTCCATGTGGAGTCTTCTCATGGTTATAGGTTATTTTCTTCTCGGCATGATGGAAGGAGTGTTCTTAGTATTGTGTTCGATAAGAAAAAGTTTAAATCTGCATAGGTGTCATGCAGTCTTCCTTTTTTCTCTGATTCCGCCCTTATATTCGGAACATAGATCGTAGCTTATCATCATTTCAATAGCTTGTCCTTCAGATGTAGCTTCCTTTGTACACGTCAACTGTATCATTTTCCCCAATCCACAAGTATTATCTTTGTTGACTCCTGGTTTTGGCTGATCAGGCCTGAGATGACATTTACGATTGGTTTTTTGTAATAAATATTCCGAATGGCCCGACTTCAGCTCGGCGAGTTATAACAAATAAGTGGATGGCAAATGGTTTGGGCAATAGGATAATCTAGTGGTTTTTGTATTGCTTCTAGTTCGGCGATGAAAATGTAACACAGTATTCTGGGAGTTTCTGCTTCGGAATTGCTGTCGAAGTAAAGGAAGAACATCCTACTCCATCTGTGGATTAAGATGTATCTGTATATATTATTCTTCCTTGTTGGTGACGTGAAATTGTTTCTCTGAAACATTGTTGTATAATTTCTTTGGGGGTTTCTGGTTTTCTGGTCTTTTGTTAAGTTTATGTCGACAGTGTTTTCCTACTGGTCCAGGGTGGATAAAGCGTTTCTTTATGTATGATGGTAGTAATGTCAAAGATAAACTCAATAAGTTGTTCACAGGGCTGATGTTTGGATTTCGTGTTGTTCTTATATTCCTGTTTGTGTTTCTAGGCGATTAATTGTTTTTACCATGGGTTCAGCAAGTTATCTGAGTTTCTAGCGGAGTGGGTTAACTCTTATATTTGTTAACGTAACGAAAGGGACAGCTTCCCTATTTCCTTGCATATGTTATCAGAAGGGCTAGTAACGACTGCACCTGTCGTTGGACAAAGGGCAGTATTCTGTATGATATTGAGACGCTTTAATGAGGTTTTACTAGGTGTTGCGTATAATACAAATCCATAACTTAGCTTTGATCTGACTAATGTTCCAATTTTTTGAGTGAAGTGCTTTCATCTACTCCCAGGTGATCATTTGATAGAACCTTCATCGCATTTAATCTTCGAATGCAGTCTGATTTGAGGTCTTTGATATGTTCCTACTAAGAGAGTGTTGTTTCAAAAGTATATCCAAGGAAGGTGTAGAATTTTACGTTTTATAATGAGGTGTTTATGAGTTTCAGGTGAGATGGTTTAAAACGTCCATCAAAAGCGGTAGAATTATAAATCGTTCAGAAATTTATGAGTTCTTGTCTAAACGTCCTTTCGAATATGAAAAACAACATATTTCCTTCTATATTTCTGTCTTTCAGTTTCTGCAGTAATATGTGTGGTCATGTTGGATTGGAGGTTTTTACCATGTCGAAGTAAACTCTGATGAATTCTTCTTGATTAGCGCAGGGACGAAAATTTTTGTTTGCAATTGAACTATTCCATGGTTGATCGATGTTTGCTAAATCCACTTTGATATTTGGTTATCAACTTTTTACTTTCTATGATGTAACAAAATCTTTTGTTTATTTTTCTATCCATAACTTTTGCACATTGTGTTTGTTAGTGACATATTATTTATAGTGAGCGGACGTCTGTCCTACCACTGCCTCCACGCGGACTTTTGTGATATATATTTCCCCGACGAGATCCAGTTTTTGGATAAAACCAATAATCTTGCTCGGGGGTAATTTTTTCAGTTGGCAGTGGGCTATAATAGTTTGACCAAAGACTTCGAATCTGATTCAAGTTACTGAGGGGCAACGATGTGCATGGATGTTTCAGTGTCCTCAAGACACATCCTGCATTAATCATCTCCATCCTCAAGACACAGCCTGCATTCATATTCTTTAGCCAGACTGATTTAGTGCAAATGTGCTTTCAGTCCGCATTGACCCGTCATAATTCCTTATCTTCTGGTTCGAAGACGTTCCAAGGAACGCCTTCAAATGTTTCTGGTCAGGACGGCTCAGCCAGAAAGACTATAGTCTTGAGGTCATACTGCCTGTTATTGTCCGCTTAGCCACGTCATGTGGTATTTACAGAAATGGTTCCGGGCCTACCAGAGGTAGCGTGGCTCCAGCAAACACCAGCCGATCTGCCTCTTCGTTAGCAAAATATTTGGGTGGCTTAGCATCCAAATAAGATTGATTCTGTTATGCATACCGAGCCTGTTTAGAGCCGTGCTGCAAGTCCAGACTGTTTTCGATGTATAACAGCTGGACTTTAGATCTTGTAAGTGCTGACTGACTATCGCTAAATATTTTGATTTTGCCATTTTATCAGCAGATCCGTCGCGGTATTAATGGTAATTAGTTCTGCTTGAAATATGGTTGCGTATTGACCGAGACTCAGTGAGATGCTGATTCTTGGTTTGCCCCCATAGACTACCGCCCCCGTTCCGTTCGTCTGTGAACAAGCCAAGGACGGTCCTCAATAGAACCTCAGCATGCTGAATCTATTTGTCCCGGCTGGGGTCGATTACATTGAAATGCCGTTCTTGTCTCGTGACTTTTGGCGTTAGACCCGAGGGCAGCGATAGGGTTCGTTAAAGGCTCGTCCAGCAGTCCGGAGCTTACCGTCATTATTGCCTCTGGCCTGTGGATTGCCAGTTGATGTAGTTTGTATGTGATCCTTCCACCTCCCTCTACACGAGCAGATGCAGGGGTGGTAGATTTAGTAGGACCTCCATGGCAGTGTGGGTGTGGTGCGAAACGCAATTGTAATTGCGAGGCAAGCCTGTATCTGTAGTTGAGTGAGATTATGTTGGCCATTCGTTTATTGGCTCCTCTTCCACCACGCTACAGCATCATATGTTATATGTGGTTTAATTACCACAGTGTATAGCCAATATATCTGCCTGGGCTTTAAAGCCCATGTTTGACAGCAGATTCGCCTGCTGGTCCAGAATCTCATTCTGGCTTTATGACACACTTTGTCTTGGTGTCAACTGAGAGTTTTGTCCAGGACTATTTCCAGGTATTTTGACCCATTAGAGAATTGTATTGTTTCACCACGGATTGTCGGCGGTTCTAATCCATCCAGTTTCCGTTACTTGGTGAACGGTACTATAACTCTTGTGGGTTAAAAGACATATCTTCCCTTATACACCATTTGTCTATAGTGTCCAGTATCTCTTGAAGAACGACCGATATCGTCACCTCCGAGTTACCCTTCACTATGATTGCCAGGTCATCAGCAAATGCTTGAGATGTCAAATAATCGCTAGCAGGTCATCGACGAGAAGGTTCGCATGAAATATTAATAATCATTGATGATCTTTGTTGAATATACAATTATAAACTCGCAAAAGTGAAATGTTTTCAGCTTAAATCTACTTGGTCCATAGATTCGAAATCTTTATCTTTTCAACTTGAGGTATCTTTATTGATTTCGAAAGTAACTGCTGGAATAGATTTCAATGCCGAATATCTATCTACAGTTATTAAAAAAAGGATATTTTATTTTGCCATAACTGCTCTAGACATTAAAAAAACTTCTTTTATATTCTCGATTACCGTAGCATCTTTTGTGTGTGATTGATTCGTGAACAGCCTTCAATCACTTCCCAAAATAGTATTGAATTGAAAATACAATGATGAAGTGGTAACCTTGGAAGAGAATGACCATGTTCTTTGAAAATTTGATCTATAACATAAGTGTTCGTTTTCAAATTTTCTGGCACTACTTTGATCTAAAATTATTTTTCTGGAAACATTTATCTGCATAATTTCCATGTTTTTTTGATTCACGTCATAGTTAACGTATTCTATATTTTTGTAAGATGTGAGAGTTGTATGATACATTATCTGTAGTAATAACCAAATTTGCAGAAATATTTAGTTGTGCTAAAATTACTAAAAATAAAACAGTTATATTATTTAGACTTGTTCATCAAATATTGTGACGTGTTTCGTCAAATCAGCGACTTTTACAGACTACCTCTATTGTAAATTATGTTTACTTGTTTCGTTTGAGTTGATATGGATTTGCGTCAAGTAAATGCCACAAGCGACCAATATTTGCAAAAATTTCTTCGCGGCAATCTATGCTACCATATCCTCATGAAAGTGTGCACAGAAATATTTTACATTTTGAGAAGAAAAAAGTAATGTTTTTTTAAAAAATTCCTGTTCATTTCCCGCATGTCAAATAATTTCTCATTCAACTCAGAAATACGGAGCATAAAGATGGAATTTTTTCGAGTCATCTACCTGTATTTGATTACGTCATGAAAATCATTGTCAATCAAATATATTATATTTTCTTTGCGTTCAGTGTTCTTTCATTTAAAGCATTGTTGGTGGGGATCCATAATCATCTAAAACCATATTCCATCAAAATTTGAATGAATACTATTATTTCAATTTATCGCGAATAATTTCATGGTTTAGCACTACATTGTCACTATATTAATCGTACACCACCAGTCTAATGATATCTGTTGCAAACTCATCTAGGTTTTTATGTCTTTCATCAAAAGTTTTCATATGATGAGTATGATTAAACATACGTAATATTATTGACTAACTCATTTTTGTTGAGCACTATGCGTTGACACTGCACATAAATATGGTTGTAATAAAATTACGAATCAATAAATCCTGTAATTTGTTCCAGGTTCAATAAGCTGTAAAACTGTTCTTCACAAATCCATAATCAGTTTCCAGAATATAAATTGTTCGATTCCTTCGAAAATGAATAAGATATTGTCGACCTTTACTCGACAGGTATAGGATTCCTCGAAGTTCTGCTTTATGTGCCATTTTTTCTGCTTAAATGACGTTACTTTTCGAACAAGAGCCAAAGCTAGAAAACTTCAATCGACATAAGTCACCCTAAAAGTAGTTGGACATAAAAAGTCGCCCGGCACAAACTACTTGGCTGCAGTCAGTTCAATTACTTACCTCTGCCGGATTATTACAAAACATTTGGCGGCGGTGAGTTAAAGAAGTACTTCTCTCGCACTAACGGCAAACAGTTTATAATGCACTCAGTTCTAACTTCTCAAATTCAATCTCAAAAAATATTTTCGTTCACCCTCTCGTTAAAGTATGAATCGCAAACTAATAAAACGTGAAAGTGAATGTATTATCTATGATTTTCACACTAATAATTAAGGAAAGTGAATTTGTGAGGTTAATTTAGTGAACACAAGTGGACAACAGTGAAAGAGCCCATCGATCTACTCTTCTACCAACAATACAGTGTTTTTACCACAACGACAGATAAATATTTTGTGGCAATAATTTTGATAAAATAACACAAAATTATATAATTTACTGTGTAATATATAAAGTGTAAATAAACGAGCTCTATTTTTCCCGATTCTCCTCGAAGTATGCTTATATATGGTGACAGTATGGTAGAAAATAGAAAGGCCTTTTACTTGATAGAAGAAATATAACAAAATTTGAATATCAAAACAAATTAAAATATGTTTATCTTCTACAATTTTAATTTCAAAAAATTTTTTATTCAAAAGACTTTTAGAATTAAATTAATGTCTAAAACAAGCACCGCTTACATTTAATAGAAGTATATAATCAAAACTGAATATATAATGTCAAATGGAATAAATAAACCAACAGATATACGAAAGTCATTAAAATTAATAAATAAATATTTAAAGGAGACAAAATTTTATTTCTGCTCTTACCTTTAAGAACACCAATTGCCTTTTAAAAACATGAACACACTTAAAGGACTTCTCAAAGAATATAATTTATTCGAAAAATTTAATATATTCAAATATTTGAATGAGTTAATTCAGAAATCTCTCAAAAAATCTCTCTTTTTGAAGATATAGTGCATGTTTTGAGAGATTTCTGAATAAACTTATTCGAATATTTAAATATATTAAATATTTCAAATAAATTATATTCTTTGAGAAGTCTTTTGAGTGTGTTCATGTTTTTAAAAGGCAATTGGTGTTCTTAAAGGTAAGACCAGACACAAAATTTTGTCTCCTTTAAATATTTATTTATTAATTTTAATGATTTTCGTATATCTGTTGGTTTAGTTATTCCATTTGACATTATATTTTGAGTTTTGATTATATACTCTATTAAATGTAAGCGGTGCTTGTTTTAGAGATTAATTTAATTCTAAAAGTCTTTTGAATAAAAAATTTTTTTAAATTAAAATTGTAGAAGATAAACATATTTTAATTTGTTTTGATATTCAAATTTTGACAGTATGGTATACTGAATGATTAACGTTCAATTACTATTGAAGAAATCGAAAAAGTAAGTTAATACACCAAGGAATTTTTCACAAATTCATACAATCGACTTAATTTATTCAAGATGAAACTGAAAACGTTGCTATTATTACCCTATATATCGGGTGTTCTTTTTGAGTGATAGAATTTTAAATTGAAATAAAACACATTTAAATTAAGATTGAAGCCAAATTTTTCTTTATTTGAAAGATAATTTTATGACATTTATGTTTCAAAAATAATTTTCGGCATATGTCCATCACGAATAGCGCTGAGGAATCGCATTCAACCAGACCAATTCTGGACAACTTTTTCGAGTAATTTAGGCCTTATTTCATCAATAACACGAGTTATGTTGGCTTCCAAAGCGTCTATTGTTCCTGTTTTATGACCATAAACCAATGACTTGACATAACCCCAAGAAAATAATCCAGTGGAGTTATGTCGCATGATCTTGGAGGCCAATTAATTGAACCATTTCTCGAAAAAATTTTATCGCCAAATCTTTCTTTTGATAAATCAATTGTTACGGTATCAGCATGAGGTGTAGCACCATCTCGTTGGAACCAACACACTTCTGGGTCGAAACCATTGAAATTTTGAAACAAATAATCATCATTGATCATCGATCTGTAATGAGCACCATTCACAGTAACATTAGCTCCAGCATCGTTTTTACAGAAATATGACCGATGATGCCTCCAGAGTGTAAAGCACACCATACAGTGCATTTTTCAGGATGAAATGGAAACTGCAGAACTTCTTGAGGATTGTTTTCACTCCATATACGGCAATTTTGCTTGTTTACATAGACATTCAACCAGAAATGAGCTTCAGCGCTAAACACAATTTTACGATAAAAAACTGGATTAACTTCAAGCTGTTTCAAGGCTCAATCAGCAAACAAACGACGCTTATTTTGGTCAAGTGGCTTTAGTTCTTGAACCCGTTGGATCTTGTATGAGTGTAAACCAAGATCTTTACGTAATATTTTCCGTGTGGTGGATGCAAAGAGTCCACTCAACACGATGACTTACAGCAGCGATATTTTCTTCTGTACGTACAGTTCTTTGTCTTGTTGTTGTTGTTGCATCGAGCAGAGAAAATGTTGTCCAAAATCTATCGAACACTGATTTTAAAATAAATTTCAACAATTTGTGAACGTTGTTGCGGCGTAAGCCTTTCCATGATAATTTGTCAATGCTTACTGAACAGAAATGTCAAAAGAACATGGCTTCTTCCTTCTGTCAAATCACAGTTATCTCTATCGAAAGTTCTATCACTCTAAAAAAACACCCGATATGAACTCTTCTGTCTATATACAACCCACACTTGTGGAAAGATATTTACGCATTAACTAATTAAGGAGGCAAATTACCGATTCGAACACGTGTCACAAAATATCGGGATGCAAGTTACTGGAACGAAATAAATCAGCTATTTCCTATTGGATTGCTGGAAACTTAGACATACCTATATTTGATATATTTCGGAGTTTCTCAAGTGAGACTGCATAGACTAACCTCTCTACTGTTTGTAGCTCTTCAGATTATAGTTACATACTCGATAATTCTCTGATGTTGTTTGATGTAGTGCACAATTTCCCTGGTAGCGTTCACATTCCATTCGTTTTCCGGAAAACTCTGCAGAATATTCCTTATATCAACACCCAAAACCTTCAATTTCAATGTTATACACCAAATAGGCACCAAAAACGCTACATCTATCATGCAAACCATAAAACTACTGAAATAAATGAAGATATTTATATACATATGCGATGAAATATAATGTTCTGAAACACTGAAGGGTACATGAACAACTTCAATAATATATTTACTGTAGAACGAAATGTACTCATTCCTTTCTAGATCATTAAGATAGTCCGCAATAACGAAAGTAGACAGACAAAAAACTGTGAAAACGGAGAAAGTGACTGAAATTTTGTAGAAAAACACTAAATTTGAAATTTCTCCAGAAGAATCTTCGTAGCATTTTTTGCTTTCCCATTTCAAAGTACTAATGAAGTATTTTTCTTCGTGGAATATTTCGGCCACTATAGACTGGAACTGTGCCTTCTTCATATGTAGGAAACGAAAAAAGTCGAGAAAAGCTGACATGGAGATCAACATTCCCAGTCCGAACATCTCCAAATTTTCACTGAATAGCTCGAGGATACCTTGGATGCTTCCAACCATATACAAGATCACTGTTATATAGATGACCTGCAAAAAATTCATTATTGAAAATTATTTTTATATTTTATTGAAGTTTTATATTAATTAATACGCCACATATCCAATGTCATTAGCTGCCCTTTGTTACCTATTCTAATGAAAATGAAATGCACGAATATGGTATAGTTAGTCCAACATACAATATTTTCGTAGACTATCTATCCGAAAACAGAAAGTCAAAACAGACAATAACCTGCGTGAGGAGATGTAGGTTAGATGGTAATTTTGTGATCCACATTTTTTCTTGTTTATATCAACAGTTTACCGGGTGTTCCTGAATTGAAGGTACAAACGAAGGAGGGAGATTCCTTGTATAATTTTAAGAAATTTTTTTTCCATGAGGATGGGACCGCAAACGTTTCGTTCTTAAGCTACAGAGTGTTAAAGTTTGAATATTTTTCATGTTTTTTCTCATAGTATCTGAATTTCAGAAGATATTCAACTGAAGTTTGGCACAGATACAAAAAACTGGAGTTTACACCATGTGACATGCCAATTTCAGTTGTAAATCTACAGGGTTATATTTTTTCTGGAGCACTGTCCCTTGTTTTACTCCAGAACTCTTTTCTGGAGTAAAAAATAAAAGTACAGAATAATTTAAGCAATATCTAATCTGACTTTCGTGTTGGTGGATGCGCCAAATAATTTCCGTCAACATCAAACTATGAATAAATGTAGCTCCTGTTCTTTTTTAAATCAAATGAAACGAATCAGACAAAAAAAATTATTCAAATTTCACGATCAATTACCAGGAGATCATCACTTCTTAAAGATTTATAATTTTTTTGGTAGATCACAGAGTTAATTCAAGTGATTTCTCCTAGATGTCAACCTCTACTATACTGATATGTATTTCACTGGACAAATACTAATAAAATAATAAGGAACGGTTTTTTACTTGATAGAAGGATTATTACAAAATTTGAATATCAAAACAGATTTAATCTGTTGGTCTTCTACAATTTTGATTTCAAAAAATTTACTAAAGAAACTTTGAGACTTAAATTAAGGTCTTTATGAGCACTGCTCATATTTAATAGACGAATAAAATCGAAATTCATCATACAATATCAAATGGAATTAAGAAAAACCAAAGAATATAAATTGTCAATTAAAATTAAAATATAAATAAACAAACATTTTTTGTTTCGTTCCAGGCATGCGTATTGAACTCTTCAGACAAACGTACAAAGCCCTGTTTGTTACAAAATCTATTGTTTTCTGATCCTATATTTATGAAAAATAACTCTTTCTCAGAAATATAAAATATAATTTCAAGAACTTCTCAAAAACTACTATAATTTATTCGAAATATTCAATATATTTAAATAAATTACTTCAAAAAATCTCAAAACATGTAGCACATCCTCAAAAAATAATTAAAATTACGATAAGATCAGTTCAACCATACATATAAAAAATAATGTTGAATAATCTTGAAATTATGTTTTATATTTTTGGGAAAGAGTTATTTTTCATAGATATAGGATCAGAAAACAATACATTTTGTAACAAACAGGGCTTCGTACGTTTGTCTGAAGAGTTCAGTACGCATGCCTGGAACGAAACAAAAAATGTTTGTCTATTTATATTTTAATTTTAATTGACAATTTATATTCTTTGGTTTTTTTAATTCCATTTGATATTGTATGATGAATTTCGATTTTATACGTCTATGAAATATGAGCAGTGCTCATAAAGACATTAATTTAAGTCTTGAAGTTTCTTCAGTAAATTTTTTGAAATTAAAATTGTAGAAGACCAACAGATTAAATCTATTTTGATATTCAAATTTTTCAAATACTAATAATTCATTAAATAAAAATTGTGTTTATTTTTGCTACTGTTAGTTGAAATAGTTTATTGGAACATCAACAAATTTTATGGTAAAATGTACTGAATGTATCATAACTATCAGGAAATAGTCTAAGAACAGATTATTTGGACCAAAATATTATAGCAATGAGACCAATATATCTCCATAAAATATTGCTGTGGAAAATGATACAGGACGAGAAGTTTGGATTTTGATTCTGTTGTTTTTTTGCTATTTATCTCACTGTTCATTTCTCAATTTTTATCAAAATCAGCACAGAGGCATAATTTTGCACGAGGAATATTATTTTGCTGTGTATTACTTCACTTTGTGTTATAAGTGAATCATTCCTGATGATGAAATTAAGTGGTAGTTTTTTTGACGAAAATTAATAGTGATCTTGGTTGGAAAATAGGATGTAAAAATCGTTTTTAGATAATTTTTTATAACACGATAATTTCACCCGTTTTCGAGAAACAATTGAAGAGTGTCGGAAAAGGAACTTTTCGTATCCCTTTGAAGATGGTCGAAAGACCGAAACACGTGTCAGGATTCTGAATAAATTGTGAAATATAAAAACTGTGTGAATTATTTTAAATGAAATTGTTCAACACTATAACTTTTGAAAGAAAAGAGTTGGAGACTTGAAACTTTCGGAGTAAAAACTGTGTGAATTAAATAAAATTGTTATGATGTTTCACCTAGAGCCAACCGCGTACTCCATTCATGAAATTATAGTGTTTGAATTTGCGATGAATGCTAATCCGCCCACTTTTTTTTCCATTTCTAGTCGTACGATTCTTACAAAATTCCGCAAAGTTTTGCGCGGTATTATACCATTTCCAACTGACGTAATTTCGATAGATTGATTTTATATTCTCGAAAATATTGAGAAGAAATGAAACATTTTCAAACTTTAATAACTGCAGAACTATTAACGAACCTAGTCGAAATATTTAGACAAACATTTCCTGAAAGTTTCAAAGCTCTAGCTCTTTCCGTTCAAAAAGTGTTCAAGGTCGAACCGGCCGGACAGAATTTATTTTGACCTTGGAGACTTCATCAGTGAGTCTTAGATGTTGAAGCCTTTTTTTGGCTCACAATTCCAATATTACAGATATTTCGGCGAAACAATAGCACGCTATTCCCTGAAGCAAGCGCATAATGGATATTTATGTCTATCATTGAAAAAAGTTTCATTTTATTATTATGAGCTGTTAGGATTTATGGCGTGTAAAAATCCAGGATAGTTTTACCTCCTTATATTAGATGAAAATAATTTTTGAGTTCTTGTCACGTTATTATTCTTCTTCTAAATACCAAACTTCAGATCGATTGGATCTATACTTTCGCAAATATTCGGAAAAATGAGAAAGTAATTCAAATATGAATAACTATGGCACCATTAGACACTATTAGATTAAAGAAGTCAACAAACTTAACCGAGATATTTCTTCCCCAACCGTGCAACTTTCAACTTTCTAGCTCTTTCCGTTCGAAAGTTTGAGTGATATATGTATGTATATCGAGTTGAATTGTAAAATTTTCTGAATATTTTATTAGAACAATAAAAAACGTTGAGCGGCATAAAAGGACATGAAATCTCACCGAAAATCTGTAGTTCTTATAGGAAATTGCTTACTTCAAAGTAATTAAGAATATTCGCATTAATGTAACATTTTTTTTTCCCTTCACAACGATTTTGTAAAATGTGGTTAATTATTAATTACATTGTATAGATGATGTTAACTATATTAATTTCAATTTCATTTTACCTGAATCGATTTGAAATAAATCTTCGAAAATGCATCTTTTCTGTCAGACCAAATGCCTCCCAAAAAATAAATCTTCCTGAGATTTCGGAAAAGTTCTGAATTCTCCGCATCCATTGTGTTAGATCTTCAAACTTACATTATCTAAGCAAAGAAATGTGTACTCATTTATATATCTTATTTCTATCCTATGTATTTCAAATATTCATTTACTTCTAAAATATTCAAATGACATAATCGTTGACTTGTACTTGATGGTGTTTCTCAGAGATTTGCAGGTATCAGGATGGGAAATAATGAAAAATTGAAGGAAATAGATGGTATGAAACATAGGTCAAATAAATTATAGAGAAGTCAATTTTTTGTCGCACAATGCGGAACTGCATAAAATATAAGGTAACGAAGTCAGCATCATTCTCTCGGTCTTTTTTATCTATCTTAATCTTTATTTCTTGAACTACAAATTATGTCGATTTTTATTAATTTTCAAGAAATGCTAACATGACGCTTTTCACAATATATTAAAATTATGAAAAGAGGTTCTTTCTTGAAAGAAGGATTATTACAAAATTTTAAATATCATACAGATTTATTATTCTGTCAACCTCCTACAAATTTTAATATCAAAAAAATTCTTATTCAAAAACTTTTAGAATTGAAATAAATGAATGGCTTCAGAAAACATTTTTTCAATTCAGTAGACATATAGAATTAACCATCATTACACAGTACCAGATGGAATAAAAGAATTCCAAGAAATATAAATTATTAATTGAAATTGCTAAATAAATACTTGACGGGTAGAAAATTTTGTTTCGTACTCTGTTTTATGAAAGCCAAATTCCTTTTCAAAAACGCAAAACATAGCCTCAAGAACTTCTTCAAAAACAACTTGCTCAAAATAAGTTGCTCTAAAAAAATTTCTAAAACATGCAGAACATCTTCAAAAAATAATTTAGAATTCCCACACGGGCAAACTCACCATCCCTACTTCACATTTAAAAATAAAAATAATCAACAAAACATATCTCACCAGACAAACTGAATGTAACTCATGTGAACACACAGTATAATGAAGTGAACTTTTAAAAATCCTACGAATTCTATGTTCTTCACAGAAATTACACCAAGTTTATAAGATATTAATGGACTCCTTTAAAACCAAATGAAAATAGATATATAAGTGTAAATCAAAATATATAATTGTTATATATACAATAAAATAATAAGAAGAGGTTTCTTCTGTATAGAAGGATTATTACAAAATTTTAAATATCATACAAATTTATTCTGTTAACCTCCTGCAAATTTTAATTAAAAAAAAAATTGTTTCAAAAACTTTTGAAATTAAATAAAATAAATATCTTCAGAAAACACTGTTTCAATTCAGTACACATGTAGAATGTTTTTAAAGAAGTTCTTGAGGTTATGTTTTGCATTTTTGGAAAAAAGGAATTTGGTTTGCATAAAACAAGGTACGAAACAAAATTTTGTACCCTTCAAGTACTTATTTAACAATTTTTATTAATAATTCATATTTCTTTGAATTCTTTTATTCCCTTTTGGTACTGTGTAATAAGTATTAATTCTATGTCTACTGAATTGAAACAGTGTTTTCTAAAGACATTTATTTAATTTCATTCGAAAACTTTTTGAAAATTTTTTTGAAATTAAAATTTGTAGGAGGTTAACAGAATAAATCTGTATAATATTTAAAAAAAAACCGCAACATATAAACAAACAATATTCAAGTGTTTTCTATGAGGTTCAGCTTCAAACCTCAATTTATCTTAATTAGAATCTCAAAACACTCATCAAAATCATGTTAATTCGATATTAAAGCAAAGCGGGGATAACACTGCAGCAGATGATGGTAATTTTGTAAAAAATATTTTGACGAAGTTTGATTTCACCTCTGAAACTAAAAAAAAGTGTCTCAAAACTCGATCACGACTAAACCGAAATTAATTTCATTAACATGGATGCATACATTCGTGTTCTCACAGCAAACTTTATTGAAGCAGAGGAGATCAATGACTTGAAAGTGTGTGACAGGGCCATAAAAAAGGGTAGGAATGGAGTGAATACATTTCATAACAATATAAGGAGCATATCTAGAAATTTCGAAGAACTTTCGATTTTGCTTTCTCAGTTTGAGCCAGAATTCGACGTTATTGTACTCACTGAGACCTTTGAAATCGAGAATCCAAACATTTATCAACTATACGGATACAGTGCAGTTTATAATGAAGGAACAGTTAATAAAAACGATGGTACAGTAGTATATATTGGAACTAATTACAAGTGGACATCAAACATTGTAAATGTTTTCAGCATACGAATCACAGAATTAGTTGTCCATATTACAGCTATATTCTCGTCACAAATATTTTCCCTGTATCGACCTCCGAGTGAACCAGTGGCATATTTTCTGAAGGGACTAGGGAATTTTTTTGTGAATCGGTCTGGTAACCATAGCCGATGGGGATGTCAACATAGACCTATTGCAGGGGAGAAATAACACAGTTCAGTAATACCTCAACATTATATATGAAAATGGATATGTATCATCAATAAATACACACACTAGGGTACAAAATCGAACGAAGTCATGTCTGGAACATCTCTTTGTCAATAGTACAACTCCTTTGAATGGTCTGCTTTCTGTTGTGTGGAGGCACAACATAACAAATCGTCATCCAATAATGTTGAGCATTGCTATTGATAATGCATCCCTTTTGCCACCCGGATAAGATCAAATATCGTGTAGTAACTATTTTTTCTGTTTTGAGGGATAGTCTAAGTAAAGAGAATTGGCAGTATTTCTATGCAGAGGAGGACTGTAATAAACTGATGAATAAGTTTGTAGAAAATTTGATGAAAAATACCGGAAAGTGTACTAAAAGGTAAATATGCTGAGTAAAATCAATAGATCCGAAATTTTTTTTACATAAGCAAGTACAACAGTAAATGGATAATAAAGAACTCAACGGATACTACAAGAAATACAGAATCGGTTCGGAACTGGTTCATAAGATACAGCAAGCTACCCATCATGTGACACGCCTAGAAGATTGACTAACTCCTTTGGTCTCGTGGATACATCAGCAGAAGAAGCAAAATCAGTAATAGATCATATCAAGATTGGAAAGTAAGCCAGCGTAGATGACTTGAACACGGAATTGTTGAAACATGTAAGTGACATCATATCGAGCCATTGTCTATTATCTAAGTGTATGGCGGAGGGTATTTTCCCCGAAATGCTTAAAGTTTCCAAAGTAAGCCCTGTATTCAAGGCTGGGGTCAGGACACTTTTGATCAATTAAAGGCAATTTCAGTAAATTCGATCATAGAGAAAATCTTCGGGAAAATTTTAAAGGTTCGAATAAAAGAATTTCTGGAAAAATATGAGATTCTGTCCGGTAGACAGTATAGGTTTCAGAGCAACAAATCAACAGAGGATTCAATGGCTAAATTGATTTCAACAATTTACGAGGCACAATATTGTTCTGATGATTAACCAAAAATCTATAAAACATGCATATCTGCTGCTTATTCAACTTATCTCATTAGGCTATATTTGTGTTGCGGACTGTGAAATATATGACGAGTACCTGATAGTATATAGCGGTAAGGAGCCAAAGAGGGAGTAGATGTTGCAATACACAGAAAATTTGTCGACCAGATAGAAAATTGCTGATACATTTCCTCTCGGATAGTGTTAATAAAAATGATAACAGATTCAGCTCCCTTGAATATAACGTCAATTTATGTACCAGAAGGCAATAAAACTAAAGGAGTAAGGAAATCATTCTTTTTGAGCTTGAAGACATAATCTTGGAAATTTCAACATGCGTATCGGTAATGAAAATAAACCTGGAATTATGCAACGGTTCAATGATGGTCATCTCAATGACAATGGAAAACCCAAGATCAATCTCTGCTCACTTAATGGATTGAGGATCAATAATATTTTTTTGACCACAAAGGCCAACACGAATATACATTCAGTAACACCCACTATTGATAGATGACACCCAGATTGATAGATAACATTCCACTATTGACTACATTCTTACCAATACATATATCTTACCTTCCCAAATATTGGACATCAAAACACTCAATTCAGCAAATGTGGGATATGATCAGAGAAATGTTAAATTCGCCACAAGAAAGAACAACATACAAACAGGTCTACTGCAAAAAAGATCAAAGTAGAGGCACTCTGTGATATAACTGTGAGGGAACTTTACCAAAAATGCCTTGAAGAGAAAATAGAAAAACAGCCAAACAACGATTCGGATGTCAGTTGGGAAAAATTTAAATCTTAAATCAAAAAAACTGCTGTAGAAGCAACAGGAACAAGAAAACGAAGAAATCAACATCATCACCTTGGTTTTGTGGGGAGAAATCGTCATCACCGAATATATAAAACACCTTGGTTTTATGGGGAAGTCAAATTAAAGTACAGAAAGAAGAAAAAGGCGTACTTGAGCAATCTCTCGAATCGTTCTTTTGAGTTGTATAACATCTACAAAAATATTCGATAAGAAACTAACAAGCTGCTCAGACAAGTGAAGGGGGATTACTGGGAAAAATTCTGCAAACAACTAGACGGTGACTTCTACTAGCTTCAGAAACAAATTTTGCATTTTATGAGAAGCCAAAATAAAGAGGTCAATGAACTCATATCTCTGATCCAGATCGAGGAAGAAACCTGGATCAAGTACCTCAAAAACAACAACATTGAAATAGATACTATACATGTAAGGGAAGCACTGAAAAAACTGGAAAATAGGAAAACTCCAGGCCAAGACGAAATCTCCAACGAAAATATGGAGGAGAAATGCTAGTCCAAAGACTGATGAAACTCACCAACAAAATACTCCCCATAACATCATCCGGATGAATGGCAAATAAGTACCCTTCTTCTGCAATTTGAAAGAGTTGATTGAATTGAACCTGCAAATTACAGAGGAATAAATTTATATCTACCCCCCTTAAATTGATAACAAAAGTTGAGACAAACATCGTAAACGAACATACTAATCTCGGAGATGGACAATAAAGATTCAGAACTGGTAGATGCTATACATATGCTGCATTTGTAATTAGACAAATAACGGAAAAATCAATTCATTGATCTCGAGAAAATTTTTGATAGGATCCGTCTATAGGATATAGTACATCTTTTATATGATAGGCAAATACCGAGTTACATCATCAAAACAATAGAGAACATCTATACGAACAAAAAAGTGTAAGCAAAGATTAACAACTCACTCACTACACCAATAACAGTTGAAAGAGGCATACGGCAAGCAGACTCTCTGTGTACTTTGCTGTTCAACATAATAATGGACTAAATAATCAGACAAGTTCGAATGTTACGGGCATACTAAACAGGAAATAAACAAATAAACATTGTGCTTTGCAGATGACGCTGCACTAATGACAGAAAATGAGGGTGATCTCCCGAGACTTCTTTTCTTGTTCAATAAAGTTTCATACACACTGGGTAAGACAATATCCGCAGCCAAAACTAAATGTATGACTACATCTGAAACACCTTTAAGATATAAACTGATGGTAGATGATATTAAATACAGCAGGAAATGAAATTCACCTACCTGGACATAAAAATATCAATCTATGGTGACTTAGAATCAGAAGTGCGAGAACAAGTAATAAAAGCAACAAGAACAGCTACTCAATTGAACAATACCATTTTCCGATATAAACATCTTGGAATAGAAACAAAAGCCAGAATTTATAAAACCAATGAGATCAATTCTCACCTATGCGGAGACCTCAAGAACACGGCAAATAATGGAAATGCTTCTGAACACTGCTTCAACTGAAATGCTGATATACCATCCAGGCCAGGAGCTGAGGAAGATTTCAAGAAAGAAAGGTGTTTTTTCATTGAGTCTTCACCGAAAACAACGTTTTTAAGGCTCCGGTGTTACACGAGGCATATCAGGAATTGGCACTGGACCCATGGGTCTTCCATGAAAACGGCCGAAAACAACTCTGAGAATACGTTGGCAGTTTCGGCATGATCTTGACATATCAAGTTGAAGCTGTTCTTCACGCGGGGAACTCCGACTTTGCTATTCGACGAAGATCTCGAATATTTGAAAAGCTTCTTCCGGTCTTTAGAGCTGGCTAATTTATGTTTAAATGATGTTTTAGTGTTCCGTTTCACAGCAGACAAAGAATTAGGAACGGATCTATGGTTTTGGTAGTCGGTTCGTGAATGATTTCCAAGATACCCCTGCCACAATGATTTCTTCTTTCTTATTATTTTGAGAATCTGGTCAGTGGTCCAAGGTTTGGAGGGATTTGATTTAATAGTTTTTTCCTCTGTGCACACGGAACCGGCTTATTTAATGATATTCGAGAATGTTAACGATAATGTATCGACATGTGTGTCTTCAGGAAGAAGTGCATTCCAGTCTTCTTGCAACAGTAACTCCTTGATACCTCCTTCATAATTTATTTTGCGGATGATTTTGCGACTGGTTTGTGAGGAGGTGAGGAAATTGAATTCCGAAGCTATAACTATATGGTCAGATTTGCCAAATGGTGGAATGTATTGTATAGGCGAAAATAAGTTGGAATCGTTAGTTATCATAAGATTGAGCATGGAAGGGGTCTGACCGTGTCTAAACGTTGTGGGACCAGAAGCCAATTGATGTAGATCAGTATCCGTCAATAATCTGGCGTAGGGATATGAGGGAGAATAGACAGAGTAGTGAGCTATAGGTCACTTTATGTCGGGACAATTGGAGTCTCCCGTTATGAGAACATTTCCTTTATCAAGAGAGACCATGGACTAATACTCACAAAGCATTATGTTAGACTCACATGGTCGAAGCCTATAAATACAACCGATCAGAAATTTCAAATTAGAGGAAGAGAAAGTAAGAATATTGTTGTCAATTCCAGGCCAGTCGTATGTTGATGGGTTAACGCTGAAAGAATTGAACATTTCATTGATGATATATACAAAACACCACGGTAACCTGGAGTTTGCTCACTATCACATCGATATATGGTATAGTTGGGTAGGGAGCAAACTGAGTCACTGATGGATGGCTGGACCCATGACTCGGATATAAAATGTTTATCTCTTCTCAGCATCTACAGCAGGTAACAACTTTTTCAAATGATTTGGATTTAAAATATAAATAAGGAGGAACGGTTTTTTACTTGATAGAAGGATTATTACAAAATTTGAAAATCAAAACAGATTTAATCTGTTGTCTTCTACAATTTTAATTTCAAAAAATTCTTTGAAGAAACTTTAAGAATTAAATTAATGTCTTTATAAGCACTGCTCATATTTAATAGACGTCAAAATTCATCATACAATATCAAACGGAATTAAGAAAAACCAACGAACATAAACTGCCAATTAAAATTAAAATATAAATAAGCAAACATTTTTTGTTTCGTTCCAGGCATGCGTAATGAACTCTTCAGACAAACTTACGAAGCCCTGTTTGTTACAAAATGTTACAAAATGTATTGTTTTCCGATCCCATATGAATGAAAAATAACTCTTTCTCAAAAATATAAAACATAATTTCAAGAACTTCTCAAAAACTAATTTATTTGAAATATTCAATATATTTAAATAAATTACTTCAAAAAATCTCAAAACATGTAGCACATTCTCAAGAAATAATTAAAGTTACGATAAGATCAGCTCAACTTTACATATAAAAAATAATAAAATCGATTAAACAATGTATAGACTTACTCAGTGAATCTTAGGAATACACGGTCCTCAACAGAAAATAAAAGTGAACATCTTTATATATCCAAGGTACTTATGTTCCCAGTTCACAGAAAATCATACAAAGCTCATAAGGCACTCGGCCTCAGTTAAAACCGTTCAACACTGTATAATGAATTTCTTTATTTAAAAAACCTAATATAATTATATATTATATATAAAATATAAATGAGGAGGAACGGTTTTTTACTTGATAGAAGGATTATTACAAAATTTGAAAATCAAAACAGATTTAATCTGTTGTCTTCTACAATTTTGATTTCAAAAAATTCTTCGAAGAAACTTTAAGAATTAAATTAATGTCTTTATAAGCACTGCTCATATTTAATAGACATCAAAATTCATCATACAATATCAAACGGAATTAAGAAAAACCAACGAACATAAACTGTCAATTAAAATTAAAATATAAATAAGCAAACATTTTTTGTTTCGTTCCAGGCATGCGTAATGAACTCTTCAGACAAACTTACGAAGACCTGTTTGTTACAAAATATATTGTTTTCTGTTCCTATATTTACGAAAAATAACTCTTTCTCAAAAATATAAAACATAATTTCAAGAACTTCTCAAAAACTAATTTATTTGAAATATTCAATATATTTAAATAAATTACTTCAAAAAATCTCAAAACATGTAGCACATTTTCAAGAAATAATTAAAGTTACGATAAGATCAGCTCAACTTTACAACTTAACAACTTAAAATAATAAAATCAATTAAACAATGTATAGACTTACTCAGTGAATCTTAGGAATACACGGTCCTCAACAGAAAATAAAAGTGAACATCTTTATATATTGACGTCTATTAAATATGAGCAGTGCTTATAAAGACATTAATTTAATTCTTAAAGTTTCTTCAAAGAATTTTTTGAAATTAAAATTGTAGAAGACAACAGATTAAATCTGTTTTGATTTTCAAATTTTGTAATAATCCTTCTATCAAGTAAAAAACCGTTCCTCCTTATTTATATTTTATATATAATATATAATTATATTAGGTTTTTTAAATAAAGAAATTCATTATACATTGTTGAACGGTTTTAACTGAGGCCGAGTGCCTTATGAGCTTTGTATGATTTTCTGTGAACTGGGAACATAAGTACCTTGGATATATAAAGATGTTCACTTTTATTTTCTGTTGAGGACCGTGTATTCCTAAGATTCCCTGAGTAAGTCTATACATTGTTTAATTGATTTTATTATTTTTTATATGTAAAGTTGAGCTGATCTTATCGTAACTTTAATTATTTCTTGAGAATGTGCTACATGTTTTGAGATTTTTTGAAGTAATTTATTTAAATATATTGAATATTTCAAATAAATTAGTTTTTGAGAAGTTCTTGAAATTATGTTTTATATTTTTGAGAAAGAGTTATTTTTCATTCATATGGGATCGGAAAACAATACATTTTGTAACATTTTGTAACAAACAGGGCTCCGTAAGTTTGTCTGAAGAGTTCATTACGCATGCCTGGAACGAAACAAAAAATGTTTGCTTATTTATATTTTAATTTTAATTGACAGTTTATGTTCGTTGGTTTTTCTTAATTCCGTTTGATATTGTATGATGAATTTTGATGTCTATTAAATATGAGCAGTGCTTATAAAGACATTAATTTAATTCTTAAAGTTTCTTCAAAGAATTTTTTGAAATTAAAATTGTAGAAGACAACAGATTAAATCTGTTTTGATTTTCAAATTTTGTAATAATCCTTCTATCAAGTAAAAAACCGTTCCTCCTTATTTATATTTTATATATAATATATAATTATATTAGGTTTTTTAAATAAAGAAATTCATTATACAGTGTTGAACGGTTTTAACTGAGGCCGAGTGCCTTATGAGCTTTGTATGATTTTCTGTGAACTGGGAACATAAGTACCTTGGATATATAAAGATGTTCACTTTTATTTTCTGTTGAGGACCGTGTATTCCTAAGATTCACTGAGTAAGTCTATACATTGTTTAATTGATTTTATTATTTTTTATATGTAGAGTTGAGCTGATCTTATCGTAACTTTAATTATTTCTTGAGAATGTGCTACATGTTTTGAGATTTTTTGAAGTAATTTATTTAAATATATTGAATATTTCAAATAAATTAGTTTTTGAGAAGTTCTTGAAATTATGTTTTATATTTTTGAGAAAGAGTTATTTTTCATTCATATGGGATCGGAAAACAATACATTTTGTAACATTTTGTAACAAACAGGGCTTCGTAAGTTTGTCTGAAGAGTTCATTACGCATGCCTGGAACGAAACAAAAAATGTTTGCTTATTTATATTTTAATTTTAATTGACAGTTTATGTTCGTTGGTTTTTCTTAATTCCGTTTGATATTGTATGATGAATTTTGACGTCTATTAAATATGAGTAGTGCTTATAAAGACATTAATTTAATTCTTAAAGTTTCTTCAAAGAATTTTTTGAAATTAAAATTGTAGAAGACAACAGATTAAACTGTACTGTAGAACGATAAAATGTTCAACCAATTCGACGAGTATTTGCTGTGGAGTCCTTCCGGACAGCTTGAAGTATAGCAGATGCACCAAACAAGCCTGTTTCACCTAATCGCCTGAACACTTGTACAAATGTCTTTCTATTCGTCTGTTGGAAAAACGCAAACCGTACTCTCGAACAGCTGCTCGATCATTTCAATTCGTAAATCCATAAATTAACAACATATCGCGATATTCGATGTTTTGAAGGCGTAATTTGCTCGATTCTTTCTAGAATACTTATTATAAATTGAGTTGTTTCCTTAGATTCAAGAAAAAGCAAAAATACCCGAAATTATTAAGCGACAGAAACTGTCAGATTTTAAATTCAATGTTCACTTTGATATTCAATCACAAGGAGCTTCAAGATAGAGAAAATTTAGGAATATTTCAACTTAAATAATTTGAAATAAGGTTATTCTGATTTTCACAAATTTTTATTGTTAAACTCACGACAATTGTTTCGCTATTACAGTAGCATCATCAGGCAAGATCACATTTTGAATAACAAATTGAAAAACAATTGTTGTGAGTTTAACAATAAAAATTTGTGAAAATCAGAATAACCTTATTTAAAATTATTTAATATGGATTTTCACCAAGTAAGGACTGCTACAATTCAATATATTTCAACTTTTCATTGTTATCTTCTTAGCCATGATATTATGGCAGAAGACAAGCAGGTGGCTAACAAGTTGATATGACATTAGAAAGCACACTAAATGAGGTAATTTTTGTTGAAGAGAAAACATGTTCATAATTGATAATTTTTCATCGATAAGTCCACTGGAAAAATATTACTTATTTTCTTCACTTCAAAATAGCGATGATATTCATCTCCTTACCACGCCCGCACTAAGAATTTTTGACACAAAGAATTTCATATCTTGAAGTTAATTTAATGCCGTTTCCAGATATGCGGTCAAATTTGCTGAGGATAACCGGAGCAGAATTGATCTTGAAGAAAAACTTGAAATATTTCGTGAAATCCAGAAATGTTGAATTGAAGAATAACCATCAACATTTCGACCATGTGTTATATGACATTTTTTGTTGAAAATAACTTGTATGATCACCATTTGAAATTGGCCCTTTAAAAAGTATACATTCTGTATAATACAAGACATTTCTGAATTAAATGTAAATTACGGGATGACCCTAATTATGCACGGCATTGTAGTTGAACTTGTCGGCAAACGTAACGATTTTGAGACCTACTCCTGTTCTGCTTAATTCCGTTGATGAACAACCATCAAAAATAGGACCACTTCCATTTTGGTGGGTTTAAATTACAATAGGAAGTTATTAAAACTCTGTTATTACGTTTGCCTTACGGTGATGATATCTGCGATGCTATCTCCTTGTCATTCTTCCATTTCTAACGTTTCAGAACTTGTCTAAACGGCAAATTTCCTTAATAGGACAATTGAAATGTTCAAGACTTCATAAATACAAGTCGACAAATTCAGAATAACTTACGCGTCCACGTGAAAAAAGTAGATCCTTGATATACATACATTTGGAATCGGTTTTCTCCAAAGGTTAACTGGTGGTATCTAATAAAAGTATTTATTTATGTGGACGTAGGTTGTATTTTTGTTTCGGAAACTCCGATAGAAATAATTTTCTCATAGCTCTGGCTCTTTGGAAGAAACAATGGGTTATGTACCTGGTGGTACCTGTATTATAATTTTATTTTTTCTATACAGAGTTGTGGTGAGTTCTTTTCCGATTTCAATGTTATTGTTGTAATAGATATCGAGATGGAAAAATGTGGGTGAATATTAAATAGCTGGTCTGCTGAACTGCAGTTAATTTTCAGTGTATACGTGGAAATAACTTCAGTTCACGATGTGCGTACCTACTTTTCGAAACTGAAAACAATATTTTTCATTAATTGAGTAACGCAATTATGAGCCTGAAATTTCCTGAGTAAAATAATAAAAATAATATAATGATAACTTTATTTCTGCAACAAACATTCTGTCAAGAAAGTACCGGGAATTATCGGTTTTAAATCTGGCGGGGCAATGAGGCAGGTAAAAATTTTTTTTCCTAGGTTGGTACCACTGTCCTTAATTACTATGCCAAGCTTGAGCGGGATCTGTCAACTAGTGTGTTTGCAACAGCTGATTAAGTCAGTCGATGTCAGAGTGCGTGCCGATTTTTACTATGGGTGATTACGTTGAGCAAAGAATTTGTTTAAAGTTTTGTGTTGCAAATGAATTTTCGTGTGCCGATGCATTGAAAATGTTGCAAAAGGCCTTTGGTGATAATGCTCTATCGAAAACTCGTGCATATCAGTGGTACAGAGCCTTCAAGGACGGTTGTGAAGTGGTCGAAGACTTGCCTCGTTCTCGTTCTCGGAATTAAGGAAAGGATGCTGGAAAACCGTCGTTCCAGCTTGAGAGAGATAGCACATGATCTTAAGATATCCCACGAGTCCGCACGTACGATTTTGATTGATATTTTGGGCATGAGAAAGGTGGCCGCACGACTCGTACCGAAAGACCTGAATTTTCTCCAAAAACGTCATCGCGAACAGGTTGCTTCAGACATGGTGGATCGCTGTAATTCCGATTCTACATTCATGGAACGCATTATAACTGGTGATGAGACCTGGGTCTACGAGTACGATATGCAAACAAGCCAGCAATCATCGGAATGGGTGGCAAAAAATGAGCAGAAACCGAAAAAACCACGCCAAAGCCGCTCGAAAATGAAGGTGATGCTCATTGTTTTCTTCGATATCCGTGGCGTGGTGCACTACGAATTCGTTCCAGAGGGTCAGACAGTAAACAAGGAGTATTACCTAGGCGTTATGAAACGTTTGCGTGAGCGTATCCGTAAGAAGCGGCCAAATTTGTGGGCGAACAACTCATGGATTTTGCATGACGATAACGCGCCTTCTCACCGAGCTACGATTGTGACTGACTTTCTCGCCAAAAACTCAACAAACGTGCTTCAGCAACCATCCTATTCGCCGGATTTGGCTCCCTGCGACTTTTTCCTCTTCCCAAAACTAAAATTGACCCTTCGTGGCACCCGTTTTGAGTCGATTGAAGCCATAAAACAAAATTCGGTGCGAGAGCTAAAGTCCATCCCGGAAAGCGCCTATAAAAAATGTTTCGATAATTGGAAGTGCCGTTGGCATAGATGTATTGGAGCAAATGGAGCCTATTTTGAAGGCGACCCAATAAATTTTGACGATTAAATGTAAAAATGTTGTTTTAATTGAAAATTCCCGGTACTTTCTTGACAGAGTAGTATACTATGACCTTTTTATATAGATATAAGGCCAGGAATAAAGCAGCAAAACTCTGGAACTGAATATACACTTGTTTTGAGCTATTTGCATTACAATTTTACAAACAAAATAATATATTTTTCTTATTTGACAGTGGATTTGAACACACCTACTTAAACATTACTAAACTTCAGAGAAAATCCTTAAAATTACATTGAAAATAACGAAGGAACTGAAACACGCATAACAAATATGAGAACCATTGCACCCACACATTTTTAAATGTAAAACGCCTAGTTTCTATCAGATCGTGAAATCTCTTTCTGGGCACTGCAATATAAATCTTTTTATTTCTCTTTTATAATCACATATATTTTTGAGTATTTTTATTGACTTTGGAATCATGTTATATAGGCCGATCCAACGAAAATTTAACACCTCGATGTTCTCTAAAACGAAAATGTGCAAAATCACTCGGACCCGTCAATTTCTGATTCGAAGGGGAACAACTTTTCCGTTTTTTCATCCCCGTAACTTCAACGCCCCCATGGAAGTGATCACAACCCCTTGATTTTGAATAGAGATGAGAGGTGAACTGAATGGCTTGAATGAACTGGTGGCTTGAATAATTCTCATTCTGGAATGTCAATGGTTTGAAGAAAACCATAGAATACCTTACAGTTTCCTGTGATTTTGTGATGAACTGACTACCTGGATTTTTAAAGTACGTCTGTTTCAAACAAGTTCCGTGTTAACTTGAAGGTTTGATATACTGATTGTTAGTTGATTTTAATATTTTAAATGTTATCTAGGGCCGATGAAGAGATTATACGTATTCTAATTGTTTTTGGAAGATATATTGAATGTTTTGAGAAATTTTCGAATTAAGTTATTTGAATATTTATATATATTAAATATTTCAGATAAATTATATTTTTTGAGAAATCCTTAAGTTGTGTTTTATGTTTTTGAAAAGGAATTGGTTTTATTATGGTAAGATCAGAAACAAAATTTTGTCTCCTTCAAATATTTATTCATTAATTTCAATTGCATTTTTTATATTGGTTGGTTTATTCATTTCATTTGACATTGTATATTGAGTTTTGATTATATACGTCTATTAAATATAAGCGGTGCTTATTGTAGAAAATAATTCAATTCTAAAAGTTCTTTGAATAAAATTTTTTTTGAAATTAAAATTGTAGAAGACTAACAGATTAAATCTGTTTTGATATTCTAATTTTGTTATATTTCTTCTATCAAGTAAAAAGCCTTTTTCTATTTTATACATAAGTATATTAGTATTGAATGAATTAATTTTTCAAATAACTCACCTAGATGTGTGATCAAGGATATAGGTCTATATAGAGCGTGATGTGTTGAGTTGATATTTATCAGAAAAAAATGACATGAAGTGGAAAATGGCTTATCGGCCTTCTAATCATTTTCCGAGGAATAAAACTGAAATTTACGGTCTGTCCAAATCAATCCCCATTTCCACATATTTTCGCGGTATTTGTCACTTCCTTATGTCCCAGAGTGATGCTGGGTAGCAGAAAAAAACAATCAAATATCGATTATATAATAATGGGTATAGCAGTATGAGCTAAGGTAACAGAAAGTTCTTAGAATCGGAACAGTGTAATCTGCATCTGTATAATAGTTCAAAACTTAAATACACTCGAAAAGGTTTTGTAGATCATCGGAATATAACCAACGAAACCTATTTGGGTGTCTCTGAGTTTCCACCTGTTACACAAAAATAATGGAAACATTCTTTCTTCTCCTATCTTGAAACCGAACCATTTGAATATGTGTGTTTTTTAATATATTTTACCAAATTTCATATTTCATATTTCATTTATTGCCCTCAAAACATACAGGGAATGTCACATAGTATAAATAAATATAAACATTGTAATCTAGCTGAAATATCAACGATAATTTTAAATAACATCACGTAATATACAATCGGACAAACAACTGAAAGACTGAATGATACATGTAGCATTTGGCTAGAACTGACAGGTCAACAATTCGTCCATTGCGTAAGCAGCGCGCTCGATGAGAAGGGACTTCATCTTTTTCTTGAAGGCTACACTATTTAACGAAGTAAGATGTTGGGGAAGCTTATTGTAGATTCTCATCCCATTGAATATATGAGTATTTTGAGTAGTTTGTAGCCTATGCTTTGGTGTTATGTAGTTATTTTTGAATCTGGTGTTATGTTCATGAACTTCTGAGTGTTTTTGGAGACTGTTTTTATTACCGTGTATATACAAAAGACAAAAGACCAATTGTTTATAAACATTTAAAAAGGTTACTATGTTACGAAACGTATCATATGAGCAACCCACAAGGATAAATATAATGTATTAATAAATTGAGGTGTAGGATGAAATAGAATCTGTTAAAAAGCTCCATTCTTCTTTCTTCTGCCTACATCGTTATATTTCGGCAAGAAAGAATTGAATAGGCATATATTGAACAAAACTTTATGTACTCTTCATACTTTCTGCTGAATTCAGATAAAGAAAAAAAATCAAAACCTCTAGTAATTTATTTTCACAGAATTCTGCATGAACCTTCGAGACATTATGTCATATTTAAATTTGAATTCGATCTGATTTGTACTTTCAATTATAACGGGTTATCCATTTCGTGGACCGTATTTAAATGACATATGTCAAACTGTGATCCGAAGCCCCATATGTTCAGTTTAAGGTTAGACATTTAACAATATGGTTCATTTATGTAGTACTGAACGTGTGAAAATTGTGAGAACTCACTACAAAAACAATAATTCTGTTGTTACAGGGTTATTTTGCGCTTCCGAAAGTAAACGTAAATAATACACTCTTTTATTTAAAATATCGATCAAATTTTCATTTCAATATAATTCTTGGAGCTTGCCATTATGTGTGGAATACATCAATAAAATATCCTTCGCTTGATCTCTTACAGGACTCGATCCTTGTGGAGTAATTTTCGATGACTCGCCGGCACATTTCGGGAAATATCTCACCAATATCGTCAATAGTCTGAAGATTATCGGCATAAACATGATCCTTCGCATAACTCCACAAATGAAAAATCCAAAGGCGATAAATCACAAGATCTTAGTGGCTAGTTCAGATCGCCGAAACGAGAAATTAGGCATCCTGACAATTTTTCTTGCAATATAGCCAAAACGGGTCGTGTTGTGTGATTTGTTGCACCATCTTGCTAGATTTACATCTCTTTCAATTCCAGGCCAAAAAAATCGGTAATCATTCGGCTATATCTATGAAAATTGACGTTTTGAGTGACACCTTCCTCATTTTAAAAGAACTATGGGCCAATCACTACACCAGACCAAATTGCACACCATGCTGTGCTTTTTTGTGGATGTAATGGTCTCTCAGCAGTTACATGATGATTTTTACTGCCGCAGATGTGACCATTTTGCTTGCTTACATAACCACCGAGTGGAAAATGTGCTTCCAATTCCATATCATTAATTTCATGCCAAGAAAAATCGGCAAAAATTTGGCTATGGCGATGAGAATAGACGGTTTGAGTGACACCTTCTTTATTTTTAAAGAAGTGCAGGCCTATTACCCTACCAGACAAAATTGCACACCATACAGTCAGGCACGTGGCCAGGATTTTCTTTTGGGGGGGCTCACAATAAATAAACGTCCGCATCCAGTGATGCCATAAAAGGAGATAAGTGATACTATTCCATGAATTTCACAAAATAGCTATTTAATATATGGTTTTTTCGGAGCCCCGGGCCTTCCCCTGGCTACGTGCCTGCATACATTGATTTTTTGTAGAATTCGTCTTTAATTTTTTCTTTTGGCACTATCCTTTCTGCCAATTCATTCTTGTTCTTTAAATCTTTTTTTTCGGCCTGCTTTTCCTTCCTTTGTTGCTCCTCCAATAATTGATCATTGTACGGAGTGCTTGTCAAAACTACTGTACCTCTAGACTTCCTTGTTTTGAACTTCTTTGTTTTGTACCATTTTAGGAAGTGCATGAACATGATTTAGCTGAATATCGAAATATCATGTTCTGCTTGATGTTGAGGGTTCACTAACCGACTCTAAGAACATTCAGCTCGATGCTTTCAATGCTTTCATGAGCCCAATCATGCTACTAATGGACGGTATTATTGACTTTTTCATGTTGTTCCTGCACCACATTATTTTTCCCATCAGCATTGACATTCCTATGATCGTTTTGGTCAGTTACTTGAGCAGCTTCGAACTCAATGTCGGAAAAAATATCGGTGTATATATCGGATAGTTTAAAAACGGTTTCAACCCTGCCGGGGTGATTAGTTAGCCACTTTTCCAATGCTCTATAGCGATTGAGCGGATACATGAAACTCAGGTCTAATAGCTGAAGCTTGTGGGTGGTGTTGGGGGCAGACATAAAACGGTCACATAATTACTTCTGGCTTTTTCGATGATACTTCAATTTTTGTTGTGCGAAAGGTGGCCATCAAGAATTAACAATTCTGGATCCTCTTCAGAAGGCTTTATAAAGGAAAGAAAATGATCAAACCACACCGCAAAAATCTCAAGTTTCATCCAGCCAGAATCGTGGCAATAAAATGCTGATGCTGGTGGTGCGCCATTTTTCAACTCTTCTTTCATTAGCTTACGAGCAGAAATAACCAGCTTATGAACCAGATGCAGACATATAAATTACGGCAGTTGTGGACATATCTCTTTCTGCGGATACAACTCTGCCAACTTGTTTTCCACCTCTTTGAGCTAGAACTTTACTAATTTTACCTGAGACCGTACTCAAAGATGTTTCATCAGCATTGAAGATTCTGTATGCTGGAAATTGCATTTTGTCATACACTTTCTTCAGCAACGTGAAAAATTTGGTAACGACAGATCGGTTAAAAGCTTGACCGCGAGCCGCTGATGGTGACTCAGGTGATCTCAGGGAAAGCTAAGGGTGCCTCTTGCGAAAACCGGTTAACCAATCTTTACCAGCTAGACAGGTTTCTTTGGAAAAGGGATGAAAAATATTATTTTTCTCAGCAAGTTGATGAGGAATCGATTTTGCATCTTTAGTGGTGAGACCGTACATTGTGCTTTTCATGTCAAGTATATAACACCAATTGTTCATGTTCCTCAGTGAAAACCAATCTTTTACTTTCTAACTTCTTTACAGCATTACCAGTCAATTTGTTCGTTCCTTAACAGCGTTTCTTCAAATTTTTGATTGTCTCGGTCTTTACTTGACGAAAATTCATCTTCAATATAAGAAAAACAAATGTTAACTTCCGCTAAATAATAAAATAGCGGAAGTTAACATTTGTTTTTCTTATATTAGCGTCTCTTCAAGCTCATTAGCGGGACACCAATGTTTCTGGCCGAAGTTTTGAAGGCTAAACCACCACGGACCACTTCGTTCCATAGCGGCCTTTCAGTTTTCCGTTTATATTTTTGAACCATGTTTTTATCTGCAATGAAAGAAACAATACAGTATTAAGTTTCTGCTAAGAATACTGAAAGTTCGAAATATTTGAATGAAATATTAGAAAATCAAATGAATGAAGTCGGATGGATCATTTTACCCCGACAGTGTACATCTTGTATTAGATCATGCTTACTTGATGCTAGCTCTGTTCAATATTTTCGTAATCTCATTAAACAGTAGACAAAACTATGTGTTTTCATAAAATATTTAGAACATAATGTTACTATTACTATAACAACACTACTACAATAGGTCAAAAGCACTAAACTTAGATCAGGCAGCCCAAAGAACATGTTTTAGCAAATATTTTCATGAAACGATGTTACTTCAGTTCGTTTCAATGCTCAAATGATCATTACGACTCGAATAACCATAAGTACGCACTCCAATCACAGAGGGCAGCATTTGTTTTAAAAACAAAAGGGGGAAATTTGGGCCATCTTCTCCTACAGCATATTATGGTCTGTCTTTGTAGACGAAACAAATGTTGTAATAATAAATATTAGTTACTTGCTCCAGATGCGACAATTCTGCTTGTTTACATAGCCACCGAGTGAAAAATGTGCTTCGTCGTTGAAGAAAATTCGATGCGAAAAATCGTCATCCAAATGTTATTGTTCAAGCACCTAATCGGCATATGTTCTACTCATTCTATGGTTAGGTGGCTTTAGTTCTTGTGTCAACTGAACCTTATAAGGATGAAGATGCAAATCCAGGTGCAAAATACGCCATAACGTGCCATAAGAGAAGCGTGTCGTTGAATTGATGAATTTGGATCTTCTTTAATACTTCCACTTACAGTAGAAATATTTTCGGTCGAGCGTACATTTCGATGAAGTATAGGCCTCAAAATATCAGTAACAGATTCAGCCCCTTCGAATTTTTTGACTGTAGTTGTACGCTTAGATGGATGATTATGACCATAATCTGCTGTAATACACGAAACGTACTTACTACAGAATCCTTGTTTTTGTAGTAAGTTTTCATAATTTTCACATTTTTAGCAGTAAACAAATCTTCAACTAAATATTGGAAGTTTCGAATCATAGTTTCTTCTACATATTTCATTGAAACAGGGCTGTGAAATCCGGACCACGAAGTGGATAACCCTATATTTGTAATAAAATTATTACTGATTTGATTTTTTGTTGAAATAGTTGTGGTAATATGAGTTTGAAATTTTGCAAAGGGGTGTTATAAAAAATAAATATTATTCTATGTACTCATCTCATGACTATGTATCTCTATGGTTAAGGTTAACATCGTGAAAAAGTATAAATGTACTTTCTTATAGCATTAAGTTTGAGTCTACTTTTCTTATGAAGTTGCTGTCTTACAACATTATTTCTTGATCTATGTTTTTAAAACCATATAAATCTGCACGAGTATTCGAAATTTTAGTTTTCTTTGGCAGACTACTAGATTTGTATACAATACTCAAAATAATTGGTTGGAAAAACAGAGTAAAAATATTCTATTTTTGAACTGGAATATATCTATCCTATTCATCCAACAATCAATTATACTTTGAAACACCCAACCTCGAGGATGACTAACAACAACAAGACTGGGTATGTTTTCGAAAAATGGAAAAATATCTTATCTCATGACCCATAACGGTTTTTCACACGGCAATCACCATATCGATTGATTATTTATTACGATTATGAGAATATCGGAGAAATTTCTTCTCAGCAACCGCATTTCGTAATGGTTCATGAATAATGTATATTATGGAAATAAGATACCTGCCTACATAGCATAGAATCAAACATATCACGTCTGCTCAATATTTTCGAAGAATTCTCTTTAGTTTCTGTCAGGAAACAGGGTTTTTGGATTGTTACAATACGAATTGACGTAAGCCTCCGACGTGCATAGGGATTTTTCAATGTGTGATGCACTGAATATGAAGTAAAATTGGGAGCTATATTCAATGTGGCTTAAATGAAAACTTTATTGAAAGTATATAATTTTGTTAGCTGGCACCAAATGTTTTTTATCCATTTTGAGCCGTAAGTGGCTTCAATTCATTAGGCATCTGAAAATCATATTGATATTAAATTCGTTATTACGTTTTTGAATTAAAAATTTTTAACGAGCACACTCCACTTCTCGAAGTTTTGCACCAATCGAACCCTTTAATGAATATACTGAGTGTATACTTTTAAAAAGGTCAAACTTCAAGGAGAGATCATACAAGTTATTTGCAACAAAAAATGTCATATAGCACATGGCCGAAATGTTGATGGTTATGCTTCAATTTAACATTTCTTTATTTCACGAAACATTTCAAGTTTTTCCATAAATTGAATTATACTTCAGTTATCCTTGTAGCCTCATCAAATTTGACAACACATCTGGAAACGGCATTTAATTTGATACAAGAAAGGAAGTTCTGTGCGCCAAAATATTCTTATTGCGGGCGTAGTAAGGAGATGAATATCACAATTCTGAAGTGAACAAAATCAGCCATATTTATCCAATGGTTTTATCGATAAAAAATCATCAATTATGGACATGTTTTCTTTTCAGCAAACATTTGGTGTAATTTAGAATGTTATATCAACTTTTGTGCTAGCTGCTGCCCCTCTGCTATAATATCATGGCTAAGAAGATAGCAACGAAAAGTTGAAATATTACAAACCCAACTTTGCTCTATCTTGAAACTCTTTATGAATGAATATTAAAGTAATTATCAATCAAAATAATTCAAACGAATAAACTGCATTTTAATAATACAAATTTTACAAAAAAATCTGAAGAAAACAGACTACTACTACTTATAAAATAACAATTGTTCGAAATATCCACGCCTTGTTCAATATCGTTTTCGCACTGAATCAACAACATTGCGAAGTTCACAACGTTCCTGACGCAAACTTTGAATATGAAAACAGATTTAATCTGTTAGTCTTCTACAATTTTGATTTCAAAAACAATTTTTTGAAAAAGTTTTAGACTTAAATTAATGTCTAAGAATGAGCACTGCTTATATTTAATAGACGCATAAAAATCAAAATTCACTATACAATATCAAATGGAATAAAAAACCCAACAAAAATAAATTTTTAATTAAAATCAAAAATAAGTAATATCGAATGTACGTATACGCACCTGAACTTGTCAGAAAGGCCGTGGTACGTATGTTTTGCCTTTGACAAACATTTGACAACATGTTTACTTTCTGGTCTTGTTTATGAAAACTGGATCTTTTTCAAAAATACGCAATATAATTTTAAGAACTTCTCCAAAACTAATTTATTTGAAATATTTAATATGTTTAAATATATAAATAAGTTACTTCAAAAACTCTCAAAAACATGTAGCACATCCTCAAAACCAATAAGAATTCAGAAAAGGTCAGTTCAACTTTACATTTATGATATAAATTCAATTGAAAATGAATAAACTTGTAATCTTACCAAACAATTTCTGGAACCTCTGTAAATGCAATTAAAACTAGGTAGGTACATCTGATATCCAAGGTAATCTATGTTCTATGCTAAACACAGAAATCACACAATGTTTGTAAGACAATTTTATGGCCTTCATTAAACCACTGGAAACAGTATAATAAATTTCATTATTCAAAAACTCAAAGTAATTATATATTATATATAAAATAAAATAAAAATATGCCGTATTTCAAATAAATTAGTTTTGGAGAAGTTCTTAAAATTATGTTGTGTATTTTTGAAAAGATTTAGTTTTCATAAATAAAAGACCATAAACTAAACATGTTGTCAAATGTTTGTCAAAGACAAAACATATTATTATGTTTCAAAACTTATTATAAACTTATTTTAAATTTGTGAATTTTTAACAGCAAAACCTAATGTATTTTAGTAATAGGACAAGTTCAATATAATTACTATAAATTATCATTGTGTACACGGATTTCTATTAGAAATATATTTTAGATTCAGTAAAAATCAATTGTTATTTCTAGATTCACTATTGTTGATTTGTTGAAGAATATTAATTTTTTTGAGAAAAATAAAATTGGAATAATTTAATAAACCTAGGTCTTTTTTTTTCTTTATTATATAAATAATAACTGATAGTGAAATTTTTCGTTTTTTTTTGGTTTAATTAGTGAAAGTTCCTAAAACCTTAATTTGATTTTTTTAAAAAGAGCGGTTTTTTTTCATTGCTGGAGTTTTCTTATAGTTGAAAAAAGTTAGTAAAATAAAATTCTAAAAAATTGAAAATTTCTTTGAATTTTTCATTATAAGTTCAAAAAAAAAGCAATGAAAAAGTTTTTAAAAATTGAGAAATTTGATGTTTTATTGAATTTGAAGAATTTTTCTTCAATATTTTTTTCCATGAATTATTCCAATAAGCACTTTTTTGTCTCTTGAGGATCGTTCAAAGGTAACAAATTTTAGTAAATTAAAATTTTTTTTAAATTATTGATGAGGGTTCACTTATAGTTGATTAATTTTTGTGATTGATGATTTTTAAAAAAATCAAATTTTTGAAAAATTTGAAAATCGAAACAGATTTAATCTGTTGTCTTCTACAATTTTAATTTCAAAAAATTCTTTGAAGAGACTTTAAGAATTAAATTAATGTCTTTATAAGCACTGCTCATATTTAATAGACGTCAAAATTCATCATACAATATCAAACGGAATTAAGAAAAACCAACGAATACAAACTGTCAATTAAAATTAAAATATAAATAAGCAAATATTTTTTGTTTCGTTCCAGGCATGCGTAATGAACTCTTCAGACAAACTTACGAAGCCCTGTTTGTTACAAAATGTTGTTTTCCGATCCCATATGAATGAAAAATAACCCTTTCTCAAAAATATAAAACATAATTTCAAGAACTTCTCAAAAACTAATTTATTTGAAATATTCAATATATTTAAATAAATTACTTCAAAAAATCTCAAAACATGTAGCACATTCTCAAGAAATAATTAAAGTTACGATAAGATCAGTTCAACATTACATATAAAAAATATAATAAAATCAAATAAACAATGTATAGACTTACTCGGTGAATCTTAGGAATACACGGCCCTCAATAGAAAATAAAAGTAAACACTTTCATAGATCCAAGGTGCTTATGTTCCACGTTCACAGAATCATACAAAGTTTATAAGGCACTTGGCCTCAGTTAAAACCGTGCAACACTGTATAATGAATTTCTTTATTTAAAAAAACCTAATATAATTATATATTATATATAAAATAAAATAAGAGGGAATGGTTTTTTACTTGGTAGAAGGATTATTACAAATATGAAAATCAAAACAGATTTAATCTGTTGTCTTCTACAATTTTAATTTCAAAAAATTCTTTGAAGAGACTTTAAGAATTAAATTAATGTCTTTATAAGCACTGCTCATATTTAATAGACGTCAAAATTCATCATACAATATCAAACGGAATTAAGAAAAACCAACGAATACAAACTGTCAATTAAAATTATGTTTTATATTTTTGAGAAAGGGTTATTTTTCATTCATATGGGATCGGAAAACAACATTTTGTAACAAACAGGGCTTCGTAAGTTTGTCTGAAGAGTTCATTACGCATGCCTGGAACGAAACAAAAAATATTTGCTTATTTATATTTTAATTTTAATTGACAGTTTGTATTCGTTGGTTTTTCTTAATTCCGTTTGATATTGTATGATGAATTTTGACGTCTATTAAATATGAGCAGTGCTTATAAAGACATTAATTTAATTCTTAAAGTCTCTTCAAAGAATTTTTTGAAATTAAAATTGTAGAAGACAACAGATTAAATCTGTTTTGATTTTCATATTTGTAATAATCCTTCTACCAAGTAAAAAACCATTCCCTCTTATTTTATTTTGAAAAATTGGTAAATTTATAAAATTTAAGATAAATAAAGAGTATCTTTCAAACGTTTTTTTGGGAGCTTGATTTTTAAAATTTTAAAATTTGAAAAAAAAAAATTTTAAAGTTATAATTTGGGTTTAATTTTCATTTTATGGGCAATTTATCTATTAGTTTGGGAGACTAGTTTAGGATTAGGATCGGAAATTTTAAAAAATAGTTTTAAATTGAATTTATAAATATTGGACTTTTTCAAATTCAATAAAAAATTAGATATAAAGTTGTATATTAATTTTATTATTTTGGGAATTTAAGATAAAGAGAGTAACTTTAGGATAATCTGGGTTTAATTTTTATTTTGAGGGCAATTGATCTATTAGTTTGGGAGACTAGTTTACAATTAGGATGGGAAATTTTAAAAAATAGTTTTGAATTAAATTTATAAACATGGGACTTCTTCGAATTTAATAAAAAATTTGATATAAAGTTGTATATTAATTTTATTATTTTGGGAATTCAAGATAAAGAGAGTAACTTTAGGATAATCTGGGTTTAATTTTTATTTTGTGGGCAATTGGTCTATTAGTTTGGGAGACTAGTTTAGGATTTGGATGGGAAATTTGAAAAAATTATTTTAAATTGAATTTATGAACATGGGACTTTTTAAAATTCATTGAAAAATTTGATATCAAGTTGAATATTAATTTTATTATTTTGGGAATCTGGGATTAAGGGATTAACTTTAGGATAATCTGGGTTCAATTTTTATTTTGTGGGCAATCGATCCATTAGTTTGGTGGACTATTTTAGGATTAGGATGAGAAATTTAAAAAAAATGTTTTAAATTACATTTATAAACATGGACCTTTTTGAATTTTATGGATCAGTTCATATCAAGTTGAATATTAATTTTATGGTCTGTTAATTATCATAAAATTATTATAAAGATCTTTATTGAAATATTAGTAATTTTTGAATTTTATATTTATCTTTAAAAGTGATGGGAAATGAAAGGATAATTATAATTAATTACATTTAAAATTGAGTAAAATGTGAATTTTATTTAAATATTATTCAAAATGAAAATTTAATTAATCAGAAACTTAATATAATTATATATAATATATGAAGTAAAATAATAAGATGCCGTATTTCAAATAAATTAGTTTTGGAGAAGTTTTTAAAATTATGTTGTGTATATTTGAAAAAGATTTAGATTTCATAAATATAAGACCAAAAACTAAACATGTTGTCAAATTTTTGTCAAAGGTAAAAGATGTTTGGTACGACACATTAAATATTACTTATTTTGAATTTTAATGACTAATTTATTTTTATTAGATTTTTTATTCCATTTGATATTGTATAGTGAATTTTGATTTTTATACGTCTATTAAATATAAGCAGTGCTTATTATTGGACATTAATTTAATTCTAAAAGTTTAAAAAAAATTTTTTTTTTTAATATAAATTGTAGAAGACTAACAGATTGAATCTATTTTTATATCCAAAGTTTGTTATTATCCTTCTATCAAGTAAAAAATGGCATCTTATTATTTTATTTCATATATAATATATCATTATATTAGGTTTTTGAATAATGAAATTTATTATATAGTTTCCAGTGGTTTAATGAAAGCCATAAAATTACCTTTCAAACTTTGTGTGATTTCTTGGATATTAGATGTACCTACCTAGTTTTAATTGCATTCACAGAGGTTCCAGAAATTGTTTGGTAAGATTAGAAGTTTATTTATTTTTAATTGAATTTATATCATAAATCTAAACTTACCTTATCTGAATTCTAATTGTTTTTGAGGATGTGCTACATGTTTTTGAGAGTTTTCGAAGTAACTTATTTAAATAGTTGAATATATCAAATATTTCAAATGAATAAGTTCTGGAAAAGTTCTTGAAATTATGTTGTGTATTTTTGAAAAAGATCTAGTTTTTATAAATATAAGACCATAAACTAAACATGTTGTCAAATGTTTGTCAAAGGCAAAACATACGTACCACAGCCTTTCTAGCGAGTTCGGGTGCGTATGTTCGGAACGAAACATTCGATATTACTTATTTTTAATTTTAATTAATAATTTATTTTTGTTGGGGTTTTCATTCAATTTGATATTAAATATCGAATTTTTATATTTATACGTCTATTGAATTTAAGCAGTGCTTTCTATTAGACGTTAATTTAATTCAAAAAATAAAAAAAAATGTTTAAATTGAAATTGTAGAAGACTAACAGATAAAATCTGTTTTGATATTCAAAGTTCGTAATTAGCCTTCTATCAAGTAAAAAACCGCATCTTATTATTATGTTCCTGACGCATTTCTGCACAACACAATTCATTCTTTTCATCAGATTCTCTCGAGTCTGAACGCGAATTTGTTATACTTTTTCTTTCAAGATGTTACAGACATATAGATTCAAAGGTGTAAGGTATCCTTAGTTGCCATCTTTCCGGACCGTACCTTCCAATCCATTGCACCCCAGAATAATCATTCATTTAGTCCCGTACATTCATGTCATTATGAGCGGGGCAGCCATCTATCTGAAACTAGACATTTTGTCTGTTAGCTAGAGGCATTTCATCCAATATGTCTGTTAAGTTGCTTTAGATTATTGTAATGAATTCTTCAGCGTTGAAACGATCGGGAAGTATTACTGGTCCAAAAAGTTCACCACTCATGACTCCTTACCACACGTTGACCCTTAACTAATGTTGGAAATAAGAAACAAAAGTCGCCTGAGGGTTTTATTTTTTTCATACATGACTATTTTGTAAGTTTATCATACCTGATTTCGTGAAAGTGACCTCATCTGTCCATAATATCCTATCGCCCCACACTCTCCTAACTTATTGATACCTGACCACCTAGAAAATGTCTCGTCTCAGCATCTACAGGTAGCAGAGCCTGCACCTTTATCAAATGATATGGATGTAACTTTTGATTTTTGAGAAGTTCTTGATGTTATATTGTATATTTTGGAGAAATATTTACTTTTTATGAATATAAGATCAGAAAAGAAAACATTTTGTTACAAGCAGGACTCGTACGCTTGTCTGATGAGTTCATTACGCATGCCTGAAACGAAACAAAAAAAAACATTTATATATTTATTAATTTTAATCTACAATTTATATTCGTTGGGTTTTTCTCAATTCCTTTTGATATTGTATAATAAGTTTTATACGTCTATCAAATATAAGCAGTGCTTATAGGGACATCAATTTAATTCTTAAAGTTTCTTGAATACATTTTTTGAAATTAAAATTGTAGAAAACTAACAGATTAAAGCTGTTTTGATAGTCAAATCACTGTATATTAAGTAAGAAAAAGTGATAAAGATCGAAGTAACTTATTCTTCCATTGCATTTTGGAATGAACTATATTAAAGTAATTAACTAAGCCATCCAATATTTGATTCAGTCTATCGTTTGAAAGCAGCAGACGAAATGAAAATCCGTTTGTGCCGAGAACAAATCGTTATAAGATAGATGCCAAGACGTCACTCAGCCAAAAACGATGTGTTATGAGCTGCAAGAATACTGGAGGGAGTAATGCGCCAAATTGTTTTAAAAACTACTCAAAAAGGTATTTTTCGCCTCTGAAATCAATGTCATGAAAGTAGCGAAAGAAAAAGCACGAATCTCTACTCAGCTGTTTGTTGCGACATACTTTCGGGCCTTTCAATAGGGATTTACGAATTTCGACAATTTATAGCGGACATATGGTTGACCTAAGATCTGTCAAATTAGCTGTCATTTATTAAGCCTGTTTTGCCAAATCACCCTGGATAGATACAGAGTTATCCATTTTGTGCTTCCGAAATTGAACGTAAATAAAACACTCATTCATTTAGAATATCGATCAAATTTTCATTTCAATATAATGCTTGGATCTGGCCATTAGGTGTGGAATACAATATCATTTAAATCTCTTTTACGTGGTCTCTCATAGGACTCGATCCTTGTGAGGCAATTTTTGATCAATCGCTGGCACATTTCGGACAATATCTCACCAATAACAGATATTGGTTTTCAGATGGTCAATAGTCTGGGCGATCCCTCGCATAACCCCTCAAAAAAATCCAAAGGCGATAAATCACAAGATCTTGGTGGTCAATTACCATCGCTGAAACGAGAAATTACGCGTCCTGGGAGTTTTTCTTGAAGTAAAAACAAAACTAGTCGTGTTGTGTGGCTTGTTGTACCATCTCGCTGAAACCACATTTCTTCCAATTCCATATCATTAATTTCAATCCAAAAACAATCGGAATTGATTTGGTTTTAGCGACAAAAATTGACATTTTAAAGACTTGTCCTGTATATATTTGTGAAAACTATCTGAAAGCACCTTTTGAACAAAGAATAGATTCTTCAGCTTATTTGGGTACTATTGAATACAGTAAATGCAAAATTCGCCATATGAAATCGAACATACATCAATTCAGATCGAATCGTTCATTACTTAGGATGACTTCTCAAAATAATGATATTCTAATCAATGAGTTCATTATGTAGTACATGTTTCGAATTGGATATTAACTGTTGAAATTCATATGCGAATTCAGGGTAAGACAAGCAGCTGAAATAATAATGACATGGAAAACAGAACGATATGCAAAATTTATTTGTTCAAACCTACATCTATTAGTTTGAATAGTTTCTATTGTCGGAACCAGGGGAACAATGTTTGCACCCACATTATGTGTTTTACCACAAGATCAATAGGTATTCAACTTGAAGAAAATTTCAAAATTATTTTTAAATAATGAAGCAAAAGTATCTGTAACCTTAACATATTCAATTTTCCGAAAACATGAATTGATATTGTGTTACAAAACTAAGTTTCCATTTAGAGAGAGGATGAAAAATTTTCAAAAATTGCATGGAATTCTAGAAAACAAGAAGGATGTCCAAAGAATGAAGAAATTGCTAGAGAGTATAATTCAAAATTCCCAAGATCAAGACAAATTGGTGAAACTATTTCAGAATACTATTTTGAAAAACTTTTCAAAATATTGAATCAAACTTGACCGATGATTTCAATTTTCTCCCAATAAAACGCAAATATATGAAGAGTCAATAATTCACATTGGTAATAAAATAATCTGTACAAACATTTGAGGAACACATCGAGAGTTGGTGTAGACCGGACGCTTCGGACTGTTCCAGTAGTGAGGTAGTGGGTGAGTATTTTTTACAGCCGAACCTGCTGGATGCGCTCTGACCATAATTCCTACTGATAGAGTGATTGATTCTCTACAACATATAAAAATTGACAGGAATTTATTTGAAAATGTCATCGGATTGAATGGAGTCCCTGCTCGTTTCTTACAGGTTTGTTCACCTTCTATTGCCTCTAAACCTCAGCATGAGCGTTCTACGGATCAAGGTGTTCTGTAAGCATCCTGGCTGTTGGAAAACTAGTCCCAGAAGACTATCATCCCATAAGTTTGGTGTCTATCGTGGCTAAGGTAAGAGTGATCTGTAACAGGATGATTGACTTTTTTGTGATGCAGATGGTGATACTTGGGGAGCAGCATGGTTTCTCACCTGGTCGGTTGATTATTATAAACCTTCTGAATTGTATGAACAATTGGACCACGGTAGTATTTGTCGGAAGGTGCATTGATATCAATATTTCTACTTTTCAAAGGCGCTTGATCACATGCAACATCGATTGTTACTGAACAAGTTAGAACATGCCGGTATTCGTGGTAACTTATATGAATAATGAATAGCAATTTTTTTGACAGAACGTCCTCTCTTTGTACATATCACGGACGCTTATTCGGCAAGACAATTGGTATCGAGAGGAGGAGTCCATCACGGATCAGTTCTTGGACCGTTATTTTTTCTTGTTTAACTTACTGATATTCCATTCGTCGTGAAATCTCGGTGTTTCCATTTGGCAGATGACGAATAATTAAATGGAGATTCCGGTAACGAGCAGCTTGAAGATGACCTTAATGCTCTCATTTAAATGTGCCGTTGTTGGTTGTTCTTACTAAATATTTCGAAATGTGTCGTTTTGTATTTTGGTAAACATAATACCCAAGTCCTGTTTTGTGAATGTAGAATTTTGATCGAAATTACTCAACAAACTTAAGCCGATACAACTGTTTCATATGAAGCTAATAAATAACAAAACTTAATTTAAAAAACTCCTATAATCTTGAAAAGTCATTGAAGAACTTATTTTCACACTAGCATACTCTCCAGCACAGTGTTTAAAACTCATCAGTGTACTTCTTTGAATGATAAATAAGAACAATCTATAGAAGTACACACTTGTCTTCCTTCCATATATGCACTAGGTTAGAATCGATATGAAGACAAGAATGTTTGAGGTTAACCTATAGTATGTCATTTTCTATGTTCGTCTACAGAATATACATAAAGGTAAAAAAGGTATGGTCCACATTCAATTATATCAGAGTGGTTTTCTGCGTATGTATGAGAAAAGAATTCAATCTACCTTCATATATATTCTGTAGACGAACATGTAATATGAGAAGTGTTGTAGGTTAACCTTAAACATTCTCTTTCCCATTCTAACCTCGTAGGTAAATTTAAAAGTTAGTAAGGAATGTGGCATATTTTTATTGGTTGTTCTTATTTATGATTAAAAAAAGTCGACCGACGAATATGATTGAAAGTTTCAAATACTCTTCTGGAAAATATGCTATATAAAGTCGAAAAGATTGAAGAAAGGAGTTTGCAAAGGATTAAGTTCAGTTAGAGCATTTTCTTTAATAGAATTCGTTATTTATAAGGTTTATACAAAACAGCGTATAAGGTTAAGTTTGTTATGTAATTTTAATCTATATTTTATATAGATTCCTTCATGTTTTAAGTTTTTTATGATGTTGAGATTTTCATATTCCTATTTAAACAGAAAGAGTGTTTCTAAGACATTTTAAATTCATTAATTGAAAAATTTGTCAGAAATTCTCAATGCATTCAAATAACGTACTACCCTCATAATTACCTAAAAATTTTTATTTTTTTTAACATCTGGTCGAGACAAAATTCCTGTAGCCCTCAATTTTCATTATCACCACGTTGTACCTGAATCTACTTAATATACATTCTGTCAAGAAAGTACCGGGAATTATCGATTTAAATCTGGCGGGGCAATGAGGCAGGTAAATTTTTTTTTCCTAGGTTGGTACCACTGTCCTTAATTACTATGCCAAGCTTGAGCGGGATCTGTCAACTAGTTTGTTTGCAACAGCTGATTAAGTCAGTCGATGTCAGAGTGCGTGCCGATTTTTACTATGGGTGATTACGTTGAGCAAAGAATTTGTTTAAAGTTTTGTGTTGCAAATGAATTTTCGTGTGCCGATGCATTGAAAATGTTGCAAAAGGCCTTTGGTGATAATGCTCTATCGAAAACTCGTGCATATCAGTGGTACAGAGCCTTCAAGGACGGTCGTGAAGTGGTCGCCCATCGACGGCTTCGATCGAAGATAACGTCGATAAAATTAAGGAAAGGGTGCTGGAAAACCGTTGTACCAGCTTGAGAGAGATAGCACATGATCTTAAGATATCCCACGAGTCCGCACGTACGATTTTGATTGATATTTTGGGCATGAGAAAGGTGGCCGCACGACTCGTACCGAAAGACCTGAATTTTCTTCAAAAACGTCATCGCGAACAGGTTGCTTCAGACATGCTGGATCGCTGTAATTCCGATTCTACATTCATGGAACGCATTATAACTGGTGATGAGACCTGGGTCTACGAGTACGATATGCAAACAAGCCAGCAATCATCGGAATGGGTGGCAAAAAATGAGCCGAAACCGAAAAAACCACGCCAAAGCCGCTCGAAAATGAAGGTGATGCTCATTGTTTTCTTCGATATCCGTGGCGTGGTGCACTACGAATTCGTTCCAGAGGGTCAGACGGTAAACAAGGAGTGTTACCTAGGCGTTATGAAATGTTTGCGTGAGCGTATCCGTAAGAAGCGGCCAAATTTGTGGGCGAACAACTCATGGATTTTGCATGACGATAACGCGCCTTCTCACCGAGCTACGATTGTGACTGACTTTCTCGCCAAAAACTCAACAAACGTGCTTCAGCAACCACCGTATTCGCCGGATTTGGCTCCCTGCGACTTTTTCCTCTTCCCAAAACTAAAATTGCCCCTTCGTGGCACCCGTTTTGAGTCGATTGAAGCCATAAAACAAAATTCGGCGCGAGAGCTAAAGTCCATCCCGGAAAGCGCCTATAAAATATGTTTCGATAATTGGAAGTGCCGTTGGCATAGATGTATTGGAGCAAATGGAGCCTATTTTGAAGGCGACCCAATAAATTTTGACGATTAAATTTAAAAATGTTGTTTCAATTGAAAATCCCCGTTACTTTCTTGACAGAGTAGTATTCTGTACCATGTACCACTAGTTGCAAAAATGTAAAACTTACATATTGTATAACACCTAAAAATTGTTGGTAGTAAAACAAAGTAATAAAAAGTTTGTTAGTCTAATAGAGTCCACCTATCTCTAGTTCCTGGCACCATGTTTATATATTCTAATATCTTATCTCTAATCCCAGGTTTTCACATGTTACTCATTTCATATTGGTTATATCTTAAGGAAAGCAGTGCAACGTTGATTCCGAAACAAATAGAATATTTTGATATTTTGTCAATATTTCTAACCAGCTCTCTCATCTATGGGAATTAGGATCTAATTGAAATTCCATTTGCAATAAACTAATTGCAAATATCAACCAGCCAAAAGAAGAACAAGTCGATATTCTAGACGAAACCATACGTCGGATTCATTTACTGAAAGACAAAGTGAAATTTGTTACTCCTGTTCTTACGTACAAACACGAATAGGATCATATTATTTCTCTGTATTAAAATGATTATGCGTCATCTTTACACAAATGAACGAAAGTAAGAAACTTAGAAATCCGTTGAATGTTCACATTGAAATTTTATTCTCGATTCAGCGTTTCAATTGAAACATACCCACCTAACAACAAAACCGGGCCCAAATTTCTGGGAATCAAATTTCACTAAAAGGGTTTCCAGGGTTTCTGAAACCCTTTGTAAAAGCGATTTTTATTGAAATGGTTCACACTGATTAGTTTATTATAAATTGTAGATAATCTCAAGCATACAATTTTTTGTACCCATCAAACATATATGGGGTGTCATAAAGTAAACATAATAAATAATAAATCAGAACTTATATACGCATATACATAGTATAAATGCTATAATCAGTGTGAATAGCTCAGTGGAAGTACATCGGTCTCGTGACCGGGAGGTCCGGGTTCGAATTCTGTTCAGGTGGAAAAGAAATTTTCTAGTTGGAAATTGTATATTTAGAAGCACTTTTTACAATAGCTGACTCAAATTTATGGAAGAAGATTTTTTTATCAACTGGATTCCATGGTCTACATGTAATTATTGGACCTACATTTTTAGGAATTTGCTTAATCCGACTGAGTGCAAATCACTTTAGATCAAACCATCATTTTGGATTTGAGGCAGTAGCTTGATACTGACATTTGTTGATATTGTTTGATTGTTTCTTTACCTCTCTACTTACTGATATGGATGTCTGCCACCATTTCATTATTGGGTCAAAAATTAACAGTGCTGTGATCTAAAGTATCGCAAGATCGCAGTAACAAAGCCTACCCAGAACACAACTGAACTCCTAATTCGCACAAGCTGAAAAAGCTTCTGAGGGATCTTCACAGGAGATCTAGGAGTATCAGGATAATAGTAATATAAAAAAATTTCAAATAGAAGGTACACGTTAAGGTATATGACGAAAAGACTTTTCAACAATGTTAACAAACTATGTGTAAAATCATTCTGTAAAATCTGTGAAATATTCTTCCAATTTGTAGTAGGCTTTTTGGACCCATTTTTCCTTGAGTGTTTTCGGAATTTTTCCCCTACTTTTGTTCCTTCCTGGTAACGCATTTTATATCTTCACCGCTGTGTGATTGACATTTAGTTGTGTCGAAGTCAGTCTATGAAAGGGAACGAGGAGCATGTCTGCATTTGTAGTGCCATAGTTGTGGTTGAAGTTATTAGTCTGCAAGCTGTCTTTGTGGTCATCAATGTAAGTGGCGCATTCAAGAATAAACAAGGAAGTTAAAGTTAGAATATTCCCTTACTTGAACAATTGCTTGCAGCTAGTTGCACTATTCGCTTTGCACATCACCCGAACAGCTGTTTTCTGTATAATAGTATGGTCTCTTTTGCAGGCATATTACCCCAGACTAATACACCATGTGTAATTGAGGAATGAATGAAACCAAAATATGCCACTTTTGGCGCTTGTCTGCCAGCCAACTGTTGCGTCCTCGTCATTACGAAAAATATTTTCGAGAGGTTCTTCTCCAGCTGGTTAATATGATGTGAGAATTTCAGATCGGACTGGAATTGTATCCCTAAGAATTTTAGGTGGTTAGTCTCTGAGTCTACCTAGAAAAACACAAAGATTGGATTTTTTCAAGGTTCATCATCATCATGTTTGCACCGAACCATTGATGCGCTCCTTTTAATGCTGTGCTAGTGCTGCTGTCTAGGTATTGTTGGTTGTTGTCGGGCTACATTAAGGAAATTCGTGTTATCAACCAACATAACTGTGTCCACCTGCTCCATATTTTCGGGAATATCGTTGACGTAAACCAGGAAGAGCATTGGTTCCAAAGTGGATTCTTGTGGGACTCCGCTCGTGAGGACCTCCCAGTTAGAGCAGTCTTCACAACCTTGTGTTCTCTGATACCTGTTTCCAAGGTAGCTCGTGAAGAGTTTCAAAGAGATGCCTCCTTTCACATAATAATTTAGTTTCAATGGCCTGTAAGATCTTCCTAAGGATTTCTTCCAATGCTGTTATGGTAGATTTTCTTTCAAGATAACCACTCTGTTGATTGCTCCAGATATTTTGTTTTTCGAAGAAGCTGATGACGCTATTCTACATCGGACTTTCTAGAATTTGTGGTAAAGCAGGTTGAATTGTAATTGTTCGGAAGTTACTCATCTCGCCTGGGTCTCCATTAATATTTTTATCTCTCTTTAAGTTGGTACGGCAAGTACCTTTGGCGGTACATCTCAAAAACATGACAGTCAGAGGCAGGGAGACTTTAGCAATGATGAGTTTCAAAACTTTCGCGGACAATGCATATATTTCTCTTGTATTCTTACTTTTTATTATCCGTGTCAATTTTTCAACTTCCAACGGAGTAATATATTTCATGTATGTGGAATAAGATGGTTGTGTATTACATTTTCTTAGTAAATCCTCTAGGGCTGAGCTGAAATTTTTACAAATATTCGAAGTTTGTTTCCCAATATTGGTAAAAAAATTATTAGTTTCGTCGACTGTATGACCGTCTTCGAAGCAGATCCTGTTCCCTCTTCTATCATATCATTTTAGTTTTGTTTTACGCTGTTTCTATTCTTTCTAGGTTAATCCTGTGGTTGATATTTATCAGTTTCTCGTTGTATTTTGTCTTATACGAATTGTATGCCCTCCTACTCACATCATTTCTCCTCACTTCACATACCGTGGCATACATCCAACGTTTTCTTCATCTCGATGACATCTTCATTTTGTTGGTTCTCTTTCTGTTCCTTCTACTATTAATGACCTTTTTTTCTGGACATTTTTTACCGAAAGCTGCCATAAAATTTTCCCAGAATGCGTCAAAAGCCTGATTCAATCGTTGTCACATCATTCCAGACAGTTCTGTTGAGTTCACTTCTGACTTTTTCGATGTTACCATGGACCATGCTTCTGGTCAGTTTTCTGTGCAATTTTTGAGGTGGTGTGCAAATGTCCTTGTCTCTATTTCAACAATGCCTGAGAAGATGTTGTCTATCAAAGATTTCGATGTATTGGCAGTTCCAGAAATATTGCTTCCAAACCAAACTCTTCTAACAGTTCTCTCAATTTTCCTGAGTCCTTACTATCTTTGGACATATGGAAGTCACCTGAAACGAATATGTGCTTCTGTTTTAGGTTCATATCAATCACCATCTTCAAGCAGTTCCTCAATCTCAGCAGGAATTCCTCTATAGATCCTTGTCTATATACTGCGAATATGACCGATTTCATCACCACTGCTCATATTCCGCATATCTCTATAACAGGCTCTACTGAGCACTCCTTCACTTGATGTAGACCTCTCACTTGAAAGGTCTGATTTGACAATATAAGGGTGCTCCCATGGTTTTCCTGTTTGCAATGATATGCTTCGATTTCATATTCAGGAATACATAAGAAGCTTATGTTGTTCTTGCTAACCCATTTTCCGTTATTGCTGCAATTTGCACCTTCTCTTTCAATTTTACCATTTACTGATCCGATATCTTTTTATCTTCATTTCACCAATAGTTGTGCACATAAATGTTTTTGTTCAATATTCTTACAAAAATAGTGTCTCAAGATTTTTATAAATAATGAAGAATTTGAAAACCAAAGAAACCTGGAAAAAAAGTCATAAAACTTTCCACAGAAATTGAGTACTATGCTCATTTTAAAGGGAAAACTGAGTTGCAATATAATGCTGCATATAATGCTGCTGTGATGCTTTCACCTTTTTTAGTGTATTTCATCAATAAAATACCTTTGGAGCCCCAAAAGACCGTAGCCATTATTTTTCCAGCGGATGGGGTGACTAAGCTTGTTTGGGAGCTGTGCACCCTTTTCAATTCACTGCATGGACTCTTGTTTACTCTCAGGGTCATAGTGACGAACCCACGTCTCATTTCAGTAACCGATGGGTCTTCTCCACAGAGCTCTTATAACGAATTACAGCACTTGACTCGCACTTGCTTCTGAGGTGCGTCGAGCATTCTCGGTACCTATCTTACACTGACCCTTGAGAGGTTAAGATGGTCATGAAGTATAGCATGTATGATACCCACAGATAGGTTTGTCATCTGTGCTTACATCTTGTTTTTTATTCTGACATCTTCAAGTACCAGCTTTTCCGTTTTTTTCACATTTTCTTCAGTGTTGCCGCTAATGGGCCCGCCCGAGGGAGGATCATCTTCGATGCATTCTCTGCCTCTTCTGAATTCACTTGAACACTTATAAACGATTGATAACAACGGGGAATAGTCTTGGTAAACAGCAATCACCTGGTAATGAATAATTTTTGGACTTTTTTCCCGCTTAGTGAGGAACTTAGTAACAGAGCGATTCTCGATTTTCATTATCATTGTGGCGTCAGTCATTCTGGTCGGTCGTCTTTCACTGGGAATACCTAATCATAAATTAGTGAAATTTTATATTTATAACCTCGGATTGTCATTAGCAAATGGAATAATCAGATTACTCACATTATTAGCAAATCTCCCCGATACCAATTATACATTGAACACCCCTCGTAAGGCGTTAAAATTTCTATGAAAGTAGATGTCTCGGTTATATCAGGAACATAATATCATATACTTTTTGCCAAAATCAAATAGCAAAAATCTTAAGGAGTTCTCATAATTTGACCGCGATATCAGAGATTCAGAGTGTTGTTCCCAGTTCAGGTGTTTGTCTACTGTGATTCCCAAAAGTCTTTTACTTAAGCTTGTTGGTAACTGCTGGTCGCAAAGTTGATGTACGCAGGAAAACTATCATTCGTCCTGATGCTGGAAAAAACATGATGTTTGTTTTATCAGAATTGAGAATTAGTGAATTGCAGATGCATCATTCGTTGACGTTTGATAAAGCATTTATTAAGCCAATAGTCACAGATTCTGAATCCTGGGAATTGTATATATGCAAAATTCCCAGAAAACTTCTTCGTCCATTTGATGGAGAAAAAATGTCAACATTAAAGTCGCAAGCTTTTATTAGGCTCGCATTTTTCCTTATACATTGATCCCGTAATACATTCAGTTTGTCATAAAAAATATCTACATTAGGTGAAGTATTATGTCTGTAAGCACATGCAATAAGAAATTTAGTACCATTAATTATCAACTGCAAAGCACAGTAATCATTGCAATTAATTACATTGAACAGTTTGTAATCAAGTCTCCTTGTGTACTCCATACCTTTTTCGAGGTAAACTGCACATCCACCATGATGACACTTTCCCTACAGAAAGAAGTTGCTAACACAAACCCATTGGGTACATAATTTTTTAGTGCCTCTTAAGATTCCCAGTGCTCTGTTATACAGGTGAATTCTACCAGAATAGTTATTGGCTATTTGAGGAAGGCCTCTTTTCCAAGTGACTACCAAGCAGTCTCCACAGTCCACCCCTAGAGGTAGAAAGTGTGATAAGGATTACGCCATATCATCGCGCGTGGCAAGAACCCCTCCGAAGAGATGAACCCACCAGCTTCCAGTTTGGGCCCCGACTCAAAAGCCAGAACCGTCTGACTGGTAGCAGCGAAGCACTATCCAACCTCTACTGGCTCATCAGGTCAGTACCCGAGTTGGTTTGAGACGCAACTCACCCGCCGGAGGGAATTCTAATCCATCCACCCGAACGCAGTCCCATGAACTAAGATAAACTCAAGATTGACGACTACAATTGATCCTGGTACGAGCACCGTCTAGCGGACTATACGTCCTGACCCACCGAACCCATGTGAAGTCATTTGATTGATCCTGGCGTCAAGCACTAATGGCGGAGCCATTTCGTCGAGATTCACAAACCCTAAATTGTTACGCACAGATCCAGGGGCCAGGACAGGCCGGTCGAACCGTCAAGTCCCGTTAAACCCCGAGTCGTTTCATGAGAATATCCCGAAAATGGGGGTCTGCGAACAGATAAATGAAATACCTCCCTAGTCCAGCATGCGGACTTTCAACCACTGCCCCCTCGAGTCCAACACCAATTGGGGTGGCCAGGTGGTACAAGTAACACCTGTGGGCAAGACCACCCACCCGAGGTAACGCAGTATGCTACATAACGCACTCGGCCATTACACAGAATCCGGAGATTTATAGGGTAGAGTACGCCAGTTTTAAGGGAGAAGCTCTGTTATATAGGCCGAATTAACTTTATGAACTGACAATATTCGGCTTGAAGTTGATGATGAGGCATCCATTTCTTACCCGACGTTTTGGATTATCGCAAAAACCCTTTTTTATCGTTGGAGCATTTGTTCACACGTGAAAAATCGGCGTCCGACGTCTCTTGCCTTCAGTTCATACGCAACCCAATTTATTTACTTTCGAATCATTCCTATTGCTTTTAAACGATGGCAAATGTCTAGTTGAGTGACTACAAGTATTTTTGCATGTTCCTCTTGCATTTGTGATGGACCTTCATCGAGCCTTGTCTCTAATTCTTCATATTTAAACTTTGGTTGCGCTCCAGGTCGTTCTTCTTCTTCCAAATCAAAATTGCTACTTTTAAATCAGGTAAACCACTTCTGACACATTCGTGTTCAGTTAGAGCATGACATTGACTAAAACAAGATGACTTTTGTTAGCATTTGCCTTCATACTGAAATAAAGAATGTAAAACTCCCCATAAAAACAGATTATTCGGTATAAAAAATAACATTTTCAGAACACACAGAAACTATGTTATTTATTTACACTTCAGCGAAATAACAGATATTGAAAATTGAAAATAATGACACTTCAAAATAAAAGTGTTGCCAAATGAAACATTGAAATAATAAACTAGTAGCTACATACTATGTTATCAAAACGGCACGAACTTATTTCGATTCCTTATAATAAAATTGAATTTCCTTGTGAAAACATTTTGTTCTGTGTACATTAATTTCAACATTGAATTGTTTAATTCTTTAACACTAAGCTCAAAGAATTTTCTCTCCTCTCTGCTTTTAACGTTTTCTAGGTAGTACGCCATAATCCTATTTAACTGAAAAAATTGATTTTTTGCTAAGGATTCATATGCAAAATCGTATCGTTTTTGAATTCTGGTAAATTATTCATATTTGAGTTTACTTTGTTGGAATTAAAAGAGCATTCTTTAAAATTGAGGGCCTTCATATTGAAGATCATTACAAGATCCTGATGTGGACTCGGTCGAATTTTTAAAAATCAACCTATGCTTTATATAAGTACTATTGGGTTCATAAACCAAACTATGTAGTTGCGAATATTCTAATCGATACGTTTTATCGGATTTAGTCACGTACCTTCAAGCAATTTATTCTTCTATGAATGCGTGTATTTATTTTTGAGATTTTTATACATTGTCCAAATTTTTCACCAAATTGCTAAAGTCTTTAAGTAATTTCGACTTTGATTTCCCTAAGAATTTTCCTTCAAACTCCAGAGGGATACTCCCAACATACCTACTTTTATTATTCCTACTAGTTTTTTTCTGAAATTAATATTTACATTCTGCTTCATCGGTTTCATACGATATTGAAACTGAATAGTCCTCAGATTCCCAAAATTGTTTGAACGACAAAAGTGAACATTGTGATACCAAGAATTTATAATTTTACATGAAAGGATCATATAGACTCCAACCTAACTTTTTTTTGTTCATTCGTTCATTAATTTATTCAACAAAGCATCGCAAAACAGAAGGCAATACTTAATAGTCAACTTCACATGTTATAACTACAATGACAGAAATAGTCAATTATAAATAGTCAACTTTACATGCTAAAATTACTATGACAAAAATACAAACTAAATATTCACATACAATAACAAATCAGAAACAAATGCACAACAATTTAACTGGACAAGCTGGTTCCATTCAAAGAAGGAATTCATCTACGGTGTAGAATGTACCATCGATCAGAAATTTTCGGAGATTGCTTTTGAAGCTTCTCGCTTTCCTCACAGTTGGTTGTAAAACACAACACCCCAATAATTGAAACCTTTACTGGCAATATTTAGTCTTCAGTACGGTGTTTTCAAGGCAGCTCAGTTGCGAGTGAAGTACTACTCTGTCAAGAAAGTACCGGGAATTTTCAATTAAAACAACATTTTTACATTTAATCGTCAAAATTTATTGGGTCGCCTTCAAAATAGGCTCCATTTGCTCCAATACATCTATGCCAACGGCACTTCCAATTATCGAAACATTTTTTATAGGCGCTTTCCGGGATGGACTTTAGCTCTCGCGCCGAATTTTGTTTTATGGCTTCAATCGACTCAAAACGGGTGCCACGAAGGGGCAATTTTAGTTTTGGGAAGCGGAAAAAGTCGCAGGGAGCCAAATCCGGCGAATACGGTGGTTGCTGAAGCACGTTTGTTGAGTTTTTGGCGAGAAAGTCAGTCACAATCGTAGCTCGGTGAGAAGGCGCGTTATCGTCATGCAAAATCCATGAGTTGTTCGCCCACAAATTTGGCCGCTTCTTACGGATACGCTCACGCAAACGTTTCATAACGCTTAGGTAATACTCCTTGTTTACCGTCTGACCCTCTGGAACGAATTCGTAGTGCACCACGCCACGGATATCGAAGAAAACAATGAGCATCACCTTCATTTTCGAGCGGCTTTGGCGTGGTTTTTTCGGTTTCGGCTCATTTTTTGCCACCCATTCCGATGATTAGTTATAATGCATTCCATGAATGTAGAATCGGAATTACAGCGATCCAGTATGTCTGAAGCAACCTGTTCGCGATGACGTTTGTGAAGAAAATTCAGGTCTTTCGGTACGAGTCGTGCGGCCACCTTTCTCATGCACAAAATATCAATCAAAATCGTACGTGTGGACTCGTGGGATATCTTGAGATCATGTGCTATCTCTCTCAAGCTGGTACGACGGTTTTCCAGCACCCTTTCCTTAATTTTATCGACGTTATCTTCGATCGAAGCCGTCGATGGGCGACCACTTCACGACCGTCCTTGAAGGCTCTGTACCACTGATATGCACGAGTTTTCGATAGAGCATTATCACCAAAGGCCTTTTGCAACATTTTCAATGCATCGGCACACGAAAATTCATTTGCAACACAAAACTTTAAATAAATTCTTTGCTCAACGTAATCACCCATAGTAAAAATCGGCACGCACTCACTTGCCTCATTGCCCTGCCAGATTTAAATCGATAAGTCCCGGTACTTTCTTGACAGAATGTATTTATTGATGGCGGTCTCAACAGAACTGATAATTTGCACTATTTTTATACACGTACATACAAGTTTATATTGTGCGCAGAATGTGAGTATCGCGTACTTCCGGAAACATTCTCGATAACAGTTCTTCTGTAGATCGCAGCCAAAATTCATATCGCTCTTTTTTGTTTCAAAAATATATCTTGATAGTGCGGACTATCACCCCAGATCAGAATGGCATAAGACATTCGAGTATGGAAAAGTTCATGGTAAACATTCAGCATTGTACGCTCATTGATCTGTGAAAACTCTGACATAAGAAACAATATCGATGATAGTTTTCTCACAACTACTACCTGAATATCAAACTTGAAATTTTCCTTAATATACACACCCAGGAATTTAGTACCTTCAACACCTTTTTAATTCTTCTGTCAATGGGCAGTATTACCGTTTTTAATAAATTGAGAAACAGTCCATTTTCTAATAACCAGTTCTCGACATCGAACCCAAGACTCAAATTGTCTTCCCCTTTCCAATTCATCCCTGTTTAATCTCCTATGCTCCTTATATATTTTTATGTCGTTTTCGTCCTTTTCTACCTCAATTTTGACACACATTGCATCCACGGAATGCTTGATTTTCTTTAAGTTCTCACCATACCAAGGCTTTGAATTCATTCGATGTTTTATTATTTGTTTCTTACGAGGGGGTAGTAGATATCGACTGCCCCCAATACACTAGAATGGAAGGCTTCAAAAGTATCTTATCCCTTTTTACCCGACAATTTTATCTCCCAGTCGATTCTGGACAGACTAACTTTTTGTAGAGAATATGTGTTTATCTCTGTGATAGTTCACCAATTATTTTTGTTTCTGGTTGCTGAACCTGAACTTTTCCAAATTGTTTTCAGCTCTTTTTTACATTCAACTCAGAAATGATGTATTTTTTCCATGTATATATTAATTTTTGGAATATAAATAAAGATTTTTATTATTATTTTTATTATTTCCAATGGCGGAGTGTCATACTCCTCCATTTTCTCACGTATTTGTATATATTTATTTCATTTTCCTCCGGAATTTACAACATATAATTAATATACCTTCTGTGCCATATGATCAGAAATGTGCGGGTTGAAGGTGCTCAAGTTAAAGACTCTACTTAATTCGCTAACTAATATATTGTATATGCATGTGGTCCCCATGCTTGTTAACCTTGAGGGTAAGTTAAAGTGTGGACTGAAACCCTATAGTCTAAGATCCGAACCTAAATCGACCTTCACCAAGCTGATAATTAAATAAAACTAATTTTATAATAAATTTAGTATATTAGAAAATATATTAAAAATGGTTTTCCAAAAAAAATCCTGGACAAAATATTTCTTATTATTTTTAAAAAAATGATTTTTCATTAAATTTTGCAACGTCAAGATAATAAGAAAATTTTATACTAGACTTCAAGTATAAAACATATAGAATGTGCAGACGTAGGGTTTTCTATAATTTACCTGGACTAACTACCAGGCTACCAGGTATAAACAGGTATGTCGACGCCAGTTACTTTCACTAGTGATGATAATTGAAAAATATTTATATCACCATAAGCGCTGTTTTATTACGAACACGTTGATATAGGGTTGTCTGCAAAAAATTTGGTCCAAATAGAGGTTTTCGAATTTTAAAGATTCAAATTTCAACGCGTGTGAAAATGATTGACAGAGAGATCCGAGATAAGTATACTGTGTAATAACAAAGGACCGAACATTGCAGTCGGCTCTGATCGGGCCTTCAATATAAGAAAGTGCGCATCAGAGCCGACTGCAATGTTCGGTCCTTTGTTATTACACAGTATACTTACCTCGGCTCTCTCTGTCAATCATTTTCACACGCGTTGAAATTTAAATCTTTAAAATTCGAAAACCTCTTTTTGGACCAAATTTTTTGCAGACCACCCTATATCAACGTGTTCGCAATAAAACAGCGCTTATGGTGATATAAATTTTTTTCAATCATCATCACTAGTGAAAGTAACTGGCATCGACATACCTGTTTATACCTGGTAGCCTGGTAGTTAGTCCAGGTAAACCCTACGTCTGCACATTCTATATGTTTTATACTTGAAGTCTAGTATAAAATTTTCTTATTATCTTGACGTTGCAAAATTGAATGAAAAATCATTTTTCAAAAAATAATAAGAAATATTTTGTTCAGGATTTTTTTTGAAAACCCATTTTTAATATGTTTTCTAATATACTAAATTTAACATAAAATTAGTTTTATTTAATTATCAGCTTGGTGAAGGTCGATTTAGGTTCGGATCTTCTACTACTACTCTTTCATCTGATGTATCCGTCTACGAGTCGTTCTTGGTGGCTCTCTTACATCAATGCTGAAATCACCAGACAAGAATTTGGTGTAAGATCGTGAGAACCTAAGACACAATTCCATATGATCAAAAAAGGTCTCAAACCTCGAATTAGGCACTCTGTAAATCCCAACAATTATAGCTTTGATAATGGGAATCTTAACTGCAGTAATCTCAAAATCCTCATTATTCAAGTTCGATACATAACCAAGCTCCGCTCCACTGCACTACATATTTCCTTCATCAAAATGGCCACTCCTCCATATTTCCCATTAGGTCTGGAGCAACTTGATACCACCTCATAACACGAAAATTGCAACAACGGATATGTACCACCGGACAACCATGTCTCCGTTATTATAGCAACATCAACCTGTTTTTGGAGAAACATAATTTCCAATTCATCAACTTCATTCTGAACATTGAACAATTTAGATTTAAAATGACTTTATAAGTTTCTAGGGGCGCCATGGTTTCGAAAACAGCGAAATCTTCTCACAGTTACTCCTACGGGCCACTTCTCTGCTTTACTGAGTTGTTCTAAAAGCTCGAAACTAGCCCCTATCTTAAAAGAGACAGTGCTCATTTCTTCCTTCGCTGAAAGTTCGGTTTCATCGAATGATTGATCTGGAAGCTTGGACTTCAGATATTCTTCAACATCCACGGAGAAAACAGCCTTTCGTATCCTTCCAACATGCAGTGAGGCCTTTTTTGTCTGTATTTCTTAAAATTGGAATATTCTTCCTCAGCTTCATGGTCTCACGTGAAATTAGATTTCAAAATAGGCCTGCCCCAATTAATACAAGTTTTGGCAGAAAAGTAATGAGACTGATTTTTATTTACTGGTTTTTATTTTTTCAAACATCAATGTCATTTCCCTTCAAACGGTATGGTCTTCAGTATATCCGTCACACCCTTTTGGATGTTTTCTTAAGTCCCGAAATGACGTCCTTTAATGACATTTTTCAACTTAGGAGAGAGTCACAGGGACTAGGGTCAGGTGAGAAGGGGAGCTGGGAAACCACAGGAATGCATTTTGGGATCAAATATTCTGTTATGTAGAGGACAGTGTGATATGAGACGTTGTCTTGATGGAGCATAGATTTGTCTGCAATGTCTGGTCTCATGTAATGAGATTTTTCTGAGCCTTTAAAGGATGTCTGTGTGAAAATCTTTGTTAACAGTTTGTTCTGCAGGAACAAACAAAAAACGAATCAGCATTGATTTAATCTTTTATTTCCTCATTCGAACTTTCTGTGGTCGAGAAGAGTTTACAATTTGCCTCTTTGCCTCAGGATCGTATTCAAAAACACACCACCTGTGAGCACACGGCTAAAGAAATCTTGCTCATTAACCATTCGGTTAAGAAGACACGTATTTTTCCGAATGTCCTTCTGCAAATGTGCAAATGTTCAGTTAAAATTTGATGAAAAGTAAATCTATTCAAATTTAATTATTCATTCAACATTGTTAAAAATAAATGACGGTCTGATCTTACAAGAGTATTCACACGTTCGATGTTTTTTCCTGTTTTCGAAGTTGAAAGCCTACCTGAACGGTATTTATCTTCAACGTGCTCTCTGACACCAAAAAAAAATATTTTTGCCAGCTATAAACTGGAGATCGGGATGAAGAATGTTTTCCATGGGACTGTTTTAACTTCTTAAACGTTACACTTGCCGATTCTCAAACCTCAATAAAAAATTTGATGGCACAAAGTTGCTCTCAATTTCTTATATTTTGCGTGATGCACAACCAAAACACAACTACACTTATAGCAGCCTCATCATCCTCATCACGTGGTTAACGGAAGGAGTTGAATCTGGCACTGAGCTATGAGGAGAAATTGATGCACGTGTTCTATAAAGGATAAACAGCACAGTGTTGCCAGATCACATGCAGTGTTACTAGTTTCATCACATTACTGCCACACCTCGTATGTCAATTTTCCCGACACGTTGACATCGGGAATTTGCGATTTTTTGGTTTATTCCGTGAAAATGGATTTATTTCCGTTGATGGAAGATTTTCAAGTATTAAGTTCTCAGAACTTTAGAAGCTGAACAACCATTTACTCCTGAAACTAAATTATCTGCCTTGTCAGACTTTAACTCGAGAATATCGTTTAATTCATGAGACATAAAATTTCATTGCGATCCACTGTCCGAAATTACTCTACAATAATGTTTTCATCCATGAATAACAAAAACTGATACCTCTGTTGTTGATAGTAAAACATGATTACTCATTAAATCCGAATTACACAAGGTAACAAGATTTGATTTATGATGTACATCTCCCTACATCGTCTTCAAGTGCACTTGATTTGAATTCGTCGTAGTTCTTTGTCGTAAATTTGTTTCATCCGAATGCAATATTGAATTATGTTTCTTGCAATATCTTTTGCGTGACGAACTTTTACAAAGAAGACTCATAGGATCAGAATGTAAACAATATATACAAATTTTTGAAGTTTTCAACAGATTTGAACGGGTTGTTAACGGATAAATTCTAAAATTCATTGCATTATTGAATAATATGATTCTCATCACTGACATTGCACTTGGTGTAGGATAATGGAAATGTATGAGAACTATTTAGTTTCTAATTGTTAATTTTGATATTATTTTCCAAACTTATATCACAAGTACATTCTTCTATTTCTATTATGTCAGTTCTATTTTAATGAATGATTGGACATCTTGTAATTTAGGAGAAATAATACTCACTACCCTTGAACTTTGTTATAGAGGGTCTATCATTGAGAAGAATAGGATTTTCATCATAAATAATACAACAGAAAAACAACAACAACAGAAATAACCCAGAGGTATCAAATCACATGACCTTAGCGGGCAATTCAAAATCCTGTCATCAGACTTTTCCTTCAGCAAAGTGGGCGTAGCATCAGCTGTATGGCGTGTACGACAACATCTCTTCAATATTGTTGTTTTCAAGTTCAGGCCATAGAAATTTGTGTAAAATGATTTTGTACCGATCGCCATTCATGGTTACGGTTGTTCCATCCTCATTTCGGAAAAAATAAGGTCGGATGACGCAGCCATGCCATAAACTACCACACAATGAGTTTTCGGAGATAACCGGAATTTTATGTAAGACTTCTGGATTGTCTTTACACCAATAACAGCCATTTTGCTTAGAAACAAAGCCATTCGACCAAAAATGTGTCTTCTAAGAAGATTAGTTTTGTTTTGATATGATTTAAGACCGATGAGAAGATTATCGGAATTCTAATTGTTTTTTGAAGATATAATGCATGTTTTGAGATATTTTTGAATTAACTCATTTAAATATATTGAATATTTCAAATAAATTATTATATTTATTGAGGAGTCCTTAAATTATGTTTTGTATTTTTGAATAGGAATGGTAAGATCAGAAATAACATTTTGTCTCCTTCAAATATACTAACTGACAAAGAAACTGCAATACCCAGAAGAAACGGTTTAAAATTTAAATTTTTTTCGGTAAAACATAGATAGTATAGCAAGGAATAAATTATTGAAATTTGAAGAAAAAAAACGAAGGGTTTACAATTTTTTTTCAATAAATTTGTTAATAATGTGTTTGTCGACCGCGATTATCTATACACTATCCTTGGCATTGATGTAATAAGATGGTCTGTTTCTTCTTGAGGGATACTATCCCAAGCTACCTGTAGCTCATGTCTCAGAGCCGCCAAAGTCCGTGGGGACTGGGGTAAATTTCCAAGCCTTCTACTCATGATGTCCCAAACATGCCCTATGGGCGAAAGACCGGGGGATCTGGGCGGCCGTGGAAAAAGATTCACATAGGTCGCTCCAAAAAAGTTTAAACTAACTCTGGCAACATGAGCTCGAGAATTATCTTGCTGAAATATTGGATTCTCGAGCCGGTTAAAGTAAGGGAGAACATATGGCTCCACTATTTCTTGAAGGTGACGCAGCACTGTCATGTTACCTCGAATAAATACTAAAGGTGACCTACTTGCATGTGCAATAGCACCCCCGACCATAACGCCTATTGTCCAGTGTACATGATGCAAAATATGAAACTGAGGTTCACGACTTTCTCCGCGACATGGTCTAACCCTTCTTCGGCTATCATGTGTACTCAAGGAGAATCGAGATTCATCAGAAAAGACGATCTGATGGCATTCCACATTCTAATGTTCTCTGCACCACTGTAATCGTTGCCGGCGATGTTCAACCGTCAGAGGTAACACAAGATGAGGTCGATAATGCTGCAGTCCAAAAGACCTTATCCGGCGATAAACCGTTCGGACAGTTACAGGATGACCTTGTTTTCCTAACCACTCCTCAGCCAAAGATCGAATTGTCCCAAATGTGTCTATAATAGCCATAAGTCTTAGACGTCGATCTTGAACTTCATTTGTGCCCATTCGACGTCCAGTGCCTACTCTTTTTCTATTTTGAACATTATCAAACCACGCTTGACAACATCTCATAACAGTAGTTGGATTTCTGTTCGTACGGTTAGCGATTTCTCGAAATGACAACCCCGCCTCCCGTAGACTAATAATTCGACCTCTTTTTCAAATTCACTTAGCTGGCGATAAATTCCGTGTAAACGTGCTCTAGGCAATTTAACAACAACTAAACATCGACTTGATTTAAAAATTTTTTTAAATTAAAATTGTAGAAGACTGACAGATTAAATCTGTTCTGATATTCAAATTTTTGTTATATTCCTTCTATCAAGTAAAAAGCTCTTTCCTATTTTAATTTAGATCATGTTTTTGCCCCATATCAGGATCGTGTTTCAAGTGCTCAAGGGCCCAGTCCGCAAACTTTCAATGTAATCTGTGATCATTGAACTTGAGTTTTCCCGAACTGATAAAAAAAGACATGCATTGTTGCTGTTTTTGAAGCGGTTAAAAGGAATTATATTGAAAAGTACAGGCCAATTATCAAACTTGGCGTTTTCGGTAAATTATTCGAATGGTGCGTAAACCCCCACTTGTACCATCGTAAATCGCGAATAATTTCCGAACAGCATGGATTTTCCAACAGACGTTCAATTGAAACCAATTTTATAATTGTCACAGAATACCTTCTTGAAGGTCTGGACAAAGGTACTCAAATCGACGCTATGTACACAGACTCCAGCAAGTCCTTTGATAAAGTGAGCGTTCACTTGTTGATTATTAGATTGCGTGAGGTAGAGAAGTGCGGCTTTTCTACGTTGATTCCAATCATATTGGAGGAAAATGTCACAATATGTTCCAACAGAGGGATTTATATGCTCTGGTATACCCCAAAGCTCCTATTCGGGTCTCTCATTATTTTAATACCTATATAATGTATGAATAAAATCACTGAATACATGAAGATCTGTGAATTTCTCTTTTTCGCAGATAACTTTGAAATCTATCTAAATTCTTATTCTTCAGAAAGAACAATAATTTCATAAAATTTTGTGGAACAAGTAGTCTTATGTTAAATTTAAGCAAATGCCATAAAATATCCTCCACAAGAAATAAGAATACCATCCATTTTCCATACTCGCTTCAAAATACGGTCCTGGGACATTTAATCTATGTTAGAGATCTTGGAATAATACTGGACTCCAAACTTAAATTTGATATCTACATTGTTCATGTTGCAACATTTCGTAATGCTTTGTTGGAATTCATACTGAGACAGAGACGATATTTTTATAATCAGAAAACTGCAATAACTCACTATTTTATGTTGCTATGTGTTCAATAAAGTGAATTTCGGTTCTGTCATCTGTAAACCTCAGTATGATGTATACATACATCGTCTCAAGAAGATTCTGCAAGATTGCTTCGCTTTTTGAGTCTAAAATTCAGTTTATATCTAAATCGAGGAGATTCCAATAATTATGAAGCTCTCGGGTAGTATGTGGATGTTGCGAGGGAGCCTCCACCTCTTAGTTGTTAGTTAGGGAGACGGCGTTTCGTTTCCGAGCATGCGCATCTGAAACTCATCAGACAGGCTTGGTGCACAGGCTCTGCCTTGTGATTCCGGTGACCATGCGTCCGCTTGGAACGCTGATTTTCAAACGCAGTGCCTTACTCTATTTGAACCTGGCGGGGACGGTTAGTCACGAATCTGTTGACTGGTCGGGTCCTCTATCAGTACGCTGTTCAAACTACGACAGAGCAAGGCAGGTTTCTGGATGGGGAGCGAAGAAGTTGTTCGCTACACATTTCCCCTCCACTGAGCGCTGATAAAGGTTACGGGATAGGGCATTGAAAGCAGGCAAGGAGACAGTCCGCCGCTGGTCTGGTCGCTGTGCTATCTCCAGCGGGGATCTGCGGAACGAAAGGAAAAGGGCCATCTCGGAAATATGGTTAGGGGGGCAATTAGAGCCACCTAATGAACGGGTTGGTTCGCTCTTGAAGGAAACCCTCCCAATCACGTCGGGGTCACCAATTGTTAGTTTACTTGTTCCTTAGGTTAGATTCAACAAAACACTTTTTAAATGTACTCACAGTTATATTTATATTTATCAACTTACATCTTGAACCTCAGGAACAGAGAGAGAGAGAGAGAGAGAGAGAGTGATGTGATATCTCGTCTATCCGTTAACATACATTATGTGTTCTGATCTCAGAACTCTTATCCTTTATCATTTCTACATATATCAGACTTGCCACTTTAATATAATATATAGTTTTAATGAAATTAATCAATATTGTATTTGAATTTATGTTCAAATGATTTTAGTTAATATAATTAATATTATATTTGCCTCTACAATTATATCATACTCAAATATTTCAAAACGATTTGTATCTACAATCGCAGAGTGTAATATTTTCAGTCGGAAATTATTCAACAACCACATGGAACATCACTAATAAACTTTTATGCTCGAGTAAGGAGATTCAGACAGTCGAACAATTTTTATTTGTCTATTAACTACACTAACAGTGATAAAAACTCTTTGATCCACATAATTCCCTATCAGTGTAGTCAGTTCAAAAGTCGAAGTGATGTATTCTTTCAAAGTGAAAAAACCGTGCAGAATATCTTCAGAAATAGTTGTTTCGCTTACCATATCTGTGCTTTTTTGGTTGCCTCATTTTTGAATATGTATTTTATATTTCTGGTTTAAATGTTGTGATATTTTTCTTAAAATCACAATAATGCAAGTGTGCCTGAAAACTCAGAAACATACTACTCTCCCCAATGAAAATTTGTTAGAAGTTTCAATGCGTAATACTCATATTAAAATATAAAAAATATAATATACGTAGAACAGTACCCGAAGGTGAGTCAGTAATTGCATTTCAACAATACATAAAAATAATAATATATACAAAACATGCGTACAAGCATTTGATCTACGACTATCTAGTATAATATCAAATATGAAACAATCAAATTTCCACCATTTAAGTGCATTTTGCGAGCGCATATTGATCTATTTTTAAAATTTTTCTTTTTGCGCGTAGTCCGTCCGTACACACGCTAACTTTCGAAAGAAAAGAGCTAGAGCCACAAAATTTTCAGGGAGTGTTAAGGGTCTGAATATCTTGGCTGGGCACATTGAAAGGCAGAATAGTTCCAATGGTTCTTCAGTTATTCACGTTTGAAAATTCAAGCTGTCCAGGAGGACCCCACAACAAGTACTCGTCGAATTGGTTGTACATTGAGGATTCATCATTCTAAAGTACACCGACAACTCAAAAAAAAGTTATATCCATATTATTTGAAAAAGGTGCAGGATCTGTTACCTGTAGATACTGAGACGAGACTAACATTTGGTAGGTGGTATCTGAATAAATTAGGAGAGTAGGGGGCAATGGGGTATTATGAACTGATGAGGCCACTTTCATGAAATCGGGTATGATAAATTTGCGATATAGACATGTATGGAAAAGAGAAAACGCCCATGCGACAATTGTTTCTAATTCCTAACATGAGTTGGGAGTTATGAGAGGTGAACATTTCGGACCAGTAATACTTCCCGATCGCCTCATCGCTGAAGTATTCATTATATAATAATGCTTAGCTTAACATACATATTGGATGAAATGCTCCTGGCTGACAGACAAAATATATGGTTTCACATGAATGGCTGCCCAGCTCATAACAGCCGGAATGTACGGGTCTTAATGAATACATATTTTGGGGTGCAATGGATTGGAAAGTACGGTCTGGTGAAATGGCCACCAAGGAGCCCTGATCTTACGCCTTCGGATTTTTATGTCTGGAACACCTTGGAAGAAAAACTATATCAAATTCGCGTTCAGATTCGAGTAAATCTTATCGAAAGAATAAAATTGTATTGTGCTGAAATGGGTCAGAAACGTTGTGAACTACGCAGTATTGTAGATTCAGTGCGAATACAATGTATTGAACAAGGCGGTGGATATTTTGAACAATTGTTATATAGTAAGTAGCAGTTGTCTGTTTTCTTTACATTTTTTTATAAAATCTGTATTCGACAGATAAATTCAAGTTTTCCATGAGAATAACTTCAATATTCAATCATAAAGAGCTTCAAGATGTCTATTGTTAATAATTTTTTCATTGATAAAACTGTTGGAGAAATATGACTGATTTTGTTCACTTCAGAATCGTGATATTCATCTCCTTACCACGCCCACAGTAAGGATTTTTTGGTACACACAACTTCTTATCTTGTGGCAAATTTAATGGCGTTTCCAGATATGTGGTGCATTTTGATGAGGCTTTAAAGGTAACTGAAGTATAATTGATTTTGTGGAAAAACTTCAAATATTTTTTGAAATCAAGAAATGTCAAATTGAAGAATAACCATCATCATTTCAACCATTTGCTATATGCCATTTTTATTGCAAATAACTTGTTTGATCTTCCCTTAAAGATTGGCCCCTTTAAAAGTAGGCATCCTGTATATTTTGGGAGCGGATCAATATTGAGCGCTACCTCAAACAGGATAACGTTCGAACGGAAAAAATAGAGACTTAAAACTTTCGGGGTAGGTTTGACTTCTAAATAGTTCGGTTAGTTCATTATTGGGTGGGATCAGTCCAATGGTTTCGCACTTATTCACATTTAAAATGTTTTCTTATTTGTCTCAATGTTTCTCAAACTACAGATCCGAGCGTTCTGATGTCTAGCATTTAGAAGCAGAATGATAACGCCTATATTCGTGTTAAATTTAGTGTAAGATTCAAACCGAAATGAAAATTTTGTGAGCAGCGAACCACTGACTTAACGTCAGTGCTTTTTACTATTTTCATCAAGTGCAATCAATATTCCTGTGAGTTTCATTGTGGACACTTCAAGAATGGACCGAAATACAAAACGAACTTATATCGGGTGTTTTTTTAGAGTGACAGAAGTTTCAATAGGGAGAACTGTGATTTGGCAGAAGGTAGAAGCCATGTTGCTTTGATATTGTTGGAAACACTCACGCCGCAACAACGTTTACAAATTGTCGGAATTTATTTTCAAAATCAGTGTTTTATTCGTCAAACTTATAGAGCACTTCGTGAAATTCATGGTTTACAAATCGTCCATCAGAGCAGCTTATTCGTCGAACTATCGATGATCAATGATTATTTATTTCAAAATTTTAATGATATCGACCCAGAAGTGTTTTAGTTCCAACAAGATGGTGCTACACCTCAGGCTGCTACCGTAACAATTGATTTATTGAAAGATTTGGCGATAACATTATTTCGAGAAATGGTCCAATTAATTGGCCTCCAAGGTCATGCGACATAACTCCACTGGATTATTTTCTTTGGGGTTATGTCAAGACATTGGTATATGCTGATAAACCAAAAATAATAGACGCTATGGAAGCCAACATAACTAGTGTTAATGATGAAATAAGGCCTAAATTATTCGAAAAAGTGTTCCAAAATTGTTATGGTCGAATGCGATTTCTCAGAGCTAGTCGTGGTGAACATATGCCGGAAATTATTTTTGAAACATAAATATCATAAAATTATCTTTCAAATAAAAAAAAATTGGTTTCAATCTTAATTTGAATGTGTTTTATTTCAATTTAAAGTTCTATCACTCTAAAAAAACACCCCATACTTTCCTTTACGTATATTCTTCTTTAACAGTCGATGAGTTACAAGACAATTAGTAGGTGAAGAAGTCAAAAAATTATTGAGGTCAAGGAAAATAAATAAATTTCATATATTTTGACAAAATATCATACAAAATCTAATTCTTAAGCCGTATGAATATTCTTGTGGCAGAAGTTATCGTTGTATTAAAACTTGGGCTTGATTTTCATATTTAAATTTCCGTCTAATTTCAATGCCGTACATTGGGATATAAGAAAAGTAGTTTAATGTTTGGACCACGCACTCATCAACTCATTTTTGAGTACGATGAAACTTCGAACAAATAAATACCAAAATCAGACATTTTTCCCTTATTAGCATGTGATTATTCAAACAAAAATGGTTCATATACAGACGACAATATGAATAATTAACACCACTTATCACTATGTCAAAATAAGAACGAATATTTATCAAAAAATTTAACACGTCCTTGCGTCCATGGTGTTTATTGACTTTAGTTAACGAACTTGCAATTACACGCTGGCACTTTTCTCGTGTCTTATGTGATCAATTTGCATATGTGTCGATGTACAAGATACAATTCAGTCAACATTTTTGTGTACTTAGGCTGTTCTTATTATTATCTATTCATTGTTTTGATTCAGGGAATTTTGAGATACTCGGTTATTGCGAATATCGATTATGAATTGTAGGAAATGACTATCTTGATTTTTCCAGCTAACGGGACGAATGATAAGTAATCAAAGTTAAATATTGAAGTGTTTGTACTTATTTCTAGTATTTCCTGATTTTAGGGTCATGAAGTAAAATTATGGAAATATTAATGCGCGTATCGTTAACAGATGGATTGAAACAAGAAGAATGATATTACAGATAATAGCTGACTTTATTCTCCGAAACCTCTACAGATTTTATCAAAATACTACTCTGTCAAGAAAGTACCGGGAATTTTCAATTAAAACAACATTTTTACATTTAATCGTCAAAATTTATTAGGTCGCCTTCAAAATAGGCTCCATTTGCTCCAATACATCTATGACCCTCTGGAACGAATTCGTAGTGCACCACGCCACGGATATCGAAGAAAACAATGAGCATCACCTTCATTTTCGAGCGGCTTTGGCGTGGTTTTTTCGATTTCGGCTCATTTTTTGCCACCCATTCCGATGATTGCTGGCTTGTTTGCATATCGTACTCGTAGACCCAGGTCTCATCACCAGTTATAATGCGTTCCATGAATGTAGAATCGGAATTACAGCGATCCAGCATGTCTCAAGCAACCTGTTCGCGATGACGTTTTTGAAGAAAATTCAGGTCTTTCGGTACGAGTCGTGCGGCCACCTTTCTCATGCCCAAAATATCAATCCAAATCGTACGTGCGGACTCGTGGGATATCTTAAGATCATGTGCTATCTCTCTCAAGCTGGTACGACGGTTTTCCAGCACCCTTTCCTTAATTTTATCGACGTTATCTTCGATCGAAACCGTCGATGGGCGTCCGGAACGAGGCAAGTCTTCGACCACTTCACGACCGTCCTTGAAGGCTCTGTACCATTGATATGCACGAGTTTTCGATAGAGCATTATCACCAAAGGCCTTTTGCAACATTTTCAATGCATCGGCACACGAAAATTCATTTGCAACACAAAACTTCAAACAAATTTTTTGCTCAACGTAATCACCCATAGTAAAAATCGGCACGCACTCTGACATCGACTGACTTAATCAGCTGTTGCAAACACACTAGTTGACAGATCCCGCTCAAGCTTAGTAATTAAGGACAGTGGTACCAACCTAGAAAAAAAAAATTTTACCTGCCTCATTGCCCCGCCAGATTTAAATCGATAATTCCCGGTACTTTCTTGACAGAATCTATGTCTTAAAACAGTTCAGAATATAACTGACTAAAATGCCTTAAAAATACTGTTTCATTTATAGACATATCGAGTTATCAACATCCAGTGTGGAAACCACGTACGGAATAAAATTAGTTATGTCCTTATGTTAGAAATTATAGAAAATACTGAGACACGTCAACTTTCAAATTCAATGATGAGATTTTTGAACATCAATTTGAATATTCAGGGTGATTCGCGCAAGTCCAGCATAGTTCGTCTTCTTTATTTCATATGGAACACTCTGTATATATTTATATTTTTGAAGTTTCTGAATACCTGATTTCAAATAACTATCGGGTGTTTTTTTAGAGTGATAGAACTTTAAATTGAAATACATTCTGTCAAGAAAGTACCGGGAATTATCGATTTAAATCTGGCGGGGCAATGAGGCAGGTAAAAATTTTTTTTCCTAGGTTGGTACCACCGTCCTTAATTACTATGCCAAGCTTGAGCGGCATCTGTCAACCGGGAATTTTCAATTAAAACAACATTTTCACATTTAATCGTCAAAATTTATTGGGTCGCCTTCAAAATAGGCTCCATTTGCTCCAATACATCTATGCCAACGGCACTTCCAATTATCGAAACATTTTTTATAGGCGCTTTCCGGGATGGACTTTAGCTCTCGCGCCGAATTTTGCTTTATGGCTTCAATCGACTCAAAACGGGTGCCACGAAGGGGCAATTTTAGTTTTGGGAAGAGGAAAAAGTCGCAGGGAGCCAAATCCGACGAATACGGTGGTTGCTGAAGCACGTTTGTTGAGTTTTTGGCGAGAAAGTCAGTCACAATCGTAGCTCGGTGAGAAGGCGCGTTATCGTCATGCAAAATCCATGAGTTGTTCGCCCACAAATTTGGCCGCTTCTTACGGATACGCTCACGCAAACGTTTCATAACGCCTAGGTAATACTCCTTGTTTACGTCTGACCCTCTGGAACGAATTCGTAGTACACCACGCCACGGATATCGAAGAAAACAATGAGCATCACCTTCATTTTCGAGTGGCTTTGGCGTGGTTTTTTCGGTTTCGGCTCATTTTTTGCCACCCATTTCGATGATTGCTGGCTTGTTTGCATATCGTACTCGTAGACCCAGGTCTCATCACCAGTCATAATGCGTTCCATGAATGTAGAATCGGAATTACAGCGATCCAGCATGTCTGAAGCAACCTGTTCGCGATGACTTTTTTGAAGAAAATTCAGGTCTTTCGGTACGAGTCGTGCGGCCACCTTTCTCATGCCCAAAATATCAATAAAAATCGTACGTGCGGACTCGTGGGGTATCTTAAGATCATGTGCTATCTCTCTCAAGCTGGTACGACGGTTTTCCAGCACCCTTTCCTTAATTTTATCGACGTTATCTTCGATCGAAGCCGTCGATGGGCGTCCGGAACGAGGCAAGTCTTCGACCACTTCACGACCGTCCTTGAAGGCTCTGTACCATTGATATGCACGAGTTTTCGATAGAGCATTATCACCAAAGGCCTTTTGCAACATTTTCAATGCATCGGCACACGAAAATTCATTTGCAACACAAAACTTCAAACAAATTTTTTGCTCAACGTAATCACCCATAGTAAAAATCGGCACGCACTCTGACATCGACTGACTTAATCAGCTGTTGCAAACACACTAGTTGGCAGATCCCGCTCAAGCTTGGCATAGTAATTAAGGACAGTGGTACCAACCTAGGAAAAAAAAATTTTACCTGCCTCATTGCCCCGCCAGATTTAAATCGATAATTCCCGGTACTTTCTTGACAGAATGTATATTGATAGTTCGACGAATAAGCTGCCCTGATGGACGATTATGTGAACCATAAATTTCAAGAAGTGCTACTATATAAGTTTGGCGAATAGAACACCGATTTTGAAAATAAATTTCAACAATTTGTAAACGTTGTTGTGGCGTGAGTCTTTTCATGATAATTTGTCAATGCTTACTGAACAGAAATGTCAAAACAACCTGGCTTCTACCTTCTGTCAAATCACAGTTATCCCTATAGAAAGTTCTATCACTCCAAAAAAAAAACACCCGATATATATTATAAGAAATTCAGATAATAGATCCTAGGCCTTTTGGAATGTTATCAACTCTCTAATTGGAAACAAGATATCTTGTTCCATTTCATGTCGTGGCATATCGTCTTTTGGCCTGATGAGTTTAATAAGTTTCGTGTTGATCTACTTTTACTGAGAATCTACAAAACACTGTTCATGTCGATCGAAATAGACTTCAAAGGTACCTTTTCATGTTTGAAATTTCACAAAAAGAAATTTTGAAAGTTGTCAAATCTTTGAAAACTAAATCTTGTGGATATGATGAAATAACAATGAAAATTTTAAATTATTCAATTCACATAACTCTAGAACCATTAGCTTTCATAATAAACCATTGTTTCAAGCCCTTTACGTCAGGCTTGAGTCCCCGACAATCGAGAAACTCCAGATATTGCTAGAAGTTCCAGAGTGTTCCAGAAACCTCGGTGCATCTTATAAGCAGACCCTGCAGTGCGATGGCAGTCGGTGATGAGTCATCTGCAGTGTCATACGAAGAACTTCAGATATTGCTGGAAGTTCGAGAGTATTTTTGAAACCTCGGTGCATCTTATGAACGGACGCGGCAGTGCGATGAAGAGTGTTACGAGTAATCATCTACAGTGACATACGATTTAGTGCAGTAGAAATAAATTCTGTAAATAAAGGCTGTAAATATTTTTGTTGTATAGTTGAAAATAAATAAGTATATTGGACATTAGACAATTTAATTAACCGAAAACGTAACAATACTTACAGTATATGGACTTTATATATACGATCTACTGATTTTCTTCAAAAAGCTTGTTCACTACTTTGAAATTCACAGAAATCTCAATTCAACCAGAAGAATGTCCTCTTTTTCAGTGCCAATTCACAAAACTGTTTTGACAGAAAGATCTATTGAATGTATGGCTATAAATCTAGTCAATAGTATCTTCAGAATCAAGAAACCTTTTATATCATGTAAAAATCAAGAAAGCCCCATATGTACTAGTTGTGAATTGTGAGCCATATATTACTACCATTACTAGAATTTAAAGAATTCTGTTAGAGATGTTAGTTGTTATTTTTCTGTTTCTCTTTGACTTGTTTCATATTCGCAATATTGTGAATTATTGTAAATGTTCAGAGTCAATAAATATTATTACTATTATTATTATAACCGAAATTTTATTAGGAATATTATATTCACCAGTGGAGCGTTTTTCGTCAGAAGTAGGGTATTTAATTGGAGAAAGAATCTTCACTGAGAAGAACAAATCCACATGCTGTTAAAGGAAGACATTTTTCGGAGTTCCAATTGAATATTTGGTGGTACATTATAGGCGAACAACTGTATCAAAATTTCAATGGAAATTTTGATATATTTTTTCAAATTGAATATTTGGTGTTACATTATAAGCGACCAACTGCCTCCAAATTAATTTGGAGATTATGATATATTTTTTTGCAAAATACTCAAAGTGATATTTTTGGTGAATTGTGTTTAGATGTAAAAAGCAAGATTTACCAGGATGGAGCTCCACTCCATTTCCCATCAATTGTTAAAAATCATCTAAGTGACATATTTCCTCATCGATGGATTGGCACAGAAAGTTACTTTGAATGACCAGCAAAAAGTCCTGATTATAACAATCTCGATGTTGATATTTGTAGACAGATGCAGCCCTTAGATTGTGCCCATGAACTTAATTTGCGGGATAAACTCTGGAGAAGAATACAAAATGCGGCTTATTTTATGAGAGGGGCGATTAATGATTTCTTTGACATCCGGAAGTCTTTTATTACAAGAATTACAAAAGGCATAGAAGTCGAAGGAGGCCACTTAGAACATTTATTTTAAGTTTGCGCTTTTTATATCAAATTGTTTTTACTAGTTCTTTACTGTTGAAAAAGAAGCCTTTCGTTCGAAGTTTCTTTTTATCTGTTATTTGAAATCCCCTTATGAGAAAATGAACTTTTTAATTGCGTTTGCCTCCAAAAAAGGGGGATATTATCGTATTCAAACAGGTAGCAATATTACATAAGCATGATTTTCACATCGTATTTTCTGATCAAACTCACTATAAAGTATCGTCAAAAAAAGCTACCACTTAATTCCATCATCACGCCCCCTATAACAAAAAACGGAGCTATACATAAAATATTCCTCGCCCAAAGTCATGCTTCTGTACCTACTAACAATTGGAAAATAAACATTGAAATTATTAGCAAAAACGAAAAATTAATTTCAAACGCCGTGTATCTTTATCCACGGAAATATTTTGTAGAGGTTTTTTTGGTCTAATCGCCCCATTTTCGTCCAAATAACCTATTCTTAACCCGAATATGTCCCGATAGTTATGATTCACCCAGTATTAATTATGAATTTGAGTCTACTTTATGAAAGCTCTAATTTGGAACTCAAAATATCAGAAATGTAAATACTTTAACCATATAGATCTATGTATGTATAATAAATACAGGTTATCCATTTTGCGCTTCCGAAAGTAATCTTAAATAAAACACTCTTTCATTTAGGATATCGATCAAATTTTTGTTTCAATATAATGCTGGGACCTTGCTATTATGTGTGGAATGCATCATTTAAATGTCGTACGCGTCATCCCTTAGAGGACTCGATCCTTGTGAGGTAATTTTCGACGACACATTTCGGGCAATATCTCACCGATAACTTGACGGATGTTGGCTTTCAGATCGTCAGTAGTCTGAAGGTCATCGACATAAATACGATCCTTCGCATAACTCCACAAAAAAAAATGCGAAGGCTATAAACCACAAGATTTTGATCGCCAATTTAAATCGTCGAAACGAGAAATTGCGCGTACTGGAAATTTTTATTGCAATAAAGTCAAAATGGATCGTGTTGTTTGGCTTGTTGCGCCATCTTGCTGGAACCACATCACTTCCAACTCCATATCATTAATTTCAGATCAAACAAAAAATTGATAATCATTTGGCTATAGCGATGAGAATTGTCGGTTTGAGTGACACTTTTTTAATTTTCAAAGAAATACGGGCCAATCACTCCATCAGATCAAATTGTGCACCAAATAGTGACTTCTTGTGGATGTGATTGCGCCTCAATAGTTACATGAGGATTTTTACTGCCACAGATGCAATTTTGATTGTTTACATAGACACCGAGTGAAGAAAATTCGATGCGAAAAATCGTTATCCAAAGGTTGTTGTTCAAGCACCTAATCGGCATATTTTCTACACATTCTATGGCCAGCTGGCTTCAGTTCTTGTGTCAACTGAACCTCATAAGAATAGAGATGCAAATCCAGATGCAAAATACGCCATAGCGTGCGGTAAGAGGGGGTCAAATATTGTGCATGCCGATGAGTTTATAAATTTGGATCTTCTTCAACACTTTCACTTACAGTAGAAATATCTTCGGTCGAGCGTGCATTTTGATGATGTATCAGCCTTAAAACATCAGTAACAGATGCGGCCTCTTAGAATTTTTTTACTTTACGTTCACATAGACGATTATTTCGACCATAATCTGCCCGTAATGCAAGAAACGTACATACTACAGAATCATTAATTCGTAGTAAATTTTCACAATTTTCTTTCGTTTGGAAGTAGATAGGCAAATCCACATTTTCAAATGGCTTACCTTCAACTAAACACATGAGGCTTCACATCAGAGTTCTGTTCGACAATGTAATTGAAAGAGGGCTGTGACATCCGGACCACGAAATGGATAACCCGTTATATAACGTTGATGTGTGTCTGAAAATTTATTTATTTTTCTTCCTATGGGTCTCAAATTGAGAGTATACATGCTGTGTACATTGTCATACAAAGAAAAATTAACCTGTTTCTAGACAAATATTATTGTTATATTAAAAAAATATATTTTCATTATGCATAGTGAAATTTTTTCAGATTTTTGATATTTTTAATTGAATTGTGAATAATCCTAATTTTTATATGCTGTTAACTTGAATTATAGAAGGTCTATGAAAAATCGAAGAATTATTCTTGGTATCAATTCTAGTTATAGATATATCTTATACAGATATAATAATACCCAAAAACTTGTTTCGTCCAATTCAACATAAGTTATCATCATATCAAGCATGACAACTAGATTACAAACAATTTTTTTTATATCCGAAAAGTTTTGAACATTGACCATTAAATCGAACGAATACCAATTATTAAATATTATTATATTAAATATATCCTAAGTTAAAAACCAGAAAAATATTCAGTTCTCGTAACCACTATGATTAACCATGTCTAAAAATGAAGAAGTCCCTCGATGACATAGACAGCAATATGTCGTTACAAACATTTTTGGAAAAATTTTTAAAAAATTCCCACTTCACATCACTTATTTTCAGCATTTTTCAATTTTGTATTACAGATCATAGACAACATACTCTTATTTATTATTAATATTCTTAATTGAATTCCAATATCATCCCTTTAAATACGAAACATTATATTTTATGTGAGGTTGATCCTTCCATTGTTTGGCTTATAATGAGGAATATTTTGGATATCAGAAAAATGCAGTTGTACAAGGCTGAATGCCTTATCGATTTAAAGAATGTTCGCGTTCATGATATGCAAGTAATTTCAATGACTTCCTAAGGATTAATAATTATTACATTACAAGAATATTACTGAGTGGGTCCTCTTCATTTCTTGTAAATATTGAGTTTTTTTGAGTTTATCATTGCGAGAAATTTCACGAAACAATAGTTCATATCCAAAGGAGCTTGTGAATTAGTTTCCATTAAGGATTAACCCACTATTGAGTATGAAACTTCCAAAAAGACTTTATCTTAAATATCAAACAGATTAATTATTCCAACTTCAATACAAATTTCAATTTTTTTTTAAATTTCTCGAGAACTTTTTGAAATTGAATTGAATTTATATTAGAAAACACAGTTTCAATTTAGAAGACATATAGTATCAACACTCCTTACACAGCACCAGAAGGAATAAAAGAATCCAAAAAAAAATATACTACTTTGTCAAGAAAGTACCGGGAATTTTCAATTAAAACAACATTTTTACATTTAATCGTCAAAATTTATTGGGTCGCCTTCAGAATAGGCTCCATTTGCTCCAATACATCTATTCCAACGGCACTTCCAATTATCGAAACATTTTTTATAGGCGCTTTCCGAGATGGACTTTAGCTCTCGCGCCGAATTTTGTTTTATGGCTTCAATCGACTCAAAACGGGTGCCACGAAGGGGCAATTTTAGTTTTGGGAAGAGGAAAAAGTCGCAGGGAGCCAAATCCGGCGAATACGGTGGTTGCTGAAGCACGTTTGTTGAGTTTTTGGCGAGAAAGTCAGTCACAATCGTAGCTCGGTGAGAAGGCGCGTTATCGTCATGCAAAATCCATGAGTTGTTCGCCCACAAATTTGGTCGATTCTTACGGATACGCTCACGCAAACGTTTCATAACGCCTAGGTAATACTCCTTGTTTACCGTCTGACCCTCTGGAAAGAATTCGTAGTGCACCACGCCACGGATGTCGAAGAAAACAATGAGCATCACCTTCATTTTCGGCTCATTTTTTGCCACCCATTCCGATGATTGCTGGCTTATTTGCTTATCGTACTCGTAGACCCAGGTCTCATCACCAGTTATAATGCGTTCCATGAATGTAGAATCGGAATTACAGCGATCCAGCATGTCTGAAGCAACCTGTTTGCGATGACGTTTTTGAAGAAAATTCAGGTCTTTCGGTACGAGTCGTGCGGCCACCTTTCTCATGCCCAAAATATCAATCAAAATCGTACGTGCGGACTCGTGGGATATCTTAAGATCATGTGCTATCTCTCTCAAGCTGGTACGACGGTTTTCCAGCACCCTTTCCTTAATTTTATCGACGTTATCTTCGATCGAAGCCGTCGATGGGCGACCACTTCACGACCGTCCTTGAAGGCTCTGTACCACTGATATGCACGAGTTTTCGATAGAGCATTATCACCAAAGGCCTTTTGCAACATTTTCAATGCATCGGCACACGAAAATTCATTTGCAATACAAAACTTTAAACAAATTCTTTGCTCAACGTAATCACCCATAGTAAAAATCGGCACGCACTCTGACATCGACTGACTTAATCAGCTGTTGCAAACACACTAGTTGACAGATCCCGCTCAAGCTAGGCATTGTAATTAAGGACAGTAGTACCAACCTAGGAAAAAAAATTTTTACCTGCCTCATTGCCCCGCCAGATTTAAATCGATAATTCCCGGTACTTTCTTGACAGAATGTATATTAATTAAAAATATTAAATGAATACATGAAGGATAGAAAACTATCAATGTATTATGATACAAAAATTTACAATATAACCTCAAGAACTTTTTCCTAAATTCAAAAACCTTTAAAAAAATCCCCCAAAAAAATTCATTTTTTAAGATGTGTTGCATGTTTTTGGAATTTTTTTGATCTTTTTTTAAAGAGAGTTATTTTCGAAGAAATCCTTGAGGTTATGTTGTGCCTTTTTGGAGAGGAATTTGGTTTTCATGATACATTGATACGAAACGAACGTTTGTATCCCTCAAGTATTTATTCAATATTTCAAATGATTTGATTTTCTGATTAAAATTCTATATTTTCTTTCGATTCTTTTATTCTTTCTGGTTCTGTGTAATGAGTGTTTCTATATGTCAACTAAATTGGAAATTGAAAATGTGTTTTCTGCGAAATTTATTTTATTCAATTTTAAAAATTATTTGAGAAAATATTTTTATAAAATTAGAATTTGTAGTGAGATTAGCAGAGTTAATCTATTTTGATATTCAAGATATTGTAAATCCTTCTATAAGTAAAAACCCTTTATTATTATAAGAATTTAGATGATATAAAGCGTTTTAAGCTAATTGTTAATAAAATTTTTTGTTCGAATCGTGTTGGCCTTTACTTGATAGATATTCATTGTTCACTTTAATTATATATGTTGATTTCTCTTTATTATCGTGAGGTGCTCACATGTCGCGTTTCGTTTACATGGTAATTTTTTCAAGTGTTTATGAACAACGCTTCACCTGGTTTCGAATACTGGTTCAGAAGATTAGCTATGTGGCAACAGAAGCTGTAAGAATATGTCGGTTTTTCTTAGATATATATTATTTGGTGGTTCTGAACGTCCATTTTTAAAACTATGAAAGTAAAAGAATGTAACGTAATTTATCTTTCCCAGAATTTCATTGATCAAATATTCTCAATAAACATAGTGAAAATTCTGCAAATTTTTGATATTAATTTAAAATTCGAAATACAAATATTTGAACGGAGAACGCAATAGCGTAAAAAATGGAAACATTAATGAGGGAAAACGAAGTAAAGAGGCCCCATTTGCATTTCCATTATAACGTATTGAATGTTTTTCCCAATTTGCGAATCTATGTATCATCTGTTTAATTTGTGTACTCAAAATTTTTTCCAGATGATTCAACTACTTTGGGCAGAACCCGTGATGAAAAAAGTTCAAGTACCTAATTATAATTGATAACTGATAATGTTGAGATTGTCCTAATGATCATATGTAATAGAATTAAAAGTTACAGTAATTATAGTGTTCTTGTTTTACTTTTTACATTTTGTTCCTATACGAGAACTAGAATCAAGCAAATTCAATGAATATCATTCCATAGAGATTCTTGTATCTTAGAACCTTTCCCGCTAAAACGTTCCTTCGATTAACCACCGGTGAACTACGAAAGTAGTAGACCTTTTTGTTCTTCATCTTAGTATTAGAATATGTATATACGTTCTTTTTTTAAATAGTTTTAAGTTGTACATACGACGTGCAGTCACATTAGAAGAATTGGCGTACTAACCTGTACATAAATACTCCTTAGGTTAAGATTTTCTCTCTCTTTATATTTACAGTTTACACTGATCCCAGAAAAATATCATTCCTATTGATAGATCTTCCAAATTATCGTCCATCTAATTCAAAACAAACTAGATGTTCAAATCCTGAAAATATTCAGGACAATCTTATAATAATTAAATAATACTCAGTTATGAATGAAACTCACGTTAGTATTATGTCATCAATGAGTTCTATATCAAATACTACAATGTTCAACAGACCAGCCTTAAACTAGTTGAATCGAGTTACCTTTGTTGCACCCTATTCAACTCCTGAACAAAAGCAATCTCTTTATCTTTCCAAAATTAAAGAAATACTCATTATTCCTAAAATATAGAAATGCTTTAACGTCTAGGCCTGAAGATTTTAGTTATGGCAGTAGTAAGAACCATGTCATCTATTTAGTGATCTAATTAAATGAATGGAGTGTGCGATTGGTTATAGGTGAAGAAACATTAAAACAATTCAATTTAAAAAAAATCACAATTTTTTTTTCACTGTTTATTCAGAATACTGACACCTGTTTCGGGCTTTCGAACGTCTTCAAAGGAGTACAAAAAGTAACTAAAATTAAAATTGAAAGAAGGTTCTTTCTTTTACTCTGAGGACATCTGTGTATTTTTATGGAGCATGGAAATAACACAATCCAATATAAGTATGGTTCCTAATGAGTATTTAGGAATTTCTTAAATTCTCCTTTTTTTCAATGTAGTTTTTGATTGAAAGAATCGACAAATAGTCCATCAATTTACTCTTTTCAACATTATTTACTGAAGTGACATCTTTCTCATACAAAAAATTATTATTTTCTATACAATTTCTGCAAAACCGATTGATTTCTGGTTTTTCAGAATAGACATCCTATGCTCTTTGATTCTATGTTGTAAACATTGGCCTGTCTGTTTTATATATGTAGAATTACATCGCATTTAATTTGATAAGTACCCAATTCAGAAAACTTGGGGTTCCTTTCTTTATTTTTCACCAACATCTTAGCTGAATTATTTCTATTTACTTCTAAAGATTTAATTCCCATTTTGTGAAGATCATTAGAGATCCTACTGCTGAAACTTTCTATATGAGACATTGAAAACCAAATTTTCTTTTCTTCATAAGGATCATTCATAATGATATAACTTTTTTTGTTAATATTGTGGTCAGTTGTCCTTTTAATTATTCCCCTCTGTTCACCGCTATAGTTTCAATTATATTGAGTTCTTTACGCAAATTGACTTCGTTCAACGGGAAGCTCAGAAGTCTATGAATGTAACTATGGAATCTTGACATTTTAATTTGCCATGACTGATTGGATTTTGAATGGATTATGGTTTCAGTAGTGGTAGGTTTTCGAAAAATGTCGAATTCGAACGTATTATTACTATGACTTATATTCACTTTTTCAGAAAACATATCACTACTGATACCATAATCCATCAGTCATGGCAAATTACAATGTCAACATTCCATAGTTTCATTCATAGACTTTTGAGCATCCCGTTGAACGAAGTCAATTTCCGAAAAGAAGTCAGTATAATTGAAACTATAGCTATACAATTGAAATCATAGGCAAAATGTTTAAAAAGAAATCTTACCACAATATTTAGAGAAAAAATACATCAATATAAATGATCCTTATGAAGAAGAGAAAATATGGTTTTCAATGGCTTATATGGAAAGTTTCAGCAGTAAGATCTCTAATGGTTTTCATAAAATGAGAATTAATTCTTTACAAGTAAATAGAAATAACTTATCTAAGATATTAGTGAACAATAAAGACAGGAACCTCAACTTTTCTGAATCGGGTATTTATCAAATTAAATATGATGTATGCTATATATATAAGACATATAGGCCGATGTTTACAATATAGAATCAAAGAACATAGGATGTATATTTTGAAAAACCAGAAATCAACCGGTTTTGCAGAACATTGTATAGAAAATAATAATTTTTTGAATGAGAAAGATGTCACTTTAGTATATAACGTTAAAAAGAGTGAATTGATGGACTATTTGGAGATTCTTTCAATCAAAAAAGCCATTGAGAAAGGAGAATTTAATAAAGTCCCAAATACTTTCTGGGAACATACTTTTTGAGAACATATTGGATGCTGTTATTTCCATGCGCCATAAAAATACACAGATGTCCGAAGTGTAATAAAAGAACCTTTTTTCAATTTTAAGTTTAGTAACTTTTTGTACTCCTTTGAAGATGGTCGAAAGACTGAAACACGTATCAGGATTATGAATAAACTATGAAACACAAAAACAGTGTGAATTTCTTCTTGAATAATATAGGTATCGAATGATACTCTTGATTATCTATTTTAATTTTATGAGTTATTTAAAGCTGCATTTGCGTAGTGCACTGCAAGGGAACATAAGAACCTTCTTCATCTTCATGTGATATTTGCTTAACATATCGATTATGTTTGCTGGCATTTACTACGGTTTCGTAAAGGCCCATGTCTTTCTTTCATAACCTTGTAAGTTTATATGTTCATATTTTGTCGTTTATCATTATTAGAAATAAACGCGGGGAAATATTTCAAGTGAACGTAGTGAAGAAAGAGTATTATTGAATTTATATATCTTTTGAGTAGCTCACTCTGTATGCTTACAGGAGGTCAAAGATTTGAACTAGAAAGAATATACCAATCAACCGAAATGAAACAGCAGAAGAAAATTGAAAAATATTGAGAGGTATGGCTCTCAAGTTTCACTTATTCCAAGATTTATGTCGAAGAGTTTCGAAGAGTTTTTGAATTTCATTCGCACTGAAATTTGAAACATATGCTTCTTTTTTTTCGTTTTCTTCTTTTCATATTCTGCAGGAGCCAAAAAATTGTTACAGAATATCTCTCTACCAATAAAGATCCCAGTAAGGCTCGATTCAGAATAGATTTTTTTTTAAGAAATTTCAAGAGATTTCGAGTTGAATTACACGCTTTTTTTTTCGAATAAAGTCAATTTTTCTGTACACAAGCAATTGCTCAATCTCCACACAATACAATTGACTTCAGATTCCCTAAGTTTTTCGCGGAAAATGGAATGAAATTATGTAGAGAGACTCTATTCCTCGATGATTTTTTCACAAGGATTAAACGTTTTTGCATACAACTTCAACTGATAGATATTCCTGGCTTATTTAATAATTTTTGAACTTTCGATCAATTCCATTAGTTGAATTAGATTATAAATAATAGGAATTCTTCTAACGTTTGAAACCTAATAAAACCATGTACTTAAGTTTCACAAACTATAAGTGCTTAAACCAAATAATCATCATTATGATGAAAGATATATCATGGGTTGGTGCATCTGAACTAAATACTTTAACCCAGTATAATCCAACACTCAGACAAGGTTCGTGCCAAGAAAGAAAGAGGTTATCAGATAAATCAGCAAAACACTTCATCAGATTTCACCATTATGCACTCGCGGATCCATTCAGAAATAATATGATTATCTTTTTGAACTCTTGAACGCTTCAAATCCCCTCGGAGTACGTCGATCAATCCCAAGTAGACCAACATAAATAAAAAACTGAGAGGTTCACTAGGATCTATCTACGATTTCCAAGTGATAACTAGGAAAGAGGTGATAATGATGTTATCAAATACAAACGATATTCTAATTACCCTTTCCTTATTCTCCTACGTTAATGGGTTAGGAGAACAATCAGTGGCGTATCAGTAACAATCGAAGAGCATATTCAACAGAACATTGTTGACAAAATTCGTATGGTATGTCGTATTCAAAACGATATATTAAATAATATAATTTAGTTTGTCAAATATTGAATATCTCAGTCTATACCATTTGGTAGTTGATTATAATTAGAACAAGCTTTAAAAATTAATGTCAAAAATCACTGAGATATTTACATGTATTAATTAAGGATTTACATTTATGTTAGAACTATAACTTTGCCTTCAGATAACTGAAAAGTTTACAAAAGGTACACAAATTGAATGCGTATGGCTTTTACTTGATGCAAATCCATATTAACTCAAATGAAAAATTCACACTTGTTTATTGAAAATTGTGATGCGTATACATCGTCATCATCATTTACCAGAAGTAAAAATGTTGCCATTAGGCTGTCAAAATTGAATATTAATATTTATCCTCATAAAAGTGGAGGAAAATTTCAGTGTTTCTCTTATAGGGTGAATTTAACTAGCAAGGATAGGAAATGCCCAAAATTATCCTACTGTGTTGTTATTCTAATAAATTTTAAAAATGGTGAAAAAAAGTTATCGAAACGAATGATATAACCGAAAACTTTAAAGTCTGTCAGTTGTTCAAGATTTGTTGAACTTTGTTATTTCACTCAAAATCCGAAAATCACCCTGTTTATCTAAAACCAAGGTCCAAAGAAGATTAAAATCTCTCAATGGAGGTCGCTTAGATGGCCTGAGTTAGAGTTTCTGTTTGTCGTATCCTTTCCAGGACATCTTGTATAGATGATATAGAGTCAAAGTCAATTTAACCATCACATGAGTTCCGCCATGCTGAAGGAATTAATTATTAATGATGAAAACATATTCAGAGAACCTACACTTGATCTGGTGTTATCCAATACAATACAACACTTTCCAGAGTGCAAAACACTATCCAGATAAACTATAATGAAAGTAACGGAAATTGATCATTTAAAAATCAAATACTCACTTAGTCACTAAGATGGAACAACGGCTCTAACTACTTACTTGGACTTTGAGCCTCAACTGTCATTCAGATTGTTAGTACTGCATTATTACATCAGTTCATTTCAAGTGTGTTCAGCGATTATTTTAGTGCATTAAAATATAGAAAAAGTAATCTGTCTTATATTTTTTATTGCAACTGGTATTTCAAATGCGGTTGCACTGGAAATATTACATAAACTTTATCAAAAACATGCGCGTATGAGTAGTAAAGTGCATTCAAAGGCGATCCACTAGTACCTTAAGACCAGAATTTTCTACAAAAAGTCAACGTATGACTTACCCTCGAAAGGCCTCATCAAAAACATGTGCGTATGAGTGGTACAGTGCATACAAGGGCGGTCGAGTACTACCTAAAGACCAGAATTTTCTACAAAAGCCGCTAAAATAGGCTAGAAAGAAATCAGACCGAACATTAATGTAAGGTATTTTAACTGGCGACGAGACATGCGCTTAAGAGTTTAACATGCAAACCAGTCAACATACTTCAGATAGGCACCTTAAAACTGTTCCGAAACCAAAAAAGTTTTGTCAATTAGTCGAAAACACCAGATTTTCGGAAAGAAAACATGCGGTTTTTGCATCTCGATAACGCACTATCTGACCACGCTATAATCTTGAACGATCTTCTGCCCAAAAAAATCAACAAATCTTATCGAACAATTACTGTTTTGTCTTAATATGGACACAGCAGACTCATTCTACCTCCTAAAACTCAAATCACCATTTCAACACATCCGTTTTCATTCAATACAGTACAGTCAAGTGGGGTGAATTTCCGGTACAACTATGTATCATTTTCTTAAGAATCTACACTACCCAGAATATGCACACTTCAATTTCATTATATTACTAGTTTTTGGACTATCTGGCTCATCAACAAAAATTGATAAAGAAATCCTGCGACTCGACACAAATTGATTATTGTTTTCTGGTCTGGTATGATCATACTGGTAAGTATTTTCAGAAAGTACAGAAGAAGATTAAACTCTCTTCTGAATTGAACTTAATTGTATAATTTTCTTCGGATCCATAAAAAAATGAATTCTACTATAAATTTGGAAAACATTTTTCCAATCGACTATATGAAAAGGTACTCATAAAAATTCTTACTATAGTACCATAAATATCTTTGACCGTCCATGTTCATTGATATTCAACATGTAGCTGCATAACAAAAATGCCTTCCAATATTTTGGAGTACCGGCCACAGAAAACTAAGAGGGGTCAGGAAGTTGAAGACGATTTTCGAATACGGAGAATTCATAATGAAAGCATATTCAATATCATTCAAATTTGAAGGAAAAACAGAATTTCAACAAAATTTAAGACGGTTGGTTTCAACCTCGACTTGTCTTCTTCATCAAGAACAGGGATATTCAATAGCATTGATAGCAACTGGGAAAAACGCGCATAAATTTTACATATACAGGCTATCAGCTTATAGCGATAGAATGAGTAATGAAATTATTCAGAATTTGATCGAATTTTTTTGAAACGCATATGAAACATTACAAAAATATTTATAAAAGGTCTCGTAATACAACTTTAGTTAGAACCGTACAAGCATATCAATGTCAGTATCGACATACACAGTGGTACGTCTCATTACAAACGTCCATATTTGCATTATAAAATAATGGCTGAATTCTGTACCTCTGAAGACATCAGACACGTAAATATTTCTGTTTATAAGAATCATGAAATTTTTCTCTTTCTTCTTTTCGATCTCTTGTTCGACCTTATGTAAATTTATGGATCCTGGATACTAAGCTTATGCCTATTCTGTTAACCAAAGTAGGACCTCTTGTGGAACGTTTTAACATGTTTATGAGGGAGCGCTAAACTTAAATAGAGACAATTATAGCACTGTTCATTCGCTTCTTGTCTTTAGCATTAATCTCAAAATCATTTCTATAACCAATCAGAAATTTAGTTAACCCACAAATAGCATACCTAAACAATTCCGTTATTTTCTCTCTTTTTTTAACCATATAAAGGGCGCATTCAAGCACAATGACCAATGTAAAACCATTATTATTTGTTTCTTGTGACCTCTAGGCCAAAAAATATCGAATTCATTATTATTCTTGAAATAATCGCCTTTATCGCTTTTGGTAGTGGGATAAGTATCGTGATTATTATTATCAACATAGTAATGCACATTTATGTCGATTGCCAAAGTATTGGCAAATTTTCAGCCTTAATTTTCAGTGGAATGATTATACATTTAAGCTTGGTTTATAAACAGATAATAATATTTGAAATCGTTCATTTGTTTGGGTGTTTTCACTTTCTCATTGTTGTTATGGTTTTGTAACGTTAAAAAATGCTGCAGTGTTGATCTGAATTTCAGTCGCTAGAAATGCTCCAATAATGTGATTAAACTAAGACCATGAAGAGGTTAAAAGTTCCTGCAATTAAAGACGACGCTGTTATCACATGCGCTGTAGAGTTGCATTGTTTTCAGGAAGCGTAGAATTTCCCAGATTTTCTTCTTTCGTATTGTGAAGTTACACGCAGACACACATTGCGGTATATTTATCAAATTAATATACCTTATCGATGAAAATCGTGGAAAATTGAATTTTTATTGTTTCTTATAAGAAGTCTAATCAGAAGGTGGTAAATAATACGTAGACCATGATCAATATATTCTGTTTTTATAAATGCCAATTATTATTTTTGTTTTATTTCATTCTCTTCAGGTTACACGGGTTAACATGTTTCTTTATATAATATAATAATAATCGTCTTTATTTCAAAAAAAAAAAAAGTATGTGCATACATAGATTTGAAAACAAATTTGTAGATCTTACAAGGACCAATCTGGAGCGAAGTTTAGTCGAGGACTATTCTTACACTTAACTCACAGAATGTACCCATTCATGTCGCATGTGGACTTACAAAAAAAAAACGAATATCCGCTCCCTAAAAATATAATACTTAACCTAAACAAAATAAAAATCAAAAATTGAGAATAACTAAGTACTTGAATGAATTAAAAAAAAAAATAATAGGTATACAAAGGTTTCGATCGATTCATTGAAACTTAATAAAAAAAAAATATATATAGTACGAACTATCAGATAAGAAAAGCGAAAAAATAAAAGTAAAACAAGTTTGAATAAAGCAACACTTAAAGAATTTGACTACAAAAAAGGAGACCTCTCACATATGACCTATACTGATAAAAGTTGACCAAATGGAGACCGGACTGAAATTGGTTGGACACCTTGACAGCAATGTAGGAAAAACATTTTTGAAATCTGGCAGTTCTATGCAAAGGAACAGTGAGTTCACCCCTATTACGAACCACTCTATCGTGTGCGACCGATCTAGGCACGAGTTTGTCTTTCAGCACTGTAGAAGACGGCGTATTCTAAATTTTGAAAACGAAACAAGCAAGATGTAGTTTCACTCTGTTCTCCATACGTAGCCATCCCAACTCGTTAATTTTATGAGAAATATGATCGAACTTACGTAAACCGAAGACAAACCTACAGCAGTAATTTTGAACAAGCTGAATACGACGCCGGAAGAACGAGTTCAAACATGGGCCAAACACTACATCGCAATAATTAAACCTCGAAAGAACTAAGGACTCAACAAGATCTCTACGCATATTGAATGTGAGCAAACGTCTAGCAGAATAAAGAGCCTTCAACCTATAATGCGCACTCCTCACCAATTCCATTACATGTTGAGAAAAGCAAAGCCCGTCATCCAACATGAGACCAAGATTTCTAGCCGAATTCACCACATTTATGCGAACACCATCGACTTGAATATCCAGCATGGATGAAATCGAAGCCCTACATCGTTTTTTCGAATAAACCAGAAGCCTGGATTTAGATGCATTTATCGAAAGATTATGCGCAGTAGCACACGATAATAAAACCTTCAGATCGTCATTTACTCTTGAAGATGCTAGATGGATATCTTCGACAGGGCAACAATAAATAAGTTCGGTATCATCCGCATAAGTCACAGGTTTACAATATTTAAGACCAGATAACAAGTCGGAGGTGTAAATAATAAATAACAAAGGGCCGAGAATAGACCCCTGGGGTACTCCCGCACAAACCCGAGCTGAATCTGAGAGTCTTCCACCCGCCCTTATCCTCTGGGTACGCAATGAAAGAAATGACCTGATCATAGTTACAGCAGCACAAGAAAAGCCGAAGTAAGACGCCTTGGCGCACATCAAATTATGGTTGATGGTGTCAAAGGCTTTTGAAAAGTCCAACAACAACAGCAGGACAACCGATCCCTTATCTAGGCCGGAAAAAACATCATCAGTAACCGATGCCAAAGCAGTAGCGGTACTGAAATACTTCCTGAAACCATTCTGATAAGCAGGCAATAAATCACAATTCACAACATATTCATATATCTGATCATACAAAATCCTCTCCAAAATCTTTGACACCACCGGAAGTATACTGATAATACGCAACTCGGAATGAGCAGTCGGATTGATGACTTTGGGCAGAGGAACACCAATTGCTTCCTTCCATTGCATGGGAAAACTATTACAAAGTATACAACTATTATTATGCATTCAATTTCCCTTCTCATGCTTATGATCGAATAACGTGCCCTTATTCCTGTGTTCTAGTTATTTCATCTCATGTTCATTACCTTGTAAATAATTTCAATATCTAAAGTCACTGGGAGTGAGATCACGTGTTGCACGCATTATCTTATAGATTTGAAATTTACAGTCTTAGGACCGGAGATCTTAGGACCAAAGGAGATATTAGTACGGGAGTATCTTAGAGTTGAAAAATCTTGCCGGAGTGCCTTTTTGCTTCGATTATCTGAATACCATACAATCTTCCTTGCGCCGGATTTAGAATATATTTTTACCGAACCATCTTACTTCTGGATGCTCTAGTGGTCATTTGGAACAAACTGAAACTGAAAACTTATTGATTATGTAAAGAAAAGTAACTATTATTCCGACACCTTAGAAAATGACATTCCGGGATTACCTCAAAGATACGTCTTTACGTAAATCTCGGACCTCAAGCTAACCGTAAAATTGTATTATATTGTCCATAAGAGTCACTATTTTAATTGTAAAGTTGAAATAAATAGATAGGGAGTTAGAGTTTGCAATTTCAGGTTGACAATTTAGGATTCATTCAGTAAAGACAAGTTTTTTTATTTTTGACGTGACAACGTCTTATAAATTGGTTTGCCGGGTGACACTTCAAGAAACTGCGTTACGCTCCGCTCACGTTATGCGCTCACAATGAGAGCGAGTGAGAGGCACGCGTCCCTTCCACTCGGGCATGGTTAGCCCGCCTAAGAGCGAGAGAGACAGACATAAAAAGTGAAAGGCACGCGTCCCTTCCACTCGAGCACAGTTAGCCCGCCTAAGAGCAAGAGAGACAGAGCGAGAGAGAGAGAGAGAGAGTGAGAGAGATAGGCATACACACCGGTTCATGCCTTGCGCTTCTATTTCGCTTAGGCGCCTGCATACAAGTTTACACGTTGCCAGTTAATTGTAAAACGATTGTGTAGTGATAATGTGAAGGTAGTTTCGTCCATCGCAACAATTCAAACAGCAAAGGTAAATAATTTCAGACTGATAATATAACATGATGAAATAAATGACTAAGACATAAGTGAATAGGTTATGTTGTAGTAATCACAATGTTGTGATAGTTTTCAATCAAAAAAGTAGTAGAAATCGTTTCTCAACCAATAATAATTTGTTTAACTTGAAAAAATGAGCGCGACTTGCTATGTACAAAATTGAAATAACAATGTTTAACCTCCAACCTGTCAAATCGAAACTTTCAAACATTCAAACCGAGACGACTAATCACTGCGCAAGGTCGTAAGCGCGCGATTTACAAATTCAAAGATCAAATGTGAATTAGTTTTCTCCTTTTAGAAAATACACTTTGAATTAAAATCGATTGATATTAACAATTAATGTGATTTAAATAAATGTTCTAACTTTTAAATTTAGTTTTTATATTTATAACAATGTAAAACAAGTTAAATTTATTAATAACTTATAACAACTGATTGATAAATAAAATTTTGTTAATATGAAATTCAGTGCGAGATTCTTTGTATAAATTAATGTTTTAAATATAATTCTTTGTATAAATAAATGTTTTAAATTGTTACTATTATTTCATCCTTCTTCCTACTATACGAATGAATATTCACATTAAAATTATTTTACCACTCAAAGTCGTTGTCACGTAAAACTTTCGCCCGTATACCGACTTTACAGGCAACAAATTTTTTTTCATTAGCGCACTATGAGACATTTTACGAAGTAGGATGTTTCATGTGCGGACGGACTAAATCGATAGCGTAAATCAGAGTGTTTCAGTTTAATTCCCTTTCATCTTTTTATCATAGCCTTCACTGTGGTGAGTTAGCAAATTTTGGTTTCAGTTTATATAATTATTTGATGAATGAAGCTAGTTGATCATTGAGATAAGTACATCCAAGGTGCTTCTCAAAGTGAAACACCGTCATAGTAATTCGATTCAGTCTACAACAATCCATTGCAATAAAATGAATATTCTCTCATTTTTATAATACTTGAACAATATACAAAATACGGCCATAAAATAACCATGATAGCATACGCAGATCCAGAAACCTACAGGGATTCGATCAATGAAACATCAAAATATCTATAGTTCATCTCAATTTAATGCATCGCCTTCAAAGTAGGTATCTTCCGGAATAATACTTTCACAACAACGAAAAATCCAATCGTGAAGACATTATTAAATCGATTTCAGCACTAGCAGCGAATTCCATTTTATGTCTTCTATCAACTGGAGACGATTATCTAGAAATGGTTGTTTTAGTTTTGCAAAGACAAAAATATCAGCTGGAGCTATATTAGGGTATGATATGTTGATTAATAAAATTCATTATGCGTTTGGCTAGAAATTTGTGCAGAATGAAAGACTCTTGAGATAGTGGGTTATCCATGCAAACTGCACGAGTTTTCTTTCCGAAACAATCGTTAAAATGGTTAAAATTGTTTAGGGAGACACATAATTTTCAGCAGCTATCACTTTCAAACTTAAGCAACGATTTTCAGTTTCTTAATAAGAAAAAAGAAGCTACAGTTATTTATAATAATAACTAATAAAAAAAATTGATTAATAATCAATAACATTTTCATATTCATAATAATGAAATAATTCATTTCATTAAATTATACAAAACGTAAGCATTACAACATCACCCCTACACTCATGTGAATATGCATTCTGAACCAAATTACAGACGGAAATCACACGAGCGTTATCAACGTACCATCAGACGGAAACCATCCCATGGATATATCTTCCCTAGAAAAAACTCCCAGCCGAAATCTCAGCTTCCACAAAATGAATTCTTCTGATTGGAATTGTACCTGAGAAAAGATCTTCGGAGCGGTAAGTTATAAAATTACCTTTTTCCTACTGTTTTGGTTGTTCTTTCCGTGCGATATCAGAACATTTTCTTTAATTTCGAATTGTGAAGATGTTCTCTAAACGAAAGATTCGTTCTGTTTCTGTTATGTATACATAAAATTTTATAACAATACAGCTTCTTTACTTCTTTACCTGGAACATAAGTATCTCCTCGAATAATTTCTTGGTGGAATGTTCTTTACCACAGATGATTTTAAAGAACGTTTTTTGAATCAACTTAAGCTCTATTTTGTGACATGTATACACTCCACCCTATCCTTATATTTTCTACTATAAGTGGGATTTAATAAGTACGTGAAACAAGATCTTGAAGATAAGTTCCTGTATCAGTTTTTTCAAACGTTTGAACATGAACAGTAGTTGTCTCAGTTTCTTGGTTATATGGATATTGCAGGTGAATTGACAGTTGAATAAAGATATGTTGTAGAATCATATAGTTGAAACGTCATCCCTCGAAACCATCTGAAGGAGAATGACATGCAAATAATTTTCTGTATACATATAGCTGTAACACTTTTATAGTTAACTTTCCATGGAAAATGAACCATAAAGGAATTTCGAGCAGGCTTAAAACTCCTTTCCATGTGGAGATAGTGAATAGGACTGCAGTGTTATCTTCGAAGAATGATATAGTAGCATTGAACCTCAATAATAGCAATCTATAGACGTCTTTAAAGTATCTGCAAAAAACAGAGCTGAATTGTAATTATTTAGTATATATTGCAGACGCAGTGATTAGAAGAATAAGTAAGGAAAAGAAAGTTGAACTGACAATAAAGTAGATAATATTGCAATATGCGTGGCCAGAAATACTTCTTACTTATAATACAAGGGAAGATAGAAGGCAAGAGAAGCACAAATAGAAAACGAATCTCTTGGCTGAAAAATCTGAGAGAATGGTTTGGTTGCAGTTCAAACCTCAACTCTCTAGAGCGACTGCCTCAAAAGTCAGAATAGCTCTGATGATTCTCGACCTCCTTCCGGGGTAGGTGTTGCAACACAGGGTGCTCACCCATAGAACTGGCGTGGTTCTACCCGATTGCAGGTTACCTGTCCATAAGGGCAAATGCGTCAGAAATAGATCTATCCTAGCTTTAAGGGGAGGGATACTATGACGTGTTAGTTTCTCGAGTTTGTGGATTCTGGCATCGAGTTGAACTCTTCTTGGCTACCGTTAGCCTTCAATGGCTCTATTTGGAAACAAGGTGGGTGGTTTGACCCGCAAGGGCATTCGTACTTCTGGCCACCCTGATTGGTGTTGGACTCGTGGGTGCAGTGGTTGAGAGCCTGAATGCTAGGCTAGAAGGGTACTCTGCCATGTAGGGTCGTAGTTCTTGTGCCTGGATAACTTGGAGGGGCCTGGAGGTTTAGGGGTGGGCTTGAACCCGGATCGACTGGGATGTCTACGGCGTATCCGGGCCTCGAGCGGTCGAATGGGCTGTGGATGCATACGTTCGGCGTAGTTCTTGCGTCCGGAAAACTGGGTCTCGTCCAGAGGTTAAGGAGTCTCGACCACGCTTCATGCTGGGCTTGAACCCGGATCGACTGAGGACGCGAGCGGTCGAAGGACGGTGGATGCAAAGAAGCCTCTTCGGCGTGTGAGTTGCATCCCAATAAACTCAGGCACTGACACTGTATAACCAGTAGAGGCTGGATAGTGCTTCGAAGATACCAGTCTACACTGGAAGCAAAACGGGACTACAGTATCGTTTTGCGCGCTAATTGGGCGTATCCCAATCTCACGCCCATTGGAGCAGTGACCATAGGCCCAACGGGCAGGTAGACCACTTTGATCTTAACTGCAGAACTGCTGACCTCCGCCGCCGATATGGCACTCGAAAAAGAGAAGCCGTACGCTCTTTTCTTCGAGAATGAATGACCCCTCTGTTTTTTACATTTATTTGTCTTAGTTGTAATTACCTCCTCAATAAACCCTATTATTATAGTTATTATTAGAAAAATGAGGAAAAGATTCAAACGAATAACTGCGAAATAAGTAGACCGATTTTGCCCATAACGAACATAACCCAAACCTTCTTTCAATTCTCTTGGTCCTCCTGTTCGAAAGTTAAAGAGCTTACGGTCCCACCGATTAGACCACTCAGAGCCAGAATGGCTGTTGTCCCCAAATTCTTCAACAGTGAGTCCAACCTAATCGTTTGAGGCCATTTCCGGTTTGAAATTAAAGAAGTTCACACATTGGTACAAACTGATAGCGCTGTTCCTTAGAACTAGCGCGTGAAGGAATTTTATTGCTATTAATACTGATGAACAGAAGTAGCCTTAGTGATTTTTGTGGATATCGTAAAAGTGTGCTTGTATTTCCTAAGCTTTACTAGAACAAATTGCTCCTTAGTGAAATTTTCGGAGGGTTAAACGAAATAAAATAGATTACCTCCACAATTTATTATTGGTGATAATTATTTCGCCAACACTGTGGTTTTGTCAAACTGTGGAAATAATCTATTTTATTTTATTTAAATAAATTGAATTTTCATGAAGGAAGGATCGATTCAATTGAATTTTCATTAGAAGCTGAAACCAGTTTTTTGGTTCTATGGTACTTCAAACTTCTTCGAAGAAGTGGGATAAATACACAGAAATTCAGAGTGCTCAAAAATCCATCTCGATTTACAAATCGATTCCGCTATTTCAAATTAAAAGATTTCATTATCAGAGGAAGCAATTTTGGTATGAATCATAATAAATATATGAATAATGATTTCTTATAATTATAATGACGTCTTGCTACCCTGTAGATCTAAACTTACTCGTATTTATCTTGTAACAATTTTCTACCGACCGCACATACCATAAATCGCTTGAAATGCGGTACATTCAACTATTTTTACCGAGTATAAAAACCCAATTTGCATTTGGTGAATCCCAAGAACGCCCATTGCGATATGAATATGAAATGCGAAATTTCCATCGAAAAGAATCGACGCATTCCCCACTCGCTACGCCATTGTCGAAAACAACAAAGATGGAATAGAAAAAGTGTCAAGTTGAATGAAAACTGGGGGAGCCAATTTAGTTTATCTTACGTTTATAGGTATCAATCCAATCAGTATCGTACATACCTCAGATAAATCAGAGCTTTATAAAAATCTTCTCTGTCCAGTATTCCTACCATTAGTCAAGTGATTCTTCCGATGTGATGCCTGCAATATGAAATTCACATGTCACAATTCGTATAGGCACTCCTTTGAAAAGCTCCATTCAAATTTCGGTAGCATTGTTTACGATGCCCTATTGTTGCTGATTTTGTTGATGTTAGATTTGCCAGAACAATCTCGCGTGCTTTAGTTTTTGGGTAAACAGAGGGTGTGTTACGGTCCTGTGCCTTTCCGGAAGTGTTCGAATCTATTTTGAAGATAACTTTGGAGAGCTGTGATAATTGGAGTCGATTTTGATTTTGGTAATCGTTTTTAATTTCGAATTACGAATTGGGTAAGTATTAATAGTTTTACCGCATTTCGCGCATAAAAACAGTATATTTTATCAGTAAAAATTTAATAATAACTGAAAATTTAAACATTCTGGAAATTTTTGAAAGTATGGGTAATATTAAAATTAATAATAGGTATTGACTAGTTAATAAGTTAATAATGAAAGGTTTAGAAAAACACTTTTTCAATGACATGAAGAATACACACATCATTAGATAATAATAATTTTCAAATTGCAAAATGATAAAATAGATGAAATACAAATAAAATCTTGTACAATTATTTCCACACAAAATAACCAATATTTTGATTATTGAATAGGGTAGTTTCATTTCAAAATGGAATGGAATAACTGATATATTTTGGACCAATCTCGCCAAACTAGCTCGAATAGTTTCGAAAACTAGCATTAAAATAGCTTCACAACCTCAAACAAACTTTTCAACCTCATTCTAATGCTAAAGACGAAAAAACGGCTCAATAACTCAGGGGTTTATAGATTGAGTTGTCATCAGTGCGGTAGCGTATATGTATAATAGAGAAAAACAGAAAAGGTTCGAAAAATATCATTCATCATTCAAGAACCGAAAAGATAACTCTTATTTTGCGAAACAGTTTTTCGAAACCGATCATGTTTTCTTATGGAAGAGAAAGGCACAAAACTAGACATCCTGGAATCGATATAAATATTTAAGCATAAGCACGTTTCAGATATAAAAATTTTAAACGAGCAGACGGATCTTTGGCACGCTCCATTTCTCGAAGTTTTGCACAAGCCGAAGTCTTCAATGAATATAAAACCATTGAGATACAATTTATTTATGCGGTTTGAAAATGTAATGAACACTACCAAACTCGAGTCATTGAATATTCGGTAATAAGAAGTGATATTAAACGAAGTAATTTCCCATTTCATTCCATTTAATTATTTAGTTTATCTCAAGGAATTTATAACTTTCTCTTTGAGCTAACCACCGTCTGACATAGAATCAAATTTAAATCACATATGCAGAGAAGATAGTTGCTTCGAATAAATCTATTGAACACTTGAATTTTCAATTTTCTACATTTGTTTGAAGAAAATACTATGTCTGATATTCGTCTTGTAAAATTTATGCTATTGCTTCGAGATAAATATGTATTACTTATGTAATATAACTTAATAATTTGCTCACATTACAATGTTCTTCAAATTCAAATTTTTGCTAATATATCTAGATTAAATTACAAATTGAAAGGGTGTATAACTTGGAAGAGGATTTTTCCAACAAATATTAAACAGTATAATTTTAAGAATCTTTCACAAAAATTAATTTAAAAAATTTCCTGACATTTTTGATAATTTAATCAAAAAACCTGAAAGCACTCTTTTTTTCGACATAAACACTCATTATTATCAAACTTCACAGAACATCTGAGAAAGAATCTAAAAAAATATAGAATATTGAGAGCTCAAGGCTCACAAAATTTTTATCCTTATTTTGATTCTTCTAATCACATTATTCTCATGAAATTCTGCAGAAAGATGTGCGTTACTATTATCCTTCTAATCTCCAAAAGTCGAAATCGATTCTGTAATTTAGAAAATATTATTGAAATTATGAGATTTTAAATGTGAATAACTACAAAGCCATCAGACTGATTCTACCCAATGACGAATTCAACCGAGTTATTCGGGTTCTAAGCCGGTCCAAAAAGTCTATCTCCTTCCGTTCGAAAGTTATCGTGTTCCAGGTATAGCTCAACGCTGATAAATTTTCTTTCAACTTTTAATCATACGATCCTCACGAAATTTCGTACAAACATGCGCACTGTTATTCTCCTTTCAGTGCTGTATTTCAGATTGATGGATTCTGTTCTTTCGAAAATATGGGAAAGAATATAAAAAATTTTCAAACCTGAATAACTGCGAAACTATTGAATCGAATTCGCCTATGAACGAACTTACTCGCAGTATTTAGATCTTAAACCATTCTTGAGCTTTTAAAGGCTCTAGCAGTTTTCGTTAAATAACTAGAGTGTTTGCGGCCATCCGGCCAGGCAGAATTACTTTTGAACTCAGATTCTTCATCAATGAGCCCAATCTAGTCATTTAAGCCAATTTTGGCTCAAAATTCGAAAATTACAGACTCTAGGCGAAACGATAGCATGCTGTTCCGTGGAACTAGCACAAAAAATGCTTCATATAAATTCAAGAAAATGTGTTCAAAAAAAATATAGCACATTCTCCAGAGTAGCATTTGAAACTCTCGCCATTAGAATCCGTCGGACTCTTTTGGATAATAACTAAAGTAACAAAGCCTGCACAGAATACAACTGAACTCCTAACTCGCACAAGCTGAAAAAGCTTTTGAGGGATCTTTATAATCTAGAAGTATCAGGATATTAATAATAATAGTCAATGGAAATGTAGCACATACTACTCTGTCAAGAAAGTACCGGGAATTTTCAATTAAAACAACATTTGTACATTTAATCGTCAAAATTTATTGGGTCATCTTCAAAATAGGCTCCATTTGCTCCAATACATCTATGCCAACGGCACTTCCAATTATCGGAACATTTTTTATAGGCGCTTTCCGGGATGGACTTTAGCTCTCGCGCCGAATTTTGTTTTATGTACGTTACGGTCACATCCAATATTGGCGAAGAACTGAACTAAAATAAACTATTTGAGGTGAACTAACTTTATAATATTTAATTTAATTTTATTTATTTTTAATTTATATGGAGCATTTTTTGCAACTGAATTTGTTATTTACATTTGAAATAGCTGTATCGGTTAAATTTCGCTAGGTAATTTAGGTCATAATTCTATATGTTCTGTAGATTCTTTAATGTATTTTAGGCATTACTGGAGGTTCATGTAAGAATTTTTCTACATTTTTCTGTTACAGTTCTTACGAAAATATTTCATTTTTGCGCTTTTGTTTTAGGGAACGGTGTTCTACCATATGGCCGAAATGTCTGTTTTTTTCGAATTGTTAGCCGGAAATGGTCTCAAACGACAACATTGATGAAGAATCCGAGATTAAAAGTGATTTTGTCTGGCCAGTCCGTCCATTAACAATCATTTTCGAAAGAAAACACCTGCAGGGCATGTTTGAGGCCTAAATATATTGCTCGAGGCCCTGAACGGGTAAAATCTGTCCACTCGTTACGCAGGTACTCACTTGAAGCTCTATCTCATTTTTCCCAGTAGTTCCGAAACTACTGATCCGATCAAAATGAAATTTGGCATTTAGGTGTATAATAAAGCCACAAAAATTTGAACAAGGTTTGATCATTCTAAGCCCCCGCATGTCATGTTAGCTAGAGTTCGTTGTCAATAGAATACTGTCATTTTTTGCATAAATATTCTAGAATGTCTCTTATATATTGAAGAAAATTAAACTAAATGGGAAACACTTTCGGTTTCACATGATAATCAAACAATAAATTCGTACATTCATATATTCTACACTATATCAAAGCGTTGAGTATCTCAACCATCTGTCATCTTATATGAAATCTGTGAAAGAACATAAATTCAACAAAATAAAGGAATTGTTACTGCATAAAATTTTCTATTCAGTTGAAGATTTTCTCCCTGATTCCTCAGATGCTAAGAATAATAATTTATTTGTATCTATACTTTTACCTTACTTATTCTATGTACGTTGTAGTGACTTAAAGGATTAATAAAGTATTATTATTATATTATATTTAATAACAAAGATCAAACCCCAAATATACATAACTCGAAAATTTATTAGTTAAATTGTTCAGCATGCAAGAGCAAATATATGAGTTCAACCTGACATTCCTTCAAGACCAGATAAAATGAACAACAAATTCAGGAAAAATAAGCAAACTTTAAAGTGAGCACACTATGGACAAGAAAACGGTCATTGTTTTTGAACGATGGACAAATTAAAAATCTTCCAGGTAGAATCAAAAACGTCTCTCGAACTGTTCAAATGATACGTAGTAAAAATAATACAAATGTCTTGGTTGTTTCGGTTTTATATTGACAGAAATTAATCTCGAAATTCATAAAGTATTAACCGTTTAAACTTCCGCTGATTTTTAATGTTTTCACAACAATATCTATCGTCATACATTGCCTTCATCAGCATTTAAACTACGTAACTGAGTACAATGCAAAAAAATGTTCGTTAGTGTTGAGCTCTGTTCACAAAAAATAAAGAGAACGATTGAAATCTAGAGAGGGGAAGAAAAAAGTTTACAATCTTAAGGTGATCACGAAATGTTATTCAAAAATGTTAAGTGATAATATTAGTTTGTTTCCTTGATTCGTCATCAGAATTTGTTTCTCATTGTCTCTATTGATTTGTGGGGTTTCAAAAAGCATTCGACATTCATTTTGCTTTAGTTATATCGGATGTTTTTTTTAGAGTGATAGAACTTTAAATTGAAATAAAACACATTCAAATTAAGATTGAAGCCAAATTTATTTTTTATTTGAAGGATAATTCTATGACATTTATATTTTAAAAATAATTTCCGGCATATGTCCACCACGACTAGCTCTGAGAAACCGCATTCGACCAGACCAATTTTGGACCACCATTTCGAATAGTTCAGGCCTTATTTCATTAATAACACGAGCATTTTTTGTTTCTGGTTTATCCGCATGAACCAATGACTTGACATAACCTCAAAGAAAATAATCCAGTAGAGTTATGTCACATGATCTTGGAGTTCAATTAATTAGACCATTTCTCGAAACAATGTTATCTCCAAATCTTTCTTTCAATAAATCAATTGTTACGGTAGCGGCATGAAGTGTAGCACCATCTTGTTGGAAGCAAAACACTTCTGGGTCGATACCATTCAAATTTTGAAACAAATAATCATTGAGGATCGATCTGTAACGAGCCCCATTTACTTAAACATTAGCTCCAGCATCGTTTTTAAAGAATTATGGACCGATGATGCCTCCAGCCTGTAAAGCACACCATACAGTAGTGCATTCTTCAGAATGGAATGGATCCTGCAGAACTTGTTGTGAATTGTTTTCACTCCATATACGGCAATTTTGCTTGTTTACATAGCCCTTCAACCAGAAATGAGCATAATCACTAAACACAATTTTACGATACAAAAGTGGATCAACTTCAAGCAGTCCAACTTGTTGTGAACGTCTACGGATAGCAAATCTGGATCGTCATTAACACTATGTTGTCCGAAATCTGTCGATAGTTCGACGAATAAGCTGCTCTGATGGATGATTATGTAAACCATAAATTTCACAAAGTTCTCTATAAGTTTGGCGAATAGAACACTGATTTTGAAAATAAATTTCAACAATTTGTAAACGTTGTTGCGGCGTGAGTCTTTCCATGATAATTTGTCAATGCTTACTGAATAGAAATGTCAAAATAACATGGCTTCTACCTTCTGTCAAATCACAGTTATCCCTATCGAAAGTTCTATCACTCTAAAAAAAAACACCCGATATTAAATTATTGTAATACTGCAGATAATGGATAAATTCCATGAAAACTCTACAAAATCAATCTACAATATCTCTTTAAAACTTTTCATAATTATATTGAATGAAATTCCTTGAAAACACTGTTTACCCTTGTAGAACATATAGAATATCAACACATATCAGCAGCAGTTACTGACTGTGATCATCCAGAAACCACCATCGACAACAAGTCTGTTTCGAATGAATATTCAGAAATAACGGATTCCATCACCAAAGATTCCTGCAAATAAAATTTAAAAGGTCTTTTTTATTTAGTCTTCTTATCATGCTCCAGAAAAACAATCTGAAATTTTTACGCATATTCTCCTCAGATGGAATTTATTTGAACCCTAAATGAAAACAATCAATAATAGTATTTTACATAACAAGAGTTTTAAGAAGCATATTCAACACGATTAGAAAAAATTACGCACGAGCCGCTTCGCGGGTTGTGCGTAATTTCATTTGCCATTCAAATATTTGACGCCAATTAATGCTGAACAGAACGCTTTTTTATCAGCTGGGATTCATATCATTAATTGCTCAAATTGTGTGTAATATTTAAAAAAAAATTTTTTCAATGGCGTGTTGAATTTCAATAAAATTATAAATCTTTCCAGTATGTGGTACATCAAATTAAATGGCAAGAAAAAAATAATTCAAGTAGTTCAGTCGTACATTTTTTCTGTTTTTTTCGAAATCAACAGTGTAATATACTTTTCATTAACAGTTGCGAAATGTTTTACTTTTCGCAACTAGTTACTAAAAGTAAAGGGTTTCAAAACGTCAATGAGTTTTGAAAAGTGTCACTTTGTATGTCAAAACTAGAAAATCATTGTTTCATTCTTTAGACATAGAATTATCGACTTATATGCACCTTATGCTTTCTTTTGATTCTCTTTTGCTGCTCTCTGCTGCTCATATGAGTTGATCTTTCTATCAACAATATAAAATTTAATTTTGAAAAATTCTTAAGAGATTTTTTTCAATTAAATTTGAGATTCCGGAGAATTAATACAGCTAGAATCTGAATTAGTTCGATTTAATTATAATGACTTGTTTTAAAAACTGTGTGTTCTAATTTATGGAAAATACCAAGTGATTTCATCAATCTAAGTATGACGCCGTGTATTTTTAAATTGAAAGATCTCATCCTCTGACAACATTATTTTTTCCGAAAGCCACCTCATACTTTTTCCACCTAATATCAAATATGTCACATACTCTAAAATCGAGGCTCTAAATTTAGAAAACTAATGAAAAATATTCGGAGAATCAAGTTTGATGTGCCTTTTCCAAACTAGTCATCCAGCGACATAAATATCACCAGCAGATTGTTTCTTTCCCTATAAGGGCAATCATTCAATTCCACCGAGGAAATAGCCGTAAATGAGTGCGCAAGCTATTGAAACTAATGCTCTAGACGTGACATGTTTCGAAAACTTTTTTTTAACAGGTTCTTTAAATTTGATAAGTGGGGTATTCGCTCTTCGCCATGATTAGACCGTTTAAGCACCATGAGAAAGGATGGTCAGTGACTGATGGTTGAGATCATAATGGTCCGTTTGTCGTGCCAATTTTCGCCCGCAAATCATCCAGGCTTTCTGGAATTGGAGAGATGTGATTATAATGTGATAATGTTCTTTGTGATAGGTTTCCTATGTTCTTATGTTTGTAAGTAGATTAACTTCGAAAAAAATTGGGTACGTGAAATTTCCATTTGTTGTACCTGAAATCAATATTTAATCAGCTGTAGGTTTTAATAAGGAGAATTTTTTCTGTTCTGCATGCCTCACTATTTACAGAAGATGATCAAATTATTAGAGCCATAGTGAAAAATAAACAATTCTGGTTATTGTAGAAAACTTATACCAGTTATTCATATATATTTGTCAGTTTTTCATTGCAAATCAGAAAAAAAATATGAACAGTTCAGTAATAATTAGGAATTAACCTGTTAACATCCGACCTTATATACTCGGTATTTGCGTCTACGACTGCCTGACACCTTCTGGGCATGCTTTCTATGCATTTTTTATCTCATTATTTCATTTTTTCGCTCCTGTGCCAAACTTCTATTGAAAGCTGTATCATATGACGCTTACTAGTGATTATTTCGTTTACAATTTCTTTCTTCATCAATTTCCAAAGGTTCTCGATAAGGTTGAGATCTGGAGAATTGCCAGGCCAGCCTGGAACCTTTACTTGCATATCAGAAAGAAATTCAGTAACTTCTTTTAGCCTTGTGGCATGATGCCGAGTCATGCATGAATATGTAGCACCCATCTGGGAATCACTCCTCGGAAAGCATTTTTCTTTCAGAGACATTCATATACTGGTCCTGCATCATTGTTTCTTCAACGATGTACAGGCGTCCTGTTCCCTGACTGCTGATTGTAGACCACATCATGAGGCTTAGAGGATACTTGACCTTTCTAACGATGCAGTCATCCTTCAATTTTTCCCCTTGTCTTCTCCTCACAAATTCAGATCTGTTCATGAGAATTTGTATGATTGATTCATCCGAAAGCAGATCTGGAATATTGAGTAATCCTATTTGTTTACCGTTTATTTATAATTATATTTGTGAATCACCTTCACTTCATTTTCAATCATTAACTGTCCAGTTCTTGTTATATTTGGCCGATTGGAGTCTTTTTTCATCGTGGCTGGGTGAGAAGAGTTTTCTTGCAGGTCGGCATGCTGAGAACCCCAAATCCTTCATTCGTCTTCGAGTTGTCATTGGTGAAATGTTCACTCCTCACTCTTGAAAGATTCTTGTGAGTATCCTGTCAGGCTGTTTTCTGTTTGCCATAACAATATCACGGTTTCTTCGCTTATCTCTTGGTGTTGTAATTTTTTGTCGACCACATTTTCCTTTGCATCGTGGGGTCCTATCTGAGTTTTTATCCACTTTTTCTGTATGCGGTCTACCGTTGCTCTCGAAACTTTAGTGATGGATGCTATTTTTCTGTAGAAGTAATGTGTATTTGATACCAGAGATTTTATCTGAGCTGTTTTTCTGGGTGTAATGTCTTTTGACTTTCCCATTATCATTTTATTCTTCTTTAATCAAGGGGTGTAACAAACTCAGAACAAAGATTTAACTGCTAAAATCACGTGAAAATAAAGCAAAACAATATAATATGTTGATAAAAAGTACCAAAACAAACCAGAACGTCTTAGAAAACTATATATAACGAGCAAATATACAACTACACCACGAGACTGGTTAGTTAGAACTAACAACACTGATGCATCATGGCGCATGAGTTAATTGGTGGGGGTATCTACAGTGTTGCCGGTTTTGCTCCTACGAATAAATATGATGTAGTATCATAATAGTATAAAAAGCAGATTGAAATGCTCCGTACCCTAATTGTAGTTCATTTCATAAAGAAGTGTTCAAGTTTTTATGGTGGCTCTAAAAATTTGATCACCCAGTTATTCATTTTAAAAATAAATAAGACATTCGCAACTTCGCTAAGAATCCTAAGAAGCTTTGAATTAAGAAAATAGGATTCATCTCTTTTTGCTCGATCGCTATTATTTTATTCGAATATACTACTCTGTCAAGAAAGTACCGGGAATTTTCAATTAAAACAACATTTTTACATTTAATCGTCAAAATTTATTGGGTCGCCTTCAAAATAGGCTCCATTTGCTCCAATACTTCTATGCCAACGGCACTTCCAATTATCGAAACATTTTTTATAGGCGCTTTCCGGGATGGACTTTGGCTCTCGCGCCGAATTTTGTTTCATGGCTTCAATCGACTCAAAACGGGTGCCACGAAGGGGCAATTTTAGTTTTGGAAAGAGAAAAAAGTCGCAGGGAGCCAAATCCGGCGAATACGGTGGTTACTGAAGCACGTTTGTTGAGTTTTTGGCGAGAAAGTCAGTCACAATCGTAGCTCGGTGAGAAGGCGCGTTATCGTCATGCAAAATCCATGAGTTGTTCGCCCACAAATTTGGCCGCTTCTTACGGATACGCTCACGCAAACGTTTCATAACGCCTAGGTAATACTCCTTGTTTACCGTCTGACCCTCTGGAATTAATGCGTAGTGCACCACGTCACGGATATCGAAGAAAACAATGAGCATCACCTTCATTTTCGAGCGGCTTTGGCGTGGTTTTTTCGGTTTCGGCTCATTTTTTGCCACCCATTCCGATGATTGCTGGCTTGTTTGCATATCGTACTCGTAGACCCAGGTCTCATCACCAGTTATAATGCGTTCCATGAATGTAGAATCGGAATTACAGCGATCCAGCATGTCTGAAGCAACCTGTTCGCGATGACGTTTTTGAAGAAAATTCAGGTCTTTCGGTACGAGTCGTGCGGCCACCTTTCTCATGCCCAAAATATCAATCAAAATCGTACGTGCGGACTCGTGGGATATCTTAAGATCATGTGCTATCTCTCTCAAGCTCTCAAGCTGGTACGACGGTTTTCCAGCACCCTTTCCTTAATTTTATCGACGTTATCTTCGATCGAAGCCGTCGATGGGCGACCACTTCACGACCGTCCTTGAAGGCTCTGTACCACTGATATGCACGAGTTTCCGATAGAGCATTATCACCAAAGGCCTTTTGCAACATTTTCAATGCATCGGCACACGAAAATTCATTTGCAACACAAAACTTTAAACAAATTCTTTGCTCAACGTTATCACCCATAATGAAAATCGGCACGCACTCTGACATCGACTGACTTAATCAGCTGTTGCAAACACACTAGTTGACAGATCCCGCTCAAGCTTGGCATAGTAATTAAGGACAGTGGTACCAACCTAGGAAAAAAAAAATTACCTGCCTCATTGCCCCGCCAGATTTAAATTGATAATTCCCGGTACTTTCTTGACAGAATGTATGTAATTTCATCATTTAGATCCAGAAATTGTTCACATTACACCTACAGATGTAAGTTCAACCGTAAGGATTGGTAAGGATCGTAGTAATTTTGATCAATTTACTATATTTAGCTGAAACTTCATATCAACAATAAATCGTGTCTGCATAAATTTGATTAACTTAAATGTCACCTAAATAGTTGTTTCGCCATAAGGGAAAAAATATTAGTTCCTTCTTAAGTTTCATTTCCTATTATTTTTCAGTGTTTTATTTCTCAGCCCACTTAACAGCATGAAAATAGAACTGACAATTAGAAATATTCTGAATAACTTAAATAAATTATTTTCCAAAAATTATTACGGACGAGCTGGACCAGCATTTCACATAACAATCGCGCAAAATTCAATGGAGTTTGCGTTTGGCTCTATAGCACTTTAAAATGTGTAGAAAAGCATCGACGTGTTCAACAGTCCATTTCCACTGAAAATTTGATATCTGTAAGTTGAGAATAATAACATATTAAACATTAATATATACATGCCTTTTCTACCACTTATATAAACATTTTTTTAATATATCATGCCAAATTACTACAAGAAAAATATTCTTATGAATCAAATGCACCTTCCGCTAAAATATCCTGTATCTTCTTTCTGAAATTTTTTTCTGGTAAGCCTCTTAGTTCGATGGGTAACCTATTGAATATTTCAATAGCCCAGTAGCTCAAAATATTGTGCGTGTTCTTTTTTTATGTAATGGAGAGTGGAGATCGTTTTTATGTCTGGTATGAAATAAGTGGTAACTTACATTTTTGGCATTTTGCTTTTATTTTGGTAAACATATTTGAGACATTCCCTTATAAATAATGATAGAAAAATGAGTATACAATATCATGCTTTACAAAAAATGGTTTATAATCTCTACTTGCCACTTCATACATAATACGCGTTGCTTCTTTAGGATAAATATTTTCATAGGGTCCGAGGCACTTCCCCAAAGAAGTACACCATATAAAGCACACTTGGAAAATTTTGAAAATATGCTGTTTTAACCCTCTCGGTTGGAACATATCTCTTTGAATTCCTCAGATGTTGGATAATTTTCCATTGACATAGTTGACATGTGCCGCCCAATTCAATTTTTTGTTCAAGATAATTCCACAGAACATTTCACTTGCTTGATTCTCTCTGCTCTGCTTGTACTTTGAATGTATAATTATGGATGTGTTAACAAATTATCACTATATACAATTACAGTTTATGATGTTCAGATTGTTGATATAAATAGGAAAAAGTTTGGTACCCAATTTGAATCCTTGAGATAGCCCATGGAATACATCTTTCTCTGCGGAAGTATCACAATTCCAGTAGACTCTCTAAGTTCTATTCGTTGGAAAAAATTCATACTATATTGGAATCTAAATAAAATTGAATATCACAGTCATATTAATAATAATATAATATTCATTAATAAAAATCATTCATGTAGGAACTTTCCCCACTTTGGTTGTAACAAATTATTCAATTACAGAATCATAATTTATTTTTTTGGATAAATCAGTTTTGAATTTTTGATTGTCTTTAAACTACGAAGTTTAAATACTCACCTGATGAAGTCATGGTATGACGAAACAATTGTTGTGAAAATCAATAAAATAGCGGAAGTTAACATTTGTTTTTCTTATATTTAAATCAGTTTCGATAAAGGAAATTGCTAAAGCATGCAAATTCTGTTGGGATAAAGTATTCTTTTATTATTATTATAACTTTTAATTCTCTTGAGTACCGAAAAAGATCTTTCACCAATAGCATAACATCTGAGCATAGTCAACCAAATTTTCAAAATAATTTTTATATTTGGAAATATGGACTGTAATCCGTCAATCAATAATTTGCAAATGTCTATAGGATTTGTAGTATATATCTTCTTGAGAATCAACAGATTCTGTTTATTTGTTTAGCTTTGTCAAACAAACTATGTTGCAGAATATTCTATCGTTTTGTCGAGGTAGAGAAATATACATTAAATTCAATTCAACCAAAAAATAGTCTATTGCGAGAATGTCTAATAGTGAATTCCATATACCTGCAATAATTAAGTGCACTGTTGTACGACAAAAAATCAATCTCCATTTCTTCTAGAAACAGTATTTGTATTAAAAAAATGAGAAGAATTGGCGAAATATTCGATAAAATATGCTTTCATTTTTTAAAATATGCTTATTGGGTGCTATGAAATGTAATACGATATTTTTAGAAGTTTGAATAACCTAAATTCGTTTACATCTAAAGAAAAACTCTATATTTCGTGTCTTTTTTGTGGAATGATTTTCCAATCAAACAAAACTGGAATCATCATTAAGCTCAAATTATTAGTTCTCATAAGTTTATCAAGAATATTTGAATCAAATGTAAAAAAACTCTAATGAACACATGGTTTCTGATCTAAAATTGCAAATTGAACGAAAATTGTTATTATCATCTGTAACCCATATTCTTTGACAGGCCATTCATTATCCAAATTTTCTGAATAAAAAGGGATGATCTATTTAATAAAAACGAATGTCGGAACTTGGAGAGTCTATATATAAACTACGAATCATAATTCTAATTTGATCGAAAAAATCAATATGTAATATGGACGAATATATCTCTTCATCGTAACAGCCTCAAGACTTACTGTGAAATAGCTGAAATTGAAAGCAGTGAATCTATAATGTTCATCTACCTGAGGAATTCTATCCGATAACATGAAGTTCAATATTGTCATAAAAATATTTAGAAGTAGACGAAATTTTCCTTGTAACAAATTGACTCCTGAATCAAATCGCTTCCTAAATTTTAAAAAATCCAAAATTATTATTGAGCAGTAAATATGAAGTCAAAAATACATTCCATATATAGGAAAATAATTATAAAATTAGGAATTTGAATGTTTTTTCACTTGGTAGGAAGGGTTTTCGAATTGAATTTCATAACTAGAAAAATCCAAGAAACCTTTACCAATTATTATATTACACAAACCCTAATTGATGAAGAACCGATAATTAGATAATTGATCATTTGAAAACCCTGCTTAAGAAGTTTGGAGAAAATCTTTAATATCGCAAAATTGGTACAACTGTCCTCTATGCTCACGAGAGGTTTGAGCTTTATCTGTCAGTTAGATTGCTTACTGTGCACCAATGATAATCAATATAATCAGTATTTATGGTGTTGACAATGGTTTCGACACACGGTGCCATCATCTGAGCGAGTTAAAAAACTGAACCTCATCAAAAACATCGTTCAAATAGATTAACTCATTTTTTGAGATTCGTGTCGGCAATTATGTTCCAGAGAAATATGGGGTTGTTACAAGTGGGAAAATTAATGATAGGCGAATTACACAATTCTACCTGTATAATTTTCAAATATGAACAACTGTGAAATTATCAATACGATTGTGCCTCTCTACAAACTTATCCGGGCAGCTCAGTGTTAAAGCATTGAGCTCATGACCGGAAGGTCTGGGTTCGAATCCTGTTCAGGTGGAAAAGAAATGTTTTAGTTGGACGGGTGTCGGCCACCATTTCACTGTTGGGTGAAAAATTAACACTGCTGTGTTCCAAAAGGGCGCAAAGTCACAGTAACAAAGCCTGCCCAGAACACAACTGAACTCCTAACTCGCACAAGCTGAAAAAACTTCTGGGGGATCTTCACAGAAGATGTAGGAGTATCAGGATAATAAAAATAATAATAAAATATTCAGACACCGAGTCTTTTCCCAAAGTTTCAAGGCTCTCGCTCTTTCTGTTCGAAAGTTAGCCTGTTTAAGGACACATCGGCCGGACAGAATTACTTGAGACGTCGGTTTCTTGATAAGTGAGTCCAATCTCACAAATGTTTCCCATTGAAGAAGTTTAAATGAAAAAAGTAATAGGCAAATACCATCAAACACAGAAATAAACAAATGCAAAAGTCAGCTAGATATTTTACTATTGATGAGCAGGTGAACGTCAAATATAGAGAACTAAAACAAAATAAAAAAGAACTATGACCAATTAATTTGGAAAAAACAAAATCCAAACATTTGAAGAAAGAATCAGGAAATCAGATAATAAGAACAAGATAATGTGGTCAATATGTTATGAAATCAGGGGAAAGCAGAAGAACACAGAGGAATATGGTGTAGAAGGTAATCCCAAGAAAATAGCACAAACATTCAATAATTATTTCAATAACATCAGCTCACAGATACATCCTCAACCAAAATGCAACCTTACACCAAACGACACATCTATCTATATTAAAAAAACAAATCCTACAGAGATTTTGGAAAGGGGGAAAATACTCAAAAATAAACACACCTGTGGAATAGACGAAATACCCACAAGTCTTATTAAACTAGACCTACCTGAAATAAATGGCGTCCTAGCACACCTGGCAAACCAGTCGTTCAAACAAGGCAAGTTTCTGGAACAATTGAAAATAGCAATTATCAAACCCATATTAAAAAAAGGAAATCCTCAAGAGCTAGGAAACTACAGACCTATCAGTATTCTGCCAAGTTTTTCAAACATATTCGAACTGATAATGTGCTCCAGAATCACAGAATTCCTGAATTGTTGTGATTTTTTCAGTAACACACAACACGGATTTCTGAAAGGAAAATCTACCCAAACAGCCATATTTGAATTAACAAAGAATATATTGGAACTGTTGGAAGGAGACAACTTAGCAGTGACCATATTTTTGGTTATGTCAAAAGCATACGATTCAATAAACTAGGAACACCTGCTCAAGAAACTTCAGGCTTATGGAATAAGAGGAAATGCATACAAGTGGATTGAATCATATATATGCAAACGAAAACAAAAAGTTTTAATATCAAAACAGATTTAATTTGTAAGTCTTCTACAATTTTAATTTCAAAAAACTTTTAGAATTAAATTAATGTCTACAATAAGCTGTGCTTATTGTAGACAACAAAACTGAAAACAAAAAGTGAAAATCATCAAGGAAGGAGAAAATGCTGAATCCACTGAGCTCATAAATAAAAGAGTGATAGTACAAGGAGGTGTATTGGGAGGAAAATGAAAAATTAATCAATTATGTGGACGACACCAACCTATTGGTAGGACCAAAAGATGAGTATACATTGATTCGTGCAGGTACAACTTCTTCAATAGGACACATAATGGCTACAGAAGAACGAATTGACCCTTAATGTTGAAAAAACCAACCTTATAGTTTTCAGTACTAACAGAAGTAATAAAAGCAAACCAACCAGCATTACTTTAGAAAATAAGGTTATAAATATAGTGGACAGTACTAAATTTCTGGGTGTATTCATGGACTCATTCATGAATTTTAGCGCACATGTAGAAAATTTAAGTCAGAAATTGATTCGGATTTATTTTGCAATTAGAATGTCTAGAAAAAACCTGAATGATAAATCATTGAAAATTTCATATTATGCAAATTCTGAATCTAGATTTAGATATGGGATTATTTTTTGGGGAACTAAGAGAAATTTAGAAGAGATGTTCAAAATACAAAAAAGAACAATAAGGGTAATTTTTAAGCTGAAATATAATTAAACTTGTAGAGAATTGTTTGAGCAAAATAACATCTACACAGTCTATGTTTTATACATTTACGAATGTGCTGTATTCTTACATAAGAACAAAGAAAAATTCATTCAATATAATCACAGTAATAGTCACAACACAAGAACACAAAATTTAAATTTTCCAATTCATAGATTGGCTTTAAGCGAAAAACACCCGACATATAGTTGTATAAGAATATTTAATCATTTGCCAAATAACATTAAGAACATAAATAATTCAAGAATCTTCAAAAACAGTAAAATCTTTGATTATAAAACTTGAGTCTTATGAGCTAGGAGATTTTTTTAATGTCACATTAGAGAGCTAACCAATTAATTTTTTTTAAACACTTTTTCACTTCAGGTGAGCATCTTATCTGTAAACCTTATTTGAAATAAAGAAGAATTATTATTATCATTATTAATCTAGTAACTTAAGGACATTTTCGATTCAATATTCGAAAATAACAGATATTTGGGCGAAACGATAGCACGCTGTTTCCTCGAATGGGCCCGCAAAAATCTTTGTTTTTGAGCACTATGTCGATGACAGTTTCGTATCACAGGTTTCCACTTTTTTTTATCTACAATAGTTATTAGGTTCATTATTCAAATATAATTTTCAGTTGTGATGTCATTTTCACTGTCTTCTGAACGCAGGAGTAAACATAGCCTGACTGTTGCATCTGATAAAATGTGAGGCATTCAATTTTCTACTTCATAGTGGAAAAAATCCAGAAATTTATATTCGAAAAAATCGAGAAATAATATTTTGAACTTCTTCATATTTGGCCATTAATAACGGACACCGTGTATATAACAAACCGATCAGTTAGTAATAATTACCAAGCAAATCTTGCAGTTGAAGGAATCTGATTAAATTTGTATTACGATTGCTTCTGGCAATGGGTATAGGACTTTTAGCCAGTTACTATTCTCTCAACTTTTTGCAGTTTTCCCTGAAGCAGACCTGTGCCATTGAATAATTCTGAATGCCATTGAAAACGTATTAAAATACACGATGCTGAACTGCATCAAAAATCATTGATAAGGAGTATGAGCTATGAGAATAGAAATCGAGACAGTGTAACATACATATGTATAAAAATTCTATCCTAAAACTAACTCGACAAGGTTTTGTTGATTACAGAGGCAAATTGCAAACATCCGCACATTTCAAAATGATTGGTTACCGTTAGTGCAATGTATGCTGGTGACTTCAAATCTGTATCTATATTCTCAATACACAGGGACACTAAGGTTTTAATAATACTAAAGTATTAGTAATTATAAGGAATTAATAATAATCTGGATGACGCCAGTGTTTTATTAATACCCTAGTGTCTCTGTGTATATCGAATATAGATACTTGACAGATTTGGAGTCACTAGCATACATTGTACTGACGAAAACCAATCACTTTGAAACGTGCACATGCCTGCAATTTGCCTCTGTGATCAACAAAACCTTGAGAGTATAGAATTGTTATACAAATGTATGTTATACTGTCTCGATTTTTAGAACTTTCTATAACTATAGCTCATATTTCTTATTTACGATGATGATCACTTAAAAAATCACCCATTTGTTGAATATTTTTTAGAGACCTTTTATTTATTAGAGAATAATTTACTGAGAAATAAAAGTGAAAGGTCTACCTTTGAACGAAATTTTCAAAATGTCTGGTACGACTGCTATGCAAGTACTACGCACTTTCGCAGGATTTTATTTCTATTTTCGCAGGATTTCTATTACAAAAATATATTTTTCTTCGATGGAAAATATGACTGTAAGATCAACCGACCAGTTTTTTATTATTATCATTATCCTGATACTCCTAGATCTTCTGTGAAGATCCCTCAAAAGCTTTTTCAGCTTGTGCGAGTTAGGAGTTTAGTTGTGTTCTGGGTAGGCTTTGTTATTGCGATCTTCCGTCACTTTAGGTCACAGCACTATTAATTTTTGACCCAACTAGAAAATTTCTTTTCCACCTGAACAGGACTCGAACCCGAACCTACCGGTCACGAGCCTGATGCTCCCACGCTGAGCTATCCACACTATTGTTGAGCGAACAAACTCTACCTTTACGTTAAACTTTTCTTATTAATCGACTTTATCTTAACTTTGCATATATTTCCTTGCAATAAGATATGCAAATTAGTTTGCGAAAATATTTTTGAAAAATTACGCTGCGCCTGGATTCGATTACTGTACGACGCTTCAGTCATCTGGCTACTTAAACTATTGAACTTTTCCCACGCTGAGCTATCCACACTATTGTTGGGCGAACAAACTCTACCTTTACGTTAAACTTTTCTTATTAATCGAATTTATCTTAACTTTGCATATATTTCCTTGCAATAAGATATGCAAATTAGTTTGTGAAAATATTTTTGAAAAATTACGCTGCGCCTGGATTCGATTACTGTACGACGCGTCAGTCATCTGGCTACTTCAACTATTGAACTTTATCGCTTTCTTTGTAGATATATTTGGCGGTTTCGAATGTTTAAGGCTAGAAAATTCTCGTAATTTATCTACACAAAATTACGTATGTGTCGTTTGATCTCATTTTAGACCCAAATTTTAACTCGATCGCATTTGTACTTTCGAAATTATTTCAAAAATTGAATTTCGGATGGAAATAACTCAAAAATTACTGAGACGATTGTATATTCTGAAACATAACATAACTGGAACGTTTAGACTCCAAACCTACCCCAAAAATGTCAAGGCTCTAGATCTTTTCGTTCGGAAATTATCATTTTTATCTCAAGTAATCCGCTCAAACGATCAATCAAAAATTGGGAATAATGAAATAAAATAGAAAGGCCTTTTACTTGATAGAAGAAATATAACAAAATTTGAATATTAAAACAAATTGAAATATGTTTATCTTCTACAATTTTAATTTCAAAAAAATTTTTATTCAAGAAACTTTTAGAAATAAATTTATGTCTAACCAGCACCGCTTACATTTAATAGACGTATATAATCAAAACTCAATATATAATGTCAAATGGAATAAATAACCCAACAGATATACGAAAGTAATTAAAATTAATAAATAAATATTTAAAGGAGACAAAATTTTGTTTCTGGTCTTACCTTTAAGAGCACCAATTGCCTTTTAAAAACATGAACACACTTAAAGAACTTCTCAAAGAATATAATTTATTTGAAATATTTAATATATTTGAATATTCTAATAAATTATTTCAAAAATCTCTAAAAAAATGTGCACTATATCTTCAAAAAACAAATATATTTCTAGACAATCCCGTCTTCAGTCCTCTTTTAATATTCCAAACATCAAAATCAAAAACATAACCTATATCACTCACGTGTTAAAAGACTTAAACTTCGAAATACAGATCAACTATATAATTCAAGATTGATCTATGTTCTAACAAAATCAAAGAACAGTGTGAGTTATTTTAAGGTTTATTTAAATTCATTGACATTCTATAATGAGATTTATTGAAGCCAAAATTTTACTTGATAGAAGAAATATAACAAAATTTGAATATTAAAACAAATTGAAATATGTTCATCTTCTACAATTTTAATTTCAAAAAAATTTTTATTCAAAAAACTTTTAGAAATAAATTTATGTCTAACAAGCACCACTTACATTTAATAGACGTATAAAATCAAAACTCAATATATAATGTCAAATGGAATAAATAACCCAACAGATATACGAAAGTAATTAAAATTAATGAATAAATATTTAAAGGAGACAGAATTTTGTTTCTGGTCTTACCTTTAAGAACACCAATTGCCTTTTAAAAACATGAACACACTTAAAGGACTTCTCAAAGAATATAATTTATTTGAAATATTTAATATATTTAAATATTCGAATAAATTATTTCAAAAATCTCTAAAAATATTCAAATTTTGGGAATAATGAAAAAAAACTTTCAATTGAGAGTTATTCTGGAACCATTGAACCGATTTGGCCCCTATTTCTCCTTAAAAATTAAAATATTCACGAAAAAACCAAGCCTGGCATAATTTAAGCACTAACGATACAATATACAGTCCTTTCAAAACAACGAATATTCAAGTATAATCCCTGAAGGTTTAACTTCAATTGTTTTCGAATGCAGAATCTCATTACTAAGAAATATAGAACCAAAAATTCGCGGAGAATAAACAATTTTCAGAGCAAATATTTGATTAATTCGGTCTTTACTTGGTGGAAACTCATTTTAATTTAAAAAAAAATGTATATGAGACAGTAATTTATTTCCACAAAAATGTTTGTACTACTACAACAATTGTTTCACCACGATGTGGCTTCTTCAGGTATTACATTGTACTGTCTTACAGTACAACGGAAATAAATTACTGTCTCATATACATTTTTTTTTAATTTTCAGACCATTACAAATAATTTTCACATCGTCAAAAATAAATTCTAGAATCTAATTTAAAGTCCATTTTTCTCAACAGATGAAGGCTTCCGAAGATGATGTCAACAAAGAATTTCGTTATTGTCCTGCTAGTGTTCTTTGTGTATATACTTCTTGGTGCCATGATTTTCTATGGGACAGAGTCAGCAGAAGAAAGAAAGCGGATTATAGAGGAAGAAGAACAAAGAAGGCATGTTAAAGGTGGGATAAGATAATAGAGTATCATTTTAGAGCCAACTAAATAATATCTTATTTCAGAGATAATCAAGCAGTATCAACAAAATAAAGAAGACAAGGAACAACTGTTTCAAGTCCTAGAAATATATTGTGGAAAACCAATCAAGAATGTGATCACTAAAGTGGATCCTAAGTGGGACTTCTACCACTCTCTTTTCTTTGTTGTAACTGTGGTCAGTACTATTGGTGAGCTTAAACTTTCCATATTTGGATATTTTAAATAAATAGCATAAGAACACTTTGAGGAAAAACTATAATATTAATAATTAGTCTATTCAATAAAAGGTGTAGATATGAAAATAAAAGTCATGTATCAACTTTATTATTGAATCGCGCTTTCGAAAAAATGGAGAGATTTCTAAGTAATACATCATTTGAAATAAAACTGCGAAAAAGCATGGTTGAATGCTACATACTGCTCTGTCAAGAAAGTACCAGGAATTTTCAATTAAAACAACATTTTTACATTTAATCGTCAAAATTTATTGGGTCGCCTTCAAAATAGGCTCCATTTGCTCCAATACATCTATGCCAACGGCACTTCCAATTATCGAAACATTTTTTATAGGCGCTTTCCGGGATGGACTTTAGCTCTCGCGCCGAATTTTGTTTTATGGCTTCAATCGACTCAAAATGGGTGCCACGAAGGGGCAATTTTAGTTTTGGGAAGAAGAAAAAGTCGCAGGGAGCCAAATCCGGCGAATACGGTGGTTGCTGAAGCACGTTTGTTGAGTTTTTGGCGAGAAAGTCAGTCACAATCGTAGCTCGGTGAGAAGGCGCGTTATCGTCATGCAAAATCCATGAGTAGTTCACCCACAAATTTGGCCGCTTCTTACGGATACGCTCACGCAAACGTTTCATAACGCCTAGGTAATACTCCTTGTTTACCGTCTGACCCTCTGGAACGAATTCGTAGTGCACCACGCCACGGATATCGAAGAAAACAATGAGCATCACCTTCATTTTCGAGCGGCTTTGGCGTGGTTTTTTCGACCGTCCTTGAAGGCTCTGTACCACTGATATGCACGAGTTTTCGATAGAGCATTATCACCAAAGGCCTTTTGCAACATTTTCAATGCATCGGCACACGAAAATTCATTTGCAACACAAAACTTTAAACAAATTCTTTGCTCAACGTAATCACCCATAGTAAAAATCGGCACGCACTCTGACATCGACTGACTTAATCAGCTGTTGTAAACACACTAGTTGACAGATCCCGCTCAAGCTTGGCATAGTAATTAAGGACAGTGGTACCAACCTAGGAAAAAAAATTTTACCTGCCTCATTGCCCCGTCAGATTTAAATCGATAATTCCCGGTACTTTCTTGACAGAATGTATACTGTATTCTATACATGGAATGGAAAACTGGAAACATTAAGATGAATCTATCAATTTGAAATTTAGGTCTTCTGCAGAATGTTCAAAGTTTCCTAGACATAAAAAAATGTCAAATTACAGGGTGTTGAGCTAGGTTGTTATAACGGAGAACTTCTAACGTATATTAAAAGAAAGAAAACGGCCCACTTCAGACAGGCTAGGAAATAATTAATATCAGTTGCCCCAATGATTCGAAAAAGGGAAAAACAGGAAACACAAGATCCAGGAAGGAGACAAGATGCTGGGATGAAAAATATCAGAAACGTACAAAAGTTAGTTCATACAGCTCGGAAGAAAGACGAATTTGCCATGGTTGTCGCCATGAGGAGCATAGGAAATAGAAGAAGACCTCAATTGGCCGGTGATTGTACAAACAGAAAAATTTTTCTTTGCAACTATGTCAAAGATAAGGTCTTCGTCAATGTTTCAGCAAAGATTCAAACGCCGAAAGACAACATGAGACAGATTTGTAAAATTGAATCGAAATTTTTCGAAAACGTTATGAAAATTCTCATCAGAATAACAACCGTCGGTAATCACATCCTAGCTGAACATTTGGCAGGCATTTCATAATTGACCTCATGATTCGTGCTTTAAATTTGAATTAAAATAAAATAAATAAAGGTTTATACTTGATAGAAGATATATAAAATAATTTAAATATTTTAATATTAGCCTTCTATATATTTAATTTCAAAAAATTATATTTAATAATTATAACTCCAGAAATTTAATTAAATTAATGTCATATAAAAACCACGTATATCCAACGACATTTAAAATAAACATTCATTATAAGACATCCAAATGATATAACAAAATCTAAATAATAAAAATTATTAACCAACATCCTATAAATTAAATTTTTTGAATAGACAAAATTTTGTTTCTGCTCATCAATCTTATGAAAACAGATATCTTTCAGAAATATTTAACATAATCTTAGGAATTTCATTATAAAACTATCTTACTTATAATATTCAATATTATTGGATATCTAACTAAGTAACTTTTTATAAAATCTCAAGATATGTAAAAACATTACTAAAAAACAAGTTTTAAGAGAAACTTTGCCTCGTCAGTACTCTTTTATATTCATATTCAATAATATATAACATCAATTAACAAAAATATATTCTCACCTTCTAGCAATTCAGAAAACTTCTGGTAAATGAATACTGAAGATTTATATGGAGTGTAATGTAAACTCAAATAAATAATTCTGTGGTTTACCATTGATCTAAAAGATTGAAAGGCAATTTAACGGCCTCTGTTATTGCACAAGGACTAACTGTATAAAGAATGTTGAGGAAACCAAATAATTATATATTATGAATAAAATAAACATTTTATTTATTGGATTTTGTTATATCATTTGGATGTCTTATAATAAATGTATATTTTATATGTCATTTGATATAAGTGGTACTTATATGACATTAATTTAATTTAATTCCTGAAGTTATAATTATTAGATATAATTTTTTGAAATCAAATATGTAGAAGGCTAATATTAAAATATTTAAATAATTTTGTATGCCTTCCATCAAGTATAAACCTCTTTTTATGTTATTTTATTCATAATATATAATTATTTGGTTTCCTTAACATTCTTTATATAGATAGTCCTTGTGCTATAATAGAGGCCGTTAAATTAACTTTCAATCTTTTAGATCATTGGTAAACCGCAGAATTATTTATTTGTAGTTAACATTACACTCCATTTAAATTTTCAGTATTCATTTACCAGAAGCTTTCTGAATTGTTTAAAGGTGAGATCATATTTTTGTTGATTGATGTTATATATTATTGAATATGCATATAATTGAGTAGTGACGAAGCAAAGTCTCTCTTAAAACTTGTTTTTTAGTAATGTTTTTACATATCTTGAGATTTTTATAGAAAGTAAATTAGTTAGATATCAAATTCAGGTCATAAAAAATTTGTCAACATTGAACGATAACGATTTCCATCGACAGTTTCCGCCTCATGGAATTCGTTGAAAAAATTTAGGTTCAATGACTCCTCCAGCATAAAATCCGCACCAAACAGTAAGTTTGTCAGAATGTACAGTCAGTTCTTGATATTCTTTAGGTTTCCAGACACTCCAGATATGGCAATTTTGCTTGTTAACATCACCGTTTAACCAGAAATTAGCCTCAACGCTGAGAATTATTTTCTTATGAAAATATTATAATATTATGAAAAAATTTTTTCTGTACACCAATGACTGAAAACACGACGCTTTAAATGATCTGTTGGTTAGAGTTCTTGGATTAAAACAATATTGTATGGCTGTAAACCTAGGTCTTCTCGTAAAATTAGCCACAAAGACATCTAGGAGAGAAATCGATAGATTTTGGTCGTCACGAACACTTGAATGTACGACAGCTAATTCTCTTCACTTCTGGCATTCCTTATTAAATTTGTTCCTTCACGAAATGTTCAACTGTTCTTTTATCTGGGCTATTATAACAACCAATAATTGAAATTGAAACACGTGAAGATAAAGTTACAGAACGCGATTTCTCATAATGAATTTGGATAATTTGTAAACGTTGTTGGGGTGTGTACCTTTCCATGATTAAATGGTAGACGTTGACAAATACAACTGTCAATGTCACAAATAAACAATGGCTGCCATGCGTGAGTAACGTAAATTTAAAAATGGAGCGGTTCCATTATAAACAAACGAAACCAAAATTGCAAACGAACATCTTACAGATTTTAAATCCCTAGTATTTTCAAATTCATTAGTAAATATTGAGTATTCTACAGAGTAAGTCTATAAGATGTGCACAAATTTTTACCATAGATTCCTGTAATCTATGTTTTTTCATTTGTCATTTTCCAGACTCGGCTCACGTAGAATGTAATAAGCATTCAGAGATTTCACACTGCGCCATTGAGTATTGATGATGTTTAGAATCCAATGGAAAGTGGTTGAAGAAACTTATTCATTAACTCAGAATACAACTCAGCTCTTAACTAACACAAACTAAAAATCTCCTGAAGAATCTTCACAAAAGATCCAGAAATATTAGGATAATATCATAATTTCTTGATCTTTATGACTTAGTGCCCATTTTCGCATTTGTAATAAAAATATTTCACTATACGCGACTATTAAATACAAAATTTTCACTCAATTTCTATTTGAAAATTGTTTCCGCTATGAAATTATATACAATTTCATCATCGTCCATTCTCGTACTGAAATTTCCATAAATATCCAAATACTTACCAAATTAAAAAAAAAATTCTAAAATCACTCAATTTATGCAATGACATGAATTAAAACTCTATAAATTCTGAACATAATGTCTATACTTCTTAGCGACTTTTTCATACGAAATTATCCAACTGCATATCAATCTTCAGCGTATGTCAGTTGAAAAAAAATTAATTTTAAAAAAGGAGCAAGTGCGACAAAGTCACTATAGCTTGTTTTCAGAGTTTTTTATAGCTCAAGAGCAAATCCACAGAAATGATGCAATTTTGCAATTTTTATCCAATTTTATAATATTCAGCGCTAAATATCTCAAAAAGGTGCCTTTAGGAGGAATAACAGAGAATAATTCAATTCCTCAAAATGATTGACTCAAGATGAACTCTGTCTTTTTTCTTTATGCTTATTTCTTATGTTTTTATGTAGCTATAATTATAACTTCTATAACTAGAAAACTACTGGAGGTGACAAAAAATGATAGTATATTTAATATTATGAGTCACAGTTGCAGAAAAGTTCACGCTAAAATTGATTTCATTTTCATCAGGAGTTTTTTTATTTTAACAGGCTGTATATTTTTGCCTGAACCGAATCTGGAAAAATGGTGAATGGAATATCATTATTTGATGAGAGGATTTATGATTTGAATATAGTCAATATGCATACCATATCTTAATTTGATCCAAATAATTTTCTTGCCAACGAAGCTTTATTACATCTTGAATAATATTCCTTAGTACATATAAAAAGTTCTGAATATTTTGTATCGCGAATTTTCAGTTTTTATGAAACTATAGCCCACAAATATTTTACAGAGAGGAAATGATAACGATAAGAATGTTGTTGTATATTACAAACTGTTTGTTGCAACATACTTATCATTAATAAGGAGTATGAGCTATGGTGATAGAATGTTTCTAGAAATCGAGAGAGTGTAACATACATCTGTATAACAATTCTATATTCAAACAAACCCGACAAGGTTCTGTAGATCACAGAGGAAAATTGCAGACATGCGCACGTTTCAAACTGATTGATTTACATCAGTGCAATGTATGCTAATGACTCCAAATCTGTCCAGTATCTATATTCGCCAGAGACGCAGAGACTCTAAGATATTAATAATACACTATTGCCATCTAGAGTATGCAAAATCATACACAAAGACTCTAAGGTATTAATAATACACCAACGCCATCTAAAATATGCAAAATACATACAAGACATACCTTTACGAGTTAGTTCAAATAAAGAAATGTATTCTTGAAATATTCACGTTATTAACGCAAAATAAACTTTTCTCACGCTCAAATCAGACCATAATTTGCCGTAATGCTTATAGTTAGCATATTCATATAAAAATAAATTAATTCGGCTGATCTGTCAACATACTTAGCTGGAAGAATATACAAAGATAGAAAAAAAATTGCTTGTGATCATAATACCGAAAGTAAAATAACATCGTTTGGAGAAATCATTTTTAACATGTGGTTGGGTTACTGTTAGATATGCCCTAAGAAACATTTCAGTCTCTTCTTCTTCGTCTGCTTTTTATCATTGATTCCACATAAGTTTAGTTGTGTGCTTTTTGTTTTTATTTCTGTTTAAGATCCCACCCTTTAAAGATGATATATATTCTATTTTTTGCAGGTTATGGAAACTTGGCACCAACAACAATGTTCGGCAGAATTTTTATGATATTTTATGCACTTATTGGTATCCCCATCAATGGGTTCATCATGATAGCTTTGGGTGAATTTTTTGGAAAGTCGGTGAGTTTCAGAATTACCTTACGGAAGCACTAATATGACTAAAAATATGCTGCTTGAATAGCTTTATATACAGAGCAAGTGTAACAAACTTGTTTTAATATAGGACCAATAATACTAAAATAAAGATAATAAGGAAAAATTGCCTTTAAACATAGGTACTAAATCTTTTCCCTTCTGAGACACAGGGTTAAGTTGGAAAAAATAATTAGTTTTTTTCAATAAATACTTAATTCCTGAAGATATTCAGAAACGACTCAAACCAGCCACATTGCTGATTAACATGTTAACTCTTAATATTTCTTGCATGTTTCAAGCATTTTAAGTAGCTTAGATGAAGAAGCTGTGAATATTTCAACGTATCCAACTTGAATTTCATAGATATTTTCAAAGATTTTTTGAAAGAATTGAAATCCTATTTCTTCTAAAATGATTCTCTTGGTTGAGAGTTCAGAGACAGACATTCTCGAGAAAATCGGCCTCGAACATTTTCAGGTTTCATTTCACAAAAGAAGGAATACTTGGAAAATTAAGGAAGTTGAAACATAAAGCCAATGAAAGTATATGTTCAAAATGTCCACCAGTTTTTTTGATACAAGCATTTTTTGCGATTGAATTAGATATTTCTGAATATCCAATCGAAACAGCCCGTCTTGGAGGATGTTTGCCGGATGATCACGGTCAATTTTTTATATTTCCTTTTGATTCTTTATTGGATTCACTGCCACTCATATGTGTTGATAATTTCGTATGTCTATTAAGTTCCTGAGACATTTTATTTACATTAAATTGTAAAAAAATTCAAGATATTTTTCCGATTAAATTTGTAGACGTTTCGGAGAATTGAACCAGTTATTATCTGTTATACTATAAAAAGGATTGATTGTTATATACAAAGACAGGAGCCTGCTGCAGAAGAAGAAATTTTGAATGTAGTGAGAGAAAATCCTGGCCCATCCGTCCGGAGAGTAGCTGCTGCTTTGTGATGTAGTCGCATTCCTTCAAAGAACTCAGCATAACCAATAGCTTTGTCTTTATAACCTTCGAATAATGCAAGCATTGAACCCAGAAATTTACCACCAACAACTTTTCTTTTACCGATGGCGTCTAAGCCAAATGACAAATTCTAAGTTTTTGTAATATTCTGTAAGAAGCAGGATATTTCCACCAGGGTATTGCAAATCTCCATGATACTCATCAGTAGGTAGAGGCTAATCCGCATGAAATTTTACAGATTGAGCACCAAGAAAATTTTTCTATTAACAATTGGATAGGAACAGATGGATTAGAACCGTGATGAAACAATACAATTCTCTAATGAGGCAAAATAGTCCTGGACAAATCTCTCAGTTGGAATGCATACCTAGACAAATTCCATCAAAAAGCCAGAACGGGATTCCGGACCTGCAGGTGAATCTGCGGTGAAACCTGGGGTTTAAATCCCAGGCAGATGTATTGGCTATACACTATGGTAATCAGATCACAGATAACGTATGGCGCTCTAGCGTGATTGAAGAAGGGCCAACAAACGATTGGCCAACATAAGCTCACTCGAAACAAAAACAGGCTTGGCATGCAATTACAGGTACGTTTCGGGAGGCGGAACGGTTCACGTACAAACTATCTACATCAACTGGCGGTCGACAGGCTACAGGGAATAGTGATGGGAGGCTCAAGACTGCTGGACAAGCTTTTAACGAACAGCACCCTATCGATGTCCTCGGATTTCATGTCAAAAGTCAGGACGAATGGAGCCAGCATGCTGCGGTTCTATCGAGGACCGTCTTGTTCACAGACGGCTCGCGAACGACGAACAGAAAGGAAGCGGGAGTCTATGGTAGCAAACCGAGAGTCAGTATCACATTAAGTCTCGGTCAACGCGCAACTATATTTTAGGCAGAACTATTTACCATCGAGACCACGGTGGATCTGCTGATAAAACGGCAAACATACCATAGTAAAATCAAAATATTTAACGACAGTCTGGAGTTTCCGCACGGCTCTAAATAGGCAAGATATGATTCACTCTTGTTTGGATACCTAGCCACTCAAACTATTTGGGTAACGAAGAGGCAAATCTGCTGGTGTTTGCTGGAGCCACGCTGCCTCTGTTAGACCTGAAACCATTCCTGGGAATACCACATGACTTGGCTACACGGACGATAACAGACAGAATAAACTCTAGACTAGAGTCTTTCTGGCTGAGCCATCCTGGCCTGAAACATTCGAAGGCGTTTTTTGGAACAGCTTCGAATCAAAAGATGGCAGAGTTAGTCCAAGGTCTGGGCAAAATCAAACTCAGAATACTTGTCGGGATTATGACAGGTCACCGCAGACTGAAAGCGCATTTGCACAAAATCGGCCTGACTGAAGACGATGAATGCAGGCTGCTTTGAGGACACTGATATAGCCATGTACATCGTCTCAGAGTGCCCAGATTCGAAGTCTTTGGTCAGGCTAGTATAGCCACTGCTAACTGAAATGAAGAACCCCGAATAAGATTATCGGTTTCATTCAAAAACTGGATCTCATCGGAGAAATATAAATTAGGAGTGAACCACAATAGTGCACGCGGACGCAGTGGTAGGGTGGACAGACGCCCGCTCGCTTTAAATAATAATAATGTAAATAATAATGGTGATCGACTCTGTGGTCCTGTAGTTCTTCATAATAGTTATTTTTTTAATGATATCCTCCATATGTATGTAGTATTTTCATAATAAACTCCTTTGAAAGACTCGATAGCAATGAATAACTCCAGTTTGTAGAAGACATGTCCTTAGATCAAATCAGAAATGTATGGTTTTCACACGATCGAGGATTATCTCATTTTTTACTCAATGTTTGACAGTATTTGAATAATACTCAAGTCTGTCGTTGGACAGGATGAGGAGGTCCAGTCACGGTCCCCGAAATTTTATCTGTTGGATTTTTTCGCAGGAGGTAACTAGAAGATGTTGTTTACAAGATGACAATTTAAAATCGTGAATATCTCCTCAGACGCATTCAAAAAGAATGAATAGATTCGAAATATAGGATAGTTTAAAGAGTTCAGGAAAATTCGAAGCGAAGGGCGACTGCTCGTTTCGAAAACAATGATGATCATATCAAGTAAAGGGTTTTCCAATAAGAAATTTTTTTTTGTTATCAAACTAATCTTATTTCCTTTTTTTTACCAAAATTCCTCGTTTTTTTCATACGAACGCAGTTAGTTTTCAAGCTTTCTTCCTAAAGAATCAAATCTCAAAATGTTTGAGGCCGATTTTCTCGAAAAAGATGAGTTTTAGAGCTTTCGTTCAGGAGTACTATTTTTGAAGAATAATCTTTCAAGAATGTCAGTTCCATCTAAAAACATCTTGATTCACGCCTTCGAAAATTTTTGAAACATCCAAGAAAATTTCAAAAAGCAGTGTGACTGTTATGAGTCTCAACGAAATATCTTCACTAATCTCTTCTTAAAATATGTTCCAGTCAGCTGACTTTTCGTGTTCTCATTCAGACAACTCCAGAATAAACTGTTCTCATTCATACAACTCTCTTATAAATATTCTGTCCTTCAAATCCATTTCTTTGTCCCTCTATACTTCCATTCAGAAAAAAAACTTGTTTACCATTCAATGAAACACATTTATTTATCGGGTTTTTCACTATAATTTGATAATTATTTTGAGAACTACAGAGTCTCAAATTCGAAGAACCACCTGACAGTCTCATTTATCGGTTGTCAAGTGGCAGGCTGTGATAAATCAACAAACCAGATTGCTGACAATATCATACACGTTGATATTCGATAAAATTATTTCTGAAACATGCATTACACAGAAGCGGAAAATTCTGAAATATTTTCACTTTATTTGAAGACCAATAAAATCAAGAAAGCTGCAAGGGGAGATCATATGGCATTACATCTAGGTGATCCAATTCCAAGTGAAAAAACATTCCTTAATACTTACAATCGTATAAGAGATTCTAAAAGTTTTTAGAGAAAGAGACGTAGCGTCTTACGCAATGAGAATCAAGAACTCGACATATTGCTGCAATTTGAAGGTAATGCTAATATAATTAAATGTTGATAAATGCTGAAACTTTAATATAATTGAATTTGAAAACTTGCAATACGCTGTTCGAAGATTCATAGAGTGTTAAAAAAGAAAAATTATATGCCATACAAGTTACTACCAGCACAACTGCTCAAAGAAGACCAAAAGCGAAAACGCATAGAATAATGACAACATATGCTGCAAAGACTAGAGGAACATCCTAATTCATTAAATTTTATAATGTGAACGTATGAGACACCGTTTCCCACAGGAGACGTGTTCAACAGAAAAAATCTTGCGAAAGCAAAAATCGAGGACAAATTAGAAAGTCTGGAAAGTCTATAAACGTTTGGTGTGTCATTATTTATAATAAAATTGTGGGCTCTATATTTTTTGACTACACTTTAACATGTGAAGCATATTCCGAAAAGATACTGCCAGAGGTAGCTCAAATTTTAGAGTAACGTTTTTCTGCTGAAGATTTGGAGCAAATGATTTGGCAACAGGGCGGAGCACCCCCCGCACAGAGATTTGGAAGTTCGAGAACATTTGAGTGGTCAATTTGATCTCTAGGTCGATTCTGGTGCACCTATTTTATGACTATCGAATAGTAAGAATTTAACACCGTTCGACACGTTTTTATGGCAGCTCATGAAGGGAAAAACTTACTCTGATAATAATGAAAGTGTTGAGATCATTAAAAGCAAAATTGAAGCATTAATTTATGAACTCGATCGGAAACATAATAATGCTATCCCAAATAGTCCAACCAACATGAGAAAACGATATGACTATGTATATTTAATAATGGTGGACATTTCGAGCAATTTCAGTAGTTGATTGTCATTCCGTACGCCAGCTTCTTTCTCTAAAAACTTTTCGAATATCTTCCAAGGTTGTAGGTACTAATAAATGTACTTCCACTTGGAATTGGACGATCTGGATGTAACTCCATACTACTCTGTCAAGAAAGTACCGGGAATTTTAAATTAAAACAACATTTTTAAGTTAAATCGTCAAAATTTATTGGGTCGCCTTCAAAATAGGTTCCATTTGCTCCAATACATCTATGCCAACGGCACTTCCAATTATCGAAACATTTTTTATAGGCGCTTTCCGGGATGGACTTTAGCTCTCGCGCCGAATTTTGTTTTATGGCTTCAATCGACTCAAAACGGGTGCCACGAAGGGGCAATTTTAGTTTTGGGAAGAGGAAAAAGTCGCAGGGAGCCAAATCCTGCGAATACGGTGGTTGCTGAAGCACGTTTGTTGCGTTTTTGGCGAGAAAGTCAGTCACAATCGTAGCTCGGTGAGAAGGCGCGTTATCGTCATGCAAAATCCATGAGTTGTTCGCCCACACATTTGGCCGCTTCTTACGGATACGCTCACGCAAACGTTTCATAACGCCTAGGTAATACTCCTTGTTTACCGTCTGACCCTCTGGAAGGAATTCGTAGTGCACCACGCCACGGATATCGAAGAAAACAATGAGCAGCACCTTCATTTTCGAGCGGCTTTGGCGTGGTTTTTTCGGTTTCGGCTCATTTTTTGCCACCCATTCCGATGATTGCTGGCTTGTTTGCATATCGTACTCGTAGACCCAGGTCTCATCACCAGTTATAATGCGTTCCATGAATGTAGAATCGGAATAACAGCGATCCAGCATTTCTGAAGCAACCTGTTCGCGATGACGTTTTTGAAGAAAATTCAGGTCTTTCGGTACGAGTCGTGCGGCCACCTTTCTCATGCCCAAAATATCAATCAAAATCGTACGTGCGGACTCGTGGGATATCTTAAGATCATGTGCTATCTCTCTCAAGCTGGTACGACGGTTTTCCAGCACCCTTTACTTAATTTTATCGACGTTATCTTCGATCGAAGCCGTCGATGGGCGACCACTTCACGACCGTCCTTGAAGGCTCTGTACCACTGATATGCACGAGTTTTCGATAGAACATTATCACCAAAGGCCTTTTGCAACATTTTCAATGCATCGGCACACGAAAATTCATCTGCAACACAAAACTTTAAACAAATTCTTTGCTCAACGTAATCACCCATAGTAAAAATCGGCACGCACTCTGACATCGACTGACTTAATCAGCTGTTGCAAACACACTAGTTGACAGATCCCGCTCAAGCTTGGCATAGTAATTAAGGACAGTGGTACCAACCTAGAAAAAAAAATTTACCTGTCTCATTGCCCGGCCAGATTTAAATCGATAATTCCCGGTACTTTCTTGACAGAATGTATGTTCTCCCCTTTTATATTTCTTGTTTTTATTGTTCTCCACATGAAATATACGATAGATTTATTGTATAAGTATTGATATCTTTGTATCTATTAATTTGTTTTTGATTTGATTTAGATTTTTTTCGCTTCTATGTAACGCATGTTTCAGAAATAATATTATTGAATATCAATGTGTGTCATATTGTAAGCAAGGTCGTTTGTGGATTTATCACAGCCTACTACGTGAAAACTGATCAATGAGCCTGCCAGGTGGTTCTTTGAATTTGAGACTTTTTAGTTCTCAAAATAAGAGAGATCGACGGATACATGCCTGTATATATTCCATTTTGTGAAATTATTTTGAAAAAATTCAATTGATTCCGTCCAAATTTTGTGAATACCTGTTTTTATATCTGCATTTGTAACTAAGGTAAAGGGGGGTCAAATTAAAGTGGAAAACCCGGTACATATTTTCCGTTCTCTAACCTGTGTATGGGCTTGTAATTTTCACACGTTACGAACCATTCAAAAGGCAATATAAAATTATATCATTTTGGCAAACAAAACACTCATCGACAAGAGCGTGATTTGAACCCAGAACCTCTCGCACCGTAGCCAAAAAAGAACGTCGTCTGAAGCGCGGAGATACATACTCATACATTCTGTCAAGAAAGTACCGGGAATTATCGATTTAAATCTGGCGGGGCGATGAGGCAGGTAAAATTTTTTTTTCCTAGGTTGGTACCACTGTCCTTACTTACTATGCCAAGCTTGAGCGGGATCTGTCAACTAGTGTGTTTGCAACAGCTGATTAAGTCAGTCGATGTCAGAGTGCGTGCCGATTTTTACTATGGGTGATTACGTTGAGCAAAGAATTTGTTTAAAGTTTTGTGTTGCAAATGAATTTTCGTGTGCCGATGCATTGAAAATGTTGCAAAAGGCCTTTGGTGATAATGCTCTATCGAAAACTCGTGCATATCAGTGGTACAGAGCCTTCAAGGACGGACGCCCATCGACAGCTTCGATCGAAGATAACGTCGATAAAATTAAGGAAAGGGTGCTGGAAAACCGTCGTACCAGCTTGAGAGAGATAGCACATGATCTTAAGATATCCCACGAGTCCGCACGTACGATTTTGATTGATATTTTGGGCATGAGAAAGGTGACCGCACGACTCGTACCGAAAGACCTGAATTTTCTTCAAAAATGTCATCGCGAACAGGTTGCTTCAGACATGCTGGATCGCTGTGATTCCGATTCTACATTCATGGAACGCATTATAACTGGTGATGAGACCTGGGTCTACGAGTACGATATGCAAACAAGCCAGCAATCATTGGAATGGGTGGCAAAAAATGAGCCGAAACCGAAAAAACCACGCCAAAGCCGCTCGAAAATGAAGGTGATGCTCATTGTTTTCTTCGATATCCGTGGCGTGGTGCACTACGAATTCGTTCCAGAGGGTCAGACGGTAAACAAGGTTAATTACCTAGGCGTTATGAAACGTTTGCGTGAGCGTATCCGTAAGAAGCGGCCAAATTTGTGGGCGAACAACTCATGGATTTTGCATGACGATAACGCGCCTTCTCACCGAGCTACGATTGTGACTGACTTTCTCGCCAAAAACTCAACAAACGTGCTTCAGCAACCACCGTATTCGCCGGATTTGGCTCCCTGCGACTTTTTCCTCTTCCCAAAACTAAAATTGCCCCTTCGTGGCACCCGTTTTGAGTCGATTGAGGCCATAAAACAAAATTCGGCGCGAGAGCTAAAGTCCATCCCGGAAAGCGCCTATAAAAAATTTTTCGATAATTGGAAGTGCCGTTGGCATAGATGTATTGGAGCAAATGGAGCCTATTTTGAAGGCGACCCAATAAATTTTGACGATTAAAAGTAAAAATGTTGTTTTAATTAAAAATTCCAGGTACTTTCTTGACAGAGTAGTATGTACATTTCTTTCTTGACATTCAAAATCTTCTCGGAAAATAATCTCAAACATACTATTGCATTACACGGAATTTCTTTCATTAATATTCTTCTGATCCCTTACGTAAAATTACATTGTTCTGAAATATTTATATCGCATTGCATTGGATTTCTTAGGTAGTGGTAATCAAATGTTTCTCAAAAGATTCCTCGGGCCAAACACCGGTATCATATATTCAAATATGATAAGGAGTATGAGCTATGGCATACAACATTGCACGGAAGATTAGCCAAAAAGCTATAAAACAAGCATGTCTGCTGCTTATATCTGATGATCAACAAAATCTGTATTTGAGTTTTGAACCGTAACACAGATACAACTTGCAATCCCTATCATACTTCGAAATGAATTTCCGCCGATTTAAAAAATTCATTTAAATGCTAATTACTGGCATAGCGTCATATTCAACAGCATTTCGCTGTATGAGTATGAATGAATATGTTTAACTGAATCTTAGCTTTTGTATTATCATTATTATAGCGGCTTTATTGGATATTACTTGAGCATTGAGGAGATTTCTTCCTCTGTGGTGCATGAAGTAAATGGAAATGTAGTCGATTCTTGACTTAATGTGGTGTGTTGCTTATGTGGTTTCACGTTCACTAGATGACGCTGTTGTTTTCCAAAAAATTAGTGTCCCGATGCAGAGCGGATATGGGCAAGTGGCTGTACTTCATCCCTCGGCATAACAGCACTGCACTGAACATTAGCCAAAATGCTATGAAACATGCATATGTCCGACGCCTGACAAAACCTATTCGGCTATATTTCAATTTTAAATGGTAACACTGATACAAGTTGCACTATCCCTATTCGAAAAACTTCTTGTTTTGCATAGCCCATACTCTTTCTCATATTTTGTAATAAATATCAGTCGATTTAAACAATTTATCATATATTAAGTTCAACGGAGTAATTCTAGATATTGATAGATGGAGTAGTGTTTTGATTGATCCCGATGGAATATTATCAATGCCAACGCTTTTGTTATAATTCAAACCGATATTCCAAACTGAATCGTTGGTATCTTCATCAATTTCGAAAAATCGCCATTATCCATAGTAGTCATTGCTAAGTTTGACATACAACAAACTCTTTATCCCATTTATTACATAAATTTGATTTCTCTTTCAGTTTACAAAACTCTACAACAGATGGAAAGACTCGAAGAGACTCCGACAAGTTGATCCTTCAAAGCTGGGATTAGTTGCTCAAATAATACTCTACTTAGTGCCTGGTTTCACATTCTTCATATTTGTGCCATCTATAGTTATTTCAGCTTTCGAAGGATGGAGTTACTATGAAGCCGTTTACTTTTCCTTTGTTACCTTAACAACTGTAGGCTTTGGAGATTACGTTGCAGGTAAAAAAAATGACATTAACATAAAAAGTTAGCAAGTTGTTATGGATAATCTAAAATCTTTCAATACTATGCGGTAATCTTCGTGAACAATATGTGCCAAAAAACTTTATTTCCTGATCTATAAGAGAATAAACACATTTCAATTTCAGGTGATGGTCAAGGTGATCTCAGTTATCTGTACTACAACTTCTACCAAGTTTTTCTATTGGTATGGATAATAGGAGGACTTGGATACGTTGTCATGATCCTCAACTTTATAGGAAAAGGTATGAGAAGCAAAAAACTCCAAGAACTGGAACACAAAATAGCAACCAACATAATGAAGACCCCCACCAGAATCAGACAAGAGCTCAGATCTATACTTGCAGAATTCCTCATGGTCAGGGTGAAGAAAGTGTACAAAGAGTTCGATTACAAACCTCAGAGACTAGAAAGAAGTCAAAGCTGTCCAACTTTGACAGTATTTAGCCCTTCAGGTTACCTCAGCAATTTAGATAGGAAAAGAGCATTTTCTGAATGTCAAGATAATTTCATACTACAGAGAATTCAGAGCGATACAGATTTGGAAAGAATAGATAAAGAGTTAACATTCCAAGGTAACGACCAACAAGCAGATCTTATCCTCAAAGTGGTTGACGCTTTGAGTATGGACGAGTACATAGATTCAGAACCAGGTTGCTATGAAGGTTTCTCAGAGGGAGAGATTTTGGCTAGTGAACAATATGACTCGGAGTGGTCACTGACTAGTCAAAAAGCACCACCTCCATTTAGACATAGAGCAGCTAGTGATGTGCGATATCCCTCACATCCTCGGTTACAATATGAAAATGAGCATACTTGGTATGGACAAACGTATCTCGCAAAATATGCCAAACTCGTCAAAGACGAAAAGTCGACATCTGAACCTAATAATGAAATACAGAAAGATACCCCAAGCTTCTTCAAGAGAATCAGAAATACACTTTTATCCAAACAAGATAAAAATACTGACTTGGAAAAAGGCACCGAGCAGTCACGACCTGAAGACAAGAATACTCGCCAGCCTGCAACTGGAACAAATGAACATGAACAGATACTTGAAAACACTTATGTAGCTGATTTAATTCGAGCTTTAACCGCACTATCTGACCAGGCTCCTGGACCGAGTCAGCCAGAAGGACCGAAACGCGCAAGAAGAATGCCTATTAAATCCAACTTTCAAAACAGAAGAACCTCATTAATGCCTAGTGGTCCACCAGCTAACAGCAGTTATAAGCCAAACAGAAGATCTTCGCTGATGCCTTCTTCAGATTACTCAAGAATTTCTACAGCTGTGCCATATGCTGGACCAAGGAGATCTTCTTTAGCACCTGTTTCTGAGTTGCCACCACCTCCCTATTACCAAGTTACTCAACAGGGAACATCATTCCCTTTAAGTCCCTCAAAAATAAGGAGATTTTCTGTGAGACCAGTTATCAGTTCGAATTCTGCACCGCAAAGGTTCGTGAAGAAAGAAGGAGAAGATAATTCTTGATGAACAACCGTATTATTTTTGATATTATGTATTTGTTAAGTAGTTTTTAAGTAAATTATTCTATTTGAACCTGTATCAGGTGGAAAATTATGGAGACAATAAAAATCTCTAAGTTTTTACTCGACTAATTCACTCCGAATTGTTGAATATTATTCAGATAAAGTAACAAAATAATGAAACACTTGGGATAAAATATGTTTGTGATTGAAGTCAAAATGAGTTTTATTAAGGAGGAGAACAAATCAAGCTACATTAATTATGAAAAAAAAGTCTATTCAGTTGATATTTGATACTGATATTTGATAAGGTTTGATAAGATTAGAACAGAGTGCTAAGTTAAGGAATAGATTAAAATCTTTATCAATCACAATGTACTATACACTGGTACTGAAAAAGTATAACAGAAGCGACTGGTGTTATCACCCACCTGTTTCGGCTGACTGAGTTATGTCTCTGTCAATGCGGTCCGAGTCCAGAGTTCTAAGGAATTTTAGGAGGTGAAAAGTCCATGTTTTATGATTTTACTTATTTATCGCAAGTACACAAGATATTCATGAGTTTCTTCCATTTCCTCACAGAATATTTATTCCTCTTTTCCTGCTACAATTGATACACCTTCAACATGTTCTTCATGAGATTAAGATATATTTCTAATTTCTGGTGTTTAAGCTCTCAATGAAGATTTTCAGTTCTCCAATTCAGAAAAACTTTGCAATAGTACTTCTCTATTGGTTTTTTTCTGTACTATCCAGACTATCAAGACACTTTCACCCTTACTCAGTTAATTGAAATTCACCAGATACTCCCATAATACCAGTTATTTGATGATAGCTCTACTGTGAGTGTTGATTATTTTATCAAATCTCTGGTGAATGCTTTTTGTAGATTGCATTGTACACATCTTCTGGATTTTTCCGAAAAATACATGAGGAGGAATTCACTAATTCTAAGTATTTCTTTATGTATCGGTAAGACATTTAAATTCGATCAATTTCACTAATCTATTGCTCCATAGGAGATAATATTCACGAATATAACATAAATCCATCACAGTGGTTGTGGGTTACAGCCTCAAGTTCTCCATGCTCAATTTTTTACAGATGTAAAATCAAAAAGTTGTTTTTAGAATACAACGCATCATCATAAAAAAAACAATAATTACAATGTAGTAGAGATAGAAAATATTGTGTGTGTTAAGGTTAGATTGGATAACGTAAGATTATTTCAAGTGAGGAGAGTTTAAATAATGTTAATCAATTAAGGCCCTACAGAGAACTTACACGAATAGATTTAACTCACTTGAAAGGTCTCAGAATAAATGGAGATATTTCACTCAACAAGTTGCTTTTATTCCCAATCCAGCAGTTTTCGTATTCAATCAATCAAGACCTTCCGATAAATGATTATATCCATTTTCCTACTCTTATTAATGCGAAATCTTGATTGTAAAATCCTAGTCGACATAACAACCTTCCAAGTGTGCGCTCAATTAAAATACAGAAAAAGAAAAAAGATTTCTCTGATTTCACCACATTCGTCTTGAATAGAAGTTGTCATCTTGAATCTCCTTATCATTAAAAGCAAAGCTGCTGTTGAATGAAGTAAAATACATCGTCGCTACATTTATGGTATTTTTACTATGTGTTTTCAATTTAATTGTTTGATTGATTATTGCTGTGTACTTGTAACAAATATCCCAGCTATTCCATGTTCAATTATGTATTGAGGTTGACTGTGCATTTCTCAATATAGTTAGTATCTGTAAATCACCGAGAGCAGTTTCTATATAGAATTGTCGTAGTTTTTCGACATGACCAGAGTGTAGATTTATCGAATCTAAGACGGTATGAAGGAATGTAATCAAGAAATATGATTTTCGAGAGATTTCACCTTTGTATTAATAGGTAATGTTTTGTATTGATATATCCTAGTTCGTTCAAGAGATGGCGTTGACATTCCATTTGAATCACATGTTCGTTCTTTGGATAATATTCCATTGAGAACTCTTTATGAAAAGAAAACATATACATACTATCAAGAAAGTTCGAAGAATGGGATACTCGAGTAGAGTTGAATTGGTTCAATCTTCAATTATGCTCACGTAGATATTTTGGTCCCATTAAGAATTCAATTTGTTTACTGTGCTCTGTTTTGTCAGTTCTTATCAAGTATGTTATCACAATGGATAAAGATCAAAAACAACTAATCTCTCTCAAATTTGTCATCTCAGATGCAACTCCATGTGCGGAAGCACTGCAAACTTCACCTAAGGCTTTCCATCAATCAATATCAACAAAATATAAGAGGTAAAATGCATTCAAAGGCATGGTGGAAGATTTACCTCGCTCTGGCTGTCTTCAACTCAATATCGCTGAAGTGAATGAATAAATGACTGAAAATTGTCTTCTGAAAAAGTTTACCGCTAAAAATTTCGGTTTCCCAGGAATCAATATAATGACAAAATGACAGTGGGTATGTGTGTTCTTCCGAGTTCCTCGTATTTGTGATGGATTTTCGTCGAGCCTTGCATCTAGTTCTTCATCCTTCAACTTTGGTGGTACTCCGGGTGGTTCTTCGTCTTCCAAGTTAAAACTGACACTTTTAAATCGAGAAAAACACTTCTGACACATTCGTTCAGCTAGAGCATGGTTACCATAAATATTTACAAAACTACGATGTCTTTCGGCAGCCTTTTTCATTATACTGAAGTAATGAAGTAAAACTCCCCACAAAAACACTTTATTTCGTACAAAAGTAAACATTTTCAGAGCACCCAGAAATTATGTTATTGTTTACACAAATGAAGTTGTTGCCAGAAGAACTAATGGAACAATGAACTAGTAGCGACATCTGTCATCAAAACCGTACGAACTCATTTCCACTCCTAATGGATGGTATCAGTAGAGACTTTTACCAAATAACTATGCAGACAGCGTCAGTTTGTAGTTAACATTTGAGCGTTGTTTTGTGTTTTTTGATTGAAGAATTGGCATGAAATCTTGACAAATATTTAAACAGGGTTGTACGGATTAAAAATCTGAAGTTTTATTTCTGTTTCACAGTATATGAATAGTTGCAAAAAAAATTAAGAGTGATTCCTTGTCAAAAAATAGGGTGACTCTTTCATATAAACTTCATTTTATGAGCCCCCTGCTTAGTTACAGCCCCCTAAAGATGGCGCCCAAAAAACAATTTTTAGTTTTTTTCTTTAAAACCAAAAAACTGACCAAAATAAAATTAACAAAACATTTTCTACGGGCTAGAAGGTACCCAAAAAAAATTTGATGCTGTTTCCCATTGCTTGCAAGGGGTAGAAAAAGCCACCCCTAATCCTTCTATCGCAAGAAACTTTTTTCCTATTCATATTTCACAATAAGAAGATTAGTGGAATGAAATAAGGAATTACTTTGTTTTCTATCACTTTTTATTATAACTGATATACAGTGACTCGAGTTTCGTAGTGTTTACTACATTTTCAAACTGAACGAACAAACTAGATCTCAACTATTTTATATGGGGATTGTAGGCTTCGGCAGAGCTTCGAAGAGAGGGGTTTTCCAAAGTTCCGTCTGTTCGTTAAGTAGTTTTATTATTGGTACGTGCTTTTTATATTTTTCAATTTCTATGGATTCCAGGATGTCAAGTTTTTTTCCTTTCGCTTCCACGTGCAAGATAACAAGGTTGTTCAATTCTGGGAAGGTGTGATCTGTAGTGAAGAAATGGTTCGCAAAATTGGAATTATTCTTCCGGTTCCTAAAAGCAGATTCATGCTCTTTGTACCTTTTATGGAAAGGTCGGCCCGTTTGACCTATATACACACTATTACACTCTTGACAACTTAATTTATAGACTCCAGAATTATTCAGTCGGTTCTCTTTGTCTTTCGGATTAAAAAAGAGATAAGAAATTTTATGGGAGGGTGTGAAAGCTGTTACTATGTTAATTTTTGATCAAATTCGAGCTATTTTTTGTGAAATTGGTCCAAAATATGTTAGTTTTATAAATTTATTGTTATTATGATCTGATTCGGAGATGGGGTAAATTTGTTTACGAATTAGTTGCTTCTGTTTTATGTTTATGATGGAATTTATAGTTTTGGTTTCGAACTGATTTTTTGTGGCTATTGGTCTGATTGTATTCAATTCCCTCTTTAACGTAATATTATCTAAAGGAATTGAAAATGCTCTATGTACCATTAATCTATAAGCAGCTAGTTTATGATTGATCGGATGGTTTGAAAAATTTGGTATTGTTGTATCAGTTGATGTGGGTTTTCTATATATATATCAAAGGAAATTTCATTATTACTGTTAATTAAAGTTATGCCCAGAAAATTTATTTTATTATCGAATTGCGTTTCCATGGTGAATTTGACCTTATTGTGCAAACTATTGAGATTATTATTATTATTATTATTATTATCCTGATACTCCTAGATATTCTGTGAAGATCCCTCAGAAGCTTTTTCAGCTTGTACGAGTTAGGAGTTCAGTTGTGTTCTGTGTAGGCTTTGTTACTGCGATCTTGCGCCACTTTAGATCACAGCACTGTTAATTTTTGACCCAACAGTGAAATGGTGGCAGATACCCGTCCAACTAGAAAATTTCTTTTCTACTTGAATAGGATTCGAACCCTGGACCTCCCGGTCACGAGTCCGATGCTCTCCCGCTGAGCTATCCACACTATAGATATTCTAATGTTTCGTTTAATTCTGAATGTGTTCCGCAGAAGCAAGCCAATATATCGTCTACATACCTGTACCAAAAAGTGATATGCTTTGCGTGTGTGGATTTTAGAATTTTTCTTTCAAAACGGGACATAAAGATTTCAGCGAGTAATGGGCTGAGAGGTGATCCCATGGAAAGTCCATCTTTCTGTTTGTAAAATTTACTATTGTATTGAAAGTAATTTTCTTCCACGCAAAGTTCGAAAAGGGTTAAAATTTCGTTTTTTATCACAGGATTGATGTTATTTTTTGTTAGGATATTTTCGATTATATTCATGCATTCTATATTTGGTATATTCGGGAACATATTAACTACATCAAACGACACTAGAATACTATTAACTGGAAGGATAACATTTTTTAGTTTTTTTGTGAGCTGGATTGAATTTTTTATTGAATAGGGTGAGTTGAATTGTGTTGTTTCTTTAAAAATTTGGTTTAATTTAGAGGCTAGTTTCGCAAGGGGGCTATTAATATATGATACCACAGGGCGTATTGGACAATTATCTTTATGAATTTTAATAAGGCCATATAGTTTGGGAGGTGTAGGATTCATATTAATAAGTTTGAATTTATCATAATCTGATAAAATAATTTGAATATCTTTGAGCGTTGTTTTTAGTTTTAGTTGAATTTTTGCGGTGGGATCTCTTTTTAGTTGTATGGGCGATTCTTTCTCTAAAAAATTGTTTATTTTCTGGTCATAATCTTCTTTGGATAGAGTAACAATAGAGTTTCCTTTGTCGGCTTTAGTCATTATCAAATTATTTCGAATTTTGTTTTGAATTGATTTTACTATTGATTTTTCTTTTTTATTCTGTGAGTCTGTATGGGTTAGTAGTAAGTTTTTTATTTTTTCTTTGGTGAAGTTTGGGTTCGGTGTTTTAATTAGCGCTAATTCGATTTCGGAAGTTAATGTTTCAATGATATTTTTTGAGGTTATGTGGGGATTGTAATTTGGACCTTTCTCAAGAAGCCTAATTTCATCTGTAGAAAAAGTGGTATTCGAGAAATTTATGAATCTATTATATGGTGTTGTGTTAGGAATTGAATTTTTCTGTTCACTGGTATTTTGTTTAAATATCAGGTTCTTTAGTTTTTTGATTGATTGATATATTTTTTGTGTTTTATGATAGATATAGTATGTCTAGTTTTATCATCTAGTAAGTCAAATTCAACCAGGTGGAGTCTATAAGTAAGTTCAGAGTGTAGTACCTTAATATGTAGAGACAAATTGTTCCTGATGCTGAACCATTTTTTACTTTCTTCTTGCTGACTGTGGCTCGACAAACCGTGTCCGATGCAATTTGCCGTTTCAAGGAGCTTGACCATGATGCTCGTAATTCCAGTGGGAGAAAACACACTGTCAATACGCCTAGTAATCGCAACATCATCAAGAAGCGAGTCAATCGAAATCCGATAGTCTCCATGGGGAAAATAGCCCGTGATACCGGTACCAACCGTGAATCCATTCGTCAGATGTCGAAAAAGGAGCTCAACCTCAAGCCAAAACGGCTCCCAAAACGAAAATGCTCAAGAATGGTGTAAGAGCCATTGTCCGGGTTTAATTACATCTGCAGAATGACCGCCCTACTTGCAGGATCTCAACCCAATGGACTACAGCGTGTAGTCGTTTTTGGAGTTCAGGGTGTATACTAAACATCAAAAAAAATTTGGAGTCGCTGAAGCAATCCATGCGCCGGGAAAAGGACCAATTAACGACTGAGGAGCTGAGGCCCATTGCCGAAAATTTTAAGAAGCATCTGAAGCCAAAGAAGCCACTACGAAACCGCTTAAAAATATTATTACCAAATGTTTATGTTATTATTACTCGTTGTTGGTTTGTTTAATTTCTTTTGTTTAATATGTCAACCTTCAACTACTACAACATAATTTATGGACCCTGTTTGGATGATTTTCATAAAGGACGAATTAAGCTTGCGCCAAATTGGTGTTGTAGATTTGTGTTCAGTCTTCGTAAATTTGATCATGTGTCTGGAAGGATCAAGGATCTGGGTTGGCCGAGGATGGAAAAAAGGGGTCAAGCTGCACATGGGATGTTTTCTGTTCAAACTCATCAAGAGACCCATAGATAGTAGGATCATGGATCATCTGGTTCCTAGTTCTAGTATTCATTCCGTCAACATCAGATATCCGTACAGGTTGACAGTTCCCGCTCATCGATCGGCTGAGTTTCAAAGGTGTTTTTCCTTTAATGCTGCAAAGGTGGTGAATACATTTGTTTTCGATGTTAGAAATTTCACATCATTTCTTACGTTTGTCTCAGCTGAAGTCGTTTATATTTACTAGAGAGTGAATATGTTTTTTTCCGATTTTTTTCCGTAAAATGTAATATTTTCCATTATATTCAACTAAATCAGACTGTTCTTGCATCGAGCTGAATTGTTTTTCTTTTCTTGGGGCTGTTGGTTGTCTGTTCTACTGTAGTATCAACCGATTTTCCACTCTGTTTATATATTTTTTATTATTATTTTATTTTGTACAGTACCATAGGGGAGTCGGCGGAGTTAAGTGTAAGAGTAGTCTTTGCGATTAAACTTCGCTCCGGCGATTCTTCTCGATTTGTTGAAGTTGTATGGTTATTTTTTTTTTACTTGTTAAATTGGGTCAATAAAGTCGATTTATTATTGTTATTATTCATAAAGTTGAATGAAAAAAGTTTGTCGGAGGTTTTACTTGTCACTTTGTATATAGGAAAAACCGGGAGAACTTTGGAAAAAACTTAAAAAAATATAAACCATCATTTAAGCACCGAAAAGAAGACGTTTATTTTGCGAAACATTTTTTGGAGAAATATCATATTTTCCGAGAATTAGACCGTTCCGCAGTTGGGATTTAAGTGCCCCTAATGCCTGTTGGGCCTATGGTACCGTTCCCCATGGACGCAGGTTTGGGATACGCCCAATCAGCACGTAAAACGAAACAGTAGTCCTCCTTTGCTTCCAGTATAGATTGGTAGCTTCAAAGCAGTATCCACCCCCTACTGGCTATGTAGTGTCAGGGCTCCAGTTGATTGGGACGCAACTCACACGCCGAAGGGGCTTCTTTGCATCCAACGTCCTCTGACCGTTTGAGACCCAGACTCGCCATGGACACCTCAGTCGATCTGGGGTCAATCTGAGCATAACGCATGGTCGAGACCCCGAAACGTCCGGGGTAGCCCCGGTTATCCAGGCACAAGAACTACGACCCTGCACGGCAAAGTACCCTTCTAGCCTAGCATGCACTATTTCAACCACGGCCTCCACGAATCCAACGTCAATTAGGGTGGCTAGAAAAACGAATACTCCTGCAGGCCAAACCACCCACCCGTGGTAGCCTTGTATCCAAAAGGAGCCATTGAAGGATAAAAGACGCCAAAAAGAGTTCAACTCGATGCCAGAATCCATGAAGTCGAGGAAACTAACACGTCATCGTATCCCTCCTCTTAAAGCTAGTACAGATCTATTTCCAATGCATTCGTGCTTATGGACAGAAAACCTGCAAGTGGGTAGAACCACGCCAGTGCTATGGGTGAGCGCCCTGTGTTGCAACACCCACCCCAGGACGAATAGGCACTATTGAGTGCCCAGACCTTACGCCGTTGGATTTTATGTGTGGAGTTATCTCAAGAACAAAGTTTATGCAGCACATACCTAAAAAAAAAGATAACTAGAGAAATGCGAAAGAGTTCAACACAAACATTAAAGAAAATTAGGAACGAATTTTATACGAAACCACGTTATTGCTAAGAACGAGGTGGAGAACATTTTAATGTATTAAAATCAATTACATCATGTTTAAGTATTCAGTTTCTTGTAACCAATTATAAATACTTTCGAAATTTCATTCGGTATTGTTTATAATTGATCATACACGATATGGTTCGTTGAAGCATTATTAAGGAGTATTAAAAATTAAAAAAATACACAGGGTGTTAAAATAAAGAGGGCGGACTATGCTTGACTTGCGCGACTCACCCTGTATATTTAAATTTATGTTTGAAAAGCACGCTATTGAATTTTAAAGTTAACATGTCACAGTATTTTCCATAATTTCCAAACATAAGGACAAAAATAATTTTATTGCATAATTGGTTTCCACACTGTATGAAGTTCAGTAGTTGTGTAAATATACTCTTGAGCTATATACATTATGACAACGCTATTTCCAATTTTTATGACTGTAAACAATTTTTTCATTATGCAATAACAATACATGACGTTCAATTTACTTTTGTGGAGAAAATAAAACATTATCACTTTTGTAACGTTACAAAGAAAAGTTTCGAATATTCATTCAAGTAATATAATAGTTTAATTATGAATGATTGGATCTGAATATAATATTCAATTCACGATCGATCTTGATGACTGTTGGAAAAGTCTTGGCATAATCGAACGGATTGAAACATTCACTAGCCGAGTGTAATAGCAGACGATCCTCATTGAATTCAACCAAAATGATGATTAAAATTGACAATTCATATATGGAACTAGACAAATGTTTAAAAGTTATTTTTCGAATGATCCTTTTGAAGGGCAGTATCAGTAATGTTATTCTAATTGATATGGATTTCCAACTCGACATACCAGTAACGCGATACGATGCCCATTCGACAATCTTCTATGAAGATAGAAAATCAAAAGTGTTCGTCTCACATTTAGACCTTCATGTTGTAGAGAGAATGCTAGATGAAAAGACTATTGATTCAAAATGTTATCCGAATGCTAAATATATTATGGTTACCGGAAGTTCCTCAAATAATTCTTTAATTTATCAAACATCACATTTTATCTCAGAGGTTATATTTGTGGAGGAGAAGAAATATTGTTCAAATCTAACTATGAAGAAGTCTGAGCCTCTATTGAGAAACTTACAGACGAAACGGACAACAAATTCCTTTAACAAAACACATGCTTCAGTATGTCTGATCAGAGTCTGGCCCCCCTATACGATTTGCACGAAATGCCAACAAAATAAGGGAATAAATGTTGACTTTTTAGAATCATTTATTACTTTCTTCAATCTAACACCCGTTCTCAATCACCGCCGCCCCAACGATACTTCAAATTCACACTGCGATGATTTAGTGAGAAGTGGCGAATGTGACGTTTACTTGAATGCAAAGATTGACCAAAATTATTGCATAGATTACGTCCTATATCTCTTCGATGAGTATGATTATTGGTATATACCCAGATCACCAAAGGTACCAAACTGGAAATTAATGATTATAACACTTCCAAACAAAGTTTGGATTGTGTGGATAGCCACTACAGTAGTAGCTTCGTTTTTGAGCTGGTATACCGTCAAGTTAACAGCAGAAATGAATGTGAGACGAACAAAGCTGTTTCGTTTCAGAGTGATAAAATTGACCATAAAATACTTTCTGGAGCTTCAAGAAAAGTCTGATGTTGATACTCTCTCGAACTTGCTCTTATTCTCGGTTGTTCTTTTCTCAGGTTTCATCCTAAATATTTCGTATAAGGCAAGATTTACGTATCTGCTTCTAGGGCCTAACTTCCTCAGTTCTCAAATCACATCTCTTCAAGATGCAGTGGATAAAAATTTCTATGTGACCTATGCACCTCATCTGAAAGAGGATTTGGAGCTTATTTATCCAGAAATAAAGGACTTCTTCACTACAAATTACATAGAGTCCAATGAACATAATTGGCATGATCTTGTTGCTCGTCGAAAGGATGTTATAGCTTTGAAGGCGGGATTGTCTGCTAAATATCTGAAGAAACTGCATTTGGACAAAAAGGGCAGGAGTTTGATCAATGTTTTGGACAAACCTGTGAGACGGTCTGTCACAGGATTCAACTTTATGAAAGATCATCCCCTTTTTTCGAAATTGGCTGTATTCGTGATGCGTTCACGTGATCATGGTTTTCTGCAATACATTAAATCGAAGTATGAAGCCAGAAACTATGGCCTGGGAGCTGATTTCCACAAGAGACGAAAATTAAATTTGAAAGATATGGAAGGACCTCTAATGATTTTTTGTGTGGGAAATCTTCTTGCTGTTTTTCTGCTTATTTACGAATTATGTAGCCAATAAGTTTTTAAGAATTTCTCATGAATTTTATTGGTTTTTGATTTATATATAATGTGACTGAGAATAAAAGTTACAAACTTGAAATACTACAGTTTATTTATTTTTCTATTAAATTTGTTGAACCTGAAGCAAAAATTGTTTAGAACTATGTTTTCAAACCCATCTTCGACACAGATTGTGACTTTGAGATGGCCATGACACCACTTTACAATATTGACGTTGCGGAATTATTTGCCTGTTTTTGGCGAATAGTTTGCTTCAGATGGTCGATACCTTTGTGTTTTTTACCACCAACGATAACTTTTAAAATATTCCAGACCGAAAAATCCAACAGGAGTTAATTCAGAAATAACGCTGATCTATCCCGCGTTATACGGAGTACTCTAAGAGATCTGGGGGTTTACGGGGTACTCTGAAAAGCGCTAATCTTTTTATCGTGATCGTCTATTGGCGGGAGAACAGAACGTTACGTTGTGTAGATAATCCAAATTACACCTAACTAGAGCAAGGAAACAGCGACAGGAGGTTCAAATATTCAAAACACAGTAACGCCAGAATAATATATGCCTATTAGTAATAACAACAACCTCAATGCGTGAAAACAAACATTTATCAGCCTGTGGTTAAATCTACTCTACGCAGTGATTCGCAAGGCTCCACATAAAACCTAATGGCACCCCGGGTCTAAATGACTTATTACTACATATCGTTAGGTCGGTAACCTGCTCAAATTGGCTATCATTCTTATGCAGCGCAAGGGGTTAGAAGGGACAGGATACAGCCAACAATCGCACCTACAACTGCACTTCCGGTAACCAATGCAGAACCTCCCGTTACAAGGGGTAAGTTTAAATGGAAAGTGCGGTAAGGGTAACTGTGGTATGCCCAGGAGATCTTCTTGAAGAGGGGATCTAACATAATTCGAGTCAACCGGAAAAGTTACTATCAAATGGACTGCATCTGGCCTCCCCGGGGTGGCGAAGACTCAGGAAGGCTCAGATATTACTGAAGAACGAACCAAACACTACCTGAAGGGTCACTCAAACTAATCCCTGGGAACAATGATCTAACAATCACTCACACATTCTCACAATAGCGTTGGATATCTGGATATCTGCCTCTACACGATATGTCGTCCTCTACCAGGACTACTCAGCAATTTACCATGAAGAGCGCCATTGGTTCAGAAGGAATAAATCTCTCAAAGTAAGCGGGCACGTGCATATGGCAAATATGTAATACAAACTGTCTCGGACGTTATGAAAAAGATGCAGAATCCCATCACCAAGGCGTGTTAATGAACGTTACAATAAGAACAGACAAATAAATACGTAACCGGAGGATCACACAAGAGTACATGCAAATCAGTTACATATCAAGCACCGCAATTTGTAAGGACAGATAATAAAAATCTCTATTAGTAATTATAACGCAGATAAGGAACCACTATTTACAAATACAGCAAACAGCAACTAGGCACCGAGAAAAAGTTTACAAAACAAACAGATAACTTGTTAGTGTCGTGACGTGCCGCTTTAGTTATATACAAGGGAAATCCATTTTAGTTAAAACATTTCGGTCGGATTGAATAGCACTGAACCAAAAATACAAAAACGAAAAGCGATCAATAGAAGTACAATTAACGAGCGTGCAATCACTAATTTCACATTAACACTAAGGTGGTATTCAAAAATGTGAAGCTTGTAATTAATCACAAGCATTTAAAAGGAGTTTACTTACTAAGAATTACCAAGGGGGGACTATTATAGGTACTATTATCTCGAGTATGTTTCTAAGTCGCTCAGGAGTTTTATTTCCAAGAACACTCCTCTCGGCTGCTTCAAAATATGGGAATACCATAAGGACGTTTTCTTCTTTGTAATTGTCACTAATCGCATACGTGTCAAGTAACAGTGCCACAGAGTATTTGACACATAAATAACGCGGGTAAATACAATGACGTAATGGTGGAATATACATTTAGTATTTAGTAGTATTTAGTATATAATCTATGAGGGATTTTGTGACTCGTATGATCCTAAGAGGATACGGAACTCTTTCACCCATAGAATATTTTTTGATTCTTTCTTGGGTGTTGCTTGCTTTATGCGACATAGCTGACTTCTGTTGAAATGTCCAGCGTCTGCTGCTGAATCGTCTGTCTTTTCAGAGCTTCATTGCAGATTCTGAGATAATTTGCTCTTTCACATACTGCTGAATAACAGATGATGTTTTATCGGAAAAAATTAAGTTGGATAACTCGACACTTTTGCGCAAGCAAGTAACCCTGTACCTCTGCCGCCCTTATCATTTTTGAGTATCAGCAAGATCATGTGTTTTTGGATTTTCAAGAACATTAGCCCAAGTTATTCCTCAGAATGTGTCGCACTGGTCTTTCCGATATGTTCAGCTTTCGAGTATCTTTCTGTTGCCGTGACGTGAATTTCAATCAATTTCCGCCTTCAACTTCCGAAGCATCTCTAACGATGATGCGATGGATTTCGGACCATCTACATGAAATTTTGAAATAGTGTCAGTATGCACAAGCATTATATCACTCGCTATCGGTGAACAATCTCTGAGATTTTCAAGCGAAATATAGAACAATCGATTACGTTTGAGATCCGTTGTTCAAAAATTATTTACTTTGGAACAAGAATCCGAATGCTACTTTCATCTTTTGAAGAAGAGAAAGTAGCTGTATACTTGAGCGCTCTGCCATCTTTGGTATGACAACTACACCAGTATAAAATTTGTTATACTTCGTTTCAATCACTCGTTAGAATATGGGTGGCTGAATTACATGCTTACCAATTGCTTAACAATGGACTTTATTTTGTCAATATTTGAAATAAACACCAGCTTAGTAAGTTGAGCAAAATATTTATCACTGGCTTTATTCATTATTATTTCACAGTCAAGTATAAACTATGGGACAGAACAAAATGTCAACCAAGGCCATGTAATATATACTCGTAAATTCGAAACCTCGAAACACGTAACGAAGAACATGTACAACAAATGTATAACATACAGATTCCCCAATGTGCGGAAGATGATGAAGCTAGTATGGATACCAAAAAAAGATGGCTCGATAAGCCTTCTTTCCATTTTGTGAAAGGAATATGAGAAATACATTTGTAGAAAGGGAAACAAATAATCATCAATTTAGAGGAATACCTGCAAAGAAAAATGTACGAACAAGTTCTGAAATTATAGACAAAATTTGAAATATCAAATTACAAAAAAATTTTAAATTCATGTGATGTACAGAATTTATTTTTAAGTATTTAGTCTAGAGAAACAATAGAAATTATTGAAAATAATGGTGCTCCAGTAAGAAGGAATCATATTTTAAATTGTTTAGAACAAAATTATTTTGAATTCAATGATTCTATTTATATTTCAGATGAAGGTTTAATTACGAAAAATTCAATAAGTCAACTTTAGCAGAAATTTTTATGAATATTTTAGAAAGAAAAATTCTGAGGACACAGAGGTTGTTGTGTCAGTTATATAATTGTGGATCCACAACTATTGTTAACCACCTTCAGATTCAAATAAATGAAATGAAGATAAAGACACTCACGTGTATGAAATATGTGAAAAGGTCAATTCAGATGGAAGTAAACAGGTCGCACCCAACTGAAACATCAATATAACAATGAATTAGGAATACATGATACAAATAACACTCACGCTGGTGTCTAGTCTTACTTTTAATGAGCAATTGCGTTCTATTTCTAAGAAAGGAAAACTGGATGCTCTTCAGCTGGCGTTCATTGTCTAACCATGATAACGAATGACGTTCATCTCAAGGAATATATTTACACACACGCGCAAGTGTACGAAGCAACCATAGACTGTTACTTCTGTCACTGATAATGACAAGTAGGCATACAATTTCTTAGCTGGCTCTTCTGGCTCAATTCCCTTTTATTAATTATATTTGTAGATACATGTAGAGAAGGTTCTCTTAGGAGTTGATCCTATTAATTTTCAGTTTAACGTTTGATTACTGAAATGAAATAGGAAAAATGTGAGTCTATTTCTGGCCGATAACTTTGAGCAGTTTGTGTGGGTTCTCAGACTCAGAAGAGAGTTTAGTATTAAAGAAAACCCCGTTAATATTGTTCGAGTAAAACAATAATTTTCCGCGATTAGGAGCAAAAACTTATTGCTGCTTCTGAGCAGTCTACTCTTTCGTAATATAGCTAAATAGGAACACACACTGGGCGACTAGAATGACTGAAACTGAAGTCACACTGAGGGATTTACACGATGAAATTGTGAAAAATAGGGATAAATTGAAACGTATCGTACAAGCAAATGAGGCGAATATAATATTGCATATAGAGGCACTCAGAAGCAAAGTCACACTCTTGACGAAGGAGAACACGGATTCGAGGAGGAATGTTCAGAGGTTGGAAGTTGATAATAAGAAAAACAATCTTGTGATATATGGTTTAGAATTAGCTGGACATGACACTATACATTCTGTCAAGAAAGTAACGGGAATTATCGATTTAAATCTGGCGGGGCAATGAGGCAAGTAAATTTTTTTTTTCCTAGGTTGGTACCACTGTCCTTAATTACTATGCCAAGCTTGAGCGGGATCTGTCAACTAGTGTGTTTGCAACAGCTGATTAAGTCAGTCGATGTCAGAGTGCGTGCCGATTTTTACTATGGGTGATTACGTTGAGCAAAAAATTTGTTTAAAATTTTGTGTTGCAAATGAATTTTCGTGTGCCGATGCATTGAAAATGTTGCAAAAGGCCTTTGGTGATAATGCTCTATCGAAAACTCGTGCATATCAGTGGTACAGAGCCTTCAAGGACGGTCGTGAAGTGGTCGCCCATCGACGGCTTCGATCGAAGATAACGTCGATAAAATTAAGGAAAGGGTGCTGGAAAACCGTCGTACCAGCTTGAGAGAGATAGCACATGATCTTAAGATATCCCACGAGTCCGCACGTACGATTTTGATTGATATTTTGGGCATGAGAAAGGTGGCCGCACGACTCGTACCGAAAGACCTGAATTTTCTTCAAAAACGTCATCGCGAACAGGTTGCTTCAGACATGCTGGATCGCTGTAATTCCGATTCTACATTCATGGAACGCATTATAACTGGTGATGAGACCTGGGTCTACGAGTACGATATGCAAACAAGCCAGCAATCATCGGAATGGGTGCCAAAAAATGAGCCGAAACCGAAAAAACCACGCCAAAGCCTCTCGAAAATGAAGGTGATGCTCATTGTTTTTTTCGATATCCGTAGCGTGGTGCACTACGAATTCGTTCCAGAGGGTCAGACGGTAAACAAGGAGTATTACCTAGGCGTTATGAAACGTTTGCGTGAGCGTATCCGTAAGAAGCGGCCAAATTTGTGGGCGAACAACTCATGGATTTTGCATGACGATAACGCGCCTTCTCACCGACCTACGATTGTGACTGACTTTCTCGCCAAAAACTCAACAAACGTGCTTCAGCATCCACTGTATTCGCCGGATTTGGCTCCCTGCGACTTTTTCCTCTTCCCAAAACTAAAATTGCCCCTTCGTGGCACCTGTTTTGAGTCGATTGAAGCCATAAAACAAAATTCGGCGCGAGAGCTAAAGTCCATCCCGGAAAGCGCCTATAAAAAATGTTTCGATAATTGGAAGTGCCGTTGGCATAGATGTATTGGAGCAAATGGAGCCTATTTTGAAGGCGACCCAATAAATTTTGACGATTAAATGTAAAAATGTTGTTTCAATTGAAAATTCCCGGTACTTTCTTGACAGAGTAGTATGTCCATACCGTTTGCTAGGAAAAAAATGGGTTATTGGGGCTGGAACTCACCATCACTGATTTGAATGATACATACCGCCTGGGAAAATCCAGAGGTTGTGTCATTTAAGTTGAGCTGATATCTTACCAGATAAAAACAGATATTTCAGAATTTGCTCAAGCTCAGAAGAACTAAATCCATTTCTCACATGGCTTAACCAAGCAACAACGAGAAGAATTACTATTCTTCTTCCTCGGGATAAAAAAAATACTTATAAGAGGTGTTTACAGGCCTTCCTCCACTAGTGCATATAATTATGTTCAATCACTCGAAAACTGTCTGCAAAAAAAAATTAAATTAGGTTCTACTGATCACATATTAGTCGGAGGCATTTATATTGATATTTTGAATGATCATGATGAACTGATATGTGCGTATATAAATTTAATGAGCGAGTATAACTAGATATATCTGATAAACAGGCCGACCCGGGAGCGATCTTGTTTGGATCATATGTTTTTGAAAAGTAGTAGACGCAACATTGGAGATCTTATATCGGCATCAACAGTAAAGACGTTCATAACAGACCACCGGGCTACGGCGATCACCTTACCAATAGTAACTGAAAAACCACAAAGGAAGATCCGGAGATACCAAAAAGTGATAGATTACAAAAAATTGAATGCAAAACTAGCGGAGTTTGATTGGAGTTTTCTCTATTCGTTGGACGCCGATTGGATAACTGCAGGAATTGTTAGATCGATTGATGCAAAAAGGGAACTCTATCAAAAATGCGTCAGGAAGCCGAACAGATATGGAAAAGAATTTTTGCTTCAGTCGAATTGTAAGAACAGTTAAAGCTGAATACAATTTCTATAATTATTTCGGTCTTTACTTGACGGAAATTCATCTTGAAAAATATGAATAAAAACAATATTCTAATTTCCGGACACAGGACATAGTTTTAATAGTAACTTTGAAATTTTACACTTAGAAAACAAAAGTTTTAGATTAAACTTATTAGAAACTTTAGAAATTAATAGATATCATAAAAGAAAAATATTATTGAATAACCAAACAGAATTAAGTAACTCCCCTTTGTTGAATCTTTTTTGAACCATTAACCAACCAAGTTCTTGTTCACGCTATACTCAGTATCTTGTAATACTCACCTGAAGAAGTCATGGTATGACGTAACGATCGTAGTGTCAATAAAATATTAGCGGAAATTAGAATATTGTTTTTATTCATATTTTTTGAATACAATTTCTTTAGGGCAAGAATAAATGAAAATAAAGGCAATACAAAGAATCTATGGAAGACGATCAATGACATGTACATCTCTAAAAAAAACACGATATCATAGAAAATCTTCTGAATCAGGATGGATCTAAAGGTAAAGAACTTATCGATAAAATAAAGATATCGGGCTCAGCACCATTCAAACAACAGAATATCGAGCATTCTTTCTTCATCAGCTCAACGACACCGGAGGAGATAAAGTCGATTATTCGCAATTTGAAAGACAAATAATCACCTGGATATGATAATATTTCAAATGAGACCTTGAAAAACATTAATGATGAAATAGCTCGGCCTTTAACCGAATGATATCATTCGGTCTGGAAGTTTGTCCAAGATAATTCCAGATTTCTGCTGTGATACCAGTTTATAAAAAGGGACCTACAGATTTACCAAATAAACCTATCCCACTAATAACTTCGTTCACTAAAGTATTGGAGAAAATTATTGGGAAGAGACTACAACAACACTTGGACAAATATGAGATCGTATTCAACAAGCAATTTCGATTTCAAAAGGGCAGATCTACTTGGGACGCCATATCTTACCTATTTGATGAGGTTTACAAGGCTCTGGATGCTGATGAGGTGGTTCTGTGTGTGTTTCTAGACCTCTATAAGGCCGTTGACACTGTCAAACATGATATATTGTTAGAAATCTTGGAGCATGCTTGAGTGCAAAGTGTCCCATTCAAACTTATCAGTAGCTATTTGAGTGACAGAACTCAGATGGTACGAATTGGTGATACACTCAGTGATGCGTTGAGTATCCGGTGTGGTGGCATATTCAATGTCAACTCTTATGGGAATGTTGTCAGTTTCGCCAATGATACGATTATTCTTTATAAGGATGTATCCTGGAAAGAATTGAAACTTAAGATTAAAGATGACTTGAGGATAATTTTAAGTGTCTTTAATCATAGACATTTGACTGTGAATCCTGAAAAAACTAGATACTTACGATTTTCCATAGACACAAATAACCCTGCCTAATTTTGATATTCTCTCGAGCACTGATGGGGACAGAAGATTCCAGATTGCTCCGGAAACTTCTGTTAGATATTTAGATGTTTACATTGATCGATGTTTGCAATGGGATGTTCATGTCTGCCATGTGGTTGGTATCTTCTACAAAAATTCCGATTTTTTACCCATACTTGAGCTGAAGTATCTGCGGATTTTATATTATGCTCTCGTGGAATCTCGTCTGCGCTATCGTATTTTGGCTAGGAGTCTATATGATGCACATTTAGGAACCTTGCAAGCAACACAGAATTCTATCTTGAGGATAATTTTGCATAGGGAAAGGTTATATTCTACAGATAAACTATACCTGGAGTCAGTAGTTCTTGATATGAGACAAATATATGTACAAGGTATACTAATGTATATCTCCAAAAATAAACAAACAAATTAATCTATCTCGACAACAGATATTTCACTCGCGGGAGGACAAAGAGCAAAGCTTTATCATGTAGGGCAAATAAGGCTATTGGACAGCGCACCTATTCACATCATATTCCACATGTTTTCAATAGTTGAAAAATGAATTGTTCCAAAATGTTCAATAAGAACATAAAGATTTATTTAAAGAAAGGTCCGAAATAGCTGATATAGGGTATCACAGTTTTTAAACTTTTGAGTACAAAATGAGTTAGAAAGAGTGAATCTCTGCACAACCGTATGGTGTGGAGGTATTACTTTGTTTATTCATTCATATGGGTTTCTTTTGAATTGTGAAAAACATATGCTTCTGTATTTTTATTGTATTCTGATATACTACTCTGTCAAGAAAGTACCGGGAATTTTGAATTAAAACAACATTTTTACATTTAATCGTCAAAATTTATTGGGTGGCCTTCAAAATAGGCTCCATTTGCTCCAATACATCTATGCCAACGGCACTTCCAATTATCGAAACATTTTTTATAGGCGCTTTCCGGGATGGACTTTAGCTCTCGCGCCGAATTTTGTTTTATGGCTTCAATCGACTCAAAACGGGTGCCACGAAGGGGCAATTTTAGTTTTGGGAAGAGGAAAAAGTCGCAGGGAGCCAAATCCGACGAATACGGTGGTTGCTGAAGCACGTTTGTTGAGTTTTTGGCGAGAAAGTCAGTCACAATCGTAGCTCGGTGAGAAGGCGCGTTATCGTCATGCAAAATCCATGAGTTGTTCGCCCACAAATTTGGCCGCTTCTTACGGATACGCTCACGCAAACGTTTCATAACGCCTAGGTAATACTCCTTGTTTACCGTCTGATCCTCTGGAACTAATTCGTAGTGCACCACGCCACGGATATCGAAGAAAACAATGAGCATCACCTTCATTTTCGAGCGGCTTTGGCGTGGTTTTTTCGGTTTCGGCTCATTTTGCCACCCATTCCGATGATTGCTGGCTTGTTTGCATATCGTACTCGTAGACCCAGGTCTCATCACCAGTTATAATGCGTTCCATGAATGTAGAATCGGAATTACAGCGATCCAGCATGTCTGAAGCAACCTGTTCGCAATGACGTTTTTGAAGAAAATTCAGGTCTTTCGGTACGAGTCGTGCGGCCACCTTTCTCATGCCCAAAATATCAATCAAAATCGTACGTGCGGACTCGTGGGATATCTTAAGATCATTGCTATCTCTCTCAAGCTAGTACGACGGTTTTCCAGCACCCTTTCCTTACTTTTATCGACGTTATCTTCGAACGAAGCCGTCCATGGGCGACCACTTCACGACCGTCCTTGAAGGCTCTGTACCACTGATATGCACGAGTTTTCGATAGAGCACTATCACCAAAGGCCTTTTGGAACATTTTCAATGCATCGGCACACGAAAATTCATTTGCAACACAAAACTTGAAACAAATTCTTTGCTCAACGTAATCACCCATAGTAAAAACGATATCACTGCAAGGGTGTTCAAAATGAAATTAAAATCACTCATGGATTTCATTGTTAAGCATCGCGTGTTCGGCGAGATGTACTCAGTTGAGTGGCAAAAACGCGGATTGCCACATGCACATATCCTCATTTGGTTGGTTGAGAGGATAAGACCAAATGAAATTGATAATGTGATATCAGCAGAAATTCCCGATAATAATGAAAACCCACTGTTACATGAGGTTATTACAAAAAATATGATACATGGTCCATGTGGAATATTAAATCCCATTTCTCCGTGTATGGTTGAAAGAAAATGTTCAAAACGCTACCCAAAACAATTAGTAGCAGAAACTATTACTGGAAATAATGGATATCCACTTTATCGCCGCCGATCCATTGATGACAATGGAAAGTCAACAATAGTCAAAGTAAATCGACAGGACATTGAAGTCGATAATCGTTGGGTTGTTCCGTGTTCGCCATTACTCTGCAAGGCATATGAAGCACACATAAACGTTGAATTTTGGCATTCAGTAAAATCTATTAAATACATTTGCAAGTATGTGAACAAAGGTAGTGACATGGCTGTCTTCGGAGTTGCTGCCGAAAATTGAAATGATGAAGTCATTAAATATCAAATGGGCCGCTATGTTAGTAGTAACGAAGGCATGTGGCGTATATTTTCGTTTCCTATACATGAAGGACACCCTACTGTTGTTCACTTGGCCGTACATTTGGAAAATGGTCAACGGGTATATTTTACAGATGCAAACGTATTACAACGAGTTGACAGGCCACCATCGACAACATTAACCAGCTTCTTTGAAATGTGCCAGAATGATGATTTTGCCAGAACGTTACTTTACTCCGAAATGCCAAGATATTATACCTGGAATCAATCATCAAAAAAATTTGAACGACGAAAACGAGGACAGCCAGTTCCAGGTTACCCACGAGTATTTTCCACCAATGCACTAGGCCGTCTTTATGCAGTCCATCCCAGTCAAGACGAGTGTTTTTATTTGCGTTTACTGTTAGTCAATGTTCGTGGTCCAACATCATTCCAACATCTGCCAACTGTTAATGGTGTATTGTGTGGCATATACAGAGAAGCCTGTCAACATTTGGGATTGTTAGAGAATGACACTCATTGGGACCACACTCTCGAAGGTGCCGTGATTTCGTCAAATGCTAAGCAAATACGAACATTATTTTCTATAATTTTGTCTACATGCTTTCTATCAACACCGACTGATTTATGGCATAAATACAAAGGTCATATGGCGGAAGATATATTGCATCAGATGCGTCTTAGAACATCGAATACAGATTTGCAAATGAACGAAGAAATTCACAATGAAGCATTAATTTTAATTGAGGACATGTGCTTGATGCTTACCAACAAAGTATTATTTCAAATAGGAATGATAGCACCCAATCGCCCAATGCACGACTCATTTGTTCAAGAATTGAGACGCGAAGCCCAATACGATTCCGAAACATTACGAGAAATGGTTGATAGAACAGTTCCTCTTTTAAATCAACAACAAAAATATGCCTGCGATACGCTCATGAAAGTAGTGAACGATGGATCTGGCGGATTTTATTTTTTAGATGCTCCCGGTGGAACTGGAAAAACTTTTTTGTTATCATTGATTTTGGCAACGATTCGATCGCAAAATGGAATTGCACTAGCCCTAGCTTCATCAGGTATTGCAGCTACGTTGTTGGAAGGCGGTCGAACAGCTCATTCAGCTCTCAAGCTGCCGTTGAACCTTCAAATTAATGAGACTCCAACTTGCAACCTTTCGAGGAATTCTGCGATGGCCAAAGTGCTGCAGAAAACCAGATTGATCATTTGGGATGAATGTACGATGGCGCACAAAAAATCTTTGGAGGGATTAGATCGCTCGATGCAAGATTTACGAAATAACAAAAAACGGTTTGGTGGTGCAGTGATAATATTGGCAGGTGATTTTCGACAAATATTGTCAGTTGTTCCACGCTCAACGCCTGCTGATGAACTGAATGCATGTTTGAAGTCGTCCATTTTATGGAAATACATTAAAACACTTAAATTGAGTATAAACATGAGAGTCGAATTGCAGGAAGACCAGTCTGGAGAAGTGTTTTCCAAACAACTGCTCGATATTGGTAATGGTATTATTGCTGTTGATACATCATCTGGATACATTACATTCCCTACCAATTTTTGTAACTTTTGTGAATCAAAGACCGAACTCATGAAGATGGTTTTCCCAAACATTGCTCAAAATTACGTAAATCACGTTTGGTTAAGCGAACGTGTTATATTGGCAGCAAAAAATGTTGATGTGAATGAAATGAATTTTCAGATTCAAGAGAAAATAGCTGGCGAATTGAAGAATTACAAATCAGTTGATTCCATTACTAATGAAGATGAAGTTGTCAATTGTCCAACAGAATTTTTAAATTCGCTGGAATTGCCCGGCTTACCACCTCATAATGTGCAATTAAAAATCGGATCAGTAATTATTATGTTACGGAACATAAACTAGCCACGTCTGTGTAATGGCACCCGGCTTGCGGTTAAGAAATTATCGAACGTCATCGAAGTCACAATTTTGAAAGGGAAGTACAAAGGCGAAGATGTTTTAATCCCACGCATCCCTATGATACCGAACGACATGCCATTCAGCTTTAAACGTTTACAGTTTCCAGTGCGGCTTGCATTTGCAATGTCAATAAATAAATCGCAAGGGCAGTCGCTAAGTGTATGTGGCATCAACTTAGAAAATCCATGTTTTTCACATGGCCAATTATATGTCGCCTGTTCCCGTGTCGGAAAACCATCAACATTATTTATTTACGCGCCAGAATATAAAACTAAAAATATAGTTTATCAAAAAGCATTAGAATAGAGAGAAGCAGTGAAGGGTATAGAGGCTATTAGTTGCTTTCTAGAGCGCGCGTGGTGTTGAGCTCAGTGTTTACTTCGAAATGCAAAGTTGTTCAATAGCGATCTGTAAAAATATGAGTGAAATTGAACCCTATGGAATAAACACTATTATGAAAATATATATGTTGTTTTTTATTTAATAAAAATTAGTAGAGTCCTCATGTATGGCGAGACCAGGGAAATAAGGATTCATTTTTATATGGAGGATATTATAGATTCCAGTTCAAATTGAATAGGTACTCATACATAAGATAGGTCAGCTATACAAAATAAAGTAGTGCATCAAAGCTACGCTAAGGCGGTACGAAGTTCGCCGGGTCAGCTAGTACTCGTATAAAAGAGCAAACATTCTTTTATCATACAAAAACACTATATGTTCAACACTTCCTCAACTCATGTGGAGCGATTTATATGTTACTGAAAGGTTGATAAATGAAACATTTATTTGCTGATAATATCTTTGATTCAAAAAATCACTTACTTGTCAAACTTTCACACCGAAATAAAACTGAAAATGATAATTTTGAAATGAGGATACGTGAAATTTTACAATGCATTGTATACTTATGTTGAATTTACTGATAAATGGATTATATTATTTTTCATCGACATTTATTTGAATGATTTCAGTTTTTCAGCTTGATTAATGAAAAAGATTATTCCACCAAATCTTCAAATCAATTTTTCTAACCGACCATTCAAGAAGAAAGGTAATAAAACCAATTGAACACCCTAATAATAGAATCAAGAAAGGGCCTTTGGTCTGTTCCAAATTTAGTGTATGGTGACTTAAACTTTCATCTTCTTGAACATCTGGAAAGTCGTATTTGGAAATCATATATGCAAGAATTCCACTATCCCTCAAGCGGTCCACAAATTTCGACAAAGATGATAAGATTGGATGTCCTCGTAAGAAATTATAACCGATCAACGTCCTCCGTACTTTTTGCTTCAGCCTCACTATGAGACATCTACCATTCTCATCTAAATAAGTTGATCTTAGATACTTAGTAGGCAAAACGGACTTCAAAGCTATGGTATTCTTCTTGTACGCTACATGATATGTCCAATTGTTCTCACCTGTTGCTATAAAATTCGACTTGAAATAGCTTTTCAAATCAGGGAACATTTCTTCCATATCTGGTTTCAAATGTTCAGAAAATGTAATCAAGAAATTTGCTTGGGCTGCGTCATATACTGTTGAGATGATGTGTGGGTAAAAGTTTAATCCCAATAAAAAATAAGTGTATCTTGATTTATAAATCAGGTTGAAGTTGAATACTGAAAGAGTGACCGCACCCAAGAAAACCATATCAGATATCAAATATCTGTAAGAAGATTCCTGTTGATCCAAAAAAATTCTGAAGATCAGTAAAACTGGGTTGACAGAGTTCGATGCCAATACGGTATTAAAATTAGGCAGAATCATTTTAATCGTCCATCTCAATGGAGGAATGAGAACTAGAGTGCCAAACCAAGCCGTCCATACTTCTCCTGGAAGTGCGTAAATCATACAATACCAAGTTGGAATTTTTTCGGATCTCGGTACGAACCAATAATCATAGTCATCAAGAAAGTTGGGAACTGTATCAATAAACTTATTTTCTCTGGGTATAGGCCCGATGCATACATCATATTTGCCTTCCATTAGAAGAGATGCACATTTTTTTGTTTTTGCATGAATAATATATGTAACACTAGAACGTTCTGCGAATATTTCCAGAACATCGATAAGGATCCCTTGATTTGAATTTGTTGAATTTATTAAATACGGTATCCAAAAATTGGAGAATCCAATTATGAAATTGTTTCTCATAGAGTTATTTCTTAATGTTGGCCATATTTTGCCCTTGCGTTGTATCAGTTCCGATTCTTGACAACACATCCTACGAAAATTCAAATTCTCCGAAGACATAACTGAACAATTTATCGCATCTGCGCTCACAAGAACTGTTTCAGAAAAATATCTACTTTGTGTTTCTTCAAAAATGGTATGTTTGCTCATAATAAATAAGTAAATAGATTCTCCATTAAAACTGTAGCTAGTAGTGAACTTGTCGAGTAGTTTCTCCAAAATTTTTGGATCCAGATCTGAAATATATAAATCAGGTCGACGGTCACTGAAAAATAGAAATACTTCTCCACGAGTATCATATCTGGTTGTTGGTAGATCGACATTGAAGTCCATGTTTATCAAAAGGATGTTCGAAATGCTTTTGTTGATGAAAAGAGTTTGAATCAACATTTTGAGACATCTTGATGATACGTAAAATTGCTCTGAAGATACGGTATTCATTTTCATCATATCGCCTTACAATGAATTGTATTAAGCTTGATTAGAAAATGTAATGCATATCGGAACATCAATCAACCTACAGTTAACAGTTCATTATTTGAATGGACAGGTCGCGTCCGATTAAGAATGATTGTAATATCATTGAATCAATATTATATCTTATGCCTATGGGTTTGCTTAGTCTGATTATCAGTATACAAGATAACTCAATATTAGAGACATATTTTTCGAATTATGAGAAGGTTTACTCGCTACAAGGAAAACAAAATAGTTATTTTAGGCGGCAATTTCAATAGTGAACTGATGAAACCCTGCTGTAATCTAAAGTGGCGTAAGATCGCAGTAACAAAGCCTAACCAGAGCACCACTGAACTACTAACTGAAAAAAGCTTCTGATGGATCTTCTCAGAATACCTAGGAGTATCATATAATCTCACTCTCACTAAGACAATTGATTTCAACTTTCTTGCAGCTCAATTTACTGGTAAAGTATTCCATATAAAATTTGAGTCAATATTATATTTTATCTTTATGGTTTTGATCAGACTGATTGTCAGTATATGGGAGAATTTCAATATTAGAGACATATTTTTCGAGTTATGAGAAGGTTTACTCACAGCAGTGTACAAGAAGAACAAAATAGTTATTTTAGGAGGCAATTCAAATATTGAGCTGAAAAATCAGTGCTGTGATCTAAAGTGGCGTAAGATTTCAGTAACAAAGCCTAACCAGAACACAACTGAACTACTAACTGAAAAAAACTTCTGAGGGATCAGTGATTATTAGTTTCCAAATTTGAATGGTATCGACCCAGAAGTGTTTTGGTTCCACTGAGATGGTGCTGAGATGCTACACCTCATGCTGCTACCGTAACAATTGATTTATTGAAAGAAAGATTTGGAGATAATATTATTTCGAGAAATGGTCCTATTAATTGGCCTACTAGATCATGCGACATAACTCCACTAGATTATTTTCTTAGGGGTTATGTCAAGTCATTGGTTTATGCTGATAAACCAGAAACAACAGACGCTTTGGAAGCCAACATAACACGTGTTATTAATGAAATAAGGCCTGAATTACTCGAAAAAGTGGTCTGGTCGAATGCGTTTTCTCAGAGCTAGTCGTGATGAACATATGCCAGAAATTATTTTCAAAACATAAATTTCATAAAATTATCTTCCAAATAAAAAAATGTAGCTTCAATCTTAATTTAAATATGTTTTATTTCAATTTAAAGTTCTATCACCCTAAAAAAACACCCGATATATATATATATATATATATATATATATATATATTATATATTTCAAGATTGTCTTATTCTGAGAGCGAAAGGCAAAAAACTAGACACCGTGGAATCAACAGAAATATTCCAGCGTAAGCAAGTTTTATAAAAACTTAAAATAGAAAAAGGCTTTTTACTTAATAGAAGAAATATAACAAAATTTGAATATCAAAACAGAATTAATCTGTTAGTCTTCTACAATTTTAATTTCAAAAAAATTTTTATTCAAAAAACTTTTAGAATTAAATTAATGTCTACAATAAGCACCGCTTATATTTAATAGACGTATATAATCAAAACTCAATATATAATGTCAAATGGAATAAATAAACCAACAGATATGAAAAAAGTCATTCAAATTAATAAATGAATATTTGAAGGAGACAAAATTTTGGTTTCTGATCTTACCATTAAGAAGACCAATTGCCCTTCAAAAACATAAACACCACTTAAGGACCTCTCAAAAAATATAATTTATTTGAAATATTTAATATATTTAAATATTCAAATAAGTCAACTCAGAAATCTCTCAAAACATGCACTATATCTTCAAAAAACAATTATAATTCTGGTAATCTCTTCATCGGCCCTAAATAATATTCCAAATATCAAAATCAAATAACTATCACTATATCTCACCTCACACGTGTTTAACAGGATGATTGCTTCAAACAGACTAACTTTAAAATTCAAGATAGTCTATGTTCTTAACAAAATCACAGAAAAGTGTAAGGTGTTATAAGGTCATATTTAAATCATTGACATTTCATAATTAGAATTATTAAAGCATAAATATGATTATATATTATATGATATATAAAATAAAATAGAAAAAGGCTTTTTACTTGTTAGAAAAAATATAACAAAATTTGAATATCAAAACACAATGAATCTGTTAGTCTTCTACAATTTTAATTTCAAAAAAAATTTTATTCAAAAAACTTTTAGAATTAAATTAATGTCTACAATAAGCACCGCTTATATTTAATAGACGTATATAATCAAAACTCAATATATAAGGTCAAATGGAATAAATAAACCAACAGATATGAAAAAAGTCATTAAAATTAATAAATGAATATTTAAAGGAGACAAAATTTTTGTTTCCGATCTTACCATTAAGAACACCAATTGCCTTTCAAAAACATGAACACAACTTAAGGACCTCTCAAAAAATATAATTTATTTGAAATATTTAATATATTTAAATATTCAAATAACTCAATTCAGAAATCAAGGCAAAAAAAAGGCAATTGGTGTTCTTAATGGTAAGATCAGAAACAAAAATTTTGTCTCCTTTAAATATTCATTTATTAATTTTAATGACTTTTTTCATATCTGTTGGTTTATTTATTCCATTTGACATTATATATTGAGTTTTGATTGTATACGTCTATTAAATATAAGCGGTGCTTATTGTAGACATTAATTTAATTCTAAAAGTTTTTTGAATAAAAATTTTTTTGAAATTAAAATTGTAGAAGACTAACAGATTAATTCTGTTTTGATATTCAAATTTTGTTATATTTCTTCTATCAAGTAAAAAGCCTTTTTCTATTTTATTTTATATATTATATAATATATAATCACATTTATGCTTTAATAATTCTCATTATGAAATGTCAATGATTTAAATATGACCTTATAACACCTTACACTTTTCTGTGATTTTGTTAAGAACATAGACTATCTTGAATTTTAAAGTTAGTCTGTTTGAAGCAATCATCCTGTTAAACACGTGTGAGGTGAGATAAAGTGATAGTTATTTGATTTTGATATTTGGAATATTATTTAGGGCCGATGAAGAGATTACCAGAATTATAATTGTTTTTTGAAGATATAGTGCATGTTTTGAGAGATTTCTGAATTGACTTATTTGAATATTTAAATATATTAAATATTTCGAATAAATTATATTTTTTGAGAGGTCCTTAATTTGTGTTCATGTTTTTGAAAGGCAATTGGTGTTCTTAATGGTAAGATCCGAAACAAAAATTTTGTCTCCTTTAAATATTCATTTATTAATTTTAATGACTTTTTTCATATCTGTTGGTTTATTTATTCCATTTGACATTATATATTGAGTTTTGATTATATACGTCTATTAAATATAAGCGGTGCTTATTGTAGACATTAATTTAATTCTAAAAGTTTTTTGAATAAAAATTTTTTTGAAATTAAAATTGTAGAAGACTAACAGATTAATTCTGTTTTGATATTCAAATTTTATAAAAACTTGTTTTGATCATGATCCCAACGACAGTTATATTGAAAATGATGACCACGCTCATCAGCAAAATTCACTAAATTCATTAATGAAATGCTAATGGTCTTATACAGCACAAAAACGAAGAAGAAGTTTTACTCCGTCAAAATTCATAGACATTCTCCTTATAGAAGTAACTCACTTCATAGAGAATAATATGAGGAAGAATATTTACAGGCAACAGTTACAAAAGTAGAGCTGCAATCTCAGGAATTAAAGATAGCCGCAGATAAATCTGGACAACTTAGACATGATAGGATGTCCTTTGAGAAAAATAAATCTGCTAAAAGATTGTTGCGCTGGTTTTTTCAAGACGTCGATCAGACTCCTGCCATTTTTGTCCATATAAAACTTTCTTAGATACTTCGCAGAAAAACCAGACTATGGTGCTATTGTGTCTTTTCTAACTGCCACCATGTTAGTCCAATTCTGTTCATTTGAAGGGACAAAATAAGTAGTACTCTCTTAATCCTGGATACAGGATTTCAAGTTCATCCCTCAAGTGTAGGGAGTAAGGGCCAGTTGCATAAACAACATCAAAAGGCTTCTTTATGATAAAGTCCCTTTATGAAAAATAATCCTTTAATTGGGACCAATGGTACGTATCAGTTTAATAAATGCACATCTACCGCCCTTTACTTGAAGTTTCATTTAATGCGCCGGTCATATGATTCCGAGTATTGGCTATCCTGAAAACTCGTGATTTTACGAATATAGTTGATGATATTCTGTAAAAATTGTGAGTTATGCGTCGGAACTTGTGAAAGAAAAAGAAAAGAAGTATAAATCAATCTCTGCATAAATATGGTTATATGTAGAAGATGGTATATTGGAATTTATATTATTATTACGCTAAAATTGCTATATTTTTGTAAACGTGAGTTATATGAGTGAATATGGAAGAGAATAGAAAGAGAGTATTACTTTTAAAACAGAGGATGAACTACATGAAATTGATTGAAGAAGAGAATTTTAAAGTTATAGGTTAAAGTCTGGCAGAGAATAGCAACTGCTTTCAATGCAACAGCTCCCCATTGGAGTAATATGGACCAGCTCAAATCCAAATATTATAATTATTTTTTATTATTACCCTGATACTCCTAGATCTTCTGTGAAGATCCCTCAGAAGCTTTTTCAGCTTGTTCGAGTTAGGAGTTCAGTTGTGTTCTAGGTAGGCTTTGTTACTGTGATCTTGTGCCACTTTAGGTCACAGCACTGTTGATTTTTGACCCAACAGTGAAATGATGACAGACACCCGTCCAACTAGAAAATTTCTTTTCCACCTGTACAGGATTCGTACCCGGACCTCTCGGTCACGACCCCGATGCTCCCACGCTGAGCAGTCCACACTCATGACATTATAGAAACTAAAACTAGGAAGGTGGTAGCTGCTCAACGCGTTCATATTGAAAGGACTGGTGGTGGGGCTCCATTGAAATTGAGGGAGCCAATTTCCAAACAGTTGAGCCCAACTGTTAGGAACTCACTTATCGAAGCGAAGGAGATATATTATAAAAAATAGCTCTAGTAGAAGCTTAGATTGTGGCTATAAAGGAAAAGAATAGAAGAAAAGAAGAGGAGCATTTGAAGTTTAAAATATTATTAGATTTGCGGATTATGGAGATGAAGAGAAAATTAAATAATAATTCTCAAACCTTTTTCTTATTTTGAATGTACTTTCTGAGAAAAGAGGTATTAGAATTCTATCAGCATTGCTTCAGACTATGAAATCCCCCCAAATTTGAATTAAAAACAGGAATTTCAATAACACAATATTTTTATCTCTTTATTCTCACTTGAAACTTTTTCAGATGTTACCTAAAGTGAAGCAATGAATCAGAAATACAAATATAGAAACCAATACCATACCTTGTGAAATCTTATGAAAATTGTATGAAATCTTGTCATGTTGAAGACACAATTTGAATATGAAGAACACTTTCACAAGCGACAAAAAAATTTATTTTCAATTATCATACAAATATAAATTATAAAGTAGCAAAATGTTCATTAATAATCAACTGTCTCATTTGACGAGCTGCATCAAATTAAATACATACCCTGAATAAAATCATATCAGAATTATATGAAATCTTGTCATGTTGAAGGCACAAATTGAATAGTTTCACAAGTGACGTGCAAATTTATTTTCAATTATCACACAAATATGAATTATAAATAAGCAAAATGTTAATTAATCATCGACTGTCTCACTTGACGAGCTGCATTAACATAGTTGAATTTTTTGAAAGTCCTCTTCCTCCTGCACATCATGCAAACATTCATTCGGAAATATTTCATTCATAACTACAGCTATATTGTGCAATACAGCAGTAGCAACAATAATTGCCCTTAGGGTCGTTAACTTAACACTCATTCCTTCAGAAAGTATAGGAAAACGACGTTTTCAAACTCCATACTTTCTCTCCACTCATTATATAAATTTTCAGCTGCAGTTATAGCTTCCCGTAACTTTGTCATAAGATAAGTATGCAAACTATAACCACTATCACCAAGTAAAAAATACCGTCCAAATTTACCACTCTCAAATTGTCTCTTCAAGACACTGCTATTAAAGATGGTTTGATCATGTATTAAGCCGGGTCATCTAGTTACAATATTTCTGATTCTCAAGTCTGAATTACACACGGTTTGAACGTTAAGGGCAATATAATATTTTCGACATCGAAAGATCTCTGCATAATCACCACCCGGATTGATTTTAATTAATGTGCAATCTATAGCACTAATGACACCTGGAAAACCAGCAATTGCATGAAACTTTTCTGCTGCTGCCTGTATTTCATGATCACCTTCACACATTTTTAAATATTGTGGACAAAGAGATGCGATTGCAAAAGAAACTCTGCGAATAATTCTAGAAGCAGAAGGTTTAGAAATTCCCATGAAATCTCCGGCTGTTTGTTATCAGCATATTTCCAGTTGTATAGAATCTCAATGTCAAAAGTAGTTGGTTCATCGGTTCAATACAGCTATCTCTCAAAATCGTCAATCTAATGAATTGCTATACAGAAAATTATATCAACAAAATAATAAATCGAAATTTGATTACCTGTGAGATGGGAAGTACAATTGATCTGCAATTTTTTTAAGCAAAGATAAAACAGTTGGTTTTGTCAGGTGAAAACTATCGAAGAAATCTAGATCATCTAACGTGGAAAAATGTTGTTCCATCCTTCTCACAATTATTTCTTCATCATCTGATAAAGGACCAGAACTTGAATCAGCATTCAACATTTGGTGAAACATATTTCGCAGTACACTAAAATCAAACAAAATGGGCAAATCTGACAGGCAAAGGTTATGTCCACTGTTTTTGAGTTTACCGAGTATCTGCGCAGTGTCGAGCTTCTCTCAAAAGTATCATTTTCTAGCCGTAAAGGGCTGATTTTCTCACTTTAAGATAAAGGACGCTTTCAAGTTCCTTTTGACCTTAAAATTTGATTATGAAATAGGTTTTATCAGTAAATGAGACTTTTTGGAAAAAGGAGGCTTTAATTTCGGTCATGAAACTGGCTGTAAGAAACGGAGAAACCTCAAGCAGCTGCATCATATACCGTTTGAATATACTGGATATAATATTTCTATCTTAGAAGCAAATAAGTGAATCTAGGCTTATAAATTATGTTCAAGATAAAAACTGAAATCAACATGCCATAGAAGAAAAACATATTCGAGTATAATTTAACGTATTGTCTTTCCTTGCTGTACCAAAGAATATTTCGATGCAATTTCCAGCACTTTCAAAGGATGTCTCCTCAACTGACCTTAATCGACATCCAACATCCATTTCAATGGATGTTGGATGGATACTATGGATACTATTGAAATAGTAATCCATACTAGCCATATATTGATATTTCTAAGTTGGTACCTCTGGTGCCCTACGAACATGCCAGTAATCGTAATTATTTCTGAGTGGAAGAAGGAACTCCACTAAGCTATTCTTTGGATATAAACCCACAAGAACAACATCGCTTTCTTCCAGAAACAAGCTGTCTTTGTGGTAAGACTAGTTTATCTCATCCAGAACAATATAGTATGTTGATTTTTCAACGAAACAGAAAAAAATTTCAAAGATTTCAATTATTATACCCCTACTCTTAGTGCAATTGGTGCAAATTATTTGTGAATGCCAACCAGTAGGAAAGCAGAACTTACGATTTGTTGTATTTGACGGTTTTCTTTTAACTTTCTTTAATTTTTCTGATATCGATTCTATTTTTTCAGTTCTACATTTGAGTTCATATGGAGGGACTACTTCAATATTCCCCCAAGTATCTATAGAGTTCCGGAAATCTGACGAGTTTACGAACACAATTCTTAATATATGTCGTGAAAATATATCTTCCTTAATACTTGTCCAGTTCGGATAAATCAACAAGTACGTTGCAAAACTGTTGAAACTGTAACTTGTGGTTATCTTATCCAAACGCTCTTCGAATTCTAGGAGGTTTAAGTCCGATATGTATAAGTTTGGCCGGAGATCTGTCAGTTGAGGTTGAACTTCTTCATTAAGATCATATCGAGGCGTTGGGTTGGCCACATACATCTCCAAGTTCAAAACAACAACAATTTTGACACTGTCATACTTGTTCAGAACTTGGATTACTAAACTCAAACACTGTATTAATGTTCGTAATTGAGTGCCAAAAAATATCCAGATATTGACCATAGTACATAATGAATTGGAATGTCAAATCAACCCAAGCGTAATGATGTATGACTTATAATTCATCTTTAGCTGTATCAATAAACCCATTAGTTTATATTTCAATTAATATTTCAGAGTAGGTGATAATTTCCCACAATAACATATATAGATCAAAGCCATTACAATCGCCTGCAATAACTGCTGCATATCCTAAAAGGCATCTCGTGAAAAATATGTAAAGATCGGAGATGAAGTTCATCCTATTCATCAGTTTATTTCTACTGAAGATTTCGTATCTACGAATTTACTCTTAAAGGAGCAACACATGATGAATAAAAAGTTCATATCACCCACAATTACCACAAAATATTTTTTTCGATTCTAATCATAAGATCCTCTCGAAATTGAGCAAGAACGCTTTATTATTCTACTTCTGAATGCTAACTTTCAGATCGAGCACATTGGGAAAATGTGAAAAATTCTCAAGCGTAAATCATTACTTAACAAATGATCCGATTTTGCCCATAAATACACTCAGTCGAGGTATTTAGACCCCATAACTACCCTGAATATTTTAGACCAATCGGATTTGTAGTTTGCAATATATTAATAAAAATAAAAGGAAATTTCAACTGTGAATAACTACGAAACTAGTGAACGAAATGAATTGAGATATTAAGACTCCAAATCTATCCCAAAATTTTCAAGTCTATCTCTTTCCGTTTGGAAGTTACAGTGTTTAAGATAGCGCTCAACGCTACTTCCCACTTTTTTATATTCCTAATCGTACGATTCTCATGAAAAAGCGCGTTTTCATTCTACTCCTAAATGCTGAATTTCAAATCAATCAAATGTGTAATTTGAAGAATATTGGGAGAAATTTCCAACTTGAAGAGATCCGTATTCTATAAGGATCATACGAGTGACAGAATCCCTCACAGATTATATAACTCACATTATGTAACTTACATCATAACGGTATTTTCCGTTATGTGTCAAATATTCTGTGGCACTGTTACTTGACGCATGTGCTCGGTAACAATAACAAAGAGAACGCTTCAAAAATACAGTGGCGTTTCCATTATATTTTGAAGCGGTAGAGAGAAAGGTTCTTGGAACTAAACCTACTGAGCGACTTGAAAACATACTTGAGATAATAGTAATCTAACAGTCCCACTCAGTACATCTTAATAACTAAACTTCTTTCAAATGCTTCTGCTTAATTGCATGCTTTACGCTTTGAAAACCTTCTAGTTTTCAATCTGATATTCTCAGTGCTGCACGATCCTTCATTGTACTTCCACTTGTCGCTTTTCATCCTTGTATTTTAGCATCAGTGTTATTTAATCCGATCGGAATGTTTTACTAAATTGCTTTGCCTTTGCATAGTCCGTCTAGCAAACATTCTAAGACAAAAGTAATGTATAAAATAGGTTGTGCAGATAGTCGACTATGGCCTAAGTTGCAAGGCAACACTATTTGTCAAATATTTTTGATTGTCAATAGGTATACAATTTATGAAATGATGTAGCAACTAGAAGAAAGAAAACAACATATTTGTATGGAAAAGATTTTCGAAACGTTAAAAAATTAGTGCAATTCACTGAACTGGGAATAAGTGCTGTATATGAGGCAATAAAGAAGGTAAAAAATGGATATGAGGCATAGACCAGTTTCAGGAAGACCGCGTAAGATTAAAGAAAACAATTTAAACGCTTTGTTGGCCTAAGGACGCCACAATCCGCGCCTGGGGTTTCGCATATTGGCTAACAGATTTGGAAACTAACGAAATATAAAATTATGTCCAGAAACCATCCGTATGTCACTGAAAGACAAGGCTCCATATCAAAAAAAATTTTTGAAAATCCCTATAATGACGAAAGGAAAGAAGGATAAAATTTTGTCAACGTTTTCAAGAAGACAATTTTAATAATTTCTTATCTGATAAGAGTTTTTTCCAACTTGGTGTGAATCACTTAAAAGTTCTATCAAAACAACCTGTTACCGTTCAACTGTCCAAATTTCGCACCAAAATAAGGGTTCGGGAAGCAATATCTCAGCCTGGTGCTACGCCTCTCTGTATAGTTGATGGTACCATTAATAGTGAAAAGTATTGTGGTATTCTGAATGATTTTCTCCTTGAATCGGCGCATTCTTTATATCCAGAGGGGTGGCGTTTTTAGCAGGATAATGCAAGATGCCATACTTCGGCAACAATTTCATGGCCAGCAGCTTTCTAGACGGACTGTATATAACTAAAGCTTCACGACCCTCACAAGTTATCTATTTATTTTTTTGGTTGTGAATTCTTCCAAAAGTGTGTTAAAGTTATAATAAGCGTCAATATAGAAAAACACACTTTTTTGTTGAATAGTAATCTATTTGCGATCGATTTCGGCACTAAGCCATCATCAGGCCTGCTGAAATAAACACATATATAAAAATAAAAATGTACACTTTATAGTAAAAACATAGACAATCATTGTTAAAAATATTTTGGGGGTATTTCTTTGGGATTTATTTATTGTTGTTATTTTGTCATTCATTATTAAACTAAAGTTGTGTCATTCGGACTCACCGTCAGCAATAAATTACAATATTGTCAAAAAATATCAAAAATATACACATATCAGACAGTTGTATATGGAGGGGTAGCTTTTTTGTTGATGTAATATTTTATGTATAACCCTCGAAAATAGTAAACAATGGCGAAAACATACAAATAAAATATGAAAGAGCAGGGAACAGATAACAATATGCGCATGTTAACGTCTGGCATGTGATGGATACTATTCAAACGGCGCAAAATATGAACAGAACAGTTATTAGGTGAGCGTTCCTAGGAATTTAAAAAGATTTCTATCTGGAAATTCTGAGATTTCATTCAATAAGTGTTCGCTTTGTTTGTTCTTCAGAATTTCATATTGTTCAAGGAGTAATAGTCTCCGATAGATATCTTCTCTGTGCAGGATTCTTAAATTATCTATTGTGGTCTTATGATTCAGTTCCATCAAAGGATTTCCCAACGCTGAATTTGGTCGATTTTTTACGTGTTCATTGTATCTTTTATTTGCTGAACGGGTGGTCATGCCTATATAAAAGGAAGGGCAATCAGCACAAGTTATTTTATATATGCCACTATATTGAACGTTGCTCATTTTCTTCTTGTTATTAATCAAGATGCTTTCTAGGGTCTGAAGTCGTTTGTTAATTAAAGTGTAGTCATGTTTTCTGAGAGTTGCACTGATAATTTCATTCAATCCTTCATAAAATGGCAGGGAAATGTATCGCTGATTGATAGATCGGTGTGGGTATGTTATATTGATGATCTTTTATAGATTTCAAAATATTGTCCATGAATGATATCGAGTATTGATTATTTTCCCCAATTTGGTATATGGTGTTTAATTCTTTATTATAATTTTCTTTGGATAGAGATATGGAGAGCCCATGGATACACCGTCTTCCATTGTGTATATTATGTCATCGAAAATAAAGAAATTGTATTCAGTAATTAGTTTGGCTAGCATCATAATATTGTCTATATCAGTTGTTTCCAATTCAAATTCATTATGCAATTCACCGAATTCATTCAAAAAATCATTGAGTATCGCAAGAGTGTCCACTACATACCAACATACCAATAGTGGACACTCTTGCGATACTCTTTCCTCACTGTTTCTACTTTCACAATTTCACATCTATTGTCCAATGAATTTGAAGATTGGATGGAATGTATTATTTATTTATCGTAAAAACTTTTATATTATTATTATTATTAATACACAAACAAAGGGAGAGGCGAACCCATAAACCCTAAAATTAACAAAATTTGTTGCCTCAGTAGTAAACATACCTCATTAAATGTCCAATAAAAAAACCCGATAGCAAATTTAGCCAAAAAAAAACAAATTTTCATTAATGTCACAATAGTCTCAGCCAAACCACCCGTCCAATCCACTCTTAAACACACCAACCGAACTCGCACCGACAATTCCCGTAGGTAGGGAATTCCACACTGTGAACACGCGATTCACTAAGCAATTCTTGCGGCACCTGACAGAAAAGTTTTCCTTCTTAAGTTTTAAATGGTGACCTCTCAAACGAGTGTCAGAGCTTACACTGTATATATCCCTCAGCATGCCATAATTGTACCTCAATATACGAAAAGTGATAATCAAGTCTCCTCGTAGCCTGCGCCTTTCGAAGGTGCTGAGACCCACCATACATAATCTTTCCTCATAGTTTGGTCGTGTACCTCGAAACCAAAATCGCGTTGCCTTCCGTTGTAGTTTTTCCAGTAACTGTTGATCACGCACTAAATCAGCATTCCACACAGGCCCGCAATATTCCAACAATGGTCTTACGTAACTGGAGTATAATCGTATCCATGATCTTAATGATATGTTTCGGAACGATTTCTTTAACATGAAGAGCCTGCTATTCGCCTTTTTCACAATTTTCGTAATATGCTCTGACCACGACAAATTCTCACAAACGGTCACACCAAGATCGTTATGGGATCGTACAGTGTCCAAAAGATACTCACCCAGCATATATGTCCTACGCGAATAATTGCCCCCGAGATGAAAAACAACACATTTATCTATATTCAGTGGCAAAAGCCAGTCCGAGCACCACTGAGATATTGAATCCAGATCTTCCTGTAGAGTTTTGTGTTGGGTGGAGTAATTAAAAATCTTCGTGTCGACGGCATAAAAAGTACAGTCAGACCGGATGTGACGAGATAAGTCACTGGCATATAATATAAACAACAGCGGCCCAAGAACAGATCACTGGGATACGCCGCTCTGTACCACTCTGTCTGTCGAAAAAGAACTCCCGATGCGAACGCAGAATTCTCGGTCAGACAAAAAGGATTTTATCCAAAGGAGAAGTCTTCCCCGAATCCCACAATGTTCCAACTTATGAAACAACCTCTGCCTAGGCACCCGATCAAAGGCCTTGGAGAAGTCCAAATAAATAACGCCCATCGCCTCCCCCCTGTCTAAAACCGCAGTCCAGCTGTTGATGCACCCCAGTAGATTAGTCATGGTTTATTTACCCTTGACGAAGCCATGTTGCTGTTTTGGAACCATCCTATGTTCATTGGCAAAATTAAGAATTTTCTCAGCAATGATAGATTCCATTATTCTGCATACAACCGGTGTAAGACTGATAGGGCGATAGTTATTAGGGTCAAGCTTACTACCTGTCTTGAATACTGGTGTGATGCAAGCTTTTCTCCAAAGAGCAGGCACTGTAGACTCATTGAATGATAAATTCAATACAATAGAAAGTGGAAAGGCCAAGTATTCAGACAAGGACCTCAGGAGTAGCGGTGACAAATTATCCGGTCCATGGGAAGAATTTTTCTTCAGTAAATTTAGATGTCGTTTTATATCATCTAGAGTGAACTCCATCTTTTCCAGGGAAGACAGCAATCATGAACTTTTGATATCTGGATATTGAGTTGGAGTATCCTCAAGTGTGTAAACCAATGATAAAGTATCAGCAAGCAGGTTGGCGGTATCCAGACCATCCCGACATAACTCATCACCACTCTTCAACAATGGGATGCCCACCTTGGATATTAAATTTGAGCGGATATATTTGTGCAGCTTTTTTGGGTTGTTGGAGGTGGCAATGGATTCCTCATATCTTTCTCGTGAACAATTTATGCACTTTTTCAACATATTCGAAAACTCCCTGTGGGCATGGAAATCATTATCATCTTCAGAACGTTTATACTTACACCATAGTTTCTTTTTATGTTTTACCATGGAAAGAATTTCGCTGTTCAACCAAGGCTCAAGTTTATTCTGAACAATGGTTTTCTGCACGGTACACACTGATTCCTATAGAAAGCAAGGGCATCAAGAAAATGTTTCCAAAGGGTTTTAGGATCGCAAGAGTCTCCCAGTACTTCCTGCCAGCTCACATCTGCCAATCTGGACTTTAATGCTTCTATATTCATCTTCAAAAGATTGGGCTGTACTCGTGAAGTAATTGTAGCATGGTCCGAGCTACCGATAGGCGATCGAATGTCGGGTGTCGTTAATAAAGAGGGTTGATTGGTCAACACAAGATCAAGAGTGGAAGGAGTGTTGTTTACTCTAAAACATGTGGGCTCCAGGATCAACTGACGTAAATTAGAGTTAAGAAAAAAATCAAGATAAAGATTTCTTGAATTAAGAGAATCGATAGGTGTAATTTTAATCGGCCAAGAGATACCCGGTAGCTTGAAATCTCCGATAACAATGGGATTTTCAAGAGAGGATAATTGCTCTAATCTTTCAACCAGTATAATGTCGTCATTTATGGATGTATCACCAGGGCGATATAAACATACCAAATGAAAAACGTTTGTACCTTTATGTACTTTAAGAGCTATAAGTTCAATGTTAGCAACATCCTCAATTGAGAGATTGATAATTGAGAGACAGAGCAAATGTCTGAGACTGCTGACGATACATACACGCATACTCCTCCACCTCGACGCTTCAAGCGGTCACATCTATGAAGTGAATATCCATTGGTACTGTACAAGGAATTGGGTTCCACATCCGTTAACCACGTTTCAGAGATAAGAATAAAGGCCGGATTAAGATCCTGTACGTTGCAAATAAGCTCGGTAAATTTCGAATTCAAACTAGCTATGTTCGTGTACAAAAACAGCCAATCCACAAATTTCTCTGTGTGATTATTGTCGACGAAACCTGACTATCTTTGGGATGCCTTGTGAATATTTTATAGTGAGACCAGTTTCGCCATTAAGTTTTCTGTTTTCGAGCTCCGATCGCAATAGTTATAATAATATATGAGGCAATTTCTGCACATAATTTCCATGAGGGTTTACGAGGTGGAATTTACAGTAAACTATGACCAGAGATTATAATCATTTCTTCCTTAACCACCCTAAAATAAGTAAATATTTCATAAATATATCCACGAAACCTCTCTATTCTAATGAAAATTCTAATGGTGTACACAGAATTTTGATTCAAATGATAGTTTGCAAGTTATGATATGTTTTTAGAGAAAAAATTGTAAAACACTGCAGAATAGTAGAATCTTGAATAACTTTACATCGAGGGAGAATTGGACCATAACCTATAGGAATGGCAATTGCAAATTGCCTGTACAACAATTACCTTGTCAAATTTGGCCAGATATAACAAGGGCACGCGGTATATAAACATGTGAAAATAAGGTGCATTGAATAAATAATTGAATGCCTTAATCCTCATATTTCCTGAACTCACAAAAAGTTTTAAACACGAATCATTTTGATGGTGAGTAATTCAACAATAAGCATAATTCCTCCAAAAAAATTTCCAACGATCCACACTATGAAGGGACCTTTCATTTGTTTGAAACCCAATTTTTGGAGTTTTGGACCAGTACTATAGTTATTATCTTTCAAGTCGTATTTCGATAGGATCAAACTTAAAAAACCATGATCCCTCAAAATATTAATGAATCTGGACAATTCAGAGATAACAGGATGTCCCTTAAGAAAAGAGAATCCGGGAAGAGATTGTTGCACAGGCTTTTTCAAGACATCGATGAGATTCCTTCCATTTTCGTCCATATAGAATTTTTTGAGGTACGTGCCAGAAAGACCAGTCTTAAGAGCTATGGTATTTTTACTGATTGCCACCATGTACGCCCAACTCTGTTCATCTGAAGGAACAAAGTGGGAAGTTAGATATTCTCGTAATTCTGGATAAAGAGTCTCCAAATTATTTCGCAAGTGTAGGGAGTACGTAACATAGAGACCTCTAGTAGCTGCATCCTCTATAGTCTGAATATGCTGCTCATAATAGTTATGTCCCAGAAGCAAATTGGTGAATCTAGTCTTATAAGTTATGTTCAAGATAAAAGCAGATATTATGATGCCATAGAAGAAAAACATATTCGAATATGATGCAACGCTTGTCCTTCCCTGTTGTTCCAAAAAATATTTTGATATAATCTCTAAAACTTCCAAAGGGTGGTGCTTTGAGCTCGAGTCAACGATTATTTTCATCAAGATCCATTTTAAGACAGACAATATTAATGAAAGAGTAATCCATAATATCCATGTACTGATCGGAAGTGCGACCACCATATATTTCCAAGGAGGTATCTCTGGCGACATAGGAACATGCCAATAATCGTTGTCAATTCTAAGTGGATATGTAATAAAATCTACTAAACTATTCTCAGGATGCAAAGCATGAAGACAAAGATCGCATTCTTCTAGAAACAACATATTTTTGTAGTGAAAGTAATTACCGCTTGAAATTATATAGGATGGTGATTGGCGCATAAAATCGGAAAACATATCCAAGATTTCAACTATGATACCTCTGTTCTTGGTACAGTTGGTGATGCAGATCACTTGTGGAAACCAAATACGACCAACGCATAATTTAAGGTTTTTTGTACCAAATGATATCCTTTTAACTTCCTTCGAAGTCACTCGAATTCTTTTTACTGAGTTTTCTTTTTCAGTATAAAATTTGGACCCATTTGACAAGACTGGACTAGTATTATACAAAATATCTTTAGATTTTTCAAAAATTGAATACTCTACGAATACGATTCTTGAAATGTGTCGTGATAATATTTCCTTCTCAATGCTGGTCCATTTGGGAGAAATCAATAAATACGTAACAAAACTGTTGAAACTATAACTTGTTGTGATGTTATTCAAGAGCTTTTCGAATTCATTAAGGCTTATGTTCGAGATATATAAGTCTGGCCTCAGATCTGTCAGTAAAGGTGATACTAACTTATTAATGTCGTATCGGGTAGTCGGGTAGGCTACATTCACTTCCAGGTTCATGATCACAACACTCTTCAAGGTGTCATAGGTCGTCATAGCTTGAATGACTAAATTCAAACACTGGGTTAACGTTCCTAATTGGGCGCAAGAAAGAATATTGATATTCATTATGGCTCAGTCCATTTACCTAACTTGCACTCGATGGAATGAATCTGGAGCGTCAAATTGACCTCAATGGGATAACACCTCATTTATAATTTGAATGGATGATGGATAACGCATTAGTTGATTCGATTATATCTATTTATAATATATTTTTGTTGTTGATTTTTCAAAGTAAACACTTAACTCAAATTGGAAAGCTACACACACAACTTACAATTTGAATGGTTGATGAATAAACGCATTAGTTGATTCTAGTATAGCAACTTGTATGTTTGTTATTGTTGATTCTTCAAATTAAACGCTTTACTCTAATTTGGAAGCTAATCGGTATGACACACAAGATTCGATCAATTGTGAACGAACTGGGGAGGGTGGATACACTGACGGCCAAAAACAAAAAGCAAACACCCATGTATGCTTCAAATATTGTATGGAGTAGTCCGTTACTTTGTGATAGTTCATTTTAAAATGGAATGAAATAAAAAATTACTTATTATTGTAACATTTTTCATTAACTTACGGTGACTCGAGATTATTTATTATCGTTGAACTCCGGCTCCGGCTTGTGCCTCATAAAAAGCTCACAAAAAAACTAAAAATTTAGCTTTTCACTTAACAGTATTATAGTGAAGAGATCCGGATCCTCTAAAGATCATAAGAGTCACAGAGTCCCTGATAGATTATATAAATTCCACCATTATGTCATTGTATTTACCCGCCTTATTTTATGTGTCAAAATACTCTGTGGCGCTGTAACTTGACACGTACGTAATTAGTGAGAACAAAAAAAGGAGAACAATGTCCTTATAGCGTCCCTATTGTATTTGAATTCATTCGAGAGGATGGTTCTTGGAAATAAACCTCCTGAGCAACTTAGTAGTCTACTCGAGATAATAGTATTTATAACAGTGTCCCTTGGTAACTCTTAGTAAGTAAACTTCTTTTAAATGCTTCTGATTAATTGTATGCTTTACATTTTTAAATACCACCTTTGTGTTAATGTGAAATTAATGACTGCACGCTCTTTCATTGTACTTCGCTTTCCATTCTTGTATTTTTGCTTCGCCGTTTAATCCAACCGGAATGTTTTAACTAAATTGCATTACCTTTGTACAGAACTGAAGCGTCCCTCACAAGTTTTCTGTTTGTATTGTATACTTTCTCTCGGTGCCTGATTGCTTTTTGCTGTATTTGTAAATAGTGGTTCTTTATCTGCGTAATACTTGCTAATAGGGATTTGTATTATCTTTTCTTACTAATTGCGGTGCTTGATATGTAACGGATTTGTATGTACTCTTGTGTGATTCCCCGGATACCCATTTCTTTGTTCTTATTGTAACGTCTATTTACACGCCTGGGTGATGGGGTACTGTATCTATTTTATAATGTCCTGGTCAGTTTGTGTTACCTATTTGTCATATGCATGTGCCCGCTTACTTTGAGAGATTGTATTCCATGTGAACCAGTGGCGTTCTTTAGGGTAAATTGCTGGGGAGTCCTGGAGGAGGACAACATATCGTATAGAGAAAGTAAATAACTCCAGATATCCAACGCTACTGTGAGAATGTGTGAGTGATTGCTAGATAATTGTTCAGATCTGTCAGTAAAAGTGATACTAACTTATTAATGTCGTATCGGGTAGTCGGGTAGGCTACATTCACTTCCAGGTTCATGATCACAACACTCTTTAAGGTGTCATACGTCGTCATACTTTGAATAACTAAATTCAAACACTGCGTTAACGTTGATAATTGGGCGCAAGAAAGAATATTGATATTCATTATGGCTCAGTCCATTTACCTAACTTGCACTCGATGGAATGAATCTGGAGCCTCAAATTGACCTCAATGGGATAACACCTCATTTATAATTTGAATGGATGATGGATAACGCATTAGTTGATTCGGTTATATCTATTTATAATATATTTTTGTTGTTGATTTTTCAAAGTAAACACTTAACTCAAATTGGGAAGCTACTGGTGTGACAAACAAGGTTCGATCAATTGTGAAGGAACTGTGGAAAGTGGATAAGACTTACACTGACCGCCAGAAAAAAGAAAACACCCATATATGCTTCGATTATTGTATGGAGTAGTCCGTTACTTTGAAGTGGAATGAAATAACAAATTACTTATTTTTGTATCGTTTTTCATTAACTCACAGTGACTCGAGATTATATATAATGATTGAAGACTTCGGCTTGTAATTCTCAAAAAGCCCATAATAAACATTTTATCCCTCCAATTAACAGTATTCTAGTATCATTTTTATGAATTTATGTCAACTCTTGTTAGTGTTTTGTAGATTGGTGTCGTTAAAATGACTTAATGATCAATATCAGCAAAAGAGGATGCATTCACTTTAAAAATAGAAATGACGATTCTGATAGATTAGCGTGACGGTATTCGTATTTTATTATAGAAACTCAGCAAAGTGCAAGATTTCTGGGAATATTCCTCGGCAAGAACTTAAAGTAGTATTATTTAAATATTCATATTAAGCTTCTACATATTTAATTTCATAAAATTATAATTAATAACTCCAGGAATTAAATTGAAATAATGTCATATAAGTACCACTTGTATCAAACGACATATAAAATAAACATTCATTATAAGACATCCAAATGATATAACAAAATCCAATAAATAAAAATTGTTTACCAAAATTCTATAAATTAAATATTTTGAATAGACAAAATTTTGATTCTGGTGATCAATCTTATGAAAACAAATATCTTTCAAGAACGTTTAACATGATCTTAAGAATTTCATCATAAAACTATCTTACTTAGAATATTCAATATTATTGAATATCTAACTAAGTTACTCTGTATAAAATCACAAGATAGGTAAAAACATTACTGAAAAACAAGTTTTAAGAGGGACTTTGCTTCGTCAGTACTCAACTAATTCATATTCAATAAAATATAACATCAATCAACAACAAATATTTACTCACCCTTCAATAGTTTAGAGACTTCTGGCAAATGAGCTGCTGAGAAATTTAAATGTGATATGAGGTTATCTTACACGTAAATGAATAGCTCTGTGGTTTACCCTCGATCTGAAAGATTGAAAGTCAATTTAACGGCCTCTGTTATAGCACACGGACTTGTCTATATAAAGAATGTTAAGGACACCAAATAAATATATATTATGAATAAAATAACATAAATAGAGGTTAATACTTGATAGAAGGTGTATAAAATTATTTAAATATTTTAATATTAGCCTTCTACATATTTAATTTCGAACAATTATATTCAATAACTTCAGGAATTAAATTGAAATAATGTCATAAAAATACCACTTACATCAAACGACATATAAACATTCATTATTAGACATCCAAATGATATAACAAAATACAATAAATAAAAATTGTTAACCAAAATTCTATAAATTAAATATTTTGAATAGACAAAATTTTATTTCTGGTGATCAAACTTATGAAGACAAATTTCTTTCAAGAATATTTAACATGATCTTAAGAATTTCATCATAAAACTATCTTACTTAGAATATTCAATATTATTGAATATCTAACTAAGTTACTCTATTTAAAATCTCAAGATATGTAAAAACATTACTGAAATACAAGTTTTAAGAGAGACTTTGCTTCGTCAGTATTCAAATAATTCATATTCAATAAAATATAACATCAATCAACAACAAATATTTACTCACCCCTCAATAGTTTAGAGACTTCTGGCAAATGAGCTGCTGAGAAATTTAAATGTAATATAAGGTTATCTTACACGTAAATAAACAGCTCTGTGGTTTACCCTTGATCTAAAAGATTGAAAGTCAATTTAACGGCCTCGGTTATAGCACAAGGACTTATCTGTATAAATAATGTTAAGGAAACCAAATAATTATATATTATGAATAAAATAACATAAATAGAGGTTAATACTTGATAGAAGGTGTATAAAATTATTTAAATATTTTAATATTAGCCTTCTACATATTTCATTTCGAACAATTATATTCAATAACTTCAGGAATTAAATTGAAATAATGTCATAAAAATACCACTTATATCAAACGACATATAAAATAAACATTCATTATAAGACATCCAAATGATATAACAAAATCCAATAAACAAAAATTGTTGACCAAAATTCTATAAATTAAATATTTTGAATAGACAAAATTTTGATTCTGGTGATGAATCTTATGAAAACAAATATCTTTCAAGAATGTTTAACATGATCTCAAGAATTTCATCATAAAACTATCTTACTTAGAATATTCAATATTATTGAATATCTAACTAAGTTACTCTGTATAAAATCACAAGATATGTAAAAACATTACTGAAAAACAAGTTTTTAGAGAGACTTTGCTTCGTCAGTATTCAAATAATTCATATTCAATAAAATATAACATCAATCAACAACAAATATTTGCTCACCCCTCAATAGTTTAGAGACTTCTGGCAAATGAACTGCTGAGAAATTTAAATGTGATATAAGGTTATCTTACACGTAAATAAATAGCTCTGTGGTTTACCCTCGATCTGAAAGATTGAAAGTCAATTTAACGGCCTCTGTTATAGCACAAGGACTTATCTGTATAAATAATGTTAAGGAAACCAAATAATTAAATATTATGAATAAAATAACATAATTAGAGGTTAATACTTGATAGAAGGGGTATAAAATTATTTATATATTTTAATATTAGCCTTCTACATATTTAATTTCAAACAATTATATTTAATAACTTCAGGAATTAAATTGAATTAATGTCATATAAATACTACTTATATCAAACGACATATAAAATAAACATTCATTATAAGACATCCAAATGATATAACAAAATCCAATAAATAAAAATTGTTGACCAAAATTCTATAAATTAAATATTTTGAATAGACAAAATTTTGATTCTGGTGATCAATCTTATGAAAACAAATATCTTTCAAGAATGTTTAACATGATCTCAAGAATTTCATCATAAAACTATCTTACTTAGAATATTCAATATTATTGAATATCTAACTAAGTTACTCTGTATAAAATCACAAGATATGTAAAAACATTACTGAAAAACAAGTTTTTAGAGAGACTTTGCTTCGTCAGTATTCAAATAATTCATATTCAATAAAATATAACATCAATCAACAACAAATATTTGCTCACCCCTCAATAGTTTAGAGACTTCTGGCAAATGAGCTGCTGAGAAATTTAAATGTGATATAAGGTTATCTTACACGTAAATGAATAGCTCTGTGGTTTACCCTCGATCTGAAAGATTGAAAGTCAATTCAACGGCCTCTGTTATAGCACACGGACTTGTCTGTATAAAGAATGTTAAGGACACCAAATAAATATATATTATGAATAAAATAACATAAATAGAGGTTAATACTTGATAGAAGGTGTATAAAATTATTTAAATATTTTAATATTAGCCATCTACATATTTAATTTCGAACAATTATATTCAATAACTTCAGGAATTAAATTGAAATAATGTCATAAAAATACCACTTACATCAAACGACATATAAAATAAACATTCATTATTAGACATCCAAATGATATAACAAAATCCAATAAATAAAAATTGTTAACCAAAATTCTATAAATTAAATATTTTGAATAGACAAAATTTTATTTCTGGTGATCAATCTTTTGAAGACAAATATCTTTCAAGAATATTTAACATGATCTTAAGAATTTCATCATAAAACTATCTTACTTAGAATATTCAATATTATTGAATATCTAACTAAGTTACTCTATTTAAAATCTCAAGATATGTAAAAACATTACTGAAATACAAGTTTTAAGAGAGACTTTGCTTCGTCAGTATTCAAATAATTCATATTCAATAAAATATAACATCAATCAACAACAAATATTTACTCACCCCTCAATAGTTTAGAGACTTCTGGCAAATGAGCTGCTGAGAAATTTAAATGTAATATAAGGTTATCTTACACGTAAATAAACAGCTCTGTGGTTTACCCTTGATCTAAAAGATTGAAAGTCAATTTAACGGCCTCGGTTATAGCACAAGGACTTATCTGTATAAATAATGTTAAGGAAACCAAATAATTATATATTATGAATAAAATAACATAAATAGAGGTTAATACTTGATAGAAGGTGTATAAAATTATTTAAATATTTTAATATTAGCCTTCTACATATTTCATTTCGAACAATTATATTCAATAACTTCAGGAATTAAATTGAAATAATGTCATAAAAATACCACTTATATCAAACGACATATAAAATAAACATTCATTATAAGACATCCAAATGATATAACAAAATCCAATAAACAAAAATTGTTGACCAAAATTTTATAAATTAAATATTTTGAATAGACAAAATTTTGATTCTGGTGATCAATCTTATGAAAACAAATATCTTTCAAGAATGTTTAACATGATCTCAAGAATTTCATCATAAAACTATCTTACTTAGAATATTCAATATTATTGAATATCTAACTAAGTTACTCTGTATAAAATCACAAGATATGTAAAAACATTACTGAAAAACAAGTTTTTAGAGAGACTTTGCTTCGTCAGTATTCAAATAATTCATATTCAATAAAATATAACATCAATCAACAACAAATATTTGCTCACCCCTCAATAGTTTAGAGACTTCTGGCAAATGAGCTGCTGAGAAATTTAAATGTGATATAAGGTTATCTTACACGTAAATAAATAGCTCTGTGGTTTACCCTCGATCTGAAAGATTGAAAGTCAATTTAACGGCCTCGGTTATAGCACAAGGACTTATCTGTATAAATAATGTTAAGGAAACCAAATAATTAAATATCATGAATAAAATAACATAATTAGAGGTTAATACTTGATAGAAGGGGTATTAAATTATTTATATATTTTAATATTAGCCTTCTACATATTTAATTTCAAACAATTATATTTAATAACTTCAGGAATTAAATTGAATTAATGTCATATAAATACTACTTATATCAAACGACATATAAAATAAACATTCATTATAAGACATCCAAATGATATAACAAAATCCAATAAATAAAAATTGTTAACCAAAATTCTATAAATTAAATATTTTGAATAGACAAAATTTTGTTTCTGGTGATCAATCTTATGAAAACAAATATCTTTCAAGAATGTTTAACATGATCTTAAGAATTGCATCATAAAACTATCTTACTTAAAATATTCAATATTATTGAATATCTAACTAAGTTACTTTGTATAAAATCTCAAGATATGTAAAAACATTACTGAAAAACAAGTTTTAATAGAGACTTTGCTTCGTCAGTATTCAAATAATTCATATTCAATAAAATATAACATCAATCAACAACAAATATTTACTCACCCTTCAATAGTTTAGTATTGACCTCTATTGATGTTATTTTATTCATAATATATAATTATTTAGTTTCCTTAACATTCTTTATACAGATAATTCCTTGTGCTATAACAGAGGGCGTTAAATTGTCTTTTAATCTTTTAGATCAAGGGTAAACCACAGAGCTGTTTATTTACTTGTAAGATAACCTTATATTACATTTAAATTTCTCAGCAGCTCATTTGCCAGAAGTCTCCAAACTATTGAAGGGTGAGTAAATATTTGTTGTTGATTGATGTTATATTTCATTGAATATGAATTATTTGAATACTGACGAAGCGAAGTCTCTCTTAAAACTTGTTTTTCAGTAATGTTTTTACATATCTTGAGATTTTATACGAAGTAACTTAGTTAGATATTCAATAATATTGAATATTCTAAGTAAGATAGTTTTATGATGAAATTCTTAAGATCACGTTAAACATTCTTGAAAGATATTTGTTTTTATAAGAATAATCAGCAGAAACAAAATTTTGTCTATTCAAAATTTTTAATTTATTGAATTTAGGTTAACAATTTTTATTTTTCGGATATTTTTATATCATTTGGATGTCTTATAATGAATGTTTATTTTATATGTCGTTCGATATAAGTGGTACTTATATGACATTATTTCAATTTAATCCCTGAAGTTATTAAATATAATTGTTTGAAATTAAATATGTAGAAGGCTAATATTAAAATATTTAAATAATTTTATACACCTTCTATCAAGTATTAACCTCTATTTATGTTACTTAAATTGGTGTTCGCATGTCCATTCTGTATGCAAAAAACTAAATAGCTCCTTCTATGTTATAAGTAGAGTTAGATTACGATTCCCCTACATACATTCTGTCAAGAAAGTACCGGGAATTGTCGATTTAAATCTGGCGGGGCAATGAGGCAGGTAAAAATTTTTTTTCCTAGGTTGGTACCACTGTCCCTAATTACTATGCCAAGCTTGAGCGGGATCGGTCAACTAGTGTGTTTGCAACAGCTGATTAAGTCAGTCGATGTCAGAGTGCGCGCCGGTTTTTACTATGTGTGATTACGTTGAGCAAAGAATTTGTTTAAAGTTTTGTGTTGCAAATGAATTTTCGTGTGTCGATTCATTGAAAATGTTGCCAAAGGCCTTTGGTGATAATGCTCTATCGAAAACTCGTGCATGTCAGTGGTACAGAGCCTTCAAGGACGGTCGTGAAGTGGTCGCCCATCGACGGCTTCGATCGAAGATAACGTCGATAAAATTAAGGAAAGGGTGCTGGAAAACCGTCGTACCAGCTTGAGAGAGATAGCACATGATCTTAAGATATCCCACGAGTCCGCACGTACGATTTTGATTGATATTTTGGGCATGAGAAAGGTGGCCGCACGACTCGTACCGAAAGACCTGAATTTTCTTCAAAAACGTCATCGCGAACAGGTTGCTTCAGACATGCTGGATCGCTGTAATTCCGATTCTACATTCATGGAACGCATTATAACTGGTGATGAGACCTGGGTCTACGAGTACGATATGCAAACAAGCCAGCAATCATCGGAATGGGTGGCAAAAAATGAGCCGAAACCGAAAAAACCACGCCAAAGCCGCTCGAAAATGAAGGTGATGCTCATTGTTTTCTTCGATATCCGTAGCGTGGTGCATACGAATTCGTTCCAGAGGATCAGACGGTAAACAAGGAGTATTACCTAGGCGTTATGAAACGTTTGCGTGAGCGTATCCGTAAGAAGCGGCCAAATTTGTGGGCGAACAACTCATGGATTTTGCAGGACGATAACGCGCCTTCTCACCGAGCTACGATTGTGACTGACTTTCTCGCCAAAAACTCAACAAACGTGCTTCAGCAACCACCGTATTCGCCGGATTTGGCTCCCTGCGACTTTTTCCTCTTCCCAAAACTAAAATTGCCCCTTCGTGGCACCCGTTTTGAGTCGATTGAAGCCATAAAACAAAATTCGGCGCGAGAGCTAAAGTCCATACCGGAAAGCGCCTATAAAAAATGTTTCGATAATTGGAAGTGCCGTTGGCATAGATGTATTGGAGCAAATGGAACCTATTTTGAAGGCGACCCAATAAATTTTGACGATTAAATGTAAAAATGTTGTTTTAATTGAAAATTCCCGGTACTTTCTTGACAGAGTAGTATACAGATGGGCAAGTACCGCAGTTTAACCTATAGACTCCAGACTTTTTTTTTTATGGATCAAATCTTTATTATTTTTTATTAAATCTCCTAACGTGTTTCTTGTTTTGAATGAAATATTGCAGTTACTCTTTTTCTTTAAATATCTATCTATTCTTTCGGACTTTTTGTTTATGTACGTTAAAGAAATATATTTTGTATCAATAGCTATTGTTGGATATACAAGTGATATTGACTGTTTGAATTGCATTCGTTTCAATATTTTATTTATAATGAACGGATAGAAACCATTGTTAAATGCAATCTGTTTTAATATATTCAGTTCTCTATCAAAATTCTCTTGTGTCATAGGTATGTTGATTAATCTAAATATCATGCTATTATAAGCTACTAGTTTTTGAGAATGTGGATGATTAGAATTTGAGTGGATCGTATTATCTGTATGAGTGGGTTTCCGAAAAATTTGAAAAGTCATGTTTATTGTTAATTTTTGAAATTTTTGGATCAAGAAAATTAATGCTGTTATTTTGTTCTGTTTCATTGGTGAATTTTATTGTAGGAGATAATGTATTTATAAATTCTAGAAACATAACAAGTTTTCTACCGGTACCGGTGAATAGAGATAAAATATCATCCACGTAACGATACCAATAAATGAAATATTTAAAGAAGGGGCTCTCTTGGATTTTGGTTTCCAGGAAGTCCATAAATATTTCGGATAATATCGGACTGGGTGGGTTTTCCGTAGTGAGAACATCATTAGCTTCGTAAAATATTCCATTAAATAAAGAATAGTTTTGGTCCAAACAAACCCTTAAGATTTCGATAATCTCTTGTTTTATAAGCGGATTACTTCTATTTTCCACTAATAGCATTTCTATCAGATTTTTTGATTCTTTAACTGGTATGCAAGGGAACAAATACTGCACGTCGAAAGAAACGAGTTTAGCATTATTCGGAATATATATATATATATTATATTTTCTATTTAATCTATCAGGTTATATGAATTTTTAATGACAAATTTTGGTTGAAAATTTTTCGGAGACAGGAGATGATTTTGACAATAACTTCAAAATCTTACACCTAGAAAAAAAGAACTTCAGGTTTAACTACCTAGAAGCCCTCGAAATCAACAGATACCATAAAAACAGATCCTCCTAAACGACCAGACGGACCTGAATAAATCCTCCTTACTCAACCTTTTCTGAAACTTTGTGTAATAATAAAAAACAAATTACTGTAAATTCTCACTAACTTCTTTTCTGTACAATTTGAATATTTAAAGAACTCAATCCCAATTATGTAGTTAGTACCATACTCACCTGACGAAGTCATATTGTCATGACGAAACAATTGTTGTGAAATTAAATAAATTAGCGGAAATTAAGTTGTTTTACTTTAATCATCAAGCTAGAAGGGTGTTCCACAAATGTCCAGTTCAGTAGAACAGAAGTATGAACAGAAGTTCTCGGAGTTGTTATTTCAACTGCATAGGAATGTGCTCATTGTGCCGAAAATCATCGAAAAATTGTTATTATGATATTGAAAAGATTGTAAACCACGTTTTTCTATGTTTCGATGTTATTATATGTGTGGGTGATTTTAACGTCGATTTTCTCAAGTTGCATACTCCACTTTTAGATACATCTGATGCCTATGGTTTAGAACAGATTTTTGATGAGCCCACTCGTATTACGGAAACACCAGGCACGTTAATTGACCTTATCTTTATCAACAACAGCAAAGCTTTGAATAGTATAAATTCTTTTGGGAGAAAAATGTGGATAATAAAGTGGAAATTTTCAATGAATACATTACTGATCTTCTCAACAAACATGCTCCTCTACGTGAAGTAAAAGCAACTAAGCCAAAAGCACTATGGTTAACTGAGGAGATTCGGCGTTTACGAAGGTTGAGAGATAAATGCTGGCAGAAATATAAAAAAACTAGAACTTTGACGGACTTCAACGAATTTAAATTACTAAGGAACCATGTTTTATCTTGTATAGGAGCACAGGAAAAAAAATCACATAGTTAATTAAAGAAATGTATATAAGACAGTAATTTATTCCCACAAAAATGTTTGTACTAATACAACAATTGTTTCACCACGATGTGGCTTCTTCAGGTATTACATTGTACTGTCTGATGGTATTGAGTGTAACCGAGTTTATATACATTTTTAGGTACGTGACCAAATAATAGAAGCACAAGTCATAAAAACTCTAGGTGTTTATTGGAGTTTGCCGCTAAAAATGCCATTAAGGAAAAATATTCAGTAAAGGAGAATGATCGACATCTGCTTGTTCGTTCAAGAGGATTTTACGGGCATTATACCTGTTGATTTCAAGAAATTCTAAAAGTGTTAATCTAGAACTTTTGCTTTCAACGTGGATAATTTCATAATTATTGTTGAAATTATGCCTGAATTCCTTAAGATGATTAGCATATGTCGAATGTACAGAATTGTATATATAACCCCTTTGGTGTTCTTGGATACGTTTCTTGAATGATCTACCAGTCTGGCCAATGTAAACTAAAGGGCAATCTTTGCAAGTTAACTTGTAGACTCCGGATTTATTTTCTTTATTTGTACGATCTTTATTGTTTTTTATGTAGGTACTAAGGTTATTAATTGTCTTAAAAGCCGCGTTATAATTGAAACAACTTTTGAAATATTTAGCAATATTTTCAGATAATCCATTGACATAAGACAACGAAAAATATTTCTGTGCATTGTCCTCTTTTATGATTGGGTACACGAGATTTAATGCCATTTTCTTTTGTTTATTGGATACCATTTTATCTATAAGAAAGGGATTGTAACCGTTGTTTGACGCTATTTGTTTAATAATATTTAATTCTTTCATAAAGTTTTCTGAATTTAAAGGACATTCAATAATCTATGAATGAATAAATTAATTAAATTCAGAAAACTTTATTAAAGAATTAAATATTATTAAACAAATAGCGTCAAACAACGGTTACAATCCCTTTCTTATAGACAAAATGGTATCCAATAAACAAAAGAAAATGGCATTAAATCTCGTGTACCCAATCATAAAAGAGGACAATGCACAGAAATATTTTTCGTTGTCTTATGTCAATGGATTATCTGAAAATATTGCTAAATATTTCAAAAGTTGTTTCAATTATAACGCGGCTTTTAAGACAATTAATAACCTTAGTACCTACATAAAAAACAATAAAGATCGTACAAATAAAGAAAATAAATCCGGAGTCTACAAGTTAACTTGCAAAGATTGCCCTTTAGTATACATTGGCCAGACTGGTAGATCATTCAAGAAACGTATCCAAGAACACCAAAGGGGTTATATATACAATTCTGTACATTCGACATATGCTAATCATCTTAAGGAATTCAGGCATAATTTCAACAATAATTATGAAATTATCCACGTTGAAAGCAAAAGTTCTAGATTAACACTTTTAGAATTTCTTGAAATCAACAGATATAATGCCCGTAAAATCCTTTTGAACGAACAAGCAGATGTCGATCATTCTCCTTTACTGAATATTTTTCCTTAATGGCATTTTTAGCGGCAAACTCCAATAAACACCTAGAGTTTTTATGACTTGTGCTTCCATTATTTGGTCACGTACCTAAAAATGTATATAAACTCGGTTACACTCAATACCATCAGACAGTACAATGTAATACCTGAAGAAGCCACATCATGGTGAAACAATTGTTGTATTAATACAAACATTTTTGTGGAAATAAATTACTGTCTTATATACATTTCTTTAATTAAAATGAGTTTCCACCAAGTAAAGACCGAATCTATCAAATATTCACATAGTTAATGTTTCTCAATTAAATAATGTTCTAAACTTTGGAAAACTTTGCGGGATCTAAACGTTACATCGCAAAAAGGTAGTTATCTACCCTCTGATCTCTCAAACCCAGATGACATTAACAGATATTTCACGTTGTTTCTCCAGTCACTTACTGATCAATGTAAAGACTACAATTCTAAAATAATTTCTAAAAATAGTTTCCGCTTTTCTATGACAAGTTCCGAAGAAATAAACACAATTTTACACTCCATAAGAACAAATGCTGAGAGAACAGACTTGATGAACTTGAAACTGTTGAAAATCTGCAGTCCCTTTATTGATTGTATAATCATGAATAACATTAATTCTATAACTGAAACCAGTAACATCTTCACACTTTGTACTCGGAATACCATTGGCAAAGAACAGTAAACCCTCAGGTTTTTCTGATGTTAGAATCATAAGCATACTGCCCACACTGTCGAAAATCTTGGAAAAAGTTCTGTTTAGTCAGATTTATGCTTATTTCACCAATAATGAAATAATTCCCGATTATCAATGCGGTTTTAGAAGAGGTTTCAGTGCGGCTACGGCTTTGGTGTCGGTTATTGATCATATTCTTGGAGCTTTCGATGGTGGTCTCGCTATTGTTTTGGTTTTATTGGACTTCTCTAGGGCCTTTGATAAGTTGGACCATGAAATTTTGCTCGCAAAGTTGGCATTCTATGGTTTCGATGTGGATGCTATAAAGCTTATACAGTCATTTCACAGCGGCAAATCTTAGAGAGTAAGCGTGAATGACTCTGTATCTGGTAGCATTCCGATCAGATCGGGGGTTCCTCAGGGCGCCGTTTTATCCCCACTTTTATTCATTGTGTACACATTGATATTATAACAGTTCTCTCTTTTTGTTTCACACAGGCATATGCAGACGATATTCAGTTTTATTTCTCGTTTAAACACCAAGAAACGGAACCTGCAGCGCTCAGGATCGACTCTGACCTTGAAAAAATTTGAAATTTTAGCACACGAGCATAATTTAAGTCTAAGTTCTGAAAAAACTTAACAATTGTTAAGCGTTAACAAGAAAAGAGTGATGTTTCGTTACCGCAAGTTGGGATGCCTGCTTTAGGAATTTTAGATCATAATACATGTGCTCTGCATCATCGACTTTAGTTGTGGTATTTACTTATTGTTGATTCAATAATTTTTGAGGCATGACTTTAATTCGCTTGTTTATGTGATCCTAGTTAGGGTTGAGTGAGAATAGCATTGGCTAGACTTCGCCTTTCCAGGGTATACCAACCACTTTTGTTTTCTCTTATATACTGTATACTATTGTAACATTGTTATTTGAGTAGAATAAATAGCATTTTTTATTATTATTATTATTTGTGAGTATTATGATCACTAACCTAAGAGATCAAAAATTTGCGTAATTTTTAAAATATACGGATGCCCAAGTTATCTCTGACCAAATTTCAGAAAGTGATTCTAAAAGTAATTTGCAACACAACAGTTCCCATAGAGTATTATTATTATTATTATTTAATATAGCTAAGAGAAGAGGCAAATGCCTATACATCTCAGAAACATACAAAAACAAAAAAGAACATTGTCGGTGTACGACGTACAAGAACCCAATAAAGAAAAGCAACACAACAATGACAAGGCAAAAACAATAATGAATGATAATCACGGTCCAGTTGTTAAGTGATGGTCAAGCCGATTTTTGAAAGCGTTCACTGACGGGGCACATACCACTTCACCAGGAAGGGCGTTCCAAGCGTGGAACACACGGTTAGAAAAGAAATGTTCACGAACCGTACACTTGAATGGTATGGTAGTAGAATATTTACAGAATGGATTGGGAAATTTTGAAGAAAAATGGATAGAATGATTCGGACAGATCAGATGGACTGCTTGAAGTACCGACCTTACACCTCTAGACTTCTTCCTTTGAGATGTTTCAAAAGATTTGGTAGATACTATTTGGTAGAATACTATTCATACTCGTGACTAGCTTATCGAAGGAATGTATAATTGCTGCAATATTCTACGGCTACGACTGGGGCAGTTACGGAAAGTTCTTGATTCTATCCGAAAAAGATGTGAGCTTTGCATTAGAGAAGGTGGTAGGCATTTTCAGAATTTTTTGTGGTAACTTCCGAAAATCTATGAATAATTAAGAATGTCGCAAATAACTTTTCCTCAGATAGTGTATATGTCACTGTTTGTACTTTCACAATTTGACATCTATTGTCCAATGAATATGAAGATTGGATAGAATGTATTATACGTCATTGAAAAGTTTTATATATAAGGCAATTTCCGCAGATAATTTCCATGAGGGTTTACGAGGCGGAATTTAGAGTAAACTATGACCAAAGATTATGGCTGAAGAAAATGTTATAATCATTTCTTCCTTACCCACCCTAAAATAAGTAAAGTATTTCCTAAAAATGTCCATGAAACCACCCTAGTCTAATAAAGAATTTTTCCTCCTTCAAATGGTGTACACTGAATTTTTATTGAGATGATAGTTTTCAAGTTATATGTTTTTAGTGAAAGCATTGTGAAACGTTGCAGAATGGTAGAATCTTGCATAACTTTACTTCGAAGGAGAATTGGATCTTAACCTAAAGAAATGGCAATTGCAAATTGCCTGTAGAATTACCTCATCAAATTTGGCCAGAGATAACTTGGGTAAATATAAAAATGTAAAATAGAATTATTTTCCTGAATCTACAAAATCTTCTAGATACGAATTATTTTGATTGTGAGTAATTCAACAATAAGCATAATTCCTCCAAAAAAATTTCCAACGATACACACCATGAAGGGGCCTCTCATTTGTTTGAAGCCCAATTTTTGGAGTTTCGGACCAGTACTATAGTTATTATCTACCAAGTCGTACTTCGATAGAATTAAACTTAAAAAACCATGATCCCTAAAAATATTAATGCATCTGGAGAATTCAGAGATAACAGGATGCCCCTTAAGAAAAGAGAATCCGGGAAGAGATTGTTGCACAGGCTTTTTCAAGACATCGATGAGATTCCTTCCATGTTCGTCCATATAGAACTTTTTGAGGTACCTGCCAGAAAGACCAGTCTTAAGAGCTATGGTATTTTTTCTGATTGCCACCATGTATGCCCAACTCTGTTCATCTGAAGGGACAAAGTGGGAAGTTAAATATTCTCGTAATTCTGGATAAAGTGTCTCCAAATTATTTTGCAAGTGTGGGGCGTAGGTAACATAGAGACCTCTGCTAACTGCATCCTCTATAGTCTGAATATACTGCTCATAATAGTTTTGTCCCAGAAGTAAATAAGTGAATCTAGTCTTATAAGTTAAGTTCAATATAAAAGCAGATAATATGATGCCAAAGAAGAAAAACATATTCGAATATAATGCAACGCTTGTCCTTCCTTGTTGTTCCAAAAAACATTTTGATATAATTTCTAAAATTTCCAGAGGGTGGTCCTTTGAGTTCAAGTCGCCGCTTATTTTCATCAACATCCATTTTAAGACAGACAATGTTAATGAAAGAGTAATCCACACTATCCATATACTGATCGGCAGTGCGACCACCATATATTTCCAAGACGGTATCTCTGGTGACCTAGGAACATGCCAGTAATCGTTGTCAATTCTAAGTGGAAGTGTAATAAAATCCACTAAACCATTTTCAGGACGCAAAGCATGAAGACAAAGATCGCATTCTTCTAGAAACAACTTATTTTTGTAGTGAAAGTAATTATCGTTTGAAATTATATAGGATGGTGATTGGCGCATAAAATCGGAAAACATATCCAAGATTTCAACTATGATACCTCTGTTCTTGGTACAGTTAGTGACGCAGATCACATGTGGAAACCAAATACCACCCATGCATAATTTAAGGTTTTTTGTACCAAATGATATTCTTTTAACTTCCTTCGAAGTCATTCGTATTCTTCTTACTGAGTTTTCTTCTTCATTATATAATTTGGACCTATTTGAAAAGACTGAAATACTATTATATAGTATAGCTGTAGATTTTTCAGAAATTGCATACTCTACGAATACGATTTTTGAAATGTGTCGTGAAAATATTTCCTTTTCAGTTCTGGTCCACTTGGGAGAAATCAATAAATACGTAGCAAAACTGTTGAAACTGTTACTTGTTGTAATGTTATCCAAGAGCTTTTCGAATTCATTAAGGCCTATGTCCGAGATATATAAGTCTGGCCTCAGATCTGTCAATAAAGGTGATACTAACTTATTAATGTCGTATCGGGTAGTCGGGTAGGCTACATTCACTTCCAGGTTCATGATCACAACACTCTTCAAGGTGTCATAGGTCGTCATAGCTTGAATGACTAAATTCAAACACTGGGTTAACGTTCCTAATTGGGCGCAAGAAAGAATATTGATATTCATTATGGCTCAGTCCATTTACCTAACTTGCACTCGATGGAATGAATCTGGAGCGTCAAATTGACCTCAATGGGATAACACCTCATTTATAATTTGAATGGATGATGGATAACGCATTAGTTGATTCGATTATATCTATTTATAATATATTTTTGTTGTTGATTTTTCAAAGTAAACACTTAACTCAAATTGGGAAGCATACTCACAACTTACACAACTTACAATTTGAATGGTTGATGAATAAACGCATTAGTTGATTCTAGTATAGCAACTAGTATGTTTGTTATTGTTGATTTTTCAAATTAAACGCTTTACTCTAATTTGGAAGCTAATCGGTATGACACACAAGATTCGATCAATTGTGAACGAACTGGGGAGGGTGGATACACTGACCGCCAAAAACAAAAAGCAAACACCCATGTATGCTTCAAATATTGTATGGAGTAGTCCGTTACTTTGTGATAGTTCATTTTAAAATGGAATGAAATAAAAAATTACTTATTGTAACATTTTTCATTAACTTACGGTGACTCGAGATTATTTATTATCGTTGAACTCCGGCTCCGGCTTGTGCCTCATAAAAAGCTCACAAAAAAAAACTAAAAATTTAGCTCTTCACTCAACAGTATTATAGTGAAGAGATCCGGATCCACTAAAGATCATAAGAGTCACAGAGTCCCTGATAGATTATATAAATTCCACCATTATGTCATTGTATTTACCCGCCTTATTTTATGTGTCAAAATACTCTGTGGCGCTGTAACTTGACACGTACGTGATTAGTGAGAATAAAAAAGGAGAACAATGTCCTTATAGCGTCCCTATTGTATTTGAATTCATTCGAGAGGATGGTTCTTGGAAATAAACCTCCTGAGCAACTTAGTAGTCTACTCGAGATAATAGTATTTATAACAGTGTCTCTTGGTAACTCTTAGTGAGTAAACTTCTTTTAAATGCTTCTGATTAATTGCATGCTTTACATTTTTAAATACCACCTTTGTGTTAATGTGAAATTAATGACTGCACGCTCTTTCAAATTACTTCGCTTTCCATTCTTGTATTTTTGCTTCGCCGTTCTTTAATCCAACCGGAATGTTTTAACTAAATTGCATTACCTTTGTACAGAACTAAAGCGTCCCTCACAAGTTTTCTGTTTGTATTGTATACTTTCTCTCGGTGCCTGATTGCTTTTTGCTGTATTTGTAAATAGTGGTTCTTTATTTGCGTAATACTTGCTAATAGGGATTTGTATTATCTTTTCTTACTAATTGCGGTACTTGATATGTAACGGATTTGTATGTACTCTTGTGTGATTCCCCGGATACCCATTTCTTTGTTCTTATTGTAACGTCCATTTACACGCCTGGGTGATGGGGTACTGTATCTATTTTATAATGTCCTGGTCAGTTTGTGTTACCTATTTGTCATATGCATGTGCCCGCTTACTTTGAGAGATTGTATTCCATGTGAACCAGTGGCGTTCTTTAGGGTAAATTGCTGGGGAGTCCTGGAGGAGGACAACATATCGTATAGAGAAAGTAAATAACTCCAGATATCCAACGCTACTGTGAGAATGTGTGAGTGATTGCTAGATAATTGTTCCGAGGTATTGTGATGTCCCCAGGGATTAGTTTACGTGACCCTTCGGGTAGTGTTCGGTTTCGTTCTTCAGTAATATCTGAGCCTTCGTGGGCCTTGTCACCCCGAGGAGGTCAGATACAATTCCTTTGATAGTAACTTCTCCGGTCGACTCGAATTAGGTTAGATCCCCTCTTCAAGGAGATCTCTTGGGCATGCCACAATTACCCTTACCTTACTGTCCATTTAAACTTACCCCTTGTAATTGAGGTTCAGCACTGATTACCGGAAGTGCAGCTGATTACAGGAAGTGCAGTGATTGACCGGTGCGCATGCTGGCTGTATCCCCTTTTCCTGCATAACTTTACCCTTTCCGCTGCATAAGAATGATATCTGATTTGAGCGAGTACCGACCTAACAATATGTAGTAATAAGTCATTTAGACCCGGGGCGTTATTGGTTTCACTGGGCCGCTTTGCGAACCACTGCGTAGAGTAGATTTAACCACAGGCTGATGAATGTTTCCATTTATTGAGGGTTGTTGCTTTTGAACATTATTAATAGAAATATATTATTCTGGTATTATTGTGTTTCGAATATTTGAACCTCCCGTCACTGTTTCCTTGCTCTCGTTAGGTGTAATATTGGTTGCCTACACAACGTAATGTCCTATTCGCCCGCCACTAGACGATCACGATAAAAAGGTTAGCGCTCTTTAGATTACTTCGTATAATTCCAGGTCTCCGTAAACCCCTAGATCTTTTAGAGTACTCCGTAAAATCCCAGATCTTAGAGTACTCCGTAACACCCTAGATCTTTTAGAGTACTCTGTAAGGTACGGGATAGCTCAATAGTATCATTCGATGTAGTTAATATACTCCCGAGTATACCAAATGCATAATGTATGAATATAATCGAAAATATCTTAATAAAAAATAACATCAATATGGTCATAAAAAACGAAATTTCAACCCTTTTCGAACTTCACGTGAAGGAAAATCACTTTCAATACAATAGTAACTCTTACAAACAGAAAGATGGACTCACCGTAGGTTCATCTCTCAGCTCAGTCCTGCCAGAAATCTTTATGTCACTTTTAGAAAGAAAAATCCTAAAATGAACACACGCAAAGCATATCATTTTTTGGTCCAGATATGTAGATGACATATCGGCTTGCTTCTTTGGGACACATTCAGAAGTAGGAAACACACTGGAATATATTTAAGGGTATTCAGCATAATTTACTATGAAACCACAATGTGATATAAAAAAAGTTTTCTGGGTATAACTTTATTCAAGAATAATGATGAAATTTCCTTTGATATATTTAGAAAACCCACAACGACAGATGAAACCATACCCAACTTTTTAAATCATCCGAACACTCATAAATTCACTGGTTATAGATAGATCAATGTTACAAAGAGCATTACGTTGAATAGGGATCCGAATTCAATTAAACAAATAGCCACAAACAATCAATTCGAAACCAAAACCAAAATTTCTCTCATAAACAAAAAAGTAAAATAACTCATTCTGAAACAAATATACTTCATTTCCAAAACAGAAAATAATAACAACAAATTTAAAAAAAAAACTTACCTATTTTGGACCAATCTCGCAAAAATAGCTCAAATATTTTCAAAAACTAACATTGAAATAGCTTTCACATCCTCACATAAAATTTTCAACCTCTTTTTCTTGCACTCATATGTCGCAACGAAAGCACTCATTGCCACAACCTTAGTGCATGTGTTAGGAAGAAACGGGAAAAGAAGACTGTGTTAGATCTTTCTCGATTCAGGGTCGCAGGCAAACTTCATGTCCAAAGATGTGTTCCGGCATCTAAGATTAACTAGAAAATCTGTGAACCTCTCAGTAGCTTGCATTTCCGATGCATATATGGACGTACACCACTCAGTTTCCGCAAAAGTAAAGTCACGCTTCACTTCCTCGAATTATCCTCGAATTTCTCGTAGTGCCACAAATTACGAAAGAAGCACCTTTTATTTTAATCAATAGGACAGACTTAGAATTATCAAAGAATATCGTCCTTGTGATTTCTATATTCTATAAACTTTTCAGCATCGGTCAAATTAAGCTGAAAAACCAACCCGGTGCTTTTCTACAAAAAAAACACTTTTGGAATGGGTTGTTACAGGTGAAATAAACGCATCTCGTGATCATGCGCAATTAGATGCCACCTGGAAATAAACTCATTAGGTTACGTTCAAGCAAATTTAAAGAATTCACACTTCACAAAGTATTGCCTCCAGGAGAGAGGTATTTTAGGACTCACTTCCGAAACAACCATAAAATATACGAAATTAGAGATTGTCGTTCCGCAGCTTTGAAATTGAAAAAATACAGCGAACTGAACCACATCTCTCACTGTGGTAAAAGTGAAAACACCTCCGAGGCTTCTTATCCACTTCATCACGCTTCATCACCGACAGTAGCACGACCAAATTACGTGTCGTATTTGACGGTTCCCCGAAATTCTCGACGGATGTATCTCTTAATGATACACCTGTGGTCAGCTCTATCGTCCAGGACGATTTATTTAGTCCAAATAGTTCACATCCGTTCGCTTCAACAGACGATATAGAAAAAATGTATCGTCAAACATAAGTGCATCCTGAAGATGCTAAAAATCAAAAGGTTCTATGTTCATCCAATAAACACAAATTGAAGCAAGAGTATGCCTTGAAGACGGTTACACCTGGAACATCAAGTGCGTCATTTTTAGTTACCCGCGCTCCTGATCAGCTCGCCGAAAATACCTCGTTGTCAAAGCGCGATTTCTGCGTCTACGATCTCACTACTGGCACAAATTCTTACCAGGATATTATCAAACCCTGCGATCATCTTCTTGACAACTCAAAAATTGATAGTTCTTACTTACGTAATTAGGCTTCCAACGCTCCAGATAGCATTAAGTTCTCTAAACCCCAAATAACCAACAATTTAATTCTTGCGGAACATGTGCGCTCGAATACGCTACATTCCAGATGGAAATATCACTGGCCTGTCAATGGCAGAAACGCCATCAAGAGAATAATTTGCCAGTGTGTACGCAAAGGCTTAAGGCTACCTCTATTTCTCGTACACAGCACCCGACCCTTTTTATCTCTCCAATTCATATATCATAATTTATTATATTTGTTTGTATTGAAATTGATATTTCAACGCCGGGGAATATGTTAAGGCGCAAACTACTGCCCACTAGGTAATCTTGCGCAAATCACTTGTACATGAATATGCTTCCAAAATAACTAAGTTTCTCTATGAAAGAAGAATAAACACAGAAACATAGACGAAATTTCATGTTATTCTTGATATGTCAAGTCAATTCTCTCTTGAACATTCATCGCATTAGTATTGTATTCCAAAATGGTTCCACACCAGTGGCTTCCAACAGACCAGTCTCACAGAGACCACTGGACATAGCACCACATAGAAGAAGTCTAGTAAGTTAATTTTGTATACATTATCATTTTATAAGTTATATTTTTTATACTATAAATATATGTTCTATACTTGTTCAAATGTAGCATTCTTTCAATTCATTTATGACAGTCCATTTATCTCGTATCTAGGTTTTTACTTTATTTTATTAGTTATTTATAATTATAATTCTAACAACAAGTCTACACACAGAGTGCTCATATTGGGTATATCTTATGGAATTCAATTCGCAACGTTGATTCCGAAATACATAGGCTATTTTGATATAGTGGCAAAATTCCTAACCAACTTCCAAATCTTTAGGCAATTTCGATCATACAGAAATTCCATTTGCAATAAACTAATTGCAAATTTACAGCTTATTGGACAACTCTTAGATACTATACCAGGAAACTGTTGACGTTTTTGGTTCTGCAATAAATCTCTACTCTTGATAACCAATAAATTTTGAAGGGTCGCACATCCCATTTCATAACATCTTAAAGCGGCATTGCTAAAGGACAGTGCTTCCGATCTATTCGATACGAGAGGTCCGCTATCCAAACAATTTGACCAACCCAGGAATTTCCATAAATCTTGGCTAAAATAACCTATACACGTTCAGTTTTATTTATGAATTATGGTCCGTCTAGAAAGTATCCGGAATTCATTATTTTTCATGTTTTCAATATACTCTTTTTTTGTACCATTCTAAGACAAAAGTATAAAATAGGTTATGCAGATAGTCGACTATGGTCAAAATTGCATGACAATACTATTCATAAAATAGTGTTGATTGTCAACAGGTATACAATTCATGAAATAATGTCGCAACTAGAAAAAAGAAAACAGGTAGAATATTTGTTTTCAAAACGTTAAAAAATTGAATGAACTGGGAAAAAGTGCTGTATATGAGATAACAAAGACGATAAAAAATTTCATGGATATGAGGCATAGACAACTTTCAGGAAGGTCGCGTAAGATCGAAGGAAACAATTTAAACACTTTATTGGCTCTAGGACGACACAATCCTGACTGGGGTTTCGCGAATTGGGTAACAGATTTGGAAATCAACGAAATATAAAAGTATGTCCAGAAACCGTACGTATGTCACTGAAAAGCCAAGGCTTCGTATCAAGGAAACCAAAATATTCCTATAATGAAACCTCTACAAAAGGAACGAAGGATACAATTTTATCAAAGTTTTCAAGAAGATAATTTTAATAATCTCTTCTTCTTGAAAAGGCGCATGTTTTATATGGCGTTTTAGCAGGATAATGCAAGATGCCATACTTCGGCCTATATTCAAGCTTGGATGCAAGAACACCAAGTGACAATCATTTCATGGCCAGCAGCTTTACCAGATCTTAGTTCCATTGGAAACACATGGGGAATAATGAAGATTGAAGTTAAACAGATAGCGCGACGAAATAAAGATGATTCAATTCAGTCAGTTTTACAGTCCTGGACTACCATCACCGAAAATTATGGAGGTGATCTAGTTTCGGATGTACCTCGACGTTTAGTCAAGTGTTTATGGTTAAATGGATGAGTAAATAAGATGAATATTTTGTTATAATTTTTTAATTAAAGAATTAAAAATATATACTAAATAATTACTGTTCCGCCTCATTAGAGACGACCCTGCCGTTCGAAATTATTTTGTCATCGATACTTAGGCCTTTCACGTTGATATTTCGATCTAGCAGTTTTTCAGCTGCTAACTGAAGTGTTATTCGGCACTTCTGGTTATTTGTTTTCTCATTATTATATATGGCCTTAGAAAACATGGGAAGTTATTTAGAGATTTTTATATATTTATGCCTGTTAATTGCACATGACACAGCATTCAGAATTATAAACTGACTATATCCTCCTTCTTTACTTGCATTAATTTCATAACTTTTCTGTAACCAATAAGAAGGTTTATTTCATTCATTCAATCCACCTCCAAATGGACCTTCCCAATCAATTATGTTAATTTTCCTCTTTTTGTTAGAAGGGAAGCATCGAGCACCTCTAACGTTCAGTCTTTGAAAAGTTATTCTAGTGATAGTCAAACTAAGCATGTAGCCTTTGCTACATTATGCACTATTATTCGGATATTCAAATTGGTCGTACTTAGCTTGTGACATTTCGGTCCAAGCTATCGCGGTTATTATTGTTAATATAGTAATCCAGTCGATTGCCAAATATTGGTAAATTCATTACACTTGGTTTTAGTGTAATAATCATACCTTCTGACTTGGTTTATATACAGTAAATAAGAATTATAGTTCTTTGTTACCATAGTATATTACAAGTGTTTTACTTTAATTCCTTATCATTTTCGTGGATTTATCTTATTGGATAAACAAAGCTAGTTCATCATCGAGATAACTACATACAAGTGCCCTTGAACTCTTCACTTAACTACGCCAAAAATACAGTCCACTTAAACCCATCGAAATAAATCAGCGATATTAATTAAATTGCAATTGCATATTATTTCAGAATACTGAAATAATGGGCAAATACTGAGGTAATCTAACCGTGGTACGTTATAATTACAATTGAGCTTTGTTTTTTCCAGATACTTTCTAGATGGACTATATTTACATATTATTGACACAGTATGAACTCAATTTCTTCGCCCAAGAAATTGAATTCTTACATTAATGTGGATGACGTTTATTTTCAACAAGACGGCGCTATTTGCCCAATAAGCAACAAAACAATCACAATTTTGCAAGAAAAGTTTCCTGGCCGTGTTATTTCTCGAAGAGGTGATCACAATTGGCCACTCAGATCTTGTGATTTAACACCTTTAGACTTTTTTCTGTCCGGCCACTTGAAAGATAAGATCTCTCTTTGTGGGAGCTGGTTGGATAGAAAATATTACTAGATTGACTTATTTACGAATGGGGTGCGAACCAAACCTAGTCGAGCGGTCCTAGAAAGAGTACGACCTTCGCGAAAATGGAAGGTCTTTGATGTAAATAAATTCTCTCTGTCATAATGAAAATAGTAATGAAAGTCAATTATGTATTTTACGAAGTATAATGATAAAGTGTGCCATAATACAATAGTTGTATCAATCCTAAACTCAATAAAATTTGAATAAAGATGACACAATGAATAATTAAAGACAGGGCGATGCGGATCTCTCAAGCACTACGAATCATTTATATAATTGTTAATTCTGTTAAAATTCTTCAAACATAATAATTACGAAGAGATATGTCAACCTACTTCTTAATTTCTGACTACTTTAATCAGGCAATTTCAACCTGAATAATATACCAAAAGTTTTCAGATACTTCTTAACCCTAGACTCCAAGACCATAGATTCAAAATAAAACTAGGCACACGTGGTTTTCTACAAGAAATTACCTATTTAACACGAACAATAAACGATAAAGAATGACTACTGGTACCTTCAATTCTTTGATCCCGGAACTTAGCACTATATTCAATTTCCCTAATTCTTTTGACTCAATTCTTAAACAAAAAAAAAATACTAATATCACTCAATATAATTATAATAATGCACCGCAATCTTTTCTCGACGATCTTGCTAGTTTTTCCGACGTGTCAAGACTCCCTAACAAACTCTCTTTTGGCCCTTTTAATTCCGCGTACGGGTCGATTTTCTCCTTGCAAATTTTTTAGTTTGTTCACCCGCTCAAAATTGCAACTTAGCACTCTTCGAAATTTCGGCTCTTTGTCCAGCCACACGTGTTAATTTCGACGTCAGCGTTTTTCTCTGAAGCTTTCCGTTCCTAAACTCATCTGAAGGAATATGTTTACGTTTCGTAGAATCAGCTTTTATGAATTTTTTAATCTGTAGCTTGTTATTACAATATATAGGCCAGAGTAGAAGAATTTCCTTTCATTAAGCCGCCGTTCGTGCGTGCAAACGAAAGCGAATTCCTAAGTTTAACCTTAACTGGTCTGGAGATTAGAATAAAGAAATTAATTCCGGGGCATTGAACCTCGTGTTGAATTTACTATTGTCCACTGAATTAATCCCTGTATCATTACAGCCTTTTCATGAATTCTAAATCTAGGAGCAAAGTCAGAATATAACTATAAGACCAACGTAAGGCCAGTGGTTACATACGCGATAGAGACCAGAGCAGAGAACACCCAACTAAACGGCTTTTGAGAACTACTGAAATGTGAACGCTAAGATCAATAGCAGGACACATATTATTCGACCACAAGAAAAATGATGAAATAAGGGAGATATGAGACATCCAGGATGTGGTAAGATGGGCAAGAAACCAGCGAAGGGAATGGGGAGGCTATGTGGACAGAATGTCAGAGGACCGGTTGGCAAAGATTGAAAAAGAGATCAAACCAAATACATCCCAACCACCAGGACGACCACCTACAAGATAGTATGAAAGCTGATCTTCATCATCCCAGCTGCAGCGTGGAAACCATTGATGTAAACATATCGCTTTTCATTCTTGTATTTTTACTTCAGTGATATTAATTCGACCGAATTGGTTCACTAAATGCATTGCCTTTGTATATAACTAAAGCGGCACGGCCCTCACAGGTTATCTATTTATATTGCATACTTTCTCTGGGTGCCTGGTTGCGGTTGGTTATCTTTATTAATAGTGGTTCTTTATTTGTAATGTTTATGTTATTCGCAGTGCCTGGTATGTAACTGCTTTGCATGTACTTTTATATGATCCCCTGGCTACCTATTGCTTTGCTTTCTTTTATTGTAACGTTCATTAACAAACCCAGGTGATGGGGTACTATATCGACTTGATAATGTCAATAATAATTTATTGATCCTTCAAGACATTCAACAATGTATAGGATAAATCACGAATAAAAATATTCATTAATGCTGTAGTAGCACTTGTTCACTAATAGTGCCTCAACCTTACTCTTGATAAAACCTAAATGCATGCGCTCGCTTATTTTGCGAAATTGGATTGCTAGTGAACCGGTGGCGCTCTTTAGAGTGAATCATTGAGTAGTCCTGGTAGAGAACGTCGTATCGTATAGAGCAAGTAAATAGCTCCAGATATCCAACGCTGCTGCAATAATGTGTAAGTGATTGCTGGATCATTGTCCCGAAGTATTGTGATATCGCCAGGATTGATTCGCGTGACCCTTCAGGTAGTGTTCGGTTTGTACTATAGTAATATTTGAGCCTTCCTGGAACTTGGCCACCCAAAGGAGGTTAGATGCAGTCTTTTTAATAGTTACGTTTCCAGTTGACTTGAATTATGTTAGATTCCCTCTTCAAAATGATCTTCTGGGTATACCACATTTCCATCCAAATTTCGTCCTCGAGAGTTTCTGCACTGGTTACAGGAAGTATAGCTGAAGGTGCACGCTGGCTGTAATCTCCTCCGCTGTATTAGAATGATATCCTATGCGAGAACGTTACTGACCTAACAGTATATAGAAATAAGTCATTTATATCCGGGGCGCTATTGGGTTCACTCTGTAGCTTCACGAAACACTGAATAGAGTAAATATACCAGCAGACTCATAAATATTTGTTTCCGTTTTTGAATTTACTGTTGCAGAAATATCGAGACCGGCAAAATGACGTGTTTTATCGATTATGAGAAAGCTTTCGACAGAGTTAAACACGATAAACTGATGGAATGCTTACAGAAAAAAGGTCTGGATTCAGATGATATCAGAACAGTACAGAACCTTTACTGGGAACAGGATGCTTGTGAGGACCCATATTGGCGATACTGAAGTCATAAATATTCAAAGAGGCGTAAGGCAGGGTTGTGTCCTGTCTCCGCTCTTGTTGAATCTGTATTCCGAGGAAATTTTCGCAAACGCTCTCCAGAACGCAAAGGAATGCATCAAGGTTAATGGAAAAAGGGTAAATAACATCCGATATGCCGATGATACCGTACTGATTGCTGACACTAAAGAAGAACTACAAAACCTATTAAATGGAGACGTAGATGAAGGAAATATATACGGTATTAAGGTAAATCAAAAGAAAACCAAAATATTGATGGTATTGAAAAACAATAACCCTAGAACTAATATATCAATTGATAGTCAACCCATTGAACAAGTTGAAAAATACAAGTACCTTGGTTGTCTGGTGAATAGTGGATTGGACCCAGATCAGGAAATAAAGACAAGAATAGAACTGGCAAGAAACGTGTTCCTGAAAATGCGTTCTTTGTTTCGAAAAATCTGAGGCTCGCTCTCCGGTACCGTATGGTGAAGTGCTATGTTTATAGTATACTGTTATACGGCCTGGAAACATGGACCTTAAAGGTGAATACTTTACGCCGTCTGAAAAACTTGGATGAAAATATTTCGCCGTATGCTGAGCATTCCATGGACAGACCATATAAGAAATGAACAAGTTCTGAGAAGAATGAACGTGGATCGAGAACTTTTGGGTATAATAAAAAAGAGAAAAACAGCTTACTTTGGTCACGTACTAAGACATGAGAGATATAACTTCGTAAGGCTGATAGTGGAAGGAAGGATAGAAGGAAGCGGGGTCCATGTAGACGGCAAATGACGTGGTTAAGAAATATCAAAGAATGGACCAGCTCAGACTTCCAATCACTAATAGGAAAAGCACAGGACAGACAACAATTTGCAGAAGTCATCGCCAACCTTCGTTAGAAGATGGCATCTAAAAAGAAGAAGTATAAAATATCCAATATTAAATGTATTGCTTCTTTCAGAAGTAATTCAAACATTTTAAATTGGGGGAATGTATGTATATATTCTCACACATATGCTGCTAAGACTTGTTGCAGGACGTGATACGTATATGTGCCATAAAATAAAGAAAAAACTGAAGAACTATAAACGAATAAGAAATTTAACAAAGGATATATAAATTATTTTATTTTCTGGTAAGTTTATGGAAAAGCCCCTTCTATGTTTTTTGCAGAATGAAGTTTGTCTATGAGTAGGTCAAAGTTGTATAAAAGGTCCAAGTAATAATGTATGAAGACAGCTACAGAAAGATAATCTGTGACTTGAGTGAGGTTCATGTCTATGATGACAGTAGAATAAGATCATAACCTCTGGTTTCGTGTCCTCAAAATAGTTTTCAAATTTAGGAGTTTCTCCCTCACTTGTCTCACTACTTTCAATAAAATAGAATGGATTCCGAATCAGCTATTAACACGGCAGATCTGCTTCTTCGCCAAATTTCAGATGTTAAAATAGCGTAAAAACCTCAATCCATTTTTCATCTTCAGAGTTTATTAGGTTTACAATTTTCAGGTCATCTGCCCCAGTCAAAAAATTTACTCTTGTTAAAGAAGAACTACAATTCCTAAATTTAGACGAAGTTTCTCAGGAGAAAATTCTGGATACGTTATATTATATTTATGGTGATGTGAGTATCAATATGCTGACATATTGTGCAATTATGAAATATTTATCTTTATATTAAAGGATTTCAAACTGAAAGATGCCTCAGGATATAAAAATGAAAACTCCAATCTAGGCAAAAAATTTTGGGTTGGGCAAGGAACCTTGGTGGTTAAAGGTGGCTGTGATTTTTCAAAAAGTAAAGATGAAGCTGTTGATGAGTTAGACAAACTCAAACATTTTGCTTTATTTCGGCTAGAAAGGTTCAGTTAATGCATATTTTTCTTACCAACAAGGAATAAATTCTAAAATTTTTAGTTATGGATTCCACAAAAATCATAGTATGGAAGCTTTGGACTACTGCTCAGGAAATATAGAAGACTGTTTATATCTATTATATTGCAAGTACTTCCAGTTACCATATCCATTTCACCATCACAATGTAGATTGTACTGATGAGGAACTTTTGGAGCTGAGAGCAGATGAAAAAAGCTCTTTGGAATCCATATATGAAAAATCCTTCCAAGAGAAAGTGAAAAATTCTGTTTGGATACTGGAGTTAAAGTTGGATTATTTGATTAATCTGTTTCGTAAAAAAGAAGTGAAAGTAGAGAATAAAATTCCTCAGCAGAAAGTGAAAAAAAAAGAAAAATGCAAGTTATTCGCAAGAGGACATTGTAAATATGGAGACAAGTGTAGGTTTTCACATGAAGTAGAAGAGATTAAGAAGGATGTGAATGAAGTAGACAATACTTTTGAACTAGAAATCAGATTTCCACCAAACAGTAAATATCCATTTGAACCACCTTTGATTTTTTTGAGGAAAAATGACAATGTTCCCCCTTTAGCTAGGCTTCAAATATGTAAGAGATTATTTGAAGAAGCTGATAGTTATGCTAAAGATGGGATTTCCTCAATTTATACCATCACTGAATTATTATCCAACTCGGATGAAATTATAGAATATTTAAAGAAAGATTTACAGTTTCTAAATCCAAAAACAAAATTATTCGACGAAGTGAAAGTAGGAAAATCTTTCAAACATAAAAGTTCACATTATAAAAGAGGTATGACAAACAAGGACAATAAACGAAATTATAGCGAAGATGAAATATTACGGGAAAATAACGATATAGCAGCAAGGTTTCAAACTAAAGTAAATAGAAGAGAATATGGAGTGATGTTATCTTCAAGGAAGACTTTACCAGTTTGGAATTATATGAATGACGTATTGAATACAATAGAAAGTTCTCAGGTTAGTACTTGAATTCTGGAAATGTTCAATTTTAATTTAAATCTTTAATCCAGTAATACAACTTGCAGTGCATGACAAAAAGAAAGGTCCACCTGCTGTCCACTCAGCAGGCAATTTTTTCGATTTAGAAATATAGTAGTAAATCTATGTTGCATCCACTGTCACATATTGACTTCCGCTTAAATAACTCCAAAGAATGCTCTGAATCATAGACTCATTGTTTTTGGTCTGCTCTTAGCATTTGCTTCACCCACTTAGAAACCAGCTTTCTCATGCAAAATAAAGCTTTCACACTCCTTCGATATCTTTAGAGTGTCAGTTAACTCCTGCATCTTAACTGGTTTGCCGAAACGTTTTTTTTAAACTTTCTTAATTTTTTCCACTTAAACCCCTCTTTTGTATAAGCAGACCGTGGTGTTCGTATGATCACCTTTAAATTCAGCAAACCAGTCAATACTGATTGATTCGTCTGGTGCAGAGTCTGGATAACAATTATCAAGCTAAGCCTCTGTTTCAAGAGTGTTTTTTCCCAGCAAATAGCAATGCTTTATCAACACCCGTAATTATTTTTTCCATTGTTTTGAATATTGAATCATGCAAATTTTATCTCTAAAACCACTAACTTTTGAACCAAATGTCAGATGGTCAGAAATTTTTTACAGCTATCTTTTGAAAGGTAGTACTTTCTAACAAAAATTTTTATTTTGTATTTGTCACACTGGAAACTTATCAGCCCATGTAATAATTCAAAAGTATTAAGTTTTTCATGAAAAAAATCGGAATTGTACAAAATTTTTCAACTGTTATTCTAGGAAATTCCACTTATTCTTAACTTCAAGTTCCACTTCAATCAATGTAATTGTAATACAAGGAAAATATAATTTTGGCCAGAGATACGAAATCCGTTAGCCCCTAAGTGTTTTGATAATTAATTAAAATCCAGGAAGAAGCACAGTGTCGACATTTCCAAATTCTTTCACAAATTTCTAAATAGATAATAAACAGAAAATTCAATATTAGATTGTTATAACCATATTGTTATTTTACCCCATCATACTATTCACTCTAATACTCAATGTTATTTCAATTATTTTAAAATATTTTGTTTCTTTCAAGGTACAGGATTTGTAGACAAATTTCCTATACATTTTTTCCCCAATTTTTATTCAATATGGTGTTCTTCAAGACATGATAATCTCCTACTTTTTGATTTCATCACAATTTTATGTATTGAAATTGAGTCTCATTTATCTCTGTAGAAATTCTTCAATGAAAAAATTAGTCATGAGCTGATTAATTATAATCTTCCATTATTACTAATTCTTCTGTCATATTGTGATGAAATTGGCTCTAATGCCTAAATTCACTTTAAGAATGAGAGAGGAAATTCAGTGAGATTGAATCATATTTTCTAAAATCTCTGCTTAAATTTGAGCATTAAACAAATATGATAATTAGTAATGTACATTAGATGTCATTAATTGCAGGTAACAATTATAAGTGGTGAAACAGGCTGTGGTAAAAGTACTCAAATACCTCAATATATTTTCGACGATTGGATCATAAAGCATAAACCTGATTCGAAACAAAAAATTAATATAATCTGTACACAACCTAGAAGGATATCAGCTATAGGAGTAGCTGAAAGAGTGGCCCAAGAGAGGTTAGAAAAAGTTGGTAATACCGTGGGATATCAGATTCGTTTGGAGAGTAAAACGTCAGCAAGTACCAGGCTGATGTTTTGTACCACTGGTATCTTACTCAGGAGGTTGGAGAGCGACCCTCTTATGCCAGAAGTTACTCATATCGTAGTGGACGAAGTACACGAGAGAAGCGAAGAAAGGTAAGGGGCAGAACAGTTCCTTGAGGAAACCCTTCGGAATAAATCAACAATTTATAAGGAAATTAAATAAATTTCATTATTCTTTCAATTTATTTAACAAGGGAGAGTAGAATCTCATTATCACGACTAAACTTGTATTGAATCACCCAGTATTTTTCAGAAAGTAAAATAAGCATGTTGAAAATATTGTTGCATATCAAAATCTTTTTCATTTCAACATATTTTGTTTCAACACATTGAAGTGAAATGAGAAATGAAAATTTATATAAAAATTTTACAAATACAGATCGTAAAGTTTGTACTGCTTTTAGTTATCATCAAGCACATTCTTTCTCTAATATAGTGTAATTGATCTATATATCTGGATCAAATTAGCGATGTGAAAATTTACAACTCTTACTCAGAGTTCAGGTTCGTTGAAAATATCATCACTGTAGCTGGGAGTGCGGATGAAAATCCATGTTTGTCCATTTCAATACATTCACAGGAATTGGTCATATCATAGTCCTGTTTGCATTATATTAATAATGATGTTGACTAAAAGGCTTACGAAATCCAGCTGATGCAAGAATACCAGCTACAGTATTACAGAAAATACTAATTTGATAATTCAGTTGCCTCCTACTATATCGCACTTTTTATCCAACTATATGCCAATTCAATCCAATATCGCACTGCGATTAGTTTACCGCCGTATTTTGTTTATTGTTCCAGTTTTTGGAGAAAGCAAACAAGAGCAAATTTATAAATTGCAATCACTTATAATGATGGGTTGCTGTGGACTAAATTTGTTTTACTGTGTGGGTTTCTTCGACTGAAAAGAACCCTCACAAAGGTGAGTACTACTAGAATAATAGTGCGATAATCTTAGGCTGAGGAAGTCGCTGAAAGCAACAAGAGTGATGACTATGTGAATAATAATGATTTTACATGCGTTACAAAGTATTTAAAAAATTATGACAAAAGGAGAAAAATAGGGAAATTGATTCAAAATGTTATTTGTGGGTTGATTCAATAAGTAATATTAATATTTGATTGGTTACAGTTTTTCTTGGAGCAATTTTAAGATTGAACTGCTAATAAATCAGGAGGAATAAAAGTTGTTATAATTGTTATACATCAAGGTGTGGACAGCTTAATGGGAGAGCATTGGGCTCGTGACCCGAAGGTCCGGGTTCGAATCCTGTTCAGGTGGAAAAGAAATTTTCTAGTTGGTCGGGTGTCTACCACCATTTCACTGTTGGGTCATAAATTAACAGTGCTGTGACTTAAAGTGGCGCAAAATCGCAGTAACAAAGTATCAGGATAATAATAATAATGAGCAAAAATCAATCACACATTTTCTGAAAGGTGTGTTATATTGGATAAGCTAAGTATTTCAAAACCAATAAATTGTCAAAAGTTGAACAAGAGCTTCAACAGAAACTAGTTGAAAATGTCACGATTCATCTAAAAAGAAAGATTCACATGTCTGCTGGCTCAAAACGGACAGGACAAAGAAATTATTTCTTAATGCAAAGATGTCTCCAATGCAACGTAACACACATTAAATAATTTTCTGACATGAAGATGTCTTCCAATATTTTCCACTTTTATGCTTATTTCTGTTTGTAGCATTTGTTCTTGAAGTTCTCGATGAGGTACCAGAAATTCCAACTATTTGAGATAAAAATGATCTTTCTTTATAAATTATCTTGAATTATTTGTAACTATCTTAATAAACAAAATCTGTGGTATTACTGCCCACGTAGAGGAACTAATTTTTATCAACCAAAGATATTAGCATGTATCGATAACTTGTTAGCCTAGACAGAAAATATTGTGATACCATAGCAACGAACAATAACTTATTAGAAGTATTATTGATTGTGAGTGCATGAGTGCAGGTCGCGTTGCTTATTGTTGTGTTAAATCGGATGTTCAGAAGGTAGAAATTTGCAGAAAATTTGTGAGTCGAGATATCGTTGCTTACAGGATTCACGTGAGCCCAATTTTCTTAAGTTGAATTTCACTGAAATAGACTTGAGTGCAGCTGAAATTGTTTGTAGTTCGTAAACAAATAAATTCTAAACCATAAAAGTTGCACGTGTAAACATATTGTCGGCTGAAAATTAATATCTTTTCTTTTGATTATCATTATTTTATTATCGGCTGCTTATTCATGTGTGAGAGTTGCGGTCACGGTTGTTTTCCTGTATGCGTATTGTGAAAACTATCGCTTGTTAAATTGTTCACATCCTGATTCTTCTTAACCCGATCAATCCGTGGCCCTCCATATTCATCGAGAAGCCTTCATTACTGGCCCATTGGAGTGAAGAGCCTAGAACCCTTTCCTATCCTCATATTTTCCGTTCATTACTGAGCAATGTCCGAGTCTGAGATCACTCTAAAGAGTCTGCATGATGAAATATTAAAAAGTAGAGATGAATTGAAGCGTGGAATGCAAGCGGTCGAGGCGAATATCATATTAGAAGTAGAGACTCTCAGAAAAAAGATTTCAATTTTGGAAGAGGAAAACGCTGATCTCAGGGGGGCTGTTCAAATTTTGGAGGGTAGAGTGAGGAAGAATAACCTTGTAATATATGGCCTTAACTCAGACGTACCAGAGACACTGAGTGCAAACTCTATTTGCCACGAAATAAATAAACTGTTGGGGCTCAAACTCGTTGAATCAGATATCAATGATGTTTACCACCTAGGAAGATCGAAAAACAGCCCAATTAAAGTTGAGTTGTTATCATACCGGATAAAAAGGGAAATATTTCAAAATCTGCGAATGCTTAAGGGAAAAGAAGTATACTTCGCTCACGATTTGACGAAACATCAGCGTGAGGAGTACAATCAGCTTCGGGGTTATCTTTCTAATCTGAGGGACCAAAATATATCAAATTGTCAGATTAGAGGAAATAGACTGTATATAGAAAACACAGCTTATACTCTGGAAGAACTCAGCGAACTACAAGAGGTTCCTTTTAAACGCACAAATAGCGCTCCACCCACTCCCAACGTTGAAGAATATCAGGAGCGGACACAGAAAACTCCAAACGAACAGCGTGCGCTCCAGCAGGATAGCCAACTGGTTTCAAAATCTGTCCAGGGCAAGAATAAGGCAGTGTTGAGAGCAGCTGCAGGACCGACAGATAAGGGTCGACAGGAGTCCTTCTCAGCGGGGACTTCGGGGACTCAACTGCGAGGTTCTTTACCATATATCGCTAGGGAGAAGATGAAGACGCGCTCGAAAAAATAAATAAAAGCGTACTCTTATTGTTGTTTCTTTTTTTTTCTTGTTGGGTTGTCGTCACACTGTGTGTTGGTCCACTGTTTCCTCATTGTTTTCTTTTTGTTGTTGTTTTGAATTTCACTAATTGGATGGATCCTAGTATAAGAGATGTCCATTTTTCGCCTACAGCTACAGTTGAGTGTCTTGATGTTGATCAATACAGGTGGTCTCAGCGCTCGGGTGAAGTTACCTTCAAAATACTGCATCAGAACATTAGGAGTCTCCATAAGAATTTTGATGAATTGATGATGCTCCTCAGGAAACTTGATACTCTGCCAGATTGCTTGATTTTAACAGAAACCTTCAATTTGTTAGATGAAGAGAGCTTTGGTATTGCGGGGTATGATATGGTTTATAATCAGGGCGAGATAAATAAGAACGATGGAGTAATTGTTTATTTGAAGACATGTTACACCTTCCAGCACGATATTGTACATATTAAACCAGTGAAGGTACTTGAGGTCACGATCACTCTTCCACAAGGTAGGAAATTACTCGTCACTGGTGTTTATAGACCTCCATCAACAGATGTTGATGATTTCATTGTGTCACTCGAGAAATATCTGAAACAGAAAAAGTCCGCAGTGGTTGAAAGTCATGTAATCGTGGGAGATTTAAATATCAATATTTTGAATGAATCTGATGAAATAGTATCAAATTATATGAACGTCATGAGTGAATACGATTATAGGTCTATGATAAACAAGGAAACACGAAACAGATCTTGCTTAGATCATATATTTCTGAGAAGTGGGTCTCCGGATGACGAGTCTTTGGTTTGGGCGGCAACAGTGCAGACATACATAACAGACCATCGTGCTACAGCCATAAACCTCCCCATGAAAAGAGGGGGGAGAAACCATAGGAAGCAGAGATACCATTGTATTATAGACTATGATACTCTCAAATCTGAGATGTCGAAATTTGAATGGGGGTGTCTGTACTCGTTGGGGACCGCTCAGTTGAAGACAACGTATTTTCTTCAGACGATAATGGACATGGTAGAGAGGAATACTAGGAGGATTAAGATGGGGAGGAGGAATACGGGGAGAAGGGACTGGATAACTGCGGGTGTTGTTGAATCTGTAAATCATAAAAACGAGCTCTATAAGAAATACATTAGAGACAAATATAGAGAGGAATTTGTCAGATATCGAAACCACCTAAACCGAATAATTAGGGCAGCCAAGTGCAGCTATTACAGCGAGAAGATAGAGAAGAATGGGGGTAGCTCAAGGAATTTATGGAGTATACTAAAGGAGAAATATAAGTGTGGAAACCAGGTCGGAGTGAAGGGGATTCGAGGAGGAGATGGTTCGAGAACAGAGGATGAAAGGGAGGTTGCTGATATTTTTAATGGCTATTTTATAAATGCTGCATCGGACCTTGCAAGTAACCTAACTGTTGCAGACACAAAACCATTCAAGCCGGGAAAAATTCAACATTCTTTTTTTCTTAACCCAACGACCCCAGCAGAAGTTGAGTCAACGATTAATAACTTAAAGAGGAATAAATCTCCGGGATACGATGGCATTACAGGTGAAACCTTGGGGAAAATTAAAGACGAAATATCTGTCCCGTTGGCGCATATACTAAATGATGTGTTGCAGTCTGGTTGTTGTCCCAAGGAATTTAAATTATCAATTGTGAGACCAATATATAAGAAGGGAACAGGGGAATCACCTTCAAATTATAGGCCTATATCGCTGATTACCTCTTTTGCCAGGGTATTTGAGAAGATTGTCGGAACGAGGTTGAACAGCTACCTGGAAAAATATGACATCATATCACATAATCAGTTTGGCTTTCGTGAGGGGAAGTCTGCGACGGATGCTGTATCGTACCTGTCTGATATGGTGTATAGGATCTTGGATGCTGATGAGGCGGCAGTGTGTGTGTTCTTGGACCTCTCAAAGGCATTTGACACGGTAAATCATAATGAGATGCTGAATGTCTTGGAAAATATTGGAGTGCGTGGAATACCCCTTCAACTATTTAGTACGTATTTAAAAAATAGGTCACAGAGGGTGCAGGTTGGTGAAGTGTTGAGTGATGTGTTGGAAATACAGTGTGGGGTGCCTCAAGGCACGTTACTGGGACCTGTTTTATTCACGTTGTATATAAATGACATACTAGGTATTAATTGTATGGGAAAGATAATCTGTTTCGCAGATGATATAGCCATTCTCTATAAGGACTTGAAATGGAGTAGTTTAAAGGTGCTAGTCGAGAAAGACATGAAAAATGTTTTGAATGCTATTAAATGCAGATACTTGACAGTAAATGAGGAAAAAACTAAATACTTACCTTTTTCACTTTGCGCAAGTGGGCTACCACGTTTTGATGATCTATTGATATGTGACGGAGAAACAACATTCAGAATTGGCCAAGTGAGTTCCATTAGGTACTTAGGTATACATATCGACCGGCATCTCCGGTGGGATGTTCACTGCCGTAATGTAATAAATACACTGCGACGATTTCTCCATCGATTTCGCTCTCTTAACCAAATATTGGGATTCAAGCAGATGAAAATATTATACCATGCACTCGTAGAATCCCGGCTTCAATATGGTATTCTGGCCTGGGGTGGCCTGTATGATACACATCTAAAAGGATTACAGGTTCTACAGAATTACTTCTTGAGAATCATGCTACGTAGGGAGAGATTGTATCCAACAGATAATCTTTTTTTGGAAGCAAAAGTTCTTGATATGAGAGGGATGTACTTCCACACCCTACTTATGCAAAACTTTAAAAATCGAAATTCGATGGAGTACCTCAATCACGGATATAATACTCGTAGAACAGAAAAGCCGAAAGTACAGACCCATAGAACTAAGAAGACTGTAGGACAACGTACATATACTTACATCATGCCACGTATTTTCAACTTGCTGGAGGGTGAACTGAGAACTAAATTTTATTCACTAAACTCCTGCAAATTATTCAGCAAGTATATTAAAAACTATTTGGGACAAATTGGTGGAGCTAAAGTAGCAGACATGATCAATCAGAGATAGCGATGTCCAACGTCTAAAGTCGTACCTTGCTCATAAAACTGCTTCAATGCCATGGTCACAAAACAGATGCATATATTGAGAAGAGATTTATCCTCCGTGCAACCTTCGGTTTTTGGAGGAAATCTATTTTTATGATAGATTGGGCCGTTGCTTGGTAGAAATCAGTTGTAATTGTCATTATAAAATAAAACACTTGTTTACATTTTCTACTTTATTTTTGGTATTGACGTACGTTTCGTCTTTGCTAGAAAGACTTCATCAGAATACTGTATTCTGATGAAGTCTTTCTAGCAAAGACGAAACGTACGTCAATACCAAAAATAAAGTAGGAAATCTATGTTTATTCAGCAACAGTCTTTTTTTTGTGTTGTATTGGCTTATTATTTTGTTCAGTTTTCCAGTATGTACATTACTTTTTTGTCAAAAGCTATCAATGTAAACTTAATTGTGAATAAACCATATTATTATTATTATTATTATTATCAGTGTAGAGTTTCATGTTAAAAAGTCTAAGCAGAGTTGCGGAATGAAATTTGAAAAAAGGATGTCGACCAGAATTATGAAAATCAATAATTGGGGTATGAAGCCATAATCACATATCTGTATTTGAAGGGGTTAAAAGGTAAGCAGATTTTATATATTTTAGTTCACGTCAATTTGAACATTAGCAAGATTTTTGCAAAATGGATCTCCAAATTTCTGAATGCTCACCAGGAGTCTGCAAGGGTAGAAGCGTCGCTTTAAATCTGTGCCCATTTTGAAAAATAAAGTGGTAGAAAGCACTGACGTAAAGTCATTTCTTCATAACGTTCACGATCCCCACTGAATTTTGCTGTAGTCTTCTTGTTATATTTTATATCTTTGCTAAATTTAAACTCGATTGTACTTGATGGTTGTTCAGGTAGCTCTCAACACTGTCTTGTGCACAAAATTTTTTGTTTTAAATATTCTAATTATACGGTCCTCACGAAATTTTGTAGGAACATGCGCGTCATTATTTTACTTCCAAATACCAAATTTCAGATCGATCAGATAACTGCGGAATCATTGGACCGATTTTGCTCACTAGCGAATTTGACCGAGATATTAAATTTTCAAACCTATTCTGAATGTTTCAAGTTGTTAGCTCTTTTCGTTCGAAAGTAAATGTGTTTACGGACGGATTGACTGGGATTATTTGTTACCTCGGATTCTTCATCAGTGAGTCAAAAATGGTTTGATACTCTTTTAGGTTTAAAATTCTAGAATTTTAGGCATTTGGGCAATGCGATAGCACTCTGTTCCCTAGAATAAGTGCTTAAAAAGATGCAGACTTCTTAAACCCTGTTGTTATTATGGATGAAACTTGCTTCAGTTTTTTGAGATTGCCATGAAATAACAACCATGATTAATTATTTGAATAATGGTAGAACAATAATAGGGGATTACTGTTTGACATAACTCACCATTTTATAAGAAATTATTATGGAGACAGTGTGTGTTTGACTTTCATGGAGAACACATGTCTAGCATCCTAATGCGAATTGATAGTTTACAAGTGAAAAAGCTAAAAACCGGAGATAAGCGGAAAATAATTCAGAAAATTCAAAATTTCTCGAAACATTTCCACCAGCGCCGCGGAGTTCGAGGCTTTCCACGCTGAGATGTCTCAAAATAGCGGCACTTCTTCTTACGTAACATCGGAAGATGGCGAAAATTTTCAAGAAGTTACCAAGAAAAAACGTAAAAAGAAAACAAACAAAGCAGATCAAACAGCAAAAAAGAATAAGGAAAGCAAATCCCCAGAAATTATTTTCAAAGAACCACAATTATTAAGTTTGAAATCCAAACCAAATCACAACAAAAAATGCGAACGTATGGAGATAGATAATGGAACATCTGATAACACAACACAACAGAACAAATCAAGACGAGAAAATGTAAACATAAACACTCCACAAAAAATGACATACCCACGTAAACACAACCAAAACACCGTGATTTCAACAAGAATGAGCGAAATTCGGAGAATTGAATATGCAGTGCTATTCTATTTATCAGTGGATGAAGCCATTATAAAAGACCGAATTCAAATGTCCGAAGAATGGAATAAGAAATTCCCAAATTCAGCTGATGTTATTCTTAGAACAAAACTGGGATACCTACTGAAATCTAATAGTAAAAAAGAGGAACTTAAAACTGCTCTAGAAGAAATGAAGATTAACAAAATTATCATTAATTATAATGAAACCAAACCATACGAAAGAAATAGTGAAAGAAAAGAACCTCAAAAAACTTTCTCTGTAGTTATTTCAGCCGTAGAAAAATCCATTGATGAAAAAGACATCAGTCAACATCTGAATAATCTAAACCTAAAACACAGATACTGCAAGAGAATAATAGCAAGAGCAACAAATACACCAACAGGACATATCAGAATAATAACTGGAGAGGAAGCAACATTTGAAAAACTGTTGAACGAAGGAATGTTCTACAAAAATAGACATTATCTCATCTACCCTAGCAATCCCCCTGAACCTACTCCAATGCCTTGCAGCAAGTGTTTATTATTTGACCACACAAGCGAAAACTGCAAAAGTCCTCTCATATGTACAAAATGCCAGGGCCCACACAGAGAATCACAATGTAAAACCAACCTACCACCCAAATGCAGGTCATGTGGCTCAGAAGACCATCAGGCATGGTCCCCTAAATGCTCAAAACACCCTAAAACACCTATTGATGGAATACCTAACGTCTCAATCAAATCACTCAACAAGAAATCAAGAAATATAGAGGAACTGCACAAAAAACAAAGCAGAATACATAGCACGATAACCATTCACGATGATATAGTCAACACATATATAAGGAAACTGAATAAACCAAAAAACACCAACAGAGAAGAACTCATTAATAAACTAAAACGCAGATTCATCAACCAGTACGATATCGATACCGTTGCTGTTTTTTCAGGAAACAGGGTATATATCTTGATGTTTGATGTAGAGAACCCAGACGAATCCTCACCAACCGAGCCTAAAAACAACAGCATTCAAGTTCAATTCTGAAGTGAAAATATTGTACAACAACATCAACAGTTATGTGCCCAAAAAACAACTCATTAATAACTTTATTGAAAACAACGACATAAAATGCGCAATGTTCGTTGAGGCAAAAATCAAAGATGAGAACACTGCGACTTACAGAGATTGGAAAGTTATCAATAAAATAGGTAACAAAACACTTAACACAAGGGGAGGAAGTATTGTACAAGGTCATCCATCTCTGAAGATAGGCAAAGAAAACTCACCGGTGATACAGAATTATCTGAATGAATGTATTCACTTCACAATACCAATTGGAAATGAAAAGATACATATTTTTTTAGTGTATATACATCCGCACTCTAAAATCGAAGAGACTATATTCACAAAAGCTGCATTGTACAAATACGCCGTGATCATAGGGGATTTCAATCCTAACAGGCAGAAAAACAAACAACTTAATAAATTCCTGCAGAACGGAACATTCTCCAAACGTCTGACAAATCCTACCTTCCTCATGGATGACAATCCAGACAGTACTCCAGACCTGATTCTCTACTCCACTAACCTGACGAGCAACATCATGAATGTCGAGCTTGTTCCAGACCTGGGATCAGATCACCTGGCAATGGTAATTACCCTTGATTTAATGCGAACACCAGAAGAAGTGCCTAGGATGATAAAATACAATTTTCGCAAGTGCAACATCAAAAAAGTCGATAAAGAAATGATGAACATCATAAATGAAAACAAGAACGTAAATATAAACGAAGACTACATCACAGCGTTCAACAACACCCTATCAAACAGCATAACAAGGCACTCACCCATTGTTAAACATAACCCGACCCTTCATGAACTTCCTCCCTACATAATAAAGTTAATCAAGATGAAACGTAAAATGTACAGAGAATATTTGCTTCAACCCAATCCGAACATTAAAAGGAACATCAATGAAATTAACAAGAGCATTCAAACAATGATTCAACAATATAGACAACATACATGGATAAACGCTTGCTATGAAATTAATAAGACATCGGGAAGAACATTCTATCAGCAGGTTAACAAGCTTTCCAAATACAAGAAATTTAATAGTATATCAACCTTAAAGGACTCACTGAAGGAATACAACACGGATAAAGAAAAAGTAGAAAAGTTTGCTGACCACTTCAAAGGCTCCTTTAACTATGACAAGAACTCTAAATTTGACAAATCTCACGAAGCGCATATTAACTCCTGGTATGACAACTATTTTAGCAACCATCAAACTACAACTGCAAATGATAACATCAAAATAGAGGAGGAGGTATATTATGAAATTCTTCACAAAAACAAGAATAGTGCTCCAGGAGTGGATTCTATCCCATGGAATGTTGTGAAAAGGTTGAATGAAGATATACACTCGGAAATTATAAAGATCTATGAATATTGTCTCAACTCTGGATTATTCCCCAAGATTTGGAAAACGGGCATCATAATTACCATCCCCAAACATAACACAGACCATCACAAAGTAGAAAATTATAGGCCAATAACACTACTGCCAGTATTGGGAAAACTATTTGAGAAGATCATCAAAAGGAGACTGGAGGAACAACTGAAAGATGCCATACCCAAGCAACAATTCGGATTTCGCCCCAGAAAATCGACTATCCACCCAATGACCATCTTTATTTCCAACACTCAAAATGCACAACTCAATCGGAAGAAAACAGCTGCGATTTGCTTAGATATCAATAAGGCATTTGATAGCATATGGCATAAAGGTTTGCTTTTCAAACTCCAAAAACTGAACACTCCTAAATACCTAATAGAAATAATCAAGGGCTTCTTAGAAGAGAGAATACTTGCAATTAAAATAAACGAGACAATCTCCACTTGTTTTTCCCCTGAACAGGGCACCCCACAGGGATCACCACTCAGTCCATGCCTCTATAACATATACTGCAGCGACATATATAACGGATCCAGCCGAGCCCAATATCATCTACAGTACGCAGACGACACAATAGTCGTTTCACATGAGAAAAGCGAAAGGAAATGCATGGAAGGTTTACAACTATACATGGACAATATGGTTACTTGGTTTCACAAATGGCGGCTTCAACCAAATCCTGGCAAATCCAATTTGATAATATTCAATCATAAAATACGTCCAAACCCACCAACACTAAAGATTGAAAACAACATCATTTCACCAGCACCCTCAATTAAATACTTGGGAATACATGTAGACAACAAAGCTAACATGAAACTGAATTCAAATATCGCCAAAAAAAAATCAATAAATCGAGCAAAACACTTCAGATGCCTTACATATAAAGACCAAGGAATTAGTTTAAAAAACTCGGTCAAAATTTACAAAAGTATTTGTAGACCCATCCTAGAATATGGGCACCCCCTGTACATAAATGTGGCAGATTCTGTATTACGAAACATTGAAGTAGGAGAAAGATCGGCACTAAGAATCATAACACGATTAAGACACCCACTCAACAAACTGCACAATCCGCCAAACGAGCTACTCTACGAAAAAGCTAACATACAACCAATTAAAGAAAGACTGATGGAGCTGAATAGAAAATTCTCAGAAAGACTCAAAGACCTAGAGGATGTTGCAAGTATGATGCACAATGAGCCAGTAACCACCCCCCCAAGAAAATTCCCAATTCGAAGCGTGATGGACAGACTTCATGAACTACAATAGAATATACTTAATTCATAAATTTCATATGCAATGTATAATTTATGTAATTTTTTTTTTTTTTTCTTTTTTTGTCACAAAGTTGTATAATCCACCAGGCTGAAGGACTTAGGTCGATGGCCATTGACTGTAGTCAATAAAAACTGTTATTATTATTATTATTATTATTATTATGGAGAGCAAACTTGCAAAGTTATACAGAGATGTTCTGTTTTTCAAGAAAATGCCCCTGCATACAAATCGCATGATGCCATGCTACCAATTCATGATTTAGTATTCAAATTATTTGAATATCTCCTTATTCACTTTATCTGGTTCTGACGGACTATCATCTCACTTGTCAATTGAAAAAAAATAAATTTTTTCCCACGTAGACATGAAGGAAACTGTTGAGGTTATTGTTTTTGATAGGTCTAGAGGTATTGCAGGTTTGCTGTAATAAATAAAAAATATTATGATTTTCATATTTTGTTTGCTGGTGTGGTAGGTTAAGAAGTTTCCAATAGATCCTGCTAAGAATATCGGTAGAAAGAACATCCTTTCATGTGGAAGCAAATTTTTCATTGAGCAAATATTTCTATAAAAATACTGAGTGATTATATGCAAGTTTGATTCTATGGAATTTTTTTTAATGAAATATCATCGAAAAATGGCCGTTTTTGAATGAAGTTTATTTTTTACAGCGATTTCCTACTCATGATCCTCAGAGATATGCTTCCTCTGAGGCCAGACCTTAAGGTCATACTTATGAGTGCAACCCTGAATGCAGATCTCTTTGCTTCCTATTTTGGCAGTGTTCCCATCATCGAAGTTCCTGGTAGAACCTTTCCGGTCGAACAGTACTTCTTGGAAGACATTTTCGACACCTGCGGTTATGTCTTAGAAGAAGGGTCGGAATATTCAAGAAAAATAGGAAAGGACGATGATTATTTGGAGAGTCAACTGGAATCAGGGGAGGCTATGTTATGCGGAGAGAAGCCTAGAAATGCCTTGAAAGATGAAAATCTGAATTTTAGACAAATTTGTACTCGATACAATGGTAACATAACACTTTTTTTTATTTGCAGATTGTTTTTCCATTTTTTTAGCATTACTTAATTCAACTAGTGATTTTAGAACTTTTTGGTTATAAAAAACCTAATCTCTAATTTGTTTAATCAAAATCTTTTTTCACAAATACACAATTTCGTAGATTACCAACAGATGACAATCTAATTAAAAAATTTAGACTACAAAGAATGGATTCCAGCATAGAATTTCGTATTAAAATGCGTGTTCTAAATTATTTAATTCTGTAAAAATTTGAGTATATCAAAACCAATTAAATTGGTTAAATGAATTGTTATTCTTTCTTAAAATCTGCTTAACCTTTTATCTCTGCAACTATTAATTATTCTCTAGGCGAATTTAGATGAAATTAGGTGATATTGTTAGTTTAAAAAATTTTAGTCATGGTTTATAATGAGAAGAGTCTACATCTAAGGTATCTGAAATAATTGTAAATTGAATGAGTCTTTATTTTATAAAGGTTGTTGATATATTATTTTAAACACATAATACTTTACGAAATAATTAATATTAATTATTACTATATCTTATGAGTGTCGATGGTTTAAATACCTGCAAGCAGAGAATATTCTCCCATAGATGTTCACATATGGGCAAGAGATGGAATTTTCTCGCTATGATGGCTGGCCACCATTTGTTGAGTTAAAAATTAACAGTACTGTGCCGTAAAGTGGTGCAAGGATAAAGTTACAAAGCCTAACCAGAACACAGTCGATCTCTTAACTCCTACTATATTAAAGCTCCCGAGTTGTCTTCACATAAGAGTATCAGGATAATATCAATCAGTCTTATAACACTGTTCTGTTAATTTTAGTGTTTTGAAATTTGTTACATCATAGTAATATAGATATATAGTAAATTGTGATTTTCTTATCTTCCGCATATTTCATTATTTCTAAATTTTTTCGTCATAACAGTCGTTGGAACAAATTATAAAAAGTATTATGCCCAAAATACTTTCCTAAGTTATTCCAAGAGTGACATTTATTGTATCAGATATTTCTGTTATTTGTAATAGTTGGCGCCTGTCATCTGCCTCAGAGGCCTTTAACCAATTCTGGGTTTCTCATTCCATAAGATTCAAGCTTTATTATTATGTAGTCATGGGACAGTGAATCAAATGCTTTCGATAGATCTAGGAAAAGTCCACTGGTTATTCATATTGCCATTCTCAGGCCTTGGTAATTATTGTGTAGAAAACTGCACATGGCTGTCTTTAATTTTCCTTGCATAAAGCCATGCTAAGAGTTTGTGATCACCTCTTTCAGAAAGTTGTCATATTTCCTGGATGTAAGAGCTTTTAATATCTTAGAGAAAGTCGACCACAGGGAAATTGGTCTATAGTTCTTTATTTTCTTCCTATCTCCTTTTTTGAAAATAAGCTTAACTAATATGAGTTTCGAACTGTCTGGGAAGATGCCAGATTTGATGGAGTTATTAATAATGAAATTACTCAGTTTATTCTCGAAAGATTTTATTATATGAATGAGTTCTGCTTCATTGGTTAAATAGATGGATCTATCTCGGTCCATAATATAATTCCTGCATTGGCAACTTGACAAGGGCATTTTCAAGGGAGGTAACAAAATGTTTGTTTACGTTGCCAGCAACAGTATCCAAACCAATCTTTGAATCATCAAGCACTTGAATGTCTGTGTCGTTGTTTTGGTTTCTGTTTTCTTGAAAGATAAACCACATACATTTGGATCTATTATCAGAGTTTCAATTTTTTTAAATTTTCTCACCTGTATCTGTTTCAGTAAGTAATCAAATTTTTCTTCTATATATAAAGTATCAAATTTTGTATCTACTATTTGGCAGGTATACAGAATATTCAGATGCTTCTTACAAGCACTGATTGAAGGATGACATCGCTTTTTCTTAGGTTTATTAATCCATTTCTCAATTGGACAGTTGTGATTGAATAAATCCTGATAGATTTTCTAGAAATAGATCCACTAATTGTTCACATCTACCTGATAATGCTGCAAAGTCCACTTTACTGATTTCTTGAACATATAAGTTTTCTGTCTACAGATTTTTTCCATAGTTGTAGGTTACTCACCGTGGAGTATCTAGTCTGAGGGTAATAATTTGTCCATTGTTATTAGGTTGTTGAACTTCAACTTCTATTTCATTAAAATTAGTATAAAAGTTGTCCACACATGTATCTGAATAATGTGCTATCTTAATGAAATGATATATGTACCATAGCTATTGATAAGCTGTGGAAACAAATTGTCACTTATGGCCACCTCGTTGGCCCAAGAATTGTCACATTATTATTCATTTAGTAATCACCTTTTTCTCTTGTGGCTGCTGGCCCAACAATTGTCACCATTACTATTAACATAGTAATCAAATTCATATGGTGCTGACAACCAAAGTGTTTGCAAATTAATTTTTATTGTTAGTGTAATCACCAAACTGGTAGCTTGTTGTCATCTACAGTGCCTAAGAAATACATTTTGTTGTTTTAACACCTCAGCACTAATTGGATTCAATCCATAGCAATACATTGTAATTGATCATTATGATTGATAAATTTGATATTGTTGTTTCCAAATACTGGAACAATAAACAAAATATCAACGGAAACTAATTGGGGTGCAAAACAACGTTTTGTTTTCAATTGCACTTTTAAATGCAGGTCATAAATGAACCATTCATATGGAATCCACATATTCAGAAAGAAGTAAATCAGACACAATTGGAATTAGTTTATTCAGCTGATAATCTTTTATTTTTCTTTGTAGGATACTCGAAGCTGACATGCAAAAATCTATTTCTAATGGATCCTGACAAAGTAAATAATGACTTGATAGAATATTTACTTAGCTGGATTGTATCAGGTGAACATAACTATCCACGAGAAGGAACAATATTAGTATTTCTACCGGGGATTGCAGAAATTACAAGTCTTTATGATCAACTTATAGACCACCCAGATTTTGGTCTGAGAAATAAAAAGTTCATGCTGTTGCCTCTACATTCATCCTTGACTAGTGAAGAACAGGCAGCTATATTCATGTGAGTATAGAGTGCTTCAAAAAGGATGGATTATATTGATCAGGATCAATCCCGTTTTAATCCTCTTACATTAAACAGATTTTACTTTGAATATTCAGCGGTATATATCAGACATAGACTTTTTATCTTATTAAAATCTTATTTGTTCAGATGCTAACATTCAGACTGAATAAAGACAAATAGTAAGACATAGTAAGATTGAACTCGATCCGAACGGACGTGTTTAAGAGAGCTCCATCAGTGTTTTGCGGAAGTACAGTATATAGTTTTTTTTTTTTTTTTTTCGGGAAAGTTTTACAACTCAGTCTGAACCTGAGTGTTTTCTAGTGAATTAGCCCATTATCACTTATTTTTGAGTTTTTCTGTGCTGTTATTTACGGGATAAACAATGCGTTTATGTAGAAAATGTAATCAATCAATCACGAAAAGAAATCCTGCCGTCTCATGTGCAGGTTTTTGTGGTGGTGACTATCATGCGAACGGTACATGTTCCGATATAAAACGGGGCCAGCTGGCTGTTATCAATGAACTACCTGGTGCTGGATGGGAGTGTACATCGTGCAGAGGGAGTTCCCCTGTCACTGGTGGTGACTCACGTTCTGTGGCGGCTGGATCTCCTCCACCTTTGTCGCGTCCGAGTCTTTCCCGGCCTGATATCTCGCGAGAACGGCGCGAGAGCCGTCTCTTCGCGCCCGATACCTTCGAGTCCGGGGAACCAACTCCAGCTGATTTATCTTCTCTTGTTGGTCGACTCACGGAGGAAATGAAAGGCTTTAAGAGATCGGTTAATTTCTTTTCCGATAAAATCACGGATTTTGATGTTAAGCTTAGCCAATTTAGTGAAGCCATGGCGGCAGTTTCAAGATTGGAGAAGGAAAACGTTGCCCTCAAGAAAGAAGTAACCATTCTCAATAGCAGAATTAGCAACATGGAACGTCATAGTAGGCAGAATAATGTCGAGGTGCAAAATGTTCCATATAAGTCAGGGGAGAACTTGGTTGAGATGGTGTCTACCATTGGCTCGTCCTTGGGAGTCGAAGTCGATTCCCGCTCTATTGATTATGTCACTAGGGTTCCAACAACACTTAAAGATAAGCATAAAAATATTGTGGTCAGATTCTCCTCGAAAAATAAACGCGATGATTTCCTTGCTGCCTACCGTAGGAAACGTCTTGCCATGGGAGTCACACATTTTGGTCTGGCTGTGGCCGGCGTGGCCGAAAAAATTTTCATTAGCGAGCACCTCACATTGGCAAACAAGATCATTTTTAAGAATGCTCGAACATTGGCTAGAGAAAAAGGATACAAGTACGTGTGGACCCAGAGTGGAAACGTTCTTATCCGGAGGGATGATACTTCGAGGATTATCCATGTTTCTTCGGAGGCCGACTTGAGTCGACTTTAAGTAATTTAAGTGATTTATGTTTTTATCACGCATCTTAGAGGATTTTTGATTCATGAAATCGTTGAACGCTTATTACCAAAATGTTCGCGGGCTAAGAACTAAGTTAAGTGATTTCAAACTAAATGTTAGTTCCAATGATCATTATTTATTATTCATCTCTGAATCTTGGCTGAACTCGAAAATATTTGACGGTGAAGTGGTTGACCTCAAGGAGTATTCGATCTTCCGTAGAGATAGGGAGACTACCTCCAGCACTCGTAGGGACGGGGGTGGTGTTTTTGTGGCGGTCAAAAGTGAACTGAAGCCCTCGCGAGTTGAGGAGTTTGAAAGTGATGCAGAGGATGTTTGGGTGAGAATCATCATGAACGATATAAAAATTTTGCTGTGCTGTGTGTATATTCCACCATCCGATTCGGATGCTATATCATTTTTTCGAGAAAAATTATCTCAGGTTATACTAAGATTAAAGAACCATCTTGTTCTCATTCTGGGTGATTTCAATTTGTCGGGTATCGATTGGGTTAAAAACAGCATAAACGGTGTTTGCGAAGCTACAAATGTTTCCAGCAGTCAGGAAGAACTTGTTGATACCTTTTCATTTTTGGGATTACTTCAGTTCAATTCGATAACTAATTCCAGTGTTAGAATATTAGACTTGATTTTGTGTAGCTCACAATTAATAAGTAATGTTCATAGATGTGATTTACCAGTTGTTCCCGAGGATGGTTATCACCCCTCCTTAGAATTTTATTGATTTAATTGATGTAATTGATCAGAGCCATAATAGTGTCAAAATATGTTTGGGTAACCATTTCAGGGGTTGCTCTACTTGATTGGGTATATTCTGTTATTTTACTGAATTTTTCTTTTCTTCTGGAGCACTTTTGTTTCACATATTAATAATATATATAAGATGGTATAAATCATTTAAAATATTTCTTTTTAAGTGATTGTTTTTCAGAATTCAAAAAATTTTTTGTTCTGTTTGTTTTTTTCAAATTATGTACCACATTGTACTTCTGTAAATTTTTTATTTTCTACTTGTGGACATCCTTTTGGGTATTAACCTACCTGTACATGTTCCTGTTATGAATAAATAAATAAAATAAATAATAAAACTGAGAAATGCGATAAAGATGAATAAATCTTAGTTCTGAGCTGTAAGGAATTCACTGTTCATTAAATTTATAGCACCAGGGGATTTTCTATTTCCAAATTTATTGAATGCAAAACAAAATATTCTTTTGAATACTGATGTATGGTATATAATAGTAATTCATCAAACTTTAATTATTTTCTTCTGCAAATTCAAAATTAAAATTCAATTATTGTATTTTGAACTTGATTAAAAAAATATCATACTTACCCATAATCAATTTTAAACCTTGCAATCAAGTAAAAGGTTCTCAGCTCCTGTCGATCTCTAGATAAACTAAAATATGGCGATTGGACTAAATATGCTTCAATAAAATATTGCTGTGAAAAGGGATAAAGGGTGTTAAAGTTGGATTTTTTGCTAATAATTTCGTTGTTTATTTCTCAATCATCATAACAATCGGCACAAAGGGGTAACTTTGGACCAGGAATATTATTTTATGTATTACTTCACTTTTTGTTATAGAGGGCGCCACGTGAATCATTCCTGATGATGGAATTAAGTGGTAGCTTTCTTTCATGAATCTTGATTAGAAATTACGATGTAAAAATAATTTTTACGTGATATTGTTAATCTTACAATAATTTCACCCTTTTTTGAGAAAAACACAGTTGAAGAGTTCATTGTCTCAGAAGGGGATTTCAAATAACAGACAATCAAGAAACTTGTTACGTAAGGCTTCTGTTTCAACAGTAAAGAATAATTAAAAACGATTTAACATAAAAAGAGCAAACTTAAAGTGAATGTTCTACGGGGCCTCCTCTGACTTCTATGTCTCTTTTAATTCTTGAGTAAAACACAAAATTTTGTGCATTAAATTATTATAAAGAAACTTGGAGAGAAATAACTGGAAGACTTAATATTTGCGGAGTAGGTTTTAAATCTGAAAATGGGAAGAACAAATTCCAGAACAGTCAAAAATCTGTTCCCCGCTTCTGTAAATATACCAACTTGAAACTTACTTTTCCCAATATCACAAGAAATATAGTCCCGACCAAATCTAAATTTGGTAGTTAGACATTGATTTGAATGTTGATGCAAAACTTTGTGATAATCGAAAACTGTTGTTGTTAAACCTTGAATAACTCAACAACAATTCACCAGATTTAGTTAAGAATATATAGTCATGTGTACCGATAACTCAGTGGTAGAGTGGCATACTAGGAACTGAAAGGTCCAAGTTCAAGTCCCACGTGGGTTGAATAGATATTTTCTAGTAAGTCAATTTCGGCTACCATTTCACTGATAGGTCAAAAATTAGCAGCACTGTGCCTAAGCTGGCATAAGAACACGCTAACAAAGCCTAAAAAGAACCAGAATACAACTGATCTAATTGCAAACGCCACAGTTTTGGAAGGATCTTCACAGAAGATCTTGGAAGAATCAAGATGAAATATCAAAAATTATTAAATGGGTTCAGTCAGAAGAAACATGTTTTCCTGGAAACACTATGACTAGATGGTTTCGATTCAATATTGGAATAAATAATTCAGCTATTGGCATGCATTCGATTGACCATTGATATTATGGTGGGCCTGACTTTGCTGAAAAAATAAAATTATATTAATAATAATGATAACTACATTTGGAATACAGATGACATTTCTTCAAATGTTATACTTTTTTTTGAATATCAAAACAAATTGAAATATGTTTATCTTCTACAATTTTAATTTCCAAAAGAATTTTTTTATTCAAAAAACTTTTAGAATTAAATTAATGTCTAAAACAAGCACCGCTCACATTTAATAGACGTTTATAATCAAAACTCAATATACAATGTCAAATGAAATAAATAACCCAACAGATATACGAAAGTAATTAAAATTAATAAATAAATATTCAAAGGAGACAAAATTTTGTTTCTGGTTTTATCTTTAAAAAATACTACTTGCCTTATAAAAACATGAACACACTTAAAGGACTTCCCAAAGAATATAATTTATTTGAAATATTTAATATATTTAAATATTCGAACAAATTATTTCAAAAATCTCAAAAAAATGTGCACTATATCTTCAAAAAACAAATATAATTCTAGATAATCCCGTCATCAGCCTTAAGCTTCGAAGCTTAAGTCTTTTAACACGTGAGTGATGTAGGTAATGATTTTGATTTTGATATTTGTAATATTGAATAAGGGCTGATGACGGGATTATCTAGAATATAATTTGTTTTTTGAAGATATAGTGCACATTTTTTTGAGATTTTTGAAATAATTTGTTCGAATATTTAAATATATTAAATATTTCAAATAAATTATATTCTTTGGGAAGTCCTTTAAGTGTGTTCATGTTTTTATAAGGCAAGTAGTATTTTTTAAAGATAAAACCAGAAACAAAATTTTGTCTCCTTTGAATATTTATTTATTAATTTTAATTACTTTCGTATATCTGTTGGGTTATTTATTTCATTTGACATTGTATATTGAGTTTTGATTATAAACGTCTATTAAATGTGAGCGGTGCTTGTTTTAGACATTAATTTAATTCTAAAAGTTTTTTGAATAAAAAAATTCTTTTGGAAATTAAAATTGTAGAAGATAAACATATTTCAATCTGTTTTGATATTCAAATTTTGTTATATTTCTTCTATCAAGTAAAAAGCCTTTCTATTTTATGTTATACTTTTAATACTTTTTGTATTTATTCAATCAGCCAATTTTCTGAATATTTGGACGACTACCATGATATATTTATTTAGACCACTATATACTGCTAAAGCCATCTATGAGTAAACGACAGAAGCAATGTTTCTCCTAATATTTATATCATTTTAGGAAACCAAAGGGTGGCGTTCGTAAAATTGTCCTGTCCACGAATCTTGCAGAGACGTCAATCACCATAGATGACTGCATCTTTGTTATAGATTCAGGCAAGATGAAAGAGAAATACTTTGATCCAAATAGAAATATGGAAAGTTTGGAGACGACGTGGGTGACCCGTGCGAATGCTCTGCAAAGGAAAGGAAGAGCTGGCAGAGTGATGCCGGGTGTATGTTTCCACTTATACACAGGACACAGATTCAAGCATCACTTTCTTGGACAGCCGATACCTGAGATACATAGGATTCCTCTAGAACAGTTGATTTTGAACATCAAATTGTTGCAGGTGTTTGAAGAGAAGAATGTGAAAGATATTCTTGGTATGTATGGCAGTATAGATTTTAGTAATTTTGTAATTTAATCGTTTGAATCGTTTCCAATAGAGAGAACTGGTTTTTGACAGCTCATGTAGGCCATGTTTATTTCAGATATTTGTCATATAGTAAACTATGTCTACCATTACATTATGGTTTGTTTCACTTTGGTAAGGGTTTGAAAATCGTCCAAACTTTCTATAAAAATTCAAAAATTTTGTTTCTACTCAAAGTGTATATACGTGTAAAGCATTCTCGTCGTTCTGTTTTTTGAATAGGTTATTGTTTGTGTAATTGAAAGTGAATTTACTCTACTCAGTTTTAAGCCACCATCATGACTTAGTGTTGTTGTAGTAACAGCGATATTTTCTGTAAACTATTCTTTATTGAAAGATGTTATGAGCAGGCTCTGCTTGATTTCATGAATTATATTTGTTTCCTGATGATTTAACAATAAAAGACTTTGCCAAAATACATGAAGCTCAATACAACTACTAGACCGTAGACAATTGTTATAATGGTTGATATCATAAATTGATAGCTCAATTTTATGATAGATTGTATAATTTATTCTATGATACATCTGTGAGATGTAACTATTTCTTTAATGGTACCCCTACTTTCTCCCACCCTGGCATTATTGTAACGATGGTGCAGCCACAGTTGAAACTTCCCATTTTAACTCCAGTCACTGTTGCTGAAATCCATAGCGTACACAACTCAAAAACCACAACAAACACTACAATTAAAAGCATTTATTTAAAAAGTCTTAGCCATAAATTGGTCCAAAAATTAATCTAGGTCAAAAATGTATTCAAAGACTTTTTCAGATATCTTAGAATTTTTTGGAACAAACCAAATTTATAATTCGAAATTAGTAGGAAAATTCTTCTACACATTGTTAGCTGGAGGAGACACCAAATGAAAAAGGAGGAGGATCTTAATTTACTTTGCACAACTATTTTAGTACTCATTGATAAGAGAATTTGAACTACATGCATTGTAAAGTTGAAACAATTGCATAATTTTGGGAAAGTAGCCCACTTTTGTAAAGGTTTAAAAATATTTTCATCTTGGCAACTGTGACAATGTTGAATGGATTCCACTGAGCCATTTTCCTTCTTTGAAAAATTAAATTATTGCATATATTAGGTAGGGTTAGTTGGCATAAAGAATTCTTCCGGATTCTTCATTCCAAAATATGTTATCAATAATTACTCTTAAAGACTATAAGACTGCAACTTCAACAGAAATCTGAGTAATAATCGGTGAAAATTTTTATGTTTTTTCTTTCTGCAGAAACTGTAATCCTTATTGTATTATTTATTAGAATGGAAAAAGTATTTGAAAGATATAAAGGTTGTTTAAAGATACATATTATGTATCTGAGATGCTCTGAGGCTTGAAGCGGACCACCTGGAAATAAATACGAAAAAAATACAGGAACTGTCTTTCTATACCAAGAAACCCCTGAGTTCTGACCGTTTGTTGTTGCTGGGGTTCACAATGGATGTTCTGCTTTCCTGGAGAGAACATATTGAGTCACTATGTGGTAGACTTGTGACAGCTATTTTTATGGTGCGTAGAATAAACCAGATAGTTGTACAGCAGGAGGCTATACTCACATACCATGCACAATTTCACTCTATCGCGACATATGGCATCATTATATGGGGAAATTCATGTAATACCCATAGAGTCTTCCTGCAGCAGAAGAAGGCACTGAAAGTCATACCTGGAGTGCCTTCTGGCACAAGCTGTAGGAATCTATTCAAACAATATGGCATACTTACAATCAGATTTGAAAAACAGTATAACAGTGCTTATATTTAAAAACGGAGACAAAACCGACCCAATAATCTGTACGTGGAATAATAATATTAAGTACCTTGTTGAAACTCCTTGCCAAGATCATCGAAGGGAAAATAGCGCCAATAATGCCAATAACGGAGGAAAAACAGGGATTTCGAAGAAACCGGTCCACTACTGACGCGTTGTTTATACTCGAACAACAGGTAGAGAAATCCTGAGAGTACTACAAATCCGCCAACCTCTGCTTTGTGGATCTAACCAAGGCCTTTGACAGACTCCGACTGAGAGATTTGGTTGCGATCTTGCAGAACAGAAATATACCTGAGGAGTACATAGAACTAATCAAGGACCTAAACACAAACACAACAACACAAAAACATTCTGTCAAGAAAGTACCGAGAATTATCGATTTAAATCTGGCGGGGCAATGAGGCAGGTAAAAATTTTTTTTCCTAGGTTGGTACCACTGTCCTTAATTACTATGCCAAGCTTGAGCGGGATCTGTCAACTAGTGTGTTTGTAACAGCTGATTAAGTCAGTCGATGTCAGAGTGCGTGCCGATTTTTACTATGGGTGATTACGTTGAACAAAGAATTTGTTTAAAGTTTTGTGTTGCAAATGAATTTTCGTGTGCCGATGCATTGAAAATGTTGCAAAAGGCCTTTGGTGATAATGCTCTATCGAAAACTCGTGCATATCAGTGGTACAGAGCCTTCAAGGACGGTCGTGAAGTGGTCGCCCATCGACGGCTTCGATCGAAGATAACGTCGATAAAATTAAGGAAAGGGTGCTGGAAAACCGTCGTACCAGCTTGAGAGAGATAGCACATGATCTTAAGATATCCCACAAGTCCGCACGTACGATTTTGATTGATATTTTGGGCATGAGAAAGGTGGCCGCACGACTCGTACCGAAAGACCTGAATTTTCTTCAAAAACGTCATCGCGAACAGGTTGCTTCAGACATGCTGGATCGCTGTAATTCCGATTCTAAATTCATGGAACGCATTATAACTGGTGATGAGACCTGGGTCTACGAGTACGATATGCAAACAAGCCAGCAATCATCGGAATGGGTGGCAAAAAATGAGCCGAAACCGAAAAAACCACGCCAAAGCCGCTCGAAAATGAAGGTGATGCTCATTGTTTTCTTCGATATCCGTGGCGTGGTGCACTACGAATTCGTTCCAGAGGGTCAGACGGTAAACAAGGAGTATTACCTAGGCGTTATGAAACGTTTGCGTGGGCGTATCCGTAAGAAGCGGCCAAATTTGTGGGCGAACAACTCATGGATTTTGCATGACGATAACGCGCCTTCTCACTGAGCTACGATTGTGACTGACTTTCTCGCCAAAAACTCAACAAACGTGCTTCAGCAACCACCGTATTCGCCGGATTTGGCCCCTGCGACTTTTTCCTCTTCCCAAAACTAAAATTGCCCCTTCGTGGCACCCGTTTTGAGTCGATTGAAGCCATAAAACAAAATTCGGCGCGAGAGCTAAAGTCCATCCCGGAAAGCGCCTATAAAAAATGTTTCGATAATTGGAAGTGCCGTTGGCATAGATGTCTTGGAGCAAATGGAGCCTATTTTGAAGGCGAAAATTCCCGGTACTTTCTTGACAGAGTAGTATGTACTAATTTCACTCTGACCCAGCGTCTACGAACAATGACACAAATTCGCCAAGGCGACAGTCTTAACCCTCTCTCATTCAATTTAATTATGGACGAAATAATAAAAGCCGTGAAAAACACTAGATCAGGATATCCAATGGGAGAACACAAAATAAGTATATTATGCTTTGCAGATGACGCATTGCTTATTGCAGAATTAACATACAGGCATTAGAACTAAACATGCTTATTTCCACCAAAAACTAAATGCATGACAATAGCAAAGGAGCCCCAGCAAAGCAAACTGGCAACAGGAAACAACATTATTGAGTCATGTTATTTGACTATCTTGGGTGTAAAATTACAAGCGCTGGATTCCTGAGAGATGAAGTGAGGAGGTCAGCAAAAGCTGCTGCAATATCAGGACATCTTAAATGTACTATTTGGAAGATCGAACATGACGTGATGATATACTCCGCAGAGACAAAAGCCGCAACGTCTATAATAAAGAGGGTATTACGAACAACTGAAATGAAGACTCTGAGAACAATAACGGAATACACACTGGCTGACAGGCAGAGAAATTCAGTCATTAGAGAGAGGTGTCAAGCAGACAATGTAGTTAAATGGATAAGGAGGAGGCGAAAAGAGTGAGACCAGCATGTGAACAGAATGGCGAAAATCACCAGGGACAACAAACCCCACGGAAGAAGACCCATCGGACGTCCTTCAATGGCAATCTATGTCACAAGAAACACCGACATAGACCGGAAATGAACGGGCGGATACGCCTTCTTAAAGAAGAAATACGGAAATCCACTCCATAACCCACCAAATCTTCTCTATGAAAAAAGGAGCATAGACCCAATTCTGAGTAGTCTTCAAACATTAGGAAATAAATTTGTGAGCAAAACACGCAAGCTCCAAATCTTTCAGCCCATTGTTCTACAAGATCTGAACCACAAACAAAACAAAAGAAAATACCAAATCAAACCTCTAATGCAACTTCATTTTTTTATTTCAATAATTATATACACTTCCTTTTGAAGAAAAAACTATGTATATGAAAAATGTATTTATACTGGTAGAAATACGCAAGTCATTAGTCATTTGTTAGAGCAATAAATATCTTTTCTCTTTCTCTTGTTTCACTAAAAGTACTGTAACTTTTGAAGCAAACGTCAAATCAGCAGAAAATGTTTACAGTTCTCTTGTATTGGTTTGTACTTTCTAATAAAATCATTAATTTTGTATTTTCATGACTGAAGGGAATTCATTTCAAAGCTAGATGTACTGACCATCTTGTTTAATTTTCATCCATAACTGATCTGTAACCACTTGAGTGCTATTTTCTCTTCATATTATAGAATTGAGAAATTCATATCAATAATATATCTTTTTCTAGGATCATTCATCGAACCACCAACAGCAGAAAGCATAGATTCCTCGATCTCGAGGTTACAAAGTGTAGGCGCCCTAGATGAAGAAGTGGAGTTAACTGCATTGGGACAACATCTGGCAGTCCTACCAGTAGATGTTAGAATAGGCAAGCTGTTGCTCTATGGAGCGATCTTCTCTTGCGTTGACGCGGCACTCACCATGGCTGCCTGCCTGAGCTTTAAAAATCCATTTTTGACTCCATTCGGAAAGAAAGATCAGGCAAATGCTAAGAAGATGGGTTTTTCTACAGGATTCAGCGATCAGATCACCGTGTATACAGCGTACAAGGTAGGTATTGGGAAAAAAAAATTTCAGGCGGGATTTAGGTCCAGAAGTGATTAAATCGGCAGATTTTAATCGCTATCCATTATTTTTACATGAACGCAAGACTATGTAACATGCTTGGGATTGTCGGATTTGGGTCAAGTATGCACCGTTTTGTTTTATAATTTGTTGCCATTTTAAAGTTTCATAATGTCTCTCTCATAGATATCTTGCTCTTTATTGGCAAAATAAAGTAATCGATTTATTCTTTTGATGCCAATTTCTTATCACTCAGAAAGTTTTGCAATGAGAGAAAAAGATGGTAATTGCTTGGTTCCAGGTCTGGACCATATGGTGGTTGGATTAAAACTTCCTAACTAGCTCCGGAGTTTCTGGCAAGTCACTACAGATGTGTATGGCCTGGCGTTGTTCTGATGGAACATAACACCTCTTCTGTTGGTCAATTCTGGCCATTTGTGGTCAATTGCTACCTTCAAATGGTCCAGTTGTTGAAAATAGATATGAATTTAGTGTTTGGCTATATGAAAGCAACTCATAATAAATTATTCCTTTTCAGTCCCACCAAATGCCCATTAGAACCTTCCTGGCCGTTAGTCCTGTTTGGCCACCATTTGAGCTGCTTCACCTCGCTTTGGTCATGATTATTTTCGCACAGTATTGTCGTATGTGATCCATTTCGCATCCCCAGTCACTACCTGTTTAAGAAATGGATCAATTTCATTCCGTTTGGCCAAGGCTTTGCAGATGGAAATTCGATCCATCATGTTTTTTGGTGTTAATTGATGTGGCACCCAAACTTCGAGCTTCTTTTTGAATCCAGCTTTGCGCAAATGATTTAAAACTGTTTTATGATCGATCTTTAGCTTCTGGGTGATACTATAACTGCTAACATGCTAGTCACCCTCAATTATTTTTGTGATATCATAGACATTTGCAACGATGGGCGAGGTGCATTTTTAACATCAAAAATACCTTAATGGAATCAATGAAACCAAAATTACAAATAATTATCTGTTACATTATTGGTACCATAAACAAAATTCAGCCGCCTGGCTTGCATTTTCACCTTAATCAAGGAAAAAGTGTAAAATGTACCGAATCTTCTCTTTGTTGACTTCCATTTTTTACACCCTGTAACTCACAACTGAATGGACCAAACAAAAGACAGCAAAATAATTTTTTTAGTGTGTAATGTCACCTTGACAAGGAGCATAAATCTGAAATTATTTGATGATGACTTTATGAGATATCAATCACTACAGGCATCTACCGAAAAAACAATGGATTTCTTTTTCCTAAACTTTTACTTGAATAAAGTTAGCTACTATTTGTTACTTCAGACAAAAATTGCTCGTTCAAATTGTGAGATGAAAGGTACAAGAAGGAAGCACCTACCATAGCACACAACTCTCGTGTATCAATAACTGTTTTGCGGCAACGCTTCCCAGGACGCCTTAGCTCCCTTAGAGGGGATCTGCAGTGGCCACCCCAGTCATTTGATTTCGCCCCTTGTAATTATTTTCTATGAGGCTATGTAAAATCAATTGTTTACAACAATTGCCTTAGGATTATCTTAAGAACAACATTTGTCAAGTAAAAGGGAACATAACCATCGATATGCTGCAAAGAGTTGAACGAAACTTCAGAAGTAGATTAACGCAATGTATTGACAATAACCAACGGCATCTACCTGATTGTATTGAAAATTTCGTGAAGATATTATAAATCTTATTTACTTAAATTTCCTACTACTCTGTCAAGAAAGTACCGGAAATTTTCAATTAAAACAACATTTTTACATTTAATCGTCAAAATTTATTGGGTCGCCTTCAAAATAGGCTCCATTTGCTCCAATACATCTATGCCAACGGCACTTCCAATTATCGAAACATTTTTTATAGGCGCTTTCCGGGATGGACTTTAGCTCTCGCGCCGAATTTTGTTTTATGGCTTCAATCGACTCAAAACGGGTGCCACGAAGGGGCAATTTTAGTTTTGGGAAGAGGAAAAAGTCGCAGGGAGCCAAATCCGGCGAATACGGTGGTTGCTGAAGCACGTTTGTTGAGTTTTTGGCGAGAAAGTCAGTCACAATCGTAGCTTGGTGAGAAGGCGCGTTATCGTCATGCAAAATCCATGAGTTCTTCGCCCACAAATTTGGCCGCTTCTTACGGATACGCTCCTTGTTTACCGTCTGACCCTCTGGAACGAATTCGTGGTGCACCATGCCACGGATATCGAAGAAAACAATGAGCATCACCTTCATTTTCGAGCGGCTTTGGCGTGGTTTTTTCGGTTTCGGCTCATTTTTTGCAACCCATTCCGATGATTGCTGGCTTCTTTGCATATCGTACTCGTAGACCCAGGTCTCATCACCAGTTATAATGCGTTCCATGAATGTTGAATCGGAATTACAGCGATCCAGCATGTCTGAAGCAACCTGTTCACGATGAAGTTTTTGAAGAAAATTCAGGTCTTTCGGTACGAGTCGTGCGGCCACCTTTCTCATGCCCAAAATATCAATCAAAATCGTACGTGCGGACTCGTGGGATATCTTAAGATCATGTGCTATCTCTCTCAAGCTGGTACGACGGTTTTCCAGCACCCTTTCCTTAATTTTATCGACGTTATCTTCGATCGAAGCCGTCGATGGGCGACCACTTCACGACCGTCCTTGAAGGCTCTGTACCACTGATATGCAGGAGTTTTCGATAGAGCATTATCACCAAAGGCCTTTTGCAACATTTTCAATGCATCGGCACACGAAAATTCATTTGCAACACAAAACTTTAAACAAATTCTTTGCTCAACGTAATCACCCATAGTAAAAATCGACACGCACTCTGACATCGACTGACTTAATCAGCTGTTGCAAACACACTAGTTGACAGATCCCGCTTAAGCTTGGCATAGTAATTAAGGACAGTGGTACCAACCTAGGAAAAAAAATTTTTACCTGCCCCATTGCCCCGCCAGATTTAAATCGATAATTCCCGGTACTTTCTTGACAGAATGTATATCACTTATTACACTTGATATGAAAATCACACATATTTTTCGAAAAAAAAGTATTACACTGTGCCTGGATTCACAGCATACATGCATCGCATAAGGGAAGGACACAGTCTACCACTTGTAGAACTATTGGATCTCGAATTTGCCCATGAACGAGCTCTACCTAAATATTTAATCCCCAAACCCTCCCTGAAAGTTTCAAATCTGCAGCTCTTTCCATTCGAGAGTTAGAATGTTTACAGACAGACCGGACATAATTACTTTCAACCTTGGTTTAAAAACTATTTTAGCTCAAAACTTTAGGATTAGACATATGTGCAAAACGATAGCACACTGTTCCTTAGAACAAGTACGTAAAAGAGATCATATGTGCTCATTTTCATTGGAATATAATATTTCTATAAATTTGATGTTTGCAGATATTTGACGGATTCGATTCGGTTTTTCTTCTTGATAAAAACTCATTTTCAATAAATGGTAGATAAATTTAAACTTAATTTCTATCTAGGTCCTCAGCACAATAACTGATTATTAAAGTTCATTTCATTTCCATAGAAATGGTTACAAGTTTACAAGAAGAGCAGAATAGGAGGAAGAAACTTTGCGCAAGAAAATTATTTGTCCTTCAGAACTTTAGTCTCAATAGCAGATATAAAGTATCAATTTCTGGAACTACTGGTAGATATTGGGTTTGTTAGTGTCGATTTAAAGAGGAGAAGAATGGGAGAAGACGATGTCGCCGGAATTACGGGACATGAAGTGAGTATACTGAATATTTCTGATATTATTTTTGCTGATTTTTACTTTGTCAAATTTGGCAATCTCTAGCATGGTAAGAATCTTATATGGAAAACAAAGAAATTATGATACTGAGGGCTATTTGTAGCTATTGATCTATGAAATATTTTCTGATGTAGTTAGAAAAGAGAATATCACAGTTAACACTGGCTATGATACAAGTGTTGCTACTTAAGTTCAGAAATAGGCAAGTCAAAATAAATATTTATAACCGGAACTTACTTTATTGTATTTCAAAATATTCTTTATTGAGATCAATACATATTTGTACGCATTTAAACCAATTTTCGAAGCACTTTTTCCATTCCGATTCAGGTACTTCCAAAACATGTGACTTGAACTGCTTCTTCAGGCGTCGAAAAACATTGACCTCGCAATTACTTTTGGTCTGCGAGAATAAGAAGAAATCATTGGGCGTCAAAGAAGGTCCCTAGGGCGGATAACCAATCAGTTCAATGTTTTGAAGGCTCAAAAACGTTTTTGTTTGAGCTGATGTGTGAGACTTTGCATTGTGGTAATGTTTCTAAGCACTTTTGCTGCTGTAGTATTCAGAATTTACCATTCTACTTTGCTCTAATGGAACTGTGGTGATATGCCCAGTTGTTCCTAAAAAACAAAAGACCATTCGATTTTTGTTTAGTATAGGGTTCATATGCATGAATTCTTGATTCGTCGCCAGTGAAAATAATAGACCGATTTAGCTGTTACTATTTCGTAGTGGGTAATAAGAAAATTAGTTTTTGCAATACCATAAGCAACAAAGGTTAGATTTTCATATTAAGTGAAGTTTACCAATTTTTTCTGCATTTTGAACTAATGGAACAGTATTTTATGCAGATTCAGGTACAAAAGAGTGATTACAGGATGAATAGAATTTTAAATTCAGTAGTTTTTGGGCTGTAGTAAGGGTGTTAGATTTTAGGAGTCAATTGAAGGCATTGCATTTATGGGAATTACACAATTCATATTGATCACTCATAATTTCAATGCAATGAATATCGAAATTTGTTTTGAATTATATTATATAATTACAGAACCTAGTTTGAATACATTTTCATACAATATACAATTTATTTTCATTCAGATCATATTCATAGACCATTGAGTTAATGAAGAATATAAAGATTATAATCTTTATTGTTCTGCTTACCATAATTAAATTATATATCTTTTGAATCAATGTCTATAAAACATTTAAACCATAACAACCGTTTGAAAATAGTTGTTCGTAAATCTCCTCCTATTTTCATCTGTCATACTGCCATAGGAATATGCAAGAGTGTCAAACTTCTCTTAAAGATCGCCGCAGTTTCTCTACAGTTTGTGGTATGCGGTCTTTTTAAAATTTCGATGTTTTTAAATTAAATATTGAATATTTCCTAATAAAAACACCGCGAACTAAAGAAGACCAGTGATTATTTGATGGACCATTTTTGGAAATTTTGGAGGCATAACTTCTAAGCTAAGACCTACCGCTGCATATGAGTTTCACAGTTTTTACTCAGGAGACCAAGCTGAACATAACAATATCAAAATCTGATTGATATCTGTAGAACACCGAAATTTAAATATTTACCCGAGAAAGTTTAATCTGCTTTGTCTTCCCGAATTTTTGGGAGCTATCCATACCGTATGGAATTGCAGACCTTCTTATAATTTATTCTTATAGTCTTGAGGATTTTATATTGGAACTGAATTGATGACAGAATTTATTGATTTTCACAGTTCAACAGAAATGGAGAAAATTATAGACTTCTGTCATCTGTAATTTGTGCAGCTCTTTATCCTAACGTTGTGAAGGTATTAACACCTCCAAAATCTTACATAATGAGCGCAGCTGGAGCAATACCCAAAGAAATACAAGCCAAAGATCTCCAATTTGCAACTGTACAAGAAAAGGTCAGTATTCGATTATTTTTAATTTTCTCTATTATGATTGAGAATATGGGTACTTGATCCTAAATAAATTTGCAGGTTTTTATGCATCCCAGTTCAATAAATTATAAGATAGGCAATTATCCTAGTCCTTATCTGGTATACCAGGAAAAAGTACGAACAAGCAAGGTGTTTTTCAGGGACTGTTCAGTTATTCCATTGATGGCATTGGTTCTATTCACTGGTTTCGATTTAGATATCAAAGTCCATAATGGTTCCACATTTATTTCACTGGAGAATGGCTGGATATTGTTGCAAGTTGAAGTGCACAAAGTAAGTATTTCCTTAATTTTTGCGTGTTATCATTTGGCCCAAATGTCAATTTTTTAAATCTGAGCCCAAAATGGTCTTAATGACTTATTTGGACGCGGTGATGCCGAATTCAAGGTCAAAAGTAATTTTGCTCAGTCAATTCGGTCCATCTGTTAACACTCTAACTTTCGAGACTTGAACAGTGCAACTTTTGGAGACTTGAAACTTTCGGAGTATGTTTGGGGACTAAATCTCTGTTAAATTTGTTCATGAGCAAAATCGCGAAATTTTTAGGGTAGATTTAGTGTCTAAACATATATGTTACGTTCAAAAATCACTCAATGGTTCCTAAGTCATTATCATTTGAAATTTTATTTTTCAAGTATTTTCGAAAATACAAATTGAATCGAATACAATTTAGTATTTAGATGTGACATAACAACCCTAAGACCTATGAATAATTTCGTGAAGATAAATTACGAGAGTTTTTTGTATTATTTCCTATTTGATTTCAACAAAAAGTATATGAAGTTTCATTCATTTTAGTCTTTTCCTCTTTTGCTTGCCAATATGTAACGATGTATATTGAAGGGAAGAGGATGGAACCTTTTTTTTTGTGTATTTGTCCTTTTTATGAGATTTTCCATTTCTTCAGGGAAATAGTTCTAATGTTGCAAAAAATTACATTTATTTGACTTTCGGATGACAGAACACAGAATCCGATGTTTTTATTTCTATATCATATGTAGCTTTTTCTAAAAATTCATTAGCAGAATTGAAATTTTCAATGGAAATGGACCGTTGAACAAGAGCTTCTGACACATCAGTGCTTTTCTCTTCAATATCATTCGCAGTTTCATTCCTTACGAAATTCAACAGTGTTATTATTTTTAGGTTGCAGAGATGATGAAGTTGATCAGGCAAGAGCTACTGGAGCTCTTAGAGGAAAAAATAAGGGATCCTCTGTTGAATTTGCAGCATAATGAGAAGAGTAATAGGATAATTTCAACAATTCTTCATTTGATTTCGACATGACTAAAATCATCAGGATTTCAATTTATAATGAAAAAATAATTTCTACAAAACGAATTGTTTATACAGAGAATATATTTATGTTTTTAAAAGTGTTTTGTTTGTTGTTATTCTTATTTTTTCTTTTGATTATCACTATTACTTTTAAAATAGGTTAAAAATTAAGGCTCTCCAGATAAGAATCATCATCTCTTGTACTAAATCAGCTGTACATAATTCTTTTGGATATCATATTTCCTGCTAACTCTAGTGATTTGTTCTCCAGATGTTAAGCGTTATTAAAGATAACTTTTCTACGCTACATAACTACTGTTATGATCCTTTTGAAATTTTGCATAAACTTGAAATCATTATTCTACATTTACTTTCTTCATTTCAACAGGTATGGCTATTGGTTTTTGGAGATATTGAAAAAACAGGATTTCAAATTTCTCTTTAATTTTTCATCATATGAAATTTTCCTTCCAACATTGATAATTGCACTATTATTATTTTTTGATATTAAAATTAAGTGAACACACAATACATACAGTGTGTATAATACCTAAATTGTACTGTCTACTGGCCGATTTTCGATTTATTTTAGTGGAAATTCCTCATGGAAAGATATCGTATTGTCACATGTCAGGTATCGTATTGTCACATCAACATCTGTCAATACTGCCGCCTGAGAGGTTAAAGCGTACCATACACGAACAGTTCCTCGTTATGTTAGAATGGCCCTCACTAAAGAAATAGCCAAGTTAATGAAAACTAAATTGGATAAGCAGAATGGTATCCTGAAAGAATTATCAAAGGTAAAAGAGGAGATCACATGGCTGAGATCGATTACGAAAATCCTAGTCGAGTTTGTGAGAAGAGGTTATCCCAGGTGGAGAGTGAATTGCTCTTGATACAACGGAGAGCTTTAAAAAATAATATCATCATTTCAGGGTTGAAGGTAGAGGATAAGAATTAAATATATTCTACATTCTCCCAAGTAAATTCTCTTATTGAAATGAACTTAAATGTTATAGACATCAATGACTTCTATAAATTGGAGAGAAACAAACCACTAATAAAAAAAGAATTTTTATCATTCCTCACCAAAAATCTGTTTATCAGTAGCCGACGCAAATTAAAGGCCACACATATCTTCATCCACAAGGATCTTAGTGAAGAGGATCGTAATGATTTCAAGCTCGAATTTATAGCCGAAGAAAAAGAACATAAAGCAAAGTTATAAACACATGTTGTGGAGATAAGGTGTATTTACATCGCTCTCTACGAATTGTTGTTTTATTATAGTATTTTGTTACTTTTTAAAAGTGAGTTTTATATCAAACCATTCCAAAAGTGTCGGGAAATATTTTTCGCGACTCTGTTTTTGTATTTGAGAAGTTTATCGGCTGATTTCTGTCAACATTTTGATCCCGATTCCCGTGAGAAATTTCCGCCTTGAGGTGGAGAGACGGCACGCAGTTCACATCTGGAGCGCCCTGGTGTTTAGTGAGGTGGACTGTACGGGAGCATCATGGTGATATGTAACGTTTGCACCGCAGGCTTGACAAGCAAGACTCCAGGGTTGAAATGTGCAGGTTCTTGCTCATTATTTTACCATGGAAAATGTGTTGGCATGAGTAAGCAGTCTGTGGTGGATCTCCAGCTTCCTGGTGCGTCATGGCTGTGTCCTGAATGCAGATTGGTCGAAAACAAAGGTCGATCGTCCGTTGTGGTTTCTCCTGGTGTGAAGGAGGATATGGATCCACCTACATCGGCGCTCACCTTGAAAATTGTTCAGAAAACCCAAGATGATATATCAAATTTGAATAAGAAACAGCGGGAAATTATTCATTCCGTCTCCTTTTGCAGTGATCAAATATCATCTTTTCAGATGATTGTCAATAAGGTCAATGATAAATTGGATATAATCGAAAGATTAACACAGGAAAATATTAGTCTGAAGAAGGAGGTAATTAATTTAACTAATAGAGTTGAATCATTGGAACAACAGTTGAAGTCAAATAACTTGGAAATTCTGGGTGTGCCAGAGAAGTCGAATGAGAAATTACCGGTTATTTTGCAGAAGATCTCCGAAAATATTGAGTTTCCCATATCTTCAGGTGATGTTGATGCCTTGTTCAGATCAAGCACTAGCATCATCGGTAAGTCTAGGCCAATCATCGTCAAGTTCAATCGAAAAGTCGCTAGAGATGAATTCTTGTCCGCTGCCAGAATGAAGCGCAAATCAAATAGAACGTCGTCTCCCGGACTCAAGATTGATAACATTTCTGATCAGCTGTTCATAAACAAACATCTCACAAGATACAATAAAATTTTATTGAATAAGGCGAAGGAGTATGCACGAAAAAATAACTACAAATATATATGGGTCAGAGAGGGCACTATTTATGCAAGGAAAGATGATAAAGCCAAAGTCTTTAGAATATTCACTGAATCTGACTTGGAAAGACTAAATTAATTTACTTCTTGCTCCACTTAAAAGTTTAATTGCAGTGTTTTATGATGATACTGTCTTTTCTGTATCAGAATGTACGGGGATTGAGATCAAAATTGTCCATTTACAATAGTTCTTTGGCTTGCAGTTGTGATATTGTGTGCCTTGCAGAGACGTGGCTTACTGATTCAATAGTCGACAAAAAACAATCAATAGCCAACAAAAAATGTTATAAACATATTACTGATGATCGGGATCGAGTTATGAGGGAGTTAGGGTTAACTGCTTTGGCTGACCAGAGAATGTTGAGGGACGCAAAGTTTATTTACAAGATTATTAATTCTCTCGATTCCACTGAAATTGTGAATATGCTCAGTTTCAATGTACCTAAATATTGCACAAGAAATAAGTTTTTGTTCCATATAGATCAAAGTTCTTCCAATTATCACCTGAATTCACCATTGATGAGATGCTGCAAAACTTATAATACACTATCTAATCTCGCTGCTGTTGACGTTTTTTCTGATTCTTAATTGGCCTTCTCTTGCACTTTGAAACGATTTCTGGGAAATTACCGAATTTTGTTTCATATTTGTATTTTTTTTAATTTATGGTTCAAATGAATTTACTGTTTTCGTTGTTATTGGTTTTTAAGTAACATTGTGATTGGATTATTAGTGAATACATAATTTTGGGTTCGTCCCGTCTTGTATTCCTTTAAATAAATAAATATATCCAAGCGATGTACTTAATTGTTGACGGCAGAAAATACTCCGCTGATCAACTTAGAAATAGATCTAATACAAATCCGCAATTCTTGTCTATTCAAGACGCAGAGGAGGAACCTTTCTCTCAATCTGCAGTAACTACTAATTTGATAACTAGCGCACCAAACAACCCTGCTCCCGTCTCCTGGTACAAGCAAATGCAGGATGAACACGAACATCTGCAGGTGGAAGAAATTTCAGAAATATCTTCTATCAAGCAAGTGCTCAACAAAGCTAAAGATTGGGAGAAATTAGGACAGAAGAGATCACAATTATCAGGTAGTAAAGGAAAGAGCTCTTACTTGCTTCTGAGGTATGGTGAGTATTCTCGTGTAATAAGCCACCTCTTTATGGGAGGTGGTTGGATAGAAAATATTACTAGATTGACTCATTTACGAAAGGGGTACGAACCAATGCTAGTCGAGCGGTCCTAGGAAGGGTGCGGCCTTCACGAAAATGGAAAGTCTTTGATGTTAATAAATTTTCTCTGTGATAATGAAAATAGTAATGGAACTCAATTATTGGTTTTTAGAAGTATAATGATAAAGTGTGCCAGAATACAATAGGGTCTTATCAATCCTACTGCGGCTCACGCCTCAGTGATTTTCGTTTATGTCTGTAGACAGCTTTTCAGAATAAACTATATTGTTATTATTATAGGAATAATATCTAGGAAAATACCTTCAATTTGTTTTGAATTGATGCTCTGAGAGTTCCTAGAATGAAACAGAATTAGCAGAATTTGGAAGTATGAAAACATACATATTAAGGTCTTTTTCAACAGAAGGTAGAAACTTCATAAAAATAAAACATTTAACGAAAAATCGCCTCTATAAAATGTTCAAGGTGATGAAAATTTGCACACACTTTTCCTTCTAACTATGAACCCATCAATCGGTTTGAGATTTCTTAATACGAATAGTAGCAAATTGTATATGATTCTTGAAGAAATGTATTGTTCTTTGATGAATGCCATTTGACATACTGAAGTGAAATCTGGCGGGTGTGGGGTGAAGGTATGACTGGTGAAAATGAAACTACACTCTTTATATATAAACTCACGTACTTTTAGTGTTGTTTGAGTTATTTGACGTTGACATCTTTCGGACCTCAGTGCATCGACAGCAAATGCAGATTTTCCTACCTCTTTTGTTTTTTTCCGACAAAGGGCGCCCTACCACTGACAATACTCGAGAGGTCGCTTGCTAGTGCCTTTAACCAGGGGCGTAGGACATTCCCACTACTAGCTTTGGCTACAAGAATCCGGAGTTAAGTCATCTATGACTAAGATTGCTATTATTTTACTATATTACATCTTCTAATACAAACCAGAGCGAAACGCAACTTCACTGATCCTTCAATTAACTATTTTCTTACCTTTGTTTTCTCATTATCCGTTTTATTTTATTTTCTGCACATTTCATCGTCATTTACGCAGTTTTTGTAGAGTAGGTATCCCACTCCTGTATTCAACGTTCACCTTTCTATTAATTTCAAGTAACACTGACCGATTGATATTAATCTACCTTAATTTGTATGCTATTGAAATTGTATAGTGGAGTGCATTTTAATCCGTCTCCAGTATCCTTTCGTATCAAGATTTAATCTGTAGATTTAAACTCTCCAAACTTCATCTTGACGGCATAATAATTTTGGATACCATCTCATATAAATAATATATCTTTGTACAGTGTAAATATCAGTTTAAATCGGTTTCTAGTAGCAATCCTTATTAGATAGAAATTTTAATGTGTATATTCAGATAAATTCTTTTATCAACATTATTGCTTTGTATTTTAACCTGCATAAATAGAATCTTTGTACAGTAATTATAATATTAGAACTTTAATATATTTTCCATAGACCGTGTTGAAAATTTTATTTTCTATATGATCGTTCATTACTTTTTCCTTTCACTTCCTTAACTGATTAAAGGCTACCCAGAGGAGGAGTGAACTACCGGAACAAGGAGTTGTAACCTTGTAAAAGGTTTTCCAATAAGAGGTTTCATTTTGAATAGCCTGCTATCTGGACAGCTATCACTTTTGAAGTTGTCTTCTTTTGTCATTTGACGAGAAAAACTACGCCATTACTAAAAATGGAATGATACACGCTTCCGCAACGCATTGAAATTGTTAAAATTCATTACAAAAATGGTGAAAATTTTGCAGTCACAGTCCGCAAAACTGAAACACTTTTGGGTCGTCGTGAAGCACCTTCTCGGTCGGCAATAGTGAAATTAATGGAAAAATTTGAGCTGTTGGGACAAATTAGTGATGCGAAGAATCGAAACTGTGTGCAAGAAGAACTGAAAATTTTGCTATGTAAGCCCGTAGAGTTGACGAACTAGGTTTGTCGATTCCTCGTCGATCTTTAGAATTATGCATTCAACAAACGACATTACACCGTATTTCGCATAAAGAATTAGGTCTTAAGGCTTTTAAAGTTCAGTTAAACCAAGAAATCAAACCGGTCGATCACCACCAACGTCGTATTTTCGCTGGTTGGGTCCTTGAAATGCATCAAAATGATCCGGATTTTCATCGAAAAATCATCTTCAGTGATGAGACCCATTTTCATCTCGGAGGCTACGTTAATAAGCAGAATTGTCGTATTTGGGGCTCGGAAAATCCAAGAATGATTATTGAAAAGCCTCTTTATCCTCAACGTATCACTGTTTGATGCGGTTTCTGGACTAACGGTGTGATTGAATCTTACTTATTCTAAAATAAGGCTGGTGCAACTGTTACGATTGCGATACCGAACTATGATTGATAATTTTTTATGGCCGGAACTGGAGGACGTTTATTTTCAACAAGACCGCTACTTGCCACACAAGCAATGAAACAATCTCAATTTTGCAATAAAAATTTCCTGGACGTTATTTCTCAAAGAGGTGATCGCAATTGGGCACCGAGATCTTATGATTTAACACCTTTAGACTTTTTCATTTAGGGCCACGTGAAAGATAAGTAAGGTCTATGCCAATACTTCTCAATCGATTCAACACCTTGAAGATAGAATTCGTGAAGTTATCGAAGACATACAGCCGCAATGTGCGAATTGGTCATGGAAAATTTCAGGAAAAGGAAATGGTACTGCAACCGTAGCAGTGGCAGCCATTTGACTTATATTGTTTTCCATTGTTAAAAGCAATGAAATAAACATCCATCGATTTTTCTTAAAATATACTAGTTTTTTAATTGATATCGATATGAAACCTCTAATTGGAAATCCTTTATAAAATTTCAATTGGTGCGTGGGTAGAACCGTCGAAAGAAAATGATAATCCTAGTGGGAAAAAAAGGTCTTCATACAACCTAGCTCTACAAGTTCTAAGTTTGAAGACATTTTTTTTGACTTGTGCAGAGAACAACACAAGAATTATCGAATGTTTCGCTTCTTACTTCATGTCGTTCATGAACAGAAATGATTGGACTACATCCAAGTTATATTTCCTGTGAGAGGTAATTCGTATATGAAGATGGACAAAATTATGGAAATTATAAGACACAAAAATTGGTTCGAGACCACTGATTAGTTATATATGGTTTGATAAGTTCTGCTAGAGCATAACAAACTCCCTTCAATGCGATAAAGATTGATTCTGAAAATCAAAGAATAATTGTCAGTAGATTAATAATCTTTCTACGATATATGTATGAGAAAAAAGCCTATTTGCAATACCCAAAGTAGGATAATTTGAAGTGTCAAAGGAGCATCAAAGAATAATAAAGCATAGAACGTTCTAAAATTTTTGCTAGGACATTGCCGTGATTGGAGACACGTGAATTCTACCAGTTAGTGTATTGGCATGTGAGCGTATTTCTTTCATCAAGTGACTAGATAGCAGTCTCCACGTCTGCTCCAAGAGGCAGAAAGTATGATAAGGGTTTACGCTTTATCATCGCGAATGGCGAGAACCCCTCCGAAGAGAAGAACCAACCAGCTTCCAGTTTGAGCTTCAGTTCGAAAACCTGCAACCGTATGACTAGTAGCAGCGAAGCACTATCCAACCTTTACTGACTCTGCATGGTCAGTACCCGAGTTTTTGGGACGCAACTCACACGCCGAAGGGGCTTCTTATCTATCCATCCGAACGCAGTCCCATGAACTAAGATGGTCTCAAGATTGATTCCTCAATTAATCCTGTTACGAACACCGTTAATCCGGCCTGTACGTCAATATCCACGAACCCTCGTGAAGTCTTTCAATTGATCCTGGCGTCTAGCACCAACGGACTAGCCGTATCATCGAGATCCACAAACCCCAGAATCATCTCATAATGGATCCAGGTTCAGGATGAGGCTGATCGAACCGTCAATTCCCGCTAAACCCTGAAGCATTTCTCGAGATATCCTGAACATGAGGGTCTGCGAACAGATAAGAGGAATACCCTCCTAGTCCAGCATGCAGACTTCCAACCACTGCCCCCTCAAGTCCAACACCAATTGGGTAACCAGGTCGTACGAATACTTCCCGAGGACCTACACCCTCCCGAGGTAACGCAGTATTGTCACTGAGTTGATGAACGCCGCTAAGCCCCCCATTCAACCTTAACGGTAAAACAAGGGTCCCATTCGGTCGATCTTCCACCCCACGGGTCCAATGTTTGGCGCAAATGGCACTACTTTAGGCATCAAGACTTAACCCTCCATTTCACCGGGATGAAATTAGGGTCCTAGTCATGACTAGCGCCCCCAGCGCGTCAAACTACAATGCCATGGGGAGCGCGTGATTGGAGACATACTTAGAGTCGTACTAGTCAGCATATGAGCAGAGCTCTTTACCGGCGTTACAGTACCATTGTTATCATTGCTTGACACTCCAGCGGACCCCAGGTAAGCTGAAAGAGAACGAAAGGATGTTTGAAGGAAGACAATAGATAACCTGTGCTAGTACAACCGAGGAGGAACCAGCACGGGTCACCCCCTCTCCCAAAGGGATCGACGTGTCGACCCCAGCACTCAGCTGCATGAGCAGAGTATCCCTATTTGTGGTGGTTGTGAAAGACCGAAGCATCGAAACAACACAAAAAACAGCTTCACAGCTCGGACCTCCCTTCCCGAAGGACCGCTTTTGCTGTTCGACTGCTAAAGACGAGGCTCCAAAGCATCGCAGAGGAAAGGCTTAAGGATCTAAAAATGAGGCTGAAGTTGGGGGTATGGGCAGAGGGCGAGTCTGCCGAGATCCCACCCCTGTCGAAACGTCGTGCCTTTTTCCTCCAGCGGACCATTTTCGACCCCACAGCGGGAGCTTAAGGATCCAAAGATGAAGCCGAACTTGGGGGTATGGGCAGAGGGCGATTCTTCCAAGATCCCATTCTGGTCGAAACGTCGTAGTTTGCTCTTTTTCCTCCGGACCATTTCGGATCCTTCACCGGATAAGTAGCGAAAGTTGGAAAGCCCACGCTGAGATTCAGCAGGGTTTCGTCTTCGCCCGTGTATGAATTACAAAACTCTAATCGATTGCAGGTTAGCATGAGCCACGTCAGCAAGCCACAACTACCCCGTACAATTCCAAGCCTTGTTGAAGGATAGAAACGGATGTGGGGCAACATGATGGAGTGGTATGCAAGAAAGAAACAGTAAGGAAGTTGGATTGAAAGTCTATGCTTTAGGCATCATAACCCTATTCTCCATTTCATATAATGAAACTAGGATTTCAGTCGTGACAAGCACCCCCACCACAACAAAGTACAGAGAGAATTGGGGGGTGCGTGATGGGAGACTCAGAGTAGTACTTATTAGCATATGAGCAGAGCTTCTCCCTAATTTTAAATGTACGTATATCATCATAGATATTACTCTCGTGTTTCCGCTCAGACTTGTTCAGCCTCAGCGGACCCTCAGAGAAGATATTATTAGTATTAGAAATTTTACAAGAGAATGAAAAGAAATTGCAAGAAAAGAGAGGTATCTGTTCTGAGTTATTTGCATGGCATCTTCTTGGGCCACTTCAGAAGTTGTTTATCTGAAACATAGTATGAAAGATAGGATTAGTATATTTGTTTTTATTTAGATAGAATAGAATTGAATTGTACAGTTGCATTAGCAGTAAGAGAAATTCGATATTGTTTACTTAATTTCGGTCCTGATATAAACGTCGCTTTAGCGACACCAGAGATTTGACGATAGCCATTTGGGCTGTCAACGAGGAGATGAGGATTATGTTGGCATGGTTGGATGCCCAGCGAACAAGACATGATGTGATGTCTCGTCCGCTGTGCCGCATAGGCAGGACGATGAGGCAGATAGGTGAAGTTTATAAAGAGTAGCCCAGAAGGGGCCGTGTCCTGTGATGAAACAGGTTAGGGAGTAAGAGGAGCTGAAATAGGATTTTCGCTGGAGAAGCGGACGTTGAGTAGCTAGAGATGGGTGTTTCTGCCAGAGGGGCAGAGGTCCCAGCTCTCCTACCATGAGTTTTGGAACAGAGTCCATAGCTCGTTGGAAGATTTAGTGCACATACTTTTGAAGTTTGTGTCAAAGACATCGATGGGATCGAATGTTCTGTCACGGAATTTGTATGTAAGTGCAGGACTGAAATGGTATTTGGCAGAATTGAATTCAACCATAAGGTTAAGAGGGATGTTGCCTGTAAGAACCTCGAGTGCTGAAGTGGCTACGGTTCGACAGGCTGACGTCATGAGGAGGAGGATTGATCGGTGACAAGTGGATAGGTTTCGATGAAAATGGGTGTTTTTTGAGCGGTGGGTCCATACCGAGGAGCAGTATAGAACCACGGGTAGGAAGACGGACTTGTAGTAAACGCGCATAGCGTTTTTACCGTCGTCGCCTATTGCTCTAGAGAGTCGCCTGAACTTCATGTTCAGGGTTGATATTTTCGACCGAACATAAGAAATATGAGGAAAGAAGGATAGTCCCGCATCCAGGACTACCCCAAGGTAAGTAGATTGGGTGGACCACTGTAGTGGACCTTGGGAGAGACGAAGGCTTGGTGCTCGTTTCAGTTTCCCTTTAAGGAGAACTGCGTGAATCTTTTTGTAAGAAACCTGAAGTTTGTTGTTTTGCAGCCAATCCTTCAGGACTGAGATTTGACTGGTACGGGCATCCTCGAGGCCCTTACGGCTCTTGGAGCGGAGGATGAGGGCGAGGTCGTCGTCATCATCGTAATTGGAGACATGTGAATTCTACCAGTTAGTTGAATTGGCATATGAGCGTGACTTTTTCACCCAGTGACTACTCAGCAGTCTCCACAGTCTTCCCCCAGAGGCAGAAAGTGTTATAAGGATTACGCCATATCATCGCGCGGAGCGAGAAACCCTCCAAAAAGATGAATCCACCAGCTTCCAGTTTGGGCTTCAGCTCGAACGTCTAAAACCGTCTGACTGGTAGCAGTAAGGCACTACCTAACCTCTACTGGCTCTGAATGTTGTTTGGGACGCAACTCACACGTCTGCTTGATCTTGAGCTAATTACAAAGAAAATAAACTGAAAGTTTTCAAAAAAGCCAATATCTCAGAAGAGTTCATCTGTGACTTAGCCGGTGTTCCGGCTAAATCGCGAACAAATTACTGTAGCTCTTAGAGAGTTATCATATACTAACGTCTTAAAATAAGTATGACTTGAACTACAATTTTATCTTGCGTTCCGATCATTTCCCAGAGATGGAGTTAGAACTCTAGCGAACGGGCTGGCGACACTAATCAGGAAAATAAATGACACACTCAAAGTGTAGAGGATTAACGGTAAGTCAAATAAACACTAAATTCGGTCTTACTAAGTTGAACACCACTTACACATACCAATTTGCTCGAAAAACATAGTTTTTTTTCATTTGTTTACCGATGTATTTTGTTTTTTTTATCATCAATAACGCAGTTAGAGGATCTGATGTTGAATGAATTATTGAAAAAAATTCTCCATGGAAAATGACAATAAATTTCGCGGTTCTGAAAATTTATGAATTTAAGATGCGAATCGCAGTGAAAAATTCTAAAATTTATAACCACAGTGAAAATTTTAACTGTCGCGAGAAAAATTCTACAAAAGTTCTGTCGACCGCGATGAATGTACCAAACAGACCTATTCACAACTGCTGAAACTGCTGTACAATTATACAAAGGAATTATTCACTTGTCACGATGTAATACAAAGTTCTTTACGGACTGGTCTAAGAACTCCTATCGTGATCATCTAGTTGAGGAGAATAGGACGCTACATTATATAGACAATCCAAATTACGCCTAAACGAGAGCAAGAAAACAGTAATGGAAAGTTCAACTATTCAGAATAAGAGAATAATAATATATTTATATTATTATTACTGAAAGGCAACAACTCTTAATGAGCAGAAACAAATATTTATCAGCCTGCAGGTACATTTAATCTATTCGTTCGTAGACAGAGAGTGAACCTAATAGCGCCCCAGTTATAAGACAACCTTATTTCTACATATTGTTAGGTCGTAAACGTTGTCGCATATGATATCATTCTAACAGCGAAAGAGTCTTACAGCCAGCGTGCACCTTCAGCTATACTTTGTAACCAGTGCAGATCAGTTACAGGGTCCGAGCATGGGATCTGGATGGACAGAAAGGTAGATGTTGTATGCCCAGGAGATTGCCTTGAAGAGGAGATCATAACTCTAGTCTACCGGAAACGTAACTATCAAGAGGGTTGTATCTAGTCTCCTCAGGGTGGCGAAGACTCAGAAAGGCTCAGATATTATTATAGAACAAACCGAACACTACTTGAAGGCTCACGCGAACCAATCCTGGGAATATCGCAATACCTCAGGGACAGTGATCCATCCAAATAAATGATTAGGTAATCGGGCATCACACAGGAGTAAATGCGAATCAGCGGCATACCAGGCATTGCGAATAACATGACCAACACAAATGAAGAACCACTTCTAATAAATACAACATATAACAACTATGCACCGAGAGAAAGTATACAATATAAATAGATAACTTGTCGTGCCGCTTTAGTTATAAATAAAGGCAATGCATTTTAGTAAACCAATCCGGTCGAATTAATTTCACTGAAGCAACAATACAAGAATGAAAATGGCGATGCATGAAATACGAACGTGCAATAACTGAAAATTTTACATTAAAACTGGTTCAAAAGCGTAAAGCATGCAATTAATCAAAAACATTTAAAATAAGTTTACCTACTAACAGTTACCAAGGGGAACTGTTAAAGGTACCTAAGATTATGTCGAGTACGTTTTCAAGTAGCTTATTTGATAGATTCGGTCTTCACTTGGTGGAAACTCATTTTAATTAAAAAAATGTATATATGACAGTAATTTATTTCCACAAAAATGTTTGTACTAATACAACAATTGTTTCACCACGATGTGGCTTCTTCAGGTATTACATTGTACTGTCTGATGGTATTGAGTGTAACCGAGTTTATATACATTTTTAGGTACGTGACCAAATAATAGAACCACAAGTCATAAAAACTCTAGGTGTTTATTGGAGTTTGCCGCTAAAAATGCCATTAAGGAAAAATATTCAGTAATGGAGAATGATCAACATCTGCTTGTTCGTTCAAAAGGATTTTACGGGCATTATACCTGTTGATTTCAAGAAATTCTAAAAGTGTTAATCTAGAACTTTTGCTTTCAACGTGGATAATTTCATAATTATTGTTGAAATTATGCCTAAATTCCTTAAGATGATTAGCATATGTCGAATGTACAGAATTGTATATATAACCCCTTTGGTGTTCTTGGATACGTTTCTTGAATGGTCTACCAGTCTGGCCAATGTATACTAAAGGGCAATCTTTGCAAGTTAACTTGTAGACTCCGGATTTATTTTCTTTATTTGTACGATCTTTATTGTTTTTTATGTAGGTACTAAGGTTATTAATTGTCTTAAAAGCCGCGTTATAATTGAAACAACTTTTGAAATATTTAGCAATATTTTCAGATAATCCATTGACATAAGACAACGAAAAATATTTCTGTGTATTGTCCTCTTTTATGATTGGGTACACGAGATTTAATGCCATTTTCTTTTGTTTATTGGATACCATTTTGTCTATAAGAAAGGGATTGTAACCGTTGTTTGATGCTATTTGTTTAATAATATTTAATTCTTTCATAAAGTTTTCTGAATTTAAAGGGACATTCAATAATCTATGAATAAAACTATTATATGCTGACATCTTTTGGTTAGTGGGGTGGTTTGAAGTTTTATGTATTATTTGGTCACGTACCTAAAAATGTATATAAACTCGGTTACACTCAATACCATCAGACAGTACAATGTAATACCTGAAGAAGCCACATCGTGGTGAAACAATTGTTGTATTAGTACAAACATTTTTGTGGAAATAAATTACTGTCATATATACATTTTTTTAATCAAGTAGCTTAGAATATTTATTTCAAAAGAACCTCCCTCTCTGCCGCTTCAATCATCTATGAGAGATTCTCTCACTCGTACGATCCTTAGATGATACTGATCCCTTCAACCACGAAAAATATGTAACGGACTGATTCAATTACTACGATGAAAAATATACAAGGGACTGCTAGACGGACTCTTTTGTCTATTCCGGTGAAAATACTCAATCGAATGATTTACAACTGCGGAAATTATTGTCTCTAGTCGCGTCACACCTATTTAAAATGTTAGTTTCACCTGGTGCAATTTTTAGGAAAAATGAAAAACTGCGTACTCTAATTGATGAGTTTATATTACCCCTTTATAGAATGAAGTCGACAACTTTTGGCACCTCAAAAACCGCGTTCCCTCCTCGCATCGTCAGACCTAACAAAAGCTTCATAATATACAGTAAATATTGTTATCTACTAATTCCTTATATTTGCCTTTTTTTCTACATAGTCTGAATGATCTGAAAAGATTTAGCGGATATGAAGTTTAAACATGAAAGTTCGCAGTAACGAAAGTCACTTCGTTACAGTATGAAGAAAAACGTTCAAAAAGGAAATGACATTCTCAGTGCCTTTTTTTATCGCCTCTACATGAAACACACTCTCTGATGTTATTGTACATGTATATTCAAATGGAAACAGGAAGCTGTCGATTATAGGCATCAATTGGTATGTTTGTATAAGGAATGGGTAAGGTCCTACCATAGTGCAGACATATGGATACCGTTGTCACGTCCTGAGAGCTTGCTGCTTTAGATTTGCACTTTCTGGGATAAAAATCTGCTGCAATTCAATCGCTTGCAGTTATATTCCCTCCCCATTCATGGCTATGTAGAAGCAGTTTCTTGTTTGCATATAGGACTCGGCCATACATGTCCCCTTTTAGAAACTTTATACATAATGTGGCACATCATCTTTAGTGTTATTTTGACCATCACACACATCTATTTTTCGATTGAATAGTTCTAATTACTAAGGAGCAAACACGTCTCAACGCGAAAATGTAATGATTTTGTGAATTTCTTAACCTCCAAATACAGAAGCTGTCGACTCTGGCTGTTCTGGTCTTAACTAATTATTTCCGTTATATGGGGTTATTCCGTGTATGGGTAAATATTTATGGAGCTTTTCGCGTGACTTATCTCGTTATTGACCTGTATGAATTTTTTACAATGAAGACTGAAAATTTCTATTTATTATCGTGAGATGTTCACATGACGCGTTTAATTTACATAGTATAACTTTTTCAAATGCTTATAAATAATTAGTCTGAAATTTGGTAGCATATTGTATTCAAATAGTTTCTGTTTTGAGATAAGGATACAATAAAATATTTTATTACTGGTAATTGAATAGATCCAATAAAGGTCAATGAGATAATTCAGTTCGTTCATTCAATAAATTCCCCGAATTTCTAAATCGGTTTATTTCCAAATTTTCCAACAGGTTCAGTTTTAGACCCTTATTTTCTTTAATGCAAAATCTCAAAACGTTCATCACAATCATGTTTCTCTTTCATTAGATGTTCCGCATACGTATAATCCAACTTATTATTGAAGAAAGAGCGTCAGTGTTCCTTTATTCTAGTGTCAAAGGATCTTTCAGTTTGTCCAATACAAGTTTTTGAACAGGTACCACAGGATAATTGATAAACACCTGACAAATATGATTTATTTAGTTTAGGTACTAAGTTTTTGAAAAATATTAAATAATAACACTGGCTGACAACAAATTTTTTTTTATAATATCATAAAGCTGAAAGCATATAATGGTAGAATGGCTGTATCCAATTACCAAAATCAGGAAAAAAAAGTTGTAACACGTACGATTTTTTTGTTACATTTATAGAACCACATTTAATGTTACAATATCTGATGTGTATTGAAAAAAATGATTTCAGAATTTTTAACCGTATATATCGACTTTATTAATTTACGCTGCACGATATCATTTATTTGTCAGGAAATTTTGTTCTTATGTTTATTCTGAATAAATTTTATTATTATTATTATTATTTAGTTTTACACCTACTAAACGTACCTTATATTTGAAAAAACCACAAAGATTAAAAAAATTGAGTGAAAATAATAATTAAATTCTATTTTTTCCTTTTATGAGGGGGTCATATAATCTCTCTTCAAAAACAAACAGTAATCACCCATAATGGCTGGATTCCATCGTCCTTGATTGAGCAAATTTCCAACAGATGGATTGGCAGAGGTGGACATGTGGCTTGGTCTCCTCGATCCCCATATCTGATACCCTTGGATTATTTTTATGGGGAGCGCTTAAACAAGAGATCTATGCGGTAAAGATTAATAGTAGGGAACAACTGCTACAGAGAATTGTTGATGCTTGCGATATTATTAAATCTCAACTGAATTCGATAGCGATAGTGAAGTGGAGGGATACTATTTTAAACAATTCCCGAACTGAACATTTTTTCATTTATTTTTTTGATTTTTTTTTGTTTTATTGTTTTTGAGTTCAAATATTTTCAGTTTATTAGCTGTTTTTTGTTCTGTTCATTATCCAGTTTGTTGATTAAAAGTTTTCTCAAATAAATTCGTTTAATTTAATAACATTTTCTTATGATTTGATATCTTTATCTGAACTCTCTACTTAAACACTAGTATGGAAGTGAATTGTTGAGATTACAAAAGCCTTTCAATATTGAAATAATAATGTCTTTTGATTTTCAGGAAAATTTCAATATTTCAATCAATACATTACCTAATTAAATTATGATCAGGCAATTGAGCCTATGACTGAATAATTTTAGTAACATTCTACAGGATGAAATATCCATCAAGCCATCAAAAAAACTTTCGATTTCGGAAATATGGAAGGAAAGCCATTGTAAGGGTTGAAAAACTTTAAAAAATTTTAAATCAATCGGACGCTTAGTTCAAGTGTTATTGAACTGTGAAATTTCACACCACATTTTCAAACTAACTCTTTGTTTTTTCTGATAACTTTTTTCGAATATCAAAATGAATACTTAATGCTGTGTTTCATAAAGATTAGGTGATCACTGGATCCACAGATATCTTGTCAATTTTGACAAACTGATCAACGAATTTGGGTTTCACAAAGCAAGTTCATGTAGTTGAATCGAAAAAACAATCTGACGTCTGTCTAAAATTTAACGGTTACACCATAGAAATAGAAAGAAGGAAAATAAAAATGTATGTATTTCTGTGGTAGGGCTGTTAATGTAGGGTTAGAATTCAGAAAGTGACTGCTATTGTTTATATGCTTGTCATACGATACCACTACGAACTACATTATAAGTATTACTTATACATGTGCAAAATAGAAGGCGATTTCAAACGGGCAATTTCAACTGATACCCTTTCAGCAATTTTGTATATCGATGATTTTGAAATGTTGATATGATATATGATGGACAAATCAACTTGATCTGTAATTTAGTAGCGATTCTAGTTTAGATCGGAGCACAAAATATTTTGTGGAACCAGATTGGTATCTGATCGATGTGACCAGCAGAGGTTAATTTTTAATATTTTAACACAGTAGCTAAATCTGTGATCAGTATTTTGGGAACATAGAAGTAGAAAGACTCCGTGATCAACAGGCTTGATCTGATGACTGAAGTTTTGTGAAACCCAGTGTAAATGTAGCTTAAATGTTCTATCTGGGATTAAACAAATAACGTTTACGAATTGAGTTATTAGTGACCCACTCAAGAAGTGACTGCAGAAAAAAAAATCAATTTTTAAAACCAAGTGTGCAAAATGATTCAGAAGATACATTTTGCAAACAAAAAATTGTTACAAGTTGTTGCTACTACACCAATGACAGGATCTGGAGCTCAGAGATGTTTTTTGACCCTACAGCGGATAAACAATTATGTATAAAATAAAATAGTAAAGGGCTTTTTACTTGATAGAAGAAATATAACAAAACTTGAATATCAAAACAGTTTTAATCTGTCAGTCTTCTACAATTTTAATTTCGACAAAATTTTTATTAAAAAAACTTTTAGAATTGAATTAATAAAATAAAAAGGCCTTTTACTTGATAGAAGAAATATAACAAAATTTGAATATCAAAACAAATTAAAATATGTTTATCTTCTACAATTTTAATTTCGAAAAATTTTTATTCAAAAAAACTTTTAGAAATAAATTAATGTCTACAACAAGCACCGCTTACATTTAATAGACGTATATAATCAAAACTCAATATATAATGTCAAATGGAATAAATAAACCAAAAGATATACGAGAGTCATTAAAATTAATAAATAAATATTCAAAGGAGACAAAATTTGTTTCTGGTCTTACCTTCAAGAACGCCAATTGCCTTTTAAAAACATGAACACACTTAAAGGACTTCTCAAAGAATATAATTTATTTGAAATATTTAATATATTTGAATATTCGAATAAGTAAATTCAGAAATCTCTCAAAGCATGCATTATATCTTCAAAAAATAAATATAATTCTAAGCAATTCCGTCTTCAGTCCTGAAATATATTCAAAATATCAAAATCAAAAAACTAACCTATATCAAACAACGTACCACGTGTAAATGAATAATGTTTGGAGACATAGATCATCTTTATAATTCAAGATTGATCTAAGTTCTAACAGAATCAAAGAACAGTGTGAGTTGTTTTTAAGGCTTATTTAAATTCATTGACATTCCATAATGAGATTTATTGAAGCCAAAATATAATTATATATTATATATAATTATTTACATTAATTTATTTCTAAAAGTTTCTTTGAATAAAAATTTTTAGAAATTAAAATTGTAGAAGATAAACATATTTTAATTTGTTTTGATATTCAAATTTTTTTAATTAAATTAATGTCTACATAAGCACCTCTTATATTTAATAGACGTATATAATCAAAACTCAATATACAATGTCAAATGGAATAAATAAACCAATAAATAAATAGTCATTTAAAGTTATTATATTATTATATAATATTTCAAATAAATTATATTTTTTGAGAAGTCCTTAAATTGTGTTTTATGTTTTTGAGAAGGAATTGGTGTTCATAATAGTAAGATCAAAAACAAAATTTTGTCTCCTTCAAATATTTATTTATTAATTTTAGATGACTATTTATATTTGTTGGTTTATTTATTCCATTTGGCATTGTATATTGAGTTTTGATTAATTACGTCTATTAAATATGAGCGGTGCCTATGTAGACATTAATTTAACTCTAAAAGTTTTTTGAATGAAAAATTTTTTTGAAATTAAAATTGTAGTAGACTGACAGATCAAATCTGTTTTGATATTTAAATTTTGGATAAACAATTGTTTGAAAAATTCTATGCGTGAAAATATATTGAACGCTATCTTTATGCTGTCTATTGAAATAAAGATGATAAGTGAAATACAAAATTTCAATGAAAATGTTATTGATAAGTTTGCATCCAAGAAATCTCGAAGAATTGAACTAATTTATGAAAAACAAGTTTCAATATTTTTTACCTCAAATACAGAGTAAGTAAATTCGACGGTGGGTTATTTTTGGTTTGTTCTTTTTTTGTTTGAACCCCATTCAATCCGTAACAATACTAGAACACCTATATGAGCAAAAAATCTTCTTAATCATGAAGATTATAAAAAACACGAAAAAGTTGTTCTCAATATTTCAAAATGATTGAAATGGTACCCTAGTGTTAACTCTGAATACTCTCTCTATCATACTGAGTTGGTACCTTTTGATTTGGATGCAGAACATCCACGAGTCGCCACTGTTTGCCATATGTCCCTTCCGGCTCTTCTTATTCTTTTGATGAATTATTTCGATATGTTTTCGGATAATTTTTCGAATAACAGCTCTTGTGTGTTGTCATTTAAGAAAAGAGAGAGAGAGAGTTTATTGGTGCTAATGCAATACAAATTGCTTACTCAAGTCAAAGCATGAATTATATCTAACAGAACTTATGCACAATGTATAAATAAAATGATGAATAATTATCATATAAATATAAATAAAATAATAAATTAATATCTATCAAAACTTATACACAATGTTTGAATAAAATAATGAATAAATATAGCAAATACATTCTGTCAAGAAAGTACCGGGAATTATCGATTTAAATCTGGCGGGGCAATGAGGCAGGTAAAATTTTTTTTCCTAGGTTGGTACCACTGTCCTTAATTACTATGCCAAGCTTGAGCGGGATCTGTCAACTAGTGTGTTTGCAACAGCTGATTAAGTCAGTCGATGTCAGAGTGCGTGCCGATTTTTACTATGGGTGATTACGTTGAGCAAAGAATTTGTTTAAAGTTTTGTGTTGCAAATGAATTTTCGTGTGCCGATGCATTGAAAATGTTGCAAAAGGCCTTTGGTGATAATGCTCTATCGAAAACTCGTGCATATCAGTGGTACAGAGCCTTCAAGGTAACCGAAAAAACCACGCCAAAGCCGCTCGAAAATGAAGGTGATGCTCATTGTTTTCTTCGATATCCGTGGCGTGGTGCACTACGAATTCGTTCCAGAGGGTCAGACGGGAAACAAGGAGTATTACCTAAGCGTTATGAAACGTTTGCGTGAGCGTATCCGTAAGAAGCGGCCAAATTTGTGGGCGAACAACTCATGGATTTTGCATGACGATAACGCGCCTTCTCACCGAGCTACGATTGTGACTGACTTTCTCGCCAAAAACTCAACAAACGTGCCTCAGCAACCACCGTATTCGCCGGATTTGGCTCCCTGCGACTTTTTCCTTTTCCCAAAACTAAAATTGCCCCTTCGTGGCACCCGTTTTGAGTCGATTGAAGCCATAAAACAAAATTCGGCGCGAGAGCTAAAGTCCATCTCGGAAAGCGCCTATAAAAAATGTTTCGATAATTGTAAGTGCCGTTGGCATAGATGTATTGGAGCAAATGGAGCCTATTTTGAAGGCGACCCAATAAATTTTGACGATTAAATGTAAAAATGTTGTTTTAATTGAAAATTCCCGGTACTTTCTTGACAGAGTAGTATAATAAAAATGACAAATATGTCACACACTTCTAAGAAAGAGCGAGAACAAATTTAATATAAAATTTTGCTTGATTTCGAAAGCATTAAATTCATCCAATGAATGAAAAGTATTATCCACCAAAATTGCTTTCTGCCTTGTATGATAATCTTTTCATCCAACCGGGTGACCTTTTATATAGGGAAGTTGCGCAGTAGTCCGGACTCTCCTGTGTTCTCCACAGCCTAAGGTAGTCTTTTCTTATACATGAATTGTTTCGTGTGTTGTACTCATGAATATCGGATTGCAGGCGATATCTTTCAATATTATTACAAACGTAAATTAAATTTTCGAGAATGAAAATAGAAGGAAAGGTCAGTATACTCAATCTCTTAAACAATTCCTTACAACATCCCCTGTATCCAAAACCACCCACCATCCTGATCGCACGTCTCTGCAATCTGAAGATGTCATCCCGTCTGGCACAATTTCCCCATACTAAGACACAATATTTCAGCCTAGACTCGATCAATACGTGGTAAACAGTTTTTAAAATTTCAGCAGAGAGAGAATGTGGTAAAACCCTCAGAGCAAAAATATTTCTGCTAAGAGTAGAAATCAGCTCATCCCCATAAGACACCCAGGTGAACATAGTATCCAAACGCACTCCAAGAAACTTAATCGAGTGTACTTCGTTGTTAGCTTGGCTTCGGTTTCTCAAGCTCAAAATCAGTCTCTGTGTCTTTTCTCTTATTGACTTTTTTTCGATCACCTTTTTTAAATACTGGTATAACTTTGGATATCTTCAAAGCTTCGGTATAACAAACAGTAATTAGGCATCTTTTTATTAATTTTGCTAATGGTGATATAATAGATCTAATATTCGCTTTGATGGCCTTCACAGAGGTACCATAAAATTCAGTACCTTTACTTGCTTTCAGGTCCTTCACCACGTCTCTCACTTCAACCTCACGGAAACTGAATCCAACATTGTTTGGAACCCTTTTTTTGAAAGTGTCCTCAGAACTCAACAAAGAATGTTTCAACCCCTTCTGAGCTTCTTCCGCTATCGTAGAAAACACCTTGAACCTTGAAAACGCCTGGTTGAATCTTGAACTTCCTAGTAGTGATTTTGTTCTTGAAATGATTATTTACAAGCTGCCAAGCAGTCCTGGATTCATTCATTGACATTCCTAAGATGTTAGTGAAATATTCAATTTTCGAATTCCTGATTGCCGTTTTATAACACTTCGTGAAGTGATTCTTTAGTATTTGAACCATATTTACCATACAGTTCTCTCACGAGAAGAAGTTGTTCCCTCATACGTCTATGCTCATCAGTAAACCAACCACCGTCAGCCTCCGAATCCCTCATCCTCACCGGTCTTTCTGGGAAAGATAGTGGAAACATATCCACCAATGTTCGATAAAACAATTCAAAACACGCACCACAGTCCAAACTAGTATCATCCATGAAAGCCCACTCCACCTCACCAAGCAGCTGGTGGCCTCAACGCTCTGCAAGTGTAAGTTAGCACTTGAATCATCGCTGAAACATTGACGGAGACTTTATCTTCAACATAGTTCTATCGCACAATATCGACGGCCAATTGATGTCTCTATTTTGGGAAATTACGGATTCAGTAATAGAGTGATTGTTTCAAGAGCAGTGTGACATGTTGCGCCAACCTGCTGAAAATAAAATTTGTCTAGATCAATGGCATCAATTTTGGTCCAAAAAAATATCAGTTACAATCGTTCGATAACGCAATTCATACACTGTAATAAACGTACCACCATCTTTTGGAGTACCAAATCCAACAATATTTTTATTCATATAACTAGCTGATGAGTAACGTTAGTACCTACTAACTTTACGAACTGTATTCGTGAAAAATGGTGAACCATTTTCATAGTGAATTTTAATGCATTTCAGTACATTGTGCGAGTATATTAATCGTTTTTTCCCAACCTTATAATTTCTACTTGTCAAATGCAATATTATGTCAGTTATATTTTGATGCTTCAGAAATAGTGCAAAATTCAAAATTTAACCTCTTGGGATAGCTATAAGTACACTACAAGATTTGGTTACAAGTAAGGGACTACTTCTAGCAGTTTTGTATTAATATTTTTAGGAGTTTAAATAAGTTCGCCAAAAATTCAAGCCTTATTGTGAAAAAATGATCACTTTGAGCTATCCCGTGTTATACAGAGTACTCTAAAATATCCAAGATTATACGGAGTACTCTAAAGAACGCTAACCTTTTTATCGTGATCATCTAATGGCGGGAGAATAGGACTTTACGTTGTGTAGACAACCCAAATTATACCTAACGAGATCAAGGAAACAGTGATGGGAGGTTCAAATATTCAAAACACAGTAACATCAGAATAATATATTTATATTAGTACTATTGAAAAGCAACAACCCCCAATGAATGAAAACAAAAATTTATCAGCCTGTTGTTAAATCTATTCTACTCATTGGTTCTTAAAGCTACACAGTGAACCCAATAGCTCCCCGGGTATGAATGACTTATTTATTCATATCGTTAGGTCGGTAACTTGCTCAAATCAGATATCATTCTTATACAGCGGAAAGAGTAGAGAGATACATTCAGCATGTACTTATAACAGCACTTCCGGTAACCAGTGCAGAACCTGCAGTTACAATGGGTAATAATTGGGATGGATAGTAAGGTGAGTAACGTGGTATGCCCAGGAGATCTCCTTGAAGAGGGGATCTAACATAATTTAAGTCAACCGAAAAAGTTATTGAATGAACTGTATCTGGCCTTCTCGGGGTGGCCTAGGCTCATGAAAGCTCAGTTTTTACTAGAGAACAAACCGAACACTACCTGAAGTGTCATGCACACTAATCCTGGGGATATCACAATACCTCGGAAGAATGATCTAGCAATCACTCACGCATTCTCACAATAGCGTTGGATATCCGGAGCTATACGATATGTCGTCTTCTACCAGGACTACTCTGTGATTTATCTAAAGAACACAACCGGTTCACAAGGAACATAATCTCTCAAAGTAAGCGAGCGCATGCATTTGGCAAATATGTAACATAAACTGACTAGGAAATTATAAAATAGATAAACTTCCCCATCTCCTGGAAGTGTTAATGAACGTTACAATAAAAGCAAACAAAGAAATAGGTAACCGGGGGATTACACAAGAGTACATGCAAATCAGTTAGATATCAGTCTCTGCGAATACCATGAACAGTACAAATAAAAAACCACTATTAATAAATACAACAAACAGCAACCAGGCACCTAGAGAAAGTATACAATACAAATAGATAACTTATAAGGGTCGTGTCGCTTTAGTTATATATCAAGGAAATGCATTTTTGTAAAAATAAAAGAATCTAAAGCGATAAGTGAAAGTACAAATAAACGAGCGTGCAATAACTATGAATCTTAAGTTAAAACTAAAGTGTCGTGAAAGAATTGCTCGGTATGTAGAGATACCTTTATAAATTATTCCTAGTAATCGATTAACGATAATCAATTAGTATGCAAATTCTAGGACAAGCATACTTCCAATGGGAGAATGATAGAGAAATGTAAAATTAGCTTTGATGGTTTATTTTCAACATAAATACGTATATTACAAATTACAAGTTTGAACTCTTTACCCAAATTGAAGTAGGTGTTTCAATGTACAGTTCTTTCTTGAGCTTTTTCACCGTTGTCCACTTTCACCGAATTCACTTTTATTGGTTTAACTTTTCATAAGTTAGTATCTAATTACAAATAAATAATGTAGATTATAGATTCACTTCGAAGCCTTTTAGTGCGTTATAGGTTATCAAGAGAGAGAGTTCCTTGAAAGGTTAAAGTGAAATGCGAATATAAAATAATTCAAGAGTAGAGAGAGATGTGTGTAGAATATTGTTTTGATGGTTGGTGAGTGAACACGTTATTCGGCGCTGCAAGGAATTTCAAATTTAGTGCATAAAATTGCAGCTGATATTTGATTTGGTTACGACCGAGTGTGAGTTAAGTCCTCATAGTTTAGGATTATCAATTTTTCTGTTCTCATAAGGGTTCGGAACTATCATTTATTTATCGTTGGTTCTTATGTCTCGTTGTTGCTAACATTCGATCGTTGTTGTTGTGACCTTGACGTTTGAATCGCTGTCTCTCCTCCCGCATTAACCAAACGTTGTATGTGTTTACATAGTTCATTATCTGGTGCAGGAGCGCGTATTTTGAAAATAACGAACCTTTCATATCGCGTCCATTTCCTTGATCCCGTTTCAGACCGTGGCCTGCCTTTTCTGTCTGAAGCCTTCCTTAAGGGCCCAAGGAAGTGAAGTGTGTTTTTCCCTTCATCCTTGTTGTTAGTTAGATATACCTCGATATGGATGAGAAAACGGTCCAGTTTATTTTGGAAAAAATAGAAAACAGTAAAACTGAAATTAAAAATAGTATTCTAGCCTCGGAATCTAATATATTACTGGAAATTGGAGATTTGAAGTTCAGGATTCGTCAGCTTGAGGAGGAGAATGATCTTTTGAAGGCAAGGATTGACCAATTGGAGAAGAAAAACAGGGAGAATTCCATTGTTGTTTTTGGTTGGAAGCAATCGAATGAAGATATTACCTCTGCCTTTGTATGCAGTGAAATTAAAAAACTTTTGGGGGTTGAGATTGATAATAGGGACATAAGTGACCTGTATGCTTTGGGGAGAAAACCTAATCGTCCGGTAAGAGTTCAATTGGTTTCCCATCTTAAAAAGATTGAAATAATTAGGAATTGTAGACAACTAAAGGGAAGTGGTATCGCAATCAGAGACGATTTAAGTGTGGAACAACGCAACGAGTATCGCGCTTTGAAAGAACATCTGATCAAGCAGAGAGAAAAGGGATTAAATTGCTACATAAGGGGCTCTAAACTCATTCTAGAGGATAAAGAATATACACTTGGCGAGTTACAAGAGTCACGTGAGCTGAACGCCAGACCTAATAGTACTCCAGCGACTCCCACACCGAACAGCCATCCTGTTCGGAAGGATTCTGAGCAACGGATTGAGGTTCAGACCCCCAAAGTTCTTGAGAAGGGTTCGGGGAGCAAACAAGCCAAAAATCCAAACTTGTCCGATAAGACCTCTAAAGGACAACCAAATCCGCAAAACTACAACAGATTGCGTTCCAGCTCACGACGGAAGTAGTTTCATTGTATTGAGCAGCCTATTTTTTGTGTGGGTGCATTTTTTTTTGCATTTTTTTTTGTTTTTTCTTTCTTTGTTGTTTCTTCTTTTGCTTGTCCTCCTTTGGGGACACCTTTTTCGTGTTCGGAATGGACCCATTCATCAGAGAATATGGGAACGAGCCTCCCCCCGCAAGAGTGATTTCGGATTTGGATGATTTTGTACTGGATGAAAATGCACCTTTCAATATCCTACATCTCAATATAAGGAGTATTATGAAAAATATGGATGAGTTGATGCTGTTCCTGGACAGGCTGAGGATGGATTTTCATGTTATGGTGCTAACTGAAACGCATCTTGTGCATGACTTGGATGTGCTGAAAATAGATAGTTTCAATATTTTGTACAATGCTGGTAGAATCAACACGAATGATGGTGTCATAGTATACGTCAGAGAGGACATCAGCTGTTCACATGCAGTAAGAAACTTAGGGGACATTAAAATATTGGAGGTTAGTGCAAGTATTGGAGCCAATAAAATCTGCTTAACAGCAATCTACAGATCTCCAAGTACCTGCAAAAGACAGTTTAACGAAGATCTTCATGGATATATTCAATCTATGGCGGGAAATGATATACATATAATTACAGGCGACATAAATATAGATTTGAAATCTGATTCGGTCTCCTCAGAGGAATACAAAAATATTCTCGGTGCTTCCGGGTATGAATCATATATGAATGAAGTGACTAGACGTCGCAGCCAAACTTGCCTCGATCACTTCTTCGTTAAAACTAATCAAAATAGGGATATTCGATCTTATGTCTTCCAATATGATATAACGGATCATGACCCCATAGCATTGACCGTGAATCTACCCAAAATATCAACGAGGGAGCACATACAGGGTGGACAGTGCAAAAAATATATAAATTATCCCGCACTCAAAGACGCTTTGGGGAGGGAGACTTGGGAAGAGTTTTATTCTTCACAAGATATTGATGTCATGACTGAAGCGTTCATCAGAAAACTCAATGTGCATGTTGGGGATCATACGAGCAGCGTGGGGGTTAGAAGACATAATATAGGGAAGAAGAGGTGGGTTACGTCTGGAATCCTAGCATCAATTGTTAAGAAGCAACAACTGTACCGGGAAGTTTGTAGATATCCAAGCAATTCTATTCTGAAGAAGGAATATCTAGTCTATAAGAACAAGCTGTCCAAGTTGATAAAGGCTGCGAAAAAAACATATGCAGAAAAAATGATTAGAGACAACATAAATCAGTCAAAGGCCCTGTGGAGGACTGTTGATACCATCTGTAATCGGACCAGTCCTCAAATAAAAATAGGTAAAATTATATCAGCAGACGGCGAGACACTGGTGGAGAAGAAGACCATTGCTGAAAGTTTCAATACGTACTATGGTGGGTTGGGCCAAGCATTCGCAGAGAAGATCGAGATTCCAAAAGATTACCTAGAAATTGATAAAGGGTTAGATATCTCCATGTGTCTTTTTTCTACTGATGCGAAAGAAGTTCGTGAGACGATAATGCAATTGAAGGAGGGAAAGTCTCCTGGGTATGATGGCATTCGGGCAGAAACTCTAAAAAACGTATCCGATGAGCTGAAGACGCCTTTAACTCACCTAATCAATTGCTGTTTTAATGAAGGAAATTTTCCTAAATTATTTAAAATTGGAATCGTGAAACCCTTATACAAGAATGGTGACAAATTGAAGATGGAAAGCTATAGACCAATATCGTTGATCTCTAATATTGCAAAAATCATAGAAAAACTATTAAAAACAAGAATAATGAGGTTTTGTGAGAAATATGAGATCATTTCACAGCACCAGTATGGCTTCAGAGAAAATAGGTCAACCGAGGATGCAATCCATCGCTTAACATCTTACATCTATAACTCTCTAGATAAAAGTAAGCCATGCCTATGTGCCTTCATTGACCTTTCCAAAGCTTTTGATACCGTGTCACACAAAAAGTTATTAAACAAATTATATAACTACGGTTTCAGGGGAAAAATTTACGAGTTACTCAAAAGCTACTTAACAGATAGGGAACAGATGGTAAGCATTGATGGGGAGTTGAGCGAGCCAATATATGTGACCTACGGAGTTCCTCAGGGTACTGTGCTCGGGCCAATTTTGTTCACGTTGTACATTAACAGCTTACTGGAGATCAAGGTAAAGGGTAGAATTCTCAGCTTTGCGGATGATACAGCTCTTTTCTGTGAATCAGATACATGGGAGTCTTTGAAATTAGAGGCTCAGATGGACTTTCGATGCTTGGAGGAATGGTTCAGATTCAATACGCTGACTCTCAATCTAGAGAAAACCAAATACTTGCCCTTCTCCTTGTACTCGGGTGGCTTGCCGAATATGGGACCTCTGATTGTGGGGCCACGCTCATGTGTTCCGGAAGTGGAATCAGTTTCATATCTGGGTGTGGTGATTGATCGACATCTTAGATGGGACCTCCAGGTCAAGAATGTTACTAACAAGCTAAGAGGAATATTATATAGAATAAGATATTTACGAGACTACCTTGACCTGAGGCATCTACGGTTGGTGTATTTCGCACTTGTCCAGTCGCAACTGCAATATGGAATTATTGGTTGGGGTGGAGTTGGTGACACACACCTGGAGAAACTGAATGTTGTGCAAAGGTGGATTTTGCGTGTTATATATAAGAAGCCACTTACATACTCTAATGAAAGATTGCACAGGGAATCCGAGGTGTTCGATGTGAGGCAACTCTTTTGCTGGAATATCCTAGTCAACACCAAAAAGTCGAGGATAGCATCTCATCCCATTGTACACTGCTACAACACGAGGGAGAAGAAGAACTCTATGAGGGTACCTTACTGTTGCAAAACAGTGGGACAGAGGCACTGCGACTTCCTCGCCCCCAAGCTTTACAGCCAACTCCCAACCAACATAAAAAGTCTGAATAATATTAGTTTGTTTAAGAGAAGAACGAAGAGATGGATTCTCTTTTTTGGAAGGGGGCGGCTGCATGGTTTCGTCAACCAGAGGTAGGAGATCGGGATTGGATGGGGAGGGAGAGGAGATGGAAGAAGGTTTTATGTTGCTTACTGTGTAATAGTGGTTATCATGGATTTTGTTTTTATTTTTGTTCACTTACCACTTAGGAGATATTCAATGTATGTAGCATCACGTACAAGCGATAGTTTCCAACTAAAGCTTCTGTGATGTATCACCCATTTATTCACCTCATTATGTAACCATCTCAGTGAATAAATATTATTATTATTATTATTATTATTATTATTACTTGAGAGAACGTAAAACTAGCGAGCGGTTTATTTTGTGCTTCTTGGGCAAGCGACAAAATACGACTTTTTTGGGAATGTATTTTCAACGCTGCTTTTTGGGTGATTGTAGAATGAGAGACTCTCTTGGAGTTCGAAATGTGGTCAAGTAAATTCTGAAACGACATTCGACTGTTGTCATCTTGAAACGGCGTTGGTTCTAATGAGTTTCTAAGAAAACCGTGAAGGACAAATAATTTCGGTCGTTTCAAATATGTCTCATTTTTTTTTCAGAAAACCAAAAAATCTCTGAAAAAATGAGACATATTTGAAAACCCTAGATTCCTGACTCGGAGATCATAATTGTTATGTACCTGCATAGTAAATTAAAAATTCCTTGTTCAATGTAAAATCCGAACAAGTGGTAGTCAAAAAGCAATAAATAAGAAGCATTTAAAAAAAGTTCACTTACTTAGAGTTACCAACTGTTATAAGTACTATTATCTTGAGTATGTTTTTAAGTCATCCAAAAGATGTATTTCTAAGAATCTTTCTTTCTGTCACTTCAAACTATAATCTGAATGCCATAAGGACGTGTCTTTGTTATGTTACGGAGCACATAAAATAGGCCGCGTTGCATCGATCAGAAGAGATGCTAATCGGAAGGAGCAATGTCTGTGGTGTATGGCAGGTGGAATAGGACTTCCCATTTGAGCGTTTCTAACTACGTTGTGACGCAACATGTGGCCGTGCATTGTTAATAACTTTGTCGAGTCTGTTAGCGTATTGCTGTCGTTTTTCTCTCAATGCTCGACTCAAACGCCGCAATTGTCGTCGGTAGACCTCCCCTGTAATCCTTTCATCCAGGGTTGTCACCGAATACACAGCATGATCGTTTTGCCATGAATATTCGGGTTGACAGTTGATGATGAGACATTCATACGTTGCCCGACGTTTTGGATTATCGTAATGACTCACAGACACAAGTAAATGCAAGAACCTCCTTTTTTGATGTTGGAGCAGTTGTTCACACGTGAAAAAATAGCGTTCCACGTCTTTTGGATTCAGTTCATACGGCATCCAATCTTTCGTATCATTATCATTCCTTTTGAACGATGATTAATGATTAATGGCTGGTTGAGTGACCCCCAAGTATTTTTGCGAGTTTATCTTGCGTTAATGATGGATCTTTATCGAGTCTTGCCTCTAATTTTTCATTCTTAAACTTTGGTGGCACTCCGGGTCGTTATTCGTCTTTAAATCGGATAAACCATTTTTGACACGTTCGTTCAGCTGGAGCATGCTCACCATAAATATCCACTAAAATACGATGACTTTCGGTAGCCTTTTTCTTCATATTAAAGTAATTTTTTCTGTATGATTGCAATACTTTCTATAACTTGCAGTTCTACTTATTCAGTCCATTCATTTTCTTTTGTCACCAACAATGTCGTTAGCAAGAAATGAAAACTTTCTGGTAGGTAGAAGAGTAGCCATTACTTTTTTCTCGGTTGTTCTTCTAATTAGATAACAGCTTTGAGTATAATACGTGAAAATATCACATTCCTCAACTTTCAAATGCAATTACAATCCCACCATCTGTTGTTCTTCCATTGGTCGGTCACAATAAAGCCGAGTTAATCCGACGATTGATTCAGTCATCAACCCAAATGTTACATCCCTGTTCTGAAGCTTTAAAAACAATATAATTTATCACGATAAACTTATCGTGGTACAACTATTCTACACTGTGAATACTATTAACCACGAGATTTATTCTCGAAATGGGTACTTTCAAATCGACCTTAAATAATTTTGATTAAATTTCAATCCAGGTGGAATGGAAATAAGAACCAGGAATTTTTTATTTAAACATGTACTCTAGATAAAAAAATATCTTATTTTTCAGGAAAACGCTCAATTTCATTGTGCTAATTTGTAATCAGATTTTTCTCCCATCAATAGCGTGATCTTAATAATTACCACTCAAATCTTTTCTCTGAAAAGAGAAAAAGTACGCAGTTTATTTCTTTGCATTTTTCCAAGGCAGGGAGGGAGTATTATCGGGACATTCTTGCCTCCCAATCTCTTTTCTGCTTCTTGAAAAGCCTCATTATTCGTGTACGAAAGAGATAATATGGCCCTCTACTGAATTTCCACTAGATTGGTTCTTACATTAAGATAAGAGAGGCCACTTAACGTTGCTGCTGTTTCTGGTACACCTCATTTTTATCCCTCACTTTTGGATGTATCGATGACTGATTCTGTCATAAATTATGAAGAAAACTGATACAGAGGGGGCAGTGTCACATTATCAATTTGCGAAAACTTCCCAAGTATTATTTCGCCTATGGAAAATCTAGGTTTTCAGATGACTTATTGCAAATTTTTTAATTAATGACCGAAACTTTTTCATTACACTTCGGCTTCTCTGAGTTCATATTTTGTTTTATTCTTAATGACAAACACACCAGATCTAAATGTATGGCTGGATTTGAAAAAGTAATAAAAAAAAATTAGTCTTTGATTGTTTCGGTCTCTACTTGACGGAAACAATCAAAGACTAATTTTTTTATATTACTTTTTCAAATCCAGCCATAAAAAATCAGTTCCTCGCAAGTAGTGAATAATTTGGGGTAAATTTATAAGCAATAATCCCTTCTCAAATGAAATTTTTTTATTTTTCGCTGACTTCTGTGAAGTCAAAGATTCTATATAGGAAGAAATTGATTTTCGACAGAAGCAACTTCTTTTTATAAAAATAGCACTATCTTTGTTATAAGAAAATCTCTTGAGTTTATATCTCTTTGAAATTACCTCGAAAACTATGTAATGGGCAGCAGTAACCCAATAAATGTTCCTTTTCTAAACTTCTAATGAAAACATTTCTCACATTCCCTCTTTGAAATATTTGCAATATTTTTCCAGTGAAGAAGTTGTCATAAATATTTAACAATTTTTAACTCAGAAAACGAATTGGAAAAATATAAAATTGTAACAGCATAGGAGAAAAGTACTGAACGGGGAAAAATTCATTTTTTACTACACGGGGAATAATTCATTTTTCTACAGAACAAGAGTATATTGAAAACGTTAAGAAAAGCTATAGAATATTTTCTAAATATTTTAATATTTACAGATATATTCTGTTAGCCTTCTATATATTCAATTTCAAAAAATTATATTTATTATAATATTATAACTTCAAGAATTAAATTAATGTCATATAAGTACTACTTATATCAAAGGACATATAAAATAAACTTTCATTATAAGACATCCAAATGATATAACAAAATCCAATAAATATTAATTGTTAACAAAAATCCTATAAATTGAATATTTTGAGTAGAAAATTTTGTTTCTGCTCATCCCTCTCATGAAATAATATATCTATCAAAAATGTTTAACATAAACTTAAGAATTTCATCATAAAACAATCTTACTTAGAATATTCAATATTATTGGATATCTAACTAAGTTACTTTTTAAAAAACTAGAAATATGTGAAAGCATTACTAAAAAACAAGTTTTAAGAGAGACTCTGCTTCGTCAGTACTCAATCATTCAATGAAATATAACATCAATCAACAAAAAATATTTTCTCACCTTTAACAATTCAGAAAGCTTCTTGGTAAATGAATACGGAACATTTAAATGGAGTGTAATGTTAACTCGAAATAAATAGTTCTGTGGCTTACCATTAATCTTGAATGTTGAAAGGCAATTTAACGGCCTCTGTTATAGCAAAAGGACCATCCGTATAAAGAATGTTAAGGAAACCAAATAATCATATATTATAAATAAAATAAAATAAATGGAGGTTTATACTTGATAGAAGGTATATAAAATTATTTAAATATTATATTTTAATATTTACAGATCTATTCTGTCCTTCAAAATTTTTGATTTAAAAAAATGATATTTAATATTATAACTTCAGGAATTAAATTAATGTCATATAAGTACTACTTATATCAAACAATATATACAATAAACATTCATTATAAGACATCCAAATGATATAACAAAATGCAATAAATATAAATTTTTAACAAAAATCCTATAATTTGAATATTTTTGAGTAGACAAAATTTTTTTTCTGCTCATTCTTTTTATGAAATCAGATATCATTCAAGAATGTTTAACATAAACAGAATATATCTGTAAATATTAAAATATTTGAATAATTTTATATACCTTCTATCATGTATAAATCTCCATTTATTTTATTTTATTCAAATATATAATTATCTGGTTTCCTTAACATTCTTTATACAGATGGTCCTTGTGCTATAACAGAGGCCGTTAAATTGCCATTCAATCTTTAAGGTTAATGGTAATCCACAGAACTATTTATTTCGACTAAACATTACATTCCATTAACATACATGTTCAGTATTCATTTACCAAGAAGCTTTCTGAATTGTTAAAGATGTGAAAATATTTTTTGTTTATTTTATATATTTTATTGAAAGATTGAGTACTGACGAAGCAAAGTCTTTCTTGAAACTTGTTTTTTAGTAATGTTTTTACTAAATACTTGATTTTCTAAAAAGTAACTTAGTTAGATATCCAATAATATTGAATATTCTGAGTAAGATAGTTTAATGATGAAATTATTAAGATTATGTTAAATATTTCTGAAAGATATCTGTTTTCATAAGAGGGATGAGCAGAAACAAAATTTTGTCTACTCAACATATTTAATTTATAGGATTTTTGTTAACAATTTATATTTATTGGATTCTGTTATATCATTTGGATGTATTATAATGAATGTTTATTTTATATGTCGTTTGATATAAGTAGGTAGTACTTACTATATATACTATATATACTATGTATATTACAATATTACAATCCTGAAGTTATAATATTGAATATAATTTTTTGAAATTGAATATGTAGAAGGCTAACAGAATATATCTGTAAATATTAACATATTTAAATAATTTTATATACCTTCTATCAAGTATAAACCTTCGGCTTTTTTTTACTATAGAATATTTCCACAATTTATTAAATTAATTACAATTGTTTCGCCAACGACTTCGTCATGTTTACATTTTGAACTGCATATGGTTGGTTTTGGTCACAACATATTCGATAATGGATTTAAAGATCTTGTCGGCAATTTAAGTTATCCAAAACACCAACACGGTAAAAGATCCAAAAAAAATACAGGAAATTACAGAACTTAAAAAAGAATCCTTGTTATTTATTCAAATAACAAAAAGAAGAGGTCTGAGAAGAAGATCATGAATAGTGTCAATAGTAACAGAGCAAATTGCCATGCATACCAATTTCAGCCAATTCATTAATTGAGATACTATGATCCATTTTATCGAAGGGCCTTGAGAATTCTGTGTACAATCTGAATCTCGATATCAATTGCTTCGAGAATGTATTCGCAGTACAATACAAGATCAGAAATAGTTGACCTCTTTAGTTACTCAGGAACTATCAAGAACTTAACGGAATTCGAGATCCTATCATTAACGGAAATCTTAAGACCTTACTGAAAATATTCAACTTGCGGGTGGGCCTATAGTTCTCCACCTGTCGCTTGTTTTAGGGATTGGGATAACATATGCCATCTTCCATCGCCTCGAGAATATAGAAATTGAACAGAATGCAAAGGGGAACGCAAAATTATTCAGCCCATCTCCTGACAAGAACAGAAGGCAGATCTCAGGGTCAGCAACATTATTTTCATCTAACCCAGAAGGAATGTCGAAAATTTGCTGCTCGCTTAGCCTGACTTCAGTTGTCGAATCATGACCATCGAGAACCGGAGTAGCATTCAAAATTCTTGCTCATATTATCGAAAAGTTCTAGAAAAGTAGGTTTCGAAAATAATTGCAATATCGGGACCTCTGATAGTTGCATGATTATACTTAATTTTATTTGGAATCGAAACTTGAACTAAGTGCTGCTAGAATAGCTCTTGGGGAAGTCATTCTCAATTGAAGAAATGTTACGAATACAATCTGACCTGCTGGCTGATGGCTCTTCTAGGTCTACGCCTCAACTCAGGAAATACTCCATAATGAGAAAGTACGAGAGGAATATTTACATCTCTTATGGGATTTGTTTTTATGGTTCACTAATTCTTTTATGCTGTCATTGTCATTCGGAAAATTACTATGAATTTTAGTTTTGGAAAACTGATCGTTAACTATCGGGTGTTTTTTTAGAGTGATACAATTTTAAATTGAAGTAAAACACATTTAGATTAAGATTGAAGCCAATTTTTTCTTTATTTGAAAGATAAGTTTATGACATTTATGTTTTAAAAATAATATTCTGCATATGTCCACCACGACTAGCTCTGAGGAACCGCATTCGACTAAACCAATTTTGGACCACTTTTTTGAGTAATTCAGGCCATATTTAATCAATAACACTAGTTATGTTGGCTTCCAAAGCATCTATTGTTTCTGGTTTATCGGCATAAACCAATGACTTGACATAACCCCAAAGAAAATAATTCAGTGGAGTTATGTCGCATGATCTTGGAGGCCAATTAATTGGATCATCTCTCGAAATAATGTTATCGCCAAATCTTTCTTTCAATAAATCAATTGTTACGGTAGCAGCATGAGGTGTAGCACCATCTTGTGGAAACCAAAAGACTTCTGGGTCGATAGCATTCCAATTTTGAAACAAATCATTATTGATCATCGATCTGTAACGAGCACCATTCACTGTAACATTAGCTCCAGCAACGTTTTTAAAGAAATATGGACCGATGATGCCTCCAGCGTGTAAAGCACACCATACAGTGCATTTTTCAGTATGTAATGGAACCTGCAGAACTTCTTGAGAATTGTTTTCACTCCACATACGGCAATTTAGCTTATTTACATAGCTGTTCAACCAGAAATGAGCTTCATCACTAAACACAATTTTACGATAAAAAAGTGGATCAACTTCAAGCTGCCCAATCAGCAAACAAACGACGCTTATTAAGGTCAACTGGCTTTAGTTCTTGAACCAGTTGGATCTTATATGGGTGTAGACCAAGATCTTTGCGCAAAATTTTCCATGTGGTGGATGCACAAAGTCCAACTTGTTGTGAACCTCGACGAATAGCAAATCTGAATCATCATTAACACTATGACTTACAGCAGCGATATTTTCTTCTGTACGTACAGTTCTTTGTCTTGTTGTTGTTGTTGCATCGAGTAAAGAAAATTTTGTCCGAAATCTATCGATAGTTCGACGAATAAGCTGCTCTGATGGATGATTATGTAAACTATAAATTTCACGAAGTGTTCTATGAGTTTGGCGAATAGAACACTGATTTTGAAAATAATTTCAACAATTTGTAAACTTTTTTGCGGCGTGAGTCTTTTCATGATAATTTATCAATGCTTACTGAACAGAAATGTCAAAACAATATGGCTTCTACCTTTTGTCAAATCATAGTTATCCCTATCGAAAGTTCTATCACTCTAAAAAAAAACACCTGTTTGTAGATTATCATAACAGGTGTTGGTAACTCATATCAATATATCATCAATAATTGTATTCCCTTCAATTCACTGTGTAAAGCAATCTGCCTTTCTGAACTTATAAGATTTATTAAATTTGAGAAATCTCAATACAGAACAAGAGACTTGAAACTTAAAACTTCTATGGTAAGAATCATTTTTTCCAGACAGCAGTTTGGTTCTTTAGAATATACAATTGATGACATCCGGAACGGATAGGAATAAGAAGAAGAATAAGAGAAAAAATATTATAAGGTATTATTTTTCAAAGAGTTGAATTATCTACAATCGAGCAAACTTAAAATGTTATTTAATATACTAAATTTGTGACCTTCCCCTATAGGGATCAAACAGGACCAGTGGGAGCAAACTCACAAATCAGTAGGGTATCATCATTATCAAGATTGAAAACACGATCCAGTTTATCTCTCAATGGCATGAACATCATCAGGAGGCAATTATAATTTGCAGATATGTATCCTCTTACTGCAATCAGTTGTAATTGAAACTCAGATGTTCTTATCCAGACTTTTCTCGCAACCGCAACAAGATTTACCCCAACCACCACCAACATTTCACCAACCATCATTTCCGTACTCACAGAGCTTTCATGGCCCCTCCTATAAACCGAATGCCGATTCTCAAAATTTTCACGATCCTCAACATTGCCATCAAGCTACGTCTCAGACAAATCACCACCATTAGGGAGCACATTAAATTCGAAGTCTCTTAGTTTATTATTTAATCCACCTACATTCTGATAAAAAAACCGAAAAGAATGTGAAGAGACCTCAACAAATAGAACAGCGATAAGGATGTGATAGTGCTGCCACTTAAAATCGAACCATAGAGCTAGCTGCCCTCCTTCTATCTCAAGAGGAGATTTCAATCCTTGACCCAAATGAATTTATAACCCTTGGAATGAGTATAATCTCAGGCTTTCCTGAATAATACCTAATTTGCGGGTGGTAAATGTGCATGTAAGTTGACATAAGCTGGAGGACAGCAGTTTATCCTTATGGTTCGAGAGATAGAACTCCTCTTCAATTTGGCCGCCATCCGGATATCATCCTTAGTTTTCCGTGACGAATAATTATAATTACATTATTTGGTTGATTATTGTTAAATGTAGGGATTCTATATGCTTTCAACCATACTCTGCGAGAATTTATCTGCCAAATACTGGCAATGAAATTAAGCTCTCGTTATTATTTTTGAGAACACCCAGTATCTCAACGTATCTGAAGCATACTCTAGATCATTCAATCTCTTTTTTAGAAAGGACGATCAATCTAATCTTTTTTATCATCTTCGACGAGAATAATTCAAAATCAGTCACTTTGTCCGAACAGAAGCTGACCGAGTTAACAAACTCTTCCTCATTTCTGGGAAATTCCTTCATTTCTCACTGGGTGGCCATATTGGGGTCTGTAGTAGAAACTTAATTTTCGGATGGCCCTAGTAGAGAGTCCCCGTCCACACAAATCGCACATTTCCATCTGAAATTATCAAATCTCATCAAGAAATTCAGTTGATTCAGCGTAAAGTCGGATTTCCACAGGGCCAGTTACTGGCTCTTAATTTTTTCACTTTCTTTTCTGTGAAATCAGGTATTTCCATTTTCTGCATAATTTCTAGTAACAATTTTTCAAGAATATTACTATTTTTATAGTCTTTGTGAGATAAATTCCACAAAAATTTTCTGTACCTTTATATATTGAGGAATTTTATATTGTCGTCCTCACTCCAACGATCTATCATTCCCATTTTCAAATGTACAAATCCAGTTCTAAAAATTCCAACACTGTCCAAGCGTAAACCATTCCTCTGTACTGACTGGTCATTGTCTTGTTGCGTTCCCATGAAGCGAATATCAGAACAAAAGCTGTCTTAGTAAAAGTGGACAGTAGAATCAAAATATTATGAAGTAGCTGGCAGATAGTTACTGGCAGACAGTAACTGGTTGAACTGTGTTTTCACGGACTCGGTAGCTGTCGAACAGTAACTGCCCTTCAGTGTCCGCCAGTTGACCATGTGAAAACAAGGCTTAAAATCAACATATTTCGTATGATTGCAGGAACCACACATTGACAGTTGTATTTGTCAATATCTACCATTTAATTATGGAAAGGTACACACTCCAACAATACAAATTTATTATGAAAAATCGCGATTTGTTACTCTTACTTTACATGCTTTAACTCCAATTTTTAGTCGTTATAATCGTCTGGATAAAGGAACAGTAGAACGTTTAGTGAACAAATTTGAAAAAAAAATTACTCTTCATGATGGTACAGTGCCAGTGAGAGAAAGAAATGCAAGAAGTGAAGAGAATATTGCTACCGTACGTGAAAGTGTTCGTGAAGGCCATAATCGATCGATTTCTTGACGTTCACAAAAACTAGGCATCTTCCACACGTCTTTGTGGCGAATTTTACGAAAAAGACCTTGGTTTACATCCATACAAAATTGTTTTAACCCAAGAACTAAACCACTTGTCATACACAATGACTTAATTGAAAACAAAATTCGGTGTTTTGACTATTTCAAGAAATGGACCGATAAATTATCCGCCTCGTTTCTGCGATTAATGAATTTATTGAACTTCTTTCTTTGGGGTTACATTACGTTATTGGCTTACAGAAATCATCCAGCAAATTAAGACGATTAACAGATCAATATTGAACGAGTTGTGGTGTGTCTGTTCCTCTCGCAGAATTCTGTTCTTCTCTGCTGCAGCTTACGATGTAGCATATAAGGGCGCCTGGTAGCAGACAATACCTTACTCATCCGTCCTCGCAAGGGTTGAGTAGGGCAGAGTACAAGCATTCAATGACTGACGTTCCAACGAGAAACAGGGTCACTGGCGTCACAAGCAGAGATGCGCACCACGTCTGTCCGAAGAGTTCAGGTGTGCATGCTCGGAACGAAATGCCACCTCCCAAATTAAGAGGTAGAAACTCCCTCATAACACCCACATTTCTTAGAGAGCTTCAGAGAAATTGCTAACATACGACCTGATTTGTGTGAGAATCATGGAAAATGGGTTCAGCTACTTCATTCCTGCCAGCGTTTCCGTGGTGGACATTTAAAAGATATTACTACTAATGGTATCCATTGTAATTTATAATGAAATAAAAATTTCAATAATTTTCAAATAAATAATATGTTTTATCACAAAAGAAAATGGGGTGCTGTTAATAATAGACCTTTTATTAGATTGAAAATTCCAGCTGAAATATCCACTGAAATGCTGAATTAATTAGAGAAAAATATCTTCCTTATGAGATGATGCACATGTATTGTGATATATTCTCGGATTTAGGAGCATTGTAAAGGGTCTTTTAATATGAGTGATAGTTTTTCAAACAGAGATCTTTTGGTTTCTAATATATTTTTTCATTTCCAGGTGGTACTATATTTAGTGCAGTATGCAGTTCTGTGATACAGTAATTCCTCTCGATGGACAAATTAATAAAAACATAGTACCAAAGTGGTAGCTCAGTTGTGGGTACTCAACCTTTGTTCACTCGTGGATTGGAGGGCAATCATCGGTACTCTTCGCAGGTTATACGCTCCACTGCAAAAAAGTTTGAACTTTACAAGACAATGAGCCACCAAAAAGAAGACGAAACTGCGAAATGAGCAGAACATTGAAGCTGTAATGGACAGTGTTGTCGATGAGCAAAATTTGTCTATTTTACGATGATCGCACTAACTGGGGCCTTTTCAGACTTCAAATTGAAGAATATCGCAAAAGCATCTGGTGTTGCATCCTTATAAAGTCGTATTGACTCAAGAACTAAAGCCCAATGGTCACAGATTTTGTCGAGAGTTTGCTAACTGAGTGCTTAAGTACTTGGAACACGATCCTGGTTTGGACTAAAATTCATATTCTCAGATGAGGAACATTTTTGGTTGGATGGCTTTGTTATTCAGCGAAATTACCATTATTGGTGCGAGAACCACCCAAAAGTATTACATAAAATTCCGTTATATTCCGAAAAACAGACGACGTGATGCTGTTCATGGCATGGCGACATCATCGAAGCTTATTTCTCTCGAAATGAGGATTGAAATTCACCGTAAATGGCGACCGCAATAGCATCATGTTACTCTGATTTCTATGGTCAGAAATTGAGAGATGTGGTTCCAACAAGATGACGGTACTATGCCGAATAATGCTACGCTCGCTTGCCGAGGAAAAGATTTGACGATAGGATTATCTCAAGACGAAGATTTGTGAATTGCCAGCAAAGATCATGTGATTAAAACAAATTGTAGAAATTACTATGTTTTACTACCAATAAAAATATATTTTACACATTTTCTTGTGACTCGAGTTTCGAGAAATGAACTATCCCATCATCAGACAACTGAAGACCTAACAGTGGTACAGAGGTATTTAAACAAAAGTGATAAATATTTTGAATATTTCAATAGATTCTAACACCTAATAGTAGTACAGAGGTTTACAAGCGGAACGTGAGAAAAAACCCGGTTAAAAAAGAGGGGCCTTCTAACAGATATCGGAATGTCGGCAATCGACAAAGAAGGTTGTTAAACAGATGGTACCCATTTAAATATCTTAAATAATTTTTGGGGTTACATAGCTCCGTACAGTCATTCATTATTTTTACGTTATTTTGTTGTATATCTCAAATATTTGGATTTACATAGCTCCTTACAGTCATTCATTATTTTTTAAATTATTTTTATTGTGAACGAATTTGAAAATTTCAATAATCAAGTTTCTTTTCATTTGAATCATGTAAAATTCTCTTGAGATTTTCTTTTGTCGAAAGGAATTACTGTTTCCTAAAGAATGAGTGGCAAAAGTTGAACTTTTGTTTACTTTTCATTTAATTCATTTTATGTTCGTTGAAAAAGGTTTTAAACAAATGTTACTTTTTGAATATCTCAAATATTTTCGATTTGAATAGCTACGTACAGTCATTCATTATTTTTACATTATTGTTATTGTGAACTAATTTGAAATTTTCAACAGATTCTAGATAATCGAGTTTCTTCCCTTTTGATTCTACATGTAAAATTTTAAGATTATCTATTGTGGGAAAGGAATGACCGTTTTCTAGACAATGAGTGGCAAGAGTAGAATTTTGTTTATTTTTTATGAAACTCTTTTTATGTTCAATGAACCTCGTCTTGAAGGAACGTCCTGTTTGTCCTATATATTTATTACTGCACGTAGAACAAGATAACTCATAAACTCCTGATTTGTGTATGTTTGGAGTAGGGTCCTTTGCGTTAAATAATACCGATGATAACTTGTTTTGCAGTTTGAAGGCAATATTGACATCTGATTTTGAAAAACTGTTGGTCACTTTTTGACTTATGCTACCAAAGTACGATAGAGAAATGAATTTTTTGTATTCTTCAGTTTTTATGATGAGATAAATTTGGCTCATAGCTATTTTAGATAGTTTCTGTCGAATTAGATTATCTATTATATTGGGGTTGAAACCGTTGTTCGCGGCTATTGATTTTATAATTTGGACTTCAGCTTCGCGGTCATTTTTTGATAAGGGTAATGCGAAGGCTCTATGGATCATCGATTGATACGCTCATATTTTTTGTGAAAATGGGTGATTGGAATCAAAAGGAATACATATATCAGTGGATGTGGGTTTTCGGAATTCTATTTTTCTATTTGAGTGTGATATCGAGAGGTCTAAAAATGTAATATTGTTCTTCGATTCTTTTTCTAATTTGAATTTAATTTTTGGGTGAATATTACTCAAGAAATTCAAAAATTGACTCAGTTGTCTGGATGTTCCGGAGATACACGTGAGAATATCGTCTACGTATCTGTACCAGAAATGAATATTTACAGGTAGTTTCGAATTGAAGATTTTATTTTCTATTTCTGACATGAATATGTCTGCAAGGAGTGGACTCAATTATTTGAGATATTTAAATGGGTACCATCTGTTTAACAACCTCATTTGTCGATTACCGACATTCCGATATCTGTTAGAAGGCCCCTCTTTTTTAACCGGGTTTTTTATCACGTTCCGCTTGTAAACCTCTTTACCACTATTAGGTGTTATCTATTGAAATATTCAAAATATTCATCACTTTTGTTTAAATACCTCTGTACCACTGTTAGGTCTTCAGTTGTCTGATGATGGGATAGTTCATTTGCCGAAACTCGAGTAACAAGAAAATGTGTAAAATATATTTTTATTGGTAGTAAAACATAGTAATTTCTACAATTTGTTTTAATTATGATCAACTACAAAATAGTAGCGGCTGAAACAGTTCAGTATCTGAAAAGTTTATTTATTTTTATTTTATTTGATTAATGTTTTCAAATGTAAAGTTGAACAGACCTTATCTGAATTCTCATTGTTCTCGTTGTTGATCATGTGATTTGACAACTCTGTATTATTTTCTTTGGGTCTATGTGAAAGCACAAGTCTTTGTCAACAAGCCGCAGATGGTTGGAAGAGAAGAATATTTGTCAAGTTATTGGTGAAATACAGTCGGAATTATTGCACAGTTTGATCGAAAATTGAAGCTATCAGATGCATCGAGATAACTTATTCCGAATATAACTGCGTTGTTCAAGCTTCAAAATAAAACGAGAATTAAGTTGATATATAAAACCTTTGCTGTTTTATTTAAAATTAAATTCATATCATTCTTACTGAAAGACTTTATATCACTCATAAGATGCGTATTTCATTTTTGTTTATTTGTTGTAGAGGGCAGTTTTCTACAAGAAAAACTCGATCTGTTACTTGTTTGGGATCAGAATGCGCTTGTCATTAACTAAAATGTATTATCTAACGATTGGTATGAATGATTCATTGTTGATGATATTTAAATGATTTAATACTATGTATCGGGTGTTTTTTTTATAGTGATAGAACTTTCGATAGGGATAACTGTGATTTGACAGACGGTAGAAGCCATGTTGTTTTAACATTTCTGTTCAGTAAGCATTGACAAATTATTATGAAAAGACTCACGCCGCAACAACGTTTACAAATTGTTGAAATTCATTTTCAAAATCAGTGTTCTTAACCCTCCAAACTTCGTGAAATTTATGGTTTACATAATCGTCCATCAGAGTAGCTCATTCGTCGAACTATTGATAGATTTCGGTCAACATTTTCTCTACTCGATGCAACAAGAACAACCAGACGAACACATTTTTAAGTAATTCAGCACAACGGTTTAAAGTTTTGGATGAAGTCGTGAAAACATCCTCATGGAGCTAATAACAATCATTGGAATTTCAATATACCTGTATATATATATCGGTTGTTTTTTTTAGAGCGATAGAACTTTAGATAGGGATAACTGTGATTTGACAGAAGGTAGAAGCCATGTTGTTTTGACATTTCTGTTCAGTAAGCATTGACAAAATATCATGGAAATTCATTTTCAAAATCAGTGTTCTATTCGCCAAACTTATAGAAGAGCACTTCGTGAAATTTATGGTTTACATAATCGTCCATCAGAGTAGCTCATTCGTCGAACTATCGAAAGATTTCGGACAACATTTTCTCTACTCGATGCAACAACAAGACAAAGGACTGTACGTACAGAAGAAAATATCGCTGCTGTAAGTCATAGTGTTAATGATGATTCAGATTTGCTATTCGTCGACGTTCACAACAAGTTGGACTTTGTGCATCCACCACATGGAAAATTTTGCGTGAAGATCGTGCTCTACACCCATACAAAATCCAACTGGTTCAAGAACTAAAGCCACTTGACCCTAATAAACGTCGTTTGTTTGCTGATTGGGCCATACAACAGCTTGAAGTTGATCCACTTTCTTATCATCAAATTGTGTTTAGTGATGAATCTCATTTCTAGTTGAAGGGCTATGTAAACAAGCAAAATTGCCGTATATGGAGTGAAAACAATCCTCAAGAAGTTCTGCAGGTTCCATTGCATCCTGAAAAATGCACTGTATGGTGTGCTTTACACGCTGAAGGCATCATCGGTCCATATTTCTTCAAAAGTAATGCTGGAACTAATGTTACAGTGAATAATGTTCGTTACAGATCGATGATCAATGATTATTTGTTTGAAAATTTGAATGGTATTGACCCAGAAGTGTTTTGGTTCCAACAAGATGGTGCTACACCTCATGCTGCTACCGTAAGAATTGATTTATTGAAAGAAATATTTGGCGATAACATTATTTCGAGCAATGGTCCAATTAATTGGCCTCCAAAATCATGTGACATGACCGCACTTGATTATTTTCTTTGGGGTTATGTCAAGTTATTGGTTTATGCTGATAAACCAGAAATAATAGACGCTTTGGAAGCCAGCATAACTCGTCTTATTGATGAAATAAGGCTGGAATTACTCGAAAAAGTGGTACAAAATTGGTCTGGTCGAATGCGGTTCCTCAGAGCTAGTCGTAGTGGACATATGCCGGAAATTATTTTTAGAACATAAATGTCATGAAATTATCTTTCAAATAGAAAAAAATTGGTTTCAATCTTAATTTAAATGTGTTTTATTTCAATTTAAAGTTCTTTCACTCTAAAAAAAAAAAACACCAGATACAAGTTATTATTCAGCAAAATAGATTGACCTTTAGAAGCTAAGGTAATCCCCAAAAAAGTTTTTTGTGATATTTGACCTTGATTAACTTACGAAGCAAACACGAAATTTTATGAGACTTTTGAAGAAACTTCAAAAACGCTGACATGAAGATGTATATATTTGATTATTAAGTTTGACGTGGTCTTCATGGGTCCTACTCATAAGGATTGTTGAAATTCGTTTTGTCGCTTAGCTGACAAAACTATCCTCTATACTCAGACGTACTTTGAGAGTAATCAGTCAACTGGTGTGTTTATGGTGTTACATTTTTCAGTTCAATTCGAGCAGGTTTATGATTTCTACAATTAATATAATTGTCGGCCAAAAAACCTGCCCAAATTTTGCATTGCAAATGGAATATCATGTGTGGAAGAGCATTAGGTTTGGTTAAATATTCCTTACCAAAAACACGTGCATTTGAAAAGGTTGAAGCCTGAGTTGCAAGGCCATCATTGTGAATGAATTTCTGGCCAAAAACCCAACAAATCTTATAAAACAACAACATCATTCCCATGAGGTAGCTTCGGCTGACTTTTTTCTCTCTTCCGAATTCAAATTACCTCTTCTAGGCACCTTTTGAAGTCGATAGAGGACATGAAAGAGAATTGGGTTCGAGTATTGAACTCGACTCCGGAAAATGCGACTAAAAAATATTTGGATAAATGGATTATTTATTGGGACTAATGTATCCTTTTGAAAGAGGCCTACTATGAAAAAGATACAATAAATTTAGACCAATAATACATATTGTGTGTTCCATTGATCAATTCTCGGTACTCAACGACAGTAAAGTAGTATCTCATCAGTGGCGGCTCTTAATTATTTGAAGACATCATACTGAATTTGTAAGGAGCAACGAAAGCTTATGTGAAAATAAGAAATGAGGCCTTATCAATAAATTTAAATTGAAATTAAAATTGTAGAAGACTAACAGATTAAATCTGTTTTGATATTCAAAGTTTATTTCATATATTCATTTAGATTTATTGTAGCAGTTAACAATACAATCCCTATCTTGATGATTTTGTTGAAAATGAATTGCTAAAGCTTGGACACCGTTAAGTTGTATTAAAATACAAATATTATTATTCAAGATTGATCTGACATATCATCTCATCATTCAATTTCCTCCTATTTGTCTATTTTATTGCTTATTTCTTAGAGTGAAATCGAAATGATGCAGTGTTGTCAGCTTATTAACACTAAGCAGTTATCCTAGTTGTTCAGATTTTACATCGAACAAGGAATTCAATTTACTATGCAAGTAGATATAACAATTACGTCCCCAGAGTTCGATAATTTAGGCCTTTCTAATATGTCTCATTTTTTCCTAGAAACCTAAACGGGCCTAAACACCAGTTAAGAAACGAAAATATTTGTCCTTCACATTTCTCGTAGGAACCTTTTTGGAGTACAAATAAGTTTCCGCCGTTTTTTAACACAAATTAAATATTTATTATAGAAGAACGGTGAGACTGCTTGCTGAGTGACTTCTAATGTTAGAGCAAGTTCTTTTTGTATTTGAGATGAATCTTCCTCCAATAATTCCTCCAATTCTGCATCCTCGTAAATTTTTGGCCTTTCACTGCGATCTTTGTCTTTTACGTCGAAATCACCATTTTTAAACTTTTGAAACCACTCTCGACACATTCTCTCACTCAAAGCACCCTCACCATATGCTTCTACGAACAATTGATGCGCCTCAGCAGCAGATTTCTTTAAATTAAAGAAGTAAACTAATATTCTCCGCAAATGACGCTTACTTGCCTCAAATTTTGACATTTTCAACATATAAAAATTATATTTTACCCATATAAAATCAATGATATTAATAGGTTATGTTGTTCTTGAATGTCCAAACTATTTTGTAAGCCGGTCATCATCTGCGAAAGCTAACCGAAACTCCGTGCCGCGCCATCTACAATAAAACGGCGGAAACTTATTTGTACTTCTAATATTTAAAACTAACTTCGTTCCTAGACGAACGGGACAGATTTCTCGCTACCTAGGCCACATTTTCGAGCCACAATCTACTATCTCATTCGGCCAGTTAGCCGAAAGTTTCAGTTGAAGACATCCCTGGAAATCACTAATTGGCTCTCTCTTCGTGCTTCGACCAAACGGTCACGCAATATTCTCTCTTCGAACATAAAATTCTGATCCTACACACATTCTCTAGAAGTTAGTTTTTTTAAATTTTTTTATTTATTATTATTATCCTGATACTCCTAGATCTTCTGTGAAGATCCCTCAGAAGCTTTTTCAGCTTGTGCGAGTTAGGAGTTCAGTTGTGTTCTGTGTAGGCTTTGTTACTGCGATCTTGCGCCACTTTAGGTCACAGCACTGTTAATTTTTGACCCAACAGTGAAATGGTGGCAGATACCCGTCCAACTAGAAAATTTCTTTTCTACCTGAATAGGATTCGAACCCTGGACCTCCCGGTCACGAGTCCGATGCTCTCCCGCTGAGCTATCCACACTCACAGTTCTAATCACATTTATCTTTGTCTCTCAAGTTTCAATCAAACAGTTCTCTTACTACAGTAAGCCACAAAGCACCCTTAAAGAAACATCCCTAAAAAGTTGCATTTTGTCGCTTGCCTAAAAAGCACAAAATAAACCGCTCGCTAGTTTAAAGTTCTCTTAACTTATAACACACATTTTTCTCTACTCTCGAATTAATTTATATTTGTATTTCACTCCAACATTCCAAAGAACACTCTCTCTTAATAACACAGTAACACACTGAACTCCTAGAAGTGAATGTATTATCTACATTATTTATTTGTATTTAGATATTATTTTGTGAAAAGTGAACGGTAAAAAAGCTCAAAGAATAACTATACCACAAGCAAGATAGTGTTTTTACTGCATTTAGAGTCGAAACTACACCGAACCAACTCCCTCAATTTGAGTAAACAAATCTAACTTGTACATTGTACTATATGTACTTCTGATGGCAATTCTTTACACTAGTCTTCTCAGTATTAAATTCGAATATTCTGATAATTTGATAGAAGCTTTCACCTCATGCGTGAAAGCTTATCTGAGATTGATGCATTGTTGTGTTTAGTCCTAGTGGAAAAGGATGGAAATTTGAAAAGTTAGTGAATTTAGGAATTTCCTATCAAGTGACTTTGAATTAAACACTGTTCCTTTCAAATACCATATGTCAATACAATTATTTAAAATTAAAAGCAAGCTGTGTCGGCTAGTTTGTGTCTGGCAGCAATGGCTGAATTCACGAATTTTTCTGCTTTCCATTGAAAGCAGAAAAATAAGAGAAAAATCGGAAGAAGTGAATTAAGTGTGCTCATCAAGCATTATTTTCTGCGCAAAAAATCACAAAGAACGTTTGTTCTTTGTGATTTTTTTTTATCGGCTTTTGTTTAAAAGCCGATAAAAAAGCTGGTTTATTGAACTACAATGTATTCGTACCAGCACACGTGACTTCAAATGTTCAGGTCAACCAAAAAGAGTTGTTACCCCAGAAATCGTTGATAAAATCCATGGCATGATATCCGTTAATCGGAAAACGAAACTGCCTGAAATAGCCGAAGCTGCAGGCATCTCAATTGAGCTGCAGGCATTGCAACTGAGAGTTGCAAATACAATACCTATCCTGAAAAAGATAGGCGAATCATTCGATTTCAAAAAAAAAATTCAGACTTCAGGCGTGCGATTTATCAAAGACCTTTGATAATATCAAACATTCAGTGCTGAAAAATTTGTACCTTATGAAAAATTCCTATTGAAAAGAGGACTAGAGGCTGAAAAAATTTTGAAGAGGTTTGGTGTGTTAAGACGCCGATATGGACGTTATAATGCATTCCCCTTTTAGTTGGTTGATGACAGAATATTATGTTGATGCCATCATCTAAAAAGGGTTCGTTACTCTCTAGAATACTGCGAATTTATATGAATTTATTAATTTAGACCAGGTGTCCGACCAACGATTCTAGTCTAGTTCAGTCCCATCGTCTACCGGAGTCTATCGTCTTAAGCATTTCGTGTTAGTGATCGTACCTGGTTGTAAGGCTACGTTTTTCTAAAGTTTATATATTAGGTTAACCGAAACTCCTATTGTGATGAATAATTTCGCCTATTCCATATTTGCGTATTGCCACAATTAGATTAGATACCGACAGGTTGATAGTTTAATATTCAATTTATATTCAATGAACGGGGAAATTCTCTGAATATGTGAAAAATGTTAAGAATTGTTCCTATTCGTTTAATTCAGGAACCTGGAACAGAGGATTAAGATTCATCATTTCTAGGGAAATAACTATAAGCGGTTAGATTCCAATTAACACGTTTTTTGGCGCAATTAATCGATTACTTCATTGCATTGGTCCTTTGATACCGATTGATACCAGTAAGTAGATGTGTTGGTGAATTTTCCCGGAATAAAACAGGAAGTAAGAAACCAGAATATTTCGAGGATTTAGTACAAGTTTTTTTGGTAGAGAAATATTTGACAGTGCTCGTAGAATTGTTCGAGCAAGAATTTTTTGTTTTGTTGCTAGTAATGGAAAACTTAGTAAGAACCATAGAATAGAATAGAATATTTTATTGATCCTTTAAGACAACAAAGTGCATAGGACAGGTCAACTATAATAATAAACAATTAAACAGTGATAAGTGACGGACAATCGTCACAAAATTCTACAATGGAATAATAACATTTATTAGTTAACAACTCTTTTATTTTTTTTTTGAAGGATTTCAATTTGAGAGCCTTCAAAGTTTTAGGTAGGCAATTATATAGTTTTATACTCTGATACATGGGGGAATACTCAAATTTTTTTGTTCTATGCTTAGGTATAAGCAGAGTTTCTGTGTTCCTTGTACTGTATTCATGGTTGTCACATAATTTGGTCCAATTCAATAGATTTTCCTTAGCGTATACCAGACATTTCATTATATATACACAAGGTAGACATAGCAAATTATTTTCAATGAAAACTGGTCTACAAGATGTGCGAGAACCAAGATTAAATATCAAACGAATGATTCGTTTCTGAGCAATGAAAGCTCTGTTGAATTCTACACAGTTCCCCCAGAGTAGGATGTTATAAGAGAGTTGACTATATACGAGGCTGTAGTAGATCTGCATTAGTGAGGTGACAGGTAGCATGTCTTTAACTCTATTGATGGCATAATAAGAGCTATTGAGCTTTTTACAAAGAAAACTGATGTGAGTAGACCAGGTTAAATTCCTGTCAACATAGACTCCCAAGAATTTACATTCTTCGGCAGATATTAAATTGAAGTTGGAATAATTTAGTACATGATTCTCTACAGTGTTTTTCCTTATACCGAACTGAATGTAAACAGTTTTGTTGATATTAACAATAACTCTGTTGGACCGACACCAATTGACGAATTGGCCTACAATTTCTTCGCAAGCGTCGCGAAGCTCCTCACAACTCCGCGCCGAAACCACAACTGATGTATCATCGGCAAATAACACCAAAAGAAATTGTCCCAAGTGAATGGGCAAATCATTAATAAATAATAGAAAAAGTAGTGGTCCCAGCACGGAGCCCTGGGGAACCCCACAACCTATTGGGAACCGAGTGGAATAAGCATCATCAATTTTAACTCGCATACTTCTCAGGTTAAGGTAACTTCGCAACCAGTCCAGAAAAACTCCTCTGAAACCCAAACTATAGCATTTACTCAAAATAAACTCGAAGGAAAGTGTATCGAACGCGCTGGAAAGATCGAAAAATAATCCAGCCACTTGTAAACCCTGATCAATGCCATGATACACCGAATCAACAAACTTGAGTGCAGCCGAAAGAGTAGAACGGCCACTTCTGAAGCCGTGCTGTGCGTTGTTGAAAAGATTGTACTTATTCAGAAAATTTGACATCTTAGCGGACACAATTTTTTCAAATACTTTGGACAAAATACTCAAAATTGAAATTGGACGATAGTTCGCAATTTCTTCCGAGTTGCCACATTTGGGTACAGGAATCACAATAGATTCCCTTAGTATATTGGGAAATTTGCCCAACGACACCGACATGTTAATAAGATGGGCGAAATGCTCGCTTATCAGGTGAGCTGTAGTTTTCACGATTTTTGTGGAAATGAAATGGATTCCAATGCTTTTTTTGTTTTTCAAATTATTAATAGCATCCAAGACCTCAAATTTGGTGACAGGATAGAAGAAAAAAGTCCTTTCAGTAATTGGCGCCAAAGTGCAGGAAATAGACAAGTTATCACCATATCGCAATTTTAATTGATCTTTAGCTTTAGTTGAGAAATAATGGGCAAACACATCGACAAGTTCAGATGGTCTTTCGTACCGCACCCCTTCTACATTAACAGTCGGTATGTCATGAGATCGCTTTTTCGCGCATGTGAGTGAATTAACAATCCCCCACAGAGTTTTACCCTTATTATCCGAATTATCGATGGATGAACCATAATACATCAATTTGGAAGTTGTTATCAATGAGTTGTGTTGTGATTTGGCATTCTTGTAATTCATTAGAGTGGATGATGAACGAATATTTGCATGAATCCAATATATTTTGTCCAAATTTTGTTTGCTCTGCTTTATTTCAGTTGTCATCCAATTTTTATGAGTATCTTCTACCGAAACAGTCTTTACAGGACAGCATAGATCAAGATAATACAAAATTTCATTCGTGAATTCTGTAAAGCATAGATCAACATCATTAACAGAGTATAGTGCGTCAAAATTACTTTTTGACATGCCGGTAACCATTTTGTTAAGGTTGGTCTGACTGATATTTCTAATAGATTTATATGTTCTAAGAGCAGGCGTATGATGTAATTTAAGTTTAAGAAATATGGCTCTATGATCACAAATATGGGGCTCAAAAACATCAACAACATAATCATGGAGGCCTGAACTACATACAATATAGTCCACTTCAGAAATAGAAGTGACCCCATTTATATTTGTATAAACTCTTGTTGGAACTTGGGACGTTTTTTTGAGATCAAAGCAATCCAGCAAATCATGCAAAAGTTAACCAAATGCAATCCGAAACATAACATAACCAAATGCAATCCGAAACAAAGCAGATTAATTACGTTTATGAAAAAGTTTTCAAGTTTTCGATGAAGGTCAAAGCATTAAACGCCGAAAAGCCAGAAATAGCGGAACTGGAGATATCCTAGGATCAATGTACAACAAAATAATTTCAGAGGCGAGGACACTTCTTAGAAAAAAACGTTCAGTTAGATACGGATCCAAAGGCACCGACTTATGCACAGGTAGAAATTCAGGCAATTTTATAGTGCTCTCTGCCTTAGAATTGTTAGAATTAAATCATTCTGGTTGGATGAGCGAGTGGTGATTGGAGATCCAGAATATTGTTCGGTCATTGGTTGCAGGAAATATCGATGAAAACTTCACGTTCAATACTGAGAAAAAAGTTGAAGTGAAAGATGAACCCTATTCACAAGAAAAATCTGAAACGAAGAATTTCTCCCAAGCTAGAAGAGTATTGGAAAAGAGAATCAAAACAGTTATTTAAAACTAATGCATTATTTTTTCATGGACCAAGCAGAAAAGAACAGGAGCCGTATCAAAGAAATAAGTCCCACCATGAAAAAAAGAATTAATCTACGGTAAACTTGTAATGTTTTCTGTAAATTTGATGGGCACAGAGGAAATATTGGTAACTTCAAGACAGAACGTTCAGATTTTTTCAGAAGTAGAATGAAATACCCTAAGGTAAAAAAAACTAAAGAGAAGAGTATAATTGTTAAGAAGTGTTCACATATCGTTTAATCAAGGAATCTGGAGTAGAAGATTCAGGTTCATCATTTCGAGGGAAATAACAGCGGCTAGATTCCAATAAACACAAGTTTTGAGCGCTAATCAGTGATTACGTCATTTCAGTTTACTCCTAGATACAAGTCTTTCTTGAATACAAAATTACTAATTAAGATTGAACCAAAATTTATATAATGTTGTTTCTCAAACAAAATTTTCCACTCATGAGACATCCTTTATACGACTTGAATCTGAAGATCTACTCATACAACTGTCTCAATTCAAAAACCCGACCTCAATCCGTTTGGCGTCAAACGTTTCGGGACTGTTTTTCATCCACTTTCCAGCAAAACCAATAATATCTTGAACTTCATCCGAAGATGAAAAGGGTTTGAAAATTTGATTAGGTACCTACTTATCTTAGTATTATGCGAAGCACCTGTCTTTCACCACACACGTATGTTCTTTAGGTGGAAACGAAGGAGATATAACATGTAGGGCCCTATTACCCTTTTCAGAAGGCGTGGAAAATGAAAGGTTTCCTCTTCATCGCATCTATGAGGAAAATTAGGAATGCCTCGTAACCTTCGCTGGATATTATTGGATCAATTTCCTTCAAGATGGAGATATCAAAGAAGGCTCTTCTGATGCTGGAACGAAATTAGAAAATTTTCGGAAAACCCTCAAATGTAGTGGGTTGCTTTGTGGGAAAATTCCTGCAGATATTGCAATGTATCGAGTGCATTTGATAGGTTTTGCGCTAATTTTTTTAGAGTGGAGTTCATTCAATGTGTATTCAAAATGGTTCGGCATAGAAGGGCGGAATAAAGCTATGAGAGCGGGTATTTTTGATGGCTTCCTTTGACTTCGATGGAAGCTTTTATTGGCATCAAGAAATGTATGAAAATTTGGTATTTCGCATATTGAATTATCTATAAGATGAAATGAAATTGTAATGCTATCTTAGTTATTTAACTATGTGATGGAAAGTGGCACCTATTCTTTTTTTAATCGTCAAAAATAAACGATATTAAAAATTAACTGGTAAAAAAGCTTGATGAGATTTCATAATGTCCTTCCTATTCTCTCCAAACATTTTAATTTGATTTTTAAATCAAAAGTAAAAAAACATAAATAGAGGTTAATTCTTGATAGAAGGTATATTAAATTATATAAATATTTTAAAAAATTAGCCTTCTACATATTTAATTCCAAAAGATTATATTTAATGATTATAACTTCTGAAAATAAATTAAAATAATGTCGTATAAGTACCACTTATATCATGACATAAAATAAACATTCATTATAAGACATCCGAATGATATAACAAAATCCAATAAATGAAAATTATTAACCAAAATCCTATAAATTAAACATTTTGAATAGACAAAATTTTGTTTCTGCTTATCAATCTTATGAAAACCAATATCTTTCAAGAATATCCAACATAATCTTAAGAATTTCATCACAAAACTATCTTACTTAGACTATTCAATATTATTGGATATCTAACCAAGGTACTTTATATAAAAACTCAAGATATGCAAAACATTACTGAAAAACAAGTTTTAAAATCGACTTTGCTCATCAGTATTCAAATATTCATATTCAATAAATATAACATTAATCAACAATAAATATTCAACTCACCTTTCATCTTCTAGAAAAAGTTCTACTGAAATGAACCTTTAAATATGATATTCACTACACACAGAAATATATCTGTGGTTTACCCTTGATCTAGAAGATTGAAAGACAAATTTAACGGCCTCTGCTATAGCACAAGGACTATCTGTGTAAAGGATGTTAAGGAAACCAAATAATTATATATTATGAATAAAATAACATAAATAGAGGTTAATTCTTGATAGAAGGTATATAAAATTATATAAATATTTTAAAAAATTTTTAAAAAATTTTAAAAAATTAGCCTTCTACATATTTAATTCCAACAGATTATATTTAACGATTATAACTTCTGAAAATAAATTAAAATAATGTCGTATAAGTACCACTTATATCATGACATAAAATAAACATTCATTATAAGACATCCGAATGGTATAACAAAATCCAATAAATAAAAATTATTAACCAAAATCCTATAAATTAAACATTTTGAATAGACAAAATTTTGTTTCTGCTTATCCTTATTTTTAAAAAAATTTTTTAAAAATTTTTTAAAATATTTATATAATAATAACAAAAGTAAAAAGTTGAAAAAATTCTTACCTAGAGAATAGCTCACTAGAGTCGAATAAAAAAATGCTTAACATTCATACTGAATGACAGAAAAATAATAATAATTTAATTCAAATTTTTTCAAAATGTAAACCTACCTGATGATGCTCAAAATCAGAATAACGTTATTTAATAATATTATATAATGAGTGTTGATTTTATATGTCTACTAAATTGCTATTAGACATTAATTTAATTCTAAAAGTTTTTGAATAGAATTTTTGTGAATTAAAATTTGGAGCCTAACAGAATAAATCTGTTTTGATATTTAAATTTTGTAATAATCCTTCTATCAATTAAAAAATTTCTTTCTATTTTTTTATTGTATATATAATATACAATATATTATATATAATATATACTTATAATTTGGTTTTCCTCACTCATTATATTAATGTCATTTGCTTTTAATCAAAGGCCATAAAATACCTTACAAACTTTGTGTGATTTCTGTAACGAACATAGAAATTTGTAAATTTCTCTAATTCTAATTTAGTATTTATTCATCAAGTATACCACCAAGTAAGATATTTTTTGTTAATTGATTTTATTTTTTAAATGTGAAGTAGGACTGACGACGATCTTATTTAATTTCAAATTGATTTTTGAGGATGTACTACATGTTTTGACAGATTTTTTGAAGTAACATATTTAAATCTATCAAATATTTAAAATATGTTAAAATTGAAGTTCTTAAGATCATGTTTTGTATTCTTGAAAAAGATTCGGTTTCCATAAATATAAGATATATAATTTTAATTGATAATTCAAAGCATTAGTGAAACATTAAACGCCTATAAAGTTAGAAACGGATCTACCTTCCCATTCAATGGTAGAAATTCTGGCATTTTTATGAGCCCTTCTTCTTTAGAATTGAGTCATTCTAATGACACGGGCGAAGAGTGGTTAGAAATTATTATTCAGTCATTAGTCGAATAAGATGACGATAATGAGAAAGACAGTAAAAACGAACTATTTTAATTTTAAGATGAAGATGTGAAAGAAGAATCGAAGAAGCAAATTCAAATAAAAACATTCCATTGTGCGCGCATATCTTAAAGAACATATGAAAACTGAATGCTTAAGGACATGATATACCACTGTCAATAAGAAATTGGAAGCAATGACGAAAGGGTTATTTTGATGAGCCGAAGAAGAAAATGCCAGCAATTAGAGTCATGAAAAACAGTAGACGTTTTACGTATGCTCTGGAGAGGCAAGACCAAGATTTAAAACAATTTTAAAGTTTGAGTTATCTCGTTTTATACGGAGTACTCTAAAATATCCGGGATTTTACGGAGTACTCGTAAATTATACGGAGTACTCTAAAGAACGCTAACCTTTTTATCGTGATCGTCTAGGCGGAAGAAAAGGACGTTTACGTTGAGTAGACAAGACAAATTACACCTAACGAAAGCAAGGAACGAGTAACGGGAGATTGAAATATTCAAAACACAGTAATACCAGAAGAATATATTTATATTAGTAATATTGAAAGGAAATAACGCCCAATGAATTGAAACAAACATTTATCAGCCTGCTACTCTACTTAGTGGTTCGCAAAGTTCCACAATGAACCTAATAGCGCCACGGGTCTAAATCATATTTCTACATATCGTTAGGTCAGGACAGGATACAGCCAGCATGCACCTTCAACTGCACTTCCGGTAATCAGTGCAGAACCTAACCGTTACAAGGGGTAAGTCTGAATGGACAGTAAGGTAAGGGTAAGTGTGGTATGCCCAGAAGATCTCCTTGAAGAGAGGATCTAACATAAGTTGAGTCGACCGAAAATTTACTATCAACTGGACTGTATCTAGCCTTTTAGGGGTGGCCAAGGCTCAGAAAGGCTCAGATATTACTGAAGATCGAACCGAACACTACCTGAAGGGTCACGCAAACTACTCCCTGGGGATATCACAATATCCAGGAACAATGATCAAGCAATCACTCACAGATTTTCACAGTAACCTTGGATAGCCGAAGCTATTTACTGTCTCTATACGATATGTTGTCCTCTGCCAGGACTACTCAGCGATTTACCCTAAAGAACGCTACTAGTTCACAAGGGATACAATATCTCAAAGTAAGTGAGCACATACATATGGAAAATATTTAACATAAACTGATTAGCACATTACAAAATAGAAACAATAACCCATCACCTAGACGCGTTAATGGACGTTACAATAAGAACAAACAAAGAAATAGGTAACCAGGGGATCACACAAGAGTATATGCAAATCAATTACATGTCAGGCTCGGCGAATACCATACAGTTCAAATAAAGAACCACTATTAATAAATACAACAAAGAGCAACCAGGCGCCGAGAGAAATTATACAATACAAATAGATAAGGGTCGTACCGCTTTAGTTATATGCAAAGGCATTATAGTTAAAATATTCCGGTCGGATTGAATAACACTGAAGCAAAAATTCAAGAACGAAAAGCGATGGATGGAAGTAAAATGAACGATAGTGCAATTACTAATTTCACATTAAAACTAGGGTGATATTAAAAAATGTATGCATGAAAATGCAATTAATCAGAAGTATTTAAAAGAAGTTTACTTACTAAGAGTTACCAAGGTGGACTGTTATAAGTACTATTATCTCCAGTATGTTCCTAAGTCGCTCAGGAAGTTTATTTCCAAGAACTCTCCTATCGGCCTGTTCAAAATACAATGGGAATGCTATAAGGAAATGTTTCTCTTTTTATTGTTACTCATCGCATACGTGGCAAGTTACAGTACCACAGAATATTTGACATATAGAATTCTTAAAAACGTAAGTTTTTAACAATATTTTGAATTTTCTCTAGTCACCAAAATTCTTCAAATTTGTGATTCATAATCATGAATGTCATTAACTAATTGGATATTCCCAATGAAATAATAAAAAAAATATCATTTCTTAATTTGTAAATCAAATTCAGAGTTATGTAAGCAATCCTCTCATTGAAACTCATTAATCTCAACACCTCTAGCATTTTGCCTACAGGTATTCTTTTATTACATTATAAAACAACATTTTTTTTATCCAAATAGCTCCTAACTGATGAGACTTGGGTAGAATTTTCAAATTCTTTTTCTGAAGAACGTGCTATACGGTGTTTTTGAGAAGGAAAATAAAAAAGTCCTTAAATTCTATGTGGAACATCTTTTGAAGATTGAACTTGTTATTTCTTTATATCCAATCGAAACAATATGTATTAGGTGATGAATTTGAATAATTTGGTCAATACTTTATATTTCCTTTGATTTTGTCTCAGTTAATTACCACCACATGTGGTGATAATATATATATATATATATATATATATATATATATATATATATCTATAAAGTGATAAAGTGTTATCTATGGCATATTTAAAATTCAATTCTAAATGTTTTCAAGAGATTTATTCAGATTAAAATCTGAATTTCCGAAGAATTAATCCAACTATTATCTGCAATATTCATTATTGTTGTTCTTTTGACGTAACGGATTTTCAACATTTCTCCCGACTTTGTCCATTTCTTGAGATGAAGAGTCAAGATAATATGTTGTTGAAAACCTTCACTTGAAGAGATCCTAATTTAGGGACAAACGTCTGTAATTCCGAATTCATTCCATTTTCTCTATCGGATGTATTTCTTCGTAACCTTCATTTGGCGCTATACACCTTAACAAAACTCGAATTAATCCAATTTAACCGTTGAAATCCTTTCGTATTCGCTCAATGAGATGAAAAGGTCAAAACTGAAAAGATGCGATTAGGTAATTTAAACATTTGCTAATTCTTACGTATTCACGTTTTCATTAGTGCTCGTTCAAGTTAATTCATCTGGCCGGCCAGTTTTCGATTCGAATTAGGGAAAGCTTCGGAAGGGTTAAATGGGAGCTCCAATCTCAACAGGATTGTAACAAAAAATTCCGCGAATTTTTTGCAATTCATTACAATCTTTCATGTTCGTTAAGTAAAGTACGAATAAAATGTAATAAATAATGAGTGTCGATAGCTTCGTGGTAAGAGCATTGAGCCCAGGTTCAGATCCTGTTCAGGTAGGAAAGACATTTTCTAATTGGACAGTTTTTGCCTACCATTTCACTGTTGGGTGGGAAATTAGCAGTGCTGTGACCTGAAGTAGCGTAAGATCGCAGCCTACACAGAACACAACTGAAATTCCTAACTCGTACAAGCTGAATACGCTTCTGAAGGATCTTCACAGAAGATCTAAGAGTATAAGGATAATATATCACAATACGTGAACACACGATAACACAGTTGAAATTTAAAGCTGAAGAAGCCAAAGCTTGGTATATTATTTTAATTATAAAACGGAGGTCAATTTTAAAATGAGCTAATAATCTAATTAAGACTCAATCTTCTTTTTCATGTGTCTTTTTACTATTATCAAATTTTGGCGATCAATATAGAGAACTCTGCTATATTCAAACGTGTCTTGCATTCCGTCTTTAGATTAAGCGTCGAACAATTTTAAGGCACAAAATTTGTTTCCTTTCAACAGCTTTCCAGATTTCTATTTTCCCACTGATAATCACCTGCAAGATTTGATAGCGGCTTCAACTCAGTACATAGCCCAATTAAGATATCTTCCTATATTTGACAATCTTTAGTAATTTCCTATTTTTATTGACTCTTTTTAGTACTTTTTTGTTAATCTTGCGTGCCAAAGTATTCTAAGTATTCATCTATGTGTTCACATTTCTAGTACATTCTAAAAACTTTAAATTCAGAATTATATCTTCCCACTTCTACAATATCTTTATTGAAATCATATACAAAACCTATCAAAATTATTTCCTTATATATTCCTTAATTTCCTTAATACAAAATATTTTTCCATGTGTCGAAAAAAACTTTTCTACTTCACGACATGAAACGTATTAATACAAAAGTATTAACGAAAATGTTTCAAGTATGTATTATATATTAATATACAAATACAAGAAAATCCACTATTCCAAAATTATCTTAAATTCTCAAAATGAAGAATCAAATAAAATAATTGAACGGGAACTCCAACATTTTATAAATCCATCTATTCCAATCTCAAGACTTCATCAGAAAGGTACTGAATTCAAATATATCACAAAATCAAAATTTATCTGACCAAAAAAGATGAAACTTGGAACAGATAAACTGAAAGTAAATTGATAGCGGCTTCAACTCAGTACATAGCCCAATTAAGATATCTTCCTATATTTGACAATCTTTAGTAATTTCCTATTTTTATTGACTCTTTTTAGTACTTTTTTGTTAATCTTGCGTGCCAAAGTATATAGTGCACATTTTTTAGAGATTTTTGAAATAATTTGTTCGAATATTTAAATATATTAAATATTTCAAATAAATTATATTCTTTGGGAAGTCCTTCAAGTGTGTTCATGTTTTTATAAGGCAAGTAGTATTTCTTAAGATAAAACCAGAAACAAAATTTTGTCTCCTTTGAATATTTATTTATTAATTTTAATTACTTTCGTATATCTGTTGGGTTATTTATTTCATTTGACATTGTATATTGAGTTTTGATTATTTACGTCTATTAAATGTGAGCGGTGCTTGTTTTAGACATTAATTTAATTCTAAAAGTTTTTTGAATAAAAAAATTCTTTTGGAAATTAAAATTGTAGAAGATAAACATATTTCAATTTGTTTTGATATTAAAATTTTGTTATATTTCTTCTATCAAGTAAAAAGCCTTTCTATTTTATTTTATATATAATATATAATTATATTTTGGCTTCAATAAATCTCATTATAGGGTGTCAATGAATTTAGGTAAACCTTAAAATAACTCACTTTGTTCTTTGATTTTGTTAGAACATAGATCAATCTTGAATATATAGTTGATCTGTAGTTCGAAGCTTAAGTCTTTTAACACGTGAGTGATGTAGGTTATGTTTTTGATTTTGATATTTGGAATATTGAAAAAAAAAGGGCTGATGAAGGGATTATCTAGAATTATATTTGTGTTTTGAAGATATAGTGCACATTTTTTAGAGATTTTTGAAATAATTTGTTCGAATATTTAAATATATTAAATATTTCAAATAAATTATATTCTTTGGGAAGTCCTTCAAGTGTGTTCATGTTTTTATAAGGCAAGTAGTATTTCTTAAGATAAAACCAGAAACAAAATTTTGTCTCCTTTGAATATTTATTTATTAATTTTAATTACTTTCGTATATCTGTTGGGTTATTTATTTCATTTGACATTGTATATTGAGTTTTGATTATTTACGTCTATTAAATGTGAGCGGTGCTTGTTTTAGACATTAATTTAATTCTAAAAGTTTTTTGAATAAAAAAATTCTTTTGGAAATTAAAATTGTAGAAGATAAACATATTTTAATTTGTTTTGATATTAAAATTTTGTTATATTTCTTCTATCAAGTAAAAAGCCTTTCTATTCTATTTTATTTTGAAAGTAAATTTTAAAGTACTGAATTCAATTTCAAATATATCACAAAATCAAAATTTAACTGACCAAAAAAAGATGAAACTTGGAACGAATAAACTTAAAGTAAATTTTAAAGTATCCAAAGTACAAGAGAAATGCGAAACGTGTTGTAAACCATTAAACAATCTGCATTTAGAACACAGAAAAACGCAACAAATATTATTCACCCCAAATAATGTTCCATGATGAGAAAAATAACCAGAAATTCAAAAATAATAAATAATTGAGGAATATGTTGTGGATTTTTAGAGTTTATATGAATTCAATTCATAATTTATTTTATTATTATTCTAATACTTCAATCATATTCATTGGTGATAACTTTAAGATCCTGACGTCAACTCCATACAAAAGTATCGTCCACACTTTGCACTTAACTATTCTTTGTCTTAAGTCTCATTTGAAGTGGTCACTAGAAAGAAATATTCTTCAAATATTGAATGAAGTAGTTCGTTACTTTGTGAAACTTTATTCTCTTTTTATTCACATTTTATACAATGAGTTTCGTATTTCTCACTACATTTTCAACCTGAATGAAATCAATTGTATCTCATCGTTTATATACGGATTTAACGTTCATATATTTCAGGGGGTGATTTTAAACGTCAAAATATGAAGAAAACTTCAAATCAACTTTAGTCCTAAAATGAACCCTATGAGCGCTAGAGCTTCTTCAGCATCAACACTAAAATCCAATAAACTAGCGATATGGTCGTCAAAATTTGGTGGATTCAAATAAACTTTAGAACATGGAGGTTTTCGGTTAAACTGAATCGTCTGGTGATCAAAAATCTTGATAATTCTCATCAGTAGCTGAGATAATAAGAAGTCTTTCATAAAATTACTTAATTTTTGACTCATTGATCAAACTGAAATTTTAATCCCAGAAATAGAGTCCTCATACATTTCTGAAGAAAAAGGTACCCTTCGTTGAAAGCGTTAAGGAGCACCATTCTCGAGAAAAAAGTGATTTTGTGATGATATGCATTCTAAGTGAGCCACAGACTGCTTATCTCGAAAAACATAACCTAACCACTGTTGGGTCTTCAGTTGTCTGATGATGGGATAGTTCAATTCCCGAAACTTGAGTCACAAGAAAATGTGTAAGATATATTTTTATTGGTAGTAAAACATAGTAATTTCTACAATTTGTTTTAACATAATATGTGTCTGTCAGGTCATATTGACGTCTGCCATTCTGAATAGTATTGAAAAAATTTAATATAAATAATCCAAAAGAAGATGAAAAAAATTTATTCGAACATAATTCTAATCAGCGAGTTTAACTGGGTAAAGGAAAAAATAAAAAAAACAAAACCTCTATAAGATGAACGATATAAAATAAATCACATCAAATGTTCAAAATGCCCACAGTTAACTTCAATACATTTTTCGATACTTTTTCGCATCGACGTTCGCACAGTAGCAAAAATTCCTGGAATATTCCTAATGTGTTAGCAACCATGTATTACACGATACTCTAATTTTTGAATATGTTGAACTGGAGCCGAGTGCATCTATTTCTTCAAATATCCCCATAAAAAATCTATGGGATTCAAATCCGACGACCGAGCCGGCCAGGTCCTTCTCGGCCAATCCGTCTTTGATTATGAATTTCATTCCATAAGTGGTTTCCACACTGTATAATCATTGAGATATAATTTTTTTTTTCAAATATTTAATTGAAGAAAAATAACCTCATTTAATATTATTTCTTTTTCAATTTGAAAATTATAATCCTATACTGCTGTACACGGATCTGAGAGAATTCTTCAATAAAAAAAATCATACAAAAAATATGAACTATCCCAAATTAATAAACTTAATGACAAATGAGAATCAGAAGGAAGTCTATGATTTTTATGATACAAATGAAATAACTGAAAACTTCATTGGAATTTTGAAACAATAGATAGAGGACAGTACAATCACATTATAAATAAATAAAAAACGGACGAGATGATCTGATGTGAAATAAAATAAATATGTGCAAAAAAGCGAAAAAGAACCTTACAATACAAAATTGAGAAGTGAGTATTCTAAATTCAAAAAGAACTTATGTAAACCAATCGCTGAGGTCAAAGACCACTATTTTCAAATTAAAATAGCAGGGGGAATCCAAATCATTAAAGGACTATGTAAATTCTATTACATATAATTTCAAACTGGAAACCTATATAAAATATTCAAAAAAAAAGGACAACCTGATAATTGAAGATGCTTAAGAAACCTTTTCGATGACTGTTACAGTTCACTAGGTGAAAGTAATGAAAATAACCCGATAACTCCCAATAATTTCACAGAAAAACATATACAGCAAAAAATAAGTCGTTCTTTCTATTTCCTACAAACTCAAGTGAAGTAAAGAAAACGATTAATCATCATCAATTGAAAGAATCAGCTGAGTATGATCGGATACTTTCGGAAATATTAAAAAAAAAAAAAGGGAAAAAATCAAGAGTTACATAATAAATAACTGTTTCCAAAAAGCTCGTTTTTTGGACGTTAAATGACTTTAAATTCAGAATTGTATATTCTAACTTTTACATTATATATTGAAACTATATACAAAAACTATCAAATTGATATCCTTATATATAATCAATTTAAAATATTTTTCAATGTCTCGGAAAAAAACCTTTTTACATTCCGACTTGAAATGTAATAATACAAATGTATTAACAAAAACTATACAAATATGTATATTAACATACAAATACAAGAAAATCCACTATTCCAAAATTATCTAAAATTATCAAAATAAAGGATCAAATAAAAATAATTGAACGAGAACTCGAAGATTTGATAGCTATTTCGGCCTATATGGCCTCATCAGAAATGTATTGAATTCAGATTCAAATATATAACAAGATCAAAATTCAACTTACGAAAATAAGATAAAATATGGAACCAATAAACTTGAAGTAGGCTTTAAAGTATCCAAAATAAAACAGAAATGATTATTTATTATTTTTGAAATTCTGGTAGTTTTTCTTATCATGGGACATTATTTGGGATGAATAAGTTTTATTATTGTTTTTCTCTGTTCCGAGTACAAATAGTTATAGGTTATATAATACGTAACAATACGTTGATCATTTCTGTTTTATTTTGGATACTTTAAAGATTACTTCAAGTTTATGGTAAGTTGAATTTTGATCTTGTTATATATTTGAATCTGAATTCAATACATTTCTGATGAGGCCATATAGGCCGAAATAGCTATCAAATATTCGAGTTCTCGTTCAATTATTTTTACTTGATCCTTTATTTTGATAATTTTAGATAATTTTGGAATAGTGGATTTTCTTGTATTTGTATGTTTATATACATACTTATATAGTTTTTTTTAATACATTTCAAGTCGAGATGTAAAAAGGTTTTTTCCAAGATATTGAAAAATATTTTATATTGATTATATATAAGGATATCAATTTGATAGTTTTTGTATATAGTTTCAATATATAATGTAGAAGTTAGAATATATAATTCTGAATTTAAAGTCATTTAAATTTTACTTCTATCAAGTTTTAACTCACATTAAAATAGGTTTTTTTGGAAGTATTAAAATTAGGAATGGTGAAGCTTTTGTTCAAGTGAGGTGATAGAGCTCAAATGAAAAACTATAAATTGATTACTATTATAACAAATATAACCAAGAACCTTTGAAAAACTTATTAAATTGGGCATAATTACACTCATTAATGAACTTCATATTCTGTCCAATAATAAATTTGGATATCGTAAAGGTATGTCAATGAAGATGGAATGAAAAAATAACGAAAATCATATACGAGTAAAACAATATCCATCAAAGCAATCTATCCCTGGTAATCATAGTTGACCTATCAGAAATATTTGATACCGTTTCACATGAAAAACTGGTGGCGAAATTTATGAATAACGGATTTCGTGGAAAAACTTATAGACAAATTGAAAGCTATATATCGAAAAGAAATCAAATTGTATCACTGAATGGAAAATGGAGTAAAAAAGGAAGACTTACCTACAGAGTACCACAGAACACTGTGCTCGGGCCTCTGTGTCTGTGAAATCATAGGTTACGCAGGTGATACCACAGTACCGATGATAAATCTTGGGAAATACAGAAACGAAAAACGACAGAAGATTTTGCCATCTTTGCGAAATGGTTTCAACTTAACAAACTTAGCTTCAATATTGAAAAAACTGAATACTTGTCATTGACATACAACAAGAAGATCTTCAATTTAATGACCAATTACATATCTCTAAAATGCATTCCACCAAATATTTTGGTATTTATATTGATGAGCACCTAAAATGAGACGAACGTATGCTCTACCTCTCTAGAAAACTGAGAGGTATTCTGAACAGATTCAGATATGTCAAAAAAAATTTGTGTTATATGAAACATCTACATATTATTCATGATGCATTGGTACAAGCTTATAATTGGATGGGGTAGTGTTTTGGACTGTCATAAAAAGGCTAAAACGTTCTTCAAAAGGCCGTTCGAATGGTCCTAATATGTATGGAAAAAACTTTTTCTAGTGATGCATTATACCAGATATCTAAAGTAGACATACGACAGTTATATGCTCAAAAACTAATATCAAATATACAACAAAAAATATCGTTTGTTACAATAGAGCACAATTATCTAACGAGAGGAAGACGAAATAACTGTGAAAGGCCTTGAGAAAAAAAATAGGGCAGAGATGCTGTATATCAAGTTGTACCTACGACAATTGAAAAAATAAGAAATGAAAAAAACTTCAAAATGGAGCATACAGTAAAAAGTTCTTCTTGAACATAAAAATTATTGAATTGATTCAAAATACTCAAGAATATTAACTTGAAATTTACAGTTTGGACGAACAATTTCCCAAATTGAATACCAAAATACGAGGATCGTATAATTAGAATATTCAAAACAAAGACAAAAATTTTGTCAGTGAAGCAGACTTGAGCGCTAAAGAAACCATAGCAACAGTCCCACGATCCCGTTAAAGTTTAGCGTTTAGGTGTAAAATAACGACTAGACGGCTAATAAAAATTTTTATGACGATCTTAGATGATATGAACAAGCTTGCAAAAGCTCCTGACTTCTCGTCAGTGCTTTTTTCTTTTTTCATAAGTGAATTTGTTTTCCAGTATCTAAAAATTTCACATCTTGTTCTCTAGAAATTCAACAAGCACATTTTTTTCTAGTCGCGGCATTTTTATAACAGTATATTTACCGCAAAGAGCGGCCTCTGTGAAGTACCCTGAGGAGAATTTCAAGAATGTGATCCATACTTATTAACCGATATCTGAGAATTTTTGTTTTCTATTTTTTAGGAATTACGATAAATGTAGACCTGAGCCAGACGGGGGAAATTTCTCCATTAAAAAGTTTCGCTTCTAATTTGATGTTATCGTCGTCAATTAGTTTCACTAATTTAGTGAGCAATTAATCCACTTCAATAGCTTTTCATATTTGAGTATTCCTTATCGGATACTTGAGGAATAAAAGTAACCATTATCTAAAACAGACCTCAATGAAATATGTGAAAAATTCACAGATCACTTTCAGTCTGTCAGGAGCTACAACAACTACCAAGCCCTCCTATAAAAGAAGGCCCAAGCAGATAATGTGAACTTCAACTTTTCCAGTGATAACTACGCCTCTTACAACGTCCCATTCAATGAACATGAATTAGTCAAAGCTCTGAACAGCTGTTACCAATCCGCTTCGGAAATAGAAACGATTACATATAGTATAATAAAGCACATCTTACCTAACATCAAATCCAAAATTCTTGAACTATATGACCTTATCTGGGTTTCAGAAAAGTATCCACTAGCATGAAATACTGCTATAATCATCCCCATTCTAAAGGAAGGCAAAAACCCGAAAAACCCAATCAGTTACAGCCCAGTTTCGCTGCTGTTGAGAAATAGCTTCGAAAAAATAGTGGATGCATGCCTTCCTGGATATTGGAACCTCTGAAAAATTATCACTTAAAGAATAGCTGGGATGTCGCATAAACCAATTCTGTTTAGATGCGTTGATATTCTTCGAAAATGAAATACGATGTGCATTCCGTAAATCAGAAACACGTATAGTTGTTATGTTCGACCTAAACAAGGCATATGATGTGATGTGAAGATTCAACGTCCTGAAGCGCTTATGTAGGCGTCACGTGACGAAGGGATTCATGAAAAACCACCCATACTTCTGTCAATCTTCTTGATGAATAGAACCTACAAAGTGAGATACCTAACAATAGAGTACCTGCGTCATTACGGCAGGGATCCCTTCTTTCCGAAAGGATCGCCGTGTCGATCCCAGTTCTTAGCTGCATGAGCCGAGTGTCCTAATTAAGTATTTGAAAGGCTGAGGCTCAAAAACAACACCAATGACCACAGCTTTTCGACGGGGATCTCTAACACCAAAAAGATCGCTGTTGCTATCCGACTGTCAAGAGTGAAGCCTTTAAGCATCATAGGGGGATGCTGAGGATTCGCAAATTGAGCCAGAGTTGGGGCGAGCAGGGGCTGAATCTTCCTAGTAAGAATGGTAGTAAGTCTTACTTTTTCCTCCAGCCAGCATACTCTATTTCTGCGCCAAGAATAGGGGACAGTGAGTTGGGTGTGAGCAGACAACAGAAATTTGGCTGAGATCCATCGTAAGTCTCCCTTTTTACTTCTGTTGCACACACCACTCTAGGTCTGGTACAACTAGACTAATTACCCGCTCAATACGCTTCCCAGTTTTCGCAGACCACAAGTGTGCATTTTTGCCTACTTAGAAGAGAACACGAAGAGCCTCTATTCACCCTGAGTGGTAGAACTCTGCAGTATACACAGAAGTGTAAACAACTCGGACTGATCTTCGACAGAAAATTCCGATGGTTCGATCCTATAGCATATACAATACCTTCGGCAAAAATGTGCAAGAGTAATTAACCTACTCAAGTGTTCATCCAACATCAGATGGAGAGCTAACTACAGATTTACAACTCATTTCTACTTTCTCGTATCGATTATAGTGATAAATCAGCTAGACTAACATGCTTATAAGTAAGAGACAAGATACAGAACTAGGCCTGGGCAATTGCAATAGGTGTATTTAGAACAAGCAGAATAGCACATTACGTAGATTGGAACATACTTCCTTCAAATCTAATCCGTGATATGCATATATTGTAACACCCGCTAAAAACACTGTAATATCGAAATATATAAATAAGAAAGTACTCGAACAAGCAAAAGTTTTTACCGCAACCCGCTGGATACGCAACATATTGGAAATTAATTTATCACTCCATGCGTGGGACAAAAAAAATTGCCCAACTCCGCCCTAAAAAATATCGCAGTACCCTTCTTGATTCAGACTTGATGATCTACAAGCACATATTTAAAACATAGGCAGGTATGGATGCTTCCATTATCATCGGGAATACAGCACACTCGAATATTCTGGATAAACAATATAGTGCCTTGACATCAAAACCTACACCATCTGGAATGCAAAACTATACTACGTATTGAAAG